>CM057379.1:177224526-178582859 GCA_030015415.1 Cynopterus sphinx
CACTAACAGGAGGTAATATCTCATTAAGTCAGCTAGATGTTCACCTTTTGCCTATGAACTGTTGGCAGGCAAACAAGAGGTTTAAAGAAAGTAGGATAATATGGATTAATCACTCTATATTTCGCGAAAAAATTTTCTACATCAAAGTAAAAACACACACAGACATGGGTTAATTTAAAAGGTCTCTTAATAGTATATTTTATTGAACTGTTAATTGCTAAAAGCTATCATGCATTAAGTTTGCACCAATGTTTAGCAGCTCTTTGCCACTTGACCATTTTTAGGCCCATTCAAAAGCAAAATTACATATGCTATAGCAGTAACAGTAACAGAATTTAACCTAATGAGAATTAAAAGAAAAACAAGACTTTCTATGACTTTCCAAAGTTCTACTTATAAAATAATTTTAATGTGTAGGGTATTTGCCTAAATCCATGAGACAAAATCTATGTAGCTATCTTCTGAGTCTGAACTTTTCCTTATGATGTAAAATACTGATGTGCTTATTAGGACTCAAAGGGATTAAATGTAATTTGCATCAGATAGCTTTGTTTCTCCTGGTAATGATGTAGCTAAAAAAAATGAAAGAATGCAGTTTCTGACAAACTAGATATTGGCTTCAAAAAAGAAAGAATCATTTTTTAATTAATGAGTGCTACGAAAAAGAAAACAATATTTGACTATTGAACTGCCTATATGAAAAGAAAAAAAAAAACAGGTTAATTGAAAATGTTTTTCCAATCTCGTTTTGGGACCTAGTTTGGAGAAAATAAAAAGAATGATATAATTGACAATTTAGCTTTTCGTTAATTGCTTTAGCACTGTATTCACACAAACATGGCTTCACAGTTTTTCTGGCACTCGGGAAATTATTCACTGCCATGTTACCCAGGTGGAAGACACAGTAAAATAAACTAAGAAATGATGAAAACATCTCTTCATATCATTATAATAAATGCATAAGTATACCTGATGTCAAGATTGTTAATGTTCAGATCCTCTAATACTACTGAGGAACTGGCAATTGCAACCAAACAAATTGAAAAACTCAAAGGTTAGTGGAAATAGGAGTAGACAGAAGCAAGATCAAATGACAACAAAGATTTAGTGCAAAGCAAAGATCTGATGTGTTTACTGTGTTAGAGAAAAATTAATAGCTAATTCTTTATTTGAAATGATGCAAGAAGACTTAAGCAAAAAAAAAATCCTAATTATTAGTAGACAACTTGGTGTAGAGATAGGCAGATCTAGCTTAAATCCTATCTCTACCACTTCCAAGGTAGGTGACTGAAGAAGTTGCACTCATTTAGGTTCAGCTTCTTCATCAATAAAATGAGGCAAATGTTAACATCTATCTCAGAAGTAAGTTGTAAGGATTAAATTTTCTTAAACAGAAAATACTCAACTTTTTTTTGTCTGAGATGAGCATAATTCACCCTAACACCAAATTCCTGGCAAAAACAAAAATGAAGCTAAAGAATAAAAGAGCAATGAACTCATTAATTGAACTTGAATGTGTAAATAACAATATGGGGCACATCCTGACAGAAATAGTCTATTTAAAAGAGATTTATAAGGGCCTCCATTTTCTCGGATTTTATCCACTCTGGGCAAGCCAGTTAGTGCCCAATGTAATCACCCAATTATATCCACCAAGTCCAAGCACCCATATTCTGTGAGACCTAGAGTGGTTGTCAACTGTATTATTTTAAAGAGGATATGGTTTCTCCTTTTACTTTAAAAAAATAAAGTAATAATAATAATATAAGTATAGGATAATATTTTACTGTATAGGATGGTAGAATATATTTAAAACTATTAGAGATACAGAAAGTTCTAATAGTTAACATTCCAACTGAAATGTTGTCCAATAATCTTAAATTAAAGCACAGTTTAATATAAGCACTGAATCTCTGGCATTAAATAATATTGAAACAGGCTTATTAGCCTTTCATCTCACTTTCAGCCAGCCATCTTCCTGGTAATGATTTGGAAACACTCTAGCAGTTATTCCCATCATTTTATTTTTTGCTTAAGGACTCAGATTTTAAGGCAGTTTGTCAACCAGCTGAAACCTGGCCCAGATTTAATAAAACAATAGGGCAGCGTATGTTATACTAAAAAAAAAAAAAACAAAAAAAAAAACAGGTATATACCAGCGCATCCTTCTCTCTACATCTTCTTCGTGTCTAGTTTTCCCCTAGTAACTTTGCTCCAAGTTCTTGAGATAAGATGATTTCAGTGCCCATATTGCAATTTACAGAAAATTATGAGTTTAGAGTGAACATCCATCTTGGACAAGTAGAGGGCTCAGAAATTTGACCATAGATAGGTATCTGGTAGCCCCAGGCAGATAAACATCTGGCAAATGGAAACACAATAACATGCAGAGTAAAGGGCAGGATGAGAACATAGCAGGTTTGAAGAAAATCTCCAAAAAAAATTCCAGCCCAAGAGGTGAATACCATATTCTAGGCAAAAGCCCTGGCATTGAGAATGTCAAAATGGAAAAAGGAATGATCACCTGAAACATCATTTTATCTAAGAAAAGTTCTTTAAAAATTCTGTGTGAACTCTGTTGGGTGAATGCTAAGATAATTCAGTTCAGCAAATCTTGGCATTTGCAACTACATAAAGTCTTTCTCTTCCATATAGTCCTAAAAATGGCCACTATTATCTTTCCTTGTAACCTTCAGGTTTTTTGTATTCTGCTGAACTCTGTCTAACTTGGTAATTATTTGTATGCTCTCCGACACAATGGAGTGATTGGAATGACAATATTCTATTCTTTTCATCTGAAAGAATCCCTATAAGTTTGGAAATTGAGCAAAAATATAGATTCACAATCGACATATATATTTTTGTCATGTTTCTTGGCAACACCATTAAATATCAGCTCCTGTGACAGCACTCTCAAATATTCCCATTTTAACATTTCAAACCCAATGTAGAGAAGACTTTACAAACTCATGGTGGGGAGATGAGGTCAGAGTGTTTTCATAGGAAAATACCAGTATTCTGCACTTCTAAAGAATTAATACTTTTCTTTGCCAACAAAACAAAACAATTAATGCTTCTATTATAAATAATATTTATTTCTGTTATGTGGTTATGCCTAATAATAAATAATTATATTGTTTATAGACTTACAGAAAAAATATATTTTTCTAGATGCCAAATAAAAGCTCTGATTTTTAGACTTGATAGTACTAAAATTTTCCAGAGAATTTAGCATATCTAAAGTTTAATAGAATTACTTCCACTATCACCACTATATGAATAACTACATGACCAGCTATATGTCCAGCTCCATTTTCTTGAGCTTCAGTCTGACTCTCCAATTTCTTAATTGTCTCCTTCTTTGTGTCACCAATCAACACTTTGAAGATGTCCAAAATTGATATTACTTCCTCCACAAAATCTATTCCTTCTCTGTTCCCTGTTTCAGTTAATTTAAATGATTATTAACTTATCCTCCTTGTTCAAAACTGTAATTCATTATTTTACAAATACTCTTTCCATATTGAATGAATAGTCAAGTTCCATAGATTTTTACTCACCAATATCTCTTATATTGGTTCCCCTTTTTCCTTTTTTAACATACTCTTTCAATATCAGGTAGATTATAGCAAAGTCCTTTAAAAGGCCCTTGCTTTCAATTTCCTCCTCTCTCTAATCTGTTTTAACACAATTTCCTCATCTATCTTCCTACCGATGATATCGTCATTCACTCTACTCAAAAGCTTTTCATAGCTTCCTGTTGCCAGTCTAATGAAGTTCAAACACCTTGCTTAAACTGCAAATCATAGTCGTCTGTGTTCAAACCATAATCTATCTTTCTAATCTTTTCAATATATACACAGTTAACGTCAACCTATGAGAATTATTTACCAGACTGGGTTTCACTGCTTTAGCTGTCTGAACATTGTTGAGGACATTATTTAGATCTTTTATACAAAGCTTTACATAAAAATAATTTTTGACTTTGTGTGAAAGTATTGCTTCCTCTGGTAAGTTTTTCTTTCGTTTTTGTCTTTGTTTTTTTAAAAAAGCAAATTTTGAAACATTCTTTAACACTTTTTCACATTTATATATGTGAGTGTGTGTGTGCATATGTGTGTGGTATGTGTGTATTTACACTGTGTGTTTACCTCCCATAGTTAAATTTCTTTCTGTTACCACATATTTGACCCCCTTTACCCTTCTACCTCCCCCCAAGTTTTATTTTTAATAGAAAAGTTATACAAGTGGCTAGCCCCATTTTAATTATTATCATGACTGTTACAAATGCTCAAACTTGTGGCTAAATTATGTCAATAACAGTTTTTCCTATTGTCTAGATATTTCTTTTTCCTGGCCATTTTAAAATTTCTATTTATACTCTCTATGGTATTCTTTATTATCTCTAATCTATCATTTGTTAATTCTGTGTAAGCCACTTAAAAGATATATGGAATGAGGCAGGGTAAACAAACTTCTCTCATAAACCCTCAATATTCCATTCAAACTAAACTTATTTTGTTGGCCCCATGCACATTATGCTTTTGGTGATATGTCTGTCCTGTCTCAGTATCTTTAACCAGACCCGATCTCTTTATGTTACTAAGTCTCCAGAACATCTCTGAGTTCTTACCTCTTGTTTAGGCTTCCCTATTTACTATTCCCAGCTATGAGCTTTTACCTGGCTTCCCTGGTGCATTCCTCAGGGATTTGCTCTGACGTCACTCTGGCTTAACTTTACAACACTTCCCCTTAGTCTTGGAACAGATGCTCTTCCTCCACCCAGGTGTCCCTGCCACAGCTAAGAACACTAGGAACCTGAGCCACCTAGTTCAGACATATCAACTTCTCCCAGTAGGAAAGCAAAATCAGTTACATACATTATTCCTGAAAGGCTTTCACTCTAATTTACACATTTCTAAATCTCAATCAGCCTCTAAATCCTCGATTCAGCTCCTCCATGTAGTCTTTCTTAACCCTACTCCTTCTGTAACCAACCACCTTCTCTTAAAATATGTAACACTTAATTGTTTTTCAAATAAAGTCTTATTTCTTTTATTTTTACAAATAAAAACTAGAAGGTTTAACTCTCTCTGATGAAAATAAGGAAAGTAAATTTTCTTCCCTCCCTTTGAGTGTTCACTTTTAAAAACTTGTTAAATACTTTGTCCTTTCTCCTTATATAAATCTGTTTAGAGACCAAATAGGCCTTTTGTCAGCTATAAGACCTAGGAATGTCTTCCCCAAGGACCTGAGGGGCATTTCTCTGAAGTGCAAATATCAAGGGGACTATCGTCCAAATCTCCCAGTGTCTGTGGAATGGTAAGAGCCTAACTTTTGTGGGTACCTTGCTCAAAGGGGCAAAATGCCTTCCTGTCTTAAGAAATGTTTGCTTTTTCTCTCAATAAAGCCAACTAGCTAAGGCAGCTGATTATACCAATTACCAGGTAAAATTAGGATGAATTATGTGTGACAAATGGTGTCATGAAGTCTTTCTACTTGAATATTAGTTACTGTTCATCTTGAGAAGATAGATGTAATATGTCAGATCTAATTGGCTACAGGAAAGGGTGAGATTCTTTTCTTTGTCTTAGCTGATTGCCTGAGATGGGTGTCACTTTCTGGTTTAATGTTTATTTAATAATAGAAGTGTCTTCTTTCCCTACTCTCTTTGTGGAAGAGATTTCTGAGTTGGGAAAAGATTTTGTTTTCATTTCCCCAATTCTATGCACCATAGATATTTTGGGTGCTTTGTTCCCCTTATAAACTACTATGATAGATTTTAATCACTCTATCACACTAGATGGTCAAGTAACATCATTATACAAATTAATCTACAACAATTAAATACTGTTCCCATAATTAGTAAGTCATTTTGATGGATATTGGTATAGATAAAGGTGGTTGAGGGCACATGTGTGCGTGCGCGTGCACACACACACACACACACACTTCTTACTTCTTGCTACTGGGTTGTATATTAGAATGAAAGCCAGTTTCTGACCACAGCCAGTATCTGACTACATTCTACAACCTATACAAATATTTCATGACATCTGTATCAGTCACACAAAAGTTAAAGAAGGTTATTAGTTAAACTGTTATAATCAGAGATCTAAAGTTGCTAGGAGAAAAAACAGGAATCATGGTACTTGAGATTTTTTATCAAGCAAAACAAAATGTTAGATAATACATTTATTAACTCAAGAAGTCCCAATTTCACGTCCTTTTAAATAGTTTAAAAAGTACCTACATGAAAATTCAGTCAAGACAATTGCACCAATAATTCTAGAAGCAATATTCAGCTAAACTACTAGGCAAGTGTCAGGTGACAGAATCCTCCATAAGTCTTTGAACACAGTCTTAAGCTTAGGATACATTTCTGAAGAGTACAGGCTGTTGGACTCATTGTATTATTTTTTCCAATCATAAAAAGTGGAATTTTTTATATTTTTTTAGTGAACACAGATATTTTGAACCACACTCATTTCACTAATGAAACTTCAGTAATGGAAAATTTCAGTTCTCTCTTAGCTACATGGCACATCCTGTGGGGCTGATGAAAAATTCAACACTTCTATAGTTCCAGCTTTTCATGAGTCTTTCAAATACTGATTCCCCCTACAGTGTACATCCCTGATCACTATACTTCAAAAGTAACTAACCACCCTGTGCGTAGATCAAAACTACATAACAGATGCATACTTTACCAGGTTTCTGGTAACATATTTTAAATAATAGACAATATAAAACATGTTTTAACTTTAATTACATTTGCCTTGTGACCTTGGCAAGAAGTCTCTTTCTTAGAACCATGAAAAAATTTTATATCCTGACACTCTAGAGCTCAGGCCGAGATGCATTTTTTTTCTTTGTGACTTAACTTTCTCCTTTAATGAGCTCATCAGATCTCAAAGCTTTAAATGTCATGTGTAAGCCAACATTTCCAAATTTATGTCTCCAGCCTCTCACATACCTCTGGGCTTGTTCATCTCACTCCCTACTTGACATCTTCCATCTAAACTTGGACGTTTAATGTACATCTTAAAACTTGTTATGCCAATAACTGGCCTCATGTGCTGTCTTATTTATTCCAGTGTTTAGCTTAGTGTATAACATATAGTAAATGACCATCACATTTTTTTACTGATGAAATCTATAAATTTTCAACTTCACATAAAAGCAAACATTCTTTAAAAACTAAGTAATTTTATCCCAATTCCATTTAGTGTCAAATGTTATTATGTAAACATTCTGAAGGTATAAATATTATGGTTAATAATACCATTGAAATTTTGGCTTATTCTCATTTTATCAAAATGAAAAGTGAAGCCAGCATACAAAGGTATCTGGCATTAATTTCACTAACAGTATGTTGCCACAGGTCGTGGGAAACTATCTGTCACCAACATTAAATTCATCATTATACGATCACAAACCATGTAATTACCTCTAGTCAAAGAAAAATAGTTAGAAATCTGTTATATCTATTTCTAAGATAGATTTAGAAAAGTTTAAAAATGCAGCTTAATTCAACAAGCATGTTGAGTACCTTCAGAGCACCAGGTGTTGCTGCTAGCACTCCAGCAAACATGGTGACATTGTTTTCTTTCTCTTTTATGTCCCTTAGGAAGAGATGAGAAGAAAGATGATACAATCACCAGCTGCAGAGACAGATAGCAGGTCACTCAGCAAATGGGGGTGTTTTCTTGCCAGCTTCCCTAAGGTTAGGCTGTATGTAAAGCTGAGCCACAAGGAAACAAATAAGCAACACATTCTAATGATAATCAATCTAGTATGGGAGAAAATGGCATATTCAGTGGACTGTTATCATAACTAGAAGATCTGAGGATCTGAACAGACAAGCATCATTGACAGAAAAGACCTCCTATGTAGACACAGGAGAGAAACACAGAGTCTAGGGCTGTGGGTGAGGCAATGAGGAACTGGATAACAATAATTACTACAAGCATTGTACATGATAGACACTGCTTGAAGTTCTTCAAATATATTAACTCTATCAATTACTATAAGAACTCTAAGTGTAGTTAATATACTTAGGTACTAAGTAGGTATTATGACAGATATAAGATTGATACCAATTATCTTAGTAAAATTGATCCAATTTTACTAAGATAAATAAACTAAGTCAGAGAGAGGTTAAGCAACTTGTACAAGGTCATAATTCTTTGTATTCATATGCAACACATGCATATTATATAACCCCTGTTTTCAGAAATATCAATGGCAGCCTTAAATTCACAGAAGAAGAATCAGATACAAAGTCTACTTATCTAAAAGATACAAAAATAAGTCACCATAACAGAAATATAAAAAATGAGATATCAGTAACACTTTTCAGGAAAGGCAGGGATGCAAGCATTTGTGCCCCAAAAGGCTCATTACGGAGCACACAGCTAAGAATGAAACATGGGTGTGAGTGAGGGTTGTATCATAATCTAGAATAACTGGATATTGCAGTTCACTCTGGGCTGTCCTGGTTTACACATATATCCCTGCAGAATTATTACTAGTAACCCCTCATTCTTCCTAAGTGTCCTGCTTGATCAATGCATTACACAATCACTCTAAAAACCAGGCTTGTGAAAACTGAACTGTTCTCCTAAATTGAATGGACAAATAGTAAGACCAAATACATATGTGCTATCTGAGTATGTGTGTATGTCAAGAGGGTCACCTCATCTGGGCTGAATAGTCCTCACAAATCTTGAAGTTGTATATACACAGCACAACACCCGAGAACAGAAAATGTGCAACACTCAGAAATGAGCACATTCCTTCATTAGACTTTCTTTGCCAACAAAGCTTGGTCTAAGGATCTTTCTTCATTCAATGATGAGAGCAGAAAAAAAAGAAAAAAAAGGTCAGTTACCTAGACATTTTTGAGAATCAGGCTGAGAGTCCTCGGCCAGTTTTAAGGACTATCCTGAAATATCACTTGTATGTTTCTTATTTAATTACCTTCTTAATATAACTTTCTGCCAAAGTACTTTTTAAAAATGGCCCTTGGAGGATAAGTGATAGTGTAAAGCAAATCATTCATGCATATACACATATATCAGCATATAAATAGTGCTGAAAGTAACATGTACCAATCAAAGATATAGTCCTTAAAATTCATAATCAAATCATTACAGGGCAATGATAAGTAACAAAGAAGCTGTATGTCTGCTAGAGCTGGAGTCTCCTGCTAGAAACTTAAAAACTAAGACAAGTATTATTAAAGTTAAGTTGTATAAAAATAAGTGTTAAAATATGCAAATAAAATATTATATTTAAATAAAAGGGTACATGCATGCTTCAGGAAGTGAGAAATGAAAGCCTGGTAGCACTTACATGTTTTAATAAAGCGTGGCTCAACTATATCTCCCTCTTAAATTTATGGATTTCAAGGCAAATTCATTTCATTGAACTGTGGACAATACTCAGACACCAAAAGAAATAGCCAATTTAAAATGTTTTCTTGAAGCCTATGTGTGCAATGTATTATTTTGATGGTGTCAGATTCAATTGTAAACATCTTAATTGGAATCTTTTCATATTTCAGTTTTCTTTCATAAAATGTCATATGATTTAGTGTTATAAGTAAATGCAATACTTTGAGAGAGGCAAAGACAAAAAGGTTTTGGAAAGGGGAAAAATGAAGATTACATGAGCCCAAGCTTTTGATTTTCAAATCTCTTATCCTGTTTACAGGACTCCTCTATATTCCAACTCCGCTAGTCTTTCTCCCCTTACGTTTCCTGCCTTCCAGCCACCACCACCATCCTAGGGAGTTAAGCCTTACTTGTCCTTTGACCCTGCTCCCCAAAGTACCTTGCTGAAATGTCTAAACAGTTACACAAGATACAATTTGTATTCAATTCGAAGACAGAGAATTTGCCTCCCCATCTCTGTCTAGCCTCAGCACAGAACATATTATCAAGCTCATTGGGGTTGCTTAATGATTAGTTCCAACATGAATAAGTGAAAGGTTATGCTCAATGTTTGTATTTAAAATGCCGTATTTGATCATCTAGAGTCAGGTAAGTCTGAGAAACTTTTTTAAACCTCAGGTCTGAATTCCTAACGATACCATGTTTCTCCCATAACAACTGCAGTTTTGTGCTTTAGAAACAAAACATTTTTAAACTATTAAATAATTTAAAAAGATCAGAGAAAGTCCAGACACAGATAATCTCATAATCTCTTACTAAAAGAGCCATTCCTTATTTTCCAGAACTATCCTTTGAAACTCATAACAAGAAATACTAAGAACACAAAGCATGCAGAAACGCATGCAAATGCGTGCGCACATGCACACACATACACGCACACCACACACACACACACACACACAGAGGCACACTTACATTTTCATCTTTTCTTATTATACTCCTCCCTACAGAGTAAGACGTGACTACAGAGTAAGACGTGGCTATTAGTCAGTCAATCAGTCAACATGTGAAATGCAAATAACAGCTCACAGTGATTTTTTTCCCAGGCTTCCTAGTCCAGGCCACAAAAATAAAATATATTTCTCAGAGAAAATCAAATGAACCTCATGTGAATGAATTGTTTTCTTTACCATTTTCATTCTTTAGAATAAGCAGAAATGCTTTTACCTGGAAAGGACTTTCTTTGACTAAGTTAGTATCATGCCGACTGACCTTTGCTTTATTGTTCCACCAGCTCTCTGGCATTTTAATGTTTTGGTCTGTAATAATAGTCTTGAAGAATGGAATGGACTTTGAGAAGCAATTTTCTCCCTAAGGATTTAAAAATTGGTCTTTATTTTTCACATACTCAAAACAAAGCACTTAAAAAATAAAATGGAAAGGCAGTGCAAAGAAGTAGGCTCATTTGTGCTTTAATATCTTTAAATGATGGATGAAAAAGAATACCGTATATAGATTTTTAAAATCTCTTCTCAAGCCTGAGTGATTTCTGGGTTCAGGATCAAATGCAATATTTTATAAGACTATGATCTTTCGTTTTGCAGAGCTTTTTGGAATGAAGAATCCTAGGACAGCCCAATGAGGATAGAATTTTCCATGTGTGCACACAGTTTGCTCTGTTGGAAATGGCCTGTGCCTTGCTACTAACTGGTTGTGTTTCTAGTCTATCTATAAAAACTTGACTTTCCACAATTTCTGTTACTATAGCCTATCAGCTGTTTTCCAAATAAAAAATAAATAAAAAAGAAAATCAAAGGCTTTTCAAGTTGCAAAACAAACTTCCCCTGCTGAGCTAACAGATTTTTCTTCCCTTTGTCTCAGAGAGGAAACAGAATATACTCTTAAACTCTCCCTCTATCCATTTGCAGCTGTTTTCTTCTCAAAGATTTATGACTAACATAGCAAAAAAAAAATCTTCTCAAAAAATTTAAAAACATTTCAAATAAAACTTGTAGATATGAAATCTAAAACTGTTTTTCATCAGTTATTTAACTTACCAATGTGTACTAATTGATAGATAACATGAGAAAGATTTTGTTTAATTAGCATAACTGATAAGAATAATTTACATTTGTTAAAAAAAAGAATATGTCAGTATTCTTAAGTATTTTGTCATAAATATTTCTTCTAAATAATTGAGAAAGTACTACTCAAAGGTAAGACCATTTTAAGCTTTTGTGGTGAATTAAATATTCAAAAATATGGTCCTGAATAAACTAGTCAATTAATAATTAAAGAAAAACAGTGATCAAGACACTGTCTTAGGCACTTACTTAGAGATTTAAAAAATCATGATATACAAATTTCTGACCCACATAAAAGACATAATTTTTTGAACATTTTAAACTAAAATTCTCTATCTTAATCTCCACCAAATCCCCTCATGGCCACAGTTCATAATTTATCATCACTCAGAATTGCTCTGATAAATACATAATCCTATAATACTTCTCTTTGCTATCATTGTCTTCTATCTCAGTTCCTCATTTACGTGTACCCTGACTGCATCCAGACCAATCTCTTACCCCCATTCCTCTTCACAGAACCTCTATTCTCACTTCCTTCCCTAGCCAGCCTGAATCCCAAGGCTGTTGAAGTAAACACATTTTCCATTAATACCTACAATTGCCCACAGCCTTGCCCTTTTTTCCTATCTTTTCTACAAATTATCATCTTATTCACAAATCCAATATTTCAATACCTAAGTGCTATTACAGAAAAACCTAAATCTTATGTATTCTTGATACTAAAACTGTAGTTAAATGAAATGAGTTAGGCTATAAAGAAGAGAGTAAGACACTATTCATTCAGGGCCTTGGATGGAAGGCCATGAGATCGGTGTACTGGTTAAAGTCACAGACTAGAGTTCAACCATGAGTTTACAGAACATATTCAGTGAAGTAATTGTTGTTAAATCAGGGTAGATAAAGGAATAATTTTGAGGTGATAAAAAGATGAATTTGAGGTGACAAATAGGTGATGATAACAGTATATCTTTTCAAGAAGATTGGCAGTAGAGGAAATGAAAGATAAAATGATAGCTAAAAAGAGAGTTGGAGTCTGCAAAAATTTTTTTTATTTTGGGTAATATTTGACCACTTTTATAGGCTACTGAGAAGAAGATAGTATGAAGAAAAATGCTGACAATAAAGAATAGAAAAATTATTAATTGGTGGATCAAAGTATCAGAAAAGAAGGTGAAGAATGAGATCAAAAGTCTGGTAATAGAAGAATACCTCTTATGCTAGAGAATAGAGAAAAATAGAATATAATAAAAGATTTAGATGAGCTTTCAGGTAAAAGAGACAGAGTAGAATAAATTCCCCATTAAGAGTCTGTTTTGTTTGTGTGAAGTTTGGAGAAATTCTCCCACTGATAAACAGATTGAAACCAAGAATGGGGTGGGGGTTTCAAGAGAATGGTAGTTTTATAATAGTTGTTCGAGCAACTGCCCAAGGGAGACATAGAAGAATTGCCAAGCACAGTTCACTACAGGTAAATTTTAAAAACCACACATTTGTGATATCAAGAACACAAAACTGTGTTTTTCTACAACAGTTTTCTATCATGTATAAAGTGCTATACCAGTTCCTATGTTCAGATAACTTCACTTCAACCTGCTTATATTTTATGTTCCCTATTCTTTCTGTTTCTGCTTTGTTTTCTGTAAAAAGATTCACTATGTATCTCTTATCTAATGCTTTGTAGCACTTCTATAATAATGACTGCTGGCTCGATTCACATGCACCCTCTCTCTGATTGCTTTGCTTCAACTCTGTCTTTTTAACCACCACTTATAACAACTCAATTCCTTGAGTCCTATGTGATATAAGCTCACCAGTCTCTATATCCCTGTGAAACAGATGAGCAAGAGACACTCTCAGATTTTGTTGACTCTCTGCAGCATTGGATGCCCTAATATAGTCTAACTCTAGGTTCCATTCATCTATCTACAGTGTCCCCCTAATGCAAGTGAGTCCCAAGATTTCATCCTCATTACTAGAGACCTAGATAGAAGGAAACCAAACAGGTATCCTTGGAAGTTAGCCAGGATTATCTCTGAAAAGCTTGATTTGTCTTTTTTCTATAGTAAATCAGAATAACATTAGTAAAATTAAAAAAATTTCTAAAGGAAACTGATTTGGGGAGAAAAATCAGTTGGGTTTTAGATTTCGGACTGATTACTTTCCACTTGTGCCTCCACACCTACATTAGTCTGTGCTCTAGGAAGAGACTGGTATACATCACTTATGTTCCTTTGTCCTCTGGATTCCTGTTAGGTTTGGCCAATGAGAGGCCCAGGAAATGAGGCGGTGGGAGAAAATAGAGACCAGGTGTTTTTTCTCCACCTATTTCTTCCAAGTTGGACTATAGTTTTAGCAGGAGCTGCATTCCTCTACCCACGGCCACACTATTTCTCAGGAACTTCTTTTATACCTTCAGCTCTCTCTAGTTTCTGGTAACCACTTTCTTCCCTAGACATTCAGGTGTAAGGTTTTTTGATATTGCTCATCCTTGGTCATTATGTGTCATCATGCTATGTTGATTCCCTTAATCCTGTCCACACCTCTGTAAATAGATTATTCACTAAATATCTTTAATTAGTCCTTTGAGTTTGACATCTCTTTCCTGCCTGGACCCTTACTGATACTGAAGTATTTTGTTTGAAATGACAGCAGAACATCCAAATAGTAAGATGGCAGCATTTAACTAGAGATACTACATAAAAACAAAGGAGTGAATTCAGAACTAAAAATGTATATTTGCAAAAATATCTGCACAAATATGATAACAGAATCTACAAAAGAGAATGGAATCTCTGAAGAATGGCATGAACAGTCAGTACAAAGTAAAGTTCTACATATAAACCATGGGATACACCATATTTAACACAAGTGGAATAAAAAGAATGAAAAAGAAAAAAAGTAGAAAAAAAGTATCAAAAGGTCATAAGTTTTGCTGGATCTCAGGTGTACTTAACACTTTGTTGTACAATAACATAATAAATTTAAAAAACTTGGGAACTCTATCCTCCCAGAATTATTAAATTTTATTGTTCTATCATCCAAATCTAGAGTGTTATATTTGAGTACTTATGGGTGTATGTGTAATTATATTTTTCAAAAATATTTCAACAAATTGTTGGAATCTGTCCTCAGAGACTTGGCTATCTGTACATATGTATTAATATAACTTTACCTTATATAACTTAGCATGTTCTTAAATATAAAGATCAAATAGTCTCATATAATGCAATAGCTTGTCTAAGCATAAAATTTATAATATTAACCATAATCAACTCTGGATTGTTGTTCATGTGCATATGTGTGTGTACTTAAAATTTTCCTTGGTTTTGAAAAGAAACAGGCCTTGATACTGCAAATAATGTTTACTGGCTTAAAGCAACTTTGTGGTGTGGGAGGTGATTGAAGCATTGCTGTGTCCTGTTCTTTTGTTTTAAGTTAGAGACTAGAGTTAAAGATTGGAAAGATGCCCGCAGAAAGGAATAGAGACCAAATTCTCAAGCCAATATTTTAAACCAGTTGTTAGCTATTTTCTAAATTTGCCTCCCCGATGAAGTGGAAATTGTTCAGTGAATTTGATGATACAGTTAAAATACAGAATAGAACCGATTTTAGCATGTGAGGAAAACTGCAGTAATCTCATCTCAGCTATCCCTATGTTGAATCTTCAGCAGCATTCAGTATCAATCTTGGATCTGTTTACCTTTAGGTCCATTTTTTGCCCTCTCTTATTCTGTTTTTATGAGAACTAATCCTTATGGTTTGCATTTACCAGTCTGCTTTTCAGAAGACTCTCATCTCGGTTTGGCCAATTGAAAGCAATGGTGAGAGACTGGAGGTCAAGAAGTACAGAGAAGCCGGATGTTTGCCTTCTTCCTCTATGCTGCAGGTATCTGTGAAAGCTGCTGTATCTTTTCTATGGTTTTAGCCCCCACCAGATAGGATACCCATGATTCCATCTTCTACTCAGTGATTCAATGACCTGTGTCTCTGGGCTCCAGTAACACTGCCTCTTACTTTTGTTTTTCCAGTCCAGGGCTGGTAGCACCTTCTGTTTTTGCTGATCTCTGTGTTGCTTCACTCTTTGGTTGGCCTCTTACTCTCTTTTAGCAACTGAATAATCTATTCCCTGCATTAAATTCCCTCCGTCTTAAATATATTGAGTGTTTCCTGTTTTACTCATTGGTCCTTAAACAACCAATACTCTATGTTCTTCTTTGTGCTATGCTGGTTTTCATATTTTTTTGCATTCTTTCCATTTCTCTTTGAGCTTATTGCCTGTAACACCTTGCACAGTACCTGGCACAAAGTTAATATTTCACAAATATGTGGAATAATATGTATTTATAAAGGGAGTTTTGTAAGGTTTAATATTCAATGGAAAATTAGAATAGATTCAAGAACCTTAATTAGAGATATAGCATTCACAGTAAACTTAAAAGCAGCTATTAAAACTATCCGGTAATAACTTATCTCATCATGACACTGATTGATGGGAAGACCACAGCATTCCTGACCTACTCCCACACCAAACTACCACAAATCCTTTTAGAATTAACAGCAGTCATAACCCTTTTCATAGGTGAAAATGCAGCACTCTTACCAGAAAAGTAACATAACAATTGTAATGGCCTATAATTTATACCACGATTTGTAAAACACAGGCCTTCTGTGATGGTTTCCATGGCTACATGCATAGAGAGAGGAGCAAGATTACAGATGAAAATAAGCTATGACTGAACTGTAAAAATGTATAAAAAGAGTAACTCTGAGAATGAGAAAATGTTTTTAAAAAATAAAGTGTTATGATTGAGGCCACATAACAAATTGTGCAGCTGTTAATATAACCTGACAGTGATGTGATTAAATGAAAAACATATCAAAGTAAAAAAAAATGATTTACTGTAATGCAAGTGAAAAATAACTACCTACATTATATAGAAGATCACCAGAGCCAGAATCTCAGTAGCATTCTCAGGTAGAAAGGCAAGCCTCTCTGTTCTCAGGACCCCACAGAACACTCAGATACTAATACTCCTTCTCTCAACTATTCTGGAGGCTTGACTCAGCAAGTAACAACCCCAGTACATTCTGTGGTGATTGTTGTAAATCTAAGAGAATTTAAAGTTAATTTCACTGGATCAGGTTTCCAGGATTTATTTCTACCAAATAACATTTTTCTCCTAATAAACCTGAACCATATCTGTATGGACGATGAATGGTAAGAGCCATTTTCTCACTCTTAGGGTGGGAATTTAAAGATAAACAAGTGGAAGAGGCAAGAATGATTCATGTAACAATTCACTGGAGAGGAATACATCAATATGAATTCATGTTTAACTTAACAGATAATTACATATGTAAATATAGTATATTGCACATATATTACATGTATAAATATTTATGTATATATACATAATACATGAATAGTATACACATTTATTTCCTTGCTCTTTCAACTTAGAGGGTCTAAAAAAAATAACAGATCAATAGAAACAAGCACACCTAATGTCTAGATCTTGGTTTCTATTACCATTTCCCAACAAAAGGAATTGAGGCTTCTTGGAGAAATAACTGGTTCTAGGACTGGGATAAAAAATACACAAGATGAGTGTGGAGCAACTTGTAGTGTCAGAAAGTAAAGAGATGCTCAAAAAGCAAATAAATAAACAGAAAACCCACCACATTGATGAGAATATATCAAAAAAAGGAAGGAAGAAAAGCACAGGTACCAATAAAAGAGTTCCCAACAGACAAAATTGGAACAATTTTAGCAACAAATTGATATAGTATTGAGCTATATAACCCTAATAATAAAGTAAATATTCATAAGTGCATACTGATATAAACTACTGAATAAATAACTAAATTTTAAAAAAAGATAAATCTATGCAGAAGCATTTCAAATAATGTATGTAGATACTCCACTTTAAAGAAGGGAGCACATAACTCCCCATTCCTTAAGTGTAGACTGTACACAGTAATTTCCTTCCAAAGAGTGCAGTATGGAAAGTGTGTAGAGAGAGGAGGAGGGAAGAAGAACTTTAAAATGAAGTTACCTGGCAAATACTGCATCAGCCAGGTGATCAAGGTCAACAGCAAGTGATAAGTCATGCTGATATGTTGTGATGAAGATGGCACTTTACATTTGTGATCTTCCTCCGCAAAACCCATAACTCAGTCTAATCATGAGAAAAAATATCAGATAAATTCTAATAGATGGGCAACCTGCAATGAATCCTAACTAATTCTCTTTAAAACTGTCAAATCCATCAAAAACAAGGTAAGTCTGAGAAATTCTTACAGCAAAGAGGTGCCTCAGGAAATATGATGACTAAATGTAATGTGGTAACCTGATGGAATCTTGGAACTGAAAAATAATATTAGATTAAAAACGAATAAGATCCAAATAAACTATGGACTTCAGTTAATAAGAATGTATTGATATTGGTTCATTTAAAAGATGTTCTATACTAATTTAAAATATTAATAACATAGAATCCAGTGTGCAAGGGTATATGAGAACTCTCCATACTATCTTCTCAATTTTTCTATGAATTGTTCTAAAAAGTAAAGGCTACTTAAAAAGTGGTAATTGCAAATACACCAAAATGTGCTCATGTTTAAAAAGTACTAACCAGGATGATTTTTGAAATTCTAAAAATTAATAGTGAAAGCATTCAAATATCTTTACACTAAATCTATTATACTAAAAATAATAGTTTTATACTGCCAGAAATTGAAGTTAGATCTTCAATATTATTATCAATTCTTCAATTCAATGAAGGAGAAAATTCTAAATCATGCAATGACCATAGAATGGTTTTATATCTAGACCTGATAGCCTTGGCTTCCTTTCAAAACCATCATCAAAGTCAATTTATATATTATCATGGTCAAATATAGAGCTAAGAGCGAGGCTCTGAAACCACCCTAATTTTGAACTGAGTCCACTACTTACAAAATGGATGAGCTTGATCAAATTAACTTTTGTGTACTTCAGCTTTCCTCTACATAAGGTTGTATTCACTGCATGGGATTGATGTGATGGTTAAATTAGTTAATATAGGTAGATCACTTAAAATAGTACCTTTTATATAGCAAATGTTCAATAAGTGTTAGTTATTTCTTTAATTTTTACCAAATCTCCACACTTACTACAATGTAAATTCCATTAATTAAGAGATTTTTGTCTGTTAGAGTCACTGCTAGAGCTCACATGCCTAGAATGATGCTTGGCACATTACAGGTGCTCAATAAGCATTTTTTGAATTATCATCATCATCATCATTTTCATCACCATCACCATCATTAAAGATCCAAATCAATAGATAAAATCATTCAACTGCATAAATAAACTAAGCTGATTGGTTTAGTCATAAAATTTCTGAAAAGAAATTCCACTATAGTGATCAAGGAGACAGTCAAGAAATAAAAACAAAGACAGTCCTGGTCACACCGAGCTTTCCCTGAGAGCCTGCATGAGTCACCACTGATTAGTGGTTAGCTTTAAATTTTTGTGGTAGGAACTGCCAATTAAGCAATGTGCAGTAAAGTCATTTTAATTCTTCTTTCATCCCTTGAAACACACACACAAAAAAAACCCACTTTTTAAAAAAATTAGAAGTATCTTTTTCTTTAACCAAATAAGCAAATGGCTCTTAACTCTAAACAATGACCTAGTGAAGGTATTCAGAAATGAGTTAAGGATGGGAGAATTTAGACACCTCCCTCACATTTTTATCAACAACCCATAGTTTATATAACAAAAATTATATTTATATCTAAATATTATCTTTGAAATGCAATGAAGCTTTAACAAAATTTCCTAGCTCACTTCCCTTCTCATTTTCTAAGTAATTTGACACAAAATTTTGTTGCCTTAAAATGCAAAACATGTCTATCCTATCCTATTGCAAATGATATTAAATTTGATATTTTTCCTCAAGATACTATCAATAATGACATTCCAAGGTGAAATACCTGACCAACACCCAAAAAACTATTACATGACTCCTAAATTTCTCATCCATGTCCATATTGTGTCAGGTTAAAAAAAAAACTATAGAATAAATTAAATCATAGAAAATATTAAATTAATTCAACAAAAGTTAAAAAGAAAGGGAAAAAACAACATGAGATAGACAGAAAATAAATAATAAGATGGCTAATGTAAACTCAAATATATGCTCCTTACAAAAGAAACACCTTAATTATAATACAAAAAGATTGAGAATAAGAATAGGGAAAAAGATATGCCATACAAATACTAAGCAAATAATATTCTTACATTACCTAATATTCTTACATTAATGTAAAACAAACAAGAAGTTCTATTAGAGATAAAAAATAAAGACATTTCATAATGATAAAGTTGTCAATCCACAAGGAATAAAACCATTCCAAGTCTGTATGCACGTTATAATATTATCTCAAAATATATGAATATATTAACAAAAACACAAGGAGAAATGGAAAGAGCGATCATGTAAAGAGACCTTAACTCATTTCTCTCCATCACTGCTAGAACAAGCAAACAAAATATCAGTAGAACTATAGAAAATTTTAATAATATAATTAACAAAATTGACTATAGAGCATTAAAATAACTCTGCAGAATATGTATTCCTTTCAGATACTCATGGAACATTTATAAAATGTGACAATATGTGAGGCCATAAAGGAGTCTCAATAAATTTCAAGGACTAAAAACACACTTTGCACGTCAACATCAAAACCTGACAAGGATATTAAAAGAAAGGAGAATTATGAGATAATCTCTCTTGTTATTAACTTGAATCAGTTTAACCCTGTCTTCAAAGGTTTTGAAGGACAGGCCAGTATCTTCTTTTCTATTCACTTTTTTGGGGGGAGGTGGGGGAGGAAAGGGTGTCTGAACACTGCTGAAATTGAAGAGATCTCTATTACTTTACATTTAAGTCATTAGCTTCCGATTTATGGTATACATCTCCTTTACAACTTGTTGTGCAACCTTTTGTGTCACTGTTTTTCTCTTTGCTCTCTATGCCTACCCCTGGTTTTCTTCATTTTGGAAGATCTCTCTCCGCTCTGCAGTCCTGCTTCTAGCCCTGGGAATATGGGAGACCCTGACCCTTCAAGTAGAGCTTCTTTCATTCTTTCTTTCTTATCTTAGTCTTTTGTAGCTGAAATTCCGGAGCACCTCACACAGATATCTCTCAGCTCTCTTGACATGCCTTCAGTCCAAGAGCCCAGAGTTCCTTAGATGAATTTCTCATTCCTACTATGCCCCCACCTTCAGAGGAAAGTTACTTTGGATTTCAAAATGTCTCTGCATGGCTGAAAATAGATATCTCAGCTCTCCTGCTTTGTACCCAGCCTTTGTCATATTACCTCCAAGTCTTTGGTAGAATTCATAGGAAAGAGTGGGAAGGTGAGTATAGATTTATTCTGTGACTGGAGCTCCCCAAAATTCTAATCTGTCACACAGTCTACATATGACCTTTAAAAATCCTTTCAAAATTGTCTGGTTTCCCTTCAACCCTGTATATGACAGATTCTTCTTCATTCATCATTCCACTTAGAATGAAGATAGTGTGGATTTTTTCTCTACTCTGAAGTCCTACCATTTTCTATAATTCTATTTGGTTAGATTTCTTTCTGTTTTCAACTCTTTAATAAAATTTTAAAAATATTTTTATAGTTTATCTGGCATGTTCAGTTCCTAGGCTAAGGGCAGCAGAAACTTGAGACTTTTAAAAACCCAATCAGAAGTATAAGTAACTCTCATTGTTTTATTGAAAATTAATTTTTATCTCTTCTTTGATGAAGTCAGTATTTAGAATATATTATTTAATTTCCCAAACTGAATAGGTTATCTAATATGAAAACATACATAATATGTATCTATTTCAAAAAGTGAAAGAAAGTTGAGAGAAATAATGAAGAAAAAAGCAGAATTTATAAAATAAGAAACAAAGACAAAAGGAAAATAAAAACCCAATAATTGGTTCTTTGAAAAAACTAATGAATTTGATAAACTATCAATTAAAATTGATAGGGGGAGGGGAGCAGGAATATTAGGAATGAGAAAGGAGACATTATTATAAAACCATGGAACAATTAAAAAATCATAATAACATATTTGAAGAACTTATACCAAAAATTAGAGAATCCAGGTAAACTGGATAATTTTTTGAAAAACAAAACCTACCAAAACTGACATAAGAAAAAAAATAGAAAATCTGAATAGTCATATAACTGTTAAAGGAATCAAATATGTAATCATTTCTTTCATGAAATCACTATAGATCCAGATGGTTTTGGTGGTAAATTTTTTTCAACTGAAGGAAAAATGCCAATTTAAATAAAATATCCCAAAGGGAGAAAAAAAAATTACAAGTTGTTCTATGAATTCAGAATAACTTTAACATTTATACTAAAAAGATCATTTAAAAAATTACAGAATAATTTTTTTATAAATATTAATGGGAGAAAATAACTAAATAAAATATTAGCAAATAAGAAACAATAGACTCCAAGATCATGGTCTCAGAATATTGTCATTCGGACATGCATAACAATTTTTTTTAACCCAGAGATCACAAGATTCTTCTTTGGGAGAAAAAAAAAATGCTAAGAGCTTACTATCTCTACAACAGAATGCTTCATCACATAATCATACAGTAAAACCCAGCTGCAGATAAACTCTGCCATGCACACACAAAATTTTTTTTAATTTTTGTGAACAACAAAGAAATAATTAGGTGGAGAAGGAAAGCCATTCTGCAAATAGAGACTAAAAATAAAGAGAAATAAGAGAAAATGAGAAAATGCAGGGAACAGAATAAAACTTAATAAGGAACTACAATTAATATTCTTAAGAAAATAAGAATTGTTTATTAAATAAGAACAATTCACTAAACAAAAGAAAAATTAGAAACAATAAAGAATTTTTAAACTAAAAATGTGAAAATTAAAAATTTTAAATTACTAGCAAGTTTGGTAAGAGTCAGGAAAATCTTTAAAAATAAAAAGATTAAAAATGGGAAACAATTAAAAAGTTAAAGAATACATACTAAAAGCCAAATATTTAATTAATAATATTTATAAACCAAGCTACCAATAATTCACATGTCATTTAATAAGATACAAATTCTATTTGATGAAGAGGAGCCCTAGAATGATAAAAATATGTGAATGTATACATATGAGGATAGATAAGAGGAAATACTTCAAATTTTATTGTTACATTAAGAGGGTGGGAATATATGTAGATACATAGAAATATAGATAGAATATAGATAGATAGCCAGTGTTCAAACTTTCTATAAAATCACTTATTATATATTGTTTAATTTTAAAAGATAATGAATAAAATTCTATAAGTAAATTGATGCATTTTTGAAATTTGTCACTGAAAAAAATTTAATTATTTAGTTCTTTATTAAAGTAGAGTTATCTACACTTGTTTCATGCTGTAGTTTCAGACATGGCTTGGAAAATGTACATCGATCTCCATCTAGACACACTGATAATTATGAGAGATTGTCTTGGGTGTATATATGTATACATATGTATGTGTATGTCTATCCATCCATCCATCCATCCATCCATCCATCTATTTATCTATCTATCTATCTATCTATATCATCTATCATCTATCTATCTGTCTATCATCTATCTATCATCTATCTAGCTATCTAGCTATCTGTCATCTATCAATCTATCTATCTATCTATCTATCTATCTATCTATCTATCTATGTCATATCATGGTAAATTAGAGAACAGTTAACCCAGGAAGGCAGGAAATCTATTTGACCTTTATCAACTGCAAACTGTCAAATCTCTCTCTGAATAAGGTCACTACCACAAGTTCTCCCTTCATCAGGTAGCAAATTGCTATTCAACTATCAAGGTCAAACATAGAAAACATTTCCTTTCAAAGCATTCATGTACATTTCTCCCTCTTCCACCCAGACATGTTCTCTTTGTCCTTCATAATAAGCATAGAATGCAGTAGGCTGATAATCAGCACTTTCAAAACTTGCTTGATTTAAAAAAAAAAATACTTGAAAGATGTTTGTTTAAAATACAGATTCTCCAGCACTGCCCTGGAGAATACAACTTAGTACCTCTGGTGTTGAGGCTATATAATTTGTACTTTTAAGAAATTCCTCAGCTGATTTATTATGATCAGACAATTTTTATAAATACTGCTTTACTATAAAAAAAAACAAATGCTTTAGAAGATGAGAAATTTGAGTTAGCACAGCTAGAATCACTAGATGCGTGACACTGAACTACCTCAATTGTACAATGGAGATAAGCCTGACTTCATGAATTAAATAATATATATTAACACCTATCACAATAACCAGCATTAAATAATACATGGCAAATATTCTTGTCTTTCTTTTTAATCCCCTCATCCCATTAAAGCACTTATACTCAGCTATTTACAACTGTGTTTTTTGCTGGATTATGAATTCCATAAGGACAGGCACCATATTTTTATGCTTTGGTCCTTAGTTCTTATCATTGTACCTGGCACATGGTTGGTGCCCCAAAACCATTTATAGAATGAATTGACTCAGGACAATCTCCTAATCACCAGTTAGAATTCTTTGCCCAGATTTACTCTCTTGTCCTATCTCTTCCACCTCCTCTCACACTTTACAGATTGTGTATAACAAAGTATATTCCTTATAATGAAAATAAAAATAGATAAAATAATAATCTTGATAAATAAGTAAAAATTAAATTGGTAATTAGAATTGGATAAAAATTAGAAAAAAAATTTAAGGGAAGAAAGGAGTTTGAAATGGCTCTCTGTAATTGCTTCTTTGTGCCATGCAAATGTGTAGATTTCATTGTTTTAATCTGTCATATTTCTGAGTAACAGGTATACTTAGGTAGGCATTTAAACTTTTCCTAGAATAGAAATTATCATTAGTGTGAGTCTAATTTAGTTTCCTGCTGAAGGTGATAAAGATATCTCATTAATTCTTCCTAGTATAGCAGTCTCATTCACTGTCTCAGTCTTCTCATGATCTGAAAGCTAAATGATGAAATTCAAATGGTAACCTCAAGACAGGTAAAATTTGATAGAAACTATTTTTTAAGTAACATTCAATCCATTCTTTAGAGAAAAAATATTTTTCAGTGAAGTAAAAACAAACTTGTTTATTACTTATTAGCAGCCAACAAATGTAGGAGGATTACTTGACAGCTTGATTTTTCATATCTGAAGATGAAAATTAAGTGTTTTGCTAATTATGATGTACTCACAAATGTATTTTCATAACCCTCTCTCATTCGAGACATTGTTATCTCTGGAAACTCTTAAAGCAAGAGATTTGAGAGGCAAAGACTGAACTCTTACTCAGAGGAACAGCACGCAAATATTGTTCCTGTCATTTGCTAAGTCATTTTATCCATCACCTTTTTGCTAAACCTCACTGATATCTCACTGGTACTATTTTTTTAGATTGCACAGAAAAATATTTAATTTCTAAATCTCTAAGAGTACATGCATTTGAAGCTCAAACTCACCATTTCATTTAGTGAGTGGGCAAGTATTTAATATCTCTCGAATTTTTATTTACTTGTGAAATAAAAATACAATATCAATGTCATAGAACTGATTTGAGATTTAAATTAGATAATGAATTTAGAGTACTCCCATGGTTATTTTCATTGATTATGTTATGGTAAAACTTTCAGGAAATTAGCAAATTAATGCTTAGTTTTTAATGTGCATATCTGGTAGTCTAAATTTCCACGTGCAAACTCTTAGGCAGTGCTTACTATTTACTAAGCCCTGTACTAAACTTTTATATTTACTTCGCACAACAAAGCCACGAGGCAGATAAATATCACATAAGTGAGGAAACTAAAGTAGAGAAAGGTAATGTACCTTGTCCAGAGATAACAACTAGTAGGTAGCAAGTTGTGATTGGAACCCAGAGAGTCTGTTCCACAACTTTATCCATACCCTGCTTAATACAACTGGACTGTGAACAGGTAGAACGCCAACATAAACTGAATTCAAGCCAATTTAAAATTAGAGAAAAAAATCATACTGAGATGAAATAACTTCCATAAAGCTTCAAAGAAATGCTGCATCAAAGACTTGGTTAAACTCATGTACCAACTACTTGAGTTATTTTGCACTTTCTTGGAACACTTGCTCTTGATATATAACTAAGAAATATGAACTGACTACTCAAAAAACCCATATCACAAGTGGCTAGCTGAATTTCAAGAGACATTTTCTTCATTTGTTTTTGCTTTTCCTGAAAACACAATGCCAATAAAAGATATTTTGCTAAATATTTTTTTAAAAACACTTTCACAGTAGAATGCTGTTTCACAGCAGACAGGATTTTGCCTCAAAAATTGTCTAATTGTGATTATAATGAACAGCATCTCATGACTCAGAAGTTTCTGTTTCTTTGCTTTGACTTTGTGAATTATAGACATTTTTATCACTGTTTCACAGATAACAAAAGCAGTCCTATGAGGTTAGTGATTTAATGAAACAGTTAACATTACAAGCCCTTACATTTCTACACTCAAAAAAGGGATGTCAAACAGTCCTTATGCTTCAGTTTTAGACACTCAGAAGGCCTTAAAAGACATTTTGGAATATCTGCTTAATCTGCCTTTACTCTGACATTAAAATCTGTCTTCTGGATTTAATAATTAGCAAAAACATTATATATATTCTGGCCCCAAATATATTCTTAAGAGCAGATGCCTTCTTTTTTCCTTCATTAAACAAAATATATTAATTTAGTGTTCTCTGTCACATACTTCCGCAATCAAAGGGTATATATCATACTTAAGTATATTGGAAAATACTTTTTAAAAGTTCAAAAGCATGCCAAAAAAAATGTTCACTTAAGAAAAATTCTACTACATAATCATACAAAATAAATCAATCATCCTTGAATTTTAATATCAGTGTACTTTAATAATAATACTACTATATACATTTAAAATTGATACAGTTTGGTTGTATACATAGCACTATCTTTGCTTATGATATTTTAGCCAACAATAAAATGTAGATTTTTTTTTGTTAATTAACAGACTAACTTAATCAAACAAATAAATAAGAAATATCATTTATATAATAGCAGCACATTTAAAATCATACTTAAATGTTGGGACAAATATTTTAGTAACCATGAAAGCAACAAAAAACCAAGAAAACTCTAGAGCTAATCTAAGATATCCACTGGTAGATGTGGCAAACACAAGCTTTGAAAATGACAGGATTAAAAAGTACTTTAGAAGCCATTAATACTCAAACTTACATGTTCTTCTCTAAAATAGGTTTTATTAGTCCTTGTCTTTCAACCCAACAATCAAGCCATCCTATAAATTTCATCATAAAAGTCTGTAACTTCCTTTTTGCTTTTTTCAGTTGCTAACACCCAAAGTTATGATCCTCTGCCTGATTTCTGAATCTTGGAATATTCTCCGAGTTGGTTCCTAGTTTCCATTTCCTCCCTGCAATAATCACACTGTTGCTTTCTGATCATATCACTGACTTGCTAAAAAATGCCTCACCAATATCTGGTTTGCAACCTCGGGAGTTCTCCTGGTGAAATTCTAAACTGGCCCTGGTTCAAGGAGAGCAAGGAGAGGCTGGAGAAGAGGCAGACCACTCCAGATTGCTAGGTGGCAGGTTTAGTAAGCGTGGGAATTTGCATATGAGGTTTGTCTCTAGAGACTCCAAGTTACTTTTTTTTACCTTATTGTTCACTACTTATATACTTGTACTTCATATTTCAAAATAAGGAACTACTCCATATTTTCTAAACATTCTCTTTCCTAAACACTCTCCTTCATACAGACAATTGCCTATGTCTGGAAGTATACCCACCATTGGTTTGCCTATTAAACCTGACCTAGTTTTAATGGCATCCACTATTTTTGCATACATTTTCCCTTCTAGTTGTACTTTGAGGAACTACTCCTTGCCCTCAGGACCAATTCTTGATAGGCTGTTGATCTCTGCCTTGCCTTTCCCAAGCTAGTCTGTAAACATGCTCTGCTCCTGGAATTACACCAGGACTGAAATCTGTTAGATAGCAGATATCACTAAGAGGATTTCATGGGATCATGGTTAATTAATTCCCGACTTTCAGACAGGTAAAGCTATTCTGCTTTCTGTCTTTTGAAGGTTGGCTTTTCCAAATTTTCTTCATTTTTGTAAATCATCTATTTTTTATAAAAATATATTTTTAAGAAAATTAACAGATGCCTAGCTTGAAGTCAAGGAATTCTAACCATTAAATTGCATTGTACCTTTCTCAAATAATACCTCCTCAGTAAAGATATTTATGACCCTGAAAACTAAATTTGACTTTTTACCTGTTTTCAAAATGTTGTCTATGGATCAACAATATCAGCATCACCTGAGAACTTGTTAAAAATGCAAATTCTTGGGTCCTACCTCAAGATTTACTGAATTAGAAACCATAAGAATCAGGATTAGGAATCTATGTACCCTACAGTATGTGGTACATTATTTTTCTCTTATATTGTGCCTTCAATTATAATCACTTTTATGTTATATGTTCTTCCTTTGTTCTATCCCTCCATGTTACTTACTTATCTTTGCATCTCCAATAACATCTAGTACAATATCCCACATACAGTAGGAGCTCAACAAATATTTGTTGCATTGAATTAAATGTCTATTCAACAGCAGCAATAAAAGCAGCTGATTATCATCCTCCTATTTTTACCTTTTATATTTTTGTGTATCAAAATATACAAAATGTTCATCTTTTAATCAAACACTAACCCTAAAACTATCTGGAGCATAAATTATTAATTATTCAAAAATGTATAAGAATGAAAAAGAAATAGTGTTTTCAATGTAAATTCAACTTATATTTAAGTTTCTCTGTTAATGTTCCTCAGACATAGAAAAAAATGTCATTTGTCTTTTATCCTATGTTAATAAAGAATAGTTCTCTATGCTTCGTTGAATTCTTTCTTTTTGTTGAATATAAATATAACATTTACCTATATGAAATGTACATCTATGACAAATTATGCTTACCTGTCTTCTATGAATTCTCAAAACTAAGTAATAAATTTTTTATATCTACTGTCTCATAAATCTGAAAGGTTTTTGCAGCATGGGAAAAGGTATCACTGGTAACTGGATGATTAAGATGCCCAAATATTCCACTCTAGCATTGGCTAGCATTCTGGTTTTATCAGTTGTTTATGTTAAACTCAACCTAACCTAAACCTAAAAGTAATGCATGGCGTATGCAATTTGCTGTTTTTAAAATGAGCTTTTTCCTAGTGTTTTAAAATATATTTTTTAGTTGAGTTTGAGATCCTGAGCTTGCTATCAGAGTTATGGCCAGCTTGGAGCTTCCTTCTGCTTTAACAGTGTAACTCAAGCTTCTTACAGGTCCAGATTAAAACGTTCTGTGCAGAGCAAAATTTAAGTGATACAAACATGGTCTACGGCCATGCCAGCCTGAACACACTTGATCTCATCTGATTTCAGAGGCTAAGCAGGTTCGGGCCTGGTTAGTACTTGAATGAAAGACCACCTAGGAAGACAAGGTGTTGTAGGCTTTTTGCAAAAATGAAATAAAGTAATGCAAATGAGTTTCTTTAACTGACTGCTTACACTTGAGAACAAATTCATAACTATTCAGGATTTCAAATTTCATCAGACCCATTCTCATACTATCTTCAGTCTTCAACAACTCACATTTCACAAAAGTAAGCACCAAACACATAATAAGACATTTTGTTGCCCAGTCTGATTAAATAGTTATATAATAAAATCTATTAACTTTGGTTAAATAACATTAGTGGTTATATCACAGTTATTGTTTCTGATAAATCAATTACTTTCTTGTTGAAATTTTTTATTTTTTATAATTGAGTCATTTTTTTTCTACTTAGTTTTGTATGTACCTAGCAATAATTTAACCCCAAACTTTCCAAAGAACCATGTGTTATCTCAACACCTTCAAATGTATCAGGTAATCCATCTGGTAATCCATCTTTATTCCACCCTCATACTTACTTGAGAGCTTAGGGAAATACAGAATTTTAGGATGGAAATCATTTTTGCCCAGATATTTAAAAATATATCTTTTTGTTTTATAGCTTCCAGATATTTTTTAATGAGGTCCAGCAATATTCTAATTTTCAATCTATTCTGATTCCCAGAATAATCTTCTTGCATTATTTGTTAATATATTTCTCCCCTAACCTTCATGGTTCTCCCATTATAGATCTTCCTTTGGAAGATCTGAACTTCTACATTGTCCCTCTCACTTTCTTATCTTTTTATTTTGCATTTCTATGTCCTTTTATTTCACTCTGGCTCAATTTTATCTTACAATCTATTAAAATATTTTTATGCATTCTCTTTTTAATTTCTAAACTACTTTTTTTTACCAAACTACTCTTTTTCTATAGTTGCAATATTTATTTTTTTATGAATATTTAATTCAGCATTTTTAAATTTTTTTTCTGCTTTCTGCACAATCTTTGTTTTCTCTGAATTCCCTTTCCAACCTTACTTCCCATACCCACTCCTCTGTCTTTCATTAAGAGTGAAATAATAAAAATCTGATGGGATAAAATTTCAAGGAGCCCTAAGCAGACAAAACAATATTGAAAAATAAGAATGAAGTTGAAATACTCATCCATTTCAATTTCAAAATTTATAGCTAAACTACAGTAACCAAAATTGTGTTACTGAAATAGAATCTTTATATACACACATAATATATATATGTAATAACAAAGAAAATTAATTAATTTTAATAAGGATGAAAGATTATTCAATGAAGAAAGAAGAGCCTCAAACAAATTGTTCTGGGGCAATTGAATATGCACATGAAAAAAAATAAAGTTGTATCCCCACTTCATACCACATTCAGAAATTAATTCAGAAAAGATGATATATATAAATATATGGAATATAAGAATTAAAAATATGATCAAAATACAAAAACATGAAAGTGTATATTAATAAGATACTATGCATGAATAATAAAATATATAAATTAGTATAAAAATTTGAATTAAAACTATAAAACTTTTAATGATAATTACATATCTATCAACAAGTACCTCAAACTGAAAAGAATTAAGTGCTCTATCCAAAAGATAAAATGGGGAAATAGATAAGAAAACAAGACTCTTACATATGCTGCCTACAAGAGACTCACTTCAGATCAAAAGATACACATAGACTAAAAGTAAGGAGATGGAAATAAATATTGCCATCATATACCTAGAGGATATTGTACTGAATGAAGTCAGATAGAGAAAGACAAATGCCACATGATGTCATGTACATGTATAATCTAAAGAACAAAATAAACAACAATGACAACAAAAAATGAAAACAAACTCATAGATCCAGAAACTATTTTGAGGGCTACTAGGTGGGAGGGGGTTGGTGGGAGTCAGTAAAAAAGGGCCAAGAAATTAAGAAGTACAAATAGTTATAGTTAAAAATAGTCATGGAAATACAAAGTATAGCATAAGGAAAATAGTCAATAACATAATAAATATGTAAAAGGGAAGATGGGTCCTAGATTTAGTGGAGTTATCACATTGTGAGTTATACAGATCTCTAATCACTATACTGTACAACAAAAATAATATATTATTGTATGTCAACTATAATTGGAAAAAATTCATTGAATTGTACACTGTAAATGTGAGCAATTGTCTATTATATTTCCATAAAGCAGTTAAAACAACAATAAAACTAGAAGAAAACATATGGGCAAATCTTCATGACCTTAGATTTGGCAATAGGTTCTTAGATTTGACACCAAAAGCATAAGCAATAAAAGAGAAAATAGATAAACTAGACTTCAACAAAATCTAAAACTTTTGATATTATCAAAAGACATAATCATCAACGTGAAAAGACAGCCTATAGGATGGGAGAAAATATTTGCAAATCAGCTTATGGCCAGGTGATGTCAAGACACACTCCTAAAAGGAAAGTTTATTTGGTTTTAATTTTACTGAATTTTGGGGGATGACATTGGTTAATGTAGATTTCAAGTATACAATTGGTTATATAGGTTTCAAGTATACAATTCTATGATATATCATTTGTATATTACATTGTGTGTTCACCAACCAAAATCAAATCTCCATCAACATAAATTTGACCCCCTTCAACTTTTTCTACATCACCCCCCACGCACACACACCCCTTTCCTTCTGGTAACCACCATACCGTTGTCTAGGTCTATGAGTTTTTTGTCTTGTTTGTCCATTTGTTGCTTTCAGTTTTATATTCTATATATGAGTAAAATCATATGGTTCTTGACTTTTTCCATCTGACTTATTTTGCTTTGCATGATATTCTCAAGATCCATCCATGTTGTCACAAATGGAAGTTTTTTATCTTTTCTCATGGCTGAGTAATATTCTACTGTATGTTTTTATGACATCTGCTTTATCCAATCATCTATCAAAAGACACTCTGGTTTTTCTCATATCTTGGTCACTTTGAATAATGCTGCTATGAAGATATGGGTACATATATCTTCAAATAAATGTTTTCAAATTTGGGGGTTAAAAATTCAGAAAAGGGATTGCTGGATCCTATGGTAATTCTATTCTTAATATTTTAAGAAATCTCCATAATGTTTTCCATAGTCGCTGTACCAGTTTACATTCCTACCAGCAGTGCATTAAAATTCCCTTTTCTCTACCTCTCTAACACTTGTTATTACTTGTCTTGTTAATAATAGCCATTCTTCCAGATATAAGGTGGTATCTCATAGTTTTGATTTGCATCTTCCTAATAGCTGGTGAAGTTAAGCTTCTTTTCAGATATTTGTTGGCCATTTGTATATCTTCTTGGAAAAACTATTCAGGTCCTCTATCCATTTTTTAATTAGATTTTTTGTTGTTTAGTTGTTGAATTAAATGAATTATTTACATAATTTGGATATTAACTCCTTATTGAAGATGTTACTTGTAAATATCTTCTCCCATTTGATTGACTGCCTTTTTGTTTTATTAATGGTTTCTTTTCTTGCAGAAGCTTTCTAGTTTGATAGAGTCCCATTTATTAATTTTTGCTTTTACTTCCCTTGCTTTTAAAGTCAAATTCATAAAATCCTAAGACCAAGGTCCATAAATTTAGTACCTATGTTTTCTTCTACAAATTTTATTGTTTCGGGTCTTATATTTAGGTCTTTTATCCATTTCAAATTAACTTTGTTGTATGATGACAAAGATCAGTCTAGTTTCATTCTTTTGCATGTAGCTTTCTAATTTTCCCTGTACCATTTATTAAAGAGGTTTTCTTTTCTCTATTGAATGTTTTTGGCTCTTTTGTCAAAAATTATTTGCCCATATGTATGTGGATTTATTTCTGGACTCTCAATTCTGTTCCATTGGTCTGTGTGTCTATTTTTCTGCCAGTACCACGATGTTTTAATTATTGTTGCTTTGTTGTATATTTTGAAATCAGGGAGTATGCTACCTCTGGAAAGGAAATTTTTAACCATCATTCAAAGAAAAAGAGAAGAGGCAAAGTTCAGTCATCACTAAAACCTTAGGAGCAAAATGTGAGTCTGAGCACTCAGTACTTTCTTTGCATTGCTAACAGCATTAAGTTCCTACAAAATATCATCTCATCAAATTAAGGCAGTTTATTAAATTTCATTGACTTTCAAGTTATGTTAACATTTAATTTGCAAAAATTAATTTTGTAATTTGTTAAGAATAATAAACAAAATTGATATTGTATATATTTTTATGTTAACTGTAATAAAAATCATTGTTGGTTCACATAGTGCTATTTGTGAGACTGTTTCTTTATGCTATCTAATTTAAAAATGAGAAAAAAGTTTAAAGAGAAATTTTGACTAGGGAAGGATTTTTATTTTATGGGTAATATAAAATAATAACAATAGATATGCACACAATATTTACAAAAGTGTTACAGAGAAAAAGAGCTGCACAATATTTATAAGGAATTCAGCATAGTTGATTTGTTATGTTGAGATATGGTTTATTATCTGGATTACCAATATAAGAATATAAGTAGTAAATTTCTGAAAGGCAAAAGAATTTGTAAACTGACAGTTTGGAAAAACTAACAGGTTTCACATTTGGCATTTGAGGTGATTTTGTAAAATTAATTACATGTGCAGTGTAAATTTTAGTAAAAAAATAGTTTAGCTTCCAACTCTCTTAAATGGGTTTTAACTATCTTATTCTCTTATATTTTATTTGTAAAATGTATTAAGGAAAGTATAATATGCAATTAGGTGAGAAAGGCACTAACTTTTTAAAGCCACAAATGATGAATGTGATGCTTACTTTTGGCATATCCTGTGGAAAACACGGATAGAAATATTCTCACTGCAGCTTATCTTCTTGCAAAACATTTGATGACACTATACTTCATGCTTACATAATTACCTGCTCTGCTGTTATATTTTATATACTTAGCACCGTATTTTCTTCTCATTCATTTTGTATCATATGTAGCTAATGGCCATTGTTGGGTGTTTCTAATTTTATTATTTTATTATTATGATTATTTTACAATACAATAAAAGCACATAATAGCTTTTCATATTAGCTATTCCTCACATTGCAGTTGTAAGATGAGACACTAGTATTATTCAGGTGGGTCTTCTTATACATGCTACACACAGACGTATACTAAGTAGTGTCTTTTTCTTGCAAATATAATGCTGTTTACCCGTGTTGATGTGTTTTAAACTGTTTTTTCTGAAATGGGGCAATAACAGGTTTTTGCAGTTAAAGTATTTCATTAGATTCTAATTGTGATTAAGGAGTATATTTGCAGCTCACCTTGTGGGTATAGTTTAAAGATGTGAAGTAGCCCACAGGGGACCTCATTAGCATGGTGATTACAAGTTAATCAGTAATACCTAGAAAAGAGAAATAATGAAACAGGAAAACACATTTTTGATGCATTCGTTATTAGATTTCTTGGCTTTTAAAGGTTTAAAAACTATCAGGCTAATGTTTGGTGCTTTCACTCTTCTAAACTGTACTATCCTGAGGGAATAGTTTTGTGTTTTAGGGTAAAATCACCGAGGGAAAGGCATCATTGTGTCATTTATTTTGTTGCAGTTTTTTCAACTTAATAAACATTTAGAAAACAAGTACTAGGAACAAGGCACACTTCTAGGCACTGTGATGAATACAAATGCAAGCAAGAATAAAGCTTCATACATAAAAATACATGCAACAAAGCAAAGTAGAAGTTCCATGTGGAGGAAAGAAAAATGTATGATGAAATCAGTGAAGGATATAAAAATACTAGGATTCAATCTAAATCCTGAAGAAAAAGACAGAATGCTAGAAGGCAGAAACAGGAAAAATGGCATTAAAGGAAGACAAAGCATAAGCAAAAGTAAAGAGTAAAAATTTAGTTGCAGTTGGAAAACATTAGAATAAAATCAAACTTTTTAAAAAGCAAGATACAGATAAAAGAATGAGGAGATAAAATTGACAAAGAAATTTGGGCCCAGTGATATCAAGCATTTTGACGACTTTGAATAAATTTAGTTTTAAATCCTAATTCTAGAAATCTTATTCCTCTCTCTGTATTCCCCTCAGAGACCCAGCCTTTCCCCAGATAATCAGCAGCCCCTGAAGTGGCAGAAGACGATGACTAGGACCTGATTAATGGTCACACTATCTGGACCTCTGGCAGGTTAAAGATAACATCTTTATGCTTCAGCTTATGAAGCTTACGCTTCAGCACCTGAATCCTAAGATGGAACGATCCCCTGGCTATTTTTCCACAAGACTGGACTTCAGAATGCTGGAAAATGCCTCTGAACTGTCTTCAAGACCTGAAGAAATGATTCACTACCCTTACCTCACCTTTGACTAATTGGTTCCCAGCATGACCCAGAATCCCTAAGCCACTATGTCTTGTGATTTTTGCCTTATATAGTCTGTAACCTGCACACCGTGGGAGAGTTTGAGATTTTGAGCATTAGCTTCCCGTTATCCTGGGTAGGTGCCATTCATCAATAAAACAGCCTATCTTTCTCCACTGCAGTTCTCGGTGTTTAGTGTTTGACTCTGCTAGCACCAGGTGGATGAACTTTTTCTGTTCTATAACACCAGATGACAGAGGCCCCAGCGAATACAGCATTGAGGAGTTTGAACTTTTCTCTCTAGGCAACAATGGTCAATTGGAGGATGTCATTTTTAAATAAACAAGTTTTATAGAATTTTTATTTTTTAAAAAATTATATGCTCATTTTTAAAAATGGGTAAAATAGAACAAAATCAAGTATAACTTATCTTTGTACCACCTCAAGTCATTTAAGAGTTTTTGTTCATGGAGATGATGGATGAGCTGAGATGTAAATGAACCACACTAGAGTTTTGAGAATAAGATATGAGTAAGCAAATGTGAAGAATCTAAGTATGCTGCAGCTTTCTTTTTTCTTTGAATGTGAAAAGTGGGCCTGTGAATTTTCTAGCATTTGCATTGCACATTTTACATATTTCCAAGATACTTTCCCATCCACTATTTTATCTTATTCCTGTGAAATATACAGCAGAGCTTTTATTTTTATAATTATTAGCATCTTGTCTTAGTGGAAAAATTAAGTGACTCTACTAAGGTCAAACAACAAAGACAGAGTCATATTAGAATTCAGGTTTCCCTGCACATGTTTTAATATTTTTACCAATATATTTGTTCAAAGCACCAGAATAAAACCATTGAATGCCAGTTCACATATTCACCATCACTTCCAGCACCACTAATAATGCCAGGTGCCAAAGGAACCATGAGGATAAAAGATGAATTAGATATAGTAGAGATCTCAAGGTGTTTAGCCTATCATGGAACATTTACAGTAAAAATCATAGTGAACATTTACTGAACACCTCCTCTGTTATGCATGGTACTAGGCCCTGTTTTAAAAATAGCTTCCTTTCTTCTGGAGGACTTCAATCAGAGTAGAGCATTACTTATTCCCGTTGTATCACTCATTCATGCCAATGAAGGGAAACAACTTCTCCAATTGGTGAATATTGAAGAAACAAGGCTAAATTCCATCTGGCCTTGTTTTGGAGCCAATCTGTCAAGCAGATGGGTACAGTCTGGTCTGCCCTGTGCTATGTAGTGCCCCTGCAGAGAAAGCCTATGGTTATTCAGTTGTGCCAGTGACTAGGTTAGTAATTCTGACTCAGGGGTGAAATATTGGTAAACACATCTGGCTGTGGATCTAAAGTCATGTCCTCCAATTAACTTTCCTTGCAGTAAGCTGACATTTTTATTTGCTTATGTTTTATTATATCAGTTGGGTTTACACTCAGTATATGATCAAAACCATTATTTAATAGCTACCCAAATATTGCATATATCGTTTCATTATCAGCAGTCATAGAAAATAGACAATAATATTATTATCATTACCCTAATAAGAAAATTGAAGTTTAAAGGTTAAGTAATTTACCTACCACCAACAGCTATTTGGTGACAGAGAAGAGTTATGAGCTACATCTCTATGCTTGACCAGATTCTAGAACGTAAGACAAGGTAAACAAACTCCTTAAAAAAGACACACCATGTTATTTATGTGTTTGATTCCATAAACAAAGAGAATAGCTTATTTTCCAGTAATAAAAAGTCTTAAACAAAGAATAAAACATCTTTTGAAAACAATGGTACTCATTACGACCTAGGTAACCAACTTTTAAAAACGTGGGGAAAAAATCCTCTAATCTTATTTATAATTGGATAGCATAATTTACCCAATTTTAATCTACATAATATGACTCTTAGCTCCTACTCAGTTAAATCAAAAAGAAAAAAAATGGTTTCCCACAGGATGTCAACAGTACCTAAAATTGCACCCCAACAAGAAGAACTTTATTACTCAACCCAATCTAAGACAGCCTAGTCAACCTCAGTGGATCCTGTATTTTACTTGGAATCTGATAATACATGAAGATTCTCTGTGAGAATGAGTTAAGTACTATAGCACCATGCAGGGAGGTATGCTATAAATTTATTATGTACTCGTTTTAGAGAAGACATTTTATATCTTTATCATAGTATAACTAACACAAATATATAAAAGGGCCAGAAATCCTACTTTGCAAGTTAGCTTCTGTGCCAGGGACTCCTTAGGACAACTTCCCAGGTCCAATGATTTGCTAGGAGGTTTCACAGGAGCTGGCATATGGTCATACCCAGCATATTACTTATTAAGGCAAAGTAATACAAAATAAAATTTTCAAAGGAAAAGGCATGTGAGGTCAAATCCAGGGTAAACCGGGTGCAGGCTTCCAAAGGGTCCTCACCCAGTGGAGTCATATCAGAAGTCCTTAGTTCCCCAGAAAGGGGTAGTGTCATGTATGAAATGTTTACAACTGGGAAAACTCATTAGAGACTCAGTGCCCAGGATCTTTATTAGGGATTGTCAAGTTGGTAGCCTCTGCCTGGCACAACTCAAAATTCCAGGCACTCAGAAATAAAGCATATGCTCAACATAAACTAAATTGTTTAAACAAACACTTTAGGCAGAGTGAGCCCTGCTATAAGTTAATGGTGGGAAATTTAAGTACCCAGATGTCAGCCAAGGACCAACCTCATTAGCAGGCCTTTTTAAGGATAATAAGCAGCTCGGATCTATTATGTTAACTTCTGTACAGCTTACAATGAAAAAATAACATAAAAAATAGAGCTGAGTAACACTTTATTAAGGAACTATAGTGTTAGGTAGCTAGTCAAACATGAGAGCCAAGAGGAACATAGGAATAGGGGCCCAGTTAGAGACCATCCAAAGAACACCCCAATGGTAGTAGTAGAATTCTAGGTACACACATGTGCACTAGGTAGACTTATATAGCAGCCAAGTGTCAATCAAAATGACCTCACTTGCGAATCACCTAGGAATGCCTTTGGAATCACCCATCACAGGCCAAACATAAGACAGACATTCCCACTTCTGGGTTCTTTTGCCTTTCTGAGTTCTCTCTCATTTTTGTGGCCTTTTGTGGTCTTTTTTGCCCATTTGTAGCCATTTTGGCCCCTTTGTGTTGGTTGCAGCACTGGGACCAAGTGCTTCTTTGGGGCATGCTTCGCCTTTCTAAAACATGCTTTTAATAAAACTATTAAATCTCAAAAACCTGTGATTTCACCACTATCATTTGAGGATGAACTGAGTAAAAATACTAACTACATGTCTGTGCCATCATTAACTCTGCTCCCTACCCATGACGTTTGGGTGACACCAAACTCTGACCCCAATGGTGATAACAGATAAAATACCAGTAGGCTTTTTTAATTTTTAAAGAAAATAAATCAAAAGTTTCACTTGCTTTTGGTCTCTGTTTACACTATAATATATTATGTCATCAAGGAGTTATACATATTAATTCTTATATCTTTAGGAGTTCAAAATAGTTCTCTTGACCTATGCATTGGTTGGTTTTCAAAAATAGGATTTTAACTCTTTGGTGTGTATATTTCAGAGCTTTATGTATACATAAGTCACTCATTTTTTTCCTTTATCAATAGAAATCATGCGTTCTTAATGTAACAGTATATCATTTTATTAAACATTTTTCTGTTACTGTACATTTCTTTGTAAAGAAATACTATAGTGTATTTAGCCAAATATCAATTCCCACACATCAGACACTATTCTAAGAAAAATCGGCAGAGAGTGATCCTGCTCTCAAGGTGTTGATGTTCTAGTGGGGAGAGAAATTATAAAAAGAATATATGAAAAAAATGAGGTAATTACAAGTACCAAGTAATGTGGGGAAAAAATACATAATGTGATAGAGTAGGGAAGAGAAGCTGCTTTAGCTCAGATGGTAACCAAAGATCTCTTAAGGAGAAAACATGTGGTTTGTGATCTGAATTATAAGAATTAATCAAAGGAAGTTCTGGAGGAAGAGTTTCTAAGCAGAAGCAATAATCATTGCAAAAGCCTTGGGCGAGGAATAATAGTGGTCTTGGGAAGGGGTTTAGTTTTTTGTTTTGGGTTTGTTTGTTTTTTCACATGCAAGGAAAAAAAACCTTTGAAGATTTCTGCACATGAAAATAATGAGTTAAACATTTAAAATTTCACTCTGGGTGCTTAGGGCATCAACTTTAGGAAGGGAAGAGTGAGATCACTGAGACTGTTTTAAGAATTCAAGTAAGAGGAATGAATAGAAGCTTGGCCCAGAGCTACAGTAGCGAAGATGAAATAAACTGGTCACAGTTGGGAAGTACTCTGGAGACAGAACTGGTGATATACTTGTTGATGCACTAGATGTGAAGTGTTGAGATGAGATACGAAGTTTGATCCCTAGATGCTTGTCTTGACCATTCATCTGAACAAGCATTTTTATGAATTTGGAATAGCTCTTTGTCATATGTAATGAAAATTCTTTTTCCCTCTTGCAGTTTGTCATATAATTTTGTTTGTATTTTTTTTGAAACATGAAGCTATTTAATTTTATGAAGTTAAATAAATTAATCTTTTCCTTTAAATTTTTTTGTTGAGTAATAAGCTTATAAAGTAATTCTCTACTTCTAAAATTAGGTAAATATTCACCTGTTGCTTTCTATTGAATTTATATTTTCATTTTTACCTGTTTATAATACATCTGAAATATATCTGTGAAATATATTTGTAAGATGTGACTGCCTAGTTGTTATGACAGCATTTATTAGAGCATTCATTTTTATCTGCTGACTGAGATGCTGCTTCTATAATGGTCATTTAATTTGGGTTTATTTCTGGAATTTCCATTTTGTCCCAATTATTTGCCTGAATTTTTTCCAGTATCAAATTATTTTCTCAATTATTGGACTTTTATTATATACTTTAATATCTAATAATAAAAATCTGTTCTGATTACTCATATTTTTCTCAATAATCTAGGTTTTCCTCTCATTCTTTCTTCCAGGTGAACTAAAAATCATGTTATCATTCAAAAAAAGTTTAATTCTTGGAAAATTACCAAGATTTCAGCTTTATATATATATATGATTGCAGTTAATGTCAATTTTTGGAATACAGTATATTGAATTTAAGTGGTTTATGTGCATATTGAGAAGAGAAAGTATCATTACTTCTTTATCTTTGACTATGTCTTTGTGGTAAGTTCATTGTCTTGTCTTTAAAAATATTCTTCAAATATCTGTCATGTTTGTAATAAATAATATTGCAATGCTTTTTTTAATTATCAACATTTACATTTTACAATACCAAGTTTTGTGATACCGCACCTGTACAGAATTAGCCCATTATTTTAAACATCCAATTTACATTTCTGCTTTCTTCAAAGGAAGAGACTAATCTAGAGTAGTGTTCTTTATCTTGTATTTTAAGCCTGGTCCAGAACTTTTAAACACTTTTTCATCACCAGGTATCTCATATATGCTCTTTTAATTTTCTACACAAGATTATTTTTGAAAATGCAATTGTATGACTTATTTATGTATTCACATTTTAATCTTCATTATTGTATAATGCAAACTCCCTCTTCTCAAGAAAACTTTGAATTCTTTATTACTTTCTACATGTGACAGATATTATTTAGGAAAAAATAACGAATTTCAAAATTCTTACTTCAATGGAGGAAATTGTAACATCGTATTTATATGCTTAATTTTAATTGTAAAGAAAATGTGGTCAGCCTGAAGTGGAGTGAACCAGAAAGTCCAAATGGCAATGTCAAGGAACGCATAGAAAACTTGGGTTCAGTTCAGATTTAACAATACCTGAGGAGTTGCAATGCACTGGTGATGCTTATAATGAGTCAGGTGTTATCTTCATGAGTTTTGTTCATCCTTATGCTATGTTTTTATACCAGTCCACCAATCCGACATACTCACATGCCCAGAACCTATTTATTAAAGCAAGTCAAAGGTAAGAAATAGTGTTCAGAGCAATTGTCCAAGACACCTGCTCCTTTCCCTGCTTTAGACCATGCTGTCTTCTACCAAAGTCCTGATTTCATTTCTATTTATTCATTTAAAAATCCAGCTCCTTCTTTTTGAAATTAGCTTTAGCATGGAGTTCCTTTTGTTTCTAATTTCTGTCTTCCAAATTCTCACTCACTTCAATAATCTCAAGGATTCTTCATCTTGGCTGGCTCCTCAGAACTTCCAGGTGACTGGTTTCAAATTATTCACCAAATGATTATTATGAAGATTAAATTATATAACAATAATAAATATGAAGCATTTATCAACCTACAAAGCACATCACAAATCCTCAATTAATGGCAACTATTACTAGCTATAGTGTCTTGCAGCAACCAGTTATAAAGTAGAAACAAACTGAATTAAGTAATTGCTTTTCCACCAACAGCTAAAACACAGTATCACAAATTGAATCAATGTAGGAGTATGTCAGCTGACCATTATTAATGTTCATTATGTTCTGATATAGAAACAATTTTTGCATCTGCAGACAAAAAAGAAGAAGCCAGTACAAAGTTCAAGATATGTCCTAGTCTGTTGGTGACAGTGCCAGTTTATACCTGCTATTATAGCATTATTATTCATAGTATTCAGCTTCACTCTCCACCATGACACTGTTCAACTGAACTTTCTATAATGATGTCAAAGTTCTACATCCAGACTATCCTATGTGGTAGTGGTCAGCCAATATGACTCTTCAGCACTTGAATGTGACTAGTATAACTCAATTTCATTTAACCTAAATTTAAACTTAATTAGTGGTATCTAGCTAGTGGCTACTGTGCTGAACTGCATAGCTTTAAAGCATCAGTTTGCTCAACAGGAGAGAATCAAGGCTTCACATGGGACTTAAATTTTTCCAATTGTGATAATGGGACCTCTTGTTCTTCCCATGTTTCTGATTCTATGTTTTTTTTTTTTTTTATCACTTTTTTATCTACCACGGTTAAAAATTCTATCACTTCACAAGCTGTTCCTGGTGTTCCTTATTAGCATACAACTGGTAAGAAAAGAGAGTGACCTTTTCTTGACTAATTTTACTTCTGCAACAAGAGCCCATGAAGTACTGTGCAATTAATAAGAATGTAGAAAAAAGTAAAGGTCTTACTTTATGGTTTAAAAAAAATTAATTTCACAAAGCACAAGCTAGTTATAATTCTAATAGTAGTTAGTATGCATCCTTTAGCACAGTTCCTAATTGAGCCATTTTCTACGTTTTACATAAATAAAAGAACAAGAAATGTTTTTAATTTTTGCATTATGTTTGAATAAAGTTATTATCAAATCAGAATTAAAAGTGACATACAGACCTAATTCATTATCATAACACTTACTAGAAGTTTAACTTGTTTTTATTTATTCTTATTTAAAAGCAAACAGAATTATTACATTTTAAATACGAAGTTATTTTTAAATGCTTCAATAAACTGAGGTTATTGTATTTTGACTTAAATTTATTTTCCTTCAGCTAAGTATTCATAGAATTTTAATCTAGTATGACTTACAGATTCTAATATTAATTTAATTTTGTTGTCTGACTATATGGGATTCCCCTGAGAATTAGTGATATTTATTATAGAGTCTAGAAAATATTTTGCAGCAAAGTGATGGAAACCTTTTTTTGTTTGTTCTTTTTTGCCTTTCTGAATTTCCAAACTGGCTAGCAAAAACTGACATTGCTTTCTGTGTCTCTTATTTAAAAAGAAAAAAAAAAGAAAAGAAAAAGAAAGAGAATACTGGACCTAAAAGCCACACAGCTGGTCTTTTCAATTTTCTTAACTACTGAATTGGATTAACTGCATGATCCAAGTCAATTGATTGTGCAGAAATCAATGGCTGAGAAGGCCAGATCTTCTCTCCTGGTTGGCTTCTTTCCTAAGCTTCTGAGTATGTGATGTTCATTCAGCGCACCATCAACTTTTAAAATAAATTACTTTTTAAATGCTCAAGTTATAAACTTTGATGGATGATATGTTTCAAAAGTATCCAATAAATGAGTAGCAAAATATAATTTAAGGGCTTGCATTAAAAATAGCATTTATTAGACTTTTTTCAACTATATTTATGATAAAAAATCTCGATAATTTAAATATAAAGAAAAAATAAAACACCATAATTCATCCACCTACTATTGTTGTTATGATATGTATCTTTAAAATCTTTCTCTCTGAGTATAGTATATGCATACATATGTATATGTGTATATGTATGTATATATGTGTATATGTTTGTGTATATGTATGTATATGTGTATATGTTTGTGTATGCATGTGCATATGTGTGGTTGGCAGGATAATGGCCCCCCAAAGATTTCTACATTCTAACCCTTGGAACCAATGAATGTGATACATTGCAAGGCAAAAGGAAATTAGATTGCAGATGAAATTAGGTTGCTAGTCAGCTGACCTTAAAATAGGGAGATTTTTCTAGATTACCCAGGTGGGCCCAATGTAATGGCAAGTCCTTAAAGACGGAAGATGAAAACAGAAAAGGAGGAAAGAGTACTGTGATATAAGAAAGACTTAACACACCATTGTTACCTATGAAGCTGGAGGTAAGGAAGCAAAAAACCACCCCATGCAGGTGGCTTCTCAAAATTAGAAAAAAAAAAAAAAAAAACCGAGAAGACAGATTCTTTCCTAGAGCTTCCAGAAAGGAACACAAGCCAATTGACATTTTGATTTTAGTACAGTGAGATAGTGTTGGACTGCTAAACTGCAGAACTATAGGATAATAAATTTGTGTTATTTCAAGCCACTAAGATTGTGGTGATTTGTTAGATCAGAAGTAGAAAACTAATATAGTATGTATATGTGTGTATATATATGTGTGTGTATATATTATATATATATGTATATATATACACACACGTGTGTATTTGTGTAGATAGATCTACACATGAGTGTGTGTGCATAGGAACATCATCTATATGCTATGTAACTTCTTTTCCCTTCTAAAAAATATCATGAGCATTTTTCATGTTATTAAATATTCTAAAGCAGTTATAATAATAGCAAAATATTCCATTGTGTTGATGTGACTTTTTTTCACTGTTTTACTATTGTCGGTGACCAAGATTTTTTCCCTTTTTTTAATTATAAATGAGATTGCACTAAATATAGTGAATCAATATATGATCATTTTCTTAGAATTTTAGAATTTTAAAATTATTTTATACTGTTATCTTTACATTTAACAATATCACCATTCAGATTTATTATACAAAACTGAAAAATAGTCATCAAATTAAAATTTGTTTTTTGTTTATGAAGCCTTGAATGTCACAATAAGATCTAATTCTACCTGTTGACACCTAGCATAGTCATTTTTGGTTGGGATATGAAGGATATTCATGTGAAATGCCACTCCATCTATTTTCTTTACTTCATGGGAGAAGTAACTACTAAGCTTATTGGGAATAAATATCTAATACACCACATTAACCAAAGGCAGAATGTCCATAGAAAAATTTTATCTGATCATCTGTTCTCTGTTTGGCTCTTCTGAGGCTCCCTCTGCCATGCAGTAAGCACACAGGGTCCAATACTTCTTTATAAAGTTGGAAAACAAAACATTCCAGGAAGTGACATTCTTGCACTTATATGTACAATATTTCTAAATAGATTAGTTTTTGGAGGAAAGAAAGTTCCAATTAGCAGAGTCAGTGCATTCAATAAATAGCCATTCTTTTATTAGTAAGAGTATGCTGTGAAACACTAAAATTTGTTACTTCTCATGGTGCATTTGGGGGAGGTTTTGGTTTAGACTACTCCTCTTTCTTCTTATTCTTATAGTTCAGTAATTCTCAAACCTAGCTGCAAAACAGAATCATTTGTAGAGCTTAAAAAAAATTGTGATGCCATAATTCTTCTGATTTCATCTGTCTAAAGTAGGCTCTAATTATTTATTTAAAGCACCTCTAAGAGAGTCTAAGATGGACCCAATATAACACCCGATCAACTGGCTAGCTGATGTATCTTAATGTCAAAAGCACAGAGAAGAAAACCATCCAATTTGCTCTGATAGACCTTGGTAATATTTGAAATCTTTGCAAGGCATCCTTAATCTTCCACTGTGGTAGAAATTAGCAGCATCGTTTCCAACACATATGATTTTCCTCACATAGAATTATTGCTGCATATTCCTGAAGGTTCGAGTCATTGTGTTAGAGCCCATTAAATTAGAAGAAGCATTATCTTTCTCTTTTGTGTCATTCTTCCATAGAGGAAATAGTAATCAATGGCTATCTCTATTTTTGCTGTTTAATTGACTTCCTTTTATTACCTTGTCTCTGATCTGTCTTTCTTTTCACCTTGCCCCAAAATCTCAACAAAAGAATATTAAATGAGTAAAGTGAGAGAAGAAAAGAACCAAAAGAAAACAATTTATAATGGAAAAAAAAAGACAAATAAGTGATGAAGAGAAAACACAAGAGAGAGTGAAGAAAAAATGAAAGTACTATGCTATAATCTTGGTTTACCCTGTGCTTCAAGTGTGTTAATACATCAAAAGTAATTTACTTTCCTTACGTGTGCTCCTCCAATAGGAGAAAGATGTGATAAAATGGGTTAAACAAATAAGAACTACAGGGAACCAAAAACTAATTTATCATTCCTCATTTGTTCCTCTAAATCATACCTAGTAGTCAAGATGAGCTATGTTAAAAATCCAGCTTCCCATAAAAAAGTGTTACCTTTGTCTACATCTAACTCTCATTGCATACATACATACATACATACATACATACATATATATGTATATATGTGTGTGTGTATGTATAGATAGATAGAGAGAGAGAGAGAGAGAGAGAGAGAGAGAGAGAGAGAGAGAAGAAGAAGAAGAGAGAGACAGAGAGACAGAGAGGGAAAAAGAGGTTTTATATTACTGGTCTCTGTTTCATAGATTTCATGTTATACTTTTAAATGTGTTGTTCTCTATTGGAAATCCTAATATAGTCAGAAATCTTTATACTATGCATGCTTTATTGATGGCAGTTTGGTCTAATTTTACAAATAATGAAAGTCAGAACACAAATTTACCAAGGTCAAATCACTATTTCATAACAATCTTATGACTAAGATTTTGATGTGTAACAAATCTTGCTTTATAATATGCTACAATGAAGAATGAAATGGAGTAAGCAAGCAATATGATAAATTGCTTTGAAACATTTAGATGAGGGAATTCTAATTTTAGCAGTTCGTAGACATAATAAATAGCTAAGGAATATAACATAGTTATTTTACCTCATATATAGATGGATTAAGTGTCTGGTAGCCTCGGTGGTATGATCTAAAATGTGTAGGGCTCACCCCTTCAACCCTACCCTCACCCACAATTAGCTTCTATAACCAGAAAAGTGATTGAAACATTGCTTGAAATCCATAACCTACAGAGGAAATTATTCCATTATTGCCAATTATGTATATGTCTTTATATTTCTATAATTAAACCTACTTGTGTATTTATAATAAAATATCTGTCTTCATTGGGACATTAGTAGGTAGAGATGTGTTTGTTAACTTTAGGTGTTCTTTTAAAAATTTATGAAAATTAAATTTCACAGTCAGAAAAAGACTCATTTAATATATTCTAGTGTATACATAAAGCTCAAACATTTAAAAATTAGGAGTAGAAAAATAAAAAGCATCATTGGTAATTGTAAAAATTGAGTAATCATAGTTATACCACAGTAGTTAGTGCACGCTTGTGCTGTTTAAACACAGTCCAAAAGTGTCCATAAATTTCAGAAAATTTTTTTCCTTTTTGGATATTGGAAAGCTGGGTGGACAAACTGTTAAGATTGTCTTAATATAAAGAGAGAAAAAGCTGCAGGAATAGTATATTTTTTTCATGTATACTTGCAGGAATATTTATATAGAATATATATTACATAAGCCCTGAAATATGTAAGTATATATGAGGATATGTATGTGTTTCATATCAAGACAATGGATGTATAAAAATAGCTATATGAGAATTTGATGAGTAAAACTATAATATATGACATTAAATGAGATTTATCCTACTGCAACTAACATGCCATTTCTGCTAACTACTTGAGACTCCTACATCTCAAAAGCTTAATGGCTAAACCTGTAGAGATTTAATATGCTACCATGTCTTAGAAATGATCCAGACATGCTTGATTAGTTTAAAAGTGAAGTGCGCTTTTCTATGAGACTATTTGGCAGGCTATGGCTTATGTGTGTGAAATGTCAGGATTCTTAAGTTTGATGTGAAGTCAGTGTCTTGAGATCAATTAACTTAAAATTTATTAAGACAAGAAGAAGTATATCATTAGGCATATTTTGAAAGACAAAAAAAAGTACTCAATGAAGATGACAACATGCTAAATTCAATATGCACTGCCACAGAGACTATCAAATGACTCTAAAATGTTTGATGCTTCATTGTTCCTAGAGGTGTGCTTACCAGCTCTGGATATCACTTCTTTTACCATATTGTGACAATTCAGTACTTGTGTTCTGATTGCCTTGAAGTTTAATGTACTTCTGTTCTGAGGCATTTACTGAATCATATTAAGAACCATGGTGCTTGGGTTATAGAAGCAGTATCATTTTTCTTTATTCCATTAAAAGAAGTCTCTCATCTTCTTCCTATACATTTTCCCGAGCTAGAAAAGAAAATATTGCTGTCACTTTCACTGGGGTTTGCCTTTCATCTCACAGTGGCATTTCAGGTCCCTAAGTGGTATCCAATTTATTTGTATTCCAATGCCACTTCAGTGAAGCGTGCCTCTCTGTCAGTTGAATGCAAGCTTCAGGTGCTCAGTACTTGGTAGCCCTGCCATGAACAAATTGACAATATCAACTGCAGCCAGCCTTCTTACAAGTAATTTCTACCTACCTGCCAGAGCAGAGTTCTTAAAGTTATTCAGCAGCACTATCTATAATATTTTGAGAGTAATCTGAGATTTCTTTCCTTGACTTTCTCAAACTATGACATTTAATTGTCAGCTCCCTTTTATCATATTGAAGATTCATGTTAGCTTAATTTTAATTTTGTTTCTGATAAAATAGTTATATTTAATATTAGACATTTAATTGTTTCAAAGTCTTTAATGTGCTATTAGAATCAAACTTTAATTTTTTTTATAATTTAGAATCTCATAAAGGCTGAAATCTGAGGGATATCTCAAAATTACAACATACATAGCATAACATAGTATATCACATAATAACAACATACTTTTCCTATCCTATTTTTATTTTTCTCTTTTTACTCATCTACTTTCAAAAGATTCAATAATTATAGAATATTATGTGACTAGTGTATTATGTTCCAATATGCTCCTTCTAGTTTATGGTATATTAACTACAAAAATGGCCCCAATTTTTCATTCTTTCTGTATAATGTGGCTTTGCAGCTCCTCCTATCATCATGACCCAGTATATGCTTCATTAGTTTTTTGAATCTGGGCTGGCTTTGTGACTGGCTTTGTCCAACAGAATACAATGAAAATGACAGAGTACCAGTTTAAAGAAATGACCACAAGTATAGCTTCATTAGGTACTAAACATTCTCTGCTTGTTAAGAGTAAGTAATAAATGGATGAATATTAAAAATTTGAAAAACCTTGCCTAGGCTACACAGCCATCCATTTTGGTGAAGAATTGAAGGTGGAAAGTAGGGCTTGAAGGAAAGTTAAGTAAAAGATAAAGATATTTGAGCTTCTTGTAGGCAGATAGTGATACCTGGAGAAAAAGGGATTCAGAGAGCAGGAAATTGTTTCTAGGGTGCAGACCAAGCAGCTGTCTTTGAAGATAAGAGGAGCCATCTCTGCTTCTGGGTCGTAAAGGAGAATGGACATCACAACAGGAATGTTTAGAAGAGGGAATGCAAAATCATGGGGTGTCTCATCTGATGTTCTTGGCTTTCCCTATGATGTGAGAATTCTATTGAGTGTGATGGTATTACAAGTACAATAGAATTCAGAATGAAGGTTGTGGTATAGGTATTATGGAAATCTAAAAGGAAGATAAAAAGAGAAAAGAAAAATGATTCCAATCAGTTCTGAAGGCTCAGTAGAGATTGAAAACCCTAAATTTATGGTCGTAAAAATGTGCATTCATCTGTGTGAAGTCCAGGGGTAGAAGTGGAGGAAGTAGATGGTTGGATTCATTTAAGTGAGAATCAAGAAGAAGGAGGAGGAGGAGGAGGAGGAGGAAAAGAACCTGGTAAAAGCATTGAAAGTCATAATGACACAGTTTTTAAGACAGACTATAGTCAAATAAGAGCCTGGAGTGAAGCAAGAGTACAGCTTATATTGATAGGAAGAATTAAAAAAAGTAAATCCTCTCCAATTAACTCTATTATGGTTCAAAGTAGCCTTTACTGTGGCTTTTTCATATATGAAATTTTAGAATATTTTATTACTAAAGCTATCTTAGTATCACTAAGTTAAAACTTACATAAAACATAATTTTTTCTATTAATAAGGCAATATTTTATTTACCTTTCCAAATTAAAAATAGTTCAACAAAATAAATCTCTAATTCTTAATAGACACAAATGTTTATTTTATTAATGTCAATTCTAACTTTGAGTTAAAATCATATGGGATTGATATTGTGTACATTTCAGATAAATTAATTTTGTTTTTTAATATCAAATACATAAGGAGAATAAAGTATTTGTTGCCCTTCTCTGCTGGCTCCATATGCATGGACTTAGAAGATAATAATTAAAATAAATTTACTCAACTCAAAAAGACAGCATAAAAATATGATGGTAGATAGACAGATGGGAAATAAATGGATAAACAGATGGCCATATCACTTTAGAAAAATAAAGTAAAAACTTGTTCGCCATTCTAATTAACAGTGAACATCATGCTTTAAACTTGCACCTTGGATCAGATAACAGTGTAAGCACTAAACCATAGTATTATAACATGCAGTTTTAAACCAAAAACAAATAGTCTATTTTAAAATTTTTATTTACGATCTTGAACAATTTGAAAGAATGTTGATAGAGTCACTTCTATTTTTATAGCAGGAAACTGATAAAATTTTATCATTAATATATTTATAAACCAAAGAAATCTAGCAATTATTTTACCTTCGCTATTCAAGATTGAGGTTCAGGAGAGAATATTATTTTTAATGGGTCTGAATCAGGTAGAAATGAAGAATGAATTTTAAATATAAGTTCAATCCTAGGGAGAGGCCAATTTGTCCATGTAAAAGGACAATGTTGAAGCTAACTCTGAGGAAAATTTAGGTTATTCTCAGGTTTTATTAGCCTCAGAGAAGAGTTGGGAAAGAACCACTGGAGGTGAACAGTTAGGGCCACCAGATACATATTCAATGGGTTATTTCAAGATGAAAGGAGAGGCCATTGATACAACTTCTTCCTGAAATGCATCAAAATTGGTTCAGAAACTAGACAGGACTAAGATGTGGATAGAGAAAGAGTAAGCACTATGACAAGGAGAGAAAAGCTTGAGGCAAAATAAATAAATCTGGTTTTTATTTTTTAAGAATAAAATAAATATGTTAATGCTTGTTTGACTTTATACTGGATCTATACTGGATCAAAACATAGTTCAACAGAATATAAGAGGCCAACACAAATAACACTGTCATTAATATAGAAACATCCTTGCTTCTGTTGTCCATTACTGAATAATAGAACTCCCTAACAGTCCTAGCAATGACTATCAATGAAGTCACAATTGGTCATAGGTAGCTATTCCAAGCTTATATTTCAAAAAAATAGGCCAATATACCCCAGAGCAGAGAAAAATAAACCTTACTGATTTTTCAAAAACAAAGTCTATCTTGTAATATTTGTGGTCTTGTCAATATTAGGTAGTATTTATAACATAATAAATGATCAAATGAATGAAATGAGAAATATAGCTTGCTTATACTTTTGTTTTAATTTAAATATGACTTTATTATGTATTAATAATTAAAAAATTTAACCAAGTTCGACTGTGTTTGTGAGCTATCAAGTAATATACCTGAGAAATCCACTGATAGCCAATGAGACCAAAATAATTTTTTTAAAAACTTTAGTTCAAAGAAATTAAATAAATATAAGCTTTAAAAATATAAATAGATGAATGGCAATTAAGGGGTAGACTCAGGAATCAGAAAGACCTGGATTTGAATCCCCCATGCCCATATAACTGGTTCAGATTGTCAGGTCTGTGGTTTAATTTTACGCTTTTTATGTACAAGCTAAGTTAGCCTGAAACAGTTTCATGGATACCAGTAGAAGACATGAGATTCCTGGATCAGAGACAAGGGTCTTTACTACACACAGCATGAAATTAAGTGTAAGTGTCAACATATTTACACTGGTTCTTCTTAACCCCAAGTCCCACAGGACCAACATGATAAACCAAGATAAATGCTGCACAAGCCACAGGCTGCTTGCATTACAGCTGAGGAACACTGAGTTTGGGAAATCCACTGCTTTTGTAGCAACCAGTAGCAAGCCTGCTCTTTGTCCAAGATAAAGGAAAGACATTACCTCATTTCACAATCCTGAGAAACAAACCTGAGAAATAGCCTAGTGGTCACAGAATTTCAGTCTGGTATATTTAGCAAGATTTGTAAAAGTGCAAAAGACTCAGAGTACTTTCTCTCCAAACACGATTTTACACAAATCATTTTCATTTATTTATTAATTCATTCATTGTTTTTCTCCTTTTTTAATTCATTTTATTTTTTATGACCATTTTTATCAACATTTTAATTCTCTATCTCCTACCAGAATAGAAGCTCAAAGCAGATATTGTCTTATTCACTATTACATCCCTAGAACGATACCTTGCTATATTTGTTTTATAAAATATTAATGGTAGAGCTTAAATATCTATCAGTTTACTAAATGCTGGGTGCTTTTCTAGATGCCAGAGATATAGCAACTAATAAGATAGAGAAGTTCTCTAATTCTAAAAATCTTTACCAAAAAAAAAAGGTTATACCAGTGCCTATTTCATATGGATATTGAGAGGATTTAATAAATAATACAAGTAAAATATTTAGTAAAATTCCTGTTATATAAGCACTGATGAATTTCAGCAATTATTTATTAAAATATAAAACTCCTAGTGATGATAGTTCTTACACTGTAACATTGTACATACTGTTTAGTTTGAAAATTTTTACTACAATATTTAAAATTTTTATTTTTAAAATAAAATGTTCAAACATATAGACTTGTATAGAAAATAAGAAGCAGTATTAACTGATGTAAATATATCATTTTTCCAAATATTGTTAAAGAAAAAATTCACAAACACAGCTAGCACACAATCCTATCCCTTTCTCTAGAGTTAATATTTTCATTCTTCTTAAACAATCTGGAATTTTTTTTCTTTTTACATAAATATCATGACACTTTAGTGTTTTACAGCTCACAAAAACTTAAATCCCAAAGCATCTTCTTTAAGACATCTGTCAGATCTTAATCCTTCCCAAATTATCCCAATGGCACATTTGTGAGGTGTGAAGAAAGTGTGGAATGGCACCTGAATATGTTACAATAAAATTATCAAATTCTGTGCTCTGTGCTTTTAATGTCTTTTACGTGCACATAGAAGGAGTTTCACCAATATGCTCACCTTGCATTCAGAAGTGGTCATGAATACTATGACTTTAAGACCTTGACCTTTTAAGAAAATTTTACTTGGAACATTTTTCTTCTTATCGCTAATTCACATTTCAGGGACTTTTTAAAATGTTCTTGCTAATTTCACTTGCAAACTATTATTGCTATTACTGGTATTTACTGCACTTAACCTTCACCTTTATAAAAGTAACATTAAGGTGTTATTTGCATAAGTTAAAATCATTACATTTGAATGCTGCTCTGACGATATTTTTAAAAACATTTTTCCATAAATTACAATAGAAAACCTTATTAAAGAAAAGTCATTTTGAAAGGCTATTTAAGAAATATTTTTTTTATGAAATAAACTAATTTTGATTTTCACTTTTGAGATAGATCTTTGGCCAATTTTAATTCATTGTAAATGCTGGCAAGCTAGTCTTCCCACTACTCAGACATGAATTTCTCTTACTTATTGTGCTTTTTATTTCATATCCAACTACTAAAGATAAAAGAAGCATGCTGAGTTTCAAGAAACTAATTTTTAAAGAGAATGGGAAAATAAATGTTAATTTCAATAATTTTTTCTGTTTTCTGAAATTAGGTAGTCTCATGATAGTTTATGAAAAATTAAACATAATCTACCTTCTGTTTTCTTTTCAAAAATTGTAGTAAGATAAAGAAGCTTAATTTTACAAACACACTTATTCTGAACTAGAATTTTACTTATTCTTAATACATAAACGTGATATAAAATTCTACAAAACATTTCTGATAGATTTGCAAACAAAATGTTGATCAACACCATTCTAGGCAGGGTTTTGGAAGTTCATTTATTGAAGTATCAAAAGTGACGTTAAAGACATTACCAAAGAAATATATTTTTAACATGAAAAAGAAATAGCTCTAATCTAAATATCCTTGCAGAAAACTATAGCTAGACTTTTTGCAGCTCAGAACCAGACAGTATTCAGGCTGTCTATTCCTCAAAGTTTGGTAACTACTATTCAGAACCTAGAAAGTGGGATACTCGCTGGAGCAGGATTTCTTTTAGGTTTTACCATGAATTTTCCAAACTCAAGTTAAGGGTACAGTTCTCTAGAAAATTGTCCTGAATTCAAACACCAACCCTCACTTCTATTTAGCTGGCTACAAATTCAATGATTTTCATGACTAACTTTACGTTCAATTATTCACTAGAATGACTCATACAACTCAGGAAAGCATTATACTTATAATTATAGTTTTATTATAGCAAAAGGATACAAATCAAAGGAGAGAAAGGAAGAGACATACAGGATAAATTTGACCAGTTGGTTGAATTCCAAATGCAAAGCTTCTGTTGTCCTTAGACACATACTACTCTCATGGTGTCAAAGTGTGACAATACTCAGAGTATTGCAAACCAGGAAAGCTCACTGAAGCTTTAGAGTACAAAGTTGTTTTATTTTTTTAATCAGAGTTTCATTATATAGGCGTGATTGACTGAATTATTGCCTGCGTGATTTAATCTCCAGTTTTCCTTCCTTCTCTGGTTGTCAGACTGAAATCATGTAGCTCAAGGCCCCAAACCTCTAATCAAGTGAGTGGTATGCCTGGTTTAGCCAGCCTTGGTCCTAAGTCATCTTGGTTTCTTAAACTATCTAGGGGACAGCAGTAACACCTCATTTGCATAAACTACCAAGTGTAGTCCAAGGGGCCCACTATAAGTAACAAAGGCCCTCATCACTAGGGAAAGTGTAAGGGTTTAGATGTTACATATCAGCAACAGAAACAAAAGCTGGCCAAATTCTTTGTTACAAAGAGTCTTTGCTATGAACAACATCTAATTATAAATTTGAAATCATGACACCATTAAAAATATGAAAATGGTTAAGATCACAGTAGCAAATTAAGTCTGTGCTAGAAATCCAGAGCTCTCAGTTGATGCCTGCTCCTGAGAAGCAGTCACAAGTAAAGACCTGGTTCAGATGAGAGTTACATAGCTCCTGGGAGACCAAGAGGAACTAAGGGAACCTAAAATGCACAAAACTTCAAGAAAAAAATACAGAACAAAATGATGATAATGCCAAGGCAAAAGTAAATTAAAGTCCCCCAAATTGACCATTTTCTTTTATTTAATAGGAAAGAATCTACTGATTCACAGATCAGCATAAATTAGACTAAGTCTCCCTCGGTAGCCCAACAATCTTTTTTAATGTATCTCAAATGTGACGCAGGGTTTAAAAAATAAATCTTGTGTTTTGCATGTATTCCATTTGGGACAGCATGTTGTCAGATAAAGTCTTGTAAGTTTACTTTGAGGACAGGTGGTCTGAATGGCAAAACTCATACTATACAAAGAGGATTAGTTGTTCTTATTCTGGTCACCTGTACACTAGTGTCCTTGCTACATCTCAGGATGATGGTCTCTCAGCCAAATATAATTTAACTCTGCTACCAAAGGATGAGAATGTGTTGATTTCAGATGATAATTTATCAATTTGCCTTTAGAAAGATGGTTACCCCATTGCTCCAGACTGGGGTCAGTAGCACATCTTAGCCCTAGACAGTATAAAATCTCATGAAAGCCCTTGAATTGCCTGATGCTGGCTGATATTCAAAACCTGTTATGTGTATAATATAGAGAATGAAAGCTAACTTGGTTCTGTGTAGCTCTATGGCGGGGGGAAAAATTTGTCTAATTGGATTTTATAAAAATTATACCATGAGCAGCAAAATATGTGTCAAAGAGTAGCCTAACTTATTTTAAATCCTCTCCTTTTGTTTTTCTCAAAATAAAGTCATAGAATTATATGCTTGATAGTGGAATCGTTTGGAATTTTATCATTTATTATTCTGTACTGGTATGAAAATCATAAAATTGAAAAAAAAAAAACGACTTTGAAAGCAATTTTATGTATTACAGTGAAGAGGAGTTAGAACTCCCAAAGAAAGGAAGGCAAATAAATCATGTCCCTCAGAGAGCACTTCAAATCCTAACCCTAGTGGCTTAACCTTAATTACAACGTCTTAATAATAAAAAAATTTCTCTCTGGAATCTCAGCATTTATAAAAATGCCAATTATTTTGCAAATGATAAAGAAAATATAATATTTCTATTTAATGTACAGAGCAGATTCCATGACCTACTTGGAAATGCAGTGAATTATTTTCTAAGTCTCTATTGCAAAAAAAAAGTCTAGAGAAACCAAAGTGAAGTATTAGTGTGCAGAAATAACCATCATTTAGTACCTTTTTAACAGTTTTATTGAGATATAATTGACAAATTTAATCATAATCATAAGTATATAATATGACTTGATATATGTATATGTATATTGTAAAAGAATTTCCACAATCAAGTTAAGACATCCATCTTCTCACATATTTACTTTTTTTTTTTTTTTTTTGGTGAGAATGCTTCAGATCTCATCAGCAAATTTCTGCTATACAATACAGTATTAGCAACTCTAAAACTATAGTCACCGGGCCATACATTAGATCCTCACACCTTATTCAACTTATAAAGTTTGTACCCTTTTATCAACTTTTCCCATTTTTCTTATTCCTCTCCTTCTGGTGCCTTACTTTCACGGTTTTATACTTTTTAAATTATAACTGTGCTATCGAATTAAGTTTATATCTCACAATGACATGATTTTTAAGATAAAAAGTCTCTTTATTGATATACAGTTAAACATTCTATCATAGAAATTTCTCTGAAACTAGTGAGAGTACTTAAAATGTTAAACTCACAAGTTATTGTCTTCATTGCTCCCTGTATTAGTCTGCTCACAGACTGGGTGACTTAATGCCATAAACTGGGTAACTTAAACAAAAGACATTTGTTTCTCACAGTTCTGGATGCTGGGAAGTTCTAAGGTCAAGGTGCCAGCCAATTTGGTTCCTGGTGAGGATTTTCTTCCTGGCTTATAAACAACTGCATTCTCACTGTGTACTCACAGGGCAGAGAGAGAACTATGTCTCTCTTCCTCCTCTTACGAGGACACTAATCCAATCACGAGCATTTCATCCTCATGACCTCATGACCCTAATTACCTCCCACTTATCCCATCTAGAAGTGTTAGTCACATTGTGGCTTAGAGTTTCAACATATGAATGGGGCTGGGAGTTGGGGGTGAGGGGTGGGGGATGGGGGTGAGGGGAACAATTCAGGCCATAGCCTCCCCAAGTATTTGCATGTGGTACGTGTACCATTTCTTGGTTTTCTAACTCAAAAACTCTTTACTCATTTTTCTATCTATATTAAAGAAAATAAAATGGTATTTTTAAATTGTTTTACTGTTAAGCAAAATCTTTAAGCTTTTTTTATATAAATAGACTTCATATTTTAGAAGTTTTAGATGTACAGCAAAATTGAGCAGAAGGTACAGATATTACTTCCTGCCCCTCATATGTGTAACCTCTCCCATTATCAACATCTGCCACCAGAGTGGTGTACTTGTTACAGCTGATGAACCCACATTGACATGTTACAGTCACCCAAAATCCATTTTTTTACAGCATGGTTTACATTATGGTTTACTCATTGTGTTGTATAGCCTTTTCAGATTGTCTTCTTTCACTTAGTAATATGTTTCTAAGTCCCTCCATATCTTTTCATAGTTTAATAGCACATTTCTTTTCAGTGCTGAAAATATTCTGTTGACTGGATGTACCACAGTTTATTTATCTATTCACCTACTGGAGAACATCTCAGTTGCTTCCAAGTTTTGTCAGTTATGAATAAAGCTTCTATAAACATCCATGTGCAGGTTTTACATGGACCTAAATTTTCAACTCTCTTGGATAAATACCAAGGAACATGGTTGTTGGATCATATGGTAAGAGTATATTTAGTTTTGTAAAAAAATCCACCAAATTGCCTTAAAACTTATTGTGCCATTTTGCATTCCCACCAGAAATGAATGAGAGTTCTTATTGCTCCAAATCCTCACCAGCTTTTGGTGTTTTCAGTGTTCTGGATTTTGGCCGTTCTAATAGGTGTGATGTCTCATTGCTATTTTAATTTGCATTTCCTTAATAACATGATGTGGAGCATCTTTTCATATGATTATTTGCCATCTGTATATCTACTTTAGTGAAATGTCTGTTAAGGTGTTTGTTCCATTTTAAAATCAAGTTATTTTAATGCTGAGTTTTAAGAGTTGTTTTTATATTTTGGATAACTGTCTTTTATTGGATGTGTCTTCTGCAAATATTTTCTCTTGGTCCACAGCTTGTATTCTCATTCTCTCACAGTGTTTCTCACAAAGCAGAAATTTTTAATTTTAATTAAGTCCAGCTTATCAATTCTTCTCCTGGGTCATCACTTGTATTGTATGTAAAAAGGGATCACCAAAGCCAAGTTTATCTAAATTTTTTTCCTACGTTATCTTCTAAGAGTTTTATAATTTTGCATTTTACCTTTAGGTCTGTAATCCATTTCTAGTTAGTTTTTTGAAGAGTATAAAGTGTGTCTAGATGCATCTTTTTATATGTAGGTGTCCTTCTTACACTTTAAAATACACTTTTACTGAGAATAGTGGGTAATCATTTTAAAAAGACAGCATTTACTGATGCTAATGCTGTAGGCATAGGCAATGTTCTAAGAGCTTTTATGTCTTAAAACTCATTTCATCCTTATGACAACCCTATGATATAGGCAATAGTATTTACATTTTACAAAAGAGAAAACTGATTTCAGGAAACTAAATAGCTTGCTCAAGAATGCAGAAGCAGGAAAATGAAGAATCCAAGCTGGAAGCCAGGCATTTTGGTTTCAGAGCACACCCTCATACTCATATACCCATGATATGTATATGCTATTGCAACTTTTAAAAAATAAACCTTGTTTTAAGATTATAGAGCTGAATAACAATTAAAATATGTAAAGGCAATATCCTTGCCTATGAAAATATTTTTACTTTTGAAAAAGAACAATATAAAAATTTTAAAATATAGAATGCTTCATAGCTATGTGTGTTACATTTACTGAATTGTATTTTTTTTACTCCCTTGAGTTAATGTATACTGCATATGCCTCAAATAAATCTGAAGAAATATATCCTCTTAGAAATCAGGTAATAAGCAATAAGTGGATGTACATCTAATGAAAGTATTTGCTCTCATGGTGCATAGATTAAGATTTTAAATTGGGTGTTACAATTAATTATAACATCAAAAATAATTGGAGTTTGGTCATATTATACAATTGATTAAATATCAAAGACTTGAAAAATCTATGATAAATCATTCTTATTTACAAACACCAGACATTGGTGACATTCAGAAATGTAATCTGCATAACCTACAATTATTTCTAAAGTTTTTAAGAGAGACTTTATCTTACCACACAGACACTAAACTGTAAGCACAAACTCAGTTTGGCTGCGTTAGCTTTATATTTGCTTTGCCTAACTTGGTTGGCTTCATAGAACCAAAAAAATCAAATCATGTACATTGTGTCTTCCAGGTAAAACAGTGTAATAACAAATACATATTATATAGGTCATACCAGCTGTTATAGGCCTGTGCCACATAGTTTGTATATAGAGAATACAGAGCTACATACAAATCTTCATTTATACCCTCTCTGAAGCAGAAGTTTTCACTCTTCTAACAAACTGCCCAACCTCTCACTAAGATCAATCATATTTTTATTTCTGATATTTCTTGTATTTAGCTAATAATTTCTGCCAGTTTTCTGTCATTTGAATCACTGTCACCCGCTTCACATGATCTGCCCTTAAAAGCGGCCCTCATTATTATTTAATTTCTTCTCCAGCCGAAAGCATGTTTAATGTCCTGCAATCACACAACACTTTATTTATGGATATAAGACAACTTTTTCACCCTCAAAAATGGTGCTATCTGGATTGAACTAAGAAAAAATTCAAAAAGTGCTTCTAATGCCACGCTTTCCAAACTTGAGGGTTTTCTGGGCTGTTCTTGGCAATAGTAGAGACACCAGATGCTAAAAGGCTGATGTTCAGAAGCTGGATGTTAGATGCTATAAGGAAAATGTGCTGTGTAGCAGACTCAGAATATGAATGTCCTGCCATGAGCCACTCCATTCAAAACAGGAGAAAAATAAATAAAACTCGATAACCATCTTCGAGTCAACCATAGTTTACAAGGACACATTTTAAATCAAATTCAGTGTGAATTTGCAGATGGAAAAAAATTGTTCTCAAGACTTTTTTCCCAAGTATTTTATATATAAAGCAGAAATTTATATAGCTAAATTTTAAGTAGGTTGAACCATAGGAAGTTATTATTTCAGTGAGTAAAAAATGGTCAAATAATTTGGCAAATTAAAAAATATGGCAATTTCATATAATTCTGCCTAGTACTCAGGTTGTAAAATATAATGACTCTAATTTCTATTGAAAATAATGAGAAACATTATGCAAAAAGATGGCAAAAATAGTAAGACAGCTTTAAACATCACATCATCTATCTCATTTGTCTGGATTAAGTGTCATGTATTACCTTAATTTTCAGCTATTGCTTACATTTCACACGCTCTAGAAAATTGTCACAAAACAGATTAAAAAGTGGCAATATAAATCACTACTTCCACTGTCTAACACTGTGGTTTCCAAGCAGTATACTGACAAACGATGAGAGTATTATGAACTCTCCAGTTCAATAATCCAATATCCCAGCAGTAGTTAGCAAAAGTAGTGTGAAATAAAACACAGTCTGAAATAAATGCCAAGATTAAAAATATTGCTTCAAAGTCTGCAAACTTATTACATGCCATTAGAAAGTGCCAACAGTTTTCCACTCCCAGTACTTTCATTTTACTTTAAATTGATTGGAATTACCACATTAAATATATGTCTTTGAGAGCTCAGCATGGGAATAAGAAGTCAGATTAAACACAATATGGTCAGCAAATTCACACAGTATAATTATTTTTTTCTTATCATTCTAAGCTCTTTACTCAAATCCACTTGTATTTAAGGAACACACTATTTTCAAGGCACTGCGTGTATCCTATGAATAAAACACAAATTTAAAAACTTTTTTTTCCCTCAGAGAGTTTATATTCTGGCTTTAGAGGCAAGATATGAGCGTGTGTGTGTGTGTGTGTGTGTGTGTGTGTGTGTGTGTGTGTATGTGTGTGTTTTAATAAATTTACTTTAAATGGCATGTTAAGATAGCAAAAATAAGAGTCACAGGCAGTACATGATTGTCAAATGTATATGGTGTAAATGGTAATTAATGTTAGAATTCATAAGAGAGAAAGATCTTTTTCTGCTCATTACAGAAAAGGTTCGTACATGAAGTGGAATTAGTACTTCCTTTAGAGGATCACTGGTGGTTGGAAGAGAGAAAGGGAAGAGAGATTATTGTTATTCTGGAGGCCATGGGCTTGGGCTAGGTAGATAAGGGATATGAAAGAACATTAAATTAGTTATTCTAAACTGGTTTCTAATTACACATCACTACTACTATAAAGTTAATCTATTACTTTTGTCACACTTTAGTTACTTAGAAATTGTATTACCCATTATTGTCATCAAAGTATTTATCACCACATCAATTTATTTATCAAAAAATTATTTGACATATTCTCAAAATCCCAATTGGTATTTATTTTAGGTTCCCCAGAAAAAGTACATTTTGGTAAATTTATAGTAGCTGCTTGAGATGGTTAGAAAAATAAGTCCTACGTATTGGGGACAAGAGAGCTCTGTTTCATTCATTTTAATATTTCAAAGTGGAGTCTATGAGAAGATTCTAAATTTGGAATATTTTTCATTTCTAGTTTCAGCAAAGATTAACATATAAACATGTTCTAAGTTTTATTCTGAATCCATAAGGGAACATGAAAATATATATATAAATGAAAAGAAATTAAGACATCATTTCCCATTTTCTGTATTTTCACTTTCAACTTCCAACCATAGGTAGTGACCACACACTCAAGGACAAAGTCTCACAAAAGGCAAGAGGAATTCAAGATGACTACCTTTTTGGAATTTGGAGAGGCATTTAATGCTTTATTGCCTTCCACTCAGACTAATTCTAGTTCATTTTATCAGAAATCAATGTATCTGGAATTGTTTTCCAAAAGAACACTATGTCAAATGATCAACTTTCCTTTGTGAAAGTTACCAATATACTAGAAATGTTTTTTTCATTATATAAAGGTTTATGACAATCATATTGGTTGCACAGTCTTTAAATTGATTTTAATTTATCAGAAGATCATAACTTGTAAAACATTGTGTAATTGACCTTTGCCATGGTTTTCTGCTTCTCCTGCTGCTCCTGCAGCTTGAAAAGCTGAATAGAAAGGGGAAGCACTTTGATGGAGGAAGAAAGAAAAGACTGTGAGCATAAAGAACAGCCTAAGCTACTGACTCCGAAAGGGGGGGAAAAAAGCAGTGATGTGGAGAATTAGGAACCAACCAGCAGATAGGAGGAAGCGACAGTAAAAGGGGAAGACAGAGGGACTGGAACAAAAACTGGAAGAGGGGGCAGAAAGAATAGAGATCAAAAGGACAATCAGGATTTTGAGGGAATAAGAGAGAATAGCAATAGAAAGGAGAAAAGGGAATAAAGAAATATAGGAGCAAAGAAAGGCGAGACAGATGGGAGAGAAGTTGATGGACAGAGAGAAAAAACTACAAGATTAAGGAGAGGAAATGAGTGTTGGCTCAGTGTGGCCTAAATGACAAAGGGAATAGTGAAAAATGTGTGTTCAAGTTGCCCAAAGCAACCTAGGTTCTAATAATCCATCATATAAGCTACTGTAAACATTAGAAATATCTAGAAGTAAAGAGATTTGGGTAAATTGTTAACTTTGGTAAATCTCTCATATCTGTCATTCAGAAAAACATAATAATTAATTAGTGGGCAAAATGGACAGCTTTCATGAAAAGATCCCTGGGAATTTATTTCAGAAATGTATACATTTCATAACTAACTTTAAATATCATAGTTTAAATAGCATGTGCTTTAAATGCCAGTGCGAGCATCCATTCACCATTTGCCCTACTGTTATGTAGGCTGTGTTCTTTTCCTTAGTTTTATCCTACCAAGCCCATCTATTTTTTAAGACATAGCCATAAGGAATAATATTGAATATTAAAAAGATCATTGTAGATCCTACCTGGCTACTATAGAAATTCTCTTGCCCTCACTATGGCATCTTCTTTATCTAGCAAATTTCTAGATTAAAAAAAAAAAAAGTGTTAGCATCCAAGAGTTTTCAAAGCACCATGTAAATTAGGTTATCATAACATTATCTGCATTTTAAATTTTTTTTATGTGGAAATTGGTGTTCAGAGAAGATAAATGAGTTGTTCACGGTCATAAGGTAAGAATTCCAAAATCTGAAACCTTAAGCCAAGTCTTTGTACAGAAAAGCCAACACTTTTTTTTATAACATCCCAATGCACTATCCTCAAATACTGTTAGAAACCTACAATCCTCATAATGTATCTTTAGTAACATTTTCAAGTGGGAAAATATAATAACTAGAACATATGTAATCATTTGAAAGTACTCCTCCCACATTCTCTTCCCAGCATAGACATCTTTTAACTTCTTCTCATAATCGTTCTTAAAATCTGATAACTAGGTTTTTAGTTCAGCCATGCTCAGGCACATATGACTGAAATAAGAAAAAATTGAAAAAGAGAATTTATTCATTGATACTTTCCTTCAAAAATAAAATTCCTTTCATGGTATGAATTAGATAGCCATCATATTATAAGAGATGGATAAGCTAAAAGTTTACTATTACAGTAATAATTTCAAGAAATACATTGATATAGGTGTGCATAGGTACCCTATTAACAAATTCATATATCCTTTTGGATAATTTAGAACTAAGTTTTATATTTATAGACTTCCAAAGTCAGCCTGGTTTTGCCCAAAACTGAGAAGTTACTCTTTTTATTAGCTAACAAATTAGCCTGTCACAATTTCATGAATACTGGTAGAACAAATGAGACTCATAGGTGAAAACTAAAAGATGGTTTTTTACTCAGCAGAAGAAAATATATAACCAAGAGTCTGGCAGTCTTGTGGAGCCTCCCTCATTCCCCAAGGTCAGAATCTAGATAGGCAGACCAGAAATCCTAGCAGTGTCTGGCACCTTCCTCACCCACTTCTCCCATAGAGCTTCCCTGGTCAGCTGACTGCCAATGACTCTTATATGACCTGACTCCTGGAGCAGCCAATGAATATGGATAAAATTAGTTAATGGGACATGTGCCTACCCTCAAAATCTTCAGGGTGCAGGTATATGACTTCCATCTACCGGGCACACAGTGTGCAGGCCCCAGTTTGGGATAGGAGGTCTTAAAGGAGGAGCACAAAATTCATGCCATTTGAGGCTGAAGGGACAGAAGAAAAGAAGAGAAACCCTATGGCCTATATAAGACCCAACCCTTGTCCAGATGCTTGATTCTTCATTGAGCTGCCTGCTTGGACTCTCTCCCAAATGTATGCTGCTTTCTTGCTTCCTTGCTTTACTTAATAAAATCACTTCTGCTTCTGTTTCTTACTCTTTGCCTTCTATCCTTCTCTGAGCATCTAACCTCTACATAAATCTTTCATGAAGGTCTCCAAGGACACCCATAAAACAAACACCTGACTACTGGTAACAATACCGATAGCAGTAGCCACAGTATCAGCGTTATTGTGCCGTTTCCCCAAGTCCTAATTATTAAAGGTGACATGAAGAAAGCCAGATGATACAGGTACACACTATGGGATGTGTTACTGGAAAGGAGCCTCAAGTTTAGAGAACTAGAAACTTTTATGATGGGCAGTAATCATGCTTTTTATTAAACCAGTTAGTAAGCATAGCTGCGCTTTGCCTCAGAAAGATACTATCTCTATCTCCCAAAGTACTATACAATTATCCCTGAAACAATAGTTAAACAAGAGCAAAGAATAGTCAGAGTCTCACTGGTGAGATGTGCAGAAACACTGCAGACCTATAAAAATTATTTCCCAATAGGTTGGTTAATGTCTGTTTTCAGCTGTCTGTTAGATTATTCTGAAACTTGTTTTAAGAGTTGGGATATTTACTTCTTATATATTTACTTATATCTAACTGCCTCTTACGTTCTTTAATTGAAAGTAATTTTATTTGGAACGTAGTTCCTTTCTGTTATTCTTTCCACATGATTCCATTGAAGAAACAAGTCAAACTGCCATGAAAAACATGAATTTAATCCATTTGTTATAAATATTACTTCTCACAACAAAAAACTCTGATTTTCTTCCAAGGGTTCAAATCAAACTCAAGCCCTAGGGCCAACACTGTCCAATTTCAGACCTCAGAGATTTCATATCAATCCAATGGTGGTATAAGACTTTTTGCTCCCCATGATACCCACCTTGTTAATTGCACCAGTAGATCTGTTCTCTCAGGCTGGGATCTTTTCCTGTTTCCCCAAATCCCCAAAAACCTAAGTCCTGGACCTAGCCCCAAACTAGTATCTGGACCATGCCCCAGTTATGAGACCTTCATCACTGACAAGATTGCCACCTGAGCTATAACATTTCTCCTGCTGCCACCCTCCCTGGTCCTGTCTCATCCTTTCATTGGGCATTAATTAATTCCTTGACATGAATTTCCTGATGTTAATTATCTATCTGATGAACCACTTTACTATTATTACCTACCCTAAATTTATTTATTGAACAAATAGTTCCTGAAGAACTACTAAATTCATGATTCTGGCCAGATCTTGAGTTTGCAGTGGAATCCTCAAATTCCACATCTGACTGGTCCTGATTACCTGACAAGTACTTTCTGTTGGCTACTCCTGGGAAGATCTCAAGCTCCTTCTCCAAGTAATATGTATTTTTCCCAGTCTCACTCCAAGCTCCAAACGTCCATTCTAAGAACCATCATGCTTTGTAAGCACAAGGTCCTCCTTCAAATTCTCAATATCTGCCATAATTTTCAGCTTAAAAGAATTTCTGAATATTTTAAAAGCACTAGAGATTGTAACTCTCAGATCATTGGTTTTATAAAAAAATAATAGATTCAAAAGATATTGTGATATCATCTGCCATAGTCTGTTCATGTCACAATTTTTAAGGTGCTGTCAGCCAACACAATCTAGAATTTTCACCTAAACAATCCAATATTTTTTTCAAAGATTAAGGTTTTTGAATATTTTTCACAGCCTCATGGTCTCCTTTTAACTAAAAAAGTAGTACTATACAGCTATCTAATTCAAGATATTTTGTTTCTTTGAAATATCTTTCCTTCTCAGTTTCTATGTATATATTCTTAGTGCATATGTATGTGTTTATTCCCTCTGTTGTGAATTATTATGTTTCTCTGCTAAGGAAGGGTTTACCAATTGCTAAACATCTTTAAAAGAGAAAAAAAGATGTGTTGAAACATTTATAGTTTGTAGAAATTTTGAGCCCTTAATAGAACAAAATGTTAGAAGATTTGTACATATAATTAATAATAAATAACATAATATAGAAACACTAATATAGAAAATATATGCTTGACATACTGTGGGTAATATAAACTCATATAATGGGGTATCTAACCCATACAGGTTTATGAAAAAGGGGCTAAAATTCTCAGCAGCACATGAATCACAAATAAAAATAACTCAGTTTAATAGATAGAAATTGGCAAAGCTCACAATAACCTCTGGGTGTCAGTTCAGTTCTACCAGAAAAGCACAGAGCCAAATGATTAGGAAACATAACCCTGATGTCAATTAGTCCCCTTTTCTGTCAAATGGAATCATCTTTTAATCTAAAATTCAGACCAAGTTAAATAAAATTGTCCAGAATTTATTCTCAAGAAGGTACAAACTCTCATAGATAAATAGTCATGGAAAGGAGACAGTTTGTCCTGAATTATGCAGTTCCACATCTATAGGAAACCCTTTTTTGATTAAACTTCAGTTATTCTTGAACTCTTCCAACAGAAACAACAATGATTTATACTTAAAAACCACTATTTCTGATCCTTTCAATTATTTTTCTTCTTTCATGAGTTTTAGTTACTTACCTCAAATTTTTTGAGAAATAATGAAGTGCGAATGGATGAATGGATGCTGAGAATGGATGATAGAGAGATAATAGATGATAAGTAGATGATAGATGATGATGATGATGATGATGATGATGATGATGATGATGATAGATAGATAGATAGATAGATAGATAGATAGATGATAGATAGATAGATGATAGATAGATGATAGATAGATAGATAGATAGATAGATAGATAGATAGATAGATAGATAGATGATAGATATATAGATGATGGATGATAGGCACATACTCATCTCCATCCATACATAAATACATATATACATAGGCAATTGATCTAGCACTATTTATTGAAAAATCTGCTTTTCCTCACTTGTATGCCAAGCTACTTCTGTCAGATATAAAAGTTTTTTCTTACAAGTGGGTTTTTTCCTGGGGTCTCTCTGGTCCTCCATTGATCTATTTATCTACCTCTATTTTAGTTACTGTAGTTTATTATAAATATTGACATCTGGTGTAGCAAGTGTTTTCACCATTTACTTCTTCTAATGTCTTCTTCATTCCTGACTTGTGGTTACATGGACATTTTAGAAACTATCTTCAAATTCTTACTGAAAACAAATGAAACCTTATTGAGTTTTCATTAAAATTGCATTTAATCTCAAAATTATTGTTTTAAAATTAGTGTTTATTTCTCCATATGTTTCTATGTGTCTTTCTGATTTTTCTCAGTAATGTTTTAGTTTCTACATGGGTGGCTTTGAATAACTAGATAAATATGTTCTTAGATATGTGATAATTTTCATACTACTTGAATGATATCTTTTTAAAGTTCATTTTCTATTTCTTGCTAGTATATAAAAATTTAATTGATATATTGATATTACACTTTAAATCCAAAAGAAGAATTCAACATTTTTATCATCAAGTATATTACATATTGTAAGCTCATTGTAGATACCAAACATATGCTCTATTTTGTTTACTGTTTCTTTTAAAAAGAATATAAAATTTTATCAAATGTACTGTCTGCATCTATGATAGAACTATAATCCAATAATTTGGGGATTTTACTAATTGCTTGTCTAAAGTTAAACTAAGACTAAGATCCCAGAAAAAAAAAGTCAACGTTTTCATAATATATCATCTTTATTCTTAAGGTTAAGATTCTGTTTGCCAATATTTGCTAAAATTTTATTTTTAAATTTTTCATTTATGTTCGTGAATGAGATTGGCCTTTCTTGTCCTGTCCTTCTTAGCTTCTGGTATCAAGATATACTAGTTCTGTTATACAAGATAGTAAAGCCAATTAAGCCTAGAACTCACTAGCAAGGCCAATTTTGTGAGAAATTTTCGATTACTGATTCTTTTTCTCTAGTGGCTTAGACTTATCCAGGTTCTTTTTGAATGATTTTTGATGAATTATATTTTTTTAAGGATTCTTTATTTTATAGAGATTTTCATATCTGATGTACAATACTAATATCCAGTCATTATCTGCTTAATTTCTGTAAAATCTGTGGTACTTTTCTCATAGCTGTTACTGACAATTTGTTTTTTGTCTTTTCCCTCTACTTATTCTCACCTGAAGTTTTTCATTTTTACCATTGAAAAATGGTAGAGACTTGGAAAATGAAAAGACTTTTGGCTTTGCTTATTTTCTCTGTAACTTCTGCCTCATTTTAATCTGTTCTCTCTTTAAGATCCTAGATTGCTATATCTAGAATTATCACCATATCTTTTTTTATTAATCTAAATCAGTTTAAGTAAGGTTTCCCTCTCTTGCATCTGAATAAGTCTTGATAAAATATGTACCTATGATGCCATTTATAGTGGTAAATTTAAAAGTAGCATTAAAAAGTAGCATTGACATAATACTTTACAGTTTACAAAATGCTTTGATATACATTTAATTTTAAGCAATTCTTACAGAAACTTAGTAAAGTAATTCTTATAACCCATTTTAGAATTATAATAATTGAGGTCTGAGAATTTTCCAAGACCTCATTACTACTAAATGACAGAACAGACACTTGAATTTCTAGTTTTAAAAGGTATGCTATCCCCAAAATAATATAGGCACTTAGACAATTAAACATGTTTCACTTTACATTTTATTAAATTACTTGTTGTTACTGTTGTTTCTCATATTACTATTATGGTTTTCTGTGAACTATTGTGAGCTTGCTTTGGTAAAAATTCTTTAGCGATGCAGGGCTTAATTCTAACTGTTTTGATTGTTTCCATAAATCCTGTTCACATAGTCTCCTTCCATGATCTGTAAATATTCATTTTATTGCTATCAAATTGCTATAATATTCCCTTAGGAACCTCACAAATATTAGTTCCAAATCCTAATATCTTTTTAAGCAGTAGAACCCTTTAAGTCTGATTAGTCTCCAGGGCACATAATTTTATTTGTTTTTTATAGAGCTATCTTTAAAATATTTTTGAATATGCGGTTAATTTCTGAATGCACATTACCATTATTTCTAGCACCTTATCTTCCCTGGCAATGCACATAAAGATATGTACTGTCTGAAAAACTATCATCATCATCATCATCATCATCATCATCATCATCATCATCATCATCATTTATTCCAAAGAAAAAAACTAAGGATTCTGCTTTTCAGACATGCAGTTTTCAAAGCCTTAAACAGATGATGTATGTTGAATATTTGCCTCAGAGTGAATGTAGCTTAATCACATCAAGGATCTCATGAGAAAGTCAGTTTTACCCAGAGAGTTGTTCTCATTTTCCTTTATAAAAGGACTGGTAATGTTACTTCCAAATTTACCAACATATTATAAATGTTTTTCTCAATTACTTTTTTTGTTTATTTCACTGGCTCTCTGGTTATCCTTGCTAAACAAAATACTTGGATCCCAACAGAGAAGGCCTTTGAGACCTCCTTAACCATTGGCCCTGACATTAAGAAAAGGACCCCAAAAGGGTAAACTGCTAGGCATCCACATGAGAGACAAGCTGTGAATTGGCATTATTGAGAGGTTTTAGGGATTAATAGAGCAGAAGATCTGAATGGGAAAGGAGTATTCTGGTCTGCCTTTATTGAGTCTTTACAATCTGGCTTCATTATCCCAAAATGAAAGCAGAAAGGCTGTGCCTATTAAAAATAAATAAAGTAGATCAGTGGAGTGTTTTATATAGGGAGAAAGATTGTGAAGTGTGACAAAGGAGCTGTATTTGAGTTGAAGACTTCTGTGTCAGAAGAACATGTCTTAGAGCATGACTTGGATATAGAGTTTACAATGGCAGCATGGCCACTATGGAAACATTAGATGGGCAAATAAGAGGACACCTAAGAAAATAATACAGCACTTCAGGAAAGTTGCAGACTGGCTTGAAGCAACCTAGCACCTTGATACCACTTATTCCCCTGCTACCACCAAGGCATTACACCTCCCCCAAACCTATACATGAACTTTCCAGATGCACTTGACCAAGAATACTGAAATCTATTGGATGTGCAATAAATACACCTTAATGCTGTTTGTCTTACCTTTTTCAAGAGCAGTACTATCAAATTGAGAAAATAGACACATTTTTGGCTGTTACTTATTTTTACCCCCCCTTTCAGAAAGAAACTGCACTTATAATCATTACACTTCTGTTTAAAGAAATATTTTCAACATCAGGCTCTCCTAGAACTTAAACAAAATTCAGCATCAAGAAGACCATATCATCATGAAGTAGAGAATGTAAAGGTGATACCCAAGGACACCTGATTATTATTTCTGCCTCCAACTCTCCAAGAATGCAGAAAATACTTTTCTCTAGAAAATGATGTTCTTTTAGTCAGAGGTAGGATGGGCGGGGGGGATTTCGAAAGGAAGAGAAGAATGAACAGTATGAAATATATCAAAAAGGATGAGTACTGAAAACAGACCACTGAGTCTGCAACCATTAGTTATAAGTGACTTTATTAGTTCAAGGTAATGATTGAGAATGAGCATGAAACGTATGAAGATGCATCAATAGAGGCCTGAACTGTGGCAAACTTTCTGATTCCAGTCTTGCTCAATTCTAATTTATTATGTAACCATCACCAGGATGATCTTCCTAAATCTGAACACTTTTTCTTAAACTAAAGGTCTTTCATTGGCTTCCTATTTACTATACTACATAGTATACCTGTTCACAATATACCTATTTATTCTTCACTAAAACTCATCCTTTGAGTGTCCATTTTTTAAAAACTTTTTCTGAACTAGTAGGTAGAATTGAAAACTCTTTGTGTTCTGCTATACCACAACACACTTCTCTCATATCACTGAAAACTTTCAATCCTATTTACAGGTTTTTATGATTATCTTTCTTAGAAGACTTTAAGCTCTTTGAGGGCAAACACAATGTCTAGCACATTCTAGAAACCCAGTACTTAATTTTTGAATAAAATAGAAACAGAAACACAAACACTGTGAAGTGAATTAACCTTGGAAAAAAAGAATACTTTTACCTCCAGACAGGAGAAAGAGAAAGATAGATAATTACATAATAGGGAACAAACTAAAGTAATGGTGTAATAGGAAATGAACAAAATGAAAAAAGAATAAAATATCAACTCCAGGGAAAACTAAAATTTGTATGGGAAATAAAAATTTTATACCAATAGGATAAACTTGGAGCAACAGTAGCCCTGTGCTTGTCTCCATGGTGTCTGGGACCAGAATTGGAATAAAATGTACTACTTAGAGATTTATAATGTGCAGTTTAAATGCCAAATTTCCCCCAGTGGCATCTAATAACAATTTTTCTACATTGTTTATTGAGAATTGTAGAGTATGATCTGTACCTGGTTCAACCAGTTATATAGTCTTATGTTAGCTATTGACTGACATCTTATAAAAGATTCCTCAGGTTACTTTCATTTGGCTACTCTGAAACAAAAGTATCTCACACATGTCTTAGTGAGTCATAATCCAAAGACAATGTACATCCTGTAAAATTGAGAAAGAACCCTGGGGGCTGTGCCTAGAAATCTCAGACCTCTCTGATATTTACCTGTTCTTTCTCTTGCTGTATTACAGCCTTTAACTTTATCAAAGCCACATATAAAGATACCCTGTAGAGTCCTTTCATTTCTCTAGCTTTGTGTAGTTGATGACACTGGAACATTAAGTAGAGTATTAAAGTGACCCTTAACTCTATAATTTAAATAATGGCTAAGACTTTGAGGAAAAGAAAGATGAGGAAAGGGAGATGTGAAACTTTTGATGATAGGCTGGCTCCCAGGCCATTTCTGGTTTGAAGTCATGAAAATGCTGCAACCATTGATGGGAGGAAAACATATCAGAATTTTTTAATCTCTTATACTGATCCATTAAAATTTTAGTAGCTTTTCCATCACTGGGAGGTGGAAGGTACTGAACCAAGGGAAATAGTTACATAGATTTAAAAGGAAATTCAGGTAGAGGAGAAGTCAGCCAGGAATTTTGTAATTTTAGCTACTTTGAAAAAAATGAAAGTAGTAAAAAGAACTAACATTAAATTCACCAAATTACAGTTGGTGATCCTAAGAGAAGGAACAGCATGCCAAAAGGAAATCAGGCAAATATTTCTTTTGATCAGAATGTGACTCAGTCTACACGAGAATCACTGAAAGAGACTGAACATGTTGCAAGGGAAGAGAACCAAAGACACACAAAAAACAATAAGTCATTTGTGGAGTGGTATAAACAGCTTTTGGGGAAGCCTGTGCTAAAATGAATTTTATACATTCAGATCCGACGAGTTATTTCCCTTGTATAAGGTACTGCTGAATAAAAGAGTATATTTAGTCTTATTCAGAATGCTTGATTAGCTGTAACTTTCACCTAAATGTAGTTTGAGGGTCAAATTCCCAATTTGTAGTGCTGGATAAAGGCAAGGTGCATAAAACATATCTCTAGTGACGGAACCATATATTAAATGAAATGCTCTTAGGTATCAAAATAGTCCTTCTGAAGCTTCTGATGGTGACAGTATCATCAACTTTGGATTGGCTATATATGACACTAAAGTATCCCCTAATTTTATGCCTTTGACTCAAGTGATGATTGATGTTGTGATTGAAGAGTTCCTAAATATTTAGGCTCCTTATATTACTCTACTGATGGGTGAGAAGGATTATGTAAGAGAAGCTGCCATTGACTTCTTTGCTCATCTCCCATAAATAGATTGAATGATGAAAAAAAATAGCACCATTAATCAATATCACTCCAATAAATTTAATTTAAAAAAATTTACATTAAGATTACTCAAGAAAAAAAAATAAGAGCAAAATGGATGAAAAAACTGAAAACAAATAAAACATCCAGGGTGGTAAAGAAATTTAATTAAAATTTCTAGACGGTGGTACACAATATACAAATAAACCTAAACTTGCTAATGAAAGGTAAATGGCAGTGTAATTAAGTTAGTGAGAGAAGGCAAAATATTCAAAAATAAAAGTGCGGTTCAAAGTAGAAATTTATGAATGAAAGTCATATAAGGTTTTGCACCACCCTTACCAGAATGTATTACCAAAATAGATATGATGATATGTGAATGAAGAACTCGACTTTTCCAACAAAGATGTCATAAAAACCAGCTCTTTATTCTCTTTACTTAGGCATAGTACATAGCGGCCTTTAGAACTACTTAAACCTACTCTAGTGCTTAATGTAAAACAAAATAGGGTATCTAGGAGAGGGGTGGGAGAGAGCAATGAGCATCAAAATATTTCAGTTTTGATTAAAGATATGGTAAATGCAGGTGACTCAGTATCCAAAAATTCCTTGTTTAATCGTCCAATATAGCATGTGAGAAAAGCTGTTAAATCCTGAAGACTAACACTAGACTCTAGAGGACTGAATAAAGAAGATCCTTCAATAGCATCATCAATTTCTACAGCTGTTAACAATTCAAGTTGTGCAACAAGCTAAAGGAGATTAGTATTCTGTGATCACCTTGACTAATGCTTCCTTTTAGATTCCTATTTTGAACAAAAATCAAAATCAAATTTGCATTTATGTGAAACAGGCTCCAATACACATTTGCTGAGCTTCTATGGGGATATTTAAATTATCCTGCTTTATTATTACAACCTGGTGAGAAGAAATGTTGAGTTAATTCAATCAAAAAGTACTTTTATTCATTACATCAATAATATAATATTGATATCTAAATCTAAAAATCAAGCTAAGCATGAATTCCAAATGTTGGTTACTTATATTACCACCAGGAAGTAGCCAATTAACCCAGCTAAAATATAAGGTCAGGCATAAATGATAAAATTCTGAGTAATTACATGTGCCAGAACTACAAGCAGCGTTCCTCAACAAAGCACAATGATTTATTGTCTCTCTAGCTCCAAAATTAAAACAAGAGGCACAAAGATTGCTTGGTTTCTGAAGAAATCACATATCACATCTGTAAATTTTATTGGCCCCTATTCACATAATAACAATGGAAAAAGCTGAATTTGAATGATGCTTTTTATAGCATCAAGCTTTTTTGAAGCTTCAAATAGCCATTGACACACACAACCTCACTCTAACCAGATGCTCAAATGATATTAGAAATATAAGCAGTTAGAAAGCTCAAGCTGGTTAAAGCCTTTGGCAAAAACCCATACTGCTATCCTGCAGTCATAGAATTTGGACTAGAACATTACTAAAGCTGCCTGATAAGCATCCTGATTCACAGATTGTAGCTCAAAAGGTAGAGAGCCAAAACTCAGCTTGGAAGTTGCCGCATTATAACGAGTTGATCACTTTACTTTGAATAAAGAAGAAAAATACAACTTCATTCAATTCACAGAATTAAAAGACATATTACTCAGGGAGCTAGATAATAGAAAATATATTTTTATACTAGTTTTAGGCAATAGCCAATATATTGACAATATAGTTCAGAAAGTGGGCCTTAGATTACTAGAAGATAAGAGAAACGCCAGTGTGGGAAACTGTATTATAAGAAGTTTTATGAACTTCTAGAGGAAACAAGAAGTTTTATGAACTTCTAGAAGTGGAGTAAGCTGATGCCCACTAAAATAAATAAATAAATAAATAAATAAATAAATAAATAAATAAATAAATAAATAAATAAATCAGAAGGGTACTAGAACTAACAAGTAAATACTCCGTTTGCTTTTTGAAAGTAGTTTCTTGGATGGTGATGGATGTATCCCACTGTGTGCTCAGAACCTCAAAAAGTGATTAACAGTTTTTGTGTTTTTTAACAGTAACATTAAATACTAAAAGCAACTATGGGCTGCCTATTGAGAGTATCAGTCCATCCCCTAGTTGGCAAATTGATTGCATTAACCCGTTACTTATGACTCCAGATATACACTGATGATCTTGATCAGGATAGATATTTATTCTGAATTTGGATCGATATTCCAGGCAATTAAAGCAAATGACTCTAATACTATCAGAGGCTAATAGAAAAAAATATGATTTCAAGTTGGCCCTCCCCTCATATAACACTAAGGAACACATTTATTGCAGTAATGTAGCAGGCTAAGATACATCATATACAATGGACTTATAATGTAATTTATCATGTATGAGTTAGTGAACTGAATGGAAATCAAAATGTACAATTAAAACATGTGCTTACTAGAGAGATAACATTAACAAGATGGTATAAAAGGATGTCCTAGACCCTCCTTCTCTCCACATACACACCAATTCAACAATACATGGACCAATTATTTTTTTATGAGAAACCCAGAGACAAGTTGAGAGACTCTCACACCCCAGGCAGGCACACAATCAATTACGATAAAGTCAGTAGTAAAATCTGTGAAACCTTCTAGCCATAATCCCTCCCTCCTGGCACAGCACAGCATGATTAGGAAGAAACCCCCAACTCCCAGTGCATTTGTAATTTCATACAGTTTTCTGTAAGGTCAGTATGGCACAAGAAAGTGACATTCTGAAGGTTACTACTTTAGAAGTAGAAAGAGAAGGAAATACAGGTTTGCTAAGAGAGAAGATACTTGCCTGTGGCCTACGAACTGAGAGACCCATCATTTAGAGGATGGCAGAGCTGGATAATTGGAGAAGATGTAAAGAGGACACTTAGCAGAAGAGAAAACTTAGTCTCTGCTGGACAAGGAAGCAATGGAAAACCTAGATCAGATTCAATGGGGCCTTCAATCAAGGAAATCAAGGAAAGTGACAATGTCATAGGAAATGACTATTGCATATGGTACTAATTAAGGCATGATCAGAACCACTTACCACTTAACATCCATAAAGATAATTCAAAGTAATTAAATTCTTAGCTCTGGAACACTTCCATTGTACTACTTGAATTCTTAAGAATCTAACATATTTACTCTTTGCCTAGGGTTTCAAAAGTCTGATGTATGAAGTTGGCTAGCCATTAAGATTAAAGTGAAAGAAGTACACAGCATAATCATTAGGAGTTAAGGCTAGAAGCCAAACTCAGTCATACATAATGACCTTGGGACAATTATTTCTCTCCTCTCTCTAAGCTTCCATTTCTTAATTTTTACATTAGAGCTGTCTCTTAAAGTTTACATAAGAATTAAATAAAATGAAGCATATAAATCAAAGCATATTTTCAGGCATACAATAGCATTGGATAACTATTATATAGGTTCTTATTACAAAGTATATATATGAAACATGAATTCTAAATTAAAGTTAATGGACATTGTCCAAACAGTCATTTGGAATTTTTAAAGACATTTTAATCAAAAGATTATATGATAATAACTCTTTTCAGTTATGGCTAATAACAGAAGGCTCATAGTAATGCTCTGATAATTTAATATGAGGGTTTTCATTATATAAATAACTAAGATATGAATTTTAGAAATATAAAAAGAAATAAAGGTAATCAGGGATTTGTCACATAATAAGAAATACTCAAAATATCCTACTAAAGATGGAAAATAAAATTGGATTGAAAATCTCTCGAAACTTAATTATGTTCTTTATTTATTTAAAAAAGGAGACACTCAACAAATATAACATAACAGCAACAACAACAAAAAAAAACGCAAACTTCATGACACAGACTTTGATCTTGATATAATTCAGTCTATTTCTAATCCTGTTATCATACCAATTTAATATTTGTACCAGAAAAAAGATAAATGATGAATAAACAAAATTCTAAGACTCCTTATTAACAATCCGCATTCCCCTTTTGTTATCTCTAATGGAAGAAAAAGCAGATTAAAGAGGAGGTTTCTCTCTGGGAATAATTTTTTAAAAGTCGTAAAATGTGGAAGTTTCTCTCTATCATCACTTGTTCTCAAAATAAATGGTTAGAGATACTCATTTTGTTATCTCTTGGCTAGAAGAAAAGCAGATGAAAAGGAAAAATGGCCATAATCATAAAAAAGACAATGAACTGGTTTAGGGGAACTAAAAAGAATAGAGAAAACGAACTTGCTGAGGAAACAGGAAGCTAATGAAAAATAGTGATTCACTAGAATTTTATAAAATGATAAGAATCTCCATTTACATCCAACAATATAGAGGAATCTCATAAACATAACATTGAGCAAAAGAATAAAATTCATTAAGAATGCACAGTTTAATTCCATGTTTTATTATATACACACATTTTTTTTTTTACTTTAAAGCAGGAAAATGTACCTTTATTTGCCCATATTCTGATGCAAGGTTATGATATGAATTTTTTTTCAGTATGGGTCTATAGGTTAGTTCTTCTTTAATTTTTTCATTATTGATAATTTTTAATGAGGAACAAAAACTTCAAAAAATATGTAAAGCAAACTAAGTGCAGAATCCTTCAAGGGAATTATTGATTTGTTTTTATACTTCTATTGCTGTCTCAATCCTATCAGATTTGATAGCAAGATTTTTTCAGGAATCTGCTTCTATCAAATTTTACAAAAACATTCAGAATAGTTTTTATAGGAACATCTGTTTTCCTTATCACATTATACCAAATGAATTTTTTAAATGTTTAACCGAATAATGTAATCATAACTTCCACTACTGGCAAAAACATGTTTGGGAACAAACACAACTTAATCTTGGCAGCACACAACCCAGTTAGTGAAAGCAAAAATACATAGGCATACTAGAGAGAAACTGATTGGGCACAGATTATAGTCATCAGTCAGTTTATTTTAGATGATATAAGAAGTATCAGTTAATTAGGCAGGATATATGAGTAAAAATCAACTAAGTAAATGATGTATAGTAAAACTAAAATTACCTAATGACAGTAAAAGCAGAGGAAAATGACAGAAAGATAAGTATAATTAGAGAAAAGATTATCAACTGGGGGTGGGAAGTAAGAGGAACAATGATGGCTTAATAAAACATATTCAGCCTTCCTAAAGTATTGAACTCAAATGGAGCAGGAAAAGTATGTATATAAATTTTTTTTATTAAATAAAAGAAAATCTGAATCTGTAAATAGAAAGGCACAGTGTATTCCAGAAAAAAAATAATATAAAGTAATAATCGGTGATTTTTTGTTTTTAAATCTTAAATTAAATATTGAATTTCTAAGACAAGAAATAGTTTTTGAGATACTGAGGTAAGGGTATAAAATAAGTCACTTAAAAGAGTAAAAAAAATAAGCTGGCCTCATAAGACTCTAAACAATGGGCATTTGCAGTACCAAAAAATAATAGACCAACAATGTTTACAAATTTCTGAGATAAATAAAATGTAAACCAAGAATTTTAGACCCAGCTAAGTTGGCCTAGAATACAGATATTACCAAAAAAAAAAAGAATTTAGGAATGTACATGAATACAGAACTGAAACTAAACAAGTGATTGAATTGTATTTCAAAAATAGATGAATGATATAAAATTTGATAATATAATAACATAATGTTAATATCTCTCATAATTTGTGTGTATGTGTGTATGATTTACAAGAAATCTTTTAGGAACTAATAATACCTGTAATGAAGAATAAGTTTACCTTATTTTAGTTTACCAGTTTCATTTTCTTCTATTAAATTCAAGTAAAATTAAAATTAATGCATTTTATTGTTAAACAACATGTATCACATTCTCACTTTTATAAAACTATTATTACTTCCTATACCTCTTTTATTACAATATATATGAAGAAACATAAAATTGTAACTATTCAATGTTAACTCAGTCATTATTTCTGGGTGGTAAAATTTGGAAAATTTTTTTTGGTATGATTTGAACTTTTTATAATGCATTTTATTGCCTTTGTAATGTATTTTATAAATATAATTACATTATTTTTCTAAAAGAAATAATAGTTACAATACACAAAAAATCATAGGTAAAATACAGATAAAATCTGCCTAATCACCTTGACTTTTGCTCTAACAAAACGTTTAATTTTTAGTGTTAGTCAACTGGTCAAAATTTTATATGTGACTGCATAGCAAACACACCATTATTTTTTTAATAAATTAATTTTAAAAATAGAATTCCATGCTAGCAGCTAATCCTGTAGAAAAATTTTAGAAATTTTCCTCATTAATTCCTTGTCAAGCAAAAGTATTAATTGACCCTATAAGAAAATTCAGTGAGAAGTGAAAGGAAATTTTTTTAAAGGACTCAAGGCTTTGCTCTATTACAAATCACATAAATGGTTATTATTCTGTTTTTATAGACTGAATGACTATAATGTTCTTTGTTTAGGATGCTATTGTATTTCTCGGGTGTGAACAGATTTTTCTAGCATATCCAAGGTTGTATGGCACACTGGGTGACTTCCACTAGTTCCAAAGCATTTTGTAAGCATAATATATTAACAGTTGACCCTGTATTTGGGATGTTAACCATGAAAATTTTCAAAAAACTTAGATAATGCCTTTTATAGGTAAAAAACAAAACCACTTTAACAGAAAAAAATACCTTCAAAATCATTAGTCAAAACAAAAGTTATGGTATTAAACTGAGGAAAGAATAAAGCTTTTATATGAATGGCAATTATTTTTTGGCCTTCATCAGTGAAGAAAAGGTTTTCTTTATAATGATCTGTTTATTTGGTATTGAACTAAATTTAAATTGATTTATTTGTGAATATAATTGAACAATGATTAATTTTTGAAATTAGTTACCTGGGGAAGTTGGGAGACATCCAATGAGGGACAAAAAAAATCATTTACAGGAGAAACACCTGTTCTGATCTCAGAGCTTTATAGGTACTTGTAAATCCAGTTAACCTTCTAATCAACATTCTAACTATGACTTTAAGTCCAGTTATATTTATAAATTTATGATAACACATAATACTATTTTCCAGAAGACCCATGTAAAGTTATTTCAGCACATAGAATACAAACTTTAAATAATACAGTTTAATAATTTCCTTTAGTGTTCAATCTTTCTCTCTTTTTAAAAATAAAACTTGAGGTTTAATATGTTTCTATCCTCTTTCTAAGTGGGATCATCTCTTTTCTGTTTTTATCAGCATACGAACTTATTATTCCTCTTGAAAAGATTATACAAAAAGGGAAGGGTAAATTGTTGTTGTACCTACAAAGTGTATCAATACTGCTCTAATTGGAAGGTACAAAAGCTATGTACCTACAAATAACACCATTGAAATTCACTAGTCAGTATCCACAAACAATCAAGTGACTAACCTGAATATAGCTATATTTGAAATTACCATATCTCCTTATTGTTTTCATGTATGCAATCTATTTGGATAAATAAGTTTCAAAAAGTACTTTGAATCAGAACCAGACTCATAGATACAAAGAACAAACTGAGGATTGCAAGATGGGAAGGAGGTTGCAGGACTAGGTGAGAAATGTGAAGGGATTAAGAAGTACTAATTGGTAGTTACAAAATAGTCAAGGAGTTATGAAGTACAGCATAAGAAATATAGTCAATAATATTGGAATAACTATGTATAGTGCTAGGTGGGTAGTAGACTAATCAGGGGATTACTTCATAAGTTATATAAATGTTTAACCACTAGGCTGTATACCTGAAACAAATATAAAACAATATTAAATGTCAACTTTAATTCAAGAAAAATAAAAAGAAAAAGAAAAAACTGTAATGACCAATAAATAAATAAATAAAACACTTTTGTTACTGTTGAGGTCAATCTAAATCCGTCATTGCTCCAGGGACACAGAGGGGGACCTCAGTTCTTTAAACTGACATAGTAAAGAATTACAAATCAGCAAATTTAGGAAAAGTAAAATTAATTAAAGTATGTTTCAAGAGAGAAATGGGCTACATCAAAGATGGCCACAGCTCCTTAGAATTCAGGAAATAAACGTTACAGGAGTGGTTACAAGAGTGGTGCCAGACAATTGGCACAAGAGATCATTTGACTTTTGGCTGTTACATAACCTTTTGTCTATTGTGCATATGATACCCAGAATTCAGTCTATTATAGTTAGATTCATGAATTTCCAGGAATATGTATGATATAATGGTGGTATAATGAGACTAAGGTCAAGCAAGGATGGTGTATGTACTAACTGCTCAGGCATTTGTGGCCAGGCTAAAACAGTGGCTATTCTGTAGGTATTTTTTACTTCCTATTATTTTAGGATATAAGGATATTTTCAAACAGCAAAATGGGTATTTCTAGAAGGTCTTAAGGGCAGTCCCTGGGTTGGGCCTGCATTCTCCCTTTGGTCATGTTTACCTAACTGCCTAATACTTTGGTTAGTTCTTTCACAGCAAAAAATCAGTTATTTGTATTCTTAAACATTTAGATTATTCTCATAACGTAAGCAACAATTAGTTCCTTAAAATAAATTCCTAATATTTAAAATGCTCATTGTTAAATAGGCACATGTTTCAGATTTATGATATATACAACCTAACTGTCCTCCAACACAATAATACAGAGTTTTGAGTTGGCTGAATCCTGGGTAATACTGAACAGTTTATCATCTTTCTTTTCTTTTTTCTTTTTTCTTTTTTTTTTTTTTTTTTGACCATTTATACCTAATCTTGACACTTCATAGTGGTTTTAGTTCCCAGGCTCTACATTCTAGAAAAAAGAACTAAAACAAAGAACAGATTGGATTTGAGTGAGAGGAAGAATTGAGAGAGGCATAGCAGCCCTTGGGGAGTGATTTAAATAGATCCATAATGTAAGAGGAATGGGCGATATAAGAATCAGCATGGGTTGGATTTAGGGAAGAGTTTTAAAATATTTGGTAAGTGAAAGAAGGTGACTTTTTGGTAGCTTGCACAGATGAGAATCAGAAAACAATATAATTATTTCTTAAGATTTGTTGTGTATTTTAAATAATATAATTCTTGTCATTTTCATTTTCAAGAAATTTCAATATATATTAATGTTGTCTTAAAATTATTTATAGAATGTTTGAATGCTGTTTTTTTTAATGTGCATCCCAGCTGTGACTGAGCAACTGGGCAGTTTGCTTTGAGAATATTATATTGATTGCCATAATTTATAAGTCTAAAATATTATGTCAATTATAAACATGTCAAAATCTTTTGTAATATTCTTTTTGTTATAGTCTGTAATAGGACCTTTTGTTATATTTATATTAATTCTTTTATAATATTAAAAATAACACATTTTGGGTTTTGTCAAAATAGAAATATTCTGGTCTATCATAAAGCTTTTGATACTGCATGTTCCTTTTTTTCTATGTGGAATTACTGTACAAATTTATTTTTGTATTTCAACCATAACATTTTTATATTAAATAACTTATTTGGATATCTAAAAAATTATTATTTAAATTTATAAAAGTTAATGTTTCTATAGTGTTTAAATAAAATTACATATCTCAAAATAAATAAGACAGGAAAAAGACGTTTTGAGTTTGAAAAAAAGTATAATGTCAACGTAAGAATTGTTCAAATCCATAGAGAATTTTAATGAGTTTCTCTGAGCCAAACTGACCATGTATGCCAGCGAGTAAGATCTCGAATGCTCCAGAAAATAAGTTTTGCAGCTTCTTTTATGAATTTGAAATCAAAGAGAAACTAAGGAAGATTACCTGGAGGTGAGAAAAAAGCAAGGCCGGGATTGGATTACCATGTAGTGAATATAATTATGTGCTCTCTTGAGGGTGGTTGTGGTTCATTTTAAAGGTGTGTTAACCTAGATGCACAGAAACAATGGATAGGGATGGCTTCAGGCAAAGATAAACCTTTTACTAAAAAGTTGTCTGGCTGGGGTGTAACTAACCCAGCATGACCTGCTAAATTAGAAATTTATGATCAGATTATCCTGATTATACTTTACCTAGAACTTCTTTTTTTGTCCACATTTTTTATCAAATAAAAAGAAAATAATTTTCAGGTCAAATACCGTTATTACAAATTTTCATAGGATTGTCTATCGTAACTTCTAGTACTTGTCAAAAATACAATTTTACCTTTCACATTTTTGATAATTTGATTAATGTCTTTCTCCTAACAGCTGTATTCAAAAAGAAACACTGCGCCTGCTTTTCTTATTGTTGTAGCACAATGTCTGACACTTTTTTTGTAATAAATAGTCAAAAGTTAAAGAAGCACCTGAGTTAATTAATTTTCAGTGCATACCTGATATAACAAATTGATGGTATTGTGGATGAAAAAGGGTTCTAAGGAAAGAAATCTCACAAGATGATCTTATGATTAATTCCTAACTGAACAGGTCAGGATAGATAGTCATGCCCCAGGCATGTAACTTTTTAGGGAAAGGTTTATCTTTGCCTGAAGCCAGCCCTGTCCATTGTTTCTGTGCATCTAGGTTAACACACCTTTGAAACAAGCCATAACCACCGTCAAGAGAGCACATAATCTTCTTATTCACTACATTGTAATCCAATTCCTGTCTTGCTTTTCCCCACCTCCAGGTAATCTTCCTTAGTTTTTACTTTGATTTCAAATTCATAAAAAAAGCTGAAAAACTGTTATTCTCTAGAGTATTTGAGATCTTGCTCCCTGGCGCATGTGGTCAGTTTGGCTCAAATAAACTCATATATCTTTAGAGGTCTGGACATTTCTTACATAGACAGAAACTACTTATTTTAACTTATTTTTTATCTAAAGCTAAAAGCTAGCCAATTTTAAACATCTTTGTTTCCCATAGCAACCACCTTTGAAAAAAATGTGGTGCACATTTGTTAACATTTTAGAAATTTAATCTAAGTGCAACTGTAGCATAGAAAATAATTTGGAAAGAAAAACAAAATTATCATCTCCAAGATTTCACCAAAAATATTCACAGGTAAAGTAAGCACTGTCAAAAGAGAAAAATTTCCATTGAAATGATAATGCAATGAACTTTCTGGAGCAAAAGCTACAGAATTCATATATTTAAAGAAGGAGACAGTCAAATGTTAAAAAATAGACAAAGGGGAAAATCTCATGCAATAAAATCTATTCCTTTAAAACTTTTACGGGGTAATTTAAAATCTATCAAATATTTATAAATTCACTAGTGTAAATATAATGTCATTTTAAAAGATAATGAAAGTATCTTAAATTTCATGGGCATATTTTAAACTTTATACCTCTTTGAATTGGATTTTTAGAATTAAATCTATGATGATATCTAAAATATAAATATTAGGTAGTTGCATAAACAACAGGAGCCAGGCCCAGCTCTGTAACTATAAAAACTCCCTTTGAAGACCTTCCTTAAGGAAACTCCCAGAAACACCTCCCTTGGGAGAATTATAAATTACTACAAATCCTAGAGCACAAAGGCCATAAAAGCCCCTGGCTAAACTAGCCACAAACCCTAATTTGCTCACAATTTAAGCCTCATTATATTGTCATTATAATACAATGTTTATGCCTGGAAGTTCATGAATATAGTGATAAGGGTAAGCAGGGGTGCAGAAAGTGAAGTGTCAATCAAAATGACTTTACTTGCCAGTCACCTAGGAATGCCTTTGGAACCACCTATCATGGCCCAAATATAAAGCAGACATTCCCATATCTGGGTCCTTTTTCTGTGCCCTTTAGTGGCGTTTTTGTGGCCCCTTTACATTGGTGATTATGGTTATAGCACTCTGTTACAGCTCTTCACTGGGACCATGTGACTCCTTAGGTTAATTCCTTTCTAAAATATACTTTTAATAAATCTTTTCTAAATCTCACTGACCTGTGATTCTTCTGTGTCAATGAGGAAGAACTGAGGAAAAATGCTAATTACACTTCTGTGCTGCTGTTTTCTCTCTCCCTTCTCCCCTGCAGTTGGGGTGATGCCAAACTCTCATCAGCCCCAATGGTAACATAAACAATTATTATTTAAGTAACTTTAAAAAATAAAATCATAAACATGTCCTTTTAAACCTTTTTTCTTCAAAATCACCCCTAAAGTTCCTAAAATGAATTAGGTCTGCTTACCAATCAGAAAGATAATTTATGTTCTTTTGGCTTTTCCTGCTTGTTTAGAATAAAAAAGCTAAGTCGCTATAACCATAAGACTCAATAGTAAGTAGATCAGGAAGTAAAGTTACTTGTTTTTCTTTCAAACATCATTCCAGGTTCACAAATAGTTGCGCCACTCTCTTCCAACATGTAAGACCTTTAATCTTGTTTACTTTAATCTTGTTTCTCTGGCACCCCCTGGGGTGTATCCCCACCTGCATCTTCAAAGCTAGGCTTCAGGTATATCTATGTTTAGCTCACAAGAAGGCAAATGGAGTGTGTACCTCCAAAGCTTTAGACCTAGGTCCAGAAGTAACACAGGTTACCTCTGTTCCCATTCAATTAGCACAAATATGGTCATGGAAGCACATCATAAAATGAGGAGGCTGGGAAGTATAGGCCTTAGCTAGTGGACGCATTATAATTAGCTATAACTTCATTTCCTACCAAAGAAAAGAAAAGCAGATTTTGGTGCACATTTAGCAATTTCCCTCACATAGCTGCTTTGTGCTGAATTTAATTATGCCTAAGATATTTCTGTATCATTAGATTCTTTTACTTAAAAAAAAAAATGCCACTCACCATTTTGTTTTTGTCACCTATGACAAGAAAAACAATTTTGAGATGATCTAAATTAAAATTACAGCAGCCAGAGAATGAGAGAAAGAGAGAACAATTAGCCTGTTAATAACTGTGGCCCAGCCCTAACAAAAGACTGCTCACATTCATGATTATCTTTTGGAATTTAGGATTAATTTCTAAGTGGCTAGTTCTGCAATTATCCAAAAGAGAAAATAGCTAGGTTCCATAGAACTTCAAGAGCCTCTGCTTCTTACTTACATGTGAACTTTCCCATTTGCTGCCCACAGCCAACCTGCAGGAACAGACACTTCTTCCTTGTGGACTTTGCTGCTCCTATTCCTGAACTAACCTCACTTCGCCTCCCATCCCCTTTGTCTATAGCTAATGTAACTGCTTTCAGAATGGCTTACATCTTTCTCTCCCCCACCCCCACTTGATTTATGAAATCGCTTGTAAAACTCTGGGAGGATGGTTATGCTGTCTATCCTACCTAGCTATGCTGCTGGTTGTTGTTTTAGACTCCATGCCTCAGATTCTTTTTTGTGCTAGCAATGGTCTAACAAAACCTTTCTTTTAAAAAGACTTTCAGCCATGGAAACTAAAATTTCTTTGCTTAACACCAAAAATATTTATTTTTTCTATTAAGTGTTTATTGAGAAACTACTATATATTGATATGCCAGTGTTAGTATAGGATATAGAGAATTACATGGCAGAGTAATAAACTTCCAGACATTTGCTTCCACTTAAGATTGACACCTGCTGTGGAAAATGATTTAAACAAGTTCATTATATAATAATAGCAAAAAGTCTCAACAAATCTGTGCCCTTTTTATAAACATCAGAGAAACCTGCAGTTGTAAAGTTTACGTAAAACAAACCTAAATGCCAGAACCTATAGACCTTTTACAAAACCAGTATTATTTCCTAGATATAATGAAGCTAAGTTAACACAATCAAATTGTCAAACCAAATACACAAAGTTAGAACTCTTCCACAGTATCAAATTTTACTAAGTTTTAATAATCTAAGCAATAGAGACTTGAACATAGCAGATTATAACAGGTAGTTACATAGTTTACATGGCAATTTGCAAAAAGCCATTCATAAATCAGATTTGTTTACTATAAACAATCTTAGAAAATTAGCTATATTTTGATAAAATATCCCACAGATAAGAACTTCCAGCTAGCAAATACTATGAGTTTGTTTGCCACATTTGTCATTAGCATGTTTATAAGAGATTAGTCCAGATCACCTGCCTTCTTGAAAGTGACATGGACACACACCTCCAACCCAATCCAGCAAGAGAATGGATTACAAACTTTCTGTGTGTAAACCATTTAACTTCCATCAAGGGCTCAAGTCTCTTTCTTCCAAATTTCCTATCTCTCCAGTTGTATTTATGGTTAAATATACTTGGCTGTAGAAATATGAACTTCTATATAAATATGAATGTGTTTCACAAACTGTTTTACTAAACAAAATGTAGAAGCTTTCACAAATAGCTGGCAGAGGCATTTTATAAGCTAATTATTCATCCTTATGAATACTAAAATATTATTTCTCAGTTTAGGGACATAGTGAAAGGAAGGAGAGAAAGCTATTACATGATATTCTTCACAGAGCAGAACCAGAAGCTTTAAAACAAAACTCAAGGTCTTGCAAAATTCTGCTGTAACAATGAGTCCAAAAAAAAAGGCCAGGATTTGGAAACACCCAGGATAAGGAGGTATAGAAAACACTCATGAGAGAATGAAAATAGAAAAAAAGAAAGATATAAAAATTTTTAAACCAATTGTTTTTAGTACATCTAGATTTAATCAGATGAGGTCCCCTGGCTCTCATACAAATAAATCACTTTTTTCATTGACCATCATAGAGAGTTTAAGAACCTACAGAGAATTAAAATGCTCTAAACTAAAAATGCATGAAGTCTACAGCTTCATTTTATCCAATCTTGAGAGCCACATCTGCTCTATTCTAGAAAATTAATTTTCTACCTAGTGATTTTCTTTGGTTTTCCCATAATGGAACATTTAAAAAAATCTACAGATCCAAGAATTTAAAAAGCTGTAGGCAGTGTTCAGTCAACTAATTCTAACACAAACCAAGATACCCTGAAATTAAGGGCAGAGAAATGGAAGTTACTTGAAGCTGTGAGGATGAAGAGTCCTTTTAAGAATATGTAGAAAGAAGATCAGTGTGCTGAGAATTAAATCTTGATTAATGCTTACACTTAAAGGATGAGAAGACTGACAAAGTCTAATATATATTCACCTTTTTGAATACGTGAGTGTGTATGTGTATGTGTGTGAGTTCAGAAAGGTAAGTGTAAAGCTGGGATAGTGGAACAAAGGAAGTTTAGCATGTGCAAGTGTCATGTTTCAGAGAAGTCAAGACAGATATAGACCAAAGGGAAAAATTTAATGTGACAATTAGTTCATCTGACAACAGAGAGACTTCATTTGAGTAACTAGAGAAACAAAGCTTCCAGAAGAGAAGGAGTGAGTGGATAGTCAGCAATGATGGTAAAGCATGCCAGTTGATCTTCTGAAGAATATTGTAATGAAAGGATAGTAATCATTTCGAATTTAACCTACTAACATTTTTATTGCCTTTAATATCTATCAAAAACTATATGTAACCTGCCAAATCATATTTTTCCTTTTTTAACTATTTATTGAAAAACCAACTCTTCTAAAATATCTATGGAATTAAGAATGGCAATTTTCCACAAACTAGAACTGGTCACTTTGCTCCTGCTCTATTAAACCATGCTGAGCCTTGGGAGAGGGGATGGGGGCTAGGTAAAACAGGTGAAGGGATTAAAAAGTAAAAATTGATAGTTACAAAAGAGTCATGGGGATCTAAAGGAAGGCATAGAGAATATAGTCAATAATATTGTAATAACTATGTATAATGTCAGGTGGGTACTAGACTATTTGGGGGAATAACTTCATAAATTATACAAATGTCTAAACACTATGCTATACATCTGAAGCTAATATAAAATAATATTGAATGTCAACTCTAATTGAAAAATTAAAATTGAAATTTTTTTTAAAAAAATATGCTGGGCCTATTTGTAATCTAATGAAATAACTTACATATTAAGAACACAGAGGGATTTCACAAATCCTTTATCTTACTCTCACTATAGTCAAGCTCTGAGTAGGAATTCAGGATCCTTTTTTATCCTCGAAAATTATTTTTTTAATTTCAAGGGAGAAGAATGTAGTTACTTAAGCTGATAATCTAAAACTCAAATAAACTATAGTTAGTTTTTATTTCAGTCATTCATGAAACATTTATTCTAAATAACAAACAAAATCTAACTAGAGACATGACATAATTTAGGGTATCCTCTATTTAAATATGTGAACTATGAAGATCAAAAAAATGGACTGAGAATATAGTTTGGAGCCAGTGGAAAGGTGTATTGGAAAGCTAAAAGTTGCTGAAGACTGTCATTGCCCAAGCCAGAGAGGAGCATAGTCTAGTTCACATTATAACAGTAGGAAAAAGATAATTAGACAGGGCTGATAGTCATTATGAAGGAAAAGCAGCAAGGTTCAACACTAAATTGGATACAGAGACAAAAGAACAAAACTAAGTTTATAGGATATACACTAAAGTGTCTTGACATAATTTGACTACATATGCAAAGAACCAACTTTATTTTCAATCATAGTTTTCAATCTGGTGCTTTAATTCAAATGTCATTTGAAAATCAATAATCAGTGAAGAAAATTAAACATTTTAGTTCTACATCAATTCTACTCTTAGAGAGATTTTATATTCCCACATTTGATGTCTGGGAATGTTAGGTCTATTGTATATCAATTTATGTCTTTGTACACACATATATACCATATATACACAAAATATATATACAGATATAGCAAAATATATACATGTACCTATGTATTAGATATATATTTTGAATCCAAAAATTTATGTATTTATTTATTTATTTATTTCACAATGTTTTATAATAAATCTTACTAATGAAAATTCTTGTGCCATGTAAATATAAAAACCTTAATATGCTTTGAGTTCCAATTCTATTAACTGATCACAAAGAATTATACTACTTGAAGAAATCTACATGATTTCTTTATTAGCAAAATGAAAGCTTAAATATCTCTTCTGACATATACCTTGAGAAGCCATTATTGATATAATAGTGTCACAAGATATAAGGAACCTGGATCCCTAAGTCATCAAGTAAATAAAAACCCCTAGTTCCAACCACAATGGACATGGCATGAGCAATAAATAAACATTTCTTGTACTAAGCCAATGAAACTTCAGGGTGTATTACCACAATAAAATCTAGCCTAATCTAACTAAATAAAAATGAACAAGACTCTAGCTAAGCCAAAAAGGAAATATCTACCCTGAAAATTCTCAACCATAGGACTTACCTTTATAAGGGTTTAGGATTCAAATTTATATTGTCAGCATTGTTCAGAAAACTCTTAGCTAAGAAATTAACTTAAGGTTGTCCTTAGCTGATAGTATTTAATAAGCACATCATAGAAACATAATTACAAGGTAATTATTGATAAAACATCCCAAATATGTGCCTCCAAGTCCAAATTATATGACTATAACATATGACAATACAAGCCACTGTGAACAAAAGCCATCAGATAATAAAATAAAATTATATTCCCATGATTTCAGATACTGGAATTATAAGAACTAGACTATAACATAAATATATTTTATATTTTTGAAAGAATAAAAGATTGAATCCAAAATTCAGAAAATACAGTGTCTGAAACAAGCAGAAGGAATTTAAAGTAAAACAAATAACATAAAATTTAAATAAAAATACCATGAATATTTAGAAATAGCAGTTATATACATCTGAAAATATTATTCATAAACAGAAAAATAGATGTAAATAAGTTAGGAAGATGGAGAATCCAAAAGAAATTAAATAGAGGTTAAGAGACATAGAGAATAAAATGAAGTTGAACATATTTTAATTAGAGTCCCAAAAGATAATGAACAGATAAGGAAAAAGAAAATTTGAAAGACATGATGGCTGAAAATATTCCTGAATTGATGAAAAGCATATCCTCAAATTTAGGAAACATGATATCTCCTGAGCAGGATAAAAAAAAAGAGAACCACACTTGCCCAAATTTTGATGAAAACACAGAGCACTAAAGACAAAAAGAAGATGTTAAAGCAAGCAGAGAGAAGACAGAGTCTCTGCAAATAAATAACAATTAGTCTGACTTTGTTCACATAAACAATAATATTTTGTGAATAACCACTTATAATCATACAAGAATGGTGTAACACTAGACATTTTATTAATTCAATTCACTACATTAACGGATTGAAAAAAGATTTAGTGGACCATCTTAGAAGAGCATGTTAAAATGAAGCACTTTTCTGTTTTGCTGAAAACCACAGGGACAGGGACAAAATGATAGGTCTCATATAATTGCACATTTTAAAGCAAGAGGCTAATTCAACTGGGCAGAATTTGCAGAAATGTTAGAAAACTAGTTTAGTGATGCTTGGCTCAGCACCTAATACTGAAAGATAGTATGAGGATATACAAGGAGTAGTGAAAGTGTTGATCAGCTTTTCAGAGAGATTGGTTGCGAATATTCATTTGCAGAGAGTTGTTGGAGTGCGGTGCACTTCTTCCTGACAACTTCCAGAGGAAGTGGGGAGAGGGTGCTTCAAGTCAAGAAAAATGGAATACAAAGGAAATACTTGCTATACGTGCCCCTGGGGTTTGGAACTCACAGAGAGATATAAGGTTGTGGTCCTGGACGCGGAGCAGCAAGAAATAGAGAGGTTAGACTGGATTAGGAGTGGGTAGGACTTACACTGCCATGCTGTTATTGTTGTTAATTTCAAAGTTACAACTAGCATGGGATTTTATAACAAAAAAAAAAAACAGAACTTCCTGGAGATGGGAACAAGCAACAAAACACTCCTGAAAACATAGGAACTGAGTCACAAATGTCAAATTGAAGATGATATAACCTGTAACAGAGGACTGGGTGTTGAAGATTCCCAGGAGGAAAGCCTCTGGATATCCCAGAAATGCATTCCAGAAAGAAACATAGCAGCTTAAAATGTCTGCCAAGTCCAGCAGTTTCTAACCCTGGAAAGAAAAGAAAACCAGCTCACTTAAACCTGTTCTGTTTTCCCCCCAACCTCTCTCCTCCTAGACTTGACTCTAGTGGGACTACAATAGCCAGGAACAGCAGAAGTGGCAGAGTTCCTGGAAAAGAAGCTAACCATACTCCTTGTTTTACTTCAAGCTTTCAGACCTGATACAAAACCAAGACAGAAAATGAGAAAAGGCTGTGGGGCTTGGATAACTCAGATTTCAGGTTATCCCAGCATAGATAATTTAGCTACTGAAATGATACTATTTCTAGACTTACAAGTGATAAACAACTAGGAGTGACAGGAAATACCACATCATCTACATGAAATCTCATCCCATGTCAGGAAAAGAACTGGTGCATAAAATAGTTAGAAGTGAAGGGGGAGAGATGAGAATAAAGCTGTTTTCTGCTTCCGCTCTGTTGAATCCTGCTTTCTATTTAATGGATATAATCTCAGTAGATGTAGACAAAGCTCTCTATAAAATTATTCACTCATACAAAGTAAGTAAATAAATATCTCAGCAAACTATGAATAAAAAGATATGTCCTTAACCTGAAAAAGGACATCTACCAATTACACAACAAGAGCTCATACTGAAAGATAAACTTTAAAAACATTTTCTTGAGATCAGAGAACAGAAAACACTAGGGTACCCTGTGTCATTGATTATTTAATATTGTACAGGAGCTGGTCCTAGTTCACATAATAAGATAATTTAAAAGTATAATGAATAAAAATAATAAACAAAACTGTCATTTTTTGAGGATAATTATGGCTTTTACAGAAAACTTAGAAAAATTTATAAATTGATAAGATTAATAAGAGTTAAGCAAGTCTTCAGATATAAAATAAATATACAGAAGTCAATTCTATTCCTATTACCAGCAAGAAGCAGAAAATGTAATTTTTAAAAGATATCATTTGCAATAGCAACAGAAAAGTAATGAGGTATCTAGGAAAAAATATTTTTTAAAGGTACATGGTCTTTCTGGAGAATATTATTAAACTAATTAAAAGACAATAAAGACCTACACAGAGATCTATATCATACCATGAAGACTTGTTATCAAAGGATGCCAACACTTTTCATTAATCTAGAAGTGTCATGAAAACTCAGTCAAAATTCCAAGATGGTTTTTCATGGAAATTAGAAAAGTAATTTAAGTTTTTTAGATGAAAGAAAAAAGACCAAGAGGCAAGATGATTTTGTAGAAAGCAGTGATAGTACCACAGAATAAGGATGTTCTTGTCACATAGAAAAATGAAAATCAAGTCTTATTTTGAACCTGTAATAATTAGGATAACGTATCATAGTGGTAGACAAATAGACCAATAGAACCCAGATTCAGTCTTAATAATAATGTGAAAATGTGATAAATATTAGAGGTGGCATTGCTGATTACCAAAAAAACATAGACCATTCAATAAATAATAGATTATCTACATGAAAATAATAAAATCAAAATAGAATTTAAATTAAATTAAATTAAATGTCTATAAAAAATATCACTAAATTAAGGCCCAAAAGATAATAAGCAAATATTAAATCTTTAGAAGAAAATATAGGTGAAAAACTTTATGATCTCAAGGAATTTTTAATAAGACACTAAAAAATTATAAATATTAAGATTCATAAATTTGAGTTTTATTCAAAATAAAAATGGTATCTTTTTAAAAGATACCATTAAAAATTAAAAAATAGCACAGATTAGAAGGAAACACTTGAAAAGCACTTAAAAATAGCACAAGATTAGAATCTCTAATAATTAACAAATATTAACAAATCAAAACAAGATCAACAATCCATGAGAAGAATGGACAAAATATGTAAGCAAATAATTAAAAGAATAAATCCCAATGACCAATAAACATAGAAGGGGAGAGCTTAACATTAGAGACATGCAAATTAAAATCACAATAAAATATCATTTCATAAAATATCATAAAGAATTAAGTAATTAAGAAAACTGACAATACCTAGTAGAATAATGAAAATTCTTATGCAATGTTTTTTGGGAGTGTATACATGTGACTGCATTGGAAAGCAATTTGACAATATTTTGCAGAGTTAAAAATGCACAAATTCTATTAATCAATAAATCCAGTTCCTGGTAACTTTGCCAAGAATCTCTAGCACATTTGTAAAATATCCGGACCATCATTCACACTAAGTTACTACAAAAATACTTAGAGCATTTTTTAAAACAATCCATTCTAAGAAGAATGAATAGTGACATGTGTGCATGATGGAATACTGTACAGCAATGAAAACTGCTATATTGCCAAATTATTTCACTAGACCTATACAAATGCCATTGAGGAAGTCAAGAAAAATTCGAGCTGAAAACTGTACATTCAAAAATATTACGTACATTAATGATCCCACGTAAGTCAGAATGAGACAACAAATTTTTTTAAATGAATTATCAACAGCAATAATGTTATATCTTGTTAACAAAGTGATTAAGAAGCAAAAAAAGACTCTTAAAATCAAAGAATAACAAATGCAGGAAACACCTACATTTCTAGGGCTGTGGGCGCAAAACTGAATTTCAGACCTTGGAGAAGAGGGCCCAATTAATTGGTGCTGTTGTTTGCAAACAAGAAAGGACCTCACAAAGTTGAGATTCAAACTGCTAAGAGGAGGGACGTTTATGGTTGGTGCCACACCTCTGAGGAGGCAGCAATAAGGCTGGTTCTTGGGGTGTAAAAACTGCAAACTGGATTTGGCTGCTACTAGTGGAAAGAACTGCTGCTGCTGTGATGAAGAAGAGTTGCTAAGTTAAGCATCACAGGAACAGGGGATAAACAAGAAGCAAATCCCTTATTTCTCTGTTCAGTCTCCCTCAAGTGCCTCTATCAGTGGGGCCCAACAGAGAACTTGATGGTGAAGTAGAAGTGTGGTCTGCAGAGTTCTTGCCTGGCATCACACAGCAGTATAGAAGGGCGAGTATGAGACTAGAGACAGTTGCTCAATAAAGCTTAAAACATGCCAAACAATATTTTATATTTAATAGATATTTAGTAAATGTATAAAGAAATGTGTGGGAACAGAAAACACAAAATTCAAAATAGAAACTACTACCTGATAGAAACAGACAGAAATGTGACCTAAAAGCGACACAGAGCACTTCCAAACGTTTCACATTTTATTTTCAAGCTGAGTGGTGCATTCCTAAGTATTGATTATCTTAATCTAGGCATTTTGGATGTCCAAAATATTTCATTAAAAAACCAGTCAGGGATGTGGTTCTTTTATGGAAAGGAAGGAAATGAGAGAAATTTACACACATATCCAAAGTACTGCTACGACCATCTAGCATCATGGTGTTTCCTTTACATGGTATGCTCAAGATAAAAGTTCCTACATCATATGACCACTCAAATACAGATTCATATCAAGTGAACACATTGACCTGGTACAAATAGGTTTCCAAATCTCTTCCAGATTGATACTTGCTCTTGGGAAGAAGGACAATTTATCCATGAAGTCCCCACCTGCTTGTTTGAGGAACATCTATGGTGATGTGTACCCTCCTAATTTAGGTGGTAGTAATGCACCAAATGATATTATCTCTCCTTAAAATATCATCTACTGGTCAGAGGAAACTGAAGAAACATTTGTTTCAGGTTGTTTAAAAAGGGAACCTTAAAACACACATTGAAATATTTTATTCAACATTTGTAACTTTTATCTGACATTATACAGATTTATTTTGACAATCTATCTGTTGACAAGTCTGTTTCGCTTTCTTATAAGAATATTTTAAAGGTTTATGTTGAACATATTTTTTATAAATCTCATAATGATGTAAAAACAAACATCAGGAAAACTGAATGCATCTTCAAAAATATGTTTAACTTCATAAGGCTGCTTGAAACATGAGTACCAAAAAAAAAATTTTAATGTTTGTATTAGAAATCAACTCAGATTTATGAAACAAAATTGCTTGAGAAAATATTTCAATATTATCAATTCACCGACCAAACCTTGGAGAGTAATACTTCCAGACATCCATCAATTACCAAGAAAGGGTAATTATATCTCCCAAATATCTCAACTGCATCCATTCTCTCCATTCTCACTGTTGATTACATAATAAAAATCTCTCCATCTTTTCTATCATCACCTGTTACCTTGGTCTCACCACTGATCACGTCTGGTGCATAATAGATTATTTAAAATATTAGTTCAAAGAAATAAATAAGTGAATGAACAAATGAAATTTGAATATCTCATAGTTTTTGATGCTTGAAGCATTAAAAGGATCAGAACTTAGAAGGGAGTGGTGGCATATGGGAGAAGCAGGAAAGGAGCAGAAGGTACATGAAGAGGTAACTGAATATTTTCATGTTATACTGTTTTCAGAAAGTCTTTAATATTTTCATAATGTAGAATCAGAAATGCTTTTAAAATATACCCAAAATAAGCTTTCCACAACTATTTTCATATTGTAAAAATAACTGAACTATCTCGTCATAAGTGAAACATTGTAAGAAAGTTGTAAAAAATATAAATAATAAGACTTTCAATTAACCACACACCAAATTAAGTCAACAAAGTTCTTAAAAATATTTATGACATTTCATTCCTATTTATCTTATTCATTTATTGCTAGCTTTTCATTTATATAAAATCATGTCAGTCACAAAGTAGAAATTTAATAAATGTTACTGATTCAAATGGTGTTTGCTAACAATTACAGATTCAGATATTTTTGTTCAAAAATTTATTTTGTCAGCATATATTCAATGATTACTTGTGTAATTAATTAATTAAATCAAAAAAGTTATATACTAGTAGCAAGAAAAAAAACATTGGAAGAGAAGAAGGCACTTTGTGGAGTATGCTTAGATTCCAGGAAACCCCTCCTCATTCTACATCAGTGATCATATAGAATAGCAAAGCATGGATGATGGAAAAGCATTCCTTGTGAGACTTAGTGTGAGCTACTGCTATGGCTGAGGAATTGACCACTGAGCACTCTGAGTTCTTTAACAAGGGCAGAAAAATTACAAAAGAGTGTAGTAGGCACTCCGAGACTGAATGGCTGACTCACTGTCATTTCCCCGTTTTCAGAGAAGTGTACTTGCTCCACAAGGGTGAGTCTCTTAACACATTTACTAAGAGATGCCACATGTAGCCAGATTATTGACAGAGGTGATCATCAAAACTTAAGCTAACCAATCAAATTCTCTCTCTCTCTCAAGAATTTGTAGTTTTTACCCACAGTCACAGAAACTAGGTGTCAATGGAGTATAATAAAGGGAAGATTCACAAATTCTGCTTCAAAGATTCCCAGCTTTCCCTTGGTTATTCAAATCCTCTTAAGATTCTGTGTAATATATTAGTGCACTCCTAATAAATTTTCCTTTATGCCTAAGCTAAGGAATTAAAAAAAAAAAGATTTTAAAAATACAACATGTAAGATATTATCTGGCCAAGTTGTGTCATGCAATCTGCTACCTACACTGAGCCAAGTTCAGTTTGAGTTATAATTGCTGCCCAACTGATATTCCTAGAGAGAACCACAACTCAAAGGAGAAGGGGTCCTGAAAGTGAGAGAGGAAGACTTGGTTTGCACCATTGATAACATTGAAGAGAAAGAGAAATTAAAACCTAGGATAGACATAGAAGGAAATAATAGGCTTCAATGTCATTACACAGAATTTAAAAAAAAAAAAATTGGTATTTTTAGGGAACATTTTTTATCCTTATTGAAGAAAGCAAGCTTACATTTAAAGAAGGGGAAACTGTAAACAGTTTTACAGTTAATGGTTAACAGTGCATTTCCTTAGCCCAGGACATCCAGTCCATAAGCATTCCTTGGATGTCTAAGGTGTGGGCAAGAAAATAGGCTATTGAAACTTCAAATTTCTGCCCAATTTATGCTTATTAAGTTATATAAACTTTTTTTCATGAGATTTCTAAATATGGAGGATAGTTTAAATCCAAAAGTGTTCTAATTAGTAGTTCATAATAATGACAATCCCTTGTTGTAATTATTTAAAGGCTTTATAATCATAAAATCATATACTAAAGACCACAGAGACACACATGGCAGGCAAACCATGTTTATTCATCACTAAATGATTTATATGGATTAATCCCATAAAAAAAGTTAGAAAATTGAAAATCTTAGCTAAATTTAAGTACAATCCTCCAGAGGCATGCATTGCTCGAGTAAGAAATAACAGTTTCTAAAAACAGGGTTAGTAGCTAATATCATTAATATTCTAAAGAAGTCCTCTGAGACAGAATAGACAAATCATTGATTTTTAAATTTATCTTTCTTGGACTTCTGTAGTCACTTCAAGGTGTCTTCATGTAATCCACTCATACCAGAGAATGTTTTCAAGGATATTCTAAATAATTAACCTTCTTACATTGGAGTTCAAGTGTCTCTCTGTGATAAAGCACTTGAACACCTCAAAAGCATAATTATAGGCATACCCTTGAGAGTTAGGATATATCAAGTTCTCAAAATGAGGGTGGATATTAAAACTGATATAGCAGCAATTAGTTATTATAAATTTTCTTCATTACCCAGCCTATTGGATTGTGTCAGTGAAATGTAATTCTGCTTAAAGGAGTCCACATAGTTTCTGATTGCCACAAGTTTTAATCCTCAGTCTTGAATTTATTATAGTATTTCAAATGTATGTAAGTTTAATAAATCTTTAAAATTATAGTTTTAAATGTATGGAGTAAGCAGTTTTAGTATTTGACATTATGCCAAATACCAAACAGGCGCATAAAGATGACCTTCATAAAATGCCATACTAACTTTGACCTAGCATGGATCTTCACCATAAATATCTTAATATGTAGCTTTTAAAATGTAAAATGAAAACTTTTATATTCTTTTTATCGATAAATAAATTCATCTAGTATCAAAGTATTTTTCTAAAATTTCATTTTTCTAGTCATTGAAAACATCATTCCAAAAGAAGTCAAGGCTGTATTATGAGAATAATTTTAATATTCTCTATCTCTAGTACTAGTATATAATACATAGTGACAGATAAGCTTTTTAAATAATATATTTAATGCAAGAATTTTAGGATGAGTTATCCTTAATCAATAACACACTCTATTTGGAGAGGTCTTTTTAAATTATGTTTAAAATTTTTGTCATAAATGATTGTCATATTTCTATGATGAAATGTGTGCATGTATGTGTGGTTCTTAGGTATGGATCATTTAATAGTACAAATGTAACCATTGTCTTCAAAATCTTTCAATGGCTTCTCATATACTTCTAAATAATATCTAAAGTTTTTGCCATGACTACAAAATCTTACATGGGATAGGCCTCCACTATCACTTGACTTCAGAGCCTGCCTCCTACCACCAATTATCTCTATTCCTCTCCTCTCTCCTAGTTCTGGCTTCCTTACTGTGTTCCAAAGCCTTTGCTCATTCTTTTCACTCTTCTTGATGTACCTTTGGCCAAAATAGCATGGGCTTTATCTCTTACTCCCTTCAAATACCTGTTCCAATGTCATCATGCTCCCTAAAAACTACTATTACACACATATGAACACACACACATACACACATGCACACATGCACACACTACTCAGGTCTATTCACCTTATCCTATGTTAATTTGCTGTTTGTTTGTTTCTTTTGACAATACTTGTCACCCTCTGACATGTTTGTATGTCTATTTTATGTCTTCTGTGCATAGAAAGTATATTAAGAAGAAATTTTATTTTATTAATTGTTGCATATCCAATGCCTAATGCAGTGCCTGACGCTTAGGAGTTGTTAAATAATTTTTAGATAAATAAATGAATAAATAAATGAATAAAATCAATTATTCATTTTTAAAATCAAACACAAATACTGTTTTTCATGCTTGGTATTATAGCATTAAAATTTTGCTTTAGTTTGTCTTAAGAGTCTTCAACCCACCTATGACTATTTTTTAATCACAATTTTTTTCTTATAACTCTAATAAAGTAATGAATAAATGTCAAAGTCTGTAAAATACCATAACCATTGCCATTTATAGTAAACATATAAATATCAACACATAAATCAAAACAAGAAAAAAAGAACACTGGAAACCATTTTATAGACTATGGTCACTTTCCTGGGTGACCCCACTCCTCGAAAACCAGAAAAGAGAGGAAGAAAAGAGGGAAGGACAAAAGGAAAGTACATGAACTCTTAAACTAGGTGTGTAGTTTCAAGGATAACATTTTCCTAATCCCAAGTTATGTTTATTGTCTCTAGTTTGTTTCATTCAATCTTAGATTCATTGTGTAGAAGCATTCAAAAGCCAATTTGGTGAATATGTAATTTTTCAGTATGAGATCATTATAGATGGTAGTAATGACTAGTTCTAGAAAATTCAACCATTATTTAATGACTGAACACAATTATTGATGCTTTTTTAAGAATATAATCTTGGGTAAGAAACATTATTCTTTAATATGTATAAAACAGTTTAATTTATAATAGTTTTCTAAGTCATTTGATCTTCACTCATTTGTTCCAGTACTTCCGATGAATAGCATATGTCACTCACGTGTATGATGAGATGGAATCTAATTGAGACAGACTCTCTAACTACATCTCTTGTAAACTATACTTAACTTATGATCTATTAAATAAGAAAACTTTAGTATCTATGGTATATTGTATAATAAATATCAGCATCTTAGTTTAAGTTTATGTTCTCATGGACATTGGAGAGTCTGTATTGGTCAATGAAATAGGAAGGGATTAAAACAGGATGATATTACCAAAACTGATGATAAAAACAAAAATCGACAGTGGCATTTAGACAGCTGATGAGACAAGGCTGTGCATTAAGAGGACAACATTACTGTGATTGGATCCAACCCAACAAATATCCCAAACTGGTTTATTACTGCCAGAAAATAAGGCAAATGACTGAAGAGAACAGTAAATAAAGAATTATTAGTTGTGATAAAGGCTATGAAAAAAGAAAAAACAAGTTGCTCAGAAAATAAGCAAAGTAAGAATGGGAATTGAGGACCTATTTCAGATAGAGTGGTCAGGAATGGTCTCTCTGAAAAGGTAATGTGTAGCATGAGTCCAGAAGGATTCAATGGAGTTAGTCATGAGAGATGCCGAGGGACATTGGTCCAGGCAGAGAAGAAATATGGGCAGAGACCTCATGCCTGGGAAAAACTTGGCATATCTGAGAAGTAAAAATCAGACCAGAATATCAGGAGCACAGTGAGCTAGAAGGAGAGGGGGTAAAGCTAGCAGGGATTGTCATACAGTACTCTTCAGGTTATGACAGTACATTTATGCATGACTCTGAGCTCAGCAGAGCACCGCAAGTGTTATAAGCAACAGAAGGCCATGACCAGATTTATGTTTTAAGAGTGTCACTGTAGTACAAAAAATGAATTGGAGGGGACCAAGAGTAGATGCAAGGAGGCTGCTGCTCTATTCCCAGGGAAAGATATGGAGACATATCTGGTTGGAAGAACTGATAGGGTGATTTGAGAGACTGGATGTGACGTATGAGGGCAAGGGAGGATTCAAGGATGGTATTCATTTCTCTGGCTTGTTCAACCAAGAGAATGATGGGAGTACATTACTAACAGAAGAAAAACTGTTGAGGTGGGGTGTGAAAGGGTTGAAAATGTAAGTGGAAAAAACAAGAGTCTTAAAACATGTTATATTTGAGAAATGGTGAAACCTCCAAGCATGGCTGCTGGTAGACAGCTTGATATACTAATCAGCAGTTCAAAGAGAGACAAGGGCTGGGAATTAAAATCTGTTTTGTTCTATTTCCAGACAAACATTGGACACGTTCACAATAGGCTAGGGAGACTGTATACTAAAAGGATGTAGAAAACATCACTTGTGGGTGATGCTTTCTATAATTTAAATGATATGCTGACTATTCCTGCCACTTCCTTCTGCCTTTCTCTATCCAATAGGACTAAAGCAGTCAAGGTAAAGCCTACTGAAAGTGGTAAAGACCTAGAACCATACCAGTCTCAGTCTCAGTCTCAGTCTCTCTCTTTCATTCCCCTCTCTCTCCTCATCCATTTGATTACTTTCTACTTACAGTTCAGTAGTGAAAATTGAAAATTGGTTTTGTAAGTGAACAGGATTTATCAAAACTAACTCTTTCAGGAAAAATAAAATAAAAAAACATGGTCACAGGTCAACTTAAGTATTCTGCACTGTGGTTGAGGACTCAAGGTCAGCCAACAATGATGTGGTACTTTATCCTGTATGCCATTTTTCCTTGTGAATTTACTCTTCTAGGAAATGATGACTGTGGTCTAAGGTAATTTTTAGATATCCTGGATGCCACATTGTCATTATTTCTGATAAAGCTCAATGTCTTTTTCTAGTCTCACATTGTACCTGTTAGATGGTTGCCTGCTTTGCCAATTAATTTGCAGAATTTAATAAATAAGACTCTCACTATATATCATTTACTCTCCTTTTAGACTGTACTTTCAGTAAATATGAATACTCCACTGATTCCATTTAACTTGTAACAGATCCGGGCACCTGCTTCTGAGCTGCAGCTCATCTCAGCTGTGGAGTTTTTTAAATGCATTAGCAATTGAAGTGCATCTTTACTATTGAATGGCATCCCTCATCTGTAAAGCCATTTACAAACTTTACTGATCAAGCTGTACATTTCTGAGTTGGAATTTAATCTACAGAGCCTTCTGCAAAATGAGCTGAATCCTCTACTAATCATGGGCAATAGTAGAATTTATTTGGTTTGCAGTAATTTGCATTATTTGCTTATTATACCCCTTGGTTCATGCTGCAGACTGCTGTGCAATGTTGCTGGAGCTAGGAAATCACTCTCCACATCATCCTACTCCCGAAGTGAGAACATTTTGATGGTGGATGGAATATCTTTTTAAGGCTAAAATTTCACCATTCACACAAGCATATATTCTCTCTCTATGTCCCTATGATGCAATACAGTGAGTGCTGCCTGGATATCTCTTTATAAACCTATGAAGTTATGATGTTTCAAAGCATTAAACCAAAAGCAACATTACTCCATTTTGCCATAGTCTGTATGACTCTCCTTAGCCTAACACAACAAACATTGTTTGTATTCCATGTAAACCCCTAATGCTATTAAAATAGTTCCTGTGCTACATCCTACCACTGTTACTATAGAAATGATACAGTAGACTAAACAGTATAATAGTAAGAATTAATTTATCAACACCAGATATCATTTTGTGAATTCTGCTTCAAAAGAAAAAAAGGTTTTATTACAACTAAAGTATAGAGGATCAACGACTCAAAATTCCATAAATTAAAAATATTTAAGCTTAAAATTTTATAACTGATTAGCAAACCTAGATAGACTACAACAGATAATTACAATAAAATTGGAATACTGTTTTAAGAAATAAACTGCAGTTCTACAATACTCTGGGAAATGCATTGTTTCATTAGAGGAAAAAAACACACTTCTAGAAAAGGATTGTACTTACATCCATCAGTATCTGAACCAACACCTAGACTTGTCAGGTAAAATCAATATACTTGCTTCATGTTTGCATCACAAAATGGAAAGAGGGCTTTTGACTGGATAATGTAATGCCTAGAGTTTAATCCTGGTGCGTCGGAGGATAAAGCACTCAATTGTCCAAGAGGTTATAAAATTTAGGTGTTAGTCATTAACTATATACACATTAGACCAGATAAGAGAATATGTGCTATGTTGAGAACAAAAATATAAAACTGAGTCACTCATTTATACTTGCTAAAGATTTTTCTAAAGAAAGCACATAAAAATGACTGAGGTTGCCAACAGTATACAGACAAGAAAACATATAGCCCAGTATTACAGCCAGGAAATATGCACTATATTAATGGATTCAGACCTCAATCCATAAATTATATGCATAAAAGTTTAATAATTCTAACACAACGAATTTCTTAAAAATAAAATATATAAGCTTTACCTTCTTTTCTTAAAATGATCTTCACATTTGCTCAGGGAAGATCAGAACCACCAATAATGGCCCTATGAATGGATCTTTTTATACATGTTCTTAATTTGTGTGCTGAAAAATAAATGTTCTAAAAATTAAATTAAATTATAAAAACTATAAAATATTACACTTGGTTTCTTTACTATTTTGACATCTATAGCATCTAACAGAATCAGGAAAATCTATATAAAAAAATAGCTTTTGAAGGTTTTGCTGAATATATTTTTCCTTTTGCCTTAATCCACTTTAATCCTAGGCAGATTCTTCTGTGTTCAGGCCACCCATTGATTTTGAAAGCTGTTTCTCAGGGAGTTCTGCCAAGCATATTTTGTGAATCCACTAGTTGTCAAGAAGAAAGGTTTGATTTTCAGAATACAATTCAAACTATTTGTATTTAATCCATTTTATGAAATAATTATTCTTATATTGTGGGGAGTAAAATGTCTCAAAAAAATTCAAAACTTTTTTAGAAAATATGTATATCAGTGTGTGAGTCCCAGGCCTGGATGGTCCCAGGTCTGGCTGTGATTCAGGCTCACGACTAGGAATAAGACCTTGGATTTAGAATACTACATTAGTGTAGGAGAGCACCTGTGCCTAAAATATATAAACACACTTCCGCTTATTGTATCACACATGTGTGGCTGAATGCCGCTATTTTACTCTAATCTGTGTGGAGCCATTGTACCCTGGAGAGCAGAAGGGGAGCAGAAGAATGGGAGAAGAAGAAACGCACAGAATATCATGCTCCCCCCAGTAGAACTACACTCCACACAATAAAGTTGGTGCCTGCCATTTCATACTCAAGTCTGCCTTTTGTGCATTCTTTCCACTGGGTGTCTCAGCATTGAACCTTTCTTTCTCAATCAGCTCTGTGCTGATACAGTATCTTTTATTATTTAGCTGTTTTTAAAATAAATTGTATAGTGTACACCCCAATGGAGACATGCTCACAAAATCTCCTATCCTACTATTAGATTTTTGCTACATATAATAGGGCAGAAAGACAGCTCAAACAAAATAGGAAGGTAGAAGAGTAAACGCTAAAGCAAAACTCTTCCAAGTTTAAAGATGTATAAACTTACAATTGAATTCTTGTAGAGAATATGAGTGACATGCCTATTTCTGGTCAACTGAGGGTCCTACATGAAACAAGCTGCAAATTTTACTCTAGATTTTATCTAGAATGATCCCTAGATTTATTCATTTAAGTGCTCACTTATAACTAATTCCTTGGGGACTACCCAAGATGATATATAGCATTGAACTCAGAGCTTTCTTCTTGATTTCCATCTTATCCACAAACAAAAAAGAAAATGAGAGTAGACCAACCGTGCATGGCTTATACAGACAACATTATGCTGCTATTAATTCAAATTGGGGGAGCATTATAAAATAGAGTCCTATGTGGAAAATAACTTAATGCTTGCTTAGGATGCTTTTGTGGGAGAAGGTTATCTCATCATCACCTCCACTACCACCAACACCCCACAAAAAAACCACCCCCACATCTGTGAAGACAATGTCTCTGGGAAATGTGCTAGCCAATGGGATCAGCAAAGGAACTCCCACACCCATGCTGGAAAATAACCCAACAAATAACAAACAACTAAAACTCTTATGTGGTAATATACTAATAGTTATGTCAGCATTGGGCAAAACACAAATCTTAATGTCATCTGTATAGCTATTCAGATAAGGTGACACATCTCAAATTTTCTGACACTACCCCCTACCATAACAGGACAGAATGCCCAATGCAACAAAAAAGTGTTCTAGAAAGTACCACTTTAATCACCCCAAGAGGAAGATGCCTGGTCCATGAGATTATCATTCCCTGGACCAGAGATAAGAGAAAATAGTTAAGAGAAAGTTGATACTATATCCTTTGTCATCCACAACATTTTCCCCTTTTAAAAAATATCTAGTATTAAGAGAGCTTGATTTGATCAAAACTGTCTGGCACAGTCACAGTTAAGGAGTATGACTGAAAGACCATTCGTAAAAACTATATGAGTGTTTTTTTTTCAGGGTTGAAATTGAGGATTTATAGATACTGTTTGTTTACTCCTCTGTCCTCTTCTAAAATTTTCAAATGTTCTTTATCTTAGTATTTCAAGAGGCCCATATCTCTAAAAACAAAAGTGTTACATAATAAAAATGTTAGCAATTACAAAAAGTATCTCCAATCTTTTGAGCCTTAATTATACCCTAAATATCCGCCTTTGATAGCTCCCTCTAAATGTGTTCCACCCTATTTAATAAATCAATAATTTTCTCTTCATAGTTTTCTAAAATGTAGGTTTCGTTAAATATATAAAAAATTACTACCAATGTGACTGTAATTATCAATGAACTCTCATAAATAAAACAGGAAAAACATGTATGATTTTCAATAGAATTGAGTATGTAAATATTTATTATATATATTTTTTTTTCAGGAATAAATCTCAAGTAACATCAGTAAAGGAATCATAAACAGCAAAAAATTTGTGAAAGAAATGAGAAAACAGTAAGTGATGAATGAGGCAAGTACCTTCTGGACTTTAGAAGAACAGCACAAGGTAAGCAATTGGCTAGTCTGTGTGAATAGTAATCCAAGTTACTGATTCGTTTTTTTTTCCTTAGAGACCTAACTACTGCATATACATAGTAAAAGTCAAAAACTAGTTCAGTTCAACCAGAAATAAGTAAAACATAAAATTTTAACATGTACTTGAATAATAGATCTAATCTAGCTTGAAATTTTTCCTTGAAACACTTCAGAGCATTGCTGCAATTCTCCACTTCTCTTTAGCTATAGTGGTCCAATATCAATGTACAAGGAAGGACACTGAATAGCCTATAAGATGTTACACCGTGCCAGAAAATATTTTATTTTTTTATGTATTTTTGCTTTTTGATACTTGCAACTTTATTTTGCCCAAGAAATAACAAATATGATTAGAAAATAATTGTTTTAGATGGAACCATATCAGAAATTAAAATAGAAAGGGCAAAAATGTGGAGATTATATAGAGCTAGTATGACAGGATATAGAAGAGCAATTTCAATGTGGGTTGTCTCTCTGATGCAGTCATTTGGCAAAATCTTGGGCTTGGACTCAAGCAGAAATTAAGCTTGAAGATATTTAAAATGAGCAGACTTTCTGGGATTAAAAAACTAAGCTCTCACCTGAAGTACTTACTTGAAATTGGTTAAGTTATTTAGCCTCCCTGTGTCTCAGTTTTCCCTCCTATAAAGCTAACACAATGGTACCTACCACTTGGATGCAGATTTAATTAGGAAACATGTGCAAAACAATTTTTTAAATCTCTGGAAAATAATGAGCCTCTGAGCAATATTAACTGCTATGAATATTATTACTATTGATTCTTTAACTCTCACCACCGCTATATAGAAATTATTTTCACAGGGGTTTTTACCATGGTTCAATTAGCTTAGATCCATCAAGAAAACACTGAGAAATCAAAATGATAATGTAATATGTCTACCACTACTCATGAATTTAAAACCACTTCTTTTTGTCCGTCTATTCTTTAATTGTCAGTATGAATGCACTTAACACTTCTGAAGCACATTGGTATTGTGTAGTGATCTCTGTCTGTCTTCTGCTGACTTAGACCCCTCTTTTGTCTTTTCTCACCCTTTGTTCTCTCTTTCCCTCACAGACATCTAGAAAGAAAAAAGAAATCTGGTTTCTGGTTCAGGCTTCAGCTTCTGAAGTCTTGATTTGTGGTAGGAATAGAAGCAGCATGTTTTTAACCTCTGATGACACTTCATTTCAGAAAACTGCTTGAAAGGATCTCAAGGGATCAATATCACAAATGGTTGCAGTTCTTGTTATGCTATTGGTCAGACAACAGGAGTTACCTAGTTGTAGTAAGAAAGTCAAAACAATAATCAGCTGGTTAAAAATCATAAATCACAAGAGTAAACTCTATGAAATGGAATTTAAACAAAATATTCTATTATTTATTAAGTCTGTATTTTGGATTATGGATTTTTAAGGCATTGCAATAACAAAATGAAATGTAAAAATACTATCTGCACAATCACTGTTTTGGGAAATTCAATAATAAAATGTAGGAAAAAATTGACACACTAGCACATAAGCAAATCAATCCAGATTTAAATAAGTAAAATACTGAACCAACTTTAGGACTAAAATCCATTTAAAATATATATTTTTTTATTTTCCCAAAGGAGGAAAAACCAAACATAAAATATATACTTCTAGTATCACTGGAATAAGATTACTTTTAAGACATATGACACTATAAATTTTACTCCTGTCATTCTAGTTTTTGTCCCTACCTACTCAGTCTCAGACACACGGATACATTTAAGACATTGGATTAAGATCACAACTCTCACTGACTTTAATGGGACTTCTGTGGTAACAATAAAAATTCGGTGAGATCATATTGTACAGGAAACCACTTTTTAAGAACAAAATTCATGAAAACACAATATCGATATGTTCAATATGCAGGTGGAATTTATAAATTGCATCATGTATGCATTCTGATTTGGATTAACTTATTCTAAAACTCCTGAAGACAGTAAAGTTGTCATATGAGTTCTTGATAATAAGGGCTCTCATGACTCTGAGCTTAAACATAATCTGGCCTTACCTGCTGCAGATATTAAAAGAACGGTTGGTCTCCTACTATTCTTTTTGTCTCACAAACTAAGGGTCAAAATTCTCTATTTTTGTACATTTATGAGCTACTTTTTTAAGGAGCATAAAAGTTCGACTTAAACAGTAACTATCTAATTTTGCATCCTTGTGCATACCCATTAGTACTGGAACTGGCAATAAAATTTTGCTGAGAGCTATGTTATATTTCATGTTCTAAGTTGGCTTGCTGGCGTAGTATCTCATGTAATATTGTAAAACAGTTTGTGCTAGTCAACCTCAACTGGAGCTACAGTGACAACATTTCACAGATGATGAGATTTAATTGCACAGAAATGTCATTTTCAAAGATCCTAGAAACAAAGGACAAATCTGAATTTGAAAAGAAATCTCATGTTAACAAGGTCACCAGGAGACAGTTTTGGATCAGAAGATTAAATGAACTCTGAGATACCCTGTATATGGTTTGAAGAAATAACAAATATAACTTCCAATTCCTAAATGAAAAAAAAAAAATAAAGCAGATAATTCTCTTAACTGGTTACTCTAATCTTCTAATAAGCTACGGTATTTTAAAACACAGATTAAATGTTTACTAAAACAAAAATTTAACTATATGCACAGATACGCAGAAGTTACACAAGGTTTTTCCTAAGTATACAGAAATTTCTGCTGCATGTTGACTCACAGAATAAATGACTGTGTAAGCCTACAAGAGTGAAACTTATTTTTAATGGTCCAGTTTCTAATATATAAGATGTAACCTATTATACATCGATATGCCAGTTATGCTTCATGAAACTGATTATATACCATTTCATGAGGATATAATCTCCTGGGACTTAAGTAGTCCAAAGTAATCAGTTATAATAAGATGGATCAGTACAGGTTGTAAAAATATCAAATCCTCCAAGCAGCAGATCAAGACAGATAAAATTCTGTATGTTAAAGATCTCTGATCCCTGACAGATAGCCTGTAATTACAGTGCTTTTATAGTTTGGTTGCAACCAATTTTCCTATAAAAAAGTCAGAACAATAAATATTTTCTTTAAGACCTATCCATAAAACAGTCATTATCTTTAATAAAAAAGCAATCAAATGTTTTCCTTTTTTAGAACTCCGCTGACTTACTAAATCATGTCAATGATTTCTCTATTTTTCTAGCTCAATGTAAGTTTCCCAACTTTTCTGAAAACTAAATCTCATACACACTCCTCCCAACAGCAAATTAAACCAAATCAAACCAATCCAAACCAAACCAAACCATACCAAACCATACAAAACAAAAACTTTGAATGGAGAAGTGATGAGAAAGGGCTGAGATTGGATAGGTAAATTTGTATACATGAAACTTCTCTCCATAGTCTTGAACGAATTTTTGACCAGTAGGGACTGCAAACAAAAGTGGACCATGCTCTTTCCTTTCCATTCTCTAATGCCCCCCAGGACTGGAAGAGACAGCTACCCTGCCCACATTTTCACTCTTTTCCCTCCCTTTTTCCATTTCAGTCATATGCAAAACACAAGAAAATTTCACCTTGTGAGAAAGATATGGATGGATAGGGTAAACCATTTCAAAAGTCTACAATAAACTAAATTTTGAAAATAGAAGATAAAGAAAACTCGGTCTCTTTTCCCCATCTCACATTTGCCTGAAGCTTATATCTCCACATTTTGTTTTTTTCCTCCTGTCCTCCTATTCCTTCTCTCCTCCTACTTTCCTTCTTTTTCCTCTTCCCCCAGTCTTACTCCTCCTCTCTTCTCTTCCACTTCCCTTCTTTTGTCCCTTGTCCTTTACCCACCTTTCTCCCTTTCTCTCTCTCTCTCCTTTCTTCCCCCTCTGTGATTTTCTTCTATGATTGTTTTTTTTTCCCCTTTCTAGTATTACTTTTACTCTCAGGTCTCCTCTTTCTCCCATTAGCATAATTTGGGTAACAATTAAAGAATCAAACATGAGAATGTAGAGAGACTTCATCCTTCTACAGGCTAATAGTAACTAACATTGAGTATGTAATATGGCTTAGCCTTAGCAAGACACCTTACATTCTTTACATTATTTACTTTAATCCTTAAAATAATCTACATGGGCAGATTCTACCATTTTCCCCATGTTTTTAGATAATGAGACCAAGGATAAGGACTAAACATCTTGCCCAAAGTCACAATCTATCTAAATGAAAATCAAATTTCAATGTTTTTGTACACCATGTATATATAGCTCAAAGAAATTTCACAAATCTTTGAGAAAATGCTTAGGATAGTCAGATTTCAAATACAGACACTGGATCATTATAAAAATCACTTTGGAAGATCATAGGGAAGCCCTTCAAAAGAGCAGGCTGAATCTTCCAGGGAAATTCTATTTGGGCTTAAAAGGCTAACATAATTGCCATTCAAAAGGGACAGGCTAACCGTGATTGAAAATATGACCTACAATTTTGAAGCCATACACACATGCTCACATGTATAAACACACACATGATATATGGACTTATGAACATTGATTTGTAACGATAAAGTGTGCTCTGGTAGTAGGAACTTACATATTTATTAATGATTGCCAAAAACTCTCTAGAGGACAGCCTAGGATATATAATAATAATAAAAAAGAATCCACCCAAATAATTATTCTATCAATTATATGGGCTGTAGAATTTTAACTACAGGGTGTTCCACAAACTCCAAAATTACCCTTTGGGAATTACTTGCCATTGCCAGAGGTTTGACAGCCCATTGAGCAGTGCCAAAATTGTTCACTAGCAAGAACTGTTATACTTGAGCATGTGAGCTTAATCATGAGAGAACAGAATGTGCTGTGTGTGGATGACTAAGAGTTTACAGTTGAGAAGAAAATCTAAAAAGTCATAGAGGTTATCAGATGTAGACCACATCCTCCAGAGGCTATTCAGTACCACCCACAGCAGAAATATGGTTGCCCAAGTATTACATAGTGAATTAGAAAGAATTTAGTCTTCATAATGACATACACGTCAGTTCAGCTATCAGTTCTGACGTAGTCACCTCGTATCCCTCGCAGCACCTCCCACTAGCATTAGTTTTTAATTTATTTTAATTTTTAAAATAATAATAGCACTTTGAATGTTTTTTTTGTGAGGATATGATGTCATGTATGTATATAGTCTAGGTGAGATATGTAGACTTTTGATAAGTAACAATTGCTATTATTATATTTTACATTGACTAGCACCTGGTTATGTGTTGAATAAAATGTTCATATTAATACAGCATTTGTTTTATATTCAAATTTCTATTCTGTAAAACTCATCCCAGTCCATCCCCAAAGAATCTATCCTGTTCATTTCCATATTGTATCAACTGTACATGTTTTTGTCATTTTGGTTGTACCACTTTGCTGAAACAACTTCTTGTTTCAGCAAAATTCAAAATCCACAAGTTTATTATTCTTTGTAGTCAAATGGCCTTGTTTTACCTTTGTTTTTATGTCTCCAATTCTAAATTGTATTCAATAATTTCTTTATAGGTTATAACCTTGGGGAAAGATTCACAAGAATGATTTATTAGTGGAAGAAATTATTTAACAAGAGTTGTATTTTGTAAATGTTGAAAGATATAACTGGTATCTGAATGCATTAAAAAATTATGTTCCCATTATGTGGAAAAACATTGCTATTTTTACTTTTCTGTAGTATAAATCAGTGTGCAGATTAATTCATTCACATAGTTATATTTGTAGGTCTTCTATCTTTATTCCTGGCTGTAACTTTCTTTGTGGGAAAAGCAATTTGTAAGCAAGTATAAAACATCTTTTGAATACTATGATAGAAGGTTAGAAATGATATGGGGGCCTGTGGACATTGGGAACCATCTGAATTAAGCCAGGATAAAAAAAAAAGACAGATGCTTAGATAATTTTATATTCTAAACACCAGAAAGATTTTTAGACAATAAATCCTTGATTGCCAAGTTGCTGAAAATGGTTATTTCATCTCTGGAACATAAATGGTCTTCTGGCATTACACCCATATTACTCTAAGGGATGAAAATAAAATTATAAACTGCAGTATGAAGCCTGAAATGGCCACCTTTAAGTTTAATTTTTTCCTTAATGTTGTAGAGTTCATAAAATATGCATTAATTCCAGTTTTTAATAGCTGTTATTAATCCATCTTTCTCTTTCAGGTGGTAGACAATGCCTAATAGAATAGATTTCTCACACTGCACTTCCAGACCAATTTTGCTCGGCTTTCTGTTTTGTTTTGTTTTTTTTAGTTTCTTAAGCAATATTTGTTAGATAAAGCACACAAAGAAATAAACAGTTCCTTCAATGTTGAAACTATAAAAAAACAACCAGAATAATTTTGATAAGCTGGCTCATTCATTATAAGAAGATTAGACTTGCACTGATGAAATATTACTACCGTAATGTTTTTTAAAAATTTAAAGTTATGAAAATTTTAGTGTTAAAGCAACTGATCCTAATTTTCTTTTACCTTCACATCATATTGCTTTAATTCAAAACAAAACAATCTAAATTTTAAAGTTTACATTTAGAAATACAAAACATTCAAAAATTTTTATTTTTATTTTTATTTATTTTTTTTATGCCTAATGCACCTGGTCTTCTTCCTAGGTCATCTCCAATCCAAGTACTAACTAGGCCCGACCCTGCTTAGCTTCCAAGATCAGACATGTTCAGAGTAGCATGTCCATAGAAAACACTCAGAAATTTTGATGAGGATAATTAGTGCAAAACTTCCATTTACCACCACCTATCAAAATCCTGAATTTTTCAGCATCGATTATGAATAACAAAAAAGACATAAACTCATAATACCTGATATAACCTCCTAAAAAATTGAAAACAAACTAAATGTCCCCAAAGTCGATGATAAGTTAAGCAAACTATGGTATATTCAGAAAACAAATATACAAAGAACTCATACAACTCAATAACAACAGCAACAACAACAAAAAACAATCCAATCAAAAAATGAGCAGAGGACCTGAATAGACACTTCTCCCTAGAGGACATACAAATGGCCAAGAAATATATGAAAAGATGCTCAACATCACTAGCTATTAGGGAAATGCAATTCAAAACCACAATGAGATACCATCTCACACCTGTTAGAATAGCTATTACCAACAGGACAAGTAATGGCAAATATTGGAGAGGATGTGGAGAAAAAGGAACCTTCATACACTGCTGGTGGGACTGCAAATTGGTACAGCCACTGTGGAAAATAGTACAGAGGTTCCGCAAAAAAACTAAGAACTGATCTACCATATGATCCAGTAATCCCTCTGCTGGGTATTTACCCCCAAAACTTGAAAACTCATATCTAAAAAGACACTTGCACACAATGTTCATAGCAGCATTATTCACATTGGCCAGGACATGAAAGCAACCGAAGTGTCCTATGATAGATGATTGGCTAAAGAAGTGGTGGTACATACATACAATGGAATATTACTCAGCCATAAGAGGAGATGAAATACTAGCATTGTGACAACATGAATGAACCTCAAGATAATCATGCTAAGCTAAATAAGTACAACAGAAAAAGGCAAAAATCACTTGATATCACTTACATGTGGGATATAAACCTAAAAGCAACAAATGAACAGGACAAACAGAGACTTATGGTCATGGACAATAGACTGGTAGTTACCAGAGGGTAGGGGAAAAGGGGAGGGAGGAGGTAGATGGGGTAAAAGGGGCCAAATATGTGTTGACAGAAATCTAACTATGGGAGATGAACATACAATGTAAATATATGTATGCCTTACTGATAAAGTATACACCTAAAACTTACTGAATTTTGTTAACCAATGTCACCATAAAAAATAAATTATTTTTTTAAATATGTAAGTTTATGTATAAAATGTCTGGAAACAGAACAAAATAATTATATTTTTTTCTCTGTGTGATAGAATTCTGGGTGACATTTTCTTCTACATAATTTTCAATATTTTTCAAAAATTTTCATGATACATGTATGAATTCCCCTAAGAAATAATTTTTTTAAATTAATGAAGAAAATTTTCTCAGGCAGGCACTTATCAGTTGACAATAATGTCACAGTACAATCTGTATTAACTGCTAATGATGATGATAAATAATTAAATAATTCAAAACTAAATATCAAAGTGAAATTTTTACTTTATCAGGAAGAAACAAATTGTCTGGTTAGGATATATTGAATGACTACTAAATACATAAACACATAGTTGTTAAGTAATGTGCTATGGCACATAAAAAAATGTAGGATTGATAATCAGGGAAGTCAGTATGTATGCCACCTAAAATATATGGGCCAGATTTCATTACAGTCAGATAAAAACATTAGATAAATGGAGTAAGGAAGGAAGAGTAATAGAGGGCGATCATGCTAGATTTGGGAACACAAACTCTATGTTAGACTACAGTGCAGGGCCAGTTTATTAGGTGCAGTTGGCACCATGCTGAGGCCCATAATTTTTTAATCTCTTTTAAAATACACACACACAAAAAAAACCACTTCTAAGTCAAAAAAAATTAACTTTATGCCAATACAACTGTAAAAATAATAAAAATAATATTAATTTTTTTATGGAGGAAGGAACCCACAAAAGCAAAACCACCCAAGTTCTATTAACATCATCTTGGAGCTCTGGGTCAACGACTTGCTAAAGAATAGTATTTAAGGAAATAATTCCAACATCTCTAGAGAAAAGAGATGAGAAAGTGCCTAAGCACAGTAAGACTGTATATGAATATATTATAGCAAACTATGAATAAAATGAGGGACCAGAGATAGATAGCAGCTATACCTGATGAGAATGGTAAAGGAAGCAGAGTATCTTGATATAGAGAAGAGATTTGACAAGTCTTTGCAGTATCAGATGTGGATCTGATGACAATATAGCTATGAGGATTCATGATCGATCAAACTACAGAATGAGTTCTCTATGGTTGTGCCACAGGCGCTTTTCTGCACGCTTCTCTGTTCTATCCAGATGCAGGTATGCTTTTCGAATTTTCAAGTTTCACATTTCACAAAGCTGGGACAAATTCCTGTGCTGATTGACCGACGAAGTAAGTATTTTTTCAAAGAGTAAAAGACTAAAAACAGTGAAATTAAATACTTATGAATGTCACATTCAATAAATTAATTGCAAAAGTACACAAAAGAAAAATATGAATTCAAGTGTTTATATGAAAGAGGAATAAGATGGGTAGTTGACTTAAAGACCAAAATGAGTCTGTCAGGTTACTAAAACAAACAAACTAGTGCAATCTAAGACTTAAATTTTGGTTGCGATATAATCTTCAGATCAAGGAAAATTACAGTGTTTAATTTGCATGTATTATTTTTAGAGAGAGGCCAACATGTTGTGATAAAAGCACAAAGGGTAATCAGGTTGAAAATTATCTATAAACCACTATGTTACATGACAAATTCAGAGATGTTTTGCCTGAAGAAGGAAAATGTGTATATCTATATGTTTGTTGAGGGTGGGACATAACAGCTGATCTAAATGCTAACAATGAATTACTATGTAAAATGAGCCATAAACTTATTTTGAATAATTTATGAAAATAATCAAGACAAAAGGTTAAAGATTGCAGAGGAAATGATTTTCATTATAGTAAAATTGAAAAAATTTCTAACAATTGGAGTTGTCCAATAATAAAATTCCTGGAAAAGAAGTGAGATATTTGGTATTAGAAATATTCAAGTACACATTGAAAGACCATCTATGAGCAATGATATAGAAGTGATTCTTATAATTAATATACGGTTGAACAGGATGCTCTGTAACATTCTTTCAGAATAAAGTATTTATTAAGGGAGATAGATGCAGAAGACTCAGTGAAGAAGGAAATGGCAAGGTGTGTGAATGACCAGATGTGAAAAGGCTGAGGAGAGAAACAAAAATCATAGCATGTGCCATACATTACAGGCTAAATAGAAGGAATTCTAACTTGTGATTTCACCTTCACACATTGTGTCTATCCTGATTCTTCGCAATCCACCTCACTCTATCCTTTGCAGGGTTAAAAGTCCAATGTAGTCACACTAAGAAATCAACGTTGGCTCTTTATATAAATGAGTTCTTTCCTCTGTTTTTACCTCTTCTCAGCCATTTCTTTCAGAGACTGTCAGAAGGACTGAGAGCACAGGCAGAGTAGTATTAAAAGATAAGCTTCAGAAAGAATCAACTCTTCAAAGTCAAATTCTCAGTCCAAAACAATATACAAAAAAAAAAAAACTGTGAAGTGTTATTGTAAATTATAGTAACTATTATTAAGCAAGTCCCTTTATGATTGTCAGAATAAATATATATTATACAGAAAAAATACTTTCTAATATGGAAACTGGAGAAAACTACAATTTTTATGGATAACTCATTTAAATAAATGTGAATAAAATATAAATGATTATAGAAAGAAATCAAAAGACAATAACACAAAATGAAAAGCAGCTTGAGACTTTTCAACCATGAAGTGTAAGCCTGAATGATCAAGTTTTATTCGTTCCTGTGCAGTTCATATTAGCATTTTATTATGCAAAGCTGTAAATTTGATTTTAGAGTGAAAATAAAATTGGTTTCTTTAAACTTGTTTCCTTTTCTGTAAAGAAGTTTGAGTAACACAATCTCTATAGCCCATTTCAGTTCTAAGATTTAACAATAAATAGATAATATTTACTATAGTAAAAGTGGCTATATTTTTTAGAGGTCTTGCTTACTTTTAGACACTTATTAGCAAGGAAAGTTGAAATAACAGAAGCCATTTTTCAACTACCATCAGTATGCAAGCCTTAAAGAAAAATGATAGAAGCAGTCTCAATTATTAGAAGTGTGACTTTCATATCAATAAGTTGTGTATACAGAATAGAATGTTGATGAACCTAGAAATGCTTTCTCATCCACTCACATCACATAACAGTCCTCATGGAATTAATTTCTTGTAGGAATCGAAACGGAGCTTTTAACTCTGATTTGCATGATTTCCTGGCTACCCTTCTGGGGAACCAGAAGCCTTATCATAGACCCTCGTGGTGATTAGGAAGTTGATCATTATTCCTGTTAAGTTTTACATTGCAATAGAATGTCTTTCTAGAAATATAGGATTAAGAAGTTAAGATTTTACAATTAGATTGTTTTTCACAATTGTCTCTTTTGACTATTTTAGCATATAAAGCATGCCTATTTGGTTATATAAACTCTACACTATTGGAAGAAATATTATGGTAAAAATCCTATGGTAAAATCCTAAATCCTACTTGATTGAGCTTCTTGGCTCAAGGCCATATTTTATTGTGAGTTCCCAGAATGAAAGATAAGAGCACAGCCTATGAAAGTATCTAAAAATACACCATATAAGATTTTTGAAATAAAAGACACAGTTAAAGGTGATCCAGAGATTCAGAAGTCTTCAAAGTGCATCCTAGCAATAATAATTTAAATGTCCCTAAGAGAACCTGATTAACAGTGAGCAAAACATCCCCATCACTACTTTTGCTAGGCTTGACTGACGATGTATTCACATCATTTGTATAATAGATGAATAGGAGATCAAAGAGGATGACATTGGATTAATTGGGATATTACAATATAAAAATTTATTGAAAAGTAGATGATTGACAAATATTAGTTTCCTTGGAAAAATATCATCCCTGAGCATTATTCTTAGATATTTATCTAGGAGACAAGTAATATTTGTAGAAACAGTGTATTTCTGATAGACCAAAATTTCAAGCATAAAACTCCTCTGTAGTTAAAGTGCTAAGCTTTCCAGTTCCATGACATTCAATATACTCTAAATTTCTAAATCCAAAACTCTGCTTCAGAAGAACCCTAGAGAGTGATTAAGAGGAAAAACCTTCTCACTGTTAAGATGAATAATGGCAAACACATACTATAGAGAACAGAAATTATGTTTGATGTTTAAACAAATAGTCACAAGAATTGCCCCTCATCAAACAGTAGTTCTCAAACTTTAGTAAGTATAAGAATCACTCAGAAAGCTTGTTTAAAATAGTGATGGCTCACATTAACCTCCATTCCCTTAGTAGGGCCTGGAAATGTACATTTTAGCCATCATCTGAGTATTTAGAAGCACACATATTCTCAGGCTATACTTGAAGAAAAAAAAATCCTAAAAATAAGTGGCTACTTCTTAATGAACTCCATCTATTAAATTGAGAAACATGGTATTTTAGTGTAAATGAGCTTGTCTAAATGAATTTGAAATGCAATGTCATGCTAGTTCTGCATTGGACAGATTTTCATAATTGAGGGCTTGAGTGGGGACCTGATATAACTATTCTGAATGTGATTGATGCCACAACTGATAAAACTGCACTGTACTCACTAATGTGCTACGCTCTGGGAGGTTCTTTATGCTGGAGGTTGGGACTGTTGCCCAGACACTGTGATTGTAATGAAGATAGGCATGGGTCTTTAATGTTTTCCACCCCTACCCCAAACACCAAAAAATGATTAGCAGTGAGTATTTTTATACATAGCAAGAATAAGACAGATTGAGTCAGAAATTTCTATTTTCATGTATTCCAGTGACAATAGTCTAATATATTTTTTCTATTGTACTATTTAAAATGATTGATGTCAAATTAAACCTTTGGAATGGTGTCTGATAGTGTAAAAGAGTCACAGTTGGCCAGGATGCTATTAACAATTTGCATTCTGACCAACTCAACAACCCTATTCCATTCAGTATTATGTGTATACATTTACCCTAATTTGCATACCTAAAAATTTTTTAAATTAATAAACTGACTCATGATAGCTGTTGCTCATTACCTCTTTCTAAATCTTATTTGTAAATAAGGCTCAGCTATCCAGTAATCAAAGGTTGTCACACATTGCTGAATTTTTACTGATCCAAGTTTTTTTCTCAAAAGGAGAATCTTCTTTTGCAAAATTATTCATTATGTGTATTTACTATCCATGTACTGGCCAGACTTTTAAATCCATGTCCTCCAGAATGAAGACAAAAGAAAACCAAAGAGATAAATCTAATATGCCAAATTTTGCAGAGTAAAAACATCATTATATGCAAACCTAATGCATTTCATAACCTGAATGACATCTCTTAGACCTACCAGTATACTAGCAAGCTCCAGAAATCAACCGATCTAGACTATCATAATACCAAAACACCGGAATGCTGTGTCTAAAATTAGACTATTGAAATTCTCCTTGGATATCAGTTTTCTTTATTACACACATTTTTTTTCTCATCATCAAAGCTGCTTTAAATGAGTAAAGACTGCCACCAAGCGGCAGCATATATTCCTAAATCAATTGTCTTCTTGAAAAAAAAAAAAGACATACTTTACTTTTGTTACTTGTGCTTACATCCTTAGGAGACATAGGCTTATTTGCATGAGGTAATACATGTGATTCAAGTATTCAAGGCATATTTTAGTGGAAAAGCATTTTTTTCTGGATTGATGAACAAATCTGCTGTGATCAATTCTTTAAACATGAACATTCTATCTTCAGTGATTGGTGTTTATAAAAAAAAATATTAATAAAAACTCAATTTCCAAATCTTATTAGCTATGTAGTATTTAGTCACTATCAGTTGCATCCAAATAGTTTTCAGAAGAAAACTTTCTTGTTTTATATAATGTCATCATTTCTGCCCTAAAAATTTAAGTATATCAGAATGAGCACAAAGGGGTAAGATTTTTTTTAAGTAGCATATAATTCTGACAATGTTGATCTCTAACCTTTTACATTCCTTTCCAAGGGATTATGCAATTTTATAAGAATAAAATTTATAAAGATTGGCCTAAATCTGTCTTATTTATTCTTCCTCTGTGTTCATTTAGTCAGTCCTTCATTAAGCAAACATGTCTTGAACATCTACTCTGCTGAGAAAAGTTTCAAGAAGAAAATGAGGACAGTCTCTGTCCTGATGATGCTCATGTCAAAGCTGAGACTTCTGTTTTTGATTGGCTCTGTTAGAAACTTCAAGCTCCCCAAACTGAGATGGTTTTATTATAATAATGTATTATATTTGTGAACATTTTCTAAAGATTTTTAAATGATTTTTCATTTATAATTTCACTTATAGTCACAATGACCTTTGACCACATACAACAGCTGTAAGAATTATTACTATTATTGTATATGACTCAAGATGTGGTTAAGTGATTTACCTACAAAGGTACAGGAAAGCTGTGTCACAATTAAAATTAAAATCATCTGACTTCCTGAATTCTGTCCCTTCTAGAAGGCCACTACTCTCTCTGAAAAATACATTAAAATTTGCATGATATTTCAAGGTTTTTATCATAAAATGTTCTATAATAATTACATTTATGCTGACGCTGCTTAAAATATTTCTGGAACTCTTGTTCTAAGTTTCCCTTATGGAGAACACAAGACATTCAGTCTCATTACACATTCAATGAAACATAAATTTATTTAATATCTATCATTTGTATGGCACTATATTGGACAACGTAGAGGTATAAAGATAAAACAATTGGCAAGACATTTACAATTTAGCAGGCACTATGAGAACTATAGTACTGGTGCCTTTTGTTCTTAATACTAATATGCTATGTGGTCATTATGTAGACGTAATATATACTATACTCCATTAAATCTAAGATACTATTAAACGCACTTTTTTATGTCCCAGCAATAACAAAAAACACTGCACTGACAAAGTATAATAAAGTATAACAAGTTGCTTTCCCACTATTTCCGTTTTTTTTTAGTTTACATTTAGAGAAAGAGCTTTTTCATCTTATTTTGACATTGATTTTCTTTAATATCTATTGCACATATAAAAAGGAAAATAGAAGCAAAATAAATTGGCATTGACAACTGTGTCACAACTGCTACCTAGTGGTTAGTAATTATAAAACCTCAGTGATTATTACTATATATACCACAATTTAAGGGATATTAAAAATGTATTGGGGGAGGTGCACTTTAGAATCACTGAAATTACTAAAGTGCGTATTTCCTGCTCAGTTTCTAAAATAGTCAGTGTATACTGGAATTAAAACAAATCACAGAGGAAAGATGATTCAATGGTTTTACTCATTTTCTTTCGTCTTTGAGTGCTATCAGTAATCACCACAGTGGTTTAGGGAATATGGCATAAAGTCAAAGAGACCTGAGATCAATTATTGGCTCTATATCTCACAAGCTATGTGACCTTCAGGTAGGTTAGTAAACCTTTCTGTGTTTCAGAATCCCAATTCATAAAAATGGTAACAATGATAACTACTGCTTAATTCTTAGTATACGTAATAGCACATAGCTAACAGTAGTCTCATATCTGAATCTGGCTAAACTATGCAAATTCTTGTAAATAAAATAATGATACTATTAAGCCCAGGAATAGCTAAAAACCCTGTTTCCTCCCTTTTCCAATGATGGAAAATGTGGCCTCATCCTTTTTGCTGACCCTGTTAGAGACTTCAGATTCCACTTTGACCAAAGCAAGAAAAAAATTAAGTGCTCCAGTTTAAAGCCATTTTAAACCAGGTACCAATTTGTCAAGGAAAAAAAATAAACATAAAAATATTTCAGTTTATGAATTCATCCCTTATCTCCAAATATTCGAATATTAAGATTATACAATAGAAAGTTTATTCCTAATATTTTTATACAATCATAATCACAGTATTTCAAAATAAGCTGAACTTAAACACTATTAAATATACTAATATACTGATTACCTGCCTTTTCAGATAATGTGGCACCCAGAATCATGACTATAAGAATGAACACAGCTTGGAAAATACAATTAAGTAAAGGGATTCCAAACCCTTTAAAGGAAGGTTACGGTAAGCCTTTAGGTGACTGATGGCTTAGCTGCTGCCTTGACTTCCCCAGGACACCTCTGTGACAGGTGGAACCAAGCCAAGCCTATAAATCAGACATAACCTCCAGGTTGAGACTTGTTCATAGAATATAAAGTCAAATTTCAGAGACAACTTGTGTCTCTTGACCCTCCCTGAGAAAGATGAGTTCATGTATCCTAGTTTCTAGGTCACTTTCTAAATAAGAAAGAAAGCTTTAATTTGGGAACATTCTCCCACCTCAGATGCCTAGCCACCATCAGTAGCTCTTACTATATGTTATTCATTTTTTTTTAGAAAAATATGTAATTGTAAACAGCCAATAAATCTTACCAATGGAATAAAAATCTTAGTATTTCTGTAATTATATTTCTCAACTGGGACCACTTTCTAGTCATTTTCACTTAAAAAGAGAGAGAGGGAAAAAACTTAATCCAATGGGCAAGAGTGAGTCAAACGGACAAATAAACAAATATTTGGAAAGGTGTACAGTATTTATTTCCATTTCACCAGAGGGAGTAGATTTGTCTGTTTCATTATTCATAAGTCACAATTTTGGTTTAGTTTTCCTGCTTGTTAAATATCAAGAACATTCTAAGTCCTGAGGCAATAGGCTTCAGTAAATGATGGCTGCATTTCATTCACTGCATTATGGAAAAATAAAAATTTTAAATCATAAAACATGTGAATAACAGCGTTCAGTTTTCTTCTTGTGGAGCATTGTAAGTACAGTTCCTTTGACGTCAGAAACTAGTCAGCCTTTGTGTATCTGAATGCCCATGTGGCAAATTAACACAACATGAGTTTTATGTTAATAAAACTACTTTATTTATGCCTGTGTTCCCAAAGGTGAAAATCACTTAACCATTAGTCTAGTGTGAACCTAGATTTTGTAATAAGATCAAATACAATCATAAAGCTATGTCCAAATTACTAGAGCTCGCAACACTAAAATAATAGTTCTTTAAAACATAAAATACAAAATCAGGTATAGAAATTATTGTTTTTTAGTCTTTTCTTCAATAATATATTTTTTAAATGCCCTCTTAAACTTAGCCATAATGAGGAATGCTATATGGAAAACTTTAACAGTTAAAACTTTGTAGTCTTAAAAATTAAATTTCCATGTAAAATTATGAGTGAAGAACTGAAAACTGTTTTATTAAGACTACCCATTAATCTATGTCATCCTAATTCAGTCTAATATAAAAGAAATTTTGAATATATAATACAACATTCTAGCTCTGAAGAGTTTTTGGTTGACATTGTGGCTGACATAGTATAAGCACACAGAAAATATAAAGGAAATATTCTCCATGGAACACCACCATAATGTCCTATCACAATAGGCGGGAGATTTGAAGTCTTTAAGGCAATAAAAGAAGGAAGGCAGTGTTGAGAAAAAGGGTTACATGCAAAATAAACAGGGGCCAATGAGGGTAAAGTCCTTCAGGCACATCTTGTGCTGTCAGCAGGGAATTTTGCCCCACTCTGTTGTTCGTTTGAAGATGGATATGATCTAATTAGTTCTAATACAGAAATCTTAATTTAAAAATACCTTTCTCATGGACCATGACAGAGGCCTAATATTCACAAAATGCTAACTCCTTTAGGTCAAATTATTAACTATTTTATAATATCAGCCTTTAGCATTTGGGTTTAAATTTGTTTATTAGATTTACTGGTAACTTGATAGGACTATAAAATATTAGCATAAACGTAAAGGAAACTTTGATGACAAAAGGAAGAGAAATAGTGTTGAAGTGTAGGAGCTGGGGTGTAGCCTTTAAGAAGATTGAAGAGACTGTATTGAGTACCTAGAAGGAGTACTAAGAGAATAAAAAGGCTGGTCAAAATCAAAACAGGATAGAAAGTCACCAAAAATATATTATATATACTTCTCAAAGTTTCCAGTGATTGGCATTAACCATTAATAGAATAGATGCCAATGGATTCTGATGACTTCTCAATTAACTCTTTAAAAACAGTATGTATTAGAATATTGGTTAAGAAAATATAATTAGAGCCTCTCTAAGTTTTTATACTTAAACTTTGTTGTTTGTTTTAGTATTAAAAACTGATTAAAGATTCAGGAAGGATAAGACACCACATTACAAAATAACCATGAGTGGAACTCTAATTGGTTCACGTAAACACAAAGAACTGCCCATTATCATTATCTAGTGATGACTAGAAAAGAGTTGTTTGTGACCATTTCCTGAGTTCCTCCTCTCAACCCTCCCTCAGGAAGCTGTAGAACTGTTCGCCCAAATGAATTTTCAAGCCAGTAGGAAGGACTAAATAAAAAACTCTTTACACTCAGTATTTGCGAAGAAGTTTGAGTCAAGATGCAGACAAGGGAGAAAAAAAAGGTGATGAGTTCTTGGTCATATACAATGAGAAATGAGGACAAAAACTTCTGTGTGAGGCAATGGTTGTTAATTGCTTTCTAATCTGTGACAGAAATGGAAGAGAAAAAAAGCTAAAGTTATCATGAGTAACTAAACTGAGCAGAGATTGATTATAAATAATATTTATTTGTTTATTCAAATACTGATAAGTTCTTAGGACCAAAACTGAGCTCCAGTCCTGCATTCTCCTGGTTTCAGAGGAGAGATGCTTGATCAATGAAGGACGTGGGGCTTCTTAAGTTGCACAGAATGGTATAATATGTGTTTTAGCATGAGGCTCGTTTTTAGAGGAGAATACTGTGGCAAAATGGTTTACTAAAGCTTCTTAAATTCTACCCCTAGTAAACAGTTTCTTAGTGTGGATCTGCAAGACTTCATTTGACTTTATGAATAATTTATCAATTCCAATTTACTTACTCCTCAGTAAATTTGACCTGACTACTCTTTATTCACATTTTGAAATTTTAGGGACTGAAGTAAAAATAACTCATCTGTAAGCCATAGGCTCAAAATTATCTCAGGCAGTCCACAAAATAAATAATGTGTTGAGAAAAAGCAGTGTGATTGTTAATGTTAAGTACTGGAAGCATCCTGTAAGGAAATAGTTATGATATGTGGGTAACATAGTAAGATATAAGCATTTCTTAAAAACATCATCTGGATTCTTCATTAGAGATATTTTCAAAACAAAAAAAAACAGACTTCTTTCTCTCTTTTTCTGCGAATAAATAACTGCTAAATGGAAAAAAAAAATCTATTTCTGCACTGGTCATTTTTCTTTTTGATTCCTGGAACAAACTGAGAGCTCAATTTAGCCAAGAAATATGTAAAATTGTAAAAATTTATGATGTTCTCCCAATTTTTTATTTTTCAAAAAGCCATATCAAAACTCCTAGTCTGCCTTTACCTTTTTTTTAATGAAGTCAAAGCAAATTGTGAAAGAATGTTCACTGGTTCTTCATGTACTTATTTCTTAAAAGGAAACCTTTGAAGTAAATGTAAGGTAAACTAGACACTCCGAGAGAAGTTTGAGAAGCAAGCATTTAAGAGCGCTTCCGGGCGAGGTTCTCTGGTCCAGAGAGGAGAGGGGCCAGAGAAGTCATGCCCTGGGGTGGGAGGGCGTGGATTTTATGGGTTACCTGGGGGTAGAGGTATAGGGTGGGCACATTAATTGTTAACTGAATGCTAATTGAGCCTCTAAATTAGGGTGGTGACACCTAGGACTTTAGGGTGGGCCCTATTCAGGTCTGGATTCCAGGTATCCAGCTGGGGAGTCTCCAGGCAGGCATCTGGCCGGCCCTTCCCCCACTGACCTAACAGTGAAAAATAATTCATTGTGGTTATCTGAATCTTGGATGCACAGGGATGTCTGGCCCATTTCTTCTCCCGTTCTCAGCCCAACTACTCTCACCACTGCCCCCATTTCTCTCTTTAAACTTAAACAAAATTGGGGGAAAGATTTTTTCAAGTTTTCTCAGATCTTTCCTGAGAAAACCCCTCAAGAAAATGTGTAAAATTCCATTTCAATTCCATTTAATCTAGTGTTTGTGAATTTTTCTTTCTTTCATTCTGTAATAATTCTATCTTGTCCCTCCCTGGGTAGCTCAAGGTTAGCTGTTATACTGTATTATTAATCTCAATAAAATTGTCTGACAGACGTGCACTGTTTTCACATAGGGTAAATATAGAAGATTGTACACGTTTCCATCTTTACATCTTTTATAAGTTGTAAATGAGATGAAAATGTGCCCACATGTGTGATAGTCCCTCATATATCAGAAACTTAAGCCACTTCACTTATTTCAAATTACAGGAGAATTTAAGTACTGTTTTTCAGTGCTTAAATAGAAAACACAATTTTATAATAGTTTGTCTCTCTTTTGTATCCAATTTGAAATAAAGAGTAATAAGTAAGGTCAAAATTCCTAAACCAGTTCTTAAGAAATTTAAACCATCAATGGTTTTTGGTGTGATGGAGTACCATATACCAAAAGTTACCAATGTTTGTAAATTCCCTAAAGAAAAATAGTCAAGTTTCTCTTCGACAAGCAGCTCTTAAGAAAAAATCAGTTTTCTTATTTCTGAAATATTTTGCATATTAGAAAATGGGGAAAACTAACTGAACAATTTTCAAGGCAAAAGCATTAACCAAGTCACTTAATGGCTTCATTTTACAGAATTCCACCTGTGCCCTACTATAGAAGAGTAGAACTGAAGCTTTGGGACTTAAATTTGTCTACTCTCCATTTACTTTAAACATATAAAAGTAGAATTACTTTCAGTATATTATTAAAGAGATTATAGAGATCATTTTTAATACCCTTCCAAGTTAGATTGGTCTAATAAAAAATTTTCAAATCTTGGTATGCTATATTATAGTTTTACTGTGGCATCATTCTCTATTAAGTGAAAGGTGGTATAAAGGTCACCTTGTATCTCTTCCATTGTCAAATAACAAAGGAACATGAAAATACAATTATTCCACAAGGCCATTCTACATCACTGTTCTCAGGAGTAGATTTCTTTTAAAATCCTTAGCGGAATATAAATTTAAAAAAATTTTTACTCTATGAAAAATGCTATTCACTTTTATGTTCAAAATTTTTAAAAAAAGAGTAACTGATTAGGACAGTGGAAAACAAAGAAAGTGTTTCTAAACAACAGGAAACCTTGTGCAATGGATTATGGTTGCTGTTTTTTTGTCCCACTGAATGCCTGCCCCTTTTTATGGTAATAGTAACTATTTTTACATTGAAGAAAACATCACTGTATCCACTATTAATCCACATAGTAGGTATGTGTGTGTGTGCATGCACATATGTGTGTGTGCATGCATGTGTGTATTAAATGATTTTAATTTTCCTAAAGTATGGTCACATTGAGGTTTCTAGTAATTCCTGGCTTGGGAAAAAAGGAAAAGGAATCATTAAAAACAGGAACATTTCAATAATTTTATAACATTATTGCTATTTAGATGATAACAAAAATAAATAAAATAGAGAATGAAGCCTGTGAGACTCCTCTGGAAAGCAATCTAAGCGAAAACATTTTAATACGCTCATAACCCAATCAATAAATGGTACATGCCCCATTTCCAACCTCAATCTAACTACAACCTCCCATTCATTAGGATGGCGACTATCAAAAAGACAGAAAATAAGAAGTGTTAGTGAAAATGTGAAGAAATTCTGCTTTGTTGATGGGAATGTAAAAATGATGCAGCCACTATAGAAAACAGTATGGTAAATCCTCAAAAAATTAAAAATACAATTATCATATGATCAGCAATTCAATTTCTGGGTATTTATCCAAAAGAATTAAAAGCAGTCTCAAAGAGATATTTGTACACTCATGTTCATAACAGCATTATTCATAATAGCCAAAAGGTAGACATAGTCTAAATGTCCATCGATGGATGAATGGATAAAGAGAATGCGGCATGTGTGTATTAACTCTGAAAGGGAAAGAAGCTCTATTCCCACGGGATCAAATACCATAAATATGCATATTTAGTTGACTGTCAGAAGCTACCTTTCCTAACACACACAAAAAAAGCCTGCCTCAGAATGAAGTCAGTGCACAGAAGAAACTGAAAAGAAGAAATTGGAAAGAAGGAATATCTAGAACCATGATGCCTTGGGTGTTGATCCTTGCACTTCCCAGTTATACAAGCAAATAAACACCTTTTTAAAAAACCTTGTCTAATTGGGTTTCTCTCATTTCAAAATTAAAGTATCTCGACGAATCCTGTGTCAATGGCTGATGAAATCCACTGCATAGCTGTTTATTGTTCCATAGCATTTGAGGACCAAGATATACAACCAGTTTCCCAAGGATACTATTTCTACTGTCAGACTCCATGAGCCATGAAAAGACATGAGATATCACTTCCTAAAATAGACTAATTCCAATGCTATTCTCTAGAAGTTTTTGTTTTTGTTTGTTTGATTGGGTTTTCCTAAGCACTCTGTAATTTAAGAATCTTTCTTCTATGGTATTAAGGAAACAAAACTCTAAGTCAGTTTTTCACTATAAAATAATTGTAGTTATATAGGTTTAGTTAGCTACCTAGAAAATAAATTGCATGCTTTCCCTTCAATTTCCATTCAATTTTAATAATGTCTTCATATATATAAAGCAATTGTGAACTAATCATAAATAATTTTCTAGCATTTACATAAAATTATATTTAAAAGAATGATGCTCAAATAGTGTTTTAGGTAGGTTCCCAACAAGAAACAGATGGAACACACAAGATAACTCACTCAGAGAGACTTTAATTACAAAGTGACTATTCATAAAGGTGTTGACAGGGTAAGGGGAACCACAAAGGATGGTTTTGTAACCCAGGTTTATTAACCTCAAAAAGACAGGACAAGTGCTATAAAAGAGAGATTCATGTAGGGAATATTGCCTTGAACAAAACAGTTACAGCAGCTATGGTCAGATAGAGTAATGAAAACAGCCCAAGGCACCCTTACATGGAAAGAGCCTTGAAAGCAAATGCCTTGACCTCATTCACATACTTCTGATATTTGCCAAGACTCCCTATTGGTCAAGCCCAATTAAAAACAAGAGGGCAATAAAGTCTTTTTCTGGAATCCGTATAGGCTGGACCCCTGAGAACAGTGAACAGGATGAGGAAAGGAGTAAAAAATAAAACCATAAATATAAATATAACCGGAAGCCTTTCTTATTAATCCCCATCTTTCCATCAAAAGTATTTAACATCTCACCCTAATATTTTTTCTTGGTTTGAAAGATTTGTCCGTAAAGTATAAGTTAGCTAATAGACAAGTTTCTATATTTAAAAAGAGTCTTAAATACAATGGGTTTAAAAAGTAGGCATTTATCTCTCACATATACCTTTCAAGGTGAGTGATCAACTTGGTAGGGTAGTTCCACTCCATTCAGTTGTCAAGGGAACATGTTCCTTTAACCTTCTGGTACTACCATGTCCTGGGGCATAGTCTTCATCCCATGGTCAAGCTGGTTCTAAAGCATAGGTTTATGTTCCAACTCACAGACATAAAAAGGGGGTAAGCCAAGATCAAATAAGTGAGGACAAAATTTCAATTCCCTTCACATTCCCTGGCAAGGGACTTCATAAAAAGGCATTTGCAACAAAGAAAATTGAATAATGTAGTCTCCAGTTGTGTGACCATGTGCCCAGAGAGAAGAGATAGTTTTATAAGGACAACTAGCAGTATGCTAGAAGTTATTAAAATTTTCACAGACTCTTGTAGTTTTAAGAGTTTGCATAATAATGGGTGTTGTAACTGATAGATTCCCTCTCAAAACTCTTATTTTAAAAGTGCCTCATTTTTTTTTTTTTTTGGCTAAATCTTTGTTAGCATTCTTAAAAATTACTTAGTAAGATAATTTCTCAATGATAGAGGATGATTTTTCAGTGTGAATTCTTAACTGGAATCATTCATTTTTCAAACACGTAAGGTAGGATCCCCTACGGTTTTATTCCTAAAATTTTCTAAATTCATATGTATCCAGAATATCCTATTCCAATGTACATGCCACATCTTTTCAATTTTGCTATTGATACTAACAAAATGACAAGAGTTATGGTGGGAATATGTGAATCTACCCAAGATATTGAATAAAGCTCAATCATAAAGTGAGTAAAGTAAAACGTAGGCTACATACTGGAATCTGAGAAATGATAGAGAGGCAGACTCAGTAAATAGGCAGACGATTGTCAGAAAAGAAAAAAAATAATATAATTCCCATAGTGACAGGAACTGCAGCCACATATAAGTTGTAGCTTCTATCTACAACTCAACGCTGTCTGGAACTGTGAAACTCTTAAAGCTGTTGTTACATTTGTATAGTACTTAAGAGATCTCTCAAACTAATTTCTATTCTTTAGGAAGATTATTAGTTTATTCTACAGGCCCTAATTGACAGTTTCCCGAATCACTTTACTTTTTAAAACAAAGCTAGGAAGAAGGGGAACTATCACCCTACTAAAATCCTGAACAGTGAAATCTGTTCTTGATCTGCCTTTTGCATTCCTTTGTATAATTAAGTACCACTCAATGTGAAGATTAAACTCATTATTGTATAAATTATTAGACAAATACCACCACTTAATATAGTCTCTTTATTATAATTTTAGTATTCTTTCAAAATGTGTTAATTAAATTATTAATAAAAATTATTAATTAAAATGTATTAATTAAAGCCTTAAAACACTGTTGTTAAATAATTAAATAATTTATTCATCTGTTCAAATAAAATTTCAAGTAGAATCAAAGAAGTAAATATATTAGGCATCTTCTAACTAGAAAGGTATGTAGATTTCTTAGTGAAGGTTAATGTGGTTATCAGTATTTAACCTATTATCATTAAGTCTCTTCTTTAATTATTAGTCTTTAACATTTAACAACATTTCTGGCAAGATTCAAAAATTCACATTTTCAATATTTTGCACTTATTTTTGAGAGAATAGTTTTCATGAAGTGCCATATGTGAGTTTAACAGAATTTCAATACTTTGATATTTCTGTAAATGTTTAAAATAACTCTGAGGTCACTTTGAATCTCATCTTCTTTTCTTATGTATTGTTATTTATTTCTACTTCCGTTATTTTCTAACTATATTATATGTCTCAGATAACCATATTATATAATCAGTCACTGGGTTGTTTTTATTATTTCATTTACAATTACCTATCATTGGACTAGTTAAGTAACTATAATTAGTTAACAGGTCTATAGAATTTTTCTTTCTACTTATGGGTAAAGGTAATGAACATTAATTTTGCTATTATCAACACTGTCTAACCCAAATACCTTCACATGAAAAAAATATTCATTCCAGATTCAAACTCTATTTAGAAATATAAAACATAACTGAATAAATGGCAACTTTATCTAGGGCAAACCCAGAAATATGTTTTAGTAAACCATATTCAATCTTTTCACAATTTAAAGATTTGCCCTCTCATATTTTAGAAGTGACTAATCATTTTGGAAGTTATTTTTAAGTGTACTTCCTCAGTAAATAAAAAATTCATATTATTCTACATTTAAAATATTAAGAAAACATATCGCCATTGTAGTTCTTTTTTTCCTCAAAAAAAAAATGTTTGCCTTAAATTCTTAGGAAAAAGAATCTTTGAGAAGTCATTTAAGTTGTATATACACCCACCATCACCAACTCCAGAGACAGCTACTTCAAATATACCCAGCAAGATGGAAATCTAAGTCTCATATAAAATTCCATAATCCACTCCTAACTGTCAGGAAATTCTCCTTTATGTTTAAACTACAAAGCTCAGGCCACAGATTAAGCCTGTTTCCTCTAATTCTATTCCTGGTGGAGGAGAAAAACAGATGGACACAATTTGTCATGTAGCTGAAAAAAAATAATTAGGTCACTTCTCTTTCTTCACCTTAAAGAAAAAAAAGAAAATTCTTTTAGTGTTTTATATGAATTTTATTTTCTAATCATATCTGAAGGGAATATATGAAACTATTTTGGTAATATAAGCAGGGACTTCTGTGAAAAACCAAGTGGTAGGCATAGCTGGGTTTTAAGTGTCTTATATGTCAGCTATCAGTGACCCCATGTTCTCTCCCTCTTTGTCCCTGTCTGTAATAAATCGGGATTATTGCAGAAGAATATGAGATAGGCCAAATAACAATAGGAACAAGGTCTTGGTCAGACCCAAATGATACCAGAGCTTCCTTCATTTTGTCCAGGGTGCTTATGGCATCTATAGTAAAGCTATAGGCAAGCAATGAATTGAGACACCTAGTGAATAAGGTGCACATTCCTATTAAGGGATCTAAACAACCTAGAATGCAAATGAGCAATAACAGGAACTAAAGGCTGGCTTTCAGCCTCTGAGACTTCTGCCTCAGGGAAGGTGTTTTTCATTTCAGAAAAGGTGTGAGACTAGACTGGTCATTGGAAAACAAACTGGAACTGGGACAAGAGTGCAAAGCCAGCCTGAGACCAGGACCATCTGAAGAAAGTGTTAGGAAATTTGGAGAAAACAAAGAAAGCACCTGGAAAGCACCTGTCCCTACATTTTGAGTTAAAGTAGCAGCAAAGGTGACAGGAGACAGAAAAAGTGATGGCAGAGGTCAGCAGCAAAGAGTTCATATTTATTTGATCCTCAGACATTTGCTGCCTTGATGTGGTGCTGAATTTATCAAACTTGCCCTGCAGGACCTAAAACACATTTATATAAAACTTGACAGACCTATAAGTCTTAACATATCTCATTTAGTGATTCATAAGTTTTTGAGAATCTACTACACATATCGACTATGTGTTCTAGGTGCTAGAAAATTACAGTGAGAAAAACAGAAAAAAAAACATATATGCATACATACACACACACACATATATCCCTGTCCTATGGAGCGTACATTCTAATGGGATAGAGAATAAAGAATAAGTAAACATACAGTATGGTGATAGGTGCTATGGTGGGGAAAAAAATGCAGGATAGCAATTTTAATAATACACAAATTCCTATTTTACTTGTCACAAGAATAAAGTTCCTTTGAATTCATCATGGCAATGAATTGAATAAGGAGACCCTTAGGGAGGAGAAGCTCCTAAAAGCCCTCACACAACAGGCAATTACTGATCTCCCTTTGCCTGTCGCCCTTGAATTTAATTTCTCTGTCTACCCAGTTAGGTAGTTATGATAACTGAAATAGATCACAATAATATATTATATAATAAGTATAGAATTTTGAAACTATTAAATACTGTACAAACAAAGCTGTATTACTTTATATTGCTTGATTATTATTCATTTAGATGGAGCACCATTAACTAAAATACCTCTGGTTGCATGATACAGAACTATATCTTTGCCCTTTTCCTGTTCAATATTTTTATCAATAGCCTTATGAAGGCATGGAGAGAACAGTTATCAAATTTGCAAATCATACTAAGTTGAAAGGCAGAGTTAATGTATTGGATGACAGAATTAAGATTCAAAATGATCTTGACAAGGAAGAACACTGAGATAAAAGCCATTAAATAGAATTAACAGATGTGCTATAATTAAAAAAATAAACTAACCACCAAATAAACCCCTGCGTGTGTACAAGATGGCAGAGATCAGGCTTGATAGAATTTTCACTAAGGGGAAGAAAAAACATAGAAGCCTTAGTTGATCTCCAGTTGAATGCTAGTCAACATTTTAATACAGCTACAAAAAAAAAAAAAGAAAAAGAAAAGAGTTAAGCTGTATAAAAATGTCTAAATCAAGTTAAGTAATATCTATCTAGAGAAAAATACCTGGATATTACACTTAAAAGTAATATTAATTTTTTTAAGTATTCATGGAAGGGTGACAAATAGAAATGCACTCTATATCATGTAAGAAATAGCAATTAGCTGAGGAATTGCATGTTGTAGTTAGGAGAGAGCTTAGAGAAAACTAATACATAATTTCAAAAATTTTAAAGAGTTTTATTGATAAGAATACTTTATAATTAAATGTACTAACTGTATGACCTGAGAAAAAATCTTTTACCCTCTGTGCCTCTATTTTTTAATCTCTAAAATAGAGTTAAGAGTGTCAATTCTGTACAATTATTGTAAAGATTAGCATTGATACATGTAAAGTGTATAGTATGTTATTTGGAACAGCATCTGCAATCCATAAAATGTGGATATTTTATTCTTTATTGCCCTAAAAGTCAGACTAAGGTGAATGGATGAAGTTAGCAGTCATATCGCAAAAGAAAGGCTCCTGAAAGAGTTAGCTCTTTTTCATGAATTTTCCATGCAGATATTAAATGACTATCAGGGAATTTGAGAAGCGATTACTACACCCAGTGAAATTTAGATAAGATAGTTTCTAAATTTTCTTCACTGAATAATTTTTAAGCTTTTTCCAATGCTAAGATTTTATAATCCTCTCTGCGTTCTTTCTATACATCTAATGGATATGTGTCTGACATTGATAAAATTAAAAATATGTAGAAATGGTAATAACTAAGATTCATTGTGTTTTACTCTGTGTCCCACACTAAGTAATGGCTACATTTATTATCCCTTTTCACAAATGAGGAAACTGAGTCAGAGTACATAGTTTGACAAAGTTCACAGAGCTCATCAGGGGCAGAGTAATGATCTGAACCCAAGCTATCTAAATTCATAGTCAGTTAAACTAATTCTGATTCATCAGCCAGGCTTTCTATAGCCATTGCATCATGTGGACCCCAAAAGGTTTCATGATGCCATAGGATTTCTTTAGTTATCTCCACACTATTATACAAACACATTTAACTTTAAAAGTACAGTAAGTTTAAAACTGCAAGGGACTACTGGTAGGTGAATTGAAAAATGTGTTCTGCATTATTAGGAAATGACATGTTCCGCAAAAATGTATTTTATAAACTATTAAAGCCCCTTTCTCAAGTGCTGAAACTTTTAATTTCATCCATTTTAAATGGAACTCTTCCAGTGATAAACTGCAGTTTCCTGTTTTAATTTATTCTAATTTACAGAACATGAGTTAACTTGTACTTATGACTCAAGATCAGTGCATCATGACTAATAGCTACTGCATTATGATATCAGTCATTGATGTTCTCAAAAAGGATATATTGATAAATGGAGTATATCAAAGTAAGCCGACCCTGAGGCACTCTCCAAATAGTAACTCTATGAGTTGTGGAGTCTGGTCTTTGTGACGGTGTTCCTGGCTGCTCAGAAACACCACTTGTTTTCTTCCTTGTTCCAGGTTTTTTCAAATGGGTGTAGTTGCAAGATGAAAGACTTCGAATTACGTAAGATGGTTCTGCTTACTCAAAGCAAATTTTCAGTGCCTATCAGATAATAAAAAGACAAAGTGTGGGAATTGTGCATGGTGAGAGAACAGGAAAAATTAACGGAACAATGTGGTTTCTGAAGCAACAGGATATTTTGTCTACTGAAGGGGTGGATTGCTGAGAGGAAGTACAGGGAATTAATAGTAACATGTGAGAAAGTTTAAAAGTAAATTAAGTTGAAGGAAGTAAAATTTTGTAACACCTTAAAACTTAAATTACCCTTTCTGTTTATTTGGCTAAATTTTTCTTCCTGATTATTGTAATTGGTTTAAGTTTCTGGTTCCTATGTATTTAAACTTTTAATTACAGGTGTGTTTAAGCTATTAAATGTTTATAGCATTACCTAGCATCCTCTTTCCTGAAATTTAAATAGCTTCATATTCAGTCTTATAAATATGTTTTTTTTTAATTTCCAAGGAAAGCTATAACTTAGGACTTACTTGAAAATTTGATTTTGAAATTTAGAATAATGATCTACAAATATTTCCCTGAGAAAGAGCTTTCAACTAAGTAAATAGATTTTGTGTGCTGAAGCTAGGATTTGATTGAAATTTGATGGGTATTTTTTTTCTATTGGATCATTTTTCTGTTTACCTTACCAAATATATAGATAGACACCTAACTATTGAACTGTACCTAAAGACTAAAAATAATAAACTTCATAGAGTAATAGGGTATACTTTATAATTGCTTAATTTACCAGTGTGCAGGAGCCCCTCAAATAATTATTAATTCAATAAACATTTATTGACATCTATTATAGTTAAGCACGCTGTTCAGTACTGAGCATACAAAGGAGTTTGGTGAGAACTTACATCATATAATGTAGTAAGCGTCCAGGTGATAGAAACTGAAAGGAGAAAGAGCTAATCCAGACTAAGAGAGTAAGGGAAGTTTTAATTATAGAAATGAACCACAAAAATGGGGTAGAATTACAATAGGAAGAAAGACAAGCAAGTCAGGGAATACAATGAGCTAAGGCCAAGCTAAGAAAGTATGGAGAATGCAGAAAAACTTAAGTGTGGTCTGTATGTACCCTCCAATTTTTCTTTATTTCTATTTCAAATCTCTTCTAATAGGCTTTCATTCTCATCTTTCTGAAACAGCTTTTATCAGTATCACCAATGACTTCAATATTATAAGTCCAATTGCGATAGTTTTCAATTGCTGTTTTAGTGAATTCCCACAAATTTAGCAGCTTAAAACAACACAATTTATTACCTTCCATCTCTGGAGATGAAAAGACTAACATGGGTCTCAATGGGCTAAAATCATGATTATATTCAGTTCTTGAGAATTCTATACCAGCGGAAACACTGCAAGTTTGGATTAAAAGAGCACAAAATGCTAGAAGGCTGTCAGATCCCTCAAAATTCTACAGACAAGAAATGACTGCTAGAACTACTCAGCTGCAAACATGAGCTACATAAAAAAGGAAAGATGACTCCCAGGGTGGAGTGTTAAACCCAGAGGGCAGAATGCACAGCCGCAAGGGATTTTGAAATTGCTGGGGACCTGTGGGTTCTGTGTTCTTTTATAAGACTTGTCAGGAGTGGCCACAACAGGAGACAGAAGAGAGGCTCAGGAAAAACAAAGTTCATTATATTCTCAGGCCCCAGAGAGAGTCACCACATGCAGGAAGTGGGCAACATGGAGAAAGAACCCAGGAAGTCAGCTCATCTGTAGGTGGCGAGCCAAGAGAGAATGAGGCACCGCAAGCACATGCTGTTATTGGGGGTCAAGGTGAAGAACACAATAAAAGGCATGAAAGGATTTCATTGGTGCATTTGAATGTCACTAGGTCTCGGTCAGGGGAGAGCAAGAAAGAAAACGAGTGGCAGTACCCTTGGTCACCTGGGTGGGGCGCTCCCAGTCTGCAGACATTGAGGCAGCAGGAAAATGTGAATTGTTAGTGCTAATATATTATGACTTCATTTTTTTCTCCTATTTTCCCCTCTTTTAAATAAAAATTCTATAACTGGGATACTCTGCCTGTACTACTTAATATAGGGAAGAGGCAAGAGAATTAAAATGTTAACCAAACCACATTCAGAGACTGCAATGTGCTGATCAGACCTGCAGCCAGGTCAGGAGGACAACTTCAGAACAAAGCAAGATTTCTGCTGGATTACTAACAACCCACTCCCCACATCTATGAAGGGGAAACTGGAACCAAGAGCAATTCCCTCTAGTTAAAACCACAGAAAACCTATGGATTAGTCTGGGAACTATCAGCAGGCCTTTTGCTCTACATATTCTCACCTTGCTATATACTTTTCCCCTTCCTCACTGTATGTCTATATCAAAGGAAATGGGAACTAAAGAATGACATAAAAACTGAATTCCCTGAACACTCGGGGTCCTTCTCAGTGCCTTTACTCTGTCTCTCACTGTCCTTCCTACTCTCTGCCTCTGAGAGAAGAACACACTCTGTGAAGTGTTACCCCTTTTCTAATAAACTTTCCATTTGACTAATTTTGGTATGTGTTGAATTCTTTCTCTGTCAAAAGACCTTTTTCTTCTCTTGGTGCAGGGCTTGGTCTCCCTGTCATGGGGAAATTTGCCCTGACCTGCATCACCACCATTGTATTTTAGAAGTAAATAACTTGTTTTTGGAGTTTCATGTTGTCAACATAAGAACGTCCAAACAGGTAGAGATTATCCTGGACTATCCATGGTGATCCCAAAATAATCACATGAATCTTAAATGGGATAGAGAGAGGCAAAAAGGTCAAAAACAAAGAGATGGCATTGTGAGAGTGACTTGACTGGCCAGTGTTATCTTTGAGCATGAAAGGGGGCCACAAACCAAGCAAAGTGAATAGCCTTTGGAAGCTAGAAAAATGGGGAAAAAAATAAAATAAAAAAAAGGATTCTCCTGTAGAGCTTGAACAAAGACCCACAGCCCTGTGGATGCCTTGATTTGTCCCCAGTGAACCTCACTGTCTGCCTTCTGACCTCCAGAACTATAAGATAAATTTATGTTGTTTTAAGTCACTGTTTGTTATTTGTTGGTTATTTGTTATAGCAGCAATAGGAAACTAATATACAAGGAAATACTAGAAACTATCGCAGAACAGAGGACACTAAATGCAATCTGGTGTCCTGAAATAAATACTGGAACCAAAAAAAATATTAGCAGAAAACCTGTTGAAATTCAAATAAAGTCTAGAGTTTTGTTAACAGTATCATCCCAAAGTTAATTGATTTTGACAAATGTATCATGGTGATATAAAATATTGACATTAGGGGAAGCTGAATAAAGAGAATTTGAAACTCTCTGCACTATTTTTATAACTTTTCTCTAAATCTCATTTATTCTGAAATAGTTTATTAGAAAAAAAATTAGCTGAGAATAAAAAGAGTGAATTTGGGTAGTTAACTCAAGCAGATGCTAGACTTGAGAATAATTTTTGTCATTGCATGTTAATTTTAAAATGTGTAATTAAAAAAAATGTTTTCTCAAGCAATTCATTTGACTTTTTTTAGAATTTTTAAAGAAATCATAGGCAGATATTGAGAAAAATGTGTATTCTGCACATGGCTGACAGTAAAATTATGAACTAGGAAGCTTACTTGACAGGTCATGCTTCTTGCTTTTCTGCCTTCCTCTCCCGCTTTTTTACCTTAATTTTATTCACTTCTTTCCCCAAGTGATTTCAAGCAGTCCTTCCGAATTGAAGAAACAGGACTGATAGAAATAAGTTGCATCAAGGTGCTAATGAATTAAAGTATTCAGTGTTCTTTTTTGAAAAATTACACTTCAAATGAAGGAGGCACTAAAGAATATTGAAACTCCTGACAGCATAATTTTCTAAATATATTAATAAATCTCTCCCAGGATCTGCTTCTTCTATCATTGTTTTCATATGTAACAGCTAAATTTTGTATTGTATTTTATCCCTCCCTGTAACTTGAATATAGTCTAGAAAGTTTGGGACAAACTTTAAAAACCAAATTATTGCTATTCTTTTGAATGTATTAACCTATTAAATTACTAACTACTCCTAGTCTTGGTCAAATTATTTTCAGATACAGGATGTTAGAATTTATTAATAATAATAATAACTTTCACTATGAGGCCTTTACTATGTGGCACCTAGCCAAATTAATTTTATCTTTACAGCAATGATATATGATAGATATTATTGCTATCCCATTTTATAGATAAGAAAACTGAGGCACAGAGACTTTAAATAGTTTGCCCAAGATCAAGCAGGTGGTTCATAACTGAGATGAGTTTGAACTGAAGGAGTATAATTCTGGAGCATAACCTAGGCTTTGCTCCCATGCTACACACCTTTGTCCTCCCCATTCCTCTGACCCTACATTATACATAGTCAACCCAATAGAATTCATTATGTTTCTTCTTCATCCACTGTGTTATCCAAAAAAATTCTTTATGTTCCTTCTTCATCCACTATTATAGTAACATAATATATATCACACAGTATACAGTAATTATATTAAAACATGTGGTTATTAAAAATTAAATTTAATGGCATCTCTATTTTTCAAAAATAGCCTAAAGAAAATGACTTTAAAATATACATATATGTGTACACACACACACACACACACACACACACACACACACTCACAGTTCTTCCATTACACTCATGGACAAACTATTGACAATATGATATGGTTCATGTCCAGGAAAGTGCATGCCAAATAGTAAAGGACACATTTATGACAGATGAAAGGTCTGATTTCATTTCATTTGGATTCTGAAACAGAAAGCAGCTTTGCCAGAACAGGGATTTCTCATTGTATTTTAGTGATGCTTTTAAGTAGTTGATCTGGGAAGCACATAAACAAGTATCATTGCTTTCATAAAAATGAAAGACATTGTATGCAGGTATATCTGTAGAATCTCATTTTGCCCTCCTAAAATGTAACTTTCACTATATTACTACGGAATTAGACCATCTGGAGTAATGTTATTCTAGTTGTGTCCAAAATCTTAATCACTTCATAAGCAAAATATATAAAGAACAGTTTCAAGGATATGATTAAGGAGAATAAAGTCTATTCAATATATAAAAAAGGGTCAGGAGCCTGGTTTTATGAAAAGCAGCAGACTTAGGAGCTGTGACTCAAATCCTTGCTCTGTCAAACAAAGAAGAGATAGAAAAGATTTCTTTGAACTGAAATTATATTCACACATTGCCTTAAACTAAGATAGAAAATCGGTAATTATTATAGTTTTAGGGGTTTCAAGGAATCTTAAGTCATAGCCATGATTAAGAGCTTATTCCTATAAGAATCTGGAAAAGAGAAATAAAAAATCCAATTCCTCAAGCCAACTCAAGCTCCAGTTTTACTCCTAAATAGAATGAAAGAAGTTGAATGAGAGAGAGTGGAATATAATATTAACTTAAACCACTTTGGAGCACATATGATAGTAGGCACTGTATGCTATTTTATTTAATTCTCATAATATTAGATGGTGCAGGCTTTAGAAGACATACATTATAGATGAAAAAAATGGAGACTCTAAAAGTATGTTTAGGTCAGAACACATAGCAAAGTATGAACAAGGTATTCTGTCACTGAATCTAGTGCTCCCTCCAATGTAACACAAGTAGCAACTAATGTGGTATAATCCAGAGTGCAGGGAAATCATCCAAGAATCATCATCTACAAAGAGTGTTGGAATTTCCCCAAAATCACTCTTTGTCACTTCTTAAGTCTTTCTAACTAGCTTTTTCTAACAAGGTCATATTTAAAATGCAAATAGTTGAATATTATGCCCACCATACATTATTAAGCAAAAAAATTAAGTTGTCAAGAAATATAGAACAGACCTAAAGAAATTATACTGAAAAAAAAGAAAAAAATCTAAATGCCCTAAAGTGTCAGTATAATTAAATAAAATGTAGAGAGATCCAGTAATTAGAATAAAGATTTCTGCTTATGAAAGACTAGGTTGAGCTATAATATGAAATAAAAAGAGCAAGATAGTACTATGTAGAATCTGATTACAACTATGTAAAATGCAAAGAAAACAAAAAGCTATGGAAGAAGTAGAAAAGTGATGCATTAAAGTGATAGAATTATGAGTAATTATTCTCTTTTTTTTTGCTATTGTTTATATTTTCTCTAACAGACTTTAATTTTTATAATTTCTTAATGAGAAACTAGCGAGCAATAGGTTCAATCATTTTAAACTCAAGCCACACAATAGCCTCCTCCTTAAGAGACAGAAACTTTTTTCAATCTATTTCTCACCTTGCATGCTTCCTTTTGTCAAGTAAATGCTGTTTTTTTAAATTATTATTGAATACATTTTTTAAATGAGTATACAAGAGCAAGAATGATGCTTCTCTGCTTAGAAAGTGTTTCCTACATAAATTCACTAATTAGAGGTTTATTTGTGTCAATGAGTTCCTCTTTTAAAATGCAAATTTTAAAATCAAGTAGCTAAATGAGCAAAAGAACAGGGAACACAAGAGAGTAAACACAAATGGCTAATAAACATTAAAAGAAAAGTTCAACCTCATTAATAATCAAAGTAATGAAAATTAAAATAATATCAGTTTTCTTTATAAAACTCACAAAAATTTTTATGGTAATTCTCAATGCCAAGTGGAGTATAAACAAGAATATACAGAAAATATATGCCTTTCATAAATTGCTGGTAGGACTGAAAAATTGGTATTGTCTTGAAAGCAATTTAGCAAAATACTTCTAACTTTTGATGCAGAAATTCCATTTATAGGAATCAGCTTAAAGAAAAATACCATACATACATATGAAAAATTTTTATTTATGAATATTCAATGCAGTATCATAATCCCAAAACAATTCAAAACAATCTAAGTACCCACCATAAAGGAAAACTAAATTTTTTAAAAATCAACTAGGTAAAATAATATTTAATCCTTGTCAAATTTTCAAAAATTATTTGAATATGGAAAAATTCTCATGAAATAATATTAATTGATGAGAAATAGAACCAAAATATTACTATACATCATAATCTTACTTTTTAAAATATTTAAGCATAGGTAAAATTTGGAAGAAAATAGTAGTGTCTTTAGATGATGGTATTTAACATGGTATTTTTCTTCTTTCCTCAATTTTTTTTCATATTTAAATTTTCTAAGAGAATATTTGTTGTATATAATCAACATTTTAAAAGATGTTTATATACAGCTTTATTTAAAACAGTAAAAGTAAAATAGAGACCTAGTTAAAGATAATATGGCCTATAAAATGGACCACATTATCTTTTAATATTATGTTTAATTACTTTTATTATATGCAAAATATAATTACCACACCACAGTTAAATTTTGAAAAGTTAAACAAAATTGTGAAATCAACAATGCAACCTCAGCTTTCTATATGCACATAAACCTGGCCTACTGCACAGTCCTTGAACTCAGTGCGGTACAAAGATGATATGGTTTTTCTTTTCTCTGTTCACTGCCTGCAAACATGCTCTGTTAAATTTGCTTTTCCCATCTTTTAATGACATCTTGGACAGATCCTTTAGCTTCCCAGTCATTTTTTAAATGTTAAGAATTTCAGTCTAGTCTAGTAGAGTTTAAAATCTTAATCTTACATTCAGTTCTGTGTTCATCTTGGCCTTTCCTCCAGTGGAAGAGAATTTGGAACGGAAATCAGTGGGATCTCCTTCACTCTTCCCCTCTCCTTTGCTCATTTGCTTCTAGCACTTCTAGTAATGGGGTAGGAAAAGAAATTACAGAAATAGACCAAAGGTATACTGTTAACTGCAGCTGCTGCTGATGTGGGGAATCATTTCGGTCTCACTCCATTTTCATCCCATTCCCACTCCAGTTCTAGCTCTAGAATTCACTCACAACTCTTTCTACTACTGTCTTTTTCCCAAAGACCAGTTCTCTCAGGTGGGACATGGACCATTACTACTGAAGTTCAGATGCCTCCTTGATGTCCTTTTGATCTGCTAGAAAAGGGAACAGCTTCATCCCAGTGAAAAATGAGAGTGAAGGACAGCTTTACTTTACTATCTTTTTCTCCCAAACACTCCTGAATTATCTTTCCCATCCCAGCTCCAAGAAAGCACAGAGGGCAAGTCATTAAGTCTGATGCGCAAGTTTCCAACTGGAAAATAAGATATTTATCTCCCCTTTTCCAGTTGTCCCCAGCCCCCATGTTTGCAAAGTATTCTTTTGGAACCCTGCTATGTGTGTCATTCTAATGCTGAGGCCAACAGCTCTCATTTCGAAAAGCTCATAAAACACTTAAGAATGAACATAATCAAGAAAGCTAAAGACTTATACACAAAAAAAACTATAAAACATTGTTGAAAAAAAATTAAAAATACACAAATAGAACAACATACCATATCCATGGATTGGAAGATTTAATATTGTTAAACTGCCCATGCTACTCAAAATGATCTACAGATTCATTGCAAACTTTATCAAAATCCCAATGGAATTTCTTACAGAAATAGAGAAAGCAATCCTAAAATTCATGAGGAAACACAAAGAAACTTAAATAGCCAAAAAATATTGAGAAAGAAGAAAAATAGCTGGAAGCCTCATTGAAATGTGATTTCAAAATATATTACAAAGCTACAGTAATCAAAACATTATGGTAGGGGCATAAAGAAGACATATGGACCAGTGGAACAGAATTAAAAGCCCAGAAATAAACTCATGCATATAAAGGCAACTGATCTTTGATAAGAATCTCAAGACTACACAACGGGAAAAGAATGTCTCTTCAACAACTAATATTGGGAAAACTAGATATCCACATGCAAAAGAATGATATTGGATGCTCACACAATACACAAAAATCAACTTAAAATGAATGGAAGACTTACATGTAAGACATGAATCTCCTAGAAGAAAACATCAGAGAAAAGCTTAATGACACTGGTCTTGGCAATAATTTATCAAATATAACACCAAAAGTGCAGGCAACAGAAGTAAACAAGTAAAGCTATTTAAAACTAAAAAGCTTCTGCGTAGCAAAAAAAAAAAAACAAAACAAAAAAAAACAGTTAACAGGGTAAAAAGACAAGCTATAAAATGGAAGAAAATATTTGCAAAACATGTATCTATAAGAATATCTAAAATATACGACACTCCTACAACTCAATTGTAAAAAAAAAAAAAAAAAAAAAAAAAGAACAAGATTTAAAAATGGACAAAAGACTTGAAGAGACATTTTTTGAAAAAAGACATACAAATAACCAACATATGCATGAGAAGATGCTCAATATCACTAATCATCAGAGAAATGCAAATCAAACCACAATGAGATATAACCTCACATTAGGATGACCAGCATCAAACAGCAAAAAATAAAAAGTTGTTGAGAATGTGGAAAAATTGAAACCCTTGTACAGTGTTGGTGAAAATGTAAAATAGTGCTGCTACTATAGAAAACAAAAAATAGAATTATCATATGATCCAGCAATCCCATTTCTGGATATTTATCCAAAAAAAAATGAAATCAGAATTTTTAAGAGATAATTGGACTCCCATGTTCATTATTCCATCATTCACAATACCTAAGATACAGATGCAACCTAAATGTCCATTTTGGGGTAAATAGGTTTTTTAATGTGATATGTATGTGCAATAAAATATTATTCAGCTTTTGAAAAGAAATTTTTCAATGTGCAACAACATGGATGTACCTGGAAAAATGCTATGCTAAGTGAAATAAGACAGTCACAGAAGGAAAATCATATGTTGTATGATTCTACTTACTCGAGGTATCTAAAACAGCTAAGCTCTTAGAAGCAGAGAGTAAAATAGTGGTTTCCAGGGGCCAAAGAAAGAGGAAATTGGGAGTTGCTATTCAATAGGTATAAAGTTTCAGTTATACAAGATAAATAAGTTCCAGAGACCCACTGTACAATATGCCTATAGTCAATATTATATCATTAATACTTAAAACTTTGTTAAAGTGGTAGATCTCAGATTAAATGTCCTTACTATATATATTTTTTAAATTGATCATTTTGAAATGTTGCCTATAGCCTTCAGAATTAACATATACCTACACACATACACACACACCACCCTTACTTTCATACAGTGCCTAATTTTAATATTAATTTATGCAATGTTTATTTATTAAATGCTACATTGTGCTAGACCTTTTTAGAGACTGAGATACAACCTATTAAGACAGACTTCATTTTAAATCCCTCCTGTATAGAATTTACTATTTCTAGCAATATTTTATCTCAGTAAATCTAATCAAGTCTAAACATTTTCAGACTCCTTAAGTTACTTCTGACTTGTATAATTTACCAGAAATTTCATTAAAGCATTAATTTTTCACCAATTTATAAACTTTATCACTGCAGTTTTTATTAGCTAATATCTAATTAACAGGTTCAACTTTTAATTTTAGGGACAAGTTATTTTCCTACGCTATCAACAGTTTTACAATAATTACTTTTTACTTTATGAGACCTTTCTGCATCACTTCTAGTAATTAGAATTCCACACTTAATATCTCACACTCATAGTGACATTTATATCTGTCTTTTTTATTCTCAGTCTTGAAATACTAAATAGTTAGTTATTTTAACTATCTATTTTAAAGAAATCAAGAGCAATAATGAGCATGAAATTACAGTATTAAATATACCACAGACATGCTCATTGATGGAAAAATTTGATCCTCATTTCCTGACATTTACATCATATATATCCATTTACTATCAACTTCCTTCGTATAGTGAAGTATAAATTAAATGTTAATGATTTTTGACAGATAGAAACAATGATTAAACAATGTCATCTCTCTCTCTTGAAACAAATATAAATTCACTGAATAGTTCTAATACTAATTCTGGCAGCAGCTTTGTACATTCTTTCTGAGATTTGTTTCCTTTAAAAATTTAGAGACTAAAACTTATAACAATAACCAATATGGTCTTTTAAATAAAATTCTGGAATCACCATAAATTGTTTTGCTATAAAAAAACAACACAAATTCTAAAAAGATATAAATAAAATTGACTTGTGGGAGCTTTGCTCAAGCTAAGAGTTCAGTTAGCTAAATAATTTCATCAATTTAGGTTTGACCTAATATACTATCCAAACTATTTCCCTGAGATTTAAAAATTCTGAATTTAAGAGTTTAAATGGCAATTATCCACATTGTTTTCTTCTTTTGCTTATAGTATTGTAATCAGTATTTTCAGGAAGTGCCTTGATATGAAACATCCAATATAATTTTAATGATTAGTCTTTTCAAATAAAAAAATCTTTAAATAAAATATACTTAATTAAATTGAGAAAAACTCTTGTAAGATCAAAATAAACTTTCTGAAGAGCTAGACACTATGTAAAAACTGGAAGTAAGATTTGTTATTCATTGGAAAAGAAATGGGAAGCATTTGAAAATAGTTTAAGAGAATCTTCTTTTTCCAATGCTTGAAGCATGAATTTAATGTGCTATATATCCACTCAGTATCAATGTAAACACTTTATTATGTATTTTATTCAATATTTTCAATTTAGAATACATACGTTCGAAGATTATGACACAGAAGAAAATCAAGGTAAACAAGTGATCTAGCATATAATGACAGCAAAAATACTTTATAGAGAAGTATTTTTCCGCCAAAGACACAAACCCAAAATTATAAGAAAAAAATTAGTTAACAGAAATTACCTAAGAAAGTCTTTAAATATCTCATACAACAGATGTGAACAAAAATAGATCTTTGAAAAAGAGAATTTCTTAACATTTTTAAGGCTTCAGGATAGATAAGCCAGAGATTCTCTAACACTGTTTGTCCTAAAGAATCCTGGATTTTAAAGCAGCCTTGGAAGTGAGGATTTTTAAGTTAAGTAATGTATGCTAGAAAGTGAACATGGAAATTTACATGTGAATAACACATATCTGAATATACTATGTCAATCAGGAAACATGAATGCTGCACCAACAAAAGGTAAAATATAAATATGTAAGACATTTACAAGAGTTTACAATTTTTTGATTAAAAATATGTATACACATATATATGCATTTTATATACATACATATATGTTAACTGTAAACACGAAGCAAAACGAATGTGTTGTGAACTGAATATGTTAAAGCCTTAACCCCCAGCATGGCTCTTTATTTGGAGATGAGGCCTTGAGGGAAGTAATTAAGTTTAAATAAAGTCATAAGGGAGGGGCCCTGATTTGATAGCATTTATGTTCTTATGAGACACCAGAGAGTTCATTTTCTCTCATTCTGAGTGTGCAGAGAGGAAAGACCACATGAGGATGCAATAAGAAGGTGACTGAAAGTCTGGAAGAAGGTTCTCATCGGGAACCAAACCATGCTGGATCTCAGTCTGAGACCATGAGCCTCCAAAACGGCAAGAAAATAAATGTCTGCTATTTAAGCCGTGCAGTCTGTAATATATATATATATATATATATATATATATATATATATATATATATATATATATATACACACACACACACACACACACACACACACACACACACATGTATGTATGTATGTATGTATTATTATTATTATTATTATATTATATATATGTAATATATATATATATATTTTTTTTGGCAGCCTAAGTAGACTAACATAAAATAAATGCCAAAAGAGTAGAAGAGACAATTAGTGCTGAGCAAGGATGTATGGGCTGAATAAGATCATCGTAACAAAGGGAAGATCTTCTAAGAAGGTGGGATCTGATCTGTGGAAGGATTTGGATGTGGAAGACAGTGTTAATGGTTAAATGAGTGCAAATTATAAATGTGAAAACTGAATACATTCAGGAGACAAGTGTCCATCAGTACCAAGTAGAAACTGAGGGTTCAAGTGCAGTCAGAGATAAATGCAGCAGATAAAATAAGCAAGCACTTTTTTTTTTATCTCTTCAGATTTTCTACTGAAAAGTATTTAATTAGCTCAGGAGACACTCCCTGGGTAACAAAGAGAATATCCATTTAAAAAGTATGTGCTCATGGGTTCACTGAATCTTGGAGCTGGAAAGAGCTGAAAGTTTCTTAACACAATCAAGTGGCCTCATTGCCCCTAAAGAACAAAGCAGGGCAAACTCTGCAAATAGAAATCTCTTCACATTATTAGACAGGCTACGTTGTCCAAAAACAAATGAGCAAACAATTAAACATTTAGTTTTCTCTTGAAAAGATGTATTTATCTAACTAGATCAAGCAAGGACTCTAATAGAGCCACTGGAAGAGCGGACAGGGATTAGAGAACTCACTTCCATCCTTCCTCATTTCCTCAGAAAAGAGAGCCTAATATATGCCTGGAGCCTGTACACAGCATAGAGGTGAACATCAATTTTCATCCACCTAATGTCCAGGGTCTTAGTTAAAACTAGGAGCTCAGAAGGAAATCAAGAATCATATCTCTTGTGGAATGGCAGGAGTGTTCCCAAGAGGAAGATGTGCACAAAGTCACTTGAAGAGCTGTATTCAAGCAAGGCAGAATTCAACTCTAGTGTTGTCTCCTTCTGAGGATGCTTTAATGTTGCATATAAAATCTTCACCTAGAATAATAATCTGATGAAGGGGCAGAATGCTCGGGGTAAAGGGGAAGACAGTTATTCCACTGCATTTATTTTGGGCTCCAGCAAAGAAGAGTTTTGGCATCTCCAGTCACTACTATAACCATAATCAGTAAAAGAGAAATCTGTAAGAAGGCAGGAAGAGCAAACTTTTCATCATTGCAGAGGTTTATAAAAGGGTGCCCTTTGATGGAAGGGGCAGGGGGCCAAAGGGCAGCAACATCTCTGTTAGAGTAACAAGCAGTCACTTTGGAAACCAGCATGACAGCTTTTAAGCAATTGATAAATAAATTGCATCAAAGTAAAATGCTTCATTAATAAATGCTCACAATTCCACAAAGGATTAATCTTTGTTCATTTCTGCAGTTGAAGCAACATGTCTTTTTCTTAAAATTCCTCTTTGTCCTGGTTCTTCTTCCAAATACAGTAGCTAACTAGAAGAGTGTCAGCTCTAATTGGATGACGGTTTGGAGACTTCAATTCACCTGAAGGTTAAATAATGTAGCATAGAGCCTGTGTTATTGAAAGGGAATGTTTTAATACACTGGCAGAAATGCAGAGACACAGCAGCTGTGTGAACTCTGGCAGACACACTGCCCTGGAGAAGCCCTATACTGTCTCTAATATCTTAAGTTCAGCAGTTTTAATTCCCACCTCTATGTGATGTTTGACAGTTCATTCATTTAGAGAGCCTCAGGGATGCACAGGTGACTCAAGTTCGAATAGCTATTTTAAGGATATGTCGCCTCTGTTTATTTTTTAATGCTAAGAAGAACACACTGAATGAGACAGAGGAAGACCTTTTGCACACAAGAGAAACTGTTCTTTCAAAAAGGAGAATGTTTTGACATTTAGAGACTAAGCACTCCTTTGGAGGATAGACTTCCTTAAAATTGAAACATTGATTGGTAGTAAAGTTAAACAGACCCCAACCACATAGCACCCTCTCTGAATGTTGGGTTTTTAAAGCACTAAAGGCTATAAAGCAGGGGTCTAGGCTAACTATGAAATCTGTATTGTTTATTGCAGTACCTTCAATATGCCTCTACATTCAGGCTGTGAAAAGTGGTTATGAGCCTCATTTCTATTTGAATTAGAAACGTTACCAAAAACAGAAGTTAACATTTAACAGAGGAGACCATGCTCTTCACAGCAGATGAAAATATAGAGGAAATGGATCTTGACAATACTACCCACAGTATATTCCCAAGTAAATATATGGGGCGATTGGTCAGTTGTCAGTGATATGGGTGCAGAGAGACTGATTAAGGAGGTCAACAAAAAAGATGAGGGAATTAGCCAGGTCATTTGTGGGTAAAGGGTAGACACCCTGAAGAGCCGAGAAGATCAAAGGTAGCAAGGGTAGCAAATGAGGTCTTTAACCAAATCATAATATATCAATAGCTATCTTCTTAAGAAAAATATGTCTTCTAAAAGTAGTTCATTGGATTTTTCAGAAGTTAACACAGAATTTCTATTAAAAAAAAAACTGATGTACTTACTAACATAAAAAGAACATTACCAAGAATAAGTTAGCAATGCTTAAAATATTATTTCTTATGTTCCAAACTAACATTTTTAAATTTCAATGAAAAATGACTCATTCTTGTCACATTAAATATCATAATTCAAAGTAAAAAAAATCTGTATGGAAATTATATTGAGCTTTCCAGTATATAAAAATGAACTAAGTTTCATTGAAATACAAAAACATCAACTGCTCCACAGAATCAATTCTTGAAATCTAAACGATTAATTGCTCAGATATACAAGACTATTATTTTTAATAAGTAAGCTCAGCTTAATTTTTCTACCTCTTTCTTACATCCCATTTACTCCACACTGTTATTTTCCTTGAGCTAAATCCTCATTATAGTTATCGCATCCAAATAAAAAGTCCATTCTGCCAAATCTTTTTTTAATAATCTATATTTCTTTGTTCTTTCCTTTAATTTCTCTTCCAACAACCATCTCCAAGCTTTTTCAGAGTTCCAAGCATTCCCCACTATTCCATTGGTTTACCCTTGGAGTTTGGAAGGATGTAGGAGAAATGTTTTTGATTCTCTAGGGAGCAACAAGTTTGTCCATGTCCTTCATCCACTCCCTCCAACCTCATTCTCTTGAGAATCATAGCTCTTAAGTTTCACACATGCAGAACTATTAATCATCTTTCTCAAGTGTTATTTTGATTAAAGAATATCTCAAGTACAGAATACCTGGTTATTTCAGAAATATTTTAAGCAGGCCTTATTAGCACTTTTCCATCTGAAGTAACTTTTATTTTCCCTGGCAAATCACATGCAACATCACTGAAGGCTTAGACATTCAGTTCATCTAAAACATATATGTTAGATGCTTCCTTTTTTTCTTTTTTAACCCAAGATGTTATAATGAAAATGTTCTTGATATGAAAGACACTCATAGGACACTGGAGATTTCCTTTGAATGAGTAATTAAGTTTTTGAAATACTCAAATTAGTACTGCATTAAATTAAAGGTGTCATTTCCAATAGTCATTTTGTGCTGACATTTCTACATTAGCAAATTGTATTTCTGGAAGAAACTAGTGTCTAGGGACAGCATTTTGTTACTGCCCTTGTTAAGTACTGGGAGAAAATTCTGCTTAAGATTGTGTTTGTTTTATCATCAATGTATTATGTTCAATGGCATTCAGAGGCAAAAAAATATTTTTAATATTCAGTAGTCATTTTTAGCATAGATTGTTAGCATACATTGTTAGCATAAATTGTTGCTAATATGTTTTTTGAAACTAACTTTCATCAAATATAAAAAAGTATTACATTTATATGATGAATTGCTCCCTTGGTAGAAGCATAGAAAAAATGCAGCCAGGTTCATGAGAATAGCCTTGGACTGTCTACATCAAATTGTTATTTCTACAATTTTAACTATGCTTGTTTCTATTTGTGATTTGTTCCAGTTATCTATTGCTAAATAACAAACCACTCCAAATTTAGCAGCTTAAAACAACAAACACCATTTGTTTTGCTCACAAACATGAAATGTGAGCATAAATCAGTGGCAACATCTTATCTCTGCCTCACGCACCATCAGCTGGGGGAGGAGAAAAAGAAGTCGAGGATGTTTTGGCTGAAGATGGAACAATCATAAGCCTAATCACTCACACACCCACTGGCCGTGGTGGCTGTGGGATGGATGGGACTTTAACTGGTAGCTATCGGCCAGAACACCTACATGAGGTCCTTCATGTGGCTGTTTGGCTTCCTCCCAGCATAATGGCTGGCATCTAAGAGCAAACATCTCAAGAGAACAATGTGAACATGCATGGCAATTTTTTTATGACCTAGACTCTGAAGTCACACAGCATCACTCAGCTGCACTCTACTAATAAAGGTAGCAACTAAGATCTTTCTAATTCAAAGGGAGAAGACATGAGCCTTACCAACTAATAGAAGATTTGTCAGCCTCGCAGTATGAAAATTGCATGTGAGATCGGATATATTATGAAGACTGTCTTTGGAAAATACAATCTGCCATATGGCTGTACATATATTTCAGAAGATGTAGCTCACCTACAATGTATGTTTCATAAAATACTCCTGCTAAAACTGCTCTTGCCAAATACTTTCCAGCAGGGGAAAGTTTTTTGAATTTAACTTTGGGTATGATATGAATAACTACTAACTAAATGTTACTCAAAAAAGGCTTACTTCTAATGAGAAGCACACTTATCTATCTTAGTTTCACTCTGTCGAGAGCTGAGGGTTGGAGTTAAGCCATCTTAACATCATTCTTTGTGGAATATACTCTTAACTATTTTGATGCATTCGAAAGAAATTCATTATGTAGACAAGGATTGGAAAATGCACGTCCACTCTTGGCTGGCCTAACCTTACAGCTTTAAATCAGCCACTTGGCTCCTTTGTCTCAACATCCAGTAATTTTGAGCCCCAAAATCTTTGCTTTATTATCAGTCTTAATCATTAACATTGCCCCATTCCATACCCTGTTTCATTACCTATCCTTAGCTCCAGACCTCTCTCGTCAGCCTCATGACTGGAGTCTCACACTTGTTGCCTTTAAATCTGATGATAATAGAACAAGTTTATATTATTTTCTTACATATGCTCATTGTTCCTCAGGTTACATCTTTTCCACTATTCCAGACTACAGGCTTCTGCCACTTCCACTACTCAGCTACCCAGCCTCTACAACCCTACCTGAGTGCCAAACCTACGAAGCCTCCATTTCTGAGGCCTGGGAAAGCCGAAAGAATGATACTCCAACTGTGGAGAGCATAAACATAAAGTACATAGATACTTATCTCCAATTAGTTAAGAATCTAATTGAAAAAACACATATGTAAACAACAAAATATAACACACAGCTGAATAAAATGAATGCTATAAGAGAAATACAAACTACTTAGCAACATTATTTGAGGATTCAGATAAACTGTAAAAGTTTCCTAGAAAATCATTTGATGCTGACAAACAGTTATGTATAATAAACATAACTCAATCAATGTGATCCTAGTTCAATTTAGTTAGTTGGTTGTCCCAAAGGAAGATAGAAGCACCTGTTGCTAAGCACCATAAAAAAAAAAAAAAAAAAAAAAAAAAAAAGGTTTCCTAGGACTGGATATGTCTTAACAATGAATGGAAGCTCCCACTATCCCAACCTAGATTCCCCTGTCAGTAGTGGCATTGTGCCATATTACTTAAATTTCTAGGCAAGAAGATAGATACCAAATAGTTCTCCACATGAAAGTTTGTCACTGATAGCTCTGTTGAAGCAAAAGAAACAAGTGTTGCAGGTGCTTGGAGATATGCGACATTCCAATGGGAACATTTCTGATCTCATATATACTTGAATATGTGGTGACACACAGTGTTCAGTAGATATTGCTTATACTTTTGTATCCTATATAAAAATTCCCACTTGTTTATTTTGGATATTATCTAAATCTCCTTTATGTGTTTCTTACCAAAATTCCAAATATTGTCTTTGATCTTTTCAACTACTTTGACTCCCTGAAATTCCAAGATATATTTTGGCACAAGACGAAAAGAACTGAATAGATTATTTTTCTGATTCTCTTTTCAACTTTAGAGTAAACACAACTTAAAAGTTATTATCAATACCATGTGACTGAATTAAAGGTGTAGGATGTGTTTTTTATGTGCTCACCTTTGGATGACACGATTCAACCTCTTAGTACATTTTTTCCTTTATCGATATTTTTAAGCCAAGATAATTTTTATGCTTAATTTTTAATTGCTGGAGAAAATCTTGGGCATTTCAATAAAGTTGACTTAAAAAAAAAAGAAAAAAAGATAAACAGAATGAACTTTTCTTTGTAGAAGCTAAAGCTTTAAATGTGGATGACTAATGTTTGAGGAATAAATAATCATTGCATACAATTGTGGGCTGTAGTTTCTTTAGTCTGTGAACTATTTTGTATTCAAAGTGTAATTTTATTTCTTTGTCTTATATAACCCAATATAAAAATATTCAGAATACTGGAAATGTAGGTAAATGTTTAATAAACCAAAAACCTTTACAGGAGAGAATTCTAAATAATGAAATCATTCCTGGCTTCTTAAGGTAGCCTATAGTAACAGTGTTTTGATGATCTAATTGCTGCCAATCAGCAGTTATTTCTCTGGCCCATCCCTGTAATAGTCAACATCTCATGAGAAAGTATCTAAGTGTGAACTCTGTGCTCTAGTCTGAGAATGGAAAGTAGATTACCCTTTCCTGTAATCCTTTTCCACTGGCTGTCTGAGTAGGCATGGTGGATGCCTTCTATCAGCAATCTGGGCTCCAGCCTGAGCTGGACCAAAATCTGGAGCCCTAGTCTCACTAGTCTACTCCACAGTGGGAGCAATTAGTTGACCCTTGCTAGATCCAATCCTGATATGAAGGTTACTAATCTTCCTTCCTAGCATTCCACTTGCCTCCTGGGACTTCAATAATCACTTATTAAATTTTCTCTTGATGTAGGATGGTCCTTTGAAAACCCCTTTCTAAGGGTTTAAGAACTATCAAAGCAAATACTATATATTTTTTACTAATACTCTTAAAATAAGGCATTCCTCAGTTATAGGCTCTCCCTTGAGGTAGTTGCTGGGTACTAGATATCTTACATCTATATAGATATGAAATAGGCTGCTGCAATTTGATGATATACAGCAGGGTACATTCAGATGTCAATGCTATATTTGAAATCCAAGTGAGTGTTTAGTTTCAAACCTGGTATTTTTTTAAATTGATGGTTTTCTTTTACTGCGCAGCCTGGCCTCTGAAAGACTTTCTCTGTGATTGTATAGCTCATATTCTCAACTGTGGTTTCCCAGATGGCCGGCACCTAAATGCCTGGTTACTCACAGTAAGAGTCAACATTACACCGAGCCAGGCACTTAAAACAGCCATTTACTCACCTAATTATTTTTCTTCTATCCTACAAGTTTATACCAGTATCTTTGAGAATATGTAGGTTCTCAGAACATTCTCATATTCCTCTGTCAAACATCAATTTGTACCAAACATTGCCTGGAGTGTCAGCTATATCCACCAAGTAACTCCCTTTTTGGCTCAGGGTTAATCCCCTCTGTTATGTGTTATTTTTATGCAATAAGACTATGTAGTTTGGGGGAAAAAACTTCTTCTAACTGCACATTTAGACCTAGAACATATCTGTATTCCAAATAACTCTAGTATGCAATTTTTAGAATGAGTAAAATGGAGAGCAATATATCCGTGGTTCTTCCCCTCATACAGCTGACCGACTAAGAGCCTCAGACTAAAAACAAACAAATAACTACAAGAAAAGAAGAAAGGAGGGTAGTAAAAACAAGTGAATCCTATAAAAGAGCAGGGCTTACAGTTCTCTCAGTGAATGACATGAGCTGTGATCGTGTGCTGAAACATATGAAGGACCAAATAATCCACTTTGACCTCCAGAGCTCACCCCTCCCTTAGCCATAGTGCCAGAAATCCCCAAATTAATCCTTTTGCTTAACCAAATGGTGCAGCGCATGGTACAAATTTAATAAATACTCACTGAATGAATGTCATAACAAGAATTCTTTAGCTCTAGCCTTTCACCAAATTGTGTCCCAAGGACATAAGCCACAGGACTTGGAAATTTATTCTAGGACACCATGCAAGCTCCCAGGGGAACAGGCTAAATGCATGCTCACAAATTTGCTCGCAGCCAGTTCAGCTGAAGACAATAACTTATTCTGATTTACTAAGCTGGACTTTGAAAATTCAGTGTGAATAACTAACCATCTTCTAACTTGTCTATTTTCATAAAAGAAAAACTAACAGCTATATGTTAAAATCTGTAATATCAAATTCTGGCAACCACACTTAGTGCTGACCTACTTACACTCTTGGCCCCGTTAAAAGAGAAAAATTAACACAGATGTACTTTGATAATTTATTCCTTTTTAATTAAATAGATTTAGCAACTGAATTTCAGCTACATTGCTAAGGAAGAGTCATTGCATTGATTTTCCAGTCTTTAGGATTTAGATATAGTTAGAGATTAATTTTATGGAGGAGGGTCTTAGGCTAAGGTTCAAATTTTCAAACTGTTTACGGGTATTTAACAGCACTCTGTGAACTGCACTTATAGTCCTTACCAGTTCTTGGTTATAAAGGTAACTATTCAGGCATTCATTGAAAGCATATTTGAGGGTCTGAACATGAGACAGAATAGATGGCTGACAAAAATCACTCCTTGAAAATTCTAAATCAGTGGCACTTGATTTCATGAAACAATAATTATGTACCTATTGTACATCAAGTCTTATGCTGTTAAACAGACTGGTAAACCATCAATTGCAACACAACGTGATAAGCCTTATAATAGGGATATGCAAATAATGCTAACAGAAAGTGAGGGAAGGTGCAGACAACTGCTTCATGACAGGAATAGATCGGATGTTATTGCTCTTTCTTTCTACAAGTGTGTGCGTGTGTTTAACCTTGTATTGAGCTCTTATTACATCCTAGGCACTGTACTAAGTATTTTTCAGGAATTCTAATTTGATACTCACAGTTCTAGGAAGTGAGCAATTATCTTCCTCATTTCAACCTTGCATGTGTGAGTGAAGATGGAAGCAGTGGTAAGAGTGGTAAAATATTAAATCCAGCCAGGTAAGGACATAGCAACAAATGGTTTTATAATAAAGGCAAAAAGGAGCTACTAAGGAATTTTTATGCAGATTAGTAACACGTCTCATTTCCTATTACAAAGAGTTCTTTCCATTTACATCAGCTTGGTGGGGATATGGCCTCAGGGGCTTTCTGTAGAAAAGCCTGCTGGGTCACAAACAATAGTCAAGGATAGCATCATCCATAGCTGTTACAGAATAAGTCACATGAGGAAGCAGCAAGAGCCCTGATTAAGGCATGTCCAGCCATGATGTCAATAGCTCCAAAAGCACTATTTCAAGTGTTGGTTCATTCATTGTTTTTCTGCTGGTGGTATATCACAAGGAAGTGAGAAGCAATGATTATCTGTGAAATGCATTACTAGTTTCTTTTTGATAAATGTGATAAAACTCTCACCCAGAGAATAAAGTAGAGTGGCCAAGGTTGAGCATTAAGTAAAAGAAGAAGCAAACACTCAACCACCCACCATCCTCTACACATACACACACACGCACACACACGCACACACACGCACACACACACACGGCTCTGCTTGATCTAATGCATACAGATTCTGTGTTATATATTGTTATGATCAGAATATACTATCTGCTTCCCTTCACACACTGAGTAGCTACAATGTACAGGTTCCTTATTCTAGCCACAGATTAGAAATCTGGGCAACTTTTTAAACATACTCACTTTGAAGCGTCACCTTAGAACATTCACTCATAATTGCTCTGGGCAGGGCCCAGGTATTGACATTTTTAAAAAGATCCCCAAGTGATTCCCATACAAGTTAGAGCTGAGAACTGTAAACTCAGAGGGGATGCATAAGAATGCATAAGCTGCTGACTATGATTTGGTGAATTTCAGTTCTTGCCAGAGTAAATGTCCTCTTTAGGCCTTCAGAGTCTGAATATCATCCATTGCTCTACACCCTAAACAAATTATTTGTTTGCTCGTCTCCGCATGCCTTTCAGGACATATACAAAGGTAAAGACCAAATAAATGCAGAAGCTGTCGAGACATGCTATTGAATCTCAGGTGCTATTGTTGGCCCACTTTTCCATTTTTAAAATTGGGTTTTAAACTCAGTCCTCAAAGAATTATATGTTTTCTCTACCTACAGTTAGAATATGTTACCTCCAAAGCAGCAATGATGACTGAATTATTTATAAAATAATTATTTATAAAATGGTATGCTTCTCAAGGAAACTATTAAGAGAAACTAGAGTCTTTTCCTACAGTGATTTTTTCCCCACAAATCAAAGTAGACACTTTGTTAATACAGCTAAGTATAATAATTCTGATATTCCTAAAAGGAAAGTTATTACAGAAAACAAATCTAGGTATTATCTAATTCCCTTTTTATGGGTCTGAGCTGTTCCAGTCAACACCTATTACAACTCAACTCAACTTTTATTATAGGATTTGAGTGTTATGTTTTTGTTATTTTCAACTGATACTGAATCTTTTAAGGTGGAACTGAACCTCCCTAAGGAATACTTATGGCTGCTTTCAGGACAAAATGTTTCAACAGCTTAGAGCTTATTTGCATCTGGCAAATGAGAATTTTGTTTGAGGGCTGCTTACTGGAAATGGGAGCAGTCTATAGTGTCTCTTCCATCCCCCATCAAGTTGATAAATTCTAAGACTATGCATATCCCTTCTCTATGTCAAAAGAAGATAAATATTGTTTAGATGAGGCGTAACACAGTATGATTTTAAGAAATCACATGATAAGGTTCTTACCCAGAGAATAAACGGTAAGGAAGCAACTTTCCATTGTCAATCTTAGGAGTGAAAGTCTCCCACTTTCAAAGGCCACCAGCAGCTAAGTGGCCTTATTAGAAACCCTCTCTAAGACAAGTAAATCTTTTTCCAGATATAGTTCAGAATCATAAAATACTATATTAAACCCTAATTTTTTTAAAAGAAACCATGTATTCTAGAACATATAATTGTAAAACAACATGAAAGAATTTTTTAAAGAATTTTAAAATAAAAATTCCATTTATCACCATACATTTGACCCCCTTTACACTTACCTACCTCCCCCCTCTCCATTTTTTCCAATTTAACTTTGGGTGGCTAACACACAATACAATATACATGTGACATATTATCGAATCATACACTTGAAACTTACATAATTTTATTAACCTATGTCACCCCAGTAAGTTTAATTTTAAAAAGTTATAAAGAAATGACATAATGACATTATGTATTATATCATACATACCTATGATATAATTTAATTTAAAAATTAGGTACAGGAAGAGATTAACAATAAAAATCATAATAAAATAGAACAATTGTAATGATATATTCTAATAAAAGTTATATGGATGTGAAAAAAAATTTCAAGTATATCCTCTTCTATGTGTATCAACTGAATCATGATATACAGTACAAGAACTAAAAGTTTTCTAAAAGAGCTGATCCCTTTCCTGAATGGGATCCAATATAAAGAAAACATCATCTAGCATTTATACTGAACATACACTAACAGATCATTATTTCACCCAGATTAAATTGCTGGGGGAAAAGTTAGCACCATCCCTTAAGGACATTTAGATCAGATGCTGATCTAAAAGGTCTTACAAGTACTCAATATGAAGTATTTCTTCCCACTCATCTAACCCTCATCAAATAACCAAGAGGTCGTAAATTTCCACCTAATTCATCTGGCTTTCCATAGTGAATTAAATGATGCAAGTCTACCAATTTCGGGTGGTGACTCATATAAACTATGACTAACTGATATAACACCAGAGTTTTTCCCAATTTTATTCTCAAAATTTAAGAGTGCACCATTCAAATCATTGAAAATCTAATGAAAGTTTTCTTTAAGTTGGCAATTTAGTATTGTTAAATCGCTAGGAGTTCTCTTTCCAGAGAATATATATGCATTAACCATAGGAAGGAATTTCCAATAATGTCTGTTTTTTTTTTCTTGAGAATATAGAGCATATAAGCAAGAATTTAGTCATGTGGGGGATAAGATACGTACACGTAATAGAAGTTACATACAACATGCAATACATTCTGTTCTGTAAATAGGATTGCAATAAACAGAGCAAGTGGCAAAAGTTATTTTTAAGTAAAGAAAAGTCAACTATATATTGACTTTTTTTTTTATGCCTACAGCACCTGGTCTTCCTAGGTGGTCTCCCACCCAAGTACTAATCAAGCCTGACCCTGCTTAGCTTCTCAGCTCAGATGAGATCGGGCACATTCAGGGTGGCATGGCCATAGACCATGCACTGTGGCTCCACTGTGGTGCCAACCCAGGACCCTCTGCGTGTAAAGCAGACGTGCTAACTGCTACACGATGGAACAACGTCCTATATTGACATTTAAGCATATGTTTAATACTTACAAATGAATTTGGTTTGGGTAAAGTTGAAAGTAGGCAATAATTATTTCATGTTGATACATACTCAAGGGATAAAAGTAAAGAGTAAAAGCAATATCATGTTACTCTATGTATATCATGGCATCCACTAGAGGTCATAAAATATTTACTAATTTTTAGTAATAGATTTAGTGTACAATGTTTTCCCAACTGAAAGTTCTAAAAACTGAGGTTCCTAAGTTTGTTCACTATCTACTGCCACTAACTCTTTTCCAAAAGCAGAAAAACTGAAAGGTATCTACCACTTCTCTGGTAGTACAGAGAAGCCCCTGATTCTGTTCTCTGGGAGAATCTTCCTTCTTCTTTACCCACTGTCCTGTGTGGCTGCTGACTTTACCTGCTGGGAGGTGCTTCTTTGCTAATTTTTTCCAATACCATATCTGAAATGTGCATTGAAAACGTGGCTTGCTTGGGGAGCCGCACAGCCTCTGTAGCTTGCTTCCTGCTGGTTTAGATGGTAGAGGAGGGAGTGGGGAGGTAGCACAGGCTCTTCTTTACAAGGGATTGAACCGGCTTTTATAAGAGAAATTCTTTGTTTCTTTGGAGAAAAAAAAAATTCCTCAAAAGTTTTAGTGGAATTCTGATCTATTTGCTTCACATCCATTTTCTATGCATACAACCCAGTCAGAAAATCTCATGCAGAAATGTATTTTAAGCCTGGAACTGTAATTTTTCATTTACTGGCTTCATACAATAAACTATTTCCCTTTCTCTCCCTTAAAGGCAGATCCCTTAAAGCTGATGGGGAAAAAATCAGCTCAGGTAGGAAAGCATTATCTAAATCTGATCTTTGTGGAGATACCAGATCCTATTTTCTGACACAGAACTATTGGAAGGTGCTTCAAAAAGACTTAGAAATACACAATACCAGCAAGTTACCAATTTCACCTCAGCTAAGAGAAATGTTAAACTTAAGTTCATAGTTCACATGCTATAATCTATCTAACAGGTGCCAGAGAGATCTTCTGTCTAATGAGCTCTTCCTCTGTACCTTGAAAAATATATTATCTTGAAACTATTCCTTAAGCACCTTTAGGTCACTTCTTTAAGTAGAAAGTGTATTATGTCATAATATTAATACTTATGGCATAAAATTAAGTAAAAAGAATAGAATATATGTATAGTCTCATTACATTTATGTTGGGGGAATTTGATGCATAGAAAAGAAGGCTAAAAGTAAAAAAAAAATTAATAATCATGATCAGATGATAAGATTACAGATAATGTTTTCCTAGTTTTCTCTATTTTCTAAATTTGCTTTCATTTCTACTAATTATTAATTAATAAAACATATATATGTCACAGACAAGTTCTATTGTTAGTTAGGAATAAACATAATAAATTATAGTGCAATCAGGATCTTCTTGCTTAACTTTTGTTATTTTTCTTATCACAGTCTGTTCAGGGAGACAGATATATAGAGTGTAGTCATTATTGAAAGTACTAGAACTAAATCTTAGGTTAAAACTAATCAGAGTCACTGTGAGGGTAAGTTTTGCACCATCTATTGAACAGTTAGAATCATTGAAATATAGAAATACCTTTATATAATAACATAATTTTAGAAAATGAATAGAAAAGCATAACTTTTGGGGGAAAAAGTGCAGGTTTTATAGTTTCTGATTAATAACACATTTTAATAACATACCCAGACAAAATGTTTTTTTGTGTTTTTTTACAAAGGTCAGAAGTACTTTTTAAATATTAAAAGATAAAGCTTTTAGGACATTTTAAGATTAAAAGAATGAAATAAACACAAATAAAGTATTAAAATGAAGTCTAATATATGATAAGCAAAAAGATGAACCACAAGGAAAAAATATTTGTGTCAAAAATAAACCACAAAGTAGTAGCATGAGATTATATCTTCGAAAAATCTGCAAATTAATAAAAATAGGTGGCTCCATAGAGTAGTGGTTAGCATGTCTGCTTTACAAGCAGAAGGTCCTGGGTCGCACCCCAGGTAGAGCCACGGACCATACCCCGGGTGCACCAGCACCCTCCACCCTGTGCACCAGGTCCCCTGGGTACCCCAGCACCCCACCCCCCAGTGTGCCAGGGGTGGGGTGGGGAGGTGCCAGGCCCTGGGTGTGGGTGTATGCTGCGAGCATGCAGGAAGAGATGCCCTACCTTCAGAGATCCAGTTCTTAAGGGGAGATGGCAACATTCATAGGTCAGGGGTGAAAATGGGATGGGAGGGAAATGAGAGGGGAAAAATGGACAAAAATTCAATAGGAAAAGGCAGGAATAAATCAAGAATATAAAAAAATAATTTGCTAAAGAGGAAATAATAATGTCTCATAAGTATTTATGAAAAGATAGTCAAGAGCATATATATTCAGAGAAATTCACATTAGCAAACAATAAGATATACTTTTCTACTAATATTTTTTCCAAAAAAAATTATATCCAGCAATACTCTACTATTGTGTCTTTTTTTATTCCATTCTTTCATTACCAAGTGTTGGTGAAGACATAAAGCAACAGGTACCACTAATGAGAGGGCAAATTGGTACTATTGTTTGGAGAACAATTTTGTCAACAGCTAGTAACAATTGAAGATGTACAAACACAACAACTAGAAATATGACCCCTGAAACAACTAGAAATCTTTCATAAGATATAAAAAATATGCTTTGAAAAGCATAGATGCATCACAAGAAAATTAGATAAATACCTACTAGACAAAAAAAGGGGGGCGGACTGAAAACTAGAACCATGCTCTGTGAGCTTTCATTTTGACTATCTAGGGAATTTTACCAATCTCTATAAACACAAAGACAACAAAACAAGAGGTCTTTGGCTTGAAGGAAGCTGGAACTTAGAACTGAGTTATCTGATCCCCTCACCCCACTAGAAACAACAAACACAACACAGGTAAACCCACCTATGCACACACACAGACACATACACATATGCACACAGACACATATAGTACTTGTTTTATAGAAGTTTACAACTTTAGTGAGAGGGTGGAATAAAAACAGATCCATCCATCACATTGCAAAGTATATATAGTTTATATTGTATGGGCTCTGTCTAGAAAATTGTCTTCTAAGACTTTGTAATATCAGATCTGTGATATATATATAAAGTTTAGAATTTGGATATATACTACCATGTGACCTGAGAGTTCCTAATTTAAGAAATTAACACTTCAAGTAATCTAGGCTGGCTGCATGGCACAAACAAAAGTAAACCTTCCTGAAAAGAAAACCTTGGATCTGTCACTATCCTTTTTGGAAAGGGACTGTTTACAGAGTTATGAATAGAATAACCATGCAAACCCTAAGGGAAAAAGCAACCTGGGGCTAGTAGTAGCAAAGCCATTATTAAGAGAAGGGAGTAGATAGATATGGGAATCCAGGGAGGAACTGGGTAGAGAAGGTGATCTTGACTGGAGCAACAACCTCTGAGAACACCTGAGGAGGTGCACTTAATAGACATAGGTACAAGAATGTTCTCAGTATCACTGTTTTTAAATGCAAAGAGAGGATATATTTTAAATGTCACCAACAGGATAATAAATTAATAAATTATGATATAGCTATGCATTCATTGGAATACTGTATAGCAGTTATAAAAAATGAAAAAAGCACTACATTTATCAATATGGATACATCTCAAAAATATAATGAGTGAAAAAAAAGAGCAGCTTGTAAAAGAGTCCTATAGTTTAACATAAATTTTTAGTTTGTAAAACAATATTTGTATTATATATATTTATGTACATACGTAGGAATAACAAACACAACTTTAAGAATGCATAAGTTTTAGAAAGGGTGAAGAAGGGAATGAATTTAAGGAGGAGCACATAAATATTTGTTTATGTCTGTAGTGTTTTATTTTTTTTTTAATCTGATGAAAATATGGTAAGTGGTTAACATTTCACAAATCTGGGTGACAGATACATGAATCTTCATATTATTTTTCCAACAATTCTGTATTCTTCAAATAATTTATGATTAAAATTCAAGTCTCCTAAATGTTAAGTTAGATGATCAGCCTTTAAAACAGATGCCTCGCTAAACTAAATTAAAAATAAAGTCATGCGAAACAATAGTAAATCCAACTCTGATGAAATATTTCTGTATATTTTATTAAGCTGACATTTTCTAATAATTACAGGGTTCATTTTATAGTAATATTATATATGTTACTATAATTAAAAAATTCTAAAATTTTAAAGCATTAGAACATTCAGGAAGATACAAGGGAAAGTATCCACATTACTCTATGGTTAAAAAAAAAGAGAGAGACTATAAATAAAAACAATATAGTTACAGGCAAAGAGAGAAATCTTTGTGTTGGATTTACTTTTATGATAATTAGAACATCTCTTATTTTAGTCTTTTGTTTTCTTACTGATTCATATACCTAACCTCATTCCAGACTTGTTGAGGAAATCAACTAAATATATATTTACATATATGTACATATATTTCATATATATACATATTAACACAAACATACAGATATATAAATATGTGAGGAGTACGACATTATCTTGAGGTTAGAGAGTAACTGACTAAACTGAGATTGGAAAAAGATCCATTTTGAAATGACAAAAGTAAAAGTATTAATACAGAGAATAACAGAATATTAAATCAACTAACCATGTGCCTGTCTTTACCCTTCTTGCCTTCCACGTAAAAAGACCCATTTGCTGCTTGAGCAGATTCCCAGCCTGGGTTTTTGCCATGCTGGTGAGCCAGGCTGCAGAACTGCTGGTTTACGTGATTACAAGGGCTTGTGTGAATTCACTAAATTGAGGAAATTGGAGAAATCCCATGTGACATTCCAGACTGGGAAGTCAGTCTGCACAATTTCTTATTTAGAATCCTTTCTGAAGGAAAGAGGGAGACAATGACAGAGGAGATTGGAGCAATTCAGAGAACTTGCTTCATTCCTCTTGTCAAAGAACAGATCCCTTGAAGGCCTGGTTGCTCCCTCTGAAAAGGGAGACATCTCATAACATCATTTACTGATAAGTAAATTGAAGCTAGTGAGTGAGGCAGCCAGAGACAAGTCAAAATCAAGTTTCTTGATAACAACCCCCAAACTTTGGTACTAAAGCCAAATTTTCTTTCTTTGGAGAAGAAATTAACATTTCTGGCAGAATGCTTAAACAAATTTCTGATAAAGTTTAAAGTCTTGTTATGAGACTCTCTTTCCTTCTCACACAGCTGTCAGTTAAAAGTGACCGTTGGCCAGACTTTTTTTAATTTATAACTAATCCAGAGTTTTTCAAATTTGTTGCACATTAGAATCATATGGCTTTTAACTCCCAACGTTCAGATCAAACCCCATACCAATTAAATCAGAATGTCTGGGAGTGGAAGCCAAGGATTCCAGTAACTTTCACAGACACTTCCTTAAGTGAGTCCATCCTGCAGCCTGACAAAGAATGATTAAATGTTTCAAACCTGCCTCCTCTTCCCTTCCCTGCCTCACCTCTCTTTCTCTGTATCAGTCAACTGCTATCCCTCTCTTTTTTGCTCAAGGCCTTACTAAGAGTGAAATTAGTCTACCAGAAATTTTTCTTTTGCATGGATTAACTATTTTTCTAAAGTATTATCTCCTCTTTGTATTATCTCCCAAAGTTAAATGATATACTTAGATACTTTAAAAAATATTAACTGTTAAAGACAATACATTTTTTAAAGTATTTACATTTACATTAGGAAAATCTAAGAGAATCTAGTTACTCTAAATAAATAAAATCGCAACTAACAATTTACTGTCAGAAAAATAACCTTTGATTAACACCAAACGACTATTTAACTAAGCACCTTACATTTCTTCCACTTGCTTGCTCTTCATTATACAATTATTGAACTGCTAATGCCTTTATGAGCTCTAATCACTTTTTTTTGGCCTCTTCCCATCCATGGCTGTAGCTCTAATTGAGTTAACTAAGGAAGTAAATTATGCAATTGTCCATTATAAGATTAGCCAATTTCCCTATTTTCTAAACAGCTATTTACAAAACCACAATATATGGCAGAGAATATAAGATATCAGACAAATCCCCATTATTGAAAATGTTATTTTCAGTCAGATTTTTCTAAACTTTGTTTTCTTTTCATTCATTAACTTGCAAGAATAAAGTATATGCTTAAAAGCAGCCAAAACTAATATTATTGGTAGAGCAGAAAGAGATATTTGTTGAACTTCCAATATGTACTGGAGTCTATTTGAGCACTTAATACACATTATCCAATCTGCATAAAAATTTTAATACCATTTTTAATTTACAGTGAGGTAAATTGAGACTCTGCAAGGTAAAATAACATCTCCAAGGCATCCTGGTTGGAAAATAACAGTCAAGATTCAGTCTGTCAAAGAATCACTTAAGACCACTAGATTTTTTTACTGTCATTAAATGCAAATATATTGATTTTCCAGTCATGAGATCATAGGTCTGTAAAGAATTCACTAAGTAGCTGACTAAAGGAAAAAAGTTGGGGGTTTAATTGCTAAAAAGGAGTTCATAATGTTTATTGTAATTAAACATTGAAAATTAGCCCTCTGGATAAAATCAAATGAATACATATTGCCCATACATATTTTGTTAAAACAAGTTTCAACTTTCCCAAGAGACTTGTATCAAAATTTATATTTTAAAACTCTCAAAATTCAATCATAACAATTCAATTTTTGAAAATTAGGCAAAAATTTGAAGTAACATTTTACCAAGATATACAAGATGGTCAATAAGCACACAACATGCTCATGTCATTAGTCTTTAGGTAAATGCAAATTAAAACCATCATGAGTTATTACTGCAAACCTATTAGAGTGACTAAAATTCAAAAAAAAAATTAACAATACCAACTGCTAAAGAGGATGCACAGCAACTGGAACATTTACATTGTTAGAGATAATGCAAAATGGGACAGAATTTGGAAAACAGTTTGGCAGTTCTTTGAAAGTTAACCTGTATCTATCATGACCCAAGAATCTCACTCCTAGGTATTTATCCTAGGAAAATAACAGCTTACTTCATTTAAAAGTTTTACATAAATATTCACAACATCTTTATTCATAATTTTTAAAAACTGGGTGGAAAAAAAACAAATATCTTCCAATTGGTGAATTTAAAAAACTGTGTTATGCAATGGACTACGGCTCATCAATTAAAAAACATATTATGACAAGTGCAACAGCATGGACGAATCTCAAAGCATTATGTTGAAGGAAAGAAGCTAATTCAAAGGCTCCATACCCTATGATTCCATATATACAATAATATCCTAGAAAAATCAAAAATATAAAAATGGAGAACAAATCAGTGGTCACCAATGTTGGAGGTGAAGGGAACATTTGGCAACAGAGGGCAACAGGAAAAAGTTTTGGGGTGTGATGGAATTGTTCTGTGTCCTAATTATGGTGATGACTACACAAATCTATACAAGAGTTAAAACTCATAAGACCACACACATGCACACACACATAATAATTTTATGGTACGTTAATATTTTTTAAATAAAATAAAATCTTTAGTTACAGGAGAAAAAAATCCCTTGTTCATTCATTAGGAGTCTTCATTTAGAAGACTACATTGAAGCTTCGGCTATACTGAAGACACTTCAAAGTGCATAGTCAATTATCAGCTTTGTTTGGTTGAAATCAGCATGATGAAGACCAACATTAGCTTTCTTATCTCCTAGGAAATTACTGCTGTAATATTAAAAAATGCTTTTTCCAGGTCTTCAGCCTGAGGCAACAAAATGCACATGTAAAGAATAAGCAAATTATCAGATTTTAGAGTCTACACCACAATATCAATTTTGACATTCTCACAAAATTTCATTTTATTTATTCAAGTTATTCAAGTTCTCTATGTAAAACTATTTGATATACGAATCTGCAGAATTCTGGTTGCTCAAAAGTATTTAAAACCCAACTGACTACATACTTGACAGCAGCAACAATAAGAAACAACATAACAAATGTTTATAAACAAGTCTCTATTTGGACAGGTCTAAAACAAGTGCCATATCTAATAGGTTGGGTTTTCCCCATCTTAGATATCCAAATGGCTCATTACTGAATTTTACATAAGAATCCAAATGCAATAGGTGTTATTTGCCAGCACAATAACGTTACATTATGTAGAGAGTAAAAAACCCAAAGTGATTCTCTTATCTAACGTCTTTAGATAAGCAAGTCTAAAGCTTTCTTGTTGAGTTTGTATAGCACCCACAGTCATACAGTGTCATTTTCTATTATTGCAATTATAAAAATAGCTTCGAATGCAGCATTCAAGAACCTCAAGACAAGGGAGAAGCCTAGGTTCAAAACAGTGAAAACCAGTATTTCCAACCTCTCCAGGTAGATTTGCATGTCAACAGACAGCTAGATGAGAGATAGTAATTCATCTTAGATACCACTAATATAGAAATATCACAGCCTAAGTGGCATATGATCCCTTCCCAGGTGGCACCCTCCTTCCTCTGTCCAAGGCCCACAATGTTTAGTATTACCATGATATAAATATACCAAGACATATATGTACATAGTCTGAAATTCTGGTAAGTTATGGTAGTATACTTCTTGGGTATCTTAGGTTACAATAGAAAAAGTATAATTAACTCAAGCCATTCAAAAACTTTTTCATTGTTTAGTGAAGAAGTTATTATTAGTTTTTTCCTGAGATGAGATGCCCTCAGCACTATTTTACATTAGGGATTACAGAAAACTATTTTCCTCTATAGCAGGTAGTCAGGTCAGAATTAAAATGATATTAGAAACATACCTTAAAATTTTTTGACCATCATAACTAGTTTTGATTTTTTTCACAAAACTAGTGACTGAATATTATCAAACTCAAAGGTATAATTTCCACAGATAAGGTTATTAATTGTGGGATAATCAGAAATTAATTTCCATGAGTGAATCTTATCATAATTGTAGCTAGTAACATTTTTTAGAATATTCTAATAGATACAAACCTCTCTGGTATTCCAGAAGGATAACAAACTCAAATTAATTAAACTTCCTGAAACAATTATAGCTTTGCTGAATCCAATAGTCTCTATATAGTTTCTCTTAGAATTAGGATGTTCAGAAAAATAAGAGATAGAAGTTTAATGGTTTAAAAGTTAATAAAGTAAAATGTAAATAAGTAATCCTATTAGTAGGCTTTGTTCTGAATATTGGGTTACCTTTTTAAAATAATTTAGAGTAAAATATAAGTGAATTAAACTTTGTCACTAATGGGGGAGTCTTTGGATTACCATGAAGGGAAAAATAAAACATGAACAAATTTAAAAAGTGGTAATAATAAATCTAAAGTTTAGCAATCAACAACACTGTTCCATATAGAACTCAAAAGAGCTGGAACCAAGGGATAGGCAGAAAGGATTCTTAAACATCAGGCCAAGCCAGTGGGACTTCCAAGAGAGAAATTGTCAAGAAAGGTTTTCAAGATCAAAACGAAAAGGTCATATTCTTATTTCTGTCTAGCCACTGAGTCAAGAGATATAGAGGTAATTAGAACCACTAAGACCCCAGACTTGAAAGTCGAAGATGGACATAGGGCAGGAAAGAATGGGAAATAAGCAAAGTGCACGAGGTCAGGCATGGAACTAGTAGAAGCCGCTTGGGTACTGAATATAGGTTATCCAGGATGAATCTTAAGATGCAATTCTTTTGCTAACATATCTCTTATAGGGAGGGTAACCATATAATTAATCATCTCTGCTGAAACTCCTTTGGGAGAAATGGAGCATTAAAAATAATAAATATGTAATATTTTGCAATATTATTGACCAACAAATTATCCACATTATTAGGCTATTTAAATAATACTTTAAATAGTCTTTTAAACAGTACTATTCAAATGCTATTTTTTAAAATGAAGTTTTTCTAAAAACTAAAAATACATATTTATGTACATTAAACAAAAATTTTAAAAATCATATTGAATATCTGAACATTAACAAATAACAAAAGCAAAAAAATTATTCTTATTTTAATGTTTTTAAATAACATTTTTCTCTAATACTGTATTTCCAGTATTTTTCTGAAGAATTTTTTTTCTATTTAATCTTATTATTTTTCATGGTTTTCATAAAACTGCCTCCAATTTTCTTTAACATTTTGAAATTATTGCTATTTTCAATTAATAATTCTTGTAGATCATAATATTTTAAAGTAAAAACTTTCTGTGTAGGTACTAAAAATGTTTGTTAAATTCAGAGCAATTTCTACTCAATAGGAGATATCATCAAAGATAATTTTGTAATATTTCAACCTAAATATTTTCATAGGTATTGGCTTTTTTGCTACCATTCAAAGCAATTTTCTTTAACAAATATTTTACAAGACAAATCTCAAATAAATTATCTCTTTTCAAGATTCCCTTTAATATTTTGCCAGACATGGTTGCTGCAAAATCATAGCCGCTAGTTTTTTTTCCCCTTAGTTTTATTTTATTTTGGCATTGAATATAAATTTATCTAATGAAATATAGAATCTCCATCAAAAGATTCTTCTCACAAGTCAAGATATTTTGGTTTGCAATTATAGAATTTCAAATTTAAATCGTTTACTCCATTGGAGACTATAAGTTAATTTGCTCAGTTCTATCATTGGAAAAAGTTCTTTGCCATAAGGTTTGCAATAGTCATTTATTTGCTAAAAGTTTCAAATGCTGACATTTTAGAAACTGTGTTCATTAACAACACAGTTGATTAAAATTTTCAACTTATTTTGACAAAAATGCAATCAAAATTTAGGATTTGTCTAAAGTTTCTCTACCATTACAATTAACCTTAGGTTGATTTACAAAGAAATTCTTTAAAGGTTAAAACATTCCTAAAATCTTCTTGATACATACCACCACGGTACAGTACTTTCTAAAATTCAAATTTAGCTATATCACAAAACAATTTGAAGTTCCCTATTTACATGCTAAAATTTTTGTAAGTATGTATAATTATAAATTATGTAAATGTGTATAATTTCAGATTCTATAGTACAAAATATTACATGACAAGCAATCCTAAAGTCAAGTTTTAATTTAATAAGAATTCACTGCAACTTTGTGCTCCACCAGAATACATATACATATTATATGAAAAACAAATGATTTCTACCAACAATGTTGAATTTTTTAACGGAATTTATGATAATATTTATAATAATGTCAGCTTTATGCTGTTTCACCTTTGACAGAATACACTTTCAAAGTTATATTTTAACTAATATGAATTGGATGAAAATATCAAGCTGTTATAGAAATAAACAAATAATTTTCTATTTGAAGTATCTGATGGCGGGGTATAATCTGATGACATTATTTAATTGATTGCAAAGTTCTGCTTGTGGAGCTGGCACATAAACGGTATTATTTTATAGGCATAAAATAAAACTGAATCAAAAGAAACAAAACTAATTTTGAAGAGTAGTCACTTGATATAAATGAAACGTTATGCTTTCCAGAGTGATATATAAAGGCACACTCAGTATGTTGTTGTCTCAGGCATAATAATGTTCTTTAAGGAACTATTAACATTTGAAGTAGACGCTTCAATTTTGTGCCTTCAGGTTTTCACATGGTCAGTTATAGTGCTCTACATGTGCCCTCCCCCCACCTTGTTGGTTGCTAAATGTCTACATTCTATCTGAGTTACCCTTGAGAATCAGAAATTTACTACTTAGCTTGTCATTTTTAATGCCATTTTGTCCCTTTGGATTTTTGAGAGCTATTAAAAATTTTTAAGTGTTACCAAATACCGAAATGAATAAACAGGTTTAACTTTATATCTAATAGCAAATGGCAAGGAAGAGCAATCAGATAGATCTTCTTAGATGCTTTTAGAGAAGGAGGACTCTGCCTCTATTCTTCATACATTTTTTTTCTTATCTACCTAACTGAAAATTCCCATTCCCTCTGACCCCAGTGATTAGTGACAGCTTCAGCAATTTCACAATCCATGGCATGGGCCACACCACAGTTAGATGATACCTCGAGGGGCTACTTCATATCACTATCCTGAAACCAGAGGAGTGAATTGTTCCTATTTCATGTCCTAGTACACTCTGTTTTATCAACAAGGTCCCCATCTGCTGTCCTTGAATAGAAGGTATCAGATATATTGCATCCAAAAAGGGTCAGTTTATTTCTGGTTATCTTTCAGATTTAACTATAATACACGATAGTGTGAACTCCAATCACTGCACAAGTATATCATATGAAGATAGTAGAAGCTTAAAATACAAAGTGGGATATACAAGTCCATCCCAGCTTATTTTAGTACAAATATTAATTATATAAAACCTTATTAAAAATAAAAACATTCACAATAAACAATCAATCAGACAGAACATGAGACAGATGGAGATGGATTGGCATTCTTACATGGGCTCTGTCACACATGCTTGGTAGTACCATACGTCCAATATCCAACCCATAAAAAAGTTCCCACTTGCATCCTACAAATGTTAAGCCTCCACTTTATGAGGAAAAGCTTTCTTGTACCCAGAGGTAAACATTTGGACAAGGGCATCCAGTACAACAGTCCAAGATTTATTCCATCCTGAAATTTAAGAACTGTTCCCCAAACTCAATATTATAGAGGTAGAAGTAAGTAAAGACAGTAGCAGGATCTCAGGAACCACTACCTAGATGTACTGGCCAACTGGTACAATTATGTTTTGGCAATACTTTCTAAGTTTATAATCTAGAAGAAATTTCCTGAAATATTTTAAATGAGCAAATATACTCTTACTTGAACAATTGCCACCTATCAAATAAAAATAAACAACAGTGTTCATTTTAAAACAAAGACATTTGTCACAACAACCCCAAAACTAATAAATAACGTTATTTCATTTCTCACCAATGGAAAAACCCTTAACTCTTAACTTGATAAGAGCCTATGGTAAACTTTTAATTCACATTTCTTGTATAGAGAAAGATTCCATCAAGGTAACAAATGTGGATCTGTAACCATGTTGTTTTAAACAAACAAACAAACAAAAAGCCAAAATTCATATGTTTGTTTTATAACAATATGGTAAGCTCCCATTGTGTATAATACCTATACTAAGGGTTTCAGGTATACTCTGGTAAATATGATTTTATCCATGAGAGGTTTATAATCACCTGAAGAATTTATAGCAACAGTTTATGTCATCCAGGACCCTGCCATCACATAAAACATTTTGGTAGACATCGGAATAAATGAGATCTATGAAGCTCTATATATGACCAGTGAACAATCAAAAAGTAAAAATTACAATTCCATTCACAATAACATTTAAAAGAATAAAAAGTTTATGACTAAATTTAACAAAAGTTTAATTTTGAACATAGAAAGTTACAAAACTTTGCTGAGGGAATATAAAGATCTAAAATGAAGAGACTCTCCATGTTCATGGATTGAAAGACTCATTATTGTTGAGATTTCATTTCTCCTCACATTGATCTTTAGATTCAGTGTAATCCTATCGAAATTCCAGCAGCCTCTTTGGTAGCAGTGTGCAAGCAGATACTAAAAATTATATGGGAACGGGAAACTAGCCAAAACAATTTTGAAAACAAAGAACAAATTTGGCTGTCTTTCACTTTCCAATTTCAAAGTTACTCTAAAGTTACAATGTGGTACTGGCATAAGGATAGATATATGTAGATTAATGGAGCAAAATTAAGAGTCCAGGAAAAAGAAACTTTATATTTATAGTCAATTGATTTTGACAAAGGTGGGAAGGAAACTCATTGGGAAAACGATAGTCTGTTCAACAATCTGGTTAAACAACTAGCATCCACATAGACTTGCATATGTTCATAGTAGCATTATTCATAATTGCCAAAAACTGAAACAATCTAAATGTCTATCAATGGGGGAGTGGATAGGCAAAATGCAGTACATCCATAAAATAGGATACTCTTCAGCAATATGAAAGAACAAATTGCTAACACATGCTACATCATAGATGAACCTCACAAACATTCTGCAAATTGAAAGAAGTCAGAAATAAAAAAGACATATTGTATGATTCCATTTATACGAAATATTTAGAAAGAGCAAATTCATAAAAACAGAAAGTAAATCAGTAATTGCCTAAGGCTGAGGACAAAAAGGAGACATGTAAATAGACATGAGAGATCTTACTACGGAGATGAAATTCTAAAACTGGTTTATGGTGACAGTTGCACCACTCACTAGAGTTACTAAAGATCACTGAATTGCATACTTGAAATAAATTTTATAACATGGAAAATATATGTTGATGAATTAGGGAAATATATCTTTAAATAACAAGCAGATGGATGAGATTGCAGGTGATAACATATTTGACATCATGCTCTTAATATATTTCAAATCAATTTGAGAGGCAGATAATTTCCTTAGATCTGAATCAAGCATCTGACCATGACCTGGTCACCTTCATAACTATTCAAGAGATTCAGTATGTGATATCAACCATGGAAAAACTGAGTGACAAATAGAACACTGGATTTACCTTGAAGCTCACCCAGAAATCTTCAAGCTGTGCAATAAGAAGGAAACACTCTTGACGGTGAATATTAGACAAGACTTACTTGAGAACAAAAGCCTTCTCAGGTGTTTTTAAAGCGTTTTTGACCTTTCCAGGCTCAGTCTCTGTTACAAATTGAGATCAGGGCCTGCCATTCAATTGCTTCCCTACTTTAAATATATAGACCGCAAAATATCATAATTCCTTGAAAAGCTATTAAAATATGCTGAAGTGATCTCAAACTTAAGACTGGTTCAATAAGGTCAGAAATGATTTGAAAGTAGATCACAATAAAACATTTTATTCTTTCTAAATGTCTACAATAGATGCTTTCTTAACACATCCACTTAATTACTCACAAATCAAAACAAAAAACTATCCAGTCTCTTTCTAAAGCACAATGATCTGCTCACAGTATGCTAAGTGCTCAAAGTCCATAGTCCTCTCACGTAATTCTGGGCACATCTGCTCACATAAATTGCATCACATTTTTATCCAAAGTCTGGTGCTTATTCCCAAATTATCATTGTAATTATGTTATTTAAATATTACCAATGATGTCAGTGAAAATTGTGTTATTCAAACCTCTATAAATCCTCTTCTCCATCAAAGCAATAAGAATAGCAAAAAAATGTGTTAGAATCAACTTTTTCAGAAGTCTGAAAATTAACTAAATGTTTCTAACCATCCAAGTAGTGTTATTTAAGAAAAAAATTGTTGAATTTTATAACAAGTTTTGTGGCATTTTTTCTTGCTGTATTTTTCCCCCCTCCACTAGCTATGCAGTAGTCTTAAAAACCAACAGCACACAATCATGGTAAAACAAAAACAAAAATGAAAAAAGCAGCCTCAAGGCCAACAGACAGGACAAAATGGGTTGGAGCTTTTTCAAAGCCCCATTCTCAGAGAATGGGCATTATTTGATCTATCTAGTAGCTCCCTTGAAGATCTCACTCACAAACTTTACTGACTCCACTCAGAGCTTGCCATGTGCAAACATCCTTTTCCCTAGAAGCATTAGTCAAAAATAATCAAAGGAAATTGTTTAACATTGTACTTGTCTGGGTTGGTGAATTAGCATTGTGGCAAACAATAGACTAACCAAAAAGCTTAAAAGGAAAAGCCAGAATGGAGACTTTCAAAGGGGGCTTTGAAAACTCCAGGCATATTCCTGCAAATCTAGAAGGCCATGTGCTTGTGTAGGTCATACTTATTCTCTGAACTTTTGCTGTAATTATTGTCAAAACCACATCATTTAACACTTAATGATAGGGTAGCACATATGACTTTTAATTATAGGTTACTTTAATTTCCCCAACATTATATTAACAGCTAACTATTACATAGCACCGACTGTGTGCCAGGCACTATTCTTAGTGCTTTAGATGTGTTGGCTTATTTAATCCTCATAATAAGTTAAATACTATTATTACCCCATTTTACAGAGGCAAAAACTTAAAACTCCAAGGTAAAATGATTCCTAAGTGGTGGAACTGGGATTCAAATGCCAGCCTTTCAACTCAAGTAATATCATCTCTAGCTTGGCTTCTAGCTTGTAGAAAGGGTAAAGGCTTTGGAGTCAAAGATTTGTGAACATAAAACTTCCTCATTTGGGAAAAGTATTTAATTTCTTATTAATCTCAGTTTTTTTGAAATCAGTCTGATAACACTATTATTTCATTAGGATTATTATGAATATTAGACAATAATGTATGTGAAAATATACTTTCTATATTGAAAAGTGCTAATAAAAATATTACTCATTAGATATCTGGGTAGGAAGAAGGCAAGAACAGCACGTAGAGCAGAGTTAACAAGATCTCGTTTTGATCCTGACTTGAAAAGTTGCCATTCTTGAGATCTTGGGCAAATCATTTAAACTTTATGTCAGTGTTGGCATCTATAAAATAAGAATTATATACACTAACTTCATGGGTTCTGAGGACTAATGAGAGAAAAGAAACAAAACACCTGATAAATATAGTGTACTCAACAAATATCATTTTCCTTTCTACTCCCCTTCATAAACATAGAGCAATGTCCCATTTCCATCACTTAATTCTGCTGTATTTTGTTTCATAACATTTATCAGCCTCTGATATATTATCTATTGATTTGTTTCTTTATTTTCTACTGTATTCCCAATATCTAGGAAAATAGCAAATACTCATAAGTATTTGTTGAAGGACTTATTATTATCTATCATGATCATTTTTGAGGTCAGGGTCAATATTACTGTAATCACTTAACACAAAATATTTATAGGAAAATATTTATTGAGGAGCTTTGAAGTAGCATAATATGTTCTCAATCCTGTTTTCTCAAAGATTAGTCTCCAGACTACCTGTATCAGAATCACCTTAGATATTTATCACATCAGGATTGCTGAATCAAAATGGTGATGTCTCAGGAATTTATCTTTTAAGCAATATCTACCTTTTTCTTCCTTTTTTTTCCTTTTAATCCACACTTCTGTTTACTGGCCATTTAAAAAACCCTGTTCTTAACATAAAATTTTGTTATAATTTGGGTCAAAAAAAAAATAGAAGGCTTTTAAATTTTAAATTCAAAGACTCTGAAACTAATTTTATTTTTCTAACTATATGCTCATAGTTTGAAAAATGTTGGTCAGCAATCTGGGTAACATTTTTAAAATATCTAGAAAACCACCTATGTTACAAAGACAAACTTTTACAATAGGAAAATAAAAAGTATAGTATTGAAGTGACTGCCTCTTTGTCATTCCAAATGATTTTACTGCTCTGTGGACCTATACTAAGTTAAATATGGTAATAATTCCAAAGTTGCCACAGCAATCAAGAACACTCGACTACTGGAGAGTTCATTTGGCACACACCGAACCTCGTGCCACAGCTGGAAAGGTGTTCAGAGCTGATGCCACATACTCATTCTTTGGCTCTAAGCACAGCAGCAATTGTACCTCCAGTTCTCATATGTGCTGTAATTCAAAATTTGAAAATACTGATCTCTAAGGAGATTATATATCTACTCTATTAAATCTTAAGTATATATAGTTTTATACTCTGATGTACTTTTGTCTACCTGCTGTTATAAGCTGGACAGAGGAATGAGTTCCAAATAACAGCTAGAAGAGGAGAGTCAAGGGAAGCACCAGCCTAATTGTTGAGCCAATTTTTATCCCTTTTACTCATTGACTATAATCTCCGATGAACACAGAGGTAGCAATCTGTGAAGAATGATGTAACATTGTGAAGTGACTTCTCTGGAATCAGTACTTTAGGTACATCAAAAAGAATTAGGAAATGTCAGTTTTAAGCTCAGCACTACTACAGGCCTTCAGTGAAAGACAGAAGTAGATGTGGGCTTCTTACATCTTAGTTGGGAAGAGTGTCATAAGTGGCACTAAAGAACTAAAATATAGTACACAGTCAAGAAATATTTGAGCACAGTGGTTAAAAATGCAGATTTTAAAGTCAGACTAGCATTTGAATTCTGGCTCTACTATTTTGTAGCTATGTCTTTGTGGCTGTGTGCTATTGTTGCTAAACCAGAACTTCCATATCTATTGACTGTGATGAACCTACTTACCAGAGAGTTCTTATATAGATTAAAAGCTAGATGTCATATGTATTTGATAGTAATAAGAATATTGAAAGCAACAATTATTGAATGTTTGCTATCTACTAGATATTTTTTGTAATATTAACTCATTTAATTCTCATAGGAAACTTATGAGAGGGTTACAGATTAGAAAATGGAAATATGGAGTGGTTATATAGCAGGCTCAAGGTCACACACAGTAAATGGTAAAGCTGAGAGCCGACCCCAGCCCAGAGTCTATACCCTTAACTATGGTGCCCTTCTGCCTTTCATAAATGGTAGCCAAAGCAGGGAGGAGGCCAGAGGCAGGTGATGGAATACATGCTTAGTCACACCTCTGGGAGATTGAGCTACAACATAAAGAAGTCACTAACAGATGGTAAACTATTTATTAGGACACAAATATGAGAAGTAAGAATCTCTAAGAAAAGTGGATATAGAGTAATCAATATTCTACTCAGCCACCTATTCAAAAAAAGGGAGAAAAAAATCTTTATTCCTGAGAAAGAACCATTAACAGTAATAGAACAACACTGTGATAAAGATCAAGATTTTATATGCACAATAATGTAATGCATGTACATTTTTGGTGTTCCCTGAAGCCTAAATAGTCTTTATTTCAGTTGCTATTACTTAAATCAAGCAGTCGTATCCTACCCTCACTTGGAAGCCACTTAGAAGCCTGCAAAACCATTATCTTCAGCAGCTTGCCTCACTATTCCTGGAGACAGCTGGTCTCTAAAGGAGGAGGGAGCCTCAGCAAGTGTTAGAGCAGCCTTTAATCTCAATAATGACAGCACTTAGGCCCTAATTATCCAGGCAAATAATTCATGCTACAACAGTGGGAGCAAAGTCCCCTTTTGGTCTCTTTCCTTCAAGTGTTTTCCTAAAATTAAACTCAAAAAGATCATGGCAGTTATCCAAGGTGGACTTGTCATGAAACAGAATAATGCCTCTGAGGAGGTCAAGAGTGCCTTAAGGACACCTGACCACAAAATGGGAACAATTTTCTAAATTCTACAATTTGATCAAGCCTTACTAAACACTAGGCAACATCACTTGGTTGCTGCAAAATCCAACTATTAAAATCTAGTTTTCTAAAAACACAAAACATTTTTATCTTAGTATGTTCTTTAAAAATAAAGATCCACAGTTTTTATAAGAGAAAGGGCCAGCATAGAGACAAGAAAAACAAAAGGTATACCATTACATTTACCAACTAAGTCCGGCGGGGGGCGGGGGGTCAAAAAGGGAAAATTCCTGTGGGCTAGGGTATATGTAAAAAGTTTTATAGTAACATTTTTCTTATCTCCATGCCACAGATGAATAAAGTGAGATTATAAAATTTGCTCAAGGTCACATAACTCCTAGGTAAAAATTCAAACTCAAGTGTTCTGACTCCAGAATCTAGACTTGCTCTACTGTACTGGACTATCTCTCCTGAGAACAGTAGGATTTGAACTGCCTTTGAATAAGTATAAAATTTATCAAAGTTAAAAGAAGAATGCAGTGCATTCCAAAAGAAGAAAATAAATATCAAAGGCACAGAAGTACACTGGAATATCTTGAAATGATATAGTGAAGAAGATGGTACAACTTAAGTGGAGTATTTAGCAAGAAGAGATCAGTTAAAAAATATGAAAACAGGGAGAGGGCCTCATAGTACAAAATAAAAAAGGGTGGTAATTCAGGGAAATCAATTTGATAGCTATGTGTTTGAAAATAATAACATTTGTTGAACAACTTCTATGTTCCAGGCAAACATCTTATTTAACCTTCATACCTTTAGAAATATAAGTACTATTATTATTATTCCTGCTCCAACAGCAAAGTTTGTCTGGACATTAAAATCCTATCGCATTCTCTAAATGTAGATGCTAACAATAAAATAAACAACACCCAGATAATGAGAACCAGTATAAAAGCCTTCTTTTGTGTTCATATTTTTCAACCTGATAATAATCTTCAGAAATAAATTTTAGATAAAAATTATTATTTTTTTTAATTTAAAGATGAAAATGCTAAATAATGCACCATTTCAGAGAATATTAAAAAAATCTAGACATATTTGGGGCATTCTCAATAGATGAAAAACATCTAGATGTATTTACCATGTCACAAAACTGCCTATGAACAAATTGATTTTATAAATAGAAAACAATTAAAAAAGTGTAATTAACATCAAATGGATAAGTGCTTAATGAACTATCTTATTCTAAGCATAGTCTTTGAAGAGAAAAATACAATTATTATGGTAAAAGTTAAACCAAATTTTGTTAGCATTAGGCTTTAGATCAATTCAATGCAATAAGTATTTGTAGAAGACCTGCAAATAGGGCCTGTTGGAGGGGCTGATTCTTCTACAGACTCTGGAAAATTCTTAGCATAAAGGAGATACAAAACACCCCTTTCCTTGCACAGCTGTTTAAGCCAGTATATAAACCTGGCTCATGAGCAGCCAATTCTTACTCCGCCAAGTAACCCATGATGAATTATGATCTGGCTCAAAAACCGAAACTACAGGAGTCTCCTCATGGAAATTTAAACTAAGAGACTACAGAGAAAACTGCTAGATGGTGATGAAAGCTTAAAGATACAAGTCATCTACAGTTCACGCTAGAACAGTGTGGGCATTGTGCCATCAGATTTTGAAGAAACTAGTCTGACAAAGAGAATACAAGACTGAAATGAGAGAAGCCATACATCCCCTGAGGGAGAGAGAGAAAGAGATAAAAACAAAATCTTTAGTTTTTAATCTTTCCCAGTTTCATTTCCCAAGAGTCTTGTACATATTCTGGTGCCTGTATTTAGATTTCTATGTGATTTCACTAGTTGTCCTTACAATGACTTTTTGTTGAGTGCTTTTCAAGACTTTTCTGCTTCATGCCAGCAAGATAATCTTGCCTAAGACACCTGCTATGATTTCAGCTCGGAACTATCATTCCGAGGGTTCAAAGATGACACCACAAGAATAATTCCTCCTCCTAAAAATCTTTCATCCAGGTAGAAAAGGAATACAGGCATATGTCAAATATAATAAAACACAGGCTGTGTAAGAGAACAAAGTACAATCAAAGGACCAGAAAACTATATGTGATTCAAATTAGTCAGGCTTCGTGAAGGTAAAATTTTCACCAGATCTTAAATAATATTAGTATTTCAAAAGTAAAGAAAAGTAGAAAATTATATTCTAGTGCAGGGAAACAGTATTAGTAAACATGTGGTGGCAGAAAAGGGTGACTTCTTTGCTGAGTAATTGTTCTGGGATGAGTTTACTGTATAGTACAGTAGGATGGAAGAATTAGGGGAAGATAAAGAAAGCATGGAAATAGAATGTGGAAATTATTGTGTAACCCAATGCAGATTTTTAATAATGAGAAATTAGTTTATTGATGTATGTCTTTAAAAAGCTTAAAATTTAGTTTTTAGTATTCACTAGGAGCAGAGGAAGTCAAAGTAAGACACCAGTTATTAGGCTAAATGATTTTGTAAATGTGGTTCTAGAAGGAAAGCCTAGAAGTGGTTTTCTGAGTTAAATGTATAAGCAAGACTGAAGGAAATTTGTTTACTAGGAAACAAAGTTCTACAGGTAACAGTGGAAAGAGTTACGAAAGAAATCAGTAATAAAAGCACAGGCTAGGAGGAGAGGAAGAACAAGGTAGTGCAAAGCTTAAAGTATGTGAGAAAATACTTTATGAATGGCAGCCAAAGATGACAGTTGGAAAGCATGGTGAAATAAGGTTCCAAAGGAATTCAGATGTGAAACAATCATAGTGGTTTGCATTTATATAAAGAAATTATTTTTCGAACCACAAAAATTATCAGTGTGTTATGGTGACTCAGCAGGTTGGTGAGTAATCAAACTCATAAAAACCAAACACACTGCATTGGATATTCTGAATTGACCTTAGCTACATTAATAGAGCCTGGGAAAATTCCTCAGGACCTAACTTTTGTGAAGAATATTAAAACAAACTAAAATAAATATTAGACATTTATGTTTCTGAAAAGGCATTAATTCCTTGAAAGCAAAAAGTGTTACTCTTTCTCCTCTTAATAGACCATTATAAATTTTATAAATGAATTGCAAATACTCCAGCAGTCTAAAATTTAAAATCTCAATCTAGAGACCACATTATATATGAAGTAGTCACTGGAAACCCCTTGACTTTTTCTGCCTTTTCCAAGTGGCTTAAACAAACGCTTGGTGTATAATGGTGCTTAACTTGGAAATTATTCAATGAACTGTATTTATATTCTCTAGACTATGGGAAAGTTGGGTGTTGATAAGGGAGAGAGATAGTCATTACAAGAAACATTCTTTTATTGCAGCCTAGTTTATTATTTTGTTCTTCTCAGATAAAATAGCAGTTATCACCTACAAAATAATCCTAAGTATGAGCTTGAAGCACTGTGTTCTCTCAGAGAAAGGAGACAGATGACAGAAAGACAGCCAAAATGTTACTCCTGATATTTTACCTTATTTGGAAAACCTGTTTGGGACTGGAAAAAAATTTAACTAGTATGCGATGTAAATTATTAGGAAATTAATGAACCAGGAGAATGATGAACAACCACCTAAATAAATCTGGATGTTTAAAATCAAAATAATAAATTGCAATAAAGAAACCCTCTCTGGAATAAAATTGGGAATAGTGAAAACTTATACCATCATCTGAAAAATATCTGAAAACTAAATCAAACATCTCTAGCTGAGTACAGATTTCACAGAAACATCTTATATAAGAGGTCTCTACAGGGTCCATCTAACATTATTTCCTTTAGAAAACTAAAATGAGGAAGAGAGTGGGTGAGTATTGGCTGCAGGAAAAGTAGAAAACACGGCATCAATGGTCATGCAAGAAACTTGATATTGTTGAAGAGATGTCAGTTTTGGAAGCAGAGTTCAGTTTAAACTCTCCTTCTCGATAGCTGTATAAATTTTAAGAACCTTAAAGTACCCATTTCAGATTATGTAAAGTAGAAAGTAGCGTAGTAATATCCTTTCATAGTGTTATTATAAAAATTATATGAAATTAATAATAACTAATAATGTTGGAAATTGCTGGCATAGAACTCAGAAATATTGGTTCCCATCTCTTTTCACCAACTACATCATCTCCTGGCTTTCTAGAATTATGTCTACAATAACCACACTGTAAAACTAGGTAATTTTAACCAAAGGAAGTCAATTCAGAATCATATATTCTCTATAAGCCTTCCTTGAAATTTCTGATATATAAAATATAGCTTCATTTAGAAACATAGGCACATTATTAAAATGTTATTTTTGGAGACTAATTTAGACGATCAATAATGAGTTGATATTTTGCAGTAGTTCAAAAGTAAAAAGTAAAATGTTTTTTTTTTTTTCCTGTTGTGTTTAATTATTTAAAATCCAAGAAGTAGTGCAATTGAGAGATGGTTAAAATTAAATTGCTTTTCTGTGTTGTCGAAAAATGTATAGATTATACCCAAACTACTTTGAGAAATTCCATTCATGTTTATCCAAAATAAAAGATCAGAAAATCCTTTTCACATTGCATACACATTATTTAAAAGGGTAATATCACAACCTAAAAAAAATTAAATAGACTATGAGAGGGGCACATACCTAAAAATACCTCTGGATCACACTTCTTCCTTCATTTCTTTTTGTTGTGGTTAATTTTAAAGATATATAATTTTCACCACACTCTCAAAAAGTAAAAATATTTACAAATACTTTCTTATGCATAAAACATTCTAGAGACGATTATAGGATATATAATTGGTCATCACATTTTATTAACAATCAAAACATCCTAAATTGCAATGCAACCAATATATTTATAAAGCAGATATTCAACAGACTCAGAGTTGAAAATAAAATGGTCTTGCCTCTAAATTCTGTCTTTAGAATTTAGACTTCAGAATTTTGGAAAAATTGAGAAATCTGCAAAAAATTGTTTCTTCCTCAGTATAATCTCTAGTGGTTTTTTAGTGTTTTTCTTCATCCTTTGAGAGTTCTTAATCTTCATAATTCTACTGTGATTTTAGTGATTTAAAATAAACAATTAATTCGTATGGACATTTAGTTTAGATTAGATTACGGGTCATTCACAGAAAATTCAAATATTCCCAATTGGTTTCATTCCCCCATGACAATAAGGTGTATGCATAGATCTCATCAGGATTTTACATATGTGAAAAAAAATGATGAAGTTTAAATTATCTCTAACATATAGTAGTTAATGGAGAAATACTTGCCCCAAATTATAAACAAGTTAGCATTAGCATGGCATTATAAATTCTTAACATCTAGAACCTCATCTGTCTTTGCAATTCCAACCTAATGATTTATGGTCACAAATCACATGTTCAATCATGAGATTATGAAAGTGTTGAAGATTCCTACCTAAGAGCAAAGTAAAAGCTATAAACCAGAGAAGGCAAAAATACACTATTTGTGCTACCATTATCCTGCACCCAGAGCAAACAGCATTAATCAAACCATTTTTTTAATTGAATTTATTCAGATATCTTACATAAAATTCCATTAAATGATAGAAACTATGGTCAAATTTATGTTTTAAAAAATGCTCATTCCAACTCATCACCTTCTCATTGTTAATAAAATAATTGTATGATAATTCCTCAATTAAAATATTTTGTTACTTTAATTGTAAAATTGTTTTTGCTATGAAAAGAATCAAAATAGACAATAAAGATGTTATATTGTTATTGGCCTATTCTTTTCTGTCTAAAAATAGATGACTGATCTTTTCAAACAGTATACACATTGATTATGCTGAATATTATATATTTTAATTTTTTAATATGGAAAATTTCAAATACTAAAAAAGGTAGAGAGAATTGTCTAATGAACTTTTATGTACATTCCAGTTATTTCCAACAATTATTAACATTCTGCTGTTCTAATCCCTTTGCCTGTTTTTCCTAAGATATTTTAAACCAAATACTAGAAAGCATGTCATTTTACCCATAAACACTTTGGTATGTATCTCTATCAGAAAAAGTAATTTAATATATCACAATTATCATTCTCAACAAAATTGGCTATAATTTCGTCATATTGACTAATAACCATTCCATATTTGTCTTCAATTGTCTGAAAATGTTTTTGAATTTTTACTACAAATCAGCAATCAAGATCCAGCCATATCTCTTCCCTGCTTAAAAATCCCCTATGTTTCCCATTACCCTTAGGATTCAGTCCATAATATTTGGCATAACCTCTAAAGCACTGCACAATCTAGTTTCTGCATTTAATAGCAATGACTTTTTTGTAAATAAAAAATTCTCATAAATCTTTAAGTATTCTGAAATACAGCCCTTATAGAAAGAAAAAACTTTGAACCTATATATGTTGATGGATATTAACTAGAATTATTGTGGTGATCATTTTGCAATATATACAAATACCGAAACATGTTGTACACTTGAAACTAACAATGTTATATATCAGTTATAACTCAATTTTTAAAAAAGGCAGAAGAAATGTTTGAAACTTTCATCAACTTTCAAAAAAATGAGTTGATATTCTAGCTACCCCCAGAGATGTTCAAAAGGTTTTGTGTTTTTGCTTTTATGCTTGTTTGATTTTATTTGAGGTATCAATAAGTGGTTCACTACATTGTGGTCATTATTCTTTTGCCCCATCTTTGGCAGTGGGAGCTGTTCAGATCAGCTCTTGTGTAATTTTGACATGATTATAATACACTTGGATAGCTTTTTCTTATCTGTTCTGACAAGATGTCCCAGTCTCATCATGCACAATTTCTGCCTGACCTGCAATTAGTCATTTCTCTAAAGATCTTTGGTTTCTTTTAGTGGTAAATGATTTTTAGGAGACTCTGAGTTCTAGAGACTATTGAGTTCTAGAGTACTCCTTCTGACTGTGTAGGTTATTGTTTCTAGAGCTTTTCAGTGGACAAACCCAGAAAACATATATTGTCAGATAGAGAAAAATAAAAAGTACATATATAATATCCGATTAAAGTTAACAATTGCAGAATTTTTACCTCCTTGATTTTATATTTTATCTCTTTTACTCTGAAAACCAGTTTCCTAACAATAATATAATTATTTAATTGCTTTATTTTATCTGTTTATGTGTTTATTAATAATAGTTTCAAAATGACATTGCCAACAATACCAATGAGTGTGGGTTAATATTTCTTCATAGTTCTTTTCGATTTTACAATATATCTCACTAATGATATAAAGTCAAAATACTGTGTTTTAAAATCACTTAAAAGTTATTCTTTTTATGGTTCTCTGTGATGTAGAGTTAAATTCATTAGTATCTATTTTCTATTTTACATATTGATTTATATTAATTTTGTTTATAATTATGTAAGATACTCATATGATTCTCAAGCCAAAAGTATAAAACAAAGCATTTTGATAGAGGTTTAGCCTCCATCACTATTTATTCTGCACTGTTTTCTTCACATTTCTTATAGATAATCATTTTGATTAGTTATTGGCTTATCCTTGAGTTGTTTCTTCTTGCAAGTCAATACACAGAGATACATATATATTCATCCACACAAGCCAACACTTTTTGCTTAAGAAGAAACTTATGGTACACATTCTTGTGCATCTTGTATTTTTAATTAATAGTATATATTAGAGAATACTCCAAACATTTTTAGAAATCTACTCTATTTTATAGATGTACTATTATTATATACCAGATAGCTTTTTTGAAGACTTCATAAAACAATTTTCTAATAATTTTACAAGTAGCTTATTGTTACTAAAGGGATTTTTTTTTTAATGTGTGCCACCTTATTTCCCATTGAAATAAAAGGTTAACTCCTTAGTTTTCTGGAAATAGTCCCCTCTCAAGCACAAAATGGCTGACTCTCATGTGAAAATGTGTATGTTAATAATGGAAAAGTAAAATACAATACACTTCTTAAAACCAAAGCTAAAATTTGTGGTTAAGTTTCCCCTTGACATGAATTGAAATAAAGAATTTACTCTGTGGGTCATACAATAAAATAAAATAAGCAGTAAATTAATTGGTTTACGTTTACAAACACTAAACATTTAGCTATGAACTTGCTAAAATGTATAACAAATTTGAAAAATAAAAGCTTTGAGTCAAACAAGTTCATATATTTCATAACACATCTCCATTATCTCTGCCAATACTTAAATGGCATAAATTTTGAACATGTTTGTGCAAAACTACTAAATACACATGCACAATACACATCACAGAATATATCAAATGTACATGTCACTGAGGCAGAATTCATCAAGGATACTCCACCAAACAATTCAACAAGCACATATTGGGTACCTATGATGGGTTAAGCACTCCATTATCTGCTGGGAATACAAAGTTGAATTGACTCCCTGAATTTCACATTTCTACTAACGTGTGAGTTTTTAACAGATTGATGAAAGACAGACATAAGTTACAAATTCTGAAAGAATGCGCTAAGGACAATGATAAATATTTACAAACTACAGCTGAGGCAGCACAGAGATGTTCAAGTGATTAATTCTCAGGAAAGCTTCCCAGCTAAGTGGCAGCTGGGCTGAGCAATGAAAGATAAATAACTCTGAGAAGAAAGATGGACATAGAAATCCCTGGCAAAGGGAAGACCAAAGGATATTATAATATCTATGAGGAAACTCTACAAATGGCCTTCCCTGGGACTTAGTATCTCTAGGAGCTTTTAAAAATATGCAGGCCTAGATACCATCCCACCCCTACAAACACACATTTACATTAATTAGCCTGGGGCGGCCTGGCCCCAGAAACTTTTCAAATTTCCCAGGTAATTCAATGTGAAATCGAGAATGAGAACCATTGCGATAATTAATATCCAGAACTACCCCCAAAAGATTTGAACCCTATACGAACAGGTATTTTTAGCTCTTAGAGGGATTTCCTCTGTTTATAGGAATCCTGTCATTGTCGTCCAACACTGTATCCTGCACGTAATGTTCTCAATGTTTCCCTCTATCACTTTCAAATAAAAAAATGGTCATCTTTTTTGATACATATTAAAATCAGCATTCTAAAACTATGTTAGTTCCTTTGCTTGTTTTTATAAACATATAGGAGAAGTGATGCTTTTAGCACTGGTAACAAATTAGACTTCACTGTAAGCCAAATTCTAATGCAAGTGAAAGAAGTTTGCTCATCTTTTTGGCCATTAATGCTTAATTATGCATTTTATTTTCAGTAAAGTTTTTACTTTAAAATGCTCATTAGAAACAATTAGTCTTCTCTCTTTTCTAATTTATATGCACCTGTTTTTAATTACAGTGGCACTATGTCAGCCTTAGAAAATGCATCTTAAACTCTATAATTGTAACAACTTGGATGCTTCTGCCTACCCAAGGATATTCATCTTCCTGTTTAAGAAATAATGTGGCCTTATTTTATCACAAATGTACTTCCTGTATTTTTCTGGTATAATAATTTTTGTACTTCTGCAATATATAAAAGTAAATAAGAGCATTTATATTTTGTTCTTGTTTCAGTGGCTTACATCTCAATGAAGGTAGTGAGTATATCCAAATTGAAAAGGGGACTGGAAACCCTGAAAAATAATTCATAATTATTAGATTTCTTTTCTAATTCTGTGACCCTGCTATGACTGAATATTTGCATGTCTCTCGCAACCAAAAAACAAATTCATATGTCGAAGCCCTAATCCTCAATGCAATGATGGTATTAGGAGGTTGGGCCTTTGGGAGGTGATTAGGTTAGATGAAGTCATGAGAGTGGGACCCCTCCGATGGAATCATTGTCCTTTTAAGAAGAAAAAGAGGCCAGAGCCCTCTGTTTCTTCATGATGTGAGGACACAGCAAGAAGACAGCCATCTGCAAACCGGGAACTAAATCTGTTGGAACCTTGATCTTAGACTTCTCAGCCTCCAGAAAGGTGAAAATTAAATGTTTGCTGTTTAAGCCACTTAGTCGATGGTATTTTGTTACAGCAACCAAAACTGACTGAGATAAACCTAAACCTAAACCAAAGCCATATTAACTAATATTGGAAAGTCTTCTGCCAGAAAATGTGACTACTCTCCTGGCAATAAACATAAACAAATTATCTACTTTTAATAAGAGAATCTTGAGCTGAAAGCACATAATTCTGTATTTTCTATAGGAACAGGTGGGGAGAAAAGTTTACTTATAACAATCTATTTTATAATATAACAAGGCATTTAAAAAATATTATAAATAATTGTTGACTGGTTAATAAATTTCTATTTTAGCAACTTTCAGATTTTCAATATAAATTAATCCTAACAAGGATAAAAAGAAAGAATAATGACTAAACAAGATAATGTAATAGTTTTCAGGTTATGATTACATAACATATAGCATTATAAGTCAGATACATGAATGCTTTTGAAAAAGTAATCAAAATTAATTCCTTATAAATGTAGTAAAGGAAATTCTCTTACCAAGGTAAAGCATGGGAAAAATCTGTTTTCAATATAACATTCTCACTCTTTCCCTGGAGCACCTTTTGGTTTGCAGCACCTTTCCTTATCCCTCCCTGACTAACCATCAAATTCCACATGCTCTCTCTGACATTCCACTCCAAGCCTGATAGCCCCCGAGAGCTCCTGGGCTTCCTCTCTTACATTAAAACTTAGCTATCCTTTTTACTATCTGCTTGGATTTCAATGCTATAGCAAAAACTTGATGAACAACTTTTTACATATACATTCATGGCTGATAGTAAATTTATTCCAAGTACATTTATGAATTTTCGCAATTATCATCTACAGCTTCTATTTTAAAATGAGGAAGTTTTACTAATGCTGAGAATGAAAGTGATGTGAAAAAAAATACTAAACAAGGGACCAAAAGTAGATTCACAACTCTGGGTATCTCATTTAAACTTTTTGATCCTTGATTTTAGCAATTGCAAAATAGATATAATAAGCATCCCATTTGCTGTGAGAATTATATAAAAAGATATAAGTAAAGGTACTTTGAAGCTTTTTGTAGGAATATTACATGTGTATGTATATATGTAAATACATATACATATATATTCATACAGAAAGAGTATTATTTACCCAATACTGTGGATCACATGGACCTTTCATGTCCTTCCTCTGCAATTATCAAACAAATGGCAGAATGGCAGTCAAATTTAGATGAAAAAGGGAAAGGAAATGACCTTTCAACAGAAAAGGATTGCTAGATACCTTGAAGACTACCACTGAGATTCCCAGGGAAATGGCTTTTAGAGAAATGGTCACCATTTCATACTTTAGCCTTCCAAGTTCAATATAGCTGAATTCGACACAGTGGGAGAATACAGAATAAAAATGGCCCTGCGGGTAATTGCATCCTATTATGTTTATATAAAAGGAAGATTGTGAACTTCATGCATTTTTTCAGTGTTCTTTCTTATAATTTTAGTGCACTGATCAAAACTAACTTAAAGTTATGTGCTGAAGGCTATAATTTAATAGAAAGTAAAATGTTTGATAAATGTATATCTTTAAGAAGATAACCTAGGAAAGCCTTCAGAAGCAAAATAAGATTGTCTTAAGCAAACCTATTTAAGTCTAGCCTATCACATAGACTCCCACACTATAAAATTATGGATTGATCAGGAGCAGCCAATAAGCTTGTAAAATATGCTGAGGAAACAAGTTCAGGCTAGTGTGTAATCTTAAAGCTGCTGAGACAGGAATATCACTAATTGCATTCTCTGAGTGACATTTTTGATCATCCTACTTTCTTCTCATACAGAAGATTTTATAAAAATTGAAAGGGTGTTAGGATATTGAGAAATCACCCAAGTGTTATGTGTTCACCTAGAATATCACTTTCTGTTTTTGTAGAGATTAGCAGAAAATGTTTTTGTTGTTTTTCCCAGAAGTCATACTGTGAGCAGTTATTTAGGATGTGCTGTATACACAATACTTCCTTACGTAGCTACTGAACTGGATAGAACTTCATGCCAACAAGACATAAATATCATTGGCTCCCTTTCCTTGTAATTTTTCAGAAGTATCTTGTATAAATGTACTGATGAAAACAACCAGTAATGGGGTTCCTTGGTGAGGAAAAGAAAGCATATAATGAATGCTGCGCTTCAGGGTAAGGACAACATCAGCAGGAGATAAAGAGAAGTTGAGCTGTGGTCAGCCTGAAAAATTATCGGAGAACCAGCAGACTAATCTCTGCTAATATATTAGTGGCTGTATGAATATAGCAGCTGTATCACTCATGTTGTGATAACCATTCTTTTTGTAAGAAAAAAGAACTTAAATACTCAGGCTCTGTTGCTGCCAAATAAGTGGAATTATAGCACTTTAATAGAATAATTTAAGGAATGACACTGGCCTTCTGGAAAAAGGGATACTTCTCATGTCCTAAAAGCCATTCACCTGGGGAAGCTGATGAGCTAAATGACAAACAGGTAACTGGATAAGACAAAAAAGAAAACCAAAAAAGCAGTGTTAATCTACTCATGAAAAAAAAAATTTATCTCCTTCTCACTTTCTTCAAATTCTTTTCTACTATCTACCCCAGAAATGCTTAATTTGACTGTTCGATAATCATTGTAATAGTTTTTTTTTTTTCAAAATAGTTACTTACGTCTTTCTATAACCCAGTGCTACTTAAAATTAGATAAATTTAGATTAACTTCAAACATTTATTTGGTTTAGCACTAATTTTATTTATATATGTTCAGTCTTCATATTTAGTTGATCACATGACAAGTTTTCAGTCCACAACATTTAAAAATGAAATGACAGTGTGCCACATAACTATGTATAAATCTAAATCACACTAACATCAATAAACGGCAGATTTCACATCCCCCCACCCCCATATCCATATTCCTTACCAGTTGGTCAATCTGGATAAGATAAACAATGTTGAGAGTTTTGGTGTTAGAGAAAAAAAAATGTAGAATATTTTCTCACAATACTAAATAGACAACTTATTTTTTTAAAAAAGATGTATTGGACACCTACTTCATGCCCATCTATGCTCAAACTATGGAAGATGTAAAAAAAAACAGAATGCTCAAGTTTACATGGCTAAAGAAGAAACTCATATCCAGGTCAGAACAAACCTGTACGCGGTGAAAGAGAAGTAAGAGGGAATTGAATTCGAGTTGAAGACCTACAAGGAGTTATACCTCCTCTGAAGAGCTGGTGCTAAAAATTACTCATGATTTCACATATTTTGATAAAAAAGCCAGAAAAAAAAATGCTTTTGTAAATTACTCCTACCTCTGAACTACTGTTTATGCTATTGTCCCTGGGCTTATACTTCTTATGTTTCTATATACCTTCTTGCAATATTTCCCAACTGTTCTATAGAACTTTCTCTGAATTTTCCAAAACTCAGTGAATAACTATTGTATAAAGGGGAAACTATATTTTTAACAGATGAAAATGTTTTTCTTTGCTAACTTTACTGTGTGTGAACTTTCTTTTAATCCATTGCCCAAAGGAGAATTGAGATTTTTATAGCAGAAATACAGAATCTATACACTCTGCTTTTGACACCCAAAATAAAAATGTAATGCTCAGTTTTTTTGTAACTTAACTTTATTAGGTAAACAGTTTTCCAAATTTCAAAACTATTCATTTCTATATGAAGAGACAAGCCTGGCTAACTTCTATCATAGAGTTATGGGATCTAGATCAAGATGGCAATGTAGGCCGATGCTGGGTTCACCTCTTCCCACAGGCACAACAAATCTGCAGCTACATATGCAAAACTTTCTCTGAAAAGATCCTAAAAACTGAGCAACTCCTATACATCTGGTCAATGAGAAGAGGTCCATGTCAAAGCAGGTAAGAGAAGTTAGGCCACAATCTTACCATAAACTCCATCCCTGGAGCAGAGACCTACTGCCAGGAGAGTACTCAAAACCCAGAGCATTTGAACCCCACACCGGTGCCCCAGCTTTTAAGACCTGTACCTGAGAGACGTACGTGAAAACTTCTAGCTTTGAAAATCAACAGTGCTCGCAGTCACGATGCTCAAAGTCATGATGCTCACAAGGCTGTAGAGACCTGAGAAATGGCTCTTAAAAGCTCTCACACTTGGACTCACCTGCCTGGGGCAGACACAGCAGATTCGGATAAGCCCAGACTTTCTGTGAATGAGGCTCATTTGCTCATCTTAAAGCACCTGCCTGAGGTGCAGGCATCTATTTACTAGACACTTAGAGGCCCACTGGCTAGCAGACCTCCTTTGCATTCTCTCTCTTCCTCTCTCTATTCAAAAAAAGCCATCTCTCTCTCTCTCTCTCTCTCTCTCTCTCTCTCTCTCTCTCTCTCTCTCTCTCTCTCTCTCTCTCCTTCTCATGCTGGGTTGTTTTGTTTTTCTTTTATCCCAGATGCCATCCACACACTCTCCCTCTGCCATGCTTCAAATTGCAAGTATGTCCCAGTGGGTAGCTTTTACACATATCCGGTGCCCCAGATTTTGCAGCAACCACCCAGGGTACTCTCTTTGACTGCCTGACTCTGGAGGCCAGAGAAGCTTGCAATCGTGGGTCCCACAGACTATAAAAAATAGAGAGATAGTTCTTGGCATTCTACCTCTCCCAGAGCACTATACAGATAAGGGAGTGAAACACACCCTAAGCTTTGGCCTGAGGGGCAGCCTTCAGGTTTGACACACCCCTGAAGAGAGCTGAGTTGAGAGCTGATGGAGGTTCTCTCAAGGAGCGGAGGTCAGTGGATGCAGTCTCTGAGCTCTCCCTCAGCCTCATTTTGTCCTGCCAGCATCTCTCAGAGAGGAGCTTATACTTTTCTATGGCTCCCCAATTTTTGCAGCTACACCAAGGGACACCTCTGCATTGCCTGGCTCTGGTATAGGTCTTGTGGGTATGCTATACATATATATCATATGTAAGTAATATTCATCTTACTGGTTCTATTTCTCCAGAGAACCCTAATATAATAGATAAGCCTAAAAAGGGTGCTCTGAGCCCCTATTGTATGAAAATACCATGTAGGAGACACAGGAGTTCCTCAGTGGAGGACTAGGAGATGCAGAGAAAAGAGTGGAACATCAGAGACTGGGAGTCAGAAGGAGAGGACTGCAGAATACAGGAACTTCATGACCAAAGTAAATGGTAGCAACTATGGATTTTAGCATCAGCTACCCAAATAACAAAAAATAGCAAGCCACACCTCTTAGAGGATGCCAGCTCACAGAACCCAAGAACCAGCACAGACTAACCATACCACAAAAAACTTAGGAAGAATACTAAGAGTATATGAGCCAGTTCACACCCCCAGCCCTCTATAATAAGATCATGTCAGTTTTTATCTGAGCAAATTTCACGAGAAGAGGCACTTTGAGAAGAGTAGAATAGCCCTGATATAAAATGTATATTTTGAATTGACTATTCAAAATACACTGGGCTAATCCTAAATAGGCCATCTTAAACCCAAACTTACCTTTATTTCCAAGATTAAGTTTATTCTGAGAGAGGTGATGTCAGCAAGATGGTGAAATAGGAGGTTCCCCATATATATCCCACCTCAACAACAACAATTGGGCACACATCCACAGACAAAAGAGCCTCTGTGAGAACTTTGGGATCCAGATAAGAAACAGCAAAACCCCAGTGGAGTTCAAGACCAAGAAGGGCAATTTTGAGAAAGCAAGCTCATGACCACGTGAAAGTTTTGCCAACAAAGACCCTAGCTACAGACACAAAAACAGCCCTGTCCCTCTGTGAACTTTCCCATTCAGTCTTTGTGCCCCGAAAGCCAGGCAGATCCTAACTCAGCCCTGTGACTGAACTCCAACTCCATTCATCAGTGACCTGAGGACATTCCTGCCCATACAGGAACCCCACAAGATGAACACCCATCCATGCTCTCAAAGGCAGGCCTTTAGACCTCAGTCTCAGCTATGGATCCAGAAGTAGCTCTATGACTCCATTGCAGACCCACTTAGCTGCAGTCCTAAGTGAGTCCTGCCCACTCAGTAACCTGCCCAGTGATCCAGAAGGAGCCCTACCAAGGACACAGAAGAAACACCCATTTGTGTACCTAGTATCAAGCCTGCCATCTGTGAACTATTAGCCAAAGAAGACGTTTAGGCCATAGAACAAAAAGCATTTATTTGAACAACAATAAAAAAAAGATTGCACTAGAGAGGCACAGATTTGAGAAGTAAATCAAATTATGCTCCGAAGAGAAAGGCAGGGTTTATAAAAGCAAAAACCACAAGTTCAGTTCCCATTTAATTTCTCCATGCAAATAAAGGATGCTAGCTAGGTTAACAGAAATTGGTTAGTTCCAATATACAAACAAGGGAGGTTAAAACTACAAAGAAAAAAAGTAAAGTCCATATATGTCCATTTGGCAGCTTTTGTTCCAGGATATTTATGGCTGGGTCTTGAGCTGAGTTTAGCAAGAGACTGCCAACTTACTATCAGTTCTGAGAACTGAGGCATGAGATGTGCATAAACTCAACTTCTTCAGGAGGCTCCTAACTCCATTTTAAGTGACTCTCTTAGCAATGCTTATTTCATTTTTTTTCTATTATCGTGACCCAGCTGAAGACCCTGAATTGAAGCCTTGTTCAAGCATCAGCTCTACTAACCAAGGTCATGGAAGCAGTTCTGTACATGCAGGGACCAGACTGAATCCTATGGTAAAAGTATGTATAATTTAGTAAGAAACTGTCAAACTGTCTTCCAAAGTGGCTATGTTATTTTGCATTCTCATCAGCAACGAATGAAAGTTCCTATTATTTCACATTTTCACCAGCATTTGGTGTTGTCAGTGTTGTAGATTTTGGTCATTCTAATAGGTGTATGGTGGTATCTCATTGTTGTTTCAACTTGCCAAATAGTTTATGATGTTGACCATCTTTTCATATGTTAAAACAAGTGAGGGTTCCTCTCATAAAACTAAAATGGTTTATGACCATCTTTTCATATGATAAACTGTTTGTTTATCTTGTCTGGTAAGGTGTTTATTAAGCCTTTGTATTTTAAAATGTGTTTTTCTGCTCATTTTTCAACCTTAAAATATAGAGGGACACATTCACCTTGCTCTAAAATAAACTCAAAACAGATTTTCTTCCTAGATTTCTACTCTTTTCATCCTGAGATGAAACTAAGAATTGGAGCTATTTAATTGGGGTTGGGGTGGGGGGAATCAAGCCATTTATTTACAATATTCTCTTTAAAAATGACGGAAAATATAGAACCGATATTTTTCTTGGGGAGAAGCCTGAACTACATTGTACCTGGATATAATGATAATGAACATTGTCCAGCTTGCCTGAAACATTAGTGACGTGACTTCCATTGTTCCAATTTCACCTCTAAAACATTGACAGGACACAACGGTTATCACCATCTCATTCTGCATGATTAATCTGAAGGTCTGAGCTATTTTTAAATTACCATTTTAGTTTTATGAGAGGAACCCTCACTTGTTTTGAATGCCCTTGAATTTAAATCTTATCAATTTTATGGTCAAGTACAGCAGGGATCAAATTTACTACGCAAGTTCTGATTCATAAAATTATTTGAACTGTTAGCATTGAATTGAAAAGATTTATTTTCTAATAACTATTTCCAAAATAGGTAGCAAGTCAGGGATATTTATCTTCTGAAAATATATTTTATCAAAAGACAATAATGTACTATTGGGGGTAGTCATGAGTACCTTATTAAACCACATTTTGGCACAAGTATGAATTAAAATATGAAAGTGGTTTTTAATGGGTCTCAAGCACTTTACAATAAATTTATAGACATGGCTACTAAGGGCACTAAAAGTACCATAACATAAAAAAAGAAAATAAAGTAAAGAGACATAAATGTAAGACATGGTAAAAATAACCTTAAACAACAATTTAGATAAAAATTAGACTTTATCTTTTAATACATTTTCATTTTTTGACTAAATTTTATAAATAATGATTTAGATTAAAATGTTACGTATTCTTTTAAATTTTTAATTTTAATATTAGTCATCTATATAAACGTATCTTGTGCTCTTATAGAATCTTTTTTAAAACACTCATTTAAAATTGAATATTCACATGATAGTTTTATTAAATTATATTGTCAAAGATAAAGTGTATAAAATCAAGGGCAGATAAAATTCTGAAAAAAACATTACCAATTATAGTTGTAATCACTAAGAAATAATTAAAAAGCAGAATTATCAATTATTTCATTATGACTCACTAAATAAATAGAAGTTCTAAAATATTTTTAGAACTTCAAGCAACTTGTAAGAATGTCATTTGATCCATCTACCATATATGGGTAAATCTAAAATTATGTAATTAAAAGTTATCCTAGATAAATAGTTGCCGATTGTTCTTCTAAAGATAGTTAGAACATTCCCTGACCATTAGTTCCAAGACCCCATATTTACTAATTACATTCTAGAATGTCTTTCTTCTCTTTGTCTGAATTTTCTCCTGCTGCTATTTCCTCTGGTTTACGTTTTGAAAGAATTGCAAATGATCTTTCAAAACTAGAGCAGTGTTGATCAAACTTCAGTCCAACTATCGTTTTCACTTAAATGAAATAGAAAATATCAGAGTGCATTGGGTAAAGTAAGAGAAATAATTAATTCACAAAACTTATTTCAGTTATCCATATGGAGATGTGTGTGAACTAGAGATTCATTTATATACAAGTATGTGTCTTTCAGGATAAAAATATATTTCTTACTAAATGGTAAAAAAAAATTTTTTAACATAAATGTCTATTAGGACATCAAGAATTTTTCCTTGGCCACTTTTTTCCCTTCTGCAGATGAAGAGTGCTGACTATATGTTCCCCTCTTTTGGATTTACAAAATTTTTGTTGTTTTCACACAATTATACTCTTTGTTGATAATCAAGTTTTGTTTCAGAAAAACTCAAAATATTTTTTACATACTATTATTTTACTAAATAATATAGTCCTAGACTTGTGACCTTGGAAAATGAGACACATTTAAAACTTTTAATGTTTTGTGGCATGACTGCAATTTAGCCTTTATGTCGATGAGCATAGCTCACAATGTAAGTATCCGAAAACTTAAATCATTATTAGAAAAGATGATACAACTAGGAAGTGATTTCTTGTGTGTTCTGCAATTGAAGGATCAATTATATTATAATAAATATCATTTCTTTCACATGTAATACAAAAATGCATTTAAGAAATAATTTTTCCACACTAATTTGGCATAATTTCTCATTACTAGAGGCAAAAATAACAAAATTTTGAATTCAATTTCAAGCATTGATAATGTGATTTTTTTCTTTAAGTAAAAACTAAGATGAAAAGGAGTGTGATGTTATAAAATCCAAAACTTTTCTATTTTTTAAGTGTAAAATCTGATGGGCTTTTGTTCAAATCTTTTGTGGACATATATTTTCACTTATCTTGGGTAAACACCAAATATTAGAATTGCTGAGTTATAAATTAAGTGTATGCTTAACTTCATAAAGAACTATCAAAATTGTACTTCAAAGTGGTTGTGTCATTTTATACTGCCACTCAATAAAAATGTATTTGCTATATGTCTTTGCCAACAGTTAATATTTTAGCTTTTTAATTTTAGCTATTGTATTAGGGTTCTCCAGAGAAACCGATAGAAAATTATATGTGTGTGTGTGTGTGTGTGTGCTTATATATACATATATATATGGAAAGAGAGAAATTATTATAAGGAAATGGACCACATGATTATAAAGGCTAAGAAATCGAAAGATCTGTATTCAGCAAGCTGGAGTCACAGGAGAGCTTACAGTGTAAGTTCTAGTCCAAAAATCAACATCCTCAAGACTAGAGAAGAGCAGATGATTCAATTTAATTATGAAATTAAAAAAGACAAATGTCACAATATGGATAGGTGGGGGAGTTTTCTATTGCTCAGACTATTTGATTTATTAAGGTCTTCAACTGATTGAATGAGGCCCTCTCATATCAAGGAGAAATACCCTCACAGAATAACACACTAGAATAGCATTTGGCCAAATGTCTGGACACCATGGCTCAGCCAAGTTGACAGAAAATTAACCATGAGAGGTATTCTGTGAGTAATCTTACATCTCATAACACATGCTAAACACTGATAGGAGTTCATGTAATACAATACTACTATCACTGTGACGAGAAAGTAACACAAAGCAAAGAAGGATGAAGAGAGAAAGCATGAACAAGGAAGCATATTAACAAGGAGAGGGTTTATCCATTTGATATGTGTGTCTGAGTAGAGTTATATAAGGTGCCATTGGAGAGGCTACAGACAATATTCTTTATGGTGCAAATACACTGTTTGATACCAGTAAATGCCAAAATGACCTTTAGAGACCTGCCTGTGGTTTAGGGTTCTAAAATAACCAAGTCCACTCACTTTAATTATTTGCCCAACATTCACCCTCATCATTCCAAGCAAGGGAATGTCCTCCACAGAACCAGCTCCATTCTGAGGAACTAAGAGATAATTGTAAAAATGCTCCTGAAAACATACTCACAAAATCTTGAAAAGTTGGTTACTTAAATCTCCTCTTCTTTGGGATGAATTTTAGAAGAAATGTCCCCACTTTGCATTCCACATTTCCCCAGTGTTTATAGGTAATAAAAGTGGAATCTAAACTGATGGGTTTTGGAAGAATAACCTCTAACAGCAGTACACTTGAGTTTGTGTAGAGTAACAACTTCTCAAACACTATTTGGTCATTTTGGGGGCACTAATGTTGTAACCGAGTATTGTTTTGCATTTTCTTTTGTTTGGCCCAAATTCTTCATATATATTTCCTTCTAGTCAGTACGCATAATATGAGCAGAGAGTCCTCCTGTAAAGAAGATGACAGTCATATTCTAGGCTCCAGTTTCCCATGTTGAGAATGTATTTGCCATTCCTTGGCCCTAGGTTCAAAGACAGGTTTTTCAGTCTGGGCATTTTATATTTTTAGTGTTAAGTAAAAATAGGCAGATTTCAAATGTTTGCCCTGACTTTTCTTGTATTTAAAAAGCAATAACAACTTTCAGGTGTGTGCACTGGAACATTTCAAAAGTTTCATTCTTTCAGGCACTTAGGATTATATATCTGGGTATTTAATTTTGTGGATGTGGTTTTACATAAATTGAGATTTTGCTATAAATGGCCACCTATATGCCAAGAACTATTCAAAGTGCTTGATGATTTTTAACTCATTTAATTCTCATAACAATTACTGGAATTGATTACCATTATCTTTTTTTTACATCCCTCTATGGCACAGAGAGGGATGAGGTAGTTACGTAAGTTTACACAGCTGGTAAGTAAAAGATCGGAGAATCACAGATAGACTGGCTGGTTCCAGTATCCAAGTTCTTAACTATTGGCTATGATTCCTCTCTATAGAGTGGTCCATACTCTTTTCTTGAAGTGGTTTAATTTCTGAAGTTAAAAATGGAGCAAATATAAGATATTGCACCTACCTGGTTAATATATCACAGGACTTGGGAAGAGCATTATGTTGAAACCCTCACGTTTATTATTATATTATTAAAGGAGAATCTTATCTGTTTTCTCAAAGTAAAATAGATGTATTATCATTTAGATGATATAATTTTTAGGAGTATTAATTAAAGATCTTTTCTGAAAGACCAGAAATCACATCAATCAAACAATAATTTTAAAATCTGATGCCATCAGTAATCTAATTAACCTAATTTTATTGATTTTCAGATTTTTTCTGTTCAAATTTATCATACAATTCTATATTCCCAAAATGACCAATTCTTACATGATTTGACAAGAAGCCACCTGTACTTAATTAGAAAGTGTCATCAATTTTGTCTCCTCTTCTGACTTTGAAGAGAAACCATCTGGTTACCTACCATTCTCTGTGTAAAACATGATATACATGAGGTTGGTAATTAAGCTTCCCCTGAAGACCTAATAACTACAATTCTTAAAACTCCCTTTATAAACTCAAAACCTCTAAACAGTTACTTCATATGGATTCTTGCCAAGTTCTCTTCATTTCTTTTTAATGTCTCTTAAAATCAGCAAGATCCAAATTAGGCACATTTCATAATCTATTATGAAAATTTCTCTATCATCATATCACTCTGTACTGTGAGCAGTCGTCTAGGAGTTAGGAGATTTAGTGTCTACTCTCCTATTCCAACTTATTAGCTGTTTTGAGTTTGATTAGTCATCTAACTTATCTGCATCCATTTACTTATATATAGATAATAAGAACTGGACTAGATGATTGTTATTGTCTCAAGATGGCATGATTTTATGACTTCCTTCAATGAAACAATAATTTTTAATGAATATCTTCGTATAGTAACTTTTTTACATTCTTTTATGCAAATTTGTTTTTTCTTCACAAAGCAAATTACTCTTTATTTATTCTCATGAAATTGTATTATATTTGTTTTTTCAATTTGTCAAAGTCATTCGGAATTCTAAATTTTATGAGGTAAAGAATTCACTTAAAATATGTCCTTCATTATCAACATGCTGGCTGTATCTAGGAAAAATAACTCAGAATATTTTTGTGACTATTGAATCAGTTTCAGGAATCTATAGAAAATAAAGGTGCATATTTATACTTAGTCTCACAAAAGAAAAGTTTACCAGAATAATGAATAGGTCAAAGGATGCAATTAACCAGTCTTTACTGTTCCCTTTCATTTTCTCTTCTGATAATATTTATTTAACGCCCTCATTTACTGTGCTGGGTGCTATGCCAAGAAAGCATAACAGATGTATTTCTTGTCCTTGAAAAACTCAGATCCTAAAATAGATATCATTGAAGTGAGAAAAGGGGTAAGAAATAGATTTAAAATATGTAAAGAATAACTGACTCTTTCAAAGTATATATACTTTTACCAATATGTGCTGGTTAAAATCTGGTAGTTAAAGGTTCTTTATCACCAAGTTTGACCTCACAACTTGGGCAACAGCTTCTACCTTTCTCACCTGACTTTTAGAAAGGGTCTTGTCAGTAAACAGATATTTCTTTATTTTTTTACTGCTACTGTTTTTCACAGCTTCTCATTCCTGTTCCTTCCCCTTTCCCCTCCTGCTCTCCCCACACTCTACCCTACTTTGCCTATAGATGATCCAGTTTAGGTGCTTCATGTAGAATCAACCCTACACTCTCCTTGGAACCTGGGTTCTGAAAATTAGTCTCAACTTTTTTCTTAAATTTATTCTCAAATTCTTTCTTCCTGAAAAGAATTTAAAGGGTTCCTAAGAAATAATGATGATAAATCAACTATAGCTTCTTTCCCATAAAGAAGTTTAGAATCTCTGGTATGTGGATTATAAATAATTCTTGGTGGGGTGAGGTATAGATATTTTTAACTTGTGGCCACCTGGTTGGAAAGGATCATGAGGATTCTAAAGCAAGAGTTGGAAATTTTCTGGTAGAACTGAAATGGAGAGCAATGAGTTTTAGAAAAATGCCAGCAATATTTGAGAACATGCAAAATATTCAAAAAATAAACATAGTAGAGGAAAGAAATAATAAACAGCCTAGTATATGCTTATAATTTAATTTGTAACTATAGATAAGAAATTGGATGGTAAAGAGAGACAGTAGCAGAATTTTAATGAGTAGTTTAATGGTTAAATTGATGGGGCACTAACTCACTCTTGATTAAAAATAAACACTGACAGCTTTCTTTCCTTTGTAAAATATGGCTAATGATGCTCCCTTACTGAGGGAATGTCAAAAAATCAACAATAAAAATCATTGAGAAGTTACTAATAAAAATCTTCTAATAATAACCTTTTTTCCCCATATTTTTCAAAGCTTTATTTAACTTTTCCATAGATTTATTTTAACATGTCATTTTTATTCTAGTAGATTACAGCTATCCTATTAAGAAATCTAAGAAAATTGTTTCCTTTGTCAACTGAAACATGTCATTATGTCTATAAATACTAATACTGATCATCATAATGTAAAATAAAATTTTTGCTTTTTTATTTTTTTAAAAAATACTAGAGCAAGACTGGTAATGAGAGTGACAAAAAATAAAACATGATAATGGGGAGATGCTAAATCAGATGAGCCACGATATTTAATATAAACCAAATCATTTGAAATTTATTTTACAGAAAGATGCATTTAAATAACTATTTATGTGTTCTTAACTGTTTATAAGGTATGGTTTAAATTTGCTGCTCATTTGGTTAAGGCGGAGTTGGTAAGTGTGTTAATGAACGAGCTTAAGTTTAAATTATTTATTTAAGACATGCAAATACTTTCAGGCAAGTAAAAAGGGTCTTCCTCCTCTGCAAAGGCTCATAGGTAGAAAAGCTAATTTTATGTGGATTTTGGTGACAGTGTTAGAGTCTATAAAAGTTTAAACCTTTATGGGATTCGTATATTCAGTGAAAATAAAATTCAGTGCAGTTGTGTTCACAGCCTCTGTGTTTTTTGCTTGGAATTTAAAAAATGTTTCCAGAAAAGGTGAATGTTTTATTGATTAGCCAACCCAATAATTTTTTACCATGTACAAATAATGGCTAGGTGTTTCAGCAAATTCTAGTTGTAAAAGAGACTGGAGTCAACATTATTTGGTAAATTACTATAGTGATTTCTTGCTAAACATTTTTCATGATTCAATTAACTTTTTTCCTCTACTAAGTACTGAACAATAAAGTAACTGTGCAGTTAGATATCTTTTTGTCATGTCTGAACATTACTATTTCACAAGGCACAATCATTTTTAGATACATAAACTGTCAGTAAAATAATTTCATTTACCTTTTAAATGATGCTTAAGCTTCTTTAAGACCATTTTTAATGACCCCCTTTAATGACTAGCCAGGAAATGTCTTTGTATAATTAGCACTTTTCTGACACTAAGCAGAACATCTTTGTCCTAGAGATGTATAGCATGGACAAACTTTTGAGGACACCCCCCAAAAGACAATTATAGTCAAATATCCCCAGTGGTCACAGAGAATGAATATCTGGAACCTTTAATAAAACCTCTCAAGGAGGAGAAAAGAATCTTTTTTAGTATTGTCATCATTCTATAAATGACGGAGGTGGCTTTCAACATTCTTCTTTCCTGTGTGTAAATGTGGAACATCTGTGGGAGCAAATGCCTATACAGGCTCTGCAAACAAAAATAGCAGTAGTTCCATTTTAAGATCTCTTTCCTGGATATTGTGAAAGATGAGAAATAAAAGACAGATCCTTTTTATGAGATTTTAAGTCAGTATTTACAGTTGCTACAGAGGATAATCAGGACTTCCTATTGTTTCAAGATAATGATCTTAATTGATAATTTTCTTAATGTCCACAAACATAAGATTCACCTATGTAGACAGAAGAAGGTTGATGTAATGCTTCCAACAAAGAGACAGATTATGTTACTGTCCACTCATTTCAAAGTCTCTGTAAGAATTACTTATCAGGAAGTAACTTGAAAAGGATGAATTTTACTCCCCCAGTGCTTTCTGCTAAAGCAGTTAAGACTGCTATTCCAGATTACTCTTAAAAATTTACATGTTGACTTTATCCAAGTAATAATTAAAATATTTCAGCTATATCTGGCTTATAACAATCATTTTTTGTTATCACAATCTTAGATAACTTCTTTAATCATACCAAGTTAAATGAGATTAAATGATTGCAAACAATGGAGGAAAGTAGTAACTATAGTATTTAAAATAATATGATTTTTTTTCCTCCACTCAGGTGTTTATAATACTTTTTAATGAACACAACATACTTTGAGATTAAAAAATGTATATATTGCAAAAACCTGTATAAGAATCAGAAATCAGCAAATCGTCTTTTGATCTTTCTGAAGATAGAAGATATTTTCAAATTCCTCTAGGGAGATAAATGGGGGAAGAAATTTAAATCATTTCTTTAATTAAGTAAATAAATAAATAAAAACACTTACTCTACAGTTACTAGTTTTGACTATCTCATAAGTAAGTCCACCCTGATTCTATTCACCTCATATTATTATAATATAAGACAAATTTCCTAATTTAGCAGGTATTTTGGAGGGCTTCTTCAATCCTTGACAGAGAAGTTATTTTAACATTTTAGTAGAAGCATGTCATATATTAAAGATTACTTGTTATAAGCATTATTTAGCATATTCTATTTGGAAAATGTCATGCCAATCATATGTTAAATTTTTATGTCTCATGGAAAAGGACAATACTGTATTTCAGGTTAATTTGAATCTTATTATAAAACAGTAGTAATTTAAATACATTGAAGAAAACTCTAGTGGTTGTTGACAAAAAAAGTAGAATTGACTTATAAAGAGTAGAGAATAATGTTTTTCAGATTAGACACAAATATTTTATGTTGCGATAAGCTACTATTGATATATATTACAGTAGTGAGGTGATACTAAACCAAAGAAAAGCCTGAGATTATTTTGAAAAATTTACTGGGCTCATTAAGCTGGAAAGCTGCTGATAATAGAGTATATGAATTATTCTAGGATTTCCTAGAAAATGAGATTAACATTGTCTCACCCCAAATGGTCATGTCAGTTCGACATTAAAAACATGATTTTTCATATGATATATGTAAAATTCAAAATGATATTCACTACAATAGTCAAAATGCATTAAATGTTTTTGCTGAATAGATAAAGGATTATACAAACCTGGATTATTTTTTCTGCATCTTACTGCTTTTAAATTTATAACTTTTGCCTTCATCTCTGTACTCTGTAATGTGAGAATGTAGCGGGGGTGGGGTCATGTTGCTTTGACATTTAATGTGTCTCATTGTGGTTTATGGCTGCAGAGTCTGACTCATGGAAAATGTTTTATGTAGGACTGATTAGCTCCCTTGCAAACGTCTTTTGCAATGCATATCACATACTCTGCATGTAATTAGAAGTAAAGATATGAATGGATACAGAGAAAACTGAGGTAGTATCCTTGACTGTGCTTACTGAATTCCAGAATTGAAACAAAAACATGTTTTCACAATAACCATTTGCTTTAGCTTCATGCAGTCTCTAACTAGATTACTTTTTTATAAATAACAATCACACAGATAAAAACTTATAAAATCAAATGCTATGAAAGATGTGAAATAAAGTAAGCTATGAATTCTGTCCTTGAGAAGCTAATAGTTTAATACAGGAGATAAGATATGCAAATACCTATATGACAGATGATAGGTGATGTGAAAGAAATTTCTGAGGTAATTTCATGAAGAGGGAAATGACTTTAGAGAAGGCCTGGTGAGGAATGTGGCAGATGAGTTTTGGGAATGAGTCTGGTAGAAATAATCAGAAGATGAGAAAAGAAGGGAAGTTCATAGTGCATAAAATTACTAATAACGGGGGAGTTATTACAAAGCAAAATTATTGGGTTTGGGAGGAGTTTGCAGCTGCTGCTAGAACAAGACAGGGAAGACCTGGAGGCTGATGCTGCTCCCAGCCCCAGTCTCAGGTGAGTTCATTTCCAGCATTTCTGCATTCATCCTTCCATATTTCAGTAACCAACTCTGTGAATGTTGTGAATATAGAAGGTGGCTAAGGGACTCATTGCAATTTCTTTTGCTATTCCATTTTTAATGAACAGAAGAACACATAGGGGAGGTTTATTTTCTAACAATGTTAACCTCACATTTAGAACTAAATTCCAAGGCAGCATATGAGAATGAGTCCTCGATTTAGAGCATGGCAGGGCTGTTTGGACTATGTGAGAGGCAGTGGTTTTTCAGAAGAGGCATAGCCAGGCAGACATCAGGAGAACTTCAGGTCGTTAGGAATTCCCAAGCCATTTGATGAAGGATTAATGTAAACCTCAGGTCTTGGGTAGGTGCCAACAAGGATAATTGCTTGTAAAAAATTAACTTGAAAAAACTGAAAACTGCTCTTTGCCCATATATTAAACAACCTGGAGGCTCTCGTTTTTCCATATTTTTGTTTGTTTCTGGGGAACCCAATTACAACCAGTAGCTGTATTTTTTATATTATTCGTATGGTGAACATTGTTTAGACAATTTAGTTACATTTGGAGAAGGTTGCTTCAAATGTGTAGGTGATGGGGTAAACTGCATTCCTAGAGCCTTTTAAGGCAGTCATTAGCAAGCACAATGTGCCATCATAGGTGAAATTTCTCTCATTAATTTTAATTGGAGAAAGTCATCTTTACTTCCTTTTCCTAAAGCCCACACTTCATTCCATGGTTTAATTATGTTATTAATACACCTCACCAAAAAAAGCAGTTCATCTCTTCTTGATCTCTTAATAAGCGTCTTACAACAAACAGTTCATCCAAAACTTCCCCACTGTTTTCAAACTCTCATTTCCCACACTCATTCTCAAGAAATGAGCTCACTCCTAATTTATGGAGAAGCTAAAAGTCATTTAGCATAGACTCTTCATCCGTTCTCTTCTCAAGTTCGATTTCTAAAACTATAATGCCTCTTTTCCTAATTTAATCTCAGAGAAAGAGGTGTCTCCCTTCTTTTCCAAGGCATAGCACAGTGGCTGGGTTCTTGCTTCTCTAAGTGTGTCCTGAAAAGCAGATGCATCAGCATTACCTGGGAGCTTGTTCAAAATGCAGAATTTCGGGACCCATTCTGGACCTAAGAATCAAAATCTGGACATTAGAAAGATGCCCAGGTGGTTTGCACACACATTCACATTTTGTTTTAGATCCTAATCAGTCCTATATCCCCCTGGACTGTTTTCCTCTCATTATTTACTTTTATTGTAATACATCACTGTACTATATTTTTTTCTCTCTTGGCTTTTTAAATTCTCATAGTTTTTTTCTGTCTTGGTAGGTCCTTTTCTTCTCATCTCTTCTCACTTTCTAAGGTTCTTAGAATGTTCTTCCCCTGTTGTCTTTGTCCTTTACCCCCTGTTTTACCCCATGGTCTCAGCTGACATGTTACTTTGACATGTACCTTTGAAAGTGCCCAATAATCTTCGTTTTTCTAATCAGACAATCTAGACTTAGTCTTCATGCCCTTAAATTTTGTAGGGTTTGACATTGCTCATCATTTTCTCGTAACTTTCTCCTCTGGGTTGGCTCCCACAACACTAGGCTTTTCCCAGGGCTCTAGTACATGGTGCTGGCTTTGTTTTTATTTTTCTTTCCTGTTCTCGACTGTGGTTGAATGACTGGCATAGGAGAATGCGTAGCTATAAAAGTGAGATATGTCAGTCCTAAGAAATCCCTCATTACTTTAGAAATGGGGGAGAGGGGTCATTACTGCAGCAATGAATGGTAAATTGAAGTGAAATCCAGAACTTGAATACATATTTATTCAAAACAAAAGAGAACAAGGACCATTATGGAAAAGTCCTGGGGACTAAAATGGCCACAGTCTCCCCCTAAGAGATTTGTGGATACCATCTTCTAGGGGTGGCAATAAATGAGCTGAATAGCTTTTAAACGTTTTCCTCGTGATGTGAGGATCTTCATATGATAATATTTATTTGATGGGCAGCCTCTCAGCTAAGTTCTCCCTCCTCACCCAGGTTAGTGGAAATAACCAGGAATTAGAAGAAATTTCATCAACACAGAAAGTTAGAAAGAAACATGGACTCACGATTCTACCCTCTCAGAGATAACCACAGTTAACACTTTGGAGTTTATTTTTCTAAATTTTCATTCATATATAGAGATAAATAGGTGATAGATAGATGCATACATGTAACTTTCTATTATTTTGCCTACAAAGAGTGAAAGCTGCTTTTTTCAGTTGCTTATATAGCATGGCTCGAGTTTCTATATAAAAACATATCATTTTTAATTGTTAAATATTATTCTGTTGAATGGCTATAGTATTATTTATTTGAATAATTATTTATCATTCTTTTCAATGTTTTGACCCTTTACACGATGTTTAAATGAGCATTAATATGCAGATACCTTGATTCATTTATCACATAATTTTATTATGATAAATTTCTAAAAGTGGAATTTTTATGTCATGGATTATATGTATTTCAATGGTGTACTAATTCTCCACTAATTTATAGCCCATTCACAGTGCATATGTGTGCTTATTTCTTTTATTTACCAATATTTGTAGGGCCAGAATTAAGGTCATATTAGTGAAGGGCTGGATCCTGCCTGTATTTAAAATTTTGGTACATTTTTATCATAGATATTTTTGGATTAATTTTTATTAAAATATTATTTATTTTCCTTGAAGTGAAAAACTTGTTTTACCTTTGTCCTAGCCTAAATATTGGGTCCGACATAAAAAAAAAATGCCAATATGATTGGTATGAAATGATAGTTAATTGTTACTTTAGTTTACATTTATAACATTTCTAATTTTTAGCAATTTTTCATATTTAATGATAATTTGTATTTCTTCCTCTAAATTGCTTGTGTTCCTTGTCAAATTTTCTATGGGATACTGTCTTTTGTGTTTTAATTGTAAAAACTCCTTCTCTATTTATTATATAAATTGCAATAATTCCGCCCCCCTGTTTTTTTATTTTCAGGTTTTTTTGCCATGATTTTTTTTCTATATAGAAGATTAAAAATTTTTTGTACTTATGACGTGAAAGTAAAGACCACTTAAAATAGAAAACTTTTTCTTTAAATATTTTTCTTTAAATATTTAAATATTTTTTTCCTAAGAGAATTTGAAGACCATGATTTCCTTGCCTCTGAAGATACGTTAAATCTTTTTGCAATTATTAGTAATTTGAGTACTTTGAAGTTCACTATCAAAGTTCATGATAGCAGAGAAAAGAGGGAGGACAGGTGGGCAAGGAGAGCAGAGTGGAGAAACAGGAGTTAGAGTGGGGTTTTCCCCTCTACTGAAAAGAGTTTTGCACAAGTTTCAGAGCTGCCTTTGGCCGCACAATGGGGAGGTGGCAGCGTCCCAGGGAAGAGAGTTGTATCATACATAGATCCAGGCAGAGGAGACTGGTTCTCTTTATCCCTGTGTAACACAGAAGCCATAGAGACTTACCTGACTTCAAGGACCAACAAAGGACTTAAATATTGAGAATGACAACATGAGAAATTCTCTGGAAATTAAAAGCACTTACATTTGAATTCCATCAACCTACATTTGCATCACTCCACCCTGCCGCACGCATAATTTCATAAGAACCATATAAGCCTCTCTGATTTTGGTGCCACCTTGAGGAAGACAAAAGGGCATCAAATATAACAAGATTGGAATTTCCTGACAATCTGTTAGGAGGTTGAAATTAGATTAATTTAAGGTAACAAAGCTGTTGACTATATACTCAATTTTGGAGACTGAGACTCATACTTACAAAATGATTAGATTTTATAATCTTTTCTTATATGTATTTTTGGTTTTGATATAATGCTAAGAATAGGCTTCCTCATTTTAAGACTTTTCTAAAATCATCCTATAATTTTTCTAGTATGTTAATTTTTCAGTTCTATTTTTACATCTTTAATTCTTTTCCAGTTTATTTTGGTGTGTTTTGTGTGTGGTAGGGTAGTAATTTTAAATTGTTTTCAAAATGTTTAGCTAATTGAATTATCATCTCAACCATATCAAATTCACAGTGGTATGAACTGGACACCCTGGGAATGTGAAACCAGTTGTTCCCTTTGTCCCTTTCTTACAATATGTCACTTTAGTTTCTTTCTGGATTTCCTTCAGTTTTATGCCCTTTCAGTTTATTACACTCTGCAGCCAAAGCAATCTTTCTGAAAGACAAATCTCATGCCATGAACATTTCTGAGAAATATTTGAAGGGCTATGTTGCATAAGTGGAATCAGCTTTGTCAGGCAGAACCAGGATTTCTGGTAGGAAAATTTGGTACAAGTTTAAATTGTCAAACAGTGATGTATCCTGTAACATAAGGAAGTAGAATCTTTGTTTGGCTTCTCTGTGAAAATACTTCAGACTGAAAGAGTGCTTGTCAAGAATGCTGTGGAAGAGACTGCTTCATAGGTAATAAATTGGAATAGATGATTTGAAGATTCCACAATTGAGCTCAAAATGTAACAAATTAAGGAAAAATTACCAAAGAAAATTGTTAAGATGTAACCTTTAACATGTTGAAACATATCTACTCTTCTATTAAGTGCTATTTGGTCTATTAAGTTGCATTAAGTGATATTTCTACTGATAGTTTTATAATAATGGAATAGAATTTTCTGAATATCTAATAGTTGTTTCCTTTGTTATTGATATAGTGTTTTCTTGCAAAACAATATTCATATAAAATGTAAATTCTCTTTCTCTGTTTTAGATGTCTAATTCATTATGATGGCCTAAATATGCTAAAATATATTAACCAGAATTTGTCTTAACATAACTCATTAAAGTGGCTTTTGTCTTTTAGTATGCAGTAAAGTTAGTAGACTTTTATATAGTTTTGATTTTTAAAAATTTGAAAAAACAAGTTTATTATACTTTTCAGCAATATTCTTCAATTCAATTCTGGTTATCATATGAAACAGGCGAAAGGAGAGTACCAGAACTTTACAGTTGAATGATTTAGTCTCTGAACCACAATCTAGTTACGAATAGAGCCTCAGGGTTACTAATATATTGGGACTATGGTCACAGAAGGGAATCAAGTGCCTTATGCCTTGACTTAATTATTATTAAATGTTTCCCTTTAGGAACATTACATTAATTTTCCATTTCAGAAAGAAAATTACTTTTGCAATACTTATAACAGGGTGCTAACTAGGTTCCTCCAAGATCTGGACATTTGCCAACTGCCTTGAGCTATGCTTGATAGATAATTTCTTCCCCCTTCCTCACACATATGCTATGTTCTAATTGTCTGATAGGTAAGAAATATAATTTAGTACTAAATGAATTTCTAAAAATGCTATTTGGAATACCTATATGATCCAACCACTAATTCACAGGTGCCATTTCCCTAAATAAAGGCTTTAAATATACAGTGTTTTTTTTAATCTACAGCCATGCCAACCTGAATATACCCGGTCCTGTCTGATCTCAGAAGCTAAGCAGGATCAGGCCCGGTTAGTACTTGGATGGGAGACCACTCAGGAAGACCGGATGCTATACGTATAAAATATATATATGGTGGTTTTCGTGATTCTGCATATTTGCCTCAAAAATATTTTAGTAACATTTCTCTATTTTTAATTGTATAAGATTAAAAATATTATAGAGCTTAGCAAACAAAAGAAGATAACATAGAAAAATAATAGCTCCTCCAGTCAGCAGATGTTTGAAGGTCTACCCTATACATAATACTCTCAAAACTTTTTATCTCCCAAGGATAGAATACTTCTTTATATTGTGTGTAAATCTACCTAATAAATTTTTTAGATTGTACAAAAGAGGAGAAACATTTGTTAAAACATTCCAGGCTTTGAAATTTTTACTTTATTTGATATCTATGTGAGCACTTATTGTGTTTTGATAATATCTGGGACTGTTTCCAAGAGTACCATATTCTTTCTACCACAATATATATTATGCAAGTTGTTAATTCCTTCACTTGTTTTATTAGAGAACTTTCTAAATACCACTTTATCATGAGGTTAGACTATAGCTTCTTAGAGTTACCTCTATACTACCTAAAATTACCTCTATATCACCTAAAATTATAAAATTATATTTTGTTCTCTCCAGTTTTACTTTGTTATAAATAATTGAAATGATGGTCGTAAGATAGGATTGTGTATCCATTCAATCTCTGTCTTTGAAAGTTGCAAATGCTCCAGCATTAATTTTGCCCAACCCCAATCCAATAAATGAAACACTTCATGAATGTTTTCAGTCCTAGTGTATTAGCTATCTATTGCTTTGTGACAAATTACCTAAGAACTTTGTGGCTTCAAACAACCACTGCTTATTATATTCTGTGGGTTGACTGAGAGGGGAGGGAAGGTTCTTCTGGTAGTCTCTGGTAGCATTAAGATCTCTTTATGCCTTGCCTAGTGTCACTTGTGCTACATTCTATTGGCCAAAGAAAGTCACAGAGCAAGCTCAAATTCAAGAAGATGGGAAAATACTCTCTACCTCATTCTTGATTAGATAATTAGCAATGTCACTTCAAAAATTAGGGGAAAAATGTGGCTATATTTTGCAATCTACCACCCTAAAAAGTAAGGAAGTGATCATGGGTGCAATCTAATCAATTGCTATAAGTCAGCCAAAATCTCAAGAAACCAAAAAGCATAGACAATTCATACAACCCTATTAAACAAGATTTTAGACCAGCAAAATTTGAACAAATACTTGACCAAAAAAAAAAAAAAGATACGTAAATGTCCAAAAGGCACATTCAGAGATGCTCAGCATTATTAGTCATTAGGGAAATGCAAATTAATATTATAATGACCCATAACACAGTTTAATCATCTTCTCATTTATTTATGTAACTAAGTTGTATTATTTTCTCAGTGTCAAACATTGTGATAAAAAATAGTTATATAAAGATAACTCATGTTTCTTGAACCTCCCAAGATGAACAAATTGATGGCATAACAGAGTAATGACTGTTATAACAGGGAGTGTGCAAAATTTATAAAAGCACAGAAGAAGTGACCAAACTTTGGGAGATTGGAGAAGGAGAAGGCAGAGTGATTTCTAGATAGTCTTGAGGAAGAATGAGTTTATAAGAAATAATAGGGAGAAAAAGTATTCCAAGAAAAGAAGCAAGACTATGCCAGAGCATAGTGGCATGGCAAGTGTGGAGAAATATAAGGAACATTAGCTTCCAAGGGAGAGGAATGAAATTAATTGATGAGTAGTTGAGCTGCACAATGGGCAATGAGAAGCTTATAATACACTCTTTTCTTTTCTTCTATACTCTGTTTCATCTTTGGTGAGCCAGCACAAAAGGTACTCCTCCATTGAGTATGTTAATCTTCTCCTTCTCCCCTTCCTCATTTCCCATAAGAAAAAGAAAAATCCCACCTTCTCTTAAGATTCATTAACACATTATTTGCATACTTCCCACATTTTGCCTCATATTTAGATTCTTTTTCTTCGTATTTAATCTTCTCTATTAGACTGTCAACCCCTGTTAAGTCCTGACCTAAGTCAGCACTTTTTACTTCAATATTTTTTTTGATTCTTTACTTTTTCAGATCACCAATAAATGCTTGTTAAATAAATTTTTTACTGTATCTATCAAGTATTTTTTAATATGTAACACTGACATGTTAAAAAGAGAAAGCCAAATACAACACAGTTTATTACAAGTGTATCAGGTTTTAGGTAAAAATGAAACTCAAATTGTCAAACTTGGTCTTATATGTAGTACAGACTTTCTTTAAAATCAAATAATTTTATGCATTTTTAAATAATAATTGTTTTATATATATTTTTAAATTTTGGAATATTTATTATTTAAAATATAAATTACTTTATGCCAGCTTTCTTGGCCTTACACACTATAATTTGTCCTCAGTACTACCTCTTTGTTCTAGAATCACTTTCTAACAGTAATTCATAGAAACATATTAAACATATTAGCAATGCGAGTTACAAAATACACCCATATATAATATAGACTAATGATAAACTCAAAACACACTTTAGTGGTTTTTGGAGGGTTAGTTTGTGGATATTGAGAAATAGTTTATTTTAGCATCTCAAGGAGTGTAATGTGGATATTCTGAAAATATAAATTTGATCTAAAATTATATATAAATTATTTTTTAAATAAAAGCTACACAAAACAAAGCTAGGTCGATATATGTGAAGACAGAGTGAAAAAAAACAGAGAGGTAAGAAAATAAAATTTTTATACTTAGTGTATACGGAACTTATATGTATTAAGTAAGAACTATCTAGAAATTTTGGAGGAAAAAAAAGATTATTTTTTTAATTCACAAATTTAGCAAAGTTCATTGAGCATCTATTATGTACATGATGCATGAGGGCTTTCATTATTTAGGTATATTTAGATAATAGCTTTTATTTTCTATTTTATATCCCCTGTCTAGTTGGAGACTGAGTTTCTACCCAGGACTAAAATATACTTCAATGATTTATTCTTAAATGCAAGGATTTATCCTGTAACTCCTATCAAACCTTCATCAGTCAGGCCAGGCCCTAACCAAACATGTGGGATTTTTATCAAGTTCTGATGGCTAGCAGGCATTGTTAAGTCAAAAATAAAAATTAATTCCATAGACAATGACCTTCTTTGAAAATGCTTACATAGTCAGCCTGCATTCAATTACTCAAGGAAGATGCAATCTTATTTGATTTAAGAGAGGCCTTTTCTTCTATTACTGTATTGCCCGCTATTGAATAGGAACTCATTAAGGAGGATTCTCTGCCTCTTTCCAAATGATGAAATTTAGCTCATTTAAAATATTGTTCCTCCATTTGTGAAAGATGGTAATGCTCTTCTTCTCGCCAGCCTCAATAGTAGTATCCAGTACATCAAGAACCACAATGATTTGCAATGTATTTTAAGACAAAACCCTATAACATTTTTAAGTGCTTACCCCAATACGGTTTGTTAACTATTACAGTGCATCCCAGAATAATGAGGAATTATCATTATTCCCATTTTACAAGCAAAAAGACTGAGATTCAGCAATATTATGAGGCTTGACTAAGGTAACATCTCAAGTTAGTGCTGGAAACAAGATTTAGAACTGTGTTCTGTCTTCAAGTTCAGAGCTTTCTTAATTCTTTCACCTCTCCTTTTCAGAGAAATAGTGTCGTAACGGTATTCTCTCCAGATTGTTCAGTGTGTTGAAATAACCCTGCATGTAAATTCCATAAACTTTAAATTAGATTTTCCCCCTCTACCTCCAATTATGAAGACTACATAGCCATAACACTGCCAAGAAAATTTGTCATTGCCTCAAAAAGAAACTACAAACAAATATAGTCTTTCATAGTTTTACCTGTGATTAAAACAATCTTTATCCCAAAACATTTGGAATCAGCCATTAAACCATACTATAGACATATTTTTAATGAAGTAAAAGCTTAAAAGGTATAAATACAGCCTTCAAAAAGGTTTCTAACTTTAGCTAAATTTAATAATGAAGTTGGGCTATTTTCTCAACCTACGAAAGTAATTAATTCACCACCTGGCTCAGTGCCTCAAATGGATTAAATATAAAACATGAAAATTGCTTTTAGTTAAGGGGCAGTGAGATGAGATCGCATGAGAACTTAGTAAAAGTCTCACAAGATCAAAGACAGCACATTGGCAGCAGGTCAAGGGTATCTGTTTAAGCACAGCTACTCTCATGGTTCAAACAGTTGGCATTTATGAGGAGCTATAAATAAGCAAGCTCCATCAAGAAAGTGTCCCCAGTTTCTAGGTTTTAGAAACATTTGAGGAGAGGTGTATTTATCTTGGATTTTTGTGCTTATTGGCTACCTACAGGTTTTTAGAAGCAAGTATTATTGGCATAAAGGCAAGGATTTTACTAAATTTAAAATGAAAAAGAAAAAAGAAAATAACTACGGTAGGTAGCTAGATATAAAACTTGTGCTGTGTGTTCCACAATTCTAAATTCCCTTTTCTAGCCCTTAGAGGTAGGATTCAGGTCATTTTTATGTTTGTTTCCCTTCTTCCAAGCACATGTCTTGGCACATAGTAAGCTTTCCAAAATGTATTTGATGTCAGAAAAAGTAGGATGCTGAGTTAGGCACATCCACAAACAGAATATATCTGTCAAGAAGTCAGAATAATAGAGTCAGTGATTAGACTCGAGTCAGACTGTCTGGGGTCAAAGATTCATTCCATCATTTACTAGCTTTATGATCTCACTCATTATATTTTTTTTTAAAAAAAATAAGTGGTATAAATTCATTAAATAAAATATTGTATGTAATAAACTTAGCATGGTGCCCAGGAGATAGTAAATATTCAATAAATGTTATCACTTATTGTTATTGGTCTGGAATCCCATATTCACCAATTTTCATCATCATATCTTTTGAGCTCACAGAGACAAATACAAGATGAATGATGGTTCCACCAGGTGAATACCAACTGAATAAGTGACTATACAAAAGCGTAGAGATAAATGACTAAAGGGAGATTACAGGAGCTGTACTTCAGGGTTCTGTATTTGGCCTCTTCTAATCGATATTTTTATCAGTGACTTGGTTGGAGATTTATCACATATAAAGACTATCTGACATGCCTGGTATAAAATGGTATCTAACATTCCCTGATTCAGCCTTTTTTAGTTTCTCACTAAAATATCTGTGAAAAACAAGCAAATTATCAAAATATCAAAAACTAAAAGTGATGATCCATGCATTGTGGGAATCCAAGAGGCATTTGCATTACCAATGTGACAAGAAGCTTCTACATTAATTTATCCCAATCAATAGCAGCCTGAAATATAGTCATTTTATCCAACTAATATTTACTGATTACCTACAATATGTTTTTGTATTATCTAGGGGTGGTCAGGGAAAGCCTCATTAGAAGGTGAAATTGGAGCCAAGGCTCAAGGAAGACTTGAAGGAAGAAGAGAGTTGGCTATGAAGACAGCTAAAGAAGGAATATTTCAGGTAGAGAGAAGATCTGGAGGAAAGGAAAGATAGAGAGAAGAGCTGGAGATTAAAGAAATATAAAAGATAAATTGTCTCTTTCTATACTTGTTCCTAGGTGAACAGAACATAAAATGAGCCAGAAGAGTTTGTTTTAGAAAAAAAGAATAATACACATATTGATAACAAAGTCAGAATCACAACTAAGAAAGGCCAGACTGAATCAAATTAATTTTAATGGGAATAAATGTAAAGCACTGCAATTGAGTTTTTAAAAAAGAAGTGCCTAACTATCATAGAGCAAAAATATAGTTTTACAGCAGGATATATCACTTGGGGATTGTAGCTGATATTTTTTTAAACCCAATTTAAGTCAACATTGGGAGTGGCTGCCACAATTATTTTGATATTAAAATGAATTACTACTATGTAATATCCAAAACCAGGCAATTGGTATTTTGGTCTACTCTACCTGGTTGATCCAATCCTGGAGTATATTAATCAATTCTGTGTTCCACACTTAAAAGTATACTCAGAGAAGTTCAAACATTATATTAAAGAGACTGAGTATGACATCTGAAAAACAGTTTATGGGACTGAAACTGAAAAGCTAGAAAAGGAAAAGCTTGGGATAAGGATAAAAACATTTAAATGTTTACAAATAAAGCACATACATGGGGCACTTTCACATAGTTTTTTCTTGTTAAATCTTCACAATAGCTTTATTGCTACCTCATTTTTAAGCCAAAGACTGAGACTCAGTTTGAATAGGAGCCAGGTTTGACTCGGGCCTTCAGGCATGAACACACATGCTCCACGGAGCATGGCTCCAATCTAAGTAAGCTCCTTAAGCTCTCAGGACGAGCTCTGCTGCCTCCCAGACAGCCTCCATTCCAGACACTCCTCTACTTGCTCACTGGCTGACTGAGGCCTACTGTCCCAAGGTGCAAGATGACTGCCAGTAAATTAAAGCCACTTTTTATTTCTCCCTCTTTTTTTGCTTGTCTTCATTTCGCTCTCATTACCCTCAGCCCCTAGCAAATTTTTAATAATTTTTTTATTTTCTATTAGTTTGCATACAATATTATATTAGTTTCAGTTATACAACATAGGGACTAGACATTTATATAACTTGCAAAATGATCACCCTGATAAAGCTGGTACCCACCTGACCCCATACATAGTTATTACAATATTATTGACTATATTCCTTATGCTGTACTTTACATCATCATGACTAATTGAAAATGTATTAATATCTATTAATTACCTACCATGTGAGTGACAGGAGAAGAGATGAGTCGGGAGAGGGAGCATAAAAGATTAAGGTGAACAAAAGACCATATCTAGGAAGTTGGACATGTATATATACTCTGCCTCAGTCATTCCTTTTCTAGGTATATTCTGTAGAAAAAACTTCCATGGCTGTATAAGAAGACAAGTAGAAGGATATTTCTACAATGCAAAATCAAAAAAGTGAATAGAACCTAAAGGTATTTCAGGAGAAACATGGGTGAGCAGAAAGATGCAATGAATGAGCCAAAGCTATAAGAAGTATAAAGATCCTAAAAAGAAAGTTGAGTGAAAAAAATTTACAGAATTATATGAACAATGTGACGTTACTTATAAGCATTTTTAAACACACAAAGGAATATTGTATATACATATATATTTCTCTGCTTTCCTCCATTCTTTCAAGAGTTGTCCTCCTTATCACTTGACTTTTTCCTCTGCTCTGTTCAAATGTATCTATTTGCTTTTTTCTGAGGACTTGGTAAGGTCTCCAACAAAGATAAGTCCTTGTCTTGGGAAAAAGTAACTAATAGGCCCAGCTGAGAATATTTTCAGCTGAATCTTAAGGTTTATTATTTTGTGTGCTGCTTATCTATGTACTTTTGCTTGGAAAGCCCATCCCCATTGGCTGATATAAATTTCTTATAAATTTTTTAAGATCCAATTTAAACTAATTTCCTCTAAACCACTTTGCTAATTACTCCTAATTGGAATTTAATTCTTCTCTCTTCAATTTTCTTAGCACCTATTTTCAACCACTATTTTAGCATACCTTGTAAAATTATTTATGTATGTTTGTCTTCCCACTAAACTGATTGCCTCTAGAGGCCATGGTTTTATCTTCCAAACCTCTGTATTCCTCCTTGGCAGCTAATACAGGTAGCAGATTATAGGAGGTACTCGACAAATGTTTGTTCAATCCTGAAGCACTGTTGTCTGAAGACTGATCACTGAACACCACCTTGAGTAGGGCCAATGCCTTTTTCTTTTTCTAATTTTCCTGAAACTAGACCTAGCTAGACTCTGGATCAATTTCTTGTCCCTTTCTTTACCTTAGTAGACTTCTGACTTGAAATGCTTATCATCTCATTACTGTCATAGCCTTCAGCTCCTTTGTTTTATCTTCTGTGCTTTGTGTGTGTGTGTGTGTGTGTGTGTGTGTGTGTGTGTATTTGTACTAATTTCACTTATTTTTAATTTTCAGAGCTATGAACTACTCAACATGATTGAGTTTGCCTAATTTTATCAGTTATTTCCATGCCTATGACAATAATAAATGCACTGCTTTGCTCAGATCTCTCTTTAAAGCTAATCTGTATCCTCCTGCTGCCACAGCCATCCAGTTTAGCAAAGCCCTAGGCAACTGTCATTAGCAACTCTTTCTAGACTCTTTCATCAGAGAGAACCACCAAGCTCCTAGTTTCAAGTGATATTCCTGCCTCTGGTACTCTATCTTCAATGCAGTTTCATGCTTCCTATAACCAAAAGACACAAACTCCTGATAACCTTGTAGCTTTAGCTCCTCTCAATAGTTTGCAATTCTGTTTAAGGTTCATGGACACGTGCGTCCTATCTTGACTATATTTTAGCTTTCTCCTTTTACATGTTATCTGTCATCTCTAAGTGTGTACTGCTAGAGTTGGGGGGAAAGATGCTGAAGTTTATTCTGTACCACTATCATCTACATTCTCATTCTTCATAAAGCTATCTGTTCATCTCACTAGAAATCTCTTTTTCTTTACCAATCTAAGTTGTGAAGGTTAGCTTAAGAGATTCAAGTTCCTTTGAATGAGGTCAAGATCATGAGATTGTTTCTTAAATAGGAGCAATGACTCTGGTTCATGTCAATACACTCTTTAATTCTAGTTAAATACTTGTCAAATGTGTGTACACTGTTCTGTACTGATAACGGCGTGGTAGCATCATTTCACACAACCAGTTAGTGCTCTGTGTCTATTTAAATCTGATGAACCAACAAAAGAGGGGTACATGACCTCTACATTAAGAGAATTTCACATTGCATGAGATCTGAGAAACTTTGATTACATGGAATCTAACACTGAGTGAGTCAGTATAAATACCTGAATAAGAAAGGTTCTCCTTTATGTTTCACCTGGCAAATTGACCATTACATGAGCAATCTACCTTTTTCATAAAGACTGTAATATTTAGATGATAGAGATATAGATGACAGATAAATAGATGATTGATAGATAGATAGATGATAGATAGATAGATGATAGATAGATAGATAGATGATAGATAGATGATGATAGATTGATAGATAGATGATAGATAGATGATAGATAGATAGATAGATAGATAGATAGAGAAACAGACAGACAGACAGACATGAGGATCCTTAAAAAGGAGAGAATGGGGACTTAACTTAAGCTATATCTCTAACTACAAATATACTATTTTTACCTTAGATTATATGTTTTAGTTGGTAGAGTTTTAAGAAACCTAGTAAAATACGGCTGTAAGATATAGCAAGTATTATAAAGAGTCAGTAATTGGCTGATAACAGAGTAAGATTGTAATCCATAGCAACAATCATCATTCTCCACCAGCATTTTTAAAAAAAATTAAGAGTTTACCCACAACTCTTTTTAAATTATTTCTCTAAAATACTTACATGGATTTATTGGTATGAAAGAGGTGAAAAAGAGAGAAAGGTGTTAATGGAGAATGAAGAAACAGAATTAATAAAAGCTCTGGTCCAGCTTCTCTCATTTTTGACTTTCACTATCAAATCAAGTGCATCACATAAATTCTCTGTCTTCAAAGTAGAAATGCTAATATTTGCCATATCTTCAACTGATAAGCACTCTTTGAACAACTAGGATTAAGAATCAGTGTAAATACTTCAGGGTGCTATTTTTACTAACATTTTTCAAAGCCTTCTAAAAATTTTAATCCACTTGAAAATAATTGCTTAATTACATGAAAAGACATGAACACCTGACTGAACTAAGATTTCACACCCTGTGGGAGAATTCACAGAGTTGTCCCATGAATTTACAGAGGGAATAAAATGGAACTATAAACTTGGAGCCTTAGGTCAGTCTAAAGCTTTACTCCATTCTAAGGCTTTTTTTCCAACTGTAAGAAGAAATTTTGCTTTGTTTTATGAGATGAATAAGTCATAAAACATACCGCCCTTGCATAACCGACTCAACATGCTATTTCTCCCAGCAATTATCATATGAGCTACAAGAAGCAAATAAATTCAGATGTTATGGGCCACTGTAAAATGCCAGTGTCAGCATTTAGATGAAATACTTGAACACTGTCAAATGAAGAGTCATGTTATGTACAGTCCTAGCTTTAAAAAGATACCATGCCTTCATCATCCATATCTGTGGGGGTTGGAGGAGGAGAACGAGTGTAGAGTGGTCCATGTTTGTTTTTTTAGTTTCTTACCACATGTTTATTTTTAAAATAGTTCTTCACATATCACTAATGATTAATGAGTACAAATTTGCCAAATTCCAAATTCAGTGGTCTTTCCTTGAACCTCTTTTACTTTAATGTTTCTGCAGTGCTAATGACACAGTTTTCTAAAACACTTCATACATGTTCAGAACATAGCACTTCCCAAATTCTTCTGATAACTTTAGATGGAATTTTTCCTGTTTTTATCTCCCCTAAATGTTTTTTAATCACTCCTCTTTATACTCTTACTTGGTTCTACTATCATCTTTATGTTCAAAACTCCCCATATGAAATGTCTAGTCCAACTCCTTTCCCAACCTTTAAATTCACACTTCTAAAAGCTTTCACTGATATGGCCCAGAAACTCATCAAGTCAATATGTCTCATAGCACTTTATTATGGGAGCCACCTACTAACTCTTTATTTAATATCACTGTGTTAAGTCTTTGCCAAGTGATTATTGCAATCAAATACTTTTTTCTGGTACTCTTATTGTTCTTGATGTTATTGTCTGTCTCTACCAACATGAGAGCAGGAACATTGTCCATGTGCTTGCCATTCAATTTTGAGTCCTTAGAACAGTGCCCAGCACCTAGTAGGAGCAAAATAAATATTTAATTAAGAGTTGAATAATAAACGAATAAACTTTTATTAAAGTTACTTATTTTTCTTTCTCTTCTAATGGCACTGTTAATTTTCTATTCACTCATTTTCTATTCAACCAGCTTCACTATATTACTTAGGATTGCATTTAATTGTAGTATTCAGATACAACTAAAAAAACCACTCCTCCCCCCACGAAAAAATCAAAAAAGAAAGAAAGAAAAATCAGTGATTTTAATTATTAAGTAATTTTTTTCATGTTTACATAAGTAAATAGCTGAAAGTGAGTGGCCCTTGACTGGTATAGAATTAGAGAACCAGGATTCCCTCAGTCTTTCTGCTACATCATTCTTGCATATGGCTTTTGTTTTTACGTTATAGTCTAAAATGGCTATCCCACTTCCAGGCACAATGTCCACATTCTGGGCAGGAAAGAGAGCAAGGGATAGTAAATAATAACATTGATTGTCCACTGAATTAATCACTTTTAAAAAAAGCTATCTTGGAAGACCACTCAACTTTTTCCCATCACCTGTAGATGAGACTAGGAAATGTCAGTTTTTAAATAGAAATACTAACCACCACCACCCCCCCCCCAAAAAATGGAGCTTGTTATAAGGAAGATAATGGAGATGTGTCTTGTGTAGTCATTGTCTGGTTGTATTAATTCTATAGCTACAAAGTCTTTCAACCATTCCCTTCTAATCTCACTTTGATAACCTCAATTCAAGTCCGTGTTATTTCACACCTGAACTATTTTAATAGTCCCTTAACTCGTCTCAATAGCTTTTTTTTTTTTCCCAGCCTGAGGAATTTAAAACTTTAGAAACATGGCTCCACCTTTCCATAATAGACTTGTTTCCCATAGCTTCTTCATAGACACTCAACACTTCTATCAAACTAGGTATGATGGTTATTTTTCTTTCTCCCTCTTTAATTCCCTACCCCCATTCCCATGTCCACCCTTGACCTATGGATGTTGTCATTTCCCCTTAAGAACTGAATCTCTAAATTTTATGTGTCAACTTGACTGGGCCAAAGGATGCCTAGATAGCTTGTAAAACATAATTTTTCAGAGTGTCTATGAGAGTGTTTCTGGAAGAGATAAGTATTGAAATCAGTAGACTGAGTAAAGTAGATTACCAATGTGTGTGGGCATCATCCAATTTATTGAGGGCCTGAAAAGAACAAAATGGTGGAAGAGAGGTGAATTTTTCTCTTTGAGCTGAGACTTCCATTTTCTCCTGCCCTCAGACATTGATATTTCTGGTTCTGAAACCTTCAAACTCAGACTGGGTCTTACACCACTGGCCCTCACGGTTCTTAGGTCTTCAGGTTTGAACAGGGACTAAATGACTGGTTTTACTGGTCCTCCAACTTCTGGAAAGCAGATTATGGAACTTTTCAGCCTCCTTAAATGTATGAACTAATTCCTCATAATAAATCTCTTTATATCTAGCCATTCATCAATCTATCTATCTATCTATCTATCTATCATCATCATCATCTATCTATCTATCTTCTATCTATCATCTATCCATCCTAATGGTTCTGTTTCTCTGGAGAACCCTGAATAATACAGAATTTGGTACTAAGAATGGTTCTTAAGAAACAGAACTCTAAGGGTGAGTGTTCTGAATTGGGTCTAAGATTTCAGGAATTAGTTCTTTAATCTGATTAGATTTAATAACTCTAATAACTCTATCAGTAAAGAGATAATGATAGTCCATGGCACAACTAGTAGAGATACACAAAATGTCTTTATAGGACACTCCTAATCAGTCACTTATAAGAAGCAAGAAGTTAGGTTTACTCTGCACATGATACTTAGAAATATTTCCAGTAAACTAAAGACTATAATAATGTTGGTTAGTTGCTCCTAATGTCACTAGACAAAATAGTCAAAGAAAAGAATGACCTCAGTGGTGCAAATTCACAGCTCAAGCACAAATGACCTAAATGACCTAAAAGTTCTATGTATGCCCTGAAGAAGACCCTGTAGCTGCAAGGCTGAAATTGCTGAAAATCAAATGCAGACTTCAGTGGTTATGAGCTGAATTACAGCACAAGTTGAACTCCCAGCCTCAAAGAGTATCTACTATTAAAGTGAAACTGTCAATTAAGAAAGAATGAGATACTGTAAATTGGATATGAGTGTATAAGAAGACCTTGATGAAGCCAGGGACATTGACCTCCTAATTCTGTGAGTCTTTTTGACCAGTGGAAGAAGAGGTCTCCCCACCCTCTGAAGATTTTGTCCTCTCACACCCTGCAAAAGTGGACCCCCTACCCCAGTTGCAGTGGCATTAGCCTTTCCATCTTCTTCTGAGGGCATAAACCCTGAATTATCTGAGGAAATGATAATAGTCTCCTCCGAGATTCTGCATTTAATATTGCAGTTTGGGGAGTTAGTAAGGGCTCTAACAGTTTGTTTGGTTAGTTGGCTGAAATATGAACCAAACTATGGCCCACTGTGAGCAAACTGGAAATGCTCAACCTCCCTTAGTTTACTATAGAGGAAGGAATTCAAAGTTTATAGAGACTGGAAAGATGGAGTGGATTTGTCATTGAAGACCCACTCAACCATAGTGAGAAAGTCCAGAAGACTCACCTTTAACCAGTACTTTGAGAATTAACTTTGTGAGGAGAGCTATAGGATTCTTAAAGAACCCCATGATTACTCTTCTATAAATCATACCTTATACTGAGAACTATAGCCACTCAACTGAGAGTAATTGGATCCCAAAGCAGCAAGGGCCAAGTGGCAGCACTCAGCTGCCAAAGGCAAGGTAGGTTAGGTTACTGTAATGAATAGCAGAGTCAAAGCAGCAATCAGAATACTTTGACTTTTACAGATCTATGGTGTTGGCTACTTAATCATGGTATTCCTAAAAATAGATAGAAAGCCTACTAAATTCTTATTTAATCTCTATAAGCAGAAAAGTTCTAGGATGAATGAACTAAAATCTAACTCATAAAAATAGAGTCATATTCCTCTAGTTAAATTTCAGGCCTGAGCCAGTTTATAGACCCAGAACCCCTTGAATGAAGGAGAAGCTGGGTCCACTCGAAGGCCACCCCAGTACACTACTGGAAATTTATCCTGTTAATCTTTCTTCCAGCATTCCCCTAGGAACTGATGGCCTTTTACCAGGATAACTGTACACTGGGGAAAAGAAAATAATTCGACCATTCAGGGACTACTGTATATTGGCTCTGAACTGACACGAATTCTAGGAGACCCAAAATTTTACTGTGGCCCACCAGTTAGAGTAGGCGCTTACGGAAGTCAGGAGATCAATGAAATTTTAGCTCAGGTCCATCTCACAGTGGGTCTAGTGAGCCTCCAAACCCAGCCTATAATTATTCTCTCAGTAGAAATAGACATACTTAGGCACTAGCAGAATTCCTACACTGGTTCTGTGACCTGCGGAATGAGGACCAATATGGTAGAAAAGGCCAAGTAGAAGCCATTAGAACTGCCTCTACCAAGAAAAATAGTAAATTAATAGAAATAGAAATACCACATTCCAGGGAGGCATTGCAGAGATTTGTGCCACAGTCAGGGACTAGAAAGATGCAAGGATGATTACTCCCACCACATTCCAATTCAACTCTCTTATTTGGCCTGTGCAAAAGACAAATGGATCTTGAAGAATGACAGTGGGTTATTGCAAACTTAACCAGGTGGTGACTCCAATTGCAGCTGCTATACCGGATGTGGCTTCATTACTTCATCAAATTAACACATCCCCTGGTACCTGGTACCTGGTATGCAGCTACTGATCTGGGAAATACTTTTTCTTCAGCCCTGTCTATAGCTCCCATCAGAAGCAGTTGTTTTTAGCTGACAAAGCCAGCAATACACCTTCACTGTCTAACCTCAGGAGTATATCAACTCCTTAGCCTCATGTCATAGTTTAGTTCACAGGGATCTTGATCACCTTTCTCTTTCACAAGATCTCATGCTGGTCTATTATAGTAATGACACCCTGCTAATAAGACCTAGAGAGTGAGAAGTAGCAACTGCTGTAGAACCATTGGTAAGATATTTGCATGTCAGAGGGTGGAAAATAAATCTGACTAAAATTCAAAGACCTTCTACTTCAGTGAAATATCTAGGAGTCTATTGATGTGGGCATGCTGAGATATCCTTTTTAAGGTGAAAGATAAGTTGTTGCATCTGTTCCCGTCTGTAACTAAGAAAGAAGCACAATGCCTAGTAGGCCTCTTCAGATTTCAGAAGCAACATATGCTTTATTTAGGTATGGTACTCCAGCCCATTTACTGAATGACCAGAAAAGCTGCTAGTTTGGGGTGGGTCTCTCCGATGGTTCTCAGGCCTTCCAGTTTGGACTGGAACTATATTATCAGCTTTCTGGTCCTCCAGGTTGCAGACAGCAGATTGTGAGATTTCTCAGCTTCCATAATCATCTGAGGTATTCTCTCATAATAAATCTCTTTACACACACACACACACACACACACACACACACACACACACACACATCTCCTACTGGTTCTTTTTCTCTGGGGAATCCTAACTATTTCACCAGGCCACTTATTCCCTAAATTACTGCCACACATTTTCCCTGACACTGTTAATATTTATCCTTCAAGATCAACCTTTTATAATTGTAACCTGTTATAAACTAAATTATGTCCCTTCAAAATTCATATTTTGAAGGCTTAACCTCTGAGGTAATTATATTTGAAGATAGGGCCTTTAAATAGGTAATTAAGGGTAAATGATGACATAAAGGTACAATTTTATAAGAAAACGAGACATCAGGAGTGTAGGTGCTCAGAGAAAAGGACATGTGTTCTCACACGGTTAGAAGGCCATCTGCAAGCCAAGGAGAGAAATCTCAGGAGAAACCAATCCTGCCAATGATTTGATCTTGGACTTTCATCTTCTAGAACTGTGAAAAATAAACAAATTACCTATTCTGTGGTAATCTGTATGACAGCCCTAGCACACTAAGGTACCACCTGTGGCACAGTCTTTCCAAATCAGCTCTCCCCTTCATGCAACTCTTTAAAGCTTTCTTCTGCACTGTCGTTATGGTGTGCTTTTTTCCTTTCTTCTTCTTTTTTTTTTTTTTGACTTGTAATAATTTTAGATTTACAGAAAAGCTGCAGAAATAGTATAGTTAGTTCTTATATATCCTTCACTCAGCTTTCTCTGCTGTTAACAACTTATATAATCAAGGAAGTGACATTAGTATTACATTATTAATTAAACTACAGATCTCTTTGAAATTTTACCAGTTTTTCTCAAATGTTCCTTTTCTAGTCTAGGGCACTACAGAATCCTACATGGCAAATAGTTGCTATGCTTCCATAGACTCCTCCAATCCATGACATTTCCTCAATTTTTTCTTATTGTTCATGACCTTTATGCTTTTGAAAGGTATTAAAAACTATTTTGTAGAATGTCCCTCATTTTGAATTTTTCTGATGTTTGCTTATCATTCAATTGAGATTATGCATTCCTGACAAAAATGCCATAGAAGTGAGGCCAATATGTATTATTTTGGGTGATGTTAACCTGGATAAGGTTAAGATGTTGTCTGCCAGGTTTCTTTGCTGTATAATTATGTTCCCCTTTATAATTAATAAATAAATTAAAGAAGATAGTTCAATATGATACAAATTTTTTCATAACACTTTGTTCATGAATTTTAGCATCCATTGATAGATTTTGCCTGCAACAATTATTACTGTAGTATTTATTAATAGTGATTATTCTTTTTCTCTAATATCTTCTATATTCATTAATATAGTATTTTATAAGGAAGTTGTCCTTTATCCCTCATTTATTTACTTATTTATTTAAACTAGTATGGACTTAAATATTTATTTTATTTCTTATGATCTATCATTCATTATTTACTTTGTTGCTCAAATTATTTAAACTCTAGCCTTTGATCCTGGAGCTTCTTAAATTTGAGTCATAGTCCTCTTCCATCTTCAAGGCTGGTTAAGTCTCTCTCACTTTGTTAGCACTTCATCTCTGACTTTACTACTTACCTCTTTTGCTTATAATGACCCTTATGATTGGATCCATGCACATAATCCAGGATAATCTCCTATTTAAGGTCAGCTGTTTAGCAACATTAATTCCATTTGTAACTTTAATTCCCCCCTGCCATATAGCATAATGTATTCACAAATTCTGTACTTCTGGACAGAGATATCTTTAGGAAGTCATTATTCTTCCTACCATAATCCTTCAATTCTGATCCCATGTTTCACAGGTTATTCTAGTTTTACCTTATTTAAAACCTCTTTTTCTGATAATAAAAAATGTAATCCTCACTATCTATAATGTATTTACTTAATTTTTTAATCCTAATATATACATAAAGTAGTTTTAAAATTCTTGACCCATACCCTACAAAAATAGCAACTATAGTACAGCGTTTATGCATAATTATTTTTGTCTAATCTTATAATGTATAGCCAAAATCCTCTTTTTCAAAGCTATTTCTATTTTTCTATCAGGTTTCTGATCCTTTGTTCCTCAGTCCTCCATGTATTAGGCATATTAGCCCTTTATCTGAGCTATATGCTATAAATATTTCCTATAGTTTGTCAGTTGTTCTTAGCTTTCATTTATGAGATATATATATACATATGAGTGTGTATGTGTGTATATGTTTTTGTTCTTTTTGCCATGCCAAGAAATCTTTTATGAAGTCAAATTTACCACTCTTTTCTTTTATTGTCTTTAATTGGGTCAGTTAGAGAACATTTTCCTACTTTGAGGCAAAAGAGGAATTCTTCTATTTCATCACTGTCCTAATACTGTGTTTTGTCTTTAGTGATTGGTTTTAGTCCCTACTACCCACCACCACTAACTTCTCTCATCCTCACTAAACTTCAAACTTTTTGAAGAAAAATTTTTTTAATAATCCCTTCAGTAAGTAGCTCATCACATTTTTTATATTAGGTCTTCAATTAACAAATTAAGAAAGAGAAATTAAATTTAATGGAATTTATATGGAGACATTAGTTTCACTCTAATAAACATCATATTTCTATAGTTAGGAGTGACTTAAACAAATCGGTTATAAGTTTCTCCAAATTTACGTAGATTGGTTTACAGAATGACTCTGGAGAGAAAAATAAAGATAATTTTACTCAGCCCCTTTATTTTGTAAATAAGGAAACTAACACCCATGTAAGTTAAGTGACTTGCCCAATTATCTTATGGCCAGGAGACAGAAGTAATACCTTTTTGGTCTCTGAAATCCAGTTAAATTCTCAGACTACCAAACTCCAAGTCCTACTATCTCAAACTCTCTCAACTTTTCTTTCTAATTAAGTAAAGCTAGTTTTCAAAACTTTCTACACTCTAATATAATCTAGACAGAATAGTTAATATAGAACAAAAGGGTTTTTTAGAAGATTAACAAAGTGACCAGCCTTTGAAGTGCCTGGCTCTGGTTAAGTTACACTTTGTGAGAAGGAATGGATTTTGATTCCAAAAGAGATTTTTTTTCCCAAATATATTCTTACTAGATAGTGAACTACATTATGTGTGAAAAACAGGACTTCCTGTTGATAAATAAGGATCCAACTGCTCAAACACAGCTCAATAAATACATCCTGCAGAGGTTTCAAACTAGTGGACAACAGGCCAAATACAGCTAATAGACCTGGTTTTTGTTTTGTTTTGTTTTGTTTTTGAAGTACAATACTGAGCAACATTATTTTTACATCCATGAATTACTTATAAAATATTCATTTTTCACTGTTTTCTGAAAAATTAAAAGAACTGGCAACTCTGAGCTCACATTTCTACATATTAATTGTCCTGAGTTGAGAAGTGGCTGATTTTTTTGACAAGTTATGAGCTCTTCAATTTACCAGCATCTCTACCACTTCCCAGTCCAACCACTTCATTCATTTATGTTCTGCCTAGACCCTGTAGACATTTGAGTTCATAATCACTGATAAATTTAGGGTGAATGCTAATGAGTAACAAGCTCAGTTTAGATTAACATTATTAAAGTAGTAGTTACCATTTATTGATTATTTTCGGTGCCAGGAATTTTTAAGTACTTTATATACATCATTTAAATCTTTAAAAAAGTTCTATGAAGAAGGTAAAAATCCTCCCATTTTACAAAAGTGAAAACTGAGTCTCAAAGAAGTTAATTTGATTAAGGATACAATACTACAAAGTGACACTTTGAGCAGAAATTCAAGTACTTAAAGACAGCAGATGGTGAAAGCAGATGGGAGTAAGAATATAGAAGAGATTCAAGAAGTTTGTGAACAGAAAGGATCATAGAAAACCTAGGAAACACTGTAGAAAACTTACAGAAGAGTGGAATAGTATAACAAAGATAGAGAACAGAAAAATAGAAAAGTCATAAGGACACTTAGCAACTTGAATAAAGCCCAGCAGTAAAATATTCAGATATAAAGCAGGAAGGTGAGACTAGAATGGATGTTGAGAAGACAGCAAACTGCAAGGCAGGAATGATGGAGCAACAAGTCTTCAAGGGAGGACCATAGGTACCCTCAGCCCATATGATCATTAGATGCATAGCAAAGTGATTCTCTGGTTCCTTCACATTGTACTAATCATTCATGATCTGCTAAGTAAATCTGTTTCTAACTTTATCCACAGCAATTGTGTACTGTCTGAAATACTTTGAAATGAAGGTAAATGTCAGTTGTCCCTGTTTAGCTGCCCCACTCAGAACTATCTGGTAGAGATATTCATAACCTAAGTGCTAACCTATACTCCTCAATCATTTTCTTGAACCTATTTCCTTCCTGTTTCTGACCCTCTCAATCCCAGATTGCAGCAATTTCTTTGTCGTCCTTATTTTTTCTTGTACTCATTGGTGTGCTGCTAATAGTTACAGAAAGAAATGGGGGAGTGAGGATGCAAAGAAGGCAGGGAAGGAAAAAAGGAGGGAAAGGAAAGAGTTAAATAAGGAAATATTGACTTAAGAAACTCCCAAACCTGTAGAGAATTTTTATAAAACTTTATCTAAGCCAAACTGACCACATATGCCAGGCAGCAAGATCTCAAATGCTCAGTAGAAGAACAGTTGCAGCTTCTTTTATGCAATGGAAACTATAGAGGAGGCTTAAGGGAGATTAGAAAAAGCAAAAGGGGACTAGATTACAGCATAGTTAAAATTATGTGCTTTTTTGAGGATTAGTAATTCCTCTGAGGTATATTTCTTGTGGTATTTCAAAGGTGTGTTAACCTAGATGCACAGAAACAATAGACAGGGCTGGCTCTCAAGAAGTTATAGGCCTTGGACATGACTACTCACTATAACCTGCCTAGTAAGAAATTTATGATCAGATCACCCTGTGAGGTTACTTTACATAGAGCCTCTCCCTTCTTTTTTTTTTTGTCCACAGAAAGAAAAGAGGAAAAAAATAAATAAAACTTCTGATTTATAGCATTGCTGATTTCCATGGTATAAATATTTCAGCTCTGACCAATTTCAAGCTACCTATCTGATGTCACTGAAAACCATCTTGGGTAGAAATGTAAAATATAACACCACTTTACAGAATTTCCATTATACCTTATACATAAAGTAGATATATTATAGGTAATAGTAAAATGTCGTGAAATAAGAAAAAAATAGTTCTGTGTTTTTAATATAATTTATTTAATTGCAAGTTGATGTCATTTAATATTTCTGTGGGCAAAAAAAAAAAAAAAAAAAAAAAAGGAGGGGATGGTTTATGGAAAGTAACCTCACAAGATGATCTGACCGTAAATTTCTAACTGGGTAGATCATGGTAAGTAGTCATACTTCTGATATATAACTTCTTTAGTGAAGGTTTATCTCTGCCTTAAGTAAGCTCTATTCAATCAAGGTTAATACACCTTAGAAACGCCTCTTTTCACCCCTGAGAAGCAAAATCACCCTCAAGAGAACAAATAATCTTGTTAACTACATTGTAATCCAATCTCTACCTTGCTTTCTCCCACCTCCACATAATCTTCCATATGTTTCCTCCTTAATTCAAAATGCATAAAAGAAGCTAGGAACTGCTATTCTAGAAGCATTTTTCTCAGTCTGTTGAGATCTTGCTTCCAGGCATATCTTGTGTTTGGCTCAAGATTCTCTTTATGGCTTTGGATGTTCTTCAACCAACAAGATATCTGAAAAGTTAACAATTGACTCTCATGAGCCAACATGAACCATCTCAAGAACATACCACTGTTCCTGTTTCAAACTTCTAAGGAACATGAGATACTTAGGTGAGATAGAGATCTTCTTTCTCTACTTTTTTATAATTAAATATAACTTTTGACACTGAGAACTTCTAAAGGAAAAATACACTCCTCTCATGTGTCTTCTCTACTTTCAATACCCTACTTCAAAACTACATTACTTCTGATACCAAGTGTGTGGGTTTTCCGTACAACAAGCACTTCTCTGATACTAGCTGCGTGTCCTCAAATTTAACTCAAGTCTGACTCTGTCTACCTGGAGATAGCATCAGATCTTACAGGCAAATGGTTAAGGATGTTAAAAAGTAAAATTCAGCTGAGTAAATTTGAAGATCTAATTGGCTTTAATAAATAGGTCATGAATCGGGCAGCATCCCATCTAGTAATTAGAGAGGTACTCCAAGAGGCTGTATAAAATGGAATGTTTTTAATAGGAAACTGAGAAGAACAAAAAAGTTACTAGCAAAATAAAAGAAAGAATTGTTTCAGGCTAAGTCACCTGCCTTTGGAGGATGGATAGCAGGGGTTTTATCAGGCAGACTATCTCACTAGTATTGATAAGGAAATTCCAGATTGGTATTGGTTTAAGGTCATAATCCTATGAGGCTAAATTGCTATTAAGTCTTGGTTTGCTATCCTGGGGTCACATTCCACCTACTGTTTCTTTTTCTTTAACAAGTCTCATAAGACTGTCCACTCCAGCCCCATGACACTTGCAAGTCCAGGTTGATACCTGTACTTCTGAATGACTTAACTATAAGCTGCAGATTCCTCTAGCTCTCTGGAAGACATGCATAGGGCAAGGTATGGAGGAAGGGGTACGGAGCTTCAATTCATGCTACCCTCCTAGACCTTCACATTTTCACGAACCCGGAAAGTCTCTGAATCTCAACCTTTTGGGGTTTTGTGGAGGCTTCATTATCTAGGCACAATTAAGTTTTTAGCTATTGGTGATTGATTCAACCTCCAGCTCCCCTCCCCTCCACAGAGGTTGATGGGCCTGCTGAAAAAACTCTCTAATCACATGATTGGTTCCCCTAGCAACCAGTGCCCATCCAGGGTCTTTACATAAGTAAACGCAGGTGTGGTTGAAAGGGGTTCATTATAAATAACAAACACTTTTCACTTTATGGCTCTGGAGCTATTTCAAGAATGAAAAACAAAAGACCAAATATTATAACAAAGATGCTGTCATTGCTCTTATTGCTAGAAAATTCCAAGGATTTTAAGAAAGCTGTGCCAGAAGCAGAGACAAAGACAAAATGTATATTTCTTTTTATAAATTATTATATCACACATCCCCATTCTGTCTCTCTGGCATAAGAAAGAAAAAATTTAATTTCAATCTTTTCTGTGCAAGACATCTTGCATAGGTTATATGACTCAGTCTGAAGTCTTTCCACGTGTTGAGAGGGAGCCATCAAGTTCACAGTAGTTAATGCAAATAGGTGCCCAGATGATGCTCGAATTCAGTGTCTCTCTACTCTTTTGTGCCATGTTTAGAAACCCAAAAGCCAGACGTTTTTCAGTGCCTTACTCAGCACTATTCAGAAACAGAGGCTAGGCAGTAAGGAGAAGCTGAGCTTTTGGCACTCCAAAATGTGCCTTTTGGAGTATTGATTATTTTAAGCTCATTATTTTTAAGACACAAAAGACTCAGAAAAAAAGATTTTGAACTTCCCTCTCTACCGCCCTAAAGGAATTCAGGTAGAAAAACCTGCTTAAAGGAAGAGAGCTATCACCTTCCCAGTAAATTTGAAGATCTAATTGGCTTTATTAAGAGATTCATGAATCAGGCAGCTTCCCATCCAGCAACTAGAAGGTGAGTTGTACAAAATGGAAGATTTTTATAGGCAGTTAAAAGACTGGATTATTTCAGGCAAGGACACTTTCCTTTAGGGGAAAGCAGGAGGTGTAATCAGGCAGATAACCTACCTCACAGTGTTGAACAGGAAATCCTAAATCAGTTGGTTTAAAATTCCACTCCTTGGAGAGGCCAAAATTGCAATTAGGTTAGTTATCAAGTTTTGGTTTGGTGATAGGGCATTGCAAAAAGAGACTCCATTTTGGCCTGTTATTACTATTATTATTTTAATACAAGAAAGAATGAGCCCAAACCAGAATATTTGAATAAACCAAGCCCAAAAAGTTAATTGTGAAATGAACAAAAAGGACAAAAGTAAATAGAATTCTCTATAGGTGCCGACTATTTAAATGTACAGTATATTTTACATGACTGACAGTACAATTTCTTCTTGCGGAGGACTTGAGTTAACACAAAAGAAATAAACATGACCTATTTCCATACTATAATCATCACCAAATTAGTAAGAGAAAGAGTGACAAACTTTCATAGTGTTTAAATCAAGAAAGATGAAAAGCATTTCTAACTTCTAATATGAGCTAAATCAAAGAGCCACAAGAAAAAAAAATCACCAGCAGGCCCTTTAGATTCACACACACATAAAAAACTTGCATGTCCTGTTCTGTGCAAAACCTTATTTCTTTTTTTCCTCTTAAGCATCCTGTTGCTTGCTTCTTGCTATGAACTGAATTGTGTTCCCCCAAAACTCATAAAGTCCTAACTCCCAGTACCTCAGAATGTAAACTTATTTGGTAATCAGGTTAAAATGAGGTCATTGGAATGGGTTTGTTCTTATGAAAAAGGGAAATTTGGAGACAGACACACACTGGGAGAATGCCACGTGAAAACGCAGTGAGAGGATGGTCATCTAGAAGTCAAGACTCCTGGAGCAAATCCTTCCATCACAGCCTCCAGAAGTAACCAACTTCACTAATACCTTGATTTCAAATTTGTAGCCTCCAGAACTATAAAACAGTAAATTTCTTTTATTTCAGCCATTCAGTTTATGGTACTTTGTTATGGCAGCCTCAGGAAACTAATATATTCCTCCTAGACATTTTTTTCCAGATAGCTTTCATCTAACTTCTTAGAACATTCTGCCAGATAAAAAAATAAAATCACTTCACATATGTAAATGGTAAATCTTAGTTTCATTTGCCTTCTTTTAACAGCGGTGTATAATCTTAACTCAAAAATTTAGATGTAATGTGGGAAAAACCTCTACAATTTTCAAATCCATAATAATCAAGTTCTATAATCACCAAAAAAGAAGAGTACAAAAGAAAACCAATACTGAGAATTCTCATAAAACAAGTACAAAAGCAGAAGACAAATTTGGCTGTGCACTATCATTAACTGAAGCTATCAGAGTCCCTTTGTCATCTTAAGCAGCTATTCTGTGATCTTTTCACTAGCAATAATGAACTGAGCTTTTGATACAAGAAAATATTTGATCTTCTTTTAGCCAAAAATCTCCCCTTTATAAGTCCATTTAATATTCTAGAAGGGTTTTTCTTTCCTTTGAAGAAATATAAGTTTGACATCCTAAAGGCATTTGTATTTTAAAGCCTACAAAAAGATTTTTGGAGGGTACCTTGTAAAGCACTGACTTGCCTCTGTGGCTCAAAAGTTCAATTATTTTAGACATTTCACTTAGAAAAGCATTTCTACCTTTTAACCTTCATCTAAATAACATTCATACTTCTTTCATTATGATAGAGTTCAAGCCCTTGCAATACACTGTAGAAGTTGTAGCAGATATACAATAGTACTTTTTTCTTTGTTCCTGGATTTTAAACATCTGTCTATACCCCAAAATAAAAAAAAATAAAAAAAAAAAAAAACAACTTCATGATTTCTGCTGATACACTTTCCCAAAAAGAAATCAGTAAGGATAGATTGCAATTCTCTCAGAGAATGAGAATGCATCAGGCAAACATATCTGTTTCATTGTTTTTCTTCTGAAACACAATAAATAGATTTCGTAATTTTGGAAAGTTGATTCCTCTAAAAGCATTTCTAAACTGTGAGAAAATTATCTCAGCAATGAAGAATGAAACTTTCTTTCCAAAAATATTTACATGATTTGCAAAGAGATGGCTAAAACACATTTTAACAGTCAGCTTATATTTGTTGTAAAGGGAAAAGGCTACAGAAATGTGATTGAACATGACAAGACTCAGCTTTTAAAAACTGACTTCATCTAGCAACTAATAAAACGAATGGTGCTTACTTGATTCATGGCATTTTTTCCATATGAAAAGAAATAAAATCCGAATGAAGCAAAAAGAATAAATTTGACAAAGATGCAGTTTGAAAATGTGGCTGAAAACAAATCAGGTAGAATCACCTTGACTGTTATATTGGTCAGAGTTTTTTGCTGGTAAGCAACAGAAACTGACTCTAACTTAAGCAGGCAGGGAACTTATCGAGAAGAACATGGAGGAGCTCAAAATAAACCAGCCTGAGAGGACAGGACCCAAAATATCTCCAATCTGGGTAGCAAGAACTCATGGGCAGTTTTGCCTGGGAACAACCACTGTGAGGAATCGGCTCCAACTGCTTTCCTGTCTAGATTAAGTCCGGGGAGATTCTAACTACACCACCTTGGTTACCCACCTATAAAAGTAAAAGTCCTTTGACAGAGGTAGCTCACAATGTGGAAGAGGTAATTTCTTGAAAGGAAACTAGGAAGAAAGTGCTTAAGAAGTGAAAGAGAAATGGATGCTAGTTTGCATAAATAAGTAAATAAGCAAATGAATAAATATCTTCTACAAGTAAACTCATATTAAGTGCAAAATACATACTCTATGTATTTTTAGAGAGAAAAACTAATCAAAACTCACTTTTCACCTTGACATGACCTTACATAAAAGGCATAGTGAACTTTGTAAAATGTTTATTAGATCTGCAATTCACCTAAGTAATTTTAAGCCTTTGGCACTCTAAAAACCAATTACCTGCAGGTTCCTATATGTTTAAAAGTTAGCACACAGATATTAAATAGCTCCTGAATGCACTTTTGAAGGTTTGTTATAGAAAGAAACAGATATTTGTGTACTTTAAGAATGATACTTCAACAATGTAGACATTCCTCATAAAAATGTGTTCTCAGTCCTGCTTGTTTTTATCTAAACTGCAAACAGTGCCTGCTGAAAGCATACATCTAATTTTATGATTTTAACTTTGAAATTAGGCAGCATGAACCCTAAAAATAAATTTATTTTATAGCTTAGATTCTGAGATTGACTCAGGAACTACTATTCAAGCCATCAAATAAAGATCTTGCAGTTAACTTGTGCAACATCTAATTTATGAACACATACAACCAAAGTATGGGAATATAGTATTGATTTTAAATTTTCAAGAACATACCAAATGAACAATTCAATTAAACATTTGAAACCAATCTTCCACCCAATTCTGACTGCAAAGATATAGAAATAAGCATAGGTCCTCCCCTTGAGTCATTCAAACTCAAGAAACCTGTTAATAAATAATTAAAATGTTATGTGGAGAAGCAATAAAAGAATTATGTTCAAAATGCTAGTACAGTATAGAGAGGAGAAGATTTCAGAAGAAATGGTATTTGATCTAGAATTCGAAGGATGAGAAGGCGATCAAAGTAAAAAAACTTGGTAACCAAGAAAACAATATAAAGGCTTTGAAATAGTCATGGAGAGATGCAGGAAAGGCAGTACATTTCTTATTGATAGAGCAGAATTTTGACATGACTACAGAGCCAGTGGTTGGAAGTTAAAGGCCAGATCATAAAACGTTTTTATGCTATAATAAGGCATTGAACTTAATCTTGTAGATCAGCATTTTATAAACTATCTATTCTGAGAATGAAGAGCACCCAGCCAAATAAGTTGGAAAAGTGCTGTGAACCACAAACCTGGGCAGTGGCCACAGAGGCAACCGACCAATATCTCTCCCAATAAAGTTTCAGTTCAGTTTGAGGAACTGATTCCATCTCCAGAGGAGGGTCCTGATTAGTCTAAGCAATTATGATATCCTGTCTCCTTTACCCAAGACAGGTTAAGGAACTCTGGCTTCATACTCCGCCTACAGTATTCCCCTGGTAACAGCTTCTGGTCCAGAGTTGGACCTAAACAACTGCATCAGACCGAGGAGAAGCATTATTGTTCTTCCACTGGGAAAAAAGCATTTTCTTTCTTTCTCTCCCCCAGAGGACTTAAGTGAGAATAAATACAGCCTTAATGCTACAGGCATTAAGAAGACTACAAGAAGAACTGAACTTAAGATGACATCATCAAGGTGGGTGGCAAAGTTAAATTAAGATAGAAAGAACCAATCCTTGATCACATCATTGGATTCCTGTGTCAACCAGTGCTGAAAACAAGAGACCTGGTTCATGATGTCAAGATGCTTATTACCTTCAGGAAAGAAGGCATATATACAATAATTTCAGTACACTTTAGAAGTACTGTAGTAGAAATTAGTATAGACATGAAGCAATGATGAAGAGATTGGCTTTGCTAGGTAAGGAGAGAAAATTTCCATGCTCTTCACCTGAGTCTCCAGTAATATTCAGGGGTCCTTAGTCTACAAATCCATTTCATTTTAATACTTTGATATGCTTAGAATTTTATATTATACCCCCCAAAAGTCATGTAATTACAAAAAGCAAAATTATTTTCAAAATGAAGGTGCTGACAAGTAGTTGACAAGTAGCATATGCATTAAAAATGAAATAAACATAGTTTATGATTCTCGTTATACATAGTAGGATTGAAATGGGGGTTATTTGTTTTATATTTCAATAGACAAATAAGATTTATGACTCCTGGAATAAAACTAATTTTGAGAATGATTTTAAATTACTTATACATATGTTTTTCTGGATTTAAACAATATACTATCATTGTAAAATCATAAATAACTTAATCCCCCATTTTCTCATTTGTGCATTTCTATTATATTTTATACATGCCATTCTACTCAATGGCATGAGTTTAATGCTATTTCTCAAATATAAGTGGCCAATATGACATAATTTAAATTGTTTGAAAGAGTTTTGTGATTACCTATATGGAAAGCTATGACTGAGATCCTTTGAAAATGTAGCCAAAATTTTAAGTTCTCATAAATACAATAAACCTTATAATTACTGTTCAAGAGACTACACTTTTACTGTTGAAGTATCTTCCCATCAGTAAAACTTCACTTGTGCTGTAAAAGCCATTCAGTTTGGGGTTTGTTTTGCTTAAAAGAGATGTATAAAAATTGTCATTGATCATTGAGTTTATTGCCTAAAAATACCACACCTAGCAAGTTTTGTTTCTCTACCTACTAATTTGATAATTTGTTGTGTGCTCTTGCCTAGAAACATCTTGACAACTTTCTCACGATGTAATTTAACAATGTTCAATTATCCTCATAGTTTTCAAGACCAAGGAATTGGAAAGAGACAGCTTGATAAAGGAAACCACTCGAAATTGGTTTTATTTCCAGGAATAAGTTTCTATCATAAATTATATAAAAAAAAAACTACTCTTCAAATTTTAATTGCACTGTTTTAAACCTAAGTTTATAGAGATGGAAATATTCTTACTTATTTTTTCTCAGTAAAATGGAGAAAAATACAAAAATGTCATGTGCATTTTTAATTTAAAATGAAAAATCATGTCCATAGAGTAAAGGATTATCATAAAGTTTATCATCTAATAGCAATATTTTGACTATCTTTATGCTGGAATCTTCATTTTGACAGGCTTGCAGCTGTGAAAGTTTGCAGCTTCTCAAGTTAAACTCAAGAGGCTTTGAGTCCATGCCAGCTGTCTTTCAATTTCACATCAACTCTCTTGATATTTTGTCAGTTTAAAGCTTTTGCAAAGTTTGCAAGGCCTGAATTCATTAGATAAGGGAAATGGGTCATCTAAATCTTAGCCAACCTTAACTGCCATAGAGATTCACTATTGTAAATTTCCTTCAAGACTGAATTAGAAAATAGACCCCATGGGTCTTTGTCAGTTTTAGTATTTGATGATACTGTTGTAACAGCAGCTGCTGAAGCAGTATGTGCCTCAGTAAAAAACTCTGGTTTAAATTCCCTTTCCTTTATATTTTCAGTATAAAATTGGATGCTGACAGCTCCAATAATAAGGGCAAAAGGGTCATTTAAAGTTCAGTTTGCCAGGCACATGATAGGCAAGAAATTTATCACAAAGGCTCTTTTTAGAAATTATGGTCGTTATTAGAAGAAAAACTTATCTCGTTTTTAAAGAATTCTACAGCATCCTAAAAGAACTAAAAAACAGATTGTCAAGGATAGTTAAGGAAGTTGGAACACAAAGCTTTAACGAACAAAAGAATTTGATTATTCCTCTGAGAGTAAAGTGCTGCCTTATTATCACAGACAATCATGTTATCTGTATTTTAGTACAGTATGCATTTAGATTTGCAGAGACACAGCATTTTCCACATCTTGTTATTAGAAAAAAAATTTAAGTGCATGTCTGTATTTTAAACTAAAATTTAAAAAGCCAAATAGTATATGGAAGAGGAAAAGTATTGGTAATAGTCTGTAACACCGTAAATAAATGAGTTTCATCCCACAAAGATTAAATCTGTCTAAATTTTGCATTCTGGAAGTAATTCTGAAGGCAGTGAGAAAAGACAGAAATAAAATATCAAGGTTGGAATCTTTATAGAGAAGTAGAAATTGCCTTCAACAGAATTTCAGATGATGTGAACCAACTTACATTTATTGCCAACTGCTTTGTGATAACTCAGCTGTTATAGTACAGTGTGACCTAAAGCATGGTCTTCAGAATTAGGAAAATTCATGTTCACATCTGTTTGGGACATTTATTATATAATCTTGGACATGTCATTCACATTTTCTGAGCCTCAGTTGCCTTAATGTAAAAATCTACACTATCAAAAATGGTAACCACTAGATATATATGGCTATTGAGCACACAAAATGTATCTTGTGCACATTGTAATTGAATGTCTCATTTTATTTTATTTCACTTAATTCAAATTGAAATAGCCATATGCTTTAATGCTACCATATTAAATAGCACAACTTTATACTGATTAACACGTTCATTAGACCCCCTTAGGAAATGTAAGAGAAAAATAGCTCTGAGTGAATAAAAGTTTAACATAGATATCAAGCCCTACTCTCTTAATTCAATCTTTGGACCTTTAGAACAATTTTATTTACTAAGCTGTGATGCATCAGAAGAAAATCAACAGAGGCTTTGCTAGGTGATATAAAAGAAATGGTGAGCTACCCAGATGCCAAAGTATGGCGGAGCTCATTGTCAGCTGCTTGATAAGATTTAAAAAAACAAAACAAAATCAAAAACAAAAAACCAGCACCCTATAAGAACTGCTACTATCATGAGTATCTCAAGGAGGTATCTACGAGAAAAGTCAATGCCAATGGGAGCCATTACCACCAGAATCAATGCTTGAGAACCAACAAGGAGTAGTTGTTTGGGTTGGCTTATAAAGACATGACTTCTCAGAAATCCTCATCTTCTCTACTTTCAGTTGGATGTTACCCATGTAGAAGAAGAAACTTTAATTCTCCTTTGCCATGTAACCTAACATATTCGCAGTTTCTGAAGATTAGAACATTTTTGAGGTGGCATTATTCTGCCTATCATACTCACATATACTCCTAACAGAGCAGCCAAAATGTTTGGTTATTCCTCTTTCCAAAGTATATTATTATTCTAGTAAATGGTCACAGGTCCCTTTGAGTGGGGTTTAGAGAAATCATTACTCTTTACATATGCTGTCAGTACTACAAGATCCTTCATCATGGGAATATGGCCTTCTCTTTAGTCAATGAGTTCTACATCTGAGAATGGGTTCAGATCTGTGAGCAGGGAATTATGATATTTTGTTGGTATGGGTGTTTTTAGCTTCTTGATCATCAACACTTAATTTATTTGTATAGATTGTAAAATACCATTGTTGACCGCACATCTATTTTGCTCCGGGGAATGCCATGCTCCATCTCCATAGTTCTCTGTGGGTCACACATGCCTGGCTTCAGCTCTGACCTTACACCACTTGACCACTAATATTTCAAGACTCTTTCATCCTCTTTGTTATCAGTGATCCCAGGTCTATAATAGCATTATCTTTCGCCAGCCCTAATCTACAGAGGAGGGTCACCACTGAGCTTAACAGTGCTGGCATCACTCTCAGGGCAAATCCATTGTCATTATGGTTAACAGGTTCCTCCTTCTAGCATGTCAAAAATGTCACTCCATTGTATTCTGGTTTGCATAGTCTTTGGACAAAAAAAAAATTGTTTATTGTATTTGTTCCTCTCTATGTAATGCATTCTCTCTCTCTCTCTCTCTCTCTCTCTCTCTCTATATATATATATATATATATATATCTGTGTGTGTGTGTGTGTGTGTGTGTGTGTGTGTTTTATAATGGTGGTATTCTTCTGTTAGAATGTCTAATTTAATTAATTCTAATTTATTCATTAATTTTGGAAAAGTATCAAACATTATTTCTTCAAATGTTTCCTTTTTTTCATGCACTCCTCTTTCTGGGATTTCAGCTGCATGTATATTTGACTATTTGATATCATCTCATAGTTCTTAACTCTGTTCTGACATAGGGATTTTTTCATTTTCTCTTATCTTTGTGTTTAAATTTTTGTAATTTCTACTGAACTATCATTAAGATCACCAATTCTTTCCTCAACTGTGTCAAGTTAGTTGATGAGCAAATCAAAGACATTCATTATCTGTTACCGTGTTTTTCATTTTAGTTATTTTCATTTGATTTTTCTTGTGTTTTCACTCTCTGCTAAAATTACTTATCTGATCATGTATGCTACCCACCTTTTATACTTGAGTCTTCAACATGGTGATTATAATTATTTTAATTTCCTGTTTGATTGTCCCAGTATCTGTGTCATATTTGAGTAAGGTTGTGTTGATTGCTGTGTCTCTTGATGGTATATTGGTATTTCTTATTTCTTTGTTTGCCTTGGAATTTTTTGTCAAAAGATGGAGGTAAGTGATTTGTGTGCTTGGAAATGGGCATGGCTTTCTTTCTGCTAGGCTTTTATTATGAGAGGTTGAATAAACTTAGCCAGAAGTTGAGCTGAGTTTTGAACTGCTGTTACTCTGGTTACACTTAGTATACTCAGGCATTGAATTCCTCTAGTATTACCCAGTGTTTAGAGTAGAGACTGGTTTAGGGTAGGAACTCGTTTATCTACATTTCTGCTCCACTATCAGTTTTAAGACTTCCTTTAGGAGTTCCTCAGGGAGGCATTCTCTTCATGCTTTTTCCCCTCTGCTAGTAGTGGAATGCTACTATTTATTACTCAGTGTTTGTTAGCTAGATTCTGGCAGTGTCTTCCCTGGGTAAGCAAGTACTTAATTCCTGTCTCTTTTTGAATATTGAATATAACCGCCCTGCCTGACTTAGGGTTAATTTCTTGCCCCATAACCTCAATATCCCATGGGTTTAAGAAAAGTTGTGAATTTACAAATTTTCCATTGTGTCGTTGTTATCATAAAGATGGAAGTATGCTCTTTCCAGCTTCCTGTATCCTAAGTAGAAGCCAGACTTACCTTAGCACTTTGATAAAGAGAGTGTTCTCTAGTCCTTCCCACAGAACAGTCAGCTGGGGTGGGGGGTGGGGTTCTGGCTTTATATAGTATATCCATTCTCATACATCCAAATTCTCTGAATCTTTAATTGCTTTCTCTGTTATTTGTCATGGAAGCTTTAGCATTTTTACTTCTTGTAATATAGACTTTTTCTTTCTCCAAGCTTCCAAGATCCAACTCAGAAGGCTATCATCACTATCTCTTGAGGTCTTGCCAGGGTGTTAAATTCTGTGTCGTGATAAAGTGAGCTCATATCCATAAACTCTCTTCTATTCATCTTTTATTCCTACTTGAACCAGCACCCTTACAATGTAGTTCCATATACACTCTTCTAGTTTCTACTAGTAGATATTGACTAGGTCCTGCAACTTCTTTAGTGCCCTCCTTTGCTTAGCAGACCCGTTATTTCCCCAGTCATTTTACTTGTAATTTGACCCTTGCTATTAGTCAGGAGAGAGGGGAAAAGATAAGGATAAATGCTGACGGGGGAAAGAGAAGAGAGAAGAGGATATACAGATGTTATTTTTGGGAGAAGAAGAAGAAGAAGAAGAAGAAGAAGAAGAAGAAGAAGAAGAAGGAGGAGGAGGAGGAGGAGGAGGAGGAGGAGGAGGAGGAGGAGGAGGAGGAGGAGGAGGAGGAGGAGGAGAAGAAGAAGAAGAAGAAGAAGAAGAAGAAGAAGAAGAAGAAGAAGAAGAAGAAGAAGAAGAAGAGACTCCCTCTACATTGTCTGTAAGCAAGTGCCTCTCTATATTTGTTAAAGTAAGATGTTTAAAAGAAGCTGAAGTCCAGGGTTCAGGGAAATATGAAGACTTAAAGTTTCCAAGTATTTCAACCCAAAGTCCCACTTTTTCCAATAGGGTGCTGGATTTTGTAAAGAAGACCTGCCACAATTGAGAATTCAACGTTTTCTGGAGTTCTGACATTCCTACAATTAAGACCTGGGTTTGATCCTCAGCCTTTTCTGAACTTTCGCAAAAAATTAGAATTTATGATTCCAAGAAGGCCCTCTGGCTTTCACCCTTCACTTAATAATGATAATTAACCACTCTTAGCCTGCATTGTCCTTCCCTAATGTGTCATCCCACTCCAGCAACAGCCATCCAATACAATAGTCCTTAAGTGACTATTTCCTCTGAACCGTTTAAATCTTCACCACTATTCTATCATTGTTTATCACCAGTAAAATCTTTAACATTTACAGTGAAAACTCATGCCAGGCTCTGTCAGTGCTTTATCTATCAGAAGTGGTTATAAACTAATCTAAAGTCTCATTTTAGAATCTGCTTCCGAGGACCTCTCCACTTCTAGTATCAACGGCAATCAATTCTTTTCCTAAAAAATAGTCTCCTTGACTCTGATATTTGCACATAGAAGGTTTATTGCTGATATCTTGGAAACAACTATATGCTGGGAAGCAGGGTTGGACAGAGGAAAAAGTTGACCTATGATGAATTTACAACAGAGACCTCAGGCAATATCTCATAGTCCCTTAGAACTAAGATGATACTTCAGAGTCATCTCCACTAAGGCAAGAGGGCTAGCATTTGTACCCTACATCAGCAAGTTATTAGACAGGGATTTCTACCAGGGTGGGAATAAATCCAAAGTAAATAAGCTTCCTGCACATGAGGACAATTTCTAAAAATGGACTTTTTCGTTATGAATCATTATCAGCAAACTCTTTCGGCAGCTGCAGCAATGAGTGAGTGCCTTGATCCTGAAGGGAAATCTGGGCAACACACCACAGCCCCCACCTCAAAGGGGTTCCTATTTATTGGTAGGTGATAAATGAGGAATTTGCATCACTGAAGATAAAACCTTCCCCCAACATCTCAAGTGAGCTGAAGGGCTCTAAAGCTCACAGAATTTGTAAGCTTGATCAGCAAGATTCATGACACACTCTTTCCCATTTTTATATCCTAAGCTTAAGTGTGATGATGCTTCTGGGAATTTTGTGTGAATGTACCAATCTCATCTCAGCAATAAAATGAAGAAGTAAGGAAAGCTCTGCTTTATCCAGCTAGAATTATGAAGGGGAAACCACAAACTTTCAACACCGTGAAGTCAGGAGAGTGGTAGCAGTAGAAAGCCAAGAGAAACCACAAGAGAAAATGAGTCTGATCTGAGATAGGAGATGTTTCTTTCTATAAATATGGTAAAGGATTTGGGTTTTATTTTCATCAAACAACTAAGGTTTCTTTAGAGTTCACAGTACTAAAACCTATAATTAATTCTCTTAAAGGTGTTCTTTCTTTGTGCCTGGTACTTCAAGAGGCTCAGATAGAAATATGTTATAAAATCCAACTGTTATTAGATTTTATTCATTTTGGTACAATAAAATATAAAAAATAAAATTAGTCGAGATAGTGGTTTGCATGTAATATAGTTTTACCTTTAAGTTTCTTCTAAAGTGGCCAATAATTAGGATCAGCACTATAACAAATCATCTGAAAATTAATGTGAAAATGTAAATATTGTGGGTATTGACACTGACAACAGAACACAAGGACAAAGTCATTAACTTATTTTCACAAGTGAACAAAATCTACATGTGTTATTATTTTACTTTTTATTACTATGTTGTGAGCAGAATTTGCTGAAGGTTAGATATTTTGGGGATATAACAAATTGTCTCTGCTAAATATATGTAATTTATTGAACACCTACCATGTGCCAGAGACAATGGTAAGTATTTTATGTATATTGACTCTTTAATTCTTATAAAAATTTTGCATGATTGTTCTTATAAGGTTAGCTAAGACAGAGATTTCATGTAATTTGTCCAATTTCACACTTAAGCAACAGATTAAGGATCCTAGCATGAGATGATATGTCCTGAAAATTCATATCCATAAATACTAAGACTCAGGGCCTCTTTAGAGTAAAAGAAACTATATGATTCTAAGCTCAAAATTTTCTTTGAAACAATTATGTAACCTAAAATCTTTCTATCCTAAAGACATAGTATTACTTTCATTATTAAAGCCTTAGCCTTGACTTCTTGCCTGTGCACATACTGAGGATAGGTTCCAATGTGTACTAATATATCACCTAGATGCAGAATGAGTTCCACTAAATACACACACACACACACACACACACACAATATATATATATATTTTTTTCTTTTTTTAATAATACTAGGAAATGAGGGTAGCTGGACTAGAGGCACCAAAAAACTTCTAACATCAGCTCTTTAAAAACCATAATTGAAGAAGAAAAAAGACCACTCAAACACACAACCCAGGTGGTTAACTTTATCTCCATCCGAGCATCTTAGAAAGAAGTGGCAAACTCAAGTCTCATCTTAAAACATGAACGTCTTTCAAATGATAAAATAACTTGTAACAGTCTGAAATATTTGGCTCTGTTTCTCCAGAGTGCTACCAAAACTTAGACAAATGCTGTATAAGTAAAAGTAAGCAAAAGAAGAAACAAATACATGCTGCAAATATTTCCAGAAAAACGAAGCTGGAAAAGTCAAGTAGAACTGATCTTTGTTCAAAGTGGGTTTAACCATAGAATGAGACTATCTCCCTCCGCATTAGAGTACACAAACATGGAGCCAGTGATTCTACTCAGGTTGGTGTGGTGCATAGAACAACTTCCATATCTAATCATTCTGCTGATATCTAGTCCAGTCTAGTTCTTATAAAAAAAAAAAGTAAAGATGCAGAAATGATAGATCTCCTGAACAGATCAAACAATTCTTCTTCCCCTGTGAATGTTCTTCTGGGAAATTTAGAAAAGGAGTTACTTGTATGTGAGAATCATATTTCTGTCCTCTCTCATGTCAGAGACTTTCAGACTGAATATCAGCATTTTTTCTCTAACTTTAGGCTACTTCAGCCCATCCACGTGGGATTTTTTTTTTTAATTAATGAAATTCTACAGTCAAGAGCCACTGTTTTCTGGTAGAAAAAGAGGAGCTGAAAAGAAAAGGTGATTTTTGAACTTGTAAATATAGAAAATTGACCTCTTGGCTAACAGGTTATAATTCTGTTTGTTTCTCTTCACCAGTCATTTCTCTTTCAAATAATGAGGTGAATAAACATTCTATTTAGTTCCAGTTTAACTTAAATTTTTATATATTAAAAAAATAAATTTAGATTTTGAAGTCCCCTTCACTGGTTTTGAAAAAGCAAACAAGATATCTCTAGCAAATTTAGCAATCAGCTATACTTTTTATAGTTGGAAGGTACTGATAGGGTCTGGTATTATCCAAATAAGAACCACAGGGCTACATCACCTACAAGAATTAATTAAAAGCATATTGTGGAATTCTTTTCCACTCACAGTGATAAACCTTAAAGAATGCAGAGAATTTAGCAAAACTTTTACTCAATTCTACATCATTGCCTCATGACCATTTTGAAAGATTTGGTCCAGACAACAATGATAATAAAGAAGACATTCTATTTGTAATTTAACAAGAGTAAAAGAAATAATTACCACTGAATTGTTGCCCCAAACGAAGCACGTGTAGCTACTACTCACTATCTTTATTATTACATGTACAGTACTACAAGAACATAACTATACTAACTTAACATTTTAACATCTGAGAGACCAAATAGAATTGTTAAAACCCATTGAACGCTGGGGAATGTGTGCCCACCCCATACACAGTCCCCACAGAATAACGTTTAATTCTGAACAAGTGAAATATCATACAATATTCACTTACTCATACTAGTTGAGTAGCGCAGATAACACAAAAGAGAACAACAAAAGCCTTTTTACAAAATTATAAGATTAGTATAAAAATTTTGCTCCTTAGATTTACTTTTCTTGAAATATTTTAATTAGTTCAGGAGAGGATATTTTTTTAGACATTAATTTAATTTTACCCAAGTTTTGATTCATTTTTGTAGCTTTCTATCTAAAAAAATAATCCTCAATTAACTTCCTTTTTATGTCCATGTTATTCACTAGGCGTTATTAATCCCTAATATATTAGTGGCTTTTTTAAGAAAAACGTTCCCAACTCTGGGTTAGGGGAAAGTGTTAGTCTCCAACTTACAAATTAAATCTTAGTATACAAAGATTCTTAACACAGTTGATTCGAACTTGGAAATAATGTCCCCAGAGAAACAATCTTATAAGTGGTGACTATGTTCCAGGTCACCTTAGACAGCTCGCAATGTAATAAAATTTACCGCTGCTTTCTTCCACCATGTATGATGCTGTTTTAATAGTATTCAATGCATTAAACAAGGAGGCCATTAGACGAAAGTGGCTTTAATGCCATAGTAGTCTTTGTAAGAAAACCTAAATCTAAGGTTGAAATTCTTCAAGTTTAAGAAATCAAAACCTAGGGACAATCAATCACAAACAGCCAACTAGGCTTTTCCAAATAATCCAACCACTTAAGCTACAGCCAATCAAGTAATTTTCTTGTGTTGCTTCTACGTCTTCTCTATAAACATTTTCCCCCAGCTCCTTGTGGTAAAGTGCTCCTAACCAATTCAAGTTTGGCATTGGGATTGATTGAGATAGACTTCTGCTTAATAAACTCTTAAAAATTTAATATGTTTCAGTTTATCTTTTAATAATAGTAAAGCACATCTGATCCTTCCAGGTAGGGGACAGAAACACAGTTGTCTCAGCCTCACAGCAAGAGCAGGGAATCTGCTGGCTTTGGTCATGGTAGCTCAGAATGGCATCACAGTATTAGGAGGAACATGAAGTGTTGCCATTAGCCTGGGAACTGCCCCATCAAGGAGAGACAGCTTCACAACAAGGGCTTCCCCTCTGCTGCCATAAAGCCAGGCTCTCTCTAAGCAGTCTCCCCAGGGGACCCTTTACAATGCAAGCTAGATCTTGTTTCTTCCCATCTCAAAGCTCTCCAGTTTCCCATCATACTTTCAAAACACTTCTAAGCCTGTACCACTGACCTGCATAATCTGGCCTCTGGCTGCTCTGTTCTCATTTCCTCTACTCTGCCCTTACTCATTCTGTTCCAGCCACTTTAGCCTCTTCACAATTCTTTAAATATGTCAAGCATGTTCCCGTTTCAAGGCCTTTGCACTTGCTCATCTCTCTACCTGAAATGCTTTTCCCCCAGATGAGACATAACTTGCCTCCTCATTTAATTTTCATCCCTACTCTAATGTCACCTTCTTAGAGAGGTCTTATCTGATTACCATAAAATAGCACCTGAGTCATTCTCAATAAATTGCTCTTCTTCAGTTTTTATCACACCGCTTAATACTGTATGACTTATATCACATGTTTATCTTCCTTAGTACTGAAGTAGAACAGAGTTTACCACCACAAAATATGCCTCTTTGGGATATTGATTAACATAAGCTTTTTTAAAAAAAAGTTAAATTTATTGGGGTAACATTGGTTAATAAAATTATATAGATTTTAAGTGCACAACTCAATAATACGTCATATATATATTACATTGTGTGGTCACCACATAAAATTAAATTTCCTTCCATCACCATATATTTGACTCCCTTTACCTTTATCTATCTTCTCCCCTCCCACCTCTTCCTCTTGTAACCAGTAGCATTTGAGGGCTCCTTTTTGCCCACAACCTCTCCAACACTTGTTATTACTTGTCCTGTCGATGATTGGTGTGAAGTGTTATCTCATTGTGGTTTTGACTTAAATTTCCCTAATAATTAGTAAAGTTGAGCATCTTTTCATATGTCTGTTAGCCATTTGTATGTCTCCTTGGGAAAAGTGTCTGTTCAAGTCTTAAGCCCATTTTTTAAATAGATTGTTTTTTGTTGTTGAGTTATATGAGTTCTTCATATATTTTGAATATAAGCCCCTTATCATACCAAAGGCACTGTTTGCAAATATCTTCTCCCATCCAGATGGTTGCCTCTGTTTCACTGACGATTTCTTTTGCTGAGCAGAAGGTTTTTAGTTCAATATAGTGCTATTCCTTTACTTTTGCTTTTCCTTCCCTTGTTTTTAAAGTCAATTCATAAAACCCTTTCTAAATACAAGGACCATGAGTTTAGTATGTATGTTTTCTTCTATGCAATTTATTGCTTTGGGTCTTATATTGTGTTTGATCCATTTTGTGTGAATTTTGGTGTATGGTGACACAACAGTCTAGTCCCATTCTTGTGCACTTGGCTTTCCAATTTTCCTAACATTATTTATTTAAAAAAAAGCTTTCTTTTCTCCATGTATGCTTTTGGCTCCTTTGTCAAAAAATATTTGAATACATATATTTCTGGGTTCTCAGTTCTGTTCCACAGGCCTGTCTTTCTGCCAATACCATGCTACTTTGATTATTCTTGCTTTTTAGTATAGTTTGAAGTAAGTCAGTTTGATATCTCTGGCTTGTTCTTTTTTCTCAAGAATGCTTTGGCTATTCAGGGTCTTTTTTGATTCTGTACAAATTTAATGATTTTTTTGTTGTTGTTTTTCTATTTCTTTAAAAACTGCCATTGGGATTTTGATTGGGATTATATTAAATTTGTATATTGCTTTAGGTAATATGATCATTTTGTCTATGTTGATTCTTCCAATCCATGAACATGAACTATCTTTCCATTTATGTCATCTTCAATTTCTTTTAATAATACCTTATAGTTTTCAGTGTATAGGTCCTTCACATGCTTTGTTAGGTTTATTCTTAGGTACTTTATTCTTTTTATTGTTGGTTATTTTTAAGGCTCAGAAGGTCAGGAAGAGCCTTTGACCTTTTCCCTAACTGCCTAAAAGAATTTAAGATAGAAGGCCTGTTCCAAGAAGGAGCTATCACTATAGATAACCATAGTATAATATGAGCTAGATATGATAGACAAGGAGAAACCCAGCAATGCCCTTTTGATAAAAGTCCTCTCGGTGTCCCATTGTATCTAGATGGCCCAGCAAATATTCATCTACTAAACATTAACTCTTCTCATCTCCCTGTGAATTGCCTTACTTCTCTTTGAAGTCCCAGACTTCTACCTTCTTCTCCTGGAATGTCATATATACTTCTTTTGCCTTACTGTCTTTGGAATTCTTTATGCTTATGTAAATTCCCTTTGTGAACATATTAAAATTTGATCTTCTTCTGTTAATTTGCCTATGTCATTTTAATTATTCAACCAGCCATAAGAACCAACAAGGGAAGGAAAGAAATTTTTCCTCTTCTCTATATAATATAAGTTCCATTAGGGTAGGAAATTAGTTTTGTTTACCACTGTATTTCTAAAACAATGCATAGTACATAGTACACATTGCATACATATTTGTTAAATAAATGAATGAAAAGTGTGGATCTCTAAAAAGTTATTCACAAATTACAGTGTCTCTATTTAAAATCAGCTTCTATCATCTCAGTATATACAAGCCTGTGCAAAAAAAAAAAAGCAAGTTAGCTAAATAGGAATAGTCAGTCACATGACAACATTCCTCTGAACAAAGTAATTTCTAATATTAACAACCAAATTAAAAAAAAAAAACAACACATAGAATCTGTAGACAAAAAAAGGGGAAGGGGGTGTTCTATAGAAAAACCTCACAGGGTGATCTAATCATAAATTTCTAACTGGGTAAGGCATAGTAGGTAATGGCACCACAGGCATAAACTTTTTAAAAAGTTTATCTTTACCTTAAGCAAGCCCTGTCCATTGTATCTGTGTATCTAAGTTAACACACCTTTGAAAAAAGCTGTAACCACCCTCAAGAGAGTTAACTATCCTGTAATCCAATCCTTGCCTTGCCTTTTCCTACCTCCATATAATCTTCCTTAGTTCTCGCCTTAATTTCAAATGCATAAAATAAACTGAACATCAAACTTTGCTCCCTTCTATATGTAATGAGTTTAGTTCAAATAAACTCTTATAAAAATCCTTTACAGGTTTGGGCATTTTTTATATCAACAAACTTTTCATCTTATCAGCTTGTATCCAAAATAGAGTCAGAAATCCTAAAGCTATTCACAACTGCACTCTCCCTGCTCTTGTATATTTTCCAAATTGTGTGTATCTATCCAGTCATCCAAAGCACTTGGCTCATATGGAAAATACCTAAGACTATGGGCATTACCAGACGCAGCATCTTTATTTTCAACATACTTAAGCCTTTAAGACTTAGAGTTACACAATATACTCAGTATTGGTGATGATCATCGCTAATTATGGAATGACAGAAATTAGAGTTGAGTCACTTAAGAAATTATCTTAAATTTATATTTGGGGAAATCGAGGCCCACAGAGAAGTTACTGAAGGGTAGCAGAAGCTGATACCAAAACAAAACAAAAGAACAACAAAAATAACATCTTTGGTAGATGTATTATTTTGAGCTAAAGACCATTAATAGCCAGCTGAAACAGAAAAAGCTCTAAAAGAAGACATAGGTTTTGTAGAAGAAATTTAAATTTTTAAAAGAAACTCCATTTGTAACAATGTCCTTCTCCCATAAAAGGAAGAGAACTCTTAACAACTTATCAGTAGAGAAAAGAATGACTTAAATCTGCATAACAAATCATACTAAACACGCTTTTTAACCAAACTTTTCCTAATCACTCACCCACCCCACTCACCCATCAATTGCCTTCCTTGCCTGGAACCCCAAAATTCTTCCTCCTTTGTTTAGACTAAGATGGTATATAAATCCAAGTTTTAATCACCGATTTAGGTTATTCACTGGGTGCTCCATGTGTGTACATGATTAACATGTTAATAAACTTGTTTGTTTTTCCCTCATTAGTTTGTCTTTTGACAGTCTAATTTACAGGGTCCCAGCTGGAGAATCTAAGATGAGTAAAGGGAAGAGTACTTTTTCCTTCCTACACTGCTGATGAATCTTTATAATTTTATTAAACATCTTATAAACAAGTTTTATTTAGAAAACATTATTTGTCATTTTTTTCAATTTTTGTTAATTTAGGAACATAAATTTTTTATATTATCCAGTTGTTTCCTTAATGAACAACCCTTGAGAACCTGGAATGGTGGACAACTGCTAACTTTTACCAGCCTGATAATCCCCCATCCCTCCCCAGGCCCACAGCCTTAAAGCTAAGGAGTTAAGACCCCTCACAAAATATCCTTAATAATGAAAAAAAATTTAATAGCTTTGTATGCTAATTTGGACTACCAACCATAGAAGAAGGTCCCTTACCACCCTGTTAACCATTATAGAAATTGCTTAGTGTAGAGCCAGTTAGACTGTGGGAAAAATAAATAACCAAGACAGCAAAAATAATAGTAATAATAGTATACAATGATTAAGAATCACAGATATATAGCTTCCACCCCTGCACACCAAGATAACCTAGTAACGTGCATTGTTTTTCAGCTCACAAAACAAATGACCAACTAAAACCAAGAGTCTTGGTTTAATGTATGATTTTGATTTCATATGTACCCTAGTGCTCTAATTAGTTTCTTCACAGCATGCCCAGTAAGCCTTAGCCTTTTCCCTTACTAGTCATTAACCTCCAGATGCAGCCAGAAACAAAGGCCATGCCTTGACTAAAGATCAAAGATATGGGCTTCTGTTGAGCTAAAGATCACATCATGGCCTAAGTTGTGTTTTAGCTCCTAACCCTAAAGCAGAATGACCTCCTGACCACATCCTCATGAAACCAGACAGAAGGATGCTGAAACTGACCTCAAGACCTGAAATAATAATTTACTATTCTCACCCTCACTCTTGACAGATCAGCAAGACCCATGACCCTAAACCCCTTACTCATGATGATTCATGATTTTTGCACTAGAAAATCCTTTGTAAACCATAGAGGAATTTGGGCTTTTGAGCATTAGTTTCTCATTCTCCAGAATGGCACCATTCATAATAAAATAGCCAGTCTTTCTCTACTGCAATTCTTGGTGTGTTTAGTATTTGGCTCTCCTAATACCAGGTGGTCAAACTCTTTCTGTTTGGTAACAACCTCTGAATTATTTACTCTTCCCTCATCTTGAGCCCAGGACTTTAGGTGGAATGGAAACTCTTCTTGGTAACAGAAGTCAGCATTTGACCTCAACATAGTTGACTGGAGCATAAACTAGCCTTGTCCGCAGTAACAGGTTCATGAATAAACACATAACCCAATTAGCTCTATTACAATACCTCAAAGTCCTTGTTACAAGAGTAAACAGAAGAAAAAATTCAAGAATATAAGCTTTGATCCACAGTCACACACAGAAGGAAAGCCTCCTGAAAAGTGAGCCAAGAGAATTGAAAGCAGAGATAACAGGTGGAAAGAAACTGAAACCTAATGACATTGTTAGGTCCTTTAGATTCAGTTATGTCTATGTATCGACTTTTCAGTTAATGCCCTCAAATCAATGCCCTCAGTTGAGTTTTCAATCATGTGCCATGAAAAGTATGCTGCCTAACAAATAACTGCAGAGAGAGTGCTGTATAAATTTAAAGAAGAAAAGCAAATAGTATAAAAATATGTAGAGTGATTTGACCACAAGAATAAAGCTTTTCATATTCATTCACCTTCAATAAAGAGACTAAAACTAGAAATAATACAAACATATAGTCAACAAATTTCTTCTAATTTAAAGCAAGGAAACTACTTCCTGAGTTTTAATCATCTGCATACTTTTTCTCTAGCAGAAATAACTGCCACTAAATTGTTCTAAGAAGAAAGGAGCTTAGTCTATTTTTATTTCTACTGGCAGATGGAAATAAAAAAACAATATAAGAAGATACTGTAATAAAAAAAGGCTACAGCTGCAAAAAAATTAAGATAAATTTGAAGATTTCTTTTTATTCTTAAGACAGAAAAATTGATGACCGTAACAACAACTGAATAGACAACTATCCACAGTTCACGTGACCCTTAAATGTAGCTACAAAAAAATCATGTCACACATACAAGCTTTCACCTAAGGGAAATAATACTACCAGCCAGAAGAGTTTAATTTTCCCTTTTGTGTCTGTGGGGTCACTCACCTAACAGAACAGGCTGTAATGATAACCACCAGCAAAACAAGTGGAAAAGCTACACTGAAGTACTTTTCAATTTCAATCCTATTGAAAAGAGGGGATATACTAAAAATCCTTTTTTTAGCAATGCATTTCCCCATTTGGAGGAACTTTGGAAGGTTTAACGTATTCTCAGTCCTCTCTGGAGGGCTACAATCCAGGAGTCATTTGGTTTAGTCACCTGCTTTCACCCAACAACACAAACACTTATTTGTAGTTTGACTAGAGTTAAGTCATAGTTTTTGTAATTTTCCACACCCGTGTCTATGTAGAAACAAAAGTACTGCTCATAAACATTAACGGAGAAAATTAAATCAATCCAAAGAATTCAAGAGGAAAAAAAGATGCTCTTACCTAATGGTGAGTAAATTGATACCAATGTGTTTTTAATATGAATTATTAAAAACAAAACAAAACTTCCTTAACTTTTTACTTACATTTTTTAAAACTTTTTTTTAATTTATGCCTACAGCACCTGGTCTTCCATCCAAAAACTAACCAGGCACAACCTTGCTTAGCTTCCAAGATCCAACATTAGACTTGTTCAGGGTGCCATGACCACAGAGAATAGACTATAGCTCCACTGGATTATGAAACCAGGACCTTCTACATGTAAAGTAGACTTACTAACCTCTACACTATGGAACCATGTCCTTACTTACATTTATTTTTTTTAAAAATGAATGTTCCATTAATTCAAAATAGGTTACATAATAAGGATGTTCATTTTCCACAAACCAATTTTAGTTTTAATGTGATTCCTAACAAATTCCCAACAAGGTGTTTTGTAGATACGAACAAGCTTATTCTAAAATTTATACTGGCATGGGAATTAGAATAGTTAAAACAGTATTGCAAAAGAAGAATGAAGTGGAAGGAATCACTCCATCCAATGTTAAGGATTACCATATAGCTAGAGTAGTGGAAGGATTGACACATCAAACAAGGGAATAGAATACAGAACCCAGAAATAGACCTACAAAAAATGTCCGACTGATTTCTGTCAAAGGTGCAAAAGTGATTCAAAAGAGAAAGGAGATCCCTTTCAACAAATGGTGCTGGAGAAATTAGACACACATAGGCAGCAGCAGAGGCAGCAGCAGCAGCAGCAGCAGCAGCAGCAGCAGCAGCAGCAGCAGAAGAAGAAGAAGAAGAAGAAGAAGAAGAAGAAGAAGAAGAAGAAGAAGAAGAAGAAGAAGAAGAAGAAGAAGAAGAAGAAGAAGAAGAAGAAGAAGAAGAAGAAGAAGAAGAAGAAGAAGAGGAGGAGGAGGAGGAGGAGGAAGAAGAAGAATTATTATTATTTCATCTTAAACCTTATACTTATACAAAAATTAATTCAAAAAGATTATAGATTTAAATGTAAAACCAAAAAAATTTTAGACAAAAACTTAGGAGAAAACTTTTCTAGGCAAAAGACCCTCTGCAGGATATGAAAGCACAAGCAGCAGACTGGGAGAAAGCATTTGCAAATCCCATATATGCCAAAGGATTTATATATAGAATATATAAAGAACCCCAAAATTCAACAGCTCTAGGTTCCATTCCTGCAGGTCTACTCCCCAGAAAAATAAAGTTACACACACACACACACACACACACACACACACACACACACACGCACACAAAGGAGTCTCTGAAAGAAACATTTATTCAGAAAACATCTACTAAAACTCAGTGAGACAGCACAAGTCTGTGAGTCTGTGGCATTGGAACTACATTCCATTTCCCTGTCCTTCCTCCCAGCTCAGCCCTGACAGAATTTCCATTTTAGGTGGGTATAGCCAAGAGCTCAGAAATTCCTCTCCCTCTAGCTCACAGGGCTGTGGTATCTCCCTGGGAGGGTTAGGCCACAAGCATTGCTCATCCTTCCCTCCAGGTGCATGTTGTAGAAACTAAATTCGGACACAAGCATCTTGGAGGGCAGGGCTCTCTTTCTCCCCTCAGCCCTTTGTAGAGGCTCTACCACAAGCAGGACGCTCAATGCTGTGAGAATGCAGAGAAACTGGATCACTCATACATTGCTGGTGGGAATATAAAATAGTACTCTCACTTTGGAAATGAGGTGCTTGTAAAACTAGTAAAATCTGAATAAAATCAATAGACTGCATCAATGTCAATTTCCTGTTTGTGATACGGTACTATAGTAATAACAGATTTACTATGGGGGGAAACCGGGTGAGGTGTATATGGGATTTCTCTATATTAGTTCTTACGACTGCGTGCGAATCCTCAAGTAAAACTTTTTTAATGAAAGTAAATTATATGTCACACAAAGTTGAATGATTAGATGGTTTTAAATAAGCTGAGCTGTGACAGTCACATCATCATCATTGCTAACCATCTGAACCAGAAAATTTCCTTTTTTCATCTTATTTTCACCCTTTATGACACAGAAAACACACACACGAATAGATGTTAAAAGGCTACTAAGTCCATCTGTGGTCCCCCCCATAGCTAACTAGTTGAAAAATGTACTTTTGTTAATCACAGGTCTTGCCACAGAGGTGATTTGGTGCCACGCCAAGCACGCAGTCCATGGGTGTCGCGGATATGGAACCTAATTCTGGCTTTGTCTCCTGTAAGATCTGTGACATTGAATAAGATATTCTCGTCAGCACTGTAAAATAGTGTAAGAAAAAATAATATTTTATAGAATTTTGTGAAAATTAAGTTGATAAAATATGTAACAAACACCTTTATCAAAGATTAAACAATTAAATAGAAATAAAGTTATAATGGCATTTCACAGCTCACCTATTCCAGTCCCTGAATAATACAAGTGATAAATATGAGGCCAGGAGAAGTGTCTGAGAGCAAAGAGTTGCTTACCAGGTGAAGAGCAGGAGCAGTTGTCTTTCTAAGGCACTTTGGAAGAACAGTCCACTTTCATAAGAGAAAGATTTTAAGCATTTGATAGACATCCCCTCTTATTCTACTACATTTTGATCTCCCACTGAACCCAGGTGAGATTATACATGGTATAGTTGTTTCATAAATGAGGACAAATTCAGTTACCAAAGAAAACTTCATAGACAAATTCTAACAATATACATTTATTTCACATACAATTTTTTGTCATATTGTTCAGTCCTAATTTGAAAACCAGCACAGCTTTCTTCCCTCTATCTCAACAGAAAGAGAGCAAAGTTTGGTATTTGTAGACATTTGTGTCTAAATTTTCTTATGCGGTGCTAGTCATACAGTACCTCAGCCAATTTTTAGTTCATGAAAATCCAAATATATGTCAGTTCAGTCATTATCTTTACCTTTGAAAAATGAGTTTTTTGGTCTTTTTCCTTTATAGAAACTGACCAGATGTTAATCGGAAAGGCTTTTCTTGGAGAATATCTGGACGTTTTACATCCTCATTCTATTTCTGAAAAGTCATTCTGAATGAAAACTTTAGTACACCTGAAGTTAATGCATGTCAATTATACTTCAAGTTAAAAAAGAAATCACCATAGATATAAGTTGTTTGATCAGCGATTGGTGGACATTCTTTAGTCTTAGAAACCAAAAAGACAAGTGTGCTTCATGTCAAGATTCACTGTTTTTTAGAAAAATGATGGAGGTGAAGCAAAAGTGAAGCTCAATCAAGGGAAATTAGAGAGGGACAGACTTACTTAGTTGAGAGTGTGGTAGGTCCTCAACCTGTGGCTAGAAGACCCTTAGGAGGAAAGAAGGTATACAGTTCTCGTAAGGAAATCTGTGAAGCCATAAGGGTATCTAATATGGTGTATGCATCTCACACATACATCCTATTTCAAAGTCCGCAAAAATTCTGTTGAAATTAATAAAGAGAAATTTAATTTTTAAAAAATCAACATAGAAATTGAGAATTCATCTATTAAAAACAAGAACTTTAGGATTTTGTTTTATAGCAGTGTTTTAGTTCTTCCAGTTTACCTGTCTTAAGATTTTTGTTTTGCTTTATAGACCTGAATTTCAAGTTCTTACCTGAGCCAATAAAAAAATATATATATTTAAGAGGATGCCTTTTGCTAAGCTCCTGGACCATGAATACATTCATATTTATTTATGCATGTTCTGATAACCTTATATAAAACTTTATGTGTCTTATTCTTTAACAAGTTTCTTTTGTAAGCCAGACCTGCTGAAACAATAACTTTAAGCTCTCTAAAGTTTTCATCCACCATAATATCGACTTTCCTGGACTTTATTGTGTCACCACAATTCCCAAGGGCTTTGTAATCGTAAAAAATTCTACATGTACAGCACTTAAAATTTTTCAAAGCACATTAACTCATATAATTTTATCTTATGACTCTTTATAGATTTTTTTTTCTGTTTAAAGATGAGAATAAAAACAGAAAAAAAAAAAAGTCTGCTTGTGTTCTCAGAGTGGAGCTGGACCAAATTGCAGGTGTCCTTCTGTCTTTTTGGCTCAGCTCCTTCCCTGACTGGTAATTAGCCCTCCTAACCACTTGCCCGAGCTTTCCAGAAAGTTGTATCAGTCACTAGGGAACAGATTCCACCTGGACAGTCTACGAAGGTGAAATGTTGTGTCTCGGGAGACAATGCAGGCACAGCTCCTGGGGGTGTTCAAGCATAAATTGAATGTCCAATTAAAGTGGATTCAATCAAACAGACAGTTAGAGGCAAGAAGACTTTGAAGGTCATTTCTAACTGAAATTTTGTGACCACAACAAAATACTTCAGTCTGAACTGCAATTGTTTTCAAAGTAAATGATTGTCTCATTTTTTTTTAACTTGCAAACTGTGATTATTGAAAAGAAAAAATGCTAAAAGTGTTGTGCAAAAAAGAATTATGAATAAAAAAAAACTAAAGTTTCCCACCTCTGTTGATTAATGGGTGAGAAGATTCTGCGTTAATAAAACCGCTCATGAAATTAACTACTAACAATTTGAGAAAATCCAGTTGAATGAAAGACTCCTGCTGCTTCTGCTACTGGACATATCAGATTTGACACCAAATCAATTTCTCTTCTGGGTATGAGTGTCACAATTTTGAGAACTGAGATTCACATAACTATATGGATACAAATGTCAAGCAACAGGTTTTTTTTTTTCATTGCTTTTTGAGCTGTGTCAGAATAATCATTGACAGAATGTTCCCAAATGTGATAATAGGTGAAAAATAATTTTAGGTGTAAAATTACGATATTTTTATAACTATATCAGTTTGTTGAGAAGTCAGATCTCTGGTTTCATATGGTCAATGATACAATGTCCTTTATTTTCAAAGAAAAGACTTGTTATATCACTGCTGATGTATAAAGATGGAGAAAGCTATTCTTCATTTTACATAAATATTATAATTTTTATCACATAAAAATATATGCTAAATATTTAAACTCACATTGAGAATTATAATTTTTCAATAAAGTAAATAACATATATATAACAAAAATAACATAACACAGAAGAGTAAAATAGATATTTTAATTTTTATATTGAATTAAAATATCTATGAGACACCATCCCACTGACAGAGGCAGGGGAAGCATCAGTTAAATTTGCTACTTAAAACTGATTCATGTATTCTTTCTTAAAACAGTCTCTTTCAAGTAAGTATTCAGTCATTTCAAAGTATGCCCTCTACAAAGGTTTTCTCCCCTCCTCCCTCCTTTCCTAAGATGGAATCAGCTTTCACAGTTTTGTGGCAATGAGGCAAGGGCCTCTAGTTTATGGAACCTTGAAGAGACCATCAAGCAAGTCTTAATTTTCTCGGGAATTATATTTTTCATTACTTTCCTTCTAGCTATGATATCACCATTTAGCTGCAAGATTTCTTGTGCTTTTTCCTTCATAATGTACATATTTAAAAACAACATTGAAATAGTCATGGCTACAAGAAACACCATGCTCTGGAGTTATTTGCATATCTTCAATGACAAGCTCCAAATTTAAACATCCAAGTATATCTTTCTCTCTTAATATCTCTTTTCATTTGTTTCTTTACGCATTTGTCTAGCTGTGGTTGGAGAGGTGCTCTCATCTTCTTTGCTGCCAGTGCCAGTGCAATGGGCCTCAGGGATGAAACATGCCTTCTTGATATCAGGTTCTTCCAAAATTTCCTTACTACCACGAATACTGACACTGATCTCAATCATTTTATTTTTGTCCACTGACCCATCTTCCCAGTAGTCTTTGTCATTTTAAGTTGTTAGACATTTAAAATGTGCATTGACTGACATTAAGAAAAAATTGTCTAAAACTTCCTCACAATTTTAAAACTTTTTTATCGGAGAATACACCACAGGAAGTGGAGCTAAGCCTAGCCAGTGACCACATGCTCATAAACTAATATTTCTTTGACTGCAATCATCAAAGAACATTGATCAGATTTGTGAATCAACTATGTCTGTGTATTACAAAAAAATTTTTAATGTAATACTGGTTCATAAAGTGGTAAATATGTTTCTGAAGAAAACTAAGGCTATATGTGAGCCTCCTGGACTCAAGGAAGCTCATCTTTTCCAGCCAGCCTGTCTCATAGACCAGAATCAGGTCAATCTGTGATGCTGACATTTGCGTTGGACACTGTGATGCTCCCCCAGGAATTCCCCTCAAGGGGAAGCTTTTTGACCCAGCTCCAGCTGCTGGACATGCTATTAGCAGACAGTTTTCATCTGTCATCTTCTTCAGGATCAGCGTCAACTGCAGAGAGCTGCCTTGTCTAATGTCACCCCTTTCCAGGGAGATCTACGTCTGGAGACTGATCCATGCAAACCCAGTCATTCCAATCCAATGAGGGATGATGCTGACAAAGCATTTTAGCTCCAGGTCTCTCAGTGGGATCTGCAGAGGTTATCATGGGGCTGCTTTGCAGCTTGACTTCCCCCTCAGCTGGACTTCCCCTTAGCTCAATCCTGCATCCTTTCCTTTCCACCCACAGTAAACATCCAGCAAACTAACCTCTGTCTCAGTGCTTCTTCCTTGAGAACTCAACCTGCAATAGCATAATCTTATCTTCCTAAAATTTTAGAGTCTTGTTTCTTACAGTGCTAATATCACCATCACACAAAATCACTCATTCTTTCAGCCATTCACTGTACATAAAATGTCATACCATCTAGCCTAGACTTGGAGAGATTTTTTTTAAATGTTAATATCCAGACCAGTTAACTCTACGAATGGGCCCTTGGAATTATATATATGTTCTCCATGGGATTCTAAAATGCGGCCAGGACGAAGAACATTCTAGGCTTTCAGAAAAATATGCAATTACAATTAACCAAGGTAAAAGAAAAGAATTCTGTGTGTACTTGTGCTTAAATATGCTAAAACACATTCTTACTACCTAAGCTGTCAGTTATTCTTCACACACACATCACCTCTGCTTTTGCTCATGTTCCAGTGGGTGAACTAAGTGTGCTCCTGGTTAAGGCCAGTTTCTCCATCTGTGCATTGAATCCCATCTTCTCAAGAACTTCTCTCTAGAATGCCCGCTCCTATTTCTGCATCATTATTGTTGTCTTTCTCTGCCACATTCCCACTAGCATGCAAACATGTGGAAATGTCTCCATTTTCTACTTGAAAAGAAAAAAAAAAAAGCTTAATCCACATTTTTCTCCAGCTACTTCCAGCATTCTAGCTACTGCTCCATTTTTCTGGCTGCTTTCCAGGAAAACATTTTCAAAGTGCTGATTATATGTGCTTTCTCCATTTCCTCACTTTCCATTCTCTTCTGAACTTACTTTAATCAAGTTTTTATACCAACCCTTCCAACCAATGCTGCTCTCATCAAGGTAATAGTCACATCCACATTGTCAGACTCAGTGGTTAATTCTCAGTCTTCATATTACTAAACCTATCAGGAGCCTTTGACACAGTCCATCACTCTCTTCTCATGACACTGTCTTCCTTCAGAGTCCTGCATAGCATATCCTCTTGAGATTCTCTTCCTGCCCTAGGGGTCCATCCTTCTCAGTCTTCTTAGCTGGTTCCTCTTCATTTTCCAAGCTTCTACATATTACTTTGCTAAGGAGCTCATCTTTTCTCTTTGCTGTCTGTATTTGCTCATTAGGGTATTATTCTAGTTTTATGGCTTTGAAGAACATCTATATGCTTGAGATTTCCAAATGTAAATTCCCAAAGTGAACTGTTCCACCTGAACTCTAAGCTTATTTATCCCAACTGCCTATTCCAATCCCCACTAAAATATCCAATTGTCATGTTACACTTATCATGTCCAAAATTAAATACAATTCCTTTCCAAACCTGCTGCTTTTCCTGTCTTCTCAATCTTAATAAGTAGAAATTCCAAAATCTTTGTTTTTGCCAAAATCTTTGAAGGCATTCTTAACTGTTCTCTTTTGATTCCATCCCACAAAATTCTGTTAGCTCTACCTTTAAAACATATCCAGATAAGACCACTTTCCATTACCACCATGCTGCCACCCTAAGTACCATCATGTCTCAAAATAAATCCCAATGCCCTTAGAGGTTTATAGGCATACTCTCCTTGTCCACAGGTGCATCTCCTTCAGCTCTCCTCCACGAATACTGATCTCACAAAATTCAGAGTACCATTGTACTGTGTAATGTCAGTCTCTCTCAGTAGGGTAGGAGCAGGTCTTTAGTTGTCTCTTTATCCTTATTCAAAGTGCAGTGGCTGAGCATCAATTTAAGGTTTTGATAAATGGTAGGTGGATGAATAATGAATGAATGATCCAACAATGTTACAATATTGGCTATAATGGATAAAGAGATATATTGATCTGCTTGACAGAAAATTCAAGAGGTTATTATTACTACATTTGCTGTGCAGGCCAACTGGAAAGAATTTCACACTTGCTTTGATGTATTCATTTTTCTTTTTGATTCAGTAGGTAGAATTGAATTGTCTTTCTTCTTTTTCAGAGGCCGATTAATTTAAACAAGAGGGCATGCGTGGTGACCCTCACAGCACACTGACCAATAATTCAATATATACAAAGAAAGCCTGTTGAAACAAGACAAGAGCTAAGCCAACAAAATCAGTCCTAAAAGTTTAGAAGGCCGCTAATAATCTATATATTTTTAAATAATATCAAAATTGTTTATAAAGAGATCAGGTAGTTGTTAACATGTTTCTAGATAAGCCAGGTTGGCAGAATATAATCTTTAAAAATTTTTGGCCGTTTTTATTTTTAATTGGGTCAACTTGATATTACTTCAGAGATGCTCAAACCTGGTCCAAAATTAAACTGAATGTACATCTCCTTAATGAGAGTGACTTCATGATTTGCATTTACATTAATTCTCAATAGGCTTGCTTAGAATTGTTTTGAATTAGAGTTTCATAATTAGGATTTAACTTTTAAATTGTATTCGGGAGACTGTGCATATGGTTAAACAGACTGCCAGAATAAATTATGAACTAACAAAATAGTAATCTATTACTTTAAGGCATTTGGTAAGTTATACCGGAGTTATCTTTTTACACTTTCTTAAGAAATATTATTTTAGGTTTCTTAGTCACAATTCACCCCTTTTGACCTGCAGTACTTGCTCACAGTGATGTCACCTTCACCATACGACCCCAGGGTTTTAAACCTTATGACATCCTATGGGCCAATGACAAGAGGGAGAAATTCAATAAAAACTTAATGTGTTTGCTTATGATCTTACTAACCTGAGATCTGCTCTTTTTCCCCAAAATATGGTTTATCTGCCAATAATTGTTTTCAACTTATAACATCACCTTCTCAATATTCTACTTAGAAATTGGCAAATAACACAAGATCAAATGTTCTTTTGAAATTTGAGCACCATTCTATTGGTTATCTTACCTTCTAAACTTTTTATCTTCCAATGTCCTCCAACTTTATTGTGTCCTAACTTGTTCACCTTGCCCCTAGCAAGAAAGGTTTAGCAACCTCAGCATTATTGACATTTTGGGATAGATGATTCTTTGCTGTAGGGAGGCTGTCCTGTGCACTGAGGGATGTTGAGCGGCATTCCTGACCTCTATCCACTAGATACATGTAGCAACACCTCCCACACCCTGGTTGTAACAGTCAAAAATGTTTTCAGACTTTAGCAAACGTCTTCCAGGAAGTAGAGCGACAGACAAATTGGCCTGAGTTGAGAAACACTAATCTATGATAACTGAAGCTAAAGGTCTTTTCAAATGACACAGCTACTAAAAATCAAATCCATAACATCTTAATCTACAATGCATTATTTTCACTAAAATGAAATAGCTTGCACTAGTGGGGCATAGACAGATCCCAATTTAGCCACATTGTATACCTGAAGATCATGAGTGTATAACATGTGATGGTTAATTTTAGGTGTCAACTGAAGGGAGTTTTATGAGATTAACATTTAAATCATTGAACTTTGACTAAATCAGATTGTCCTCCATAATGTGGGTTGGCCTCATCTAATCAGTTGAATGCTCTAAGACAACAAAAATTCATTTCCCAGAGCAAGAAGAACAATGTAGAAGACTGTATTCCTGCCAGTCCAGCAGAATACCTTGGAACTGAAACCATACCATTGACTCTCCTGGATCTCAAGCCTGCCAATACATGCAGCAGATTTTGTATATGCAGATTTGATTGCATGAGGCAATTTCTTACAATAAATCTCTTTTTATACATATATAAAGTATAAGGTATACATATAAAGTATAAAAGGTATATACACACACACACTTTTTATCTGGAGAACCCCAACTAATATATGACAATTGAAATAATAATATTTCTGCTTTTGTTCCTCTCCACACACACTCTTTCCCCAAGTTAGCAAAGCCATCCACATTGCCTTGGGAAGAATAAGCAATGTTTGTTTTTTTACTTCTGAATGTTGTCAAAGAATCAAAAGAAAAGGTTTGAGAAAGTAAGACCTGTAGTTTTTACAATAAAAGAAGAAGTATAAAGAAAGCAGAGGATGGGAAGAGTGGAGCAAGTCCTGGTGAGGCACAGGGAAAAAAAAGAACTAATACAGCAAGTCCCAGCGGTGGGATGCTTGGCGGGATGGCCAGTGTTTGGGAGCCAATCCAAGCCTTGGAGACTGTTTGAGGGAGCATCTCACATCACTGGATAAAGAACCACATTAACTGCAATTTTGTGACTAAAATTTGTCCATTATAAGCTGTCTTCATGTTACCCATGAATTGTGCATTGAGCGGCCATTCAAATTGGCCAATGTAAAAGCAATCTCTTTTTTCAACGATCCAGAACACTTACAAGCCAAAACAAAGAGTTGGGTTCCTTGGCACTCCAAAATAAGGAAGGGAAAGTCTCTGAGATCATGCATTGCTGAAATCATGAATGCTCACGCTGTACTTCCTCATGCCGAGAATGATGTCTAGTAATAAAGAAAGACGAGAAGTATAGGTCTTTGTTAAGTTGAGTGGAGCAAAAACTGTTGCAAAGTAAAATGTAATACAGAGAGATGTAGAGCTCTTTTTAGTATGGCTTTCTAGGTTTGGAGAAATTAAACTTTCCTATGTCTGTTTTGTTTTAAATCACAGGTAATTACACTAACTAGGTACTCCTTTTCAAAACAAAAAACAAAAAAACAAAATAGAGCTCCACTTACATGCAGACAACATACCTAAGTTATGATGCCTGTAGTTCTTGGATTATTTGTATAAAGAAAATTATTTTTGTCAATAATATAGAATATGAAAATGGCTAGACATAATTCACCAATTTTGAAGCATGCATTTAGGATAACCTGACTTAAAATATAGGTTGATCTACCTATGACCCAGAAATTTTGCTCAGAGCTATGTTCCAAGAGAAATAAGTGCAGGTGTCTGACAAAAGACACATACATTAAGGTTCATGGCACTTTATTCATAATGTCTCAAAACTGGGGACAACCCAAGTAAACATCATGGGATACTGAATAAACATATGCATTTGGCAGAACAGAGTGCCAAAAAAAGAATGAACTATGAATACCACCACATGAATGAATCTCAAAAACATACTGAGCGAAAGAAGCCAGACATAAAAATAATCATCGTACTGTATAATTCCTTTACATAAATTTCAACAGGAACAACTAATCAATGGTGATATAAATCCACATAGTGGATGACTTTGGGTGGGGCAAGTATTGACTAGAAAAGGATATAAAGATTGCAGATGTGATGGAAATATCCTATATCTTGATCCTGAATAGTGACTCTCAGGTGTTTACATAAGAAAACTTCATCAAGGTATACACTTAATAGTATATTTTACTGAGTGTATGTTATATCTCAATTTTTTAAAGTCTGTATACAGAGAAAAAGCTGTGCAAAAAGTCATCATGAGGGGTCTCAAGGGGAATAACTAAAAGATGAAGTTGAGCTTAGTTTAGAACATCTGACACCTGAAACTGAAGTACCTGCTGATTTAAAGTCATATGCTACATTTTCATATGCTGTAATCATGAAAAATAACAATTCGAACATGAAGGCCAAACGGAAAATCATAAGGGTGGCTATTTGAAACAGCAGATATTGATTTGCTATCCAGCTGCCACTTACATGTATATTCATTTTCTATTGCTACCATAACTAGCTACCAAAAATTTAGTGGCTTATCTTTCCATTTCTACTGGTCAGATTATAAGATTGGTTCAGATGATTTCTCTGCTTCCAATTTCAAAAGGCCAAAAGTCAAAGTATCAGCCAGCTAGACTTTATTTTCTGGCCCATTCAGGTTATTGGCAGAATCCAGTTCCTTGTGGTTGGTTATAGGTACTTGTTCTCTTGCTGGCTATCAGCTAGGGACCCTCAGCTCCTAAAGGCCAATATCTGTTCTTGCTGATGGTCCCTTGCAACTCAGAGCCAGATAGGACACATTAAATCCTTCTCATGTTTGTAATTTCTCTGACTTTTCCTCTGTCTGCAAGCTAGAGATGGTTCTCCACTTTGAAGGGCTCATGTGATTAGACTAGGCTCACACGGGCAATGAAGGATACCTTCCCTCTCTTAATTACATTTGCAAAGTTCCTTTTGCTTTGTGACATAACATTTTCACAGGTTCCAGGAATTAAGATATGGACTCTTTGGGTTTCATTATTCTGCCTACTAGATAAGGACAGTTCTGTTTGGGGCTCGTGACTGTACAGTGTCAGACATTCATTTATTTATTAATGCTGAATGCCCTTCTAGAAAAAGAAAAAGGAGAACAACTAATTCATTTGCAGCTTGATCATGTTTAAATGATTGCTTCTTCATTTGAAGCTGTTAGGACATTCTTTGAAAATAGAATACTACTCCATTATGCTGTATTCATTTATAAGTTCTAGTCCTAGTCTGACCTTAAAGAAACCTGTTCCTAAAAAATTAGCGCTTCCTGCAAACCTAAATAATCATCTCCTACTGAAGACTTGGGTTCTGAGCAAAGGTAAACCTTTAAGGCAAAGGGTGAATTGCCCTCCAGTAGCCACCTCTTCCACCTTCCCTACCATGGAAACAACCCCTGCTTTTATCATTCCCTATATTGCCAGGGACAGAAGCTAAGCTAGAATGAACTGACCTGGAGAAAAAGTGTCAAACTGACTTGCTTTAACACAATGATATACAGAAGGCGATATAGGAATCTTGGTCACCTTAATTATCAGAATTCCAAGTGTGATTGTAAAGCGGCACCAGGATCCAACTTAGTTGTGACATGAGTAAACATTGCTTTGGCCACATTCCTTTTCCCCTTGGTCATGCCCTTTAATATCTTTACTTTGCATAGCACTTCATAGTTTGCAAATCTTTTGTAACACATATACTCTAATTTAAGCCTTCAAATAAACCTATTAGGTAAACCAAATAACCATATTTCATATGTATTAGCTGAGGTTAAGGAAAATGAAGTGACTCCAAGTTTATAGAGCTACGAAAAAAGCAGACTGACTATGCCTTCATCAGTCTTTCCACCATCACTATGGCGACTATTGCTGCTCCAGTTGCCAGAGCTCTTGTTCTTAGTTCCTACCCTCTCATCAAAGCCCAACCCCTCAGCCTCATTCACAATGAAGTATGAGTGATAGATTTTTCCTACGAGTGTCTGCACTTTAATATCAAAGGAAGCAAATTCAAAGAATAACATTTCAGACATTAGCAATCAAATCAGAGAGAAATGAAAAGAGATAGGAGGGAGTATAGGAGGTTTAAGACCTTCCTCCCATAATGACATTCATTCTTCCATATGTATCTAAATGTTAAACTTAGTGTCATACTCTCACAAAAGTTAAACATCAAGTTAAAGCTGCTTCAGATAAATCTCATTTCATTCCAAAAATGAAGTTAACACATAAATAAAGGAAGATAGGGAGTTTAAAAAGAATTAGAGCAAGGAAGTTATGAAGAGAGAACGCCAAGTGCCAAAAGAGGAAAATAATATGGATAACTGAAATTCTCAAGTTGTTATGTCAAATCAGTATATAATATTGTATCAAGTAATGGAGAGATTGAAAATGTGCCTTTCTTTCTCAAATGATTAAATAACAGCCATGCTTTGTTTTTTCTCATTCTTCAGAATAAATTACCCTGTACTGAACTCAGAAGGACCTCTGAAGCCCCTATAAGAGAAATGTGATAATTTTTGAAACTACACTATACGCTGATAAAAGCATGTAAGGTCCTGCCCACCTTTTTCTTTTCTCTACAGCGTTTCCCGTTTAGTTTTTGTCCTCCTGTTGTCTCTGGACCTGTTTTATGCTATCAGCTTCTCAAATGTCTTTTAATAACATGTAGAAAATTATTCACTTGAGGTTTCTCTTTGTGAAACCTCAGGCTACTAAAAAGATTAAAGTAACTGAGTCTGATAAAATTAGACTAAAACCTTCTTTGAAGCAATGCTGGGGTTTTGCTTTCTTTCTTGTTTAAAGTCAGAAAGTAACAACATCTTTTTTATGTGATTATAAAGGTGAAAGGGACCTTGACGAGTTATTTAGTTCATTACATGCAGCTGAGAAATACTACATTAAAGCTACCAAATAGCAGTGCCTACCCCTCTTATTTACTTATTTATTTCCAATTTTCAATGAAGATAACTTCATAGAATATTTGCATTCTTTACAAATGAAAAAAATTAATGGTGATCATGGTAAAGAAACATGAGTAAGTATTCAGTTATCAAATATGGGTTGGTTTTTTTTTTCTAATTTTACATGTGTGTGTGTGTGTCCTGTTTCACGTGTTAAGCATGTCTACCCATACATTATGGCTATGTATTGCTCTATTTGTTTAAAAAGAAACAATAGATGTTGAGAATTGAGAGTAACCTTTCCTCAAAAAGAAATAGATAGGAACTATACCAAGTACAGAAAGAACTGCTCAGCTTCTATGGTCACACTCAATAAACACATAGAAAGATGGTTCATGATCACGGGTTAATTGAAATTCTCAAGAGAAGAGCTGCCTGTGTAAACTCATTCCTCTCTCAAGGGGAGATGAAATCTCTGAATGACCTAATTAACAATACTGGGATGATAATAAGCCTGAATGAAGTAAGATAGGATACTAAAGTGAGACATCCTTCTATCAAACTTCATTGGCATGGGGGAAGAAAAAGAATGTGCTAGAGGACAAGGTGGAGTGAGGAGGGGAGGAAACAAAGCAGGAGTTTTATCTCTTTATTTTATGTAAGTCATACTCCCTGTTGTGTCCTTGAGTCTTAGCCAGACTCTTAAGCTCTCAAACAAAAATAAGGTGAAAGTAAGACATTGTCTTCTACTTGTTATTGAGGATGACAGCTGATTACATGGGGAATATTTGATAGAATTTGATTTGGAGCCAGTGATTTGACACTTCATAGAGATGTATTTTTGGCTTACGATTAATGGCAGAGCTCCAGTCCCACCATATCACAAAACATATATGAGAATTATCATTCATTTACCTCTTCCTTGTAATGAGAGAACCTAAATATATTAGCTTTTTATTTATAATTGGAGTATGCCAGTCTAGAAAAGACGGTAGTTAAAAATTATTTATACTTACACTTATACAACCATATTCAAATTATTCAGATAAGTTTTTAAATATCCTTGAATATTCACATGCTAAATATTTTCAAATAGGTAGAGAACTAATGACTGTGGTTTAAATTGAAATTAATATTTCACCTCCAGAACTTTTCTTGTCCTTGTATTTCCAACTGCAAATCTATTATTCACAAACTCCCAGCAGTAATGACAGACTAGAAATGACTTTATAATTAATTATATAAAAATATATTAATGATTTTTTTTATTAACGTAACAAATAGTGGCCCATCACGAGTCTCTGAGCTCTGCCTGATGGTCCCACCTTCAACTTCTCCTCATCTGGTAGGAAGAAAATTACATATAGCTCCATCCCCTGCTGTAGAAGCATAAACAAAGTTCCAAATGACTTTTAGACTTAAAAATGGTCAAAAGCATTTTTATTCTGTTCATTTTTCATCTAGAGCAAAAAGGAGACAGTGAAATAAAAGAATCATCTTAAAAAAAAAAACCTATTCCAAAATTCTATAGATTGGTAAAACCAAAAATTTTACTTAAATTAATTTTAAATTTGGTTAAGTCTGAGGAACGCTGAGTACAATTTCTGAACCATCATCTCTCTTCTACACCAGTCATGCTTTCTGTCCTTTCATAATCACCCAAATGTGTTTCATAATTTTGACAACACAAAGGTTGACACTCAAGTTGGATAATAAAATAATAGAAGAGCAGGGGCGTCTGTGCTTCTTTGACAATGAATGGAAACAGCCCGGCAATCTGTCAATTACTATTGAGCAGAACCAAGTTTTAGTCTTACTTGAAAAGATGTCTCAACCTGATTTGTGAGAAGACAGTTTTTTTGTTCAGGTCTGTGGGCTTACAGATTCTATTTGCATAGTTCATTTTGTCATCAAAGAGAAGCAATTAACAACAAAGAGCTTGAATCAACAAAGAGTGCTTTTAGGTCTCATTTGCTTCACAATTTCTCTTTCATTAAAGCTGATTTCTCTGTTTAAAGCAAAACTAATATATCTAACTTTCTTCAAAGAAGGAATTTATATTATTCTGCTTCCACAACTCTATAAATCATATTCTTTAAACTATATTTCTAAACCATATTTCCAGGCTCACAATATAAAAAGATTCATACTACATGCTGATAGTCTCACTGTCACCCTTTCTTATCTTCAAATTCACTCTTGACATACAAAATATGCATTCTCATACAGATACACATTCTCACATATGCTCATGAATAACAAACACAAATGTGGTAGATAACGAAAAAACCAAAGCAGAATTTCCAACATACAGTTTCATCAATTATCTATTTTTGTTCATACTTGTTCATGAAGATTGCTAGTTTATTTTTAATAATGCCTGCTGTTAGTTCACTAAATCTGACTTTCTCATGGCAAAAGATAATTTATTAGGAACATTTGCAATAGTTCACATAATTGATGGAAATGCTGAAAAGTCACTCCAAGGGAGCTCCAGGACTCACCAGGGAACCTTCTCTTGAATGAATTAGTTCAAACCAATATCAGTCTTTTCTGTAGTCTACTCAAGTTCCACATTTATTGAACAAAAGCACCTGATTAGTTAACTAGAATCATATGTTCCCTTTCCACTTTTCAAAATAGAAAAAGTATATTCCTGAAGAAAAAAATATGGCAGTACTAAAAGCTAAAATGGATGTTAGGCAGCTAAAAATAAAAAATGTCCACCCTAGTCCAGCCCTTTCATTTCCCAATAATAATTCCTTTTACATTATAGATCCAAATGTTCCCATTTAACATTTTGTAACTATTGCAGGTAAAACTAAGAATTCAACATCTCCTCCAAAGAAAGAAAACTCAGAGTTGACAAGTTTCTGGTGAAGTTGCCAAAGTGGCATGACTTATTTCTGACCAGTCATGTTTCCCTGGAAATTGGAACACATTTCCCTGGAAATAGCAATTGGTTCAAGGAAAAGACTAGGACCCAAGTGACCAATCATAGCCAGTAAAACCTTCTTTGTTTCCTCCACTGAAGCTGAGTCTAGTTATATGTAGGCTTGAAACAGCCAACAATTTACTTTTTTTTATTATTATTATTTCTTAAGAGTGTTTGAAGTAAAACTTTCTCTCTTATAACAGGGAGTTCTAATTGCCTATCTCTTGGCTTGGGAAACAGAGAGTCACTTAATAGTTCCACAGACTATACAAGACAGGAAAATTATTACAGTGCTGGTACCAAAAGATGGTCAAATGAATATCGGGAAGTCCAAAATCAACCAGTGATCATTGTATCCTCTGTTCAAATATGTTTTTAAAAGCTTAATTATGGTATAATTTATCTATCATAATTTTTATCAATTTTATGTCTACAGTTCAATGAATCTTAATAAGTGTATACAGTTGTGCAGCCATCATCACAGTCTAGTTTTAAAAAAACTTTCATCATCCCAAAAAGTTCCCCTGTGCCTATTTGCCTATCAATCTTGTCTCCAAACCCAATCGCCACATAACTACTGATCTGCTTTTTTTAAACTATAGTTTTGCCTTTACTAGAAATTTTATATTAATGAAATCTTATAACGTAATTCTTGTGTCTGGTTTCTTTCATTTTGTAATTTTTTGAGGTTCATCCATGCTGCTGCATGTATCATAGTTCATTCTTTTTTATTGCTAAATTGTATTCAGAAAAATGGAAACATAACATTTTGTTTATCCATCACTAGCTGATGGACAGTTTGATTTTTTTCCCCATGTTTTGTTTTGCTATTATGAATAAAACAGCTATGAATATTTACATGCAAAACTTTATGTACATATGTTTTCATTTCTCTTAGGTAGGTTCTAGGAAAGCGTACTTGAAACTTATTAAGGAATTGATAATTGCTTTCCAAAGTTGTTATACCGTTATACAAACATGGAATAACCCTCTATTTATTTAGGTCATTTAATTTCTCTCAGCAATGTTGTATACTTTTTAGTGTATAACTCATGCTTCTTTTGTTAAATGTAATCTTAAATATTTTTCATGGTATAAGTAGTATCATTTTTATCCATTATTTTATCGTTGCTAGTAAATAAAACTAATACCTTAAATATAGGTCATACCTTAACTGTTAAGCCTTACATGGATATGTGAAAAATTAGGTGATAATGAAACAAATATAAAAAAGATTTATTTGGGAGAGATGTCTTCTTAAGTAACTAACACATTGGAAAAATCTGAGCAAAAGTAAGAATCTTTGTGAGTAATGAAGTACCACACACTCAAATTTATTTTACCGCCAACAAATGCAATTATTTCCAAGACAACATCAGTTTGTTGGTGCTACAGTTTAAACAGAATTGCATCATCCAAGTATCACAAATAATGTGACTCCTTGAATCTGAGTGCATGTGCTCTGTGCTTAAGTAAACGCAACCAGTTGTCTCTTAAGACCTATAGCTCTAAGCAAGTGGAGAATATCAAGGATGCTTCAATGTCTATTTCTGTGTGTTTCTGTGTGTGTGTGTGTGTGCTGAGTTTTTGCTGAGTCCATTCTACTTCTAAGACTTCTGATCATCTTCTTAAATAACTTGGTTTGCATAGAGGTAATAGGAACTTTGAAGAAGAGTTTTTCTTCAAGAGGAACCAAGAGATAAAATGGGTGAAATAAAGAGGACATTATTTCCTCTACTGCTCAGCACATTCTCTCAACCTGAGTTATTTTCAAGGGTCACTAAAGCCAGAAGCCAACAGAGGAAGCTACATTGGACACCTTGATGCCAAAATACCCTACAGAAATAAACAAGACTCCAACAGGTACGGCAGTGCAGGTAGCTCTCCTGGAAAGCAGATTTGTTGGTGAGGCATGTGACATACCTCTGAGGACTTCCAAAAATCATAGAGAAAAGGGATTTTTTTTTAAGGGATCAAAGTTCTGCATCCATCAGTGAACATACTGAGGTAGCAAAAATTGAACACAAATGTCAATTTTACTTCATTTTTCATGGTAAACTGGTGAGGTCTGGGGACACCTGAATTTATATGAATCTATAAGTACATTTTCCCTTATCTAGTTCTGATTTCCTATTGCTGGTTTCCTGACTACCTCTAAAATTTCCAAAATAAACCAGATAACCAGCAATCTAAACACTTCTAAACCTTTCTTCCAACAACCCAAAACATAGGGAAATAAAATAATTTTCCTGTTCTTGTCGATCTTTTTTTCCTATGGCCTCCTTCTGAAAGGAATAATAGAAAATCTTAATGATATTTATTAAGTCAGTGTGGTGTTAGGTGACTTAACACATTATCTTCTTTTTTATTCAAAACAGACCTTTGAGGTAGGTTCTCTTAGGATCTTCATATTACAAATGAAGAAACTAAGTTTTTGAGGGATTAAGTAGCTTGCCCAGCGTCACATGGCAGTGGAGCAAAGAAGTGAATAGAAGTTTTCCTTTAACCCACTCTCCTACCAATTGCTAGTGGATCTAAACAGATTCCTTGCCAATAATCTTGACTCCCTTAGAGACCCAAGTTTCCTTAAAAAGGAAAAAGATGAACAACTATAGCCATATTTTTTCTTTTCGCACCCACAGGAATTAATAAAACCTACTCAAGCAACAAGCAACTAATTCCACATGTCATTCTAATTCCTGCCAATTGTCCGATGTATGGATGCCAGAGCCACTGAGCATTAGAAATAACAGAAACCGAAGTCGAAGGAATTTAAATCAGTCTTATGCCCCCTGCCGCCTTTGCCAAAAATTTTACATTGAAAAAAAGGAAGAAAAGCTGTCCAATGAGCATTCAAAGAGTTTAAGAAGAAAAGTAAAGAAAAAAAAAGATGGGGTAAAGGTACCTTTTCCCACGCAACAAGGTGCCTTTTCATTGGCACCTTGAGGAGTCCCACTTAATACTCAGAGGAAATGGTAACCTTGTGGTTTTCAGAAGAGGATGCCTCCACCTAAGTATTATGCAACAAGGGGAGCCTTAAGAGAGGGGGGAAAAGGCAGACGCTATATTACAGCTAAACAGTCTCTTTCTCTCTCTCTCTCTCTCTCTCTCTCTCTCTCTCTCTCTCTCTCTCTCTCTCTCTCTCTCTCTCTCTCTCTCTCTCTCTCTCTCTCTCTCTCAAACACACACACACACACACACACACACACACACACACACACACACACAGAGTCCTGTAATTTTGCATGCCACAGTATATATTAAGGACAGCATAGAATAAAACTTACATGACTGAGTAAAAATCTGGGCCCTGCCCTCTTATTCAGAGTATGTTGATTAACTCTCTCAGCCTCAGCTTCCTACTCTCTTAAAAGAGGATACAGGACCACATAATATTTTTAAACCTGCACAGCTCTAACCGTCTCTCATGTTCAAAGAGCTTCCCAGTTCACTCTTTGCCAAGGGAATTGTAACATTTCTTTTAAAAGAATTCTGACACTATCCTAAAAATTAGGCTAAAGCACATTTCATCTTCTGAATGCTCTAAATTAATGTTGAAGATAGTCCTTTTCCTTTTCTTCTTTCTCTTTTCTTTCTTTCTTTCTTTCTTTCTTTCTTTCTTTCTTTCTTTCTTTCTTTCTTTCTTTCTTTCTTTCTTTCTTTCTTTCTTTCTTTCTTTCATTTTAAAGTGCTTCTTGCCCTGCAGGCAAAAGAAAACTCTTTGTCTTCATCTGCTGGCTGGGCCTCTTCAAGGCACAATGCATCCTTAACTTCTAACCATGCATGGCACTTTTTTTCTTTTCCTATTGTAAAAGCTCTCTAAAATCTTGTTTTCAGAATAATGAAGAAAACATGGCTGTCTACAAGACTACTTGTCACTGCTGAATATACTCCATCAACATGCTGCCACTTCATCTTGTTTAGACTCACCGACTGCTTTGTAGAAGGACACTGATGTCCACATCTATCTCCTTGAGACAGGCAGAGAAACGAATCTTTTTTCCTGTCTCAGAAAGAGCTGACAAGCTTTTAGTAGTGTTTATCTTCACTGATGGGTGATAACCTTGAAAATGAAAGTTAAATTAGGTACACGGCCTTCTCCATCCTATATTACAATTGGTTTTCTTTCATAGTTTAGCATGTGAATGCTTTCTATTGTCCACATTGATTTTTCTAAAACCAAATGTAAAGTTACATTTTATTTACAAATTATAAGTGCATTATGTTGTGACTCTTCTGCAAAAAATGTAATTCTGCTATTAAGCCTGAAATGGGTTAAAAATATTATTCTTTAGGGTTCTTTGTTCTGCTACTCTTCTAGTATAATCCATGCCACTTTTCTTCTTTCTCTGCATTTCTTGACCCCATATTATGCCACATTCGTAAAGTCTTGAGATTTCCCTAAAATAATTAATTTTTCCTGATTATGGGCAAAATAGTAGAACTCTATTTACATCATGTTGATTCAAGGAAACTAATAGGTGGACTTAATGGTTTTATTAATAACTTGTTGCCATGGATTGAATGTCTGTATCCTCTCAAAGTTCATGTGTTGAGCTCCTAATCCTCAATGTGAAAGCATTAGGAGGCAGGGGTCTGTAGGAGGTGCTTGCGTTATGAGATTTTTTTTGGTGCTCTTATGAAAGAGACTCCAGAGAGCTCTCTCCCCTGTCCTACCATGTAAGGACACAGCAAGACAATGGCCATAAATGAACCAGGAAGCAGGTCCTCATCAGGCAACAAATCTGGTGGTGCCTTGATCTTGGACTTCCCAGTTTCCAGAACTGTGATAAAAAAAAAAATAATAATAAAAATAAAGTGTGTTGCTTATAAACCACAGTCTATAGTGTTCTGTTATAGCAGCCCGAACTAACTAAAATATGTGTGTATTAGGGTCCCCTTGTGACCTAGATTGTGCCTACTACTTGGGTTCAAACAGCCAAGGATATGTCCAGCAAGCTTTTTTGCCTAAGGAACTCAGAGTGCCTTAGGAAAGAGTTCACCCTAATAGAATAAGAAGCCAGGCACAAAACTTGGGCCATCAAAAGACAGCGGCGTTACTGAGTCCAGTGTCATGTCTGTCACTGGGTTTGTTTCAGGGCTAGCTCCTCAGTTTCATGTCTGAGGCATAGATGGAAGAAGAGTCCACCAACAAAAATGAAGCATAGCTCAAACAGAACGACATTCTTTTCTACCTTGCAACAGAGCAAGATGCAGCTATGGCCTCTGGAGGGCTCCTGCTTCAGTTAAAAGGGAGCACAGTGGTTCCTGGTGGACAACTGGTAGCAGATTACTGAGAGCGGCAGCAGTCAGCAGGCATAAACTGGCACCAGGCACACATGAATCCTCCCTGGAGACACATGGACATACTGAAGGGTCATTCTAGAGGGGACATCCTCTATGGCAGTGCTGCTACTCTCCCCTCTCTGCTATTGCTACCTGCGTTCTTACATGCCTCTCTCCATGGGTGAGCTTAGCTAATCCTGGGTCTGTGTCAAAGCAGGACTGAATCATCAAGTTCCATGGGATACTTGCCTGAAGGGGCCTTGGAGGCCAGATTCACACTGGCTTCTCCCATCTCTCTGCAGCTAGTTGGCACTGACAGGGCTCTGAGCACCAACAGAGTTGGTGAGTCAGCATCCACCCACAGCTGAATGTTGTTGCTTGTTCCCAGTGGGAGCCAAGTGTGGCTGAAATATCCTTGTGGGCTTAATGTGGCCTGCAGGCTGTACTTAGCCATCCCTGGTTCTGCCCTAAATTACTTCATAGTGATACAAGAATGTCTAAAAGTTATTCTATCTGGTTTTGGCTCAGAACTTGATATTACACGTTAAGTGTGTTATCCTAATAAAATACATACCATCCCTTGTTCTTTTTCATACCATTCATACAGAGCTAATGATCTTCTACATGTAGGTCTTTCTTTGGCATGAATTGTTTTTTAATCTCTCCATCTCCCACCCCCACAAAACAATTACTAAGTGTAATAGATACTCCTGGCACTAGCTTTGAACAATATAAATTATAACTTTCTCTAAAATAGCACACTCTAAAACATAGAAGCTTCATTACAAGTTTTTAAGATGCTTAGAACAGAACATAGAGTAACATCTCAATAAGTAATTTTTGAGTTGAATTTTGATAAATTAAATAAAATGAAATATATTTTCTATTTTGTTGGTTTGTTTGTTAAGAGCAAGGCCGTATCGTATACTCAAAAAGAAGGAACTTGGAAGGAGCTCCTTTGAAAAAGTCATAGATTCAAATCTTACCTCCCCTGCAGAGGGTATATAATCTTGTAAATCATAAAATAGAGAAAATAAACTATATCTCTCTGGGATGTTGTAATGAATTAGATAAGTATGTAAATTATCTAATATGTTTGGTACTATGGAAGTTAACTATCTTTTTTAAGTCACAAAGAAGCTTTATGGCTATATACTATGAGGATTTAAAGGTCTGCATCTGTCACTTCTGTAAACTCTTATCTAAGAGCAGATAACAGCTACTGTAAAATGTACCTTTTGTTGAGAAACAATGTCAGTTGTAGAGTAAAAATGGAAGAAGTTAATGGTGCCTGAGTTTTGGATGCTATAGACAAGTCATAGAAATATCAGTGCTTAATTTTACTATTAAAGAAAGTCCATTTTACAATGTAGGCAGTCCTTTGTTTAAATATAGCACATATTATTTGGTCTGAAATATCTGGAAGGAAGGTAACAGTGATACAATCCCCATATTCCAGGGTCAAGCTTGGCCCATTGGACAAGTCATGACCTCTGTTCACCTTAAAGATCCCATTGTCGAGAGAGCGCTGGACTGACTTCAGGATCTAAAACAATAAGATCTAGCACTAGGTCCATTCCTTTCCAGCTGTGTGGCCTGGGACAAGGCATTTAAGTTCATTGAGCCTGTTTCCTCATCTGTGAAATGAAAATGATAATTCTTGTTTTTCTTACACTATTGTTATTGGTTGTTAACATCATTCACTCTGCCCAAGCTCCATCTATCCTGCTTGGGCTTCATGAATGTCTCCTCAGCACTGTGACAGGAATTGACTTGAATTACCTCATATAATCCTTAACACCAACCTAATGAGGTAACTCTGATCCCCATTTTACAGATGAGAAAACTGAAACCTTGAGAGGTTAATTAACTGGCAGAGCAGGAATCCAACTTCAAAGCTCACATGCCGAGCCATTATTTTTAGCTGCCTTTGGAAACCATGTCCTACCTCAAGGAGCTTATATCCAAAATCAGAGTTTGGAGATATGCAGGGTCCAATAGCCATTTGCATCCAACCCAGAAGAATTAACTGAACCCTGGGTCTCCAGTAAATGGAGTAATTTCTTAACAGGATATGAGACCACAAGACACACACCCACAACCTGAGACACATACATTTCGGTGGGGTTAGAGATAGTCAATCTGTCTCACCAAAAAGTGTAACTTCCTTGTTTTGTAAGTACCTTCTCCTCTGTTTCTATTAGTGTTAAAAGAAATATTAATTGCTTAATTTCTTTTAGTCAGAAGGAAAATTGCATTTTGCTTGGTCTCAAATAGATAAATTTAATGCTACACTGCAAAAAATAAAACCTTTCTTAAATTACAAAAATGATAATAAATCTTTATTGGGTTTTTTTTACTGATGTGTATAGCACTACAATATTAATTGCTCTCACAGAGTCTAGAATTTTAAAACTCCAAAGTAGTTGTCTAATGCTATTTTACATAATGACTAGACTGAAAACTGGCTTTCTTCACTCCCTTCTGTGCTCTTGCCACTGTAAGAATGCCCTTCTTTAACTCTGCAGTTTTAATTCCCTTCCTGAAAGAGAAGAATCTTGTCCTTCTTTCTTTCTCTCTGCCAAATTTTTATTGATTGGTTGGCGATGAGCTAGTAAAAGCTTGATGAGAATGCCATCTAGGCCTTCAGTGTCAAGATCAAGGGAAACTTATAAAGAGATGCCTTTCATCTTTTTCCTAAAGTCAGTGCCTTAGGTAATCACTCCTTGTCCAGAGGCAATGAGTACCCCAGATGAGATGCCGTGACTTGGGGAACTCTGGCCCCAGCTTTGTCAGCTCATTAAGGATACTGTCTACCACAAAGTGACTTTTGAACACATTAAGCAGGAAGAATCAAATGGTTTGCGCAGTGACAAGGTCAGCTGGATCAGAGCCTGAACCTTGAAATAAATCAGATATCGAAGAATAAACAACAAAAGAAGCTGAAGACAGATTGGATACAGACATGATGCTTTTATCTGTCAGCCAGCAAGCTGCTGACTTTCTCTTTTGCAAACAGACATAGTGTTTCTGTGGTGCCATGTTATCACATTGTGGGTTACTTGCCCACATCAGTTTCTGAGCTCATAGAGAGCAAGGACTCTGTTATGCATATTTTTATTCCATAGTTTGCAGTACATTGCTTTTTATATAGTGGACATTTGATGTATGAAGAAATAAAAGAAGAAGAGAACAAAAACTCTATGTCCTATATCCTGAAGAAGTTTATAATGAAAACTTTTGCTCTTCTCCCAGACTATTTAAAACCATGATAAAAAAAATGGCATTTTTTTTTAGCAGAAATGGGGAGAATGGGGAATAAGAGAGGTAAATGAGAAAAAGAATAAATATCTGTTTGGGAGCTACCTTATGCCAAACATTGTAGCAGGTAATTTGCATATTACATCATCTCATCTAACCCTTAAAATAACACCATGAATCAGATATTCCGCTTTTTTTATAGATAAAGAAATTGAGGCTCAGAAAGACTTGTTCTAAGTCATACAGCTTGTAAGTGACAGAAGTGGAATTCAAACCACTAATGAAAGTCAATATTTTTTACATTTTATCAGGCGGGTTTCAACAGTCAAAAACATTTCACAGCCACAATTAACAACATTCTGAGTCATTTTCTGTGCTGATTTTTCAAAGAAATCAATGAATTTGTGAGTATAGATCAATTATATAAGATCCTCCCAAAAGGCTATGAGTTTTCAACTGAACAGAATGAATTTGTATCTAGAAAAATATATTGAGCAATGTGAACCCTGAATGTGTCTTTTTCTTTCATATATATAAATTACATGTGGAATAAAAACAGTACTTTTATTTTTGGTCTGAGATGTATTTGCACACTGTTATTCTAGGGCTATGGTCTTAAGAAAAATCACTGCAGATCTTCTCTTTAGAAGTCATAATTTATATGAATTTTTACATATTGATATCCTTAAACTTGCTTGTCTTTTTATCAAAGAAAAAGTGTTAGGATGAGTAATTGGAAGAATACGATTTTAATTATTTATTATAAGGTACAAGAGAATTTGAGAAAGGCTTCTTATCTTTCTTCTGTAAGAATTAGAGAACCATTTCAGGATCTTTTGTTTCTTTTTTATTTTTCACTACAGAGAGCACTTAAATATGGGTGGGTGTTTAACTACATTTAAATGATATTGATTATAATGATTATAGTAGCAGTAAATATTTAATTGGACTTCTTTAATAATTAGGTTAATTGTGATATTTTCCTACAAAATAGAGTAAAAACTTGCCTTATACACCTAACTCCCAAATTCTGGGACTGCATTCAGTGTCAGAAAATAACTACCAGGTAATTTGCATCACCCAGAAAAGCTATTCACAGGCCACTCTTTGCTAATGCAAGCCTAGGAGGAAAATAAAACTTAAAAAGAAAAGTTCAATTAATTTTTTTCCTATAGTCTACCATTCAAACTGCTAGATAAGTTTGGGAATGTAAATATTTTTTCAACTAAAACTTACCAATTTTTGAACATCATTAAAATAAAATTATCACTCATTAGATCTTGATGGGTAAACCCAAACACTATTAATACTATAATCATACTGATATTATGAGAGATCAATACATAGAATACAGATAAATTATTTCCAGAAATAGGCTATTATTTGCATACATAGGCTATTGTTAACATATGGTTTTTATTTATAAATATAGGTTATTATGTATAGCTAAATATGGGGAAAACAATTGCTTAACCTTAAAAATCGGGAATCAATGTCTTTACATTCACTTTGACCCTGCCACATACTGTGACCTTGAGCAAATTAGTTAACCTCCTGGTGGCCTAATTTATACATCTACAGAAAAGTAAATTACCACCTATGTTATTTACAGAGAGGATGAAGATTTACTTAATGCAATAATTAGTAGGACTCTATCATTTTGGTGAAATTCTAACTCAGCTGGAAGTCCAACCTAGATTTAATTTATGGAAAATCTTAATGCTGAAATAACTACTAATGCATTTTTTAAAAAGAACTATCCAACTGTAAAATTGACAAAATGTATCCGCTGGGCTAGAGAGATGAGTTTACTTTGTTAAAGCAAATCAGCTCACTGGATCAGACTACGGGATTAGATAGCTCAAGGTCATAGAAATAACTCCTTTATTGTTCAGATACATTCATACACAAAACACTGTCTGAGCCATGACTTTGGTTATATCCCTGATCTCATCTTAATTTACTGCTTTATAGTATATGGCATAAATCACCAAGGAATTTGTCCAAGGAATAAGGAAGCCTCATTAATAGATCTATCACCATTACTAACTAACAATGCAAAACCAAAATCTTGCTAATTGTATAGGCCAATATAATCACCTTTGTTTCATTTCTCAAATGTAGGCCTCAAGAACATGGAGCTTTGTTCTGTTTCTTCATTGTCATATCTCTGGCTCCTAAAACAATGCCTGGTTCATAGTAAACAATGTGTATCTGCTGAATTAATTAATTAATCAGAAATTAACCTCTCAATAAGAGTTTGGAGTTTACTTTCTTGCCATTCTCAAAGGAACAACGGGATTATCCAGAAAACAATTACAAAAAAATCTTTTTTCTTGACCTATAATGTTATGTGTTATGATCAAATTGACAAATACATTGGTAATATTTAGAAACAAACAACATAAGAACAACTCAGAAGCATCTCTACTCATTATGACTCTTACCAGTTGCTACTTATAGCAGTTTACACAAGACTTCCCAACTTATACCTGTTAGCCTAACATAATATTTAATAACACCCTCTTTTATTCTTAAGAATTCCTGCAACAAAATATACACTGAATTCTGCATATTAACCTAACTACACATCAGGAAATAGAGAACCTATCCCTTTACAAGTTGACTTTCTCTGACTAAAAGTAAAACAAAATCTTAAAGTAATCCTTTAAAATGTCTAATAATAAAGACCAGATGAACTGTGGCATGTGGAAAGAAAAGTAAACTAAAAGTTAACAAATTTAAAATATAGTCTAAATTGTGCCCACTAACTAGCTGAAGACTTCAGCACAAAAGTTTGAATGGGCCTAACTTTATCCACTAAAGAAAGCAATTGACATAAGCTAGAAAATCTTCAAGAGCACTTCCAGCTCTGCTATTTTATAATTCTTTCATTTATTTATTGCCTTTTCACTTTAATTTTTATTATAAGTTGAAATACAAATTTTAGCCCATTAAATTAATTTTCTAAGAGTTACATGTTTCTGAGATCCAACTCTAAAAAATGTAGTTGAATTTTTAAAATCTAGGTCTGTTATAGTCCATAAGGAAATAAAAATTATAACCAGATTTAATGGGAAGGAAATGACTAAATAATAATTTATAAGTATAGAGGACTCTTGAGGAGGAAAACAAGTCTGGGTAGGATGCTGCAGTGTTAGGACAGCAAGAAAAATGTTTAGGTTCTCTAGGATCCAGTAGCAAGGAGAAGGGAGGGAGCCAGAAGTTAATAAAAGGTACATGAAGTAAAATTTTCAGAATTAGTTTAGATGTAGCTTGCTTCATCTTCTTCACCTAGAGGCCACATCAATTGTTAACTAATGACATATGCTATGGTTTAGTTCCCTTTCCATTTTTTGCATGTTGTTCTGCTCATTGGTGATTGTGACTTTAAAATATGTCCACAAATTCTTTGATACTTCTTCCTTCAAGAGGCAAGACTTACTTCTTCCTCTTTTGAGTAAAGACTGTACTTAGTAACTTGCTTCTAATAAATAGATTGTGGTAGAAGTGGTAATGTACGACTACCAAGACTAGGCTATAAAGGGCATTGTGATTTCCTCTCTTATCTCTCTGGAGTAACTCATTCTGGGGGAAGCCAGCTGCCATTTTGTGAAGATACTCAAGCAACTCTCTCGAGTTACTTGAGGCCTCCTGCCACGTGATGATCCATTCTGGACATAGATACTCCAGCCCATATTAAGCTTTCAGATGATGCAACTGCACTGACATCTTCACTTCAACCTCATGAGACACTCTTAGCCAAAATCAACCAACTTAAACACTCTTGACTTCCTGACCCACAGAAATTTGAGAATATGAATATTTGTCATTTTAGGCTGCTAAATTTTGGAGTAATTAGTTATAAAGCAATATAAAACTAAAACAGTGATTCGTTTAAGTAAAAAAGGTGAACAGCCTCAGTAATGGAGTGGGTTGGGAGGAATGGTTCATATCAGATGCCAAGTGTGAGAAAGCAGGCTCATCTACATGAGAGAAGAATCTGTCCTCTAGGAGCGAGGTTCTGTTGGACACTGATGGGCTTTGTTTCACACAATTCTACTCACCTTCTCTATGGGAAATACATTCTGAAGGCTTTACAGGTGAAGCGGCATAAAGTCTAGGTTTTGCTTTAAAATATTCTAGAAAAAAAAAACAGGGTAAAAGATAGATGAACAAGATACCAAAATGCTGATAATGATTAGAGCTGGATAATGAATACATTGGGATTCATTACTTAATTTTCTCAACTTTTGTGTATATTCAAGAATGTTCACAATAAATGCTTTTTAAAAAGCATATAAACACTTGACTCTAATACTTTATAGCAAATACATGTCTTAGAATTATTTTAATTAAACTCAAAATGTGTACTTATTTCAAATAACAATTTCAGAAACTGAAAAAAGTAAAAATAAATAAATTATACTTCTTATCCTTATCTATCTGAATGGATGAAATGATAGGGCATTTGCAACACAGAGCTCCAGGATTTTTAGCCTATGTTCACTTCTTCACTACCCTTAACACCACCACCCAAAAAGCAGTGGAAAGACCTATCTGCTGAGCTTAGTCATAGGAAACTTGAGGGAGTGTTATAGATTCAATTGTGTTCTCCCAAAAGATGTACTCAAATCCGAACCTCTGGAACCTGTGAATGTGAACTTAAAGAAATAAGCTCTTTGTGGTATAATCAAGTTAAGATAAGGTCATATTAGATTAGGGTATTCTTATAAAAAGAGAGAAATTTTGACACACACTGAGAAGAAGGCTATGTGATGATGGAGGGAGAGATTGGAGTGATGTAGCTACAAGCCAAGGAATGCCAAGGATTGTAGGCAACCACCAGAAGCTAGGAGAGAGGCAGTTTTTCCTCAGAGTCTCCAAAAGGAACCAACCCTGCCAACACCCTGATTTCAGACTCCTAGTCTCCAGAACTTTGAGAGAATAAATTTATGCTGTTTAAACCATTGAGTTTGTGGTACCTTGTAACAGCAGTCTTAAGAAACTAAGACTGGTAGCATCAAAGCAATCTCCTGCTCTCTTGGGTCCCCCTCCCACAAATAAGCTTAGAAATGCCTGACTCGGTGGTGTGAAAATACAGAGAAGCTGGTAAACCCTCACAAAGCCAGGTCCACATCACCATTCACCCTCCTTTACCCCTGTCTCTCTCATATCATTAGTAACTGTCTTCACTGGCTCTTCTGAGAGTAGGATGTGGTTTACCCCAACTTCCTGCCTTCTTAGAACCAGTGTGTAATACATACTTGTTTTTAAGTGTTTTACTGTTATGAGTGCAGAGAAACAGGGCTTAAACATGATTTAAACATATTACAAAGTTACAGAAATTTCCAAAATATAAAAGTGGAATATGTAGTTCTTACTGAGGTGGCGTTGAAGTTGGGTTTATCATTGTCACATGGTAACTGCTCAGTAAGAACGACTATTATTATTTCTAGAATTACTTCATGAGCCAGTTGTGGATGTGGAGTCTATACTAGAGCACTGAGAATAGAAAGTTAATAAGATACAGTCTTCTTCCGGGATTATACTTCAGAAGGGACAAAAATAAGTAATAAGAGCCATAAGTGTTAAAATTAAAAAGCTTATGTGTCATATTGAGGTGGCATAAGTTAGACGTTATAAATAATTTTCAGAATAAAATTATCTGATTTAAGGCTTGGAAAATGCAAAGTGGAAAAGGGCATTCCAGCATGAGAGAGAGAGAGAGAGAGAGAGAGAGAAATTTGGAGGAACTGAAAGTAATTTATTGTGAATACCATGGTATAAGATAAAATTAAAAACAACTGAGAAAACAAGCTTAAGGAAAGATATGTGGAGGAGAATATGATTATGGCAAATGAGAATTCAGAAAATCATTCCACAAATTTCTATGGATATTTTTATAAGTAGACTTTATATATGGCCTCATGCTTTACAGTAGATAAAGAACTATTATCAGTTAAGAGATTCACAATTTCATAAGATGAAAATGAATTCTTTGCTCAAGAGAATGAGAAGGTTACTCTAACCCCAAAGTATACATGCGGTAGCATTAGAGAAGAGAAAACAGAAATGGAAGAAATATGCTAAAAAGGTGGAATAAATTGAACTTAATCATTACCTAGATGCAGAGTTTTAGATATAGATCAGTATAACAAGGAATCAGAGAAAGAAGAATAGGACAGTTCTCCAGTTTTTTGCATTGATGACGAAGACAATAGAGGTACCATTAACTAAGATGGAGAATAAAGGCAAGCAAGAGAATGAGTTCATTGTGGGGATATTAACAATTTAATGCCTATAGGGAAGATGTCCAGTGAGCAAAAGAGACTACAATTAGAGATATCAAATAAATGAACTTAGAAATAGAAATTGAAGCCAAAGACACATAGGCATCACTCAAATTTGTTTGTAAATTAAGAAGGTACATGATGGACTGGTTAAAAGCATAGCTCTTGAGCCAGAATGCCAGAGTTCAAATCACAGTTCCATCACTAGCTAGGTGACAAATTGGGCAAATTAAATTAACTTTTCTATTTCTGTTTCTGCAAATTAAAATAGCTTTTCTATTTCCCTCCCTGCAAATGTGAAGTGTTATAAAAATTAACTGAGTCATTCTATGTAAAGGGCTTAGAGAAATGCATGACCCATAGTAAATTCTTAATAGTAAAAGAGAGGAAAGGGGGCACATGAAAAGGAGGAAGAAGAGGAGAGGAGAGAAGAAAGGAAGGAGGAAGGGAGGGAGGGAGAGAGAAACGAGAGAGTGAGAGAGAAAGAGAGAGAGAGAGAGAGAGAGAGAGAGAAGATTGAGGAGAGAGCCAAGGAAAGAAACAAAGGAAAGCAGCATATAAGCAGTGGACAAAGAGAAAAGGCTTCCAAGAAAGGTTGGAAAGGAGCCAGCAGAAATTATGTCAAACAGTGAGGAACATAAGAAACTCAGGATGAGGGTGTGTTCAAAAGTTGAATCATCTTGGAATTTAACAAATAAAAATGGATGGAGAGTCCACTGGTTTGGTACTTGAATGGAGTGAAGCCCAGAAGCAGGAAGAGGCCACAACGTTCTCCTCACTGGCCTTCTGCTGTCTTCAACCTCCTTATGCTTGACATGAAAGTGTAACATTTAAATTTAGCATTTTCTTTCAGTTTAGTCAACTTCCAGTTGTTCACACATAAGTTTGGGAGAAACATTTCAAGAAGATAATATAATTAAAAAATATATATATTTTTGATTGGTGGTATCACCTCCCCCAATTCTACCTGTCACTCGACATCACCTGTCCTTTTCCAAAAGTAGAAATAGTGATGATGCCAGAGAAGTACCTAGCAGGGGTAATAAAAAAAATATGCCAAAATGAAAATGTAGAACAGTACAATAAGAACTAAGAAAGAATCTCTCTCAAGAAACACTACAGTGGTGGAGTTAGAACTTCAGTTCATTATTTACATATTGATTGGGGTGTGTGCTTAAAATGCAGATTCTCATGCTGTGCTTTCAGAGAGGTCCACGAATCTGCATTTTAACACATCTTCCATTTAATTCTTGTGCAAGCAGTCTAAGTATCTGACTTTTTAAAATAATTGCTCTGCAGTATGTACATGAATTGACTTTCATTACAGGGTCAGAGATGTCAGAGAGGCTAGGCAAGGTATTTTGTAGTACTTGGTCCCACACTGTAAAAATTTCTATACCAAAGTGATTCTCAAACTTTAGAGATTGTTAAATACAGATTTTTGGATCCTAAACTCAGAGTTTCTGATTCAGTAGGTCTGGGGCGAGGTCCAAATATTAGTAGTTCTAACAAGCTCCCAAGTGATTTAATTCTGCTGATGCAGGGACCACATGTTGAGAATTACTGCTCTTTAGCTCCATAAAATGAGAATACTTTGTTCCCCAGTCAAGAACATGAATAAAATCAAGATAGTTACATTAAAAAAAAAAAGAAGAAGAAGAAGAGTAAAAAATGAAGCCAATTCTTAACCAAGTGTCACACAGCCTCATACGCTAAAGAAGAAAAATAATTTTATGCCTCATAGTCTCAAGGCCAGCATGGGGAATCAAGGCAGAGACCAGCAATATTTTGTTCTTTCAATCATATCACGGTGGTTTTACACATACATCCTAAAACGTCCCTGGGAAGTTGTAAATGACACATGCAAGAATACTGGGCTCAGCTCTCATCAAAGAACTTGTTTCAATTTGAGCATACTTCAAGAGAGAAATAGTTTGAAGATTACTTCTCCTCCCTAATTCTGGGATGTTGTGTAAGAACCCAAAATAAAGAGTAAGTTAATGGTAAAGACTAACTTTGCTCGTAAATGACTAACTCTGCTCGAAAATGACTAAGTATAAATGATGATTTATACTTGCATACTTGCAGAGTGTGTCCAACATGACTGCACTGTGATTCTTTTTAGTGACTAGTTTTAAATTCCTTTAAACAAGAAACCTGAAATTGTTTTTATATGATGCATGTATGGTAACAAACTGAAGAGTAACATTCCTCCATAACTGTATATTTTTTGTACTTGTGTATTTGTACATGTATATTGTTCATTTATAAGTGAATTTCTGCAAATATATATTACATGTTCCTTTTATATAGGGAAGGCTATCATAAAAAATAATGCCTGTCAGGTTTTCATATTTTTGTTGGAAAAGTATTCCTTTAAAGTACATGCTCAAACTAAAACTATTAATTATGAAGAAAACAGGTGTTTTATGGAAGGGGAAGGAGAAAAAGACAACATTTATAGTCTTTAATATATTTATAACAATTTTAAATAAGGAACTGTAACCATCAGTGACACAGTCACAGGTGTAGTTGGAGGCAAATAGATATTTATAAACAAAATTGCAGGTGATGAGATTGGAAAACAAATTCCATCTTGTCTCCAATCTCTTACCCTGGTTTTGAGAATGAGAGGTTTGGCCTCACAGGTATTTTAGATGCAATCCAGGTGGTTCTAATCAAATCATCATTCTGGGATAAGAATGAGATTTCTATGGCACTGTAAATGTCCAAGGAGCATCTCTCTAGGAAATAATGGCCACAGTGTGAGCTGCCTACTACCAATAGCTTTTTAAGCTGCCCCATGAGCTGTAGGAGAAAGAAGTGAGAATTCCTTCTTCCTTTAAAAACAATCTATTTTTAAAGTTAAGGTAATATGCATATTTGGTTTTAAAAAGGAAAATGGTTTCCCCCTCTCATAACACTTTGTTTCTCTCCCCGCAAAATTAACCACAGTTGTTTTGTGTACACACATATAAATATTATATATGTAGATAGATAGATAGATAAATAGATAGATGATAGATGATAGATGATAAATAGATAGATAGATGATAGATAATCAGCCTATACACATTTCCTTTTTCTTATTTACACAAGTGCAGTCATACCATACATATTGCTTTACAATTTGTTGAAAAACATATTTTGAAGATCTTTCCATAGCTGTAGAAGTAAATCTTCCTCATTCTTTTCTTTTAATTGCATAATATACTATTGAGTGTGTATACAGTAAGTTATATAATCAATCATCCTCTTATTAACAGGCATTTAAGTGGCTTCCAGTTTTTGCTATTATAAACAATGCTGCAATGCAAGCATATCCATAGGGTAAGCTCCTAGTTGTAGAATTGCTGGGTCAAAAGGATATGAATTTGCAATTTTGATAATATTGTCAAATTGCCTTTTAACTACATACAGCACAGGAAAGTGGTCCACTCCAAATACCGGCAGGAACTCACCTATCCCTTGTAGAATTCTATACTTAATGCACCAAGGAACTCACTGAACTCTGGTGAGAGTGCTCTAAGTCATCTCTCTAATTTCAATAGGCAGTTTATGATATAAATATGTATTTAGAATATTTATCAAAGGATACTCACCATATGCTTGTTGCCCTAGAGCTTTCTAATAATCTGGAGTTTTTGCATCTTCCTACATTTTATTTTGTCCTTGGGAAATATACAGTACTAGCATCTGGATGGTAATAATGAATAATAATAGCTTCCTTATATGGGACTTATGCTGCAGGAATTCAGAACACATTATGCACATCTTCTAATTAATCATAAAAACATCCCTTTAAAGAAGCCATTTTCATCTATATTTCAAAATTACAGAGCTTCAGCCACGGAGTGTTAAGGATTTCCCTTATGGGTCTCCATGAGTTAATGGGTTTTACGTATTGTGGCCTCTTGATTTGAGTTCAGCAAAGTTCAAGATAAAGTTCTGAGTTCTCTTCATTAAGGCAAGTCCCAGTGCTTTTATAAAACTATATAACAAGCCAAATGGAGCAGAGATCTCCAGATAAGACAGAGAAGGTAGTGAACTACTTTTCTCAAAGGATTTTACTTTCTTCCATTAAACAGTTACAAGGGAAATATAAGTCAGGCAATAGGTCGAGAAAAAACCCACACTAGAGTAAAGCTTACAATAGGGTAGCAGGAGATTTTCATGGTGGTGATCTAAATGAGACAATTAAACCTATGAAGCTTTATGAGATGACCTCAAGCTATGATAAAATTGGAATGGAGGAAGAGGAACTAAACGTTAGGCAACATCGAGAGATAAGAATTAAGGCTTGGAGTGAAATTTGTCAGACTGGCCAGTTTACATTGCCATGTGAGGCCTGATATCAACTTTGCTAGATCCACATCTAATGATAGCACAAAGTTGTTCACTTAGTGCATTCTGTTAAGCACCACCACTGAGAAATCCAGTGTCAGTTGCCAGGAATTTTTGATCTGACTCGGGGAGGGGATCTGCAGAAGCCCCTTGTGGGCAGAGAAAAGCAAAAGCATGAACGGCATTTCCTTCAGGCTTATTGGATCGCTAGCTACAAGCATAAAATGTATTTTTCCATTGGTGCCTTTCTATTCTCCTCTCGTAAAAGTTAGGATTCTGGGGATAATGTCTCACACAAAAAGGCAGAAATACCTTTCACGTTGGAATCTCACTCAAGGACTCTCTCCCAATAGTGCTGAGATCTTAGCAAAGGCTATCTATCTATCATTGCCCCTTCCTGTTCTAATGTGCAGCAGAATTCTAAGGTCTCCAAGGAGGAAATGCAGCATGGTGAAAAAAAAAATAATACAAAATTCCATAAATAAAATCTCCTCTCTTGCTTTATAACTCAGCCAAGAGTAACTTGCGAACCAGAAGCAGAGATCAAAAGACAGCACACAGACTCTTCCAGAAAGAGTGCTGTGGCAGAATTTTTTAGCATTTCAAGTACTGAAATAGAAGAAATTCAGAAAAATAATGTGAAAAATACTGTGGGTTTTAGTTAGCAGAACTGATTTGCTTCTACAGCAGCAAAATTAGATGTGACTGACTATCTTTGATGCTAAAGAACAGTGGATCTTAAGTGTATGCCTCATATTTATGTTAATTTTGGTGCATTGAAAAGTTTTCATTGTTTTTAGTATTTCAGGCAACTCAAAAATATGAACACCCAAGTAGGTGTACTGAAAAACCGTGCCATGTTTGACAGAATAGCTTCTTACGCTAACGTCCAATTGGGATCTCTGACACTTGAGAGATTTCATAAATGTGAAGCAGTTAGTTTAAACACACATGCATATGCTAAACTGTCTTTGGTAAAAAGAGACAAGGTAAGCTTCAAGGGGTTCCTGTCTCCAGTAGGATTTGCCATTAGAGAATGAAGGCAAACTGCCAGCACCTACGTACATAAATTTTCTTTATCATCCTTTGTTTGGTTTGTGGGGCCCATCCCAGTGAGGAGCCTGCTGTGCTCCTCAAAAAATAAAATGTGCAGAGTATGCTCGCCTTTGGCTTGTCCTCACCCATGGGAGGTATCTGGAGTGATTAATTACTAGACTCCTTACTGCTGCTCTCTGCACTCTTTAGGAAGTTTGGTGTTAATCACAATGAAGTTATCCTTTTTACTAAAAATGCTGGCAGGCCCCTTTGGGTTTTATTGGACCTTAGAGATATTTGAGCTAATCTAAATCTGGAGGTTAACTTCCAAAAGTAATTTAATTTATGTGGTTTTTTAAAAAAACTTATTGATACCACAAAAAAATACAGGTAACCTTTTAAAGACTTTTCAGGCAGTTTCAGTGGTGTGTGAGAAGATCCAATGAAAGAATCTTTGTATTCTCTAAAACTGGGAGAACTTTCATGAAACTACATGATAAATGTCAAAAGGGACAAAACATTGGGCAATGGAAAATAAATATTTCCCAGTCTCAAGTCACCTAGTTAGCATCCCTGAACAAAACCACTGTCCAGCAACTTATGATATTTTCCAGAAATATTCTATGCATAATATTATAGACTTTCAACAAAAGCTCTCGTGTTACAAAAAAGCAGACAGTGAGAACTCAGGTTTATTACCCCGGCGGTCCCAGAAGAGCTAGCTCTCTGAAGATCTGGGCCCAGAGCTCAAGGGCAATTTTGCTTTTATAGGGCTTATCTACACTGTTACAGTTGGCATGGGCTGATTGGTTGATTTGTCCCCAGGAAGTTACCGACCATGGGAGTTGCTATGGGTTACAGGTGCTTGAGGAGTTGCTATGAGCTACAGGCAGTTACAGAGCCTGAGATTTTCAGACGGAAATTTAGTCAATACATCTGTTATCTAGACGGAACAATCAAAGAGGAAGGTGAGTCTTCAGTTGATTTCAAGATCACTCTGCCCTTCGGCCTATGCAGCAAGCATGTCTACAGAAGCAGAACAAAGAGTGGATTATAAGGTTAGCCTTTTAAGTGCAAATTCCTCTTCATTAGATCTGGCAAGTCCAGAGAGGTTATAAATTAATCACAATTAAATAATTATCATCAAGTAATAGAGGACCTTTTTATTCCAATCCCACCTTTATCACTGACTATCTTGGGTAAGTTCATTAATCTCTCTTCCTCATTTTCACCTTTCATGTGATAAAACTAATGATCCCCAGTGGGCAGGATTGTCAGGATTAAGTGAAATAATGTATCAAAGTTCCAGATACACCTCTGATTTGACTATGGGAATAAATGTATTTTTTTCCCCCATATACTTGCATTGCAAATGCAGAGGATGAATTCTTATCAAGGTAGGGAGGAAGGTGTCCATAGAATATTATATAAAAAGGAAGTATGTGTCATATGGTCTTTTTTCATAGCAACTGTTTGATATGCAACTGAAAAGCTGCCAGGCACTTTGTTAGATGACACAGAACCAGGCGAAACACAAGAGAGAGTTTGGTGCTAAGAACTGCTCTTCTTAGGGACTGGTAAAATTCAAGGGAGTGCTTGATCTTCTGAGACCTGGAAAACCATGGGTCTCACACAAATTTAAGATCTGTTGTAAGTTTTCTAAAAATCCAACCAAGCAGTTTAAGCAATTAAAGGGATTTATTGGCTCATGTGACCAAGACGTCCAAAAACTGGGCAGGCTTTGAAAAAAAACGCTTGGCTCCATAATGTCAGCAAAGACTACTTCCTGTCCATTGCTGCACTCAGTCTTCTGTGATGCAGTTTTCATCTGAGACTGTCTTCTTTAATGGTTTAAAGAAGGTAGTCAGGAAACAACCAGAGCTACATGCTTTCTAGTTGATATCTACAAAAGCAGAGATTATGTTGAGACAACTCCCATGGATCAGAGGGGAAAAGATTTCTCAGAATTTCTGCAACTGTCTGTCTCCTTAACCTCATTGTTCCTAATTGGTTTGCATGCCTACTCTGAACTAGTCACACGAACAGGGGCCTGCAATATTGTTAATTGACTTAAGACAATAGGGCATTCCAATCCAAACCATGCTATATATGTGTGTGTGTGTGTGTGTTTATTTAGAAAGAAGAAAGAGGCATGGATGATTAGGAAGGATCTCAAAATTGTCAGCTAAAGCTCTTGTTACTATTTCTTTCTGCATATCTAGTCTATGTCATTCTCTTCAACTGGCTTCGTATGCAAGATTTTTACTTTGGTGCATCTCATAAATTTGATTTACAAATGACTGAGGCTTGTCATGGGACAACTCTCAATCAAAATACTTGTGACTCTGCAAATCTAATTCCTATCACCCATCAATGACTCTCATGCCCCAGTTCAAAATTCTCAAATGATATCACCTAATTGGCTTGGTCTAACCTATGAATTGACCCTTACAGTGGGTCTCCATATTCTGGTCCTCCTCACCTAAGCCAGAGGAGTGAGGTCATCTGATATAGTCATGGATGACTAGGCCCATCCGTTCAGCAGGTTTGTGGGTGGGAACAGATTCTTTTAGAAGGCGATGTGGGCAGGAAGACAATAATATACATCTCTAACCAGAAAAATCACAGGGGTGAAAATCATCTTTTTAAAGATAAAAGAAAAGATGCCACTGTAATTCAAAACTGAACTGGGTAATAGATTTTTGTTTTAATTACTATTTTAGCCTTATGATCTCTGAAATTTACTTTAAAGAATCCTGAAACACTTCTGCAAACAGAAACATTACAGAGGAAAATAATCTTTGACCATAAATCTAGAACTTAAAAAGATATTTATGCTCATTATATCCGAGATGCTGAAAGGTGTCCTTCTTTTGTAAATGAATACCTCCTCAAAATGAGTTTAAATATTGAAAGGGATAACAGAATACCCCAATAGAATTCCTCCCAACAAAATTGCATTTCACTACCCGTTTTTACCTCTTGATCTCCAAGAGGGTGTTAAAGATTTGCATCCTATCTTATCCTTAGGATAACGTCAGATGTTTTCACTGAAAAAGGAGTTTTCATGTACTCAGCAGTACTGTGGTTCTAAGGAAAGAAGTGTGTCAGTGTCAGGGTAGCACAACCAAACCTCTGCTGGAGCAAAAGAGGAACACAGAAAACCCAAAGGAGAAGTGTTGTTGTGTTTTTTTTTTCTTTTCTCTCTTATAATGCATTCAGGCTCACTTTGACCCAAATAACCATCTGACTGGTTACTATTTTAAATGTGAAAGCAGTACAGAAAGGACAGTCTGTAGCCCCCATAAACCTGGAATGCATTGGGCTGAAGGCAGCAAAACTTTTCCCGAAGGCACGGAAATTACACCAAATGTTTTCTTTGATGGTTTTAATACTTGAACTAACAGTCCCTTGCTTAGATTAGTCCACAACACAAAAAATAATAAAATGAAGTTGAGGAAATATAAGAAACATAGAGAAAACATTTTTCAAAAAACGTTATTTGGCCTGTTGATAAGTCTGATTTTAGTTATAAACAAAACAAAGCTCAGTGATAGTTAAAACTGAACAATAATTAAAAGAAAGAAGGAAAACTTTAGACATAAAGGCAAAATTTTTTATATCAACATTTCATGCAGCAGCTCCTGCCGGGCCGTCTCATTTCTCAATAGCTTTGATTTGTGGAAATAATGGCTACGCAATTTCCACACATTGTGCTCCAGTCACAGCATGTAGTCACTAGTAAAAAGAAAACAACTAGATGCACTTGAAGCTAGAGGTTTTGATAAGCTTTTCTTTTTCATTTTACAAAGGTTTTTAACTTGATATTCTAAGGCAACTGAAAAATTTCAATTGAGCTTTAATCAGATAGATGTGAACATGGCAAAGTGTCTCATTTTCTTAAACGTATCTGTGGCAGTGGCACTGGTTAATCTAGTTGTGAAAAATTAACCAAAAGAAAACTGTTGGACTATGAGAATTCCACAGCTGACAGATTGTTGGTCTTTCTCTTAAAAAAAAAAAAAAAAAATCTCCGCCATCTGTTTACAAATGATGAGAAAACTTGGAAAAAAATTACTTCCCTTAGGGCACAATGCTAGAGCCATTCAAAGAGAGGTCGCCAGCATTTTCAGTGAGGATTCGGTACAAGGAACAAGACAGCATCAGGTCTGCACAGTCGTCGGCCAGGACAAACAAAGGTGATTTCCTCCGGTCCTTATTTAGTTTTATTCTTTGTACTTGCAACAGTTTATTATTGTTGTTATTATTTTTTTATTGGGTGTAGGGTGTTTCGGGAATCATCTTGGTTCCCCTTGCTGTTTTTTTGTTTGTTTGTTTTTTAATTTGTTGAGACTGGGGTCAGAAGTGCGCCACCTTTGCCCTGTCACTGTACGGAGGGCTGCGACCTAGAGAACATTCGGGTCTGAGTTCAGCTGCAGATTGGATGGTGAATGGCAGCAGCAGGAGGTAGAGGTGCAGATCTGGAGGTATGTGGCAATACAGTATTTCAAAATAAAACCCCTCAAGTTGAAGATCAGTGGTAAATTTTCATACACTCTGTTTCCTGGAGAAATAAAACTAACCTCTCATATTTAAGTCTCTCAGACTGACTTTTCCCTTTTACATTTAAAATCCTCGGAATTTCACTTTCTCATCCTGTCACTTGAATGTGATTAATCATATGTCGATCACTTGTCACTAGATGGCATCACGTAGTGTTTCTTGACAGCAGTAACTAAATTGGTAAAGGTAACAGCTAGGGTCATTTTTCAGTGTTTTCTTCTTTGATATGAATCTAGAAAATCTAAATCAAATCCTGAATATTTCATCTTTGTTTTATGGGTTTTGTTTTGTAAAATTTGTATATTTGAAACTCATTTCCTCAATGTATCTTGCTAATATGTGAAGCCAATAATTATTAGTCTTAAATAAATAATAAATTAGTTCTTCTAAATTTTCTTTCAAGTCACATACACAAATATTTACTTATAGACATTTTGCAAAAAATGAAATAAAGCTCAACATATCCAGGATCTTTACTTAAACATGCAAATAGAAATATATGTGTGACAACTTGTTTTATCTAAGCATGGCCAATTGGAATCTAGTCATAGACAAACATGTTGATGGAATAATACAAAAATGATCAGTTGATGCTTTTATAATGATTTGAAATTTATAAAGAAAAGATAACAGCAAAAAAATGAAAACTAATGTAAATATGAGTTAATGGTCTTGTACTCCCAAATATGACAGGTAATTATAACCATTTTTATTTTTGTATTTTAATAAACCTATGTTAGTACAGATAAACTCTAACTCTATGCTGTCAACAAAAGTCTTTCTAAGTAATAATTATGATTTAGTGACCTAAAAATTTATAAACAATAACAGATGATAAAATGTATTATATAGAGAAAAGCTAACAAAATAGGTGACAGATTAAATGATAGATAAATGGATAGCATCTAATACAATACTTAATAGTCTAAATAGTTGTCTGAAATCTATAATATTCATCTGTTATTTTTATTTACTACCTAAAAAATTCTATTTCATTTTCTACTTTAATTTTATTTCATGTATTCATTTATACATTCATTCAACAGCTAAATACCTACATTGGATTAGATACTACAGATGCAAAAATAAACAGGACACTAAATTTGACCTCAGAAAGCTTTTAGTTTTTTATGTGTTGTTAAGCATCCATAAATAAAGTTTCAAATTCAATCATGGATTTGGGGTCAAGAGGAAGTTTGGGATTGGGAGGAAGAAGCAGGGGAGGGGGGAATGCAAAGAGTCTAGGATATAGGATGCATATTTTATTATGGTCATAGTTCTGGCAGTAACTCATGCTATAACTCTGGACCTCCCTCACTGTATGTTCAAATAAAATAATTTTATATGAAAGTGATTTGTACATTATAAAATATTTTTTAAATGTAAAGGTTTTTTTTAAAGCTTTTTAATTTCTTCCTATAAGAATCCCACAGTTTAAATAGAACTTTAATCCTGCAATCAAGTGCTCACTCCTTTTTCATTTCCACACAATTTCAAAATTCTAATTGCATAAATAAAACCCATTAAATTTCCAACTTACCCATTAAAACAAAATGCTGACTGAAGTACCATGATCTTGGAAAGAGAAATGGTAGGAGGCTAAACTTAATGGCCCAGGGATCACATTCGACTCTGAAACACTGAGACCCTGAAATCAGCCCCTTCTCCTCTTCTACTTTACTATTGATGTTTCTCTTGGTTTCTGCAGATAATAAATGGAATTTTAAGTATATTCTGTTACAATAACACATGTGGGAATAAAGAGACCTCTTGTGGAGTCCATTCTGATCCTATAACATTACCTCTTCTTCACTTTGATGGTAGAAAACACTAAAAAAAAGTTCAAACTGATTACTGGATTAGGAGATTTGATACAACAACATGTATTCTTAAACTAGTTAAATAGTTTTCAAAAATGCTTCTTATTTTTTATTAAGGCCAGTTATATCATATTCTACAATAGATAAATCAGAAAACTTCTTTTTCTACTGACTGTACGCAGAAATCAATACGTAAGAAACTCCAAACTCAAATGTATTTAAGACTTTAATGACGTAAAATGGTGTTCTTGGTGAAGTCCTTGACTGAATTGGGTTGTGTTGAAAGTCGTTTTATCTTTACTTTCTGGTCTATTATCTAGAGATCTATCTGTCCTTTATTTTGTCACTGTATTAAGCGGTATTTTTGGTATGATAACAGCTTACCAGTAATCATAAACTTAATTAAGCATTTGGGCTGAAAATGTCCCCTCAATAAATTAATTAGTATATCCTTGCTTGAAATAGTCTTATTTCATTAGGAAAATAAAAAAGTAGCTTAAATTTTTTCTGCCTTTAGAAAATGTATGCAAATTCTTATTTTGTTCAAGAATATTCATTTTTGACATCAGACATGATCTTGGGAGAACACTTGAAAGGCCGGAAATTAAACTTTAGAGACTGAAATATCTATTTATCATATTTTTTTCCTGGCTTTCCCCTTCAGTTTTCAGGCTTATGGCCTTTTACATTTTTTTAAATAGGTATTAAAAAAACCCGACTTATTAGTATTTGTGTACAAGGAACCTAGAAAATGGAATTCTACATCACTAGTTTCAGAGACCATAATACTTAAGGCATTTGCCATCAGTATATTTGCATAAAAAGATGGTCTTTATCATAAAAGTAGATACATCCATATTTAGCTGTGGACAGAACTTCCCTGGTAGGAAGCAGAAAATTAAAAAAAAATTGTTCTGGGAAAGTGTGTTTAGGCTTTTCTCTAAAATAAAATGGTTTTTCATCTGTACTGGTCATTTTTCAATCACATGTGAAAAATGATCACAGATACTTCTAAAAATCTAAAATGAACTTAATGTTGTTCTCTTATGAAATAGCAAACATCTTTTTAAACTTCATTTTAGAACAAAAAAGAAAGTGTTTATTGTATTCATTTGAATATGCAATATAAGCAATAAAACAATGTTCCCCTTGTAGCCTATAAAAAAAAAAAAGTAACCTATAAACTTTACCACTTTGATTGAAGAGAATTCAGGAAGCCATATGGTCCCACCCAAAGTTCCTGTATTCAAAATGTCCTCATGGGGAAGAAGGTTCAAGGTGTTTTTCAGAACAGAACTTTCATGTTTTTGCGTATTAACAATGGCACTTCCTGTTTTGATCCCTAACCACTAGATCTCTAACTAGACTATCAAGAAAGTAATAAGATGGACTTCTCTTTTTTGCACAATGAGGAGCATTTTTACTGCCTCTCACCATGTGTATAGAGTTTAAAGTGAAGATTATCACAACTCAGTTCTCCTGAGGTCCTATACATTGATCTATGGTCTCCCAACAAGAGTTGGTATTGAAGTCAACAAAATGTGCAGCAATCCACATTTCAAATATAAATAAAGTTCCATGTTGCCTCTAAATGGCCCCAATATTTTACTAAAATCTATTATCAGCCCTTAACAAATTTGAGATTCAGGGACTGCCACCTTTTAAGTCACCTTCTTTCAAAAAAAGAATGAAGAAAGGAAGGAAGTGGGGGGAGAAAATAGTCAAGTACAAAAGAAAGGGTGGAAGGAAGGGAAGAATAGAGTAGACTGAGAAGACTATCATTTCAAAGTGAGAAAGAAACTACTTGTAAGATTCAATAATCTAAGTACCTATTGCTTCCCAAAACCAAAAACAAACAAACAAACAAAACAAAACAAAACAAAAAACCAAACCTTAAGCCAATGCATTCCACGAAATATAAAAAATAACATGTTAATTTTTAAAAGTAGATACAGATTAATAAAATGCTAAAGATGTAAGTATGACATAAAAAAACATTTTAGAAGGTAATGTTTGCAAAGTTAAAAACTATACTTCTCATTTTGAAAGAGGGCACTATTTAAAGTAAAATAATCTCAGCAACTATTCTATTTTCTGTAATGATGGTGTATAAGAAATGAGAATATTTTCTTAACAAAAAAGACAAAACTTATCTTGGAATTTGTCTTTCAATTCTTGAGGGAAGTTATATATTTCTATGCCATAGAAAAGCAATTTATTGGCTTTCTTTCCAGATTCCAAAAAATCTGCTTTATATATGCATTTATACAATTTAAATGATATATGCATAGATATAAATGTTTTAGGGAGACTTAAATGACTGGTTTCTTGAAAATATTTTTGTAATTGGGATAAATACAGTAAAAATAAATTCCTTCAGGTGTTTATTATCATCATCAATATTTTCTGTACGGCTTTTTTAAAAACAAGAAATTCATGTTTCAGATGCAAATTCCAGATTGTACCCATACTAAATAATACTAAAATAATAAAACATTTGCTAAAGCAGAAGAGAAGCAAAACATCCTCAAAGGATGCTATTGGTGCAGCTAATAGCAAAGTTGTCAAGACTGCTAATCCCATTTGGAAATCTGTGCAACTTGACGAACAGATGCGTGAAAGATATTAGTGGGAGATCTGAGATAATGAAAGATAATTAGAAGTTGATTTTTAGCAGAATGCATTCTAGGGCAAAAATAAGTTTTAGATGCAGAGGATTTTTCTGTCAAAATAACTAAAGTGATTAGGCTTTCCTGACTGATACTTCCATAAACTTATAAAACTGAAATAAAAAATAGGTACCTATCTAAATATGTTTTCTCTTTCTTCCATAAAATAACTAACACCTTGTAAAATTATTTTGCTGTAAAAATAATTACCAGTACACGTTTCCCTTAATTCTTGATATAGATTTTCCTTTATTTTCCACAAGTAAACAACTGATAATTGTCTGATACTCTTCATTCATTAGCAATATCAATCAAGTCAGGGAATTAGATAATATTTAAAAAAATTTTATAAATAAAATATATAATGTGGCTATAATCCATCAAGTTCAAGGAGACACTCAACATCTAAGATCACTTTTATCTCTAAAAATCAATTGCTAAATAGGTCTAGTTTTAGCTTAAGAGCAGGAACCAGAGATTCAGATAGTCTGTATTCTAATTGTACTATTGTAGTACCACTCATTAGCATCTCTAGTAAAGTAAACCAGTTTATCCCAGGAAAATGTAGTTTCTCCTTTTTAAATGGAGATAGTAACAGCCCACTTTTTATAAGATTGTTTAGAGGATTAAATGAGACAATTCATGCTTAGTGCAATGTCTAAGACATAGTAAGCATGCTATAAAATTACCAGTTGCAATAATGTTATTGATGATGGTGATAATGGTGATGCCTATTCTATAAAGCTTCTAAACTTCCTCCTGAGATTTCTAGTTTTACCTGGGACTAAAAGTTAAGCCCCACTTTCATGTTCTTCTTGAGAACTCAAAGAATGTATCTACATAGGAGTAAAATGTTAAAATTACACTCTTGTTCCTGACACCTTCGCACCTCCATAGTTCTTAGGTAAAGAGGTATGTAGACTTAAAAAAGGAAAAGGTCATCCCTGTGTACGTGGGAGCCACATATAAAGGAAGAGAACCCACTTCAAAGGTGTAAGTAAATCTTGAGGTTGGTTATATCTCAAATGTAAAATGAGAATCCTACAGAATTTGATAAAATTTTAAAGTGGATTTTGGAAGTTCAGGAACACAAGGGCTTTAAAGAGAATTAACAGGCTATAAAAATCACAAAAGCTAGAAATATGCAGTGGATTAGGATTTGATGGGGAGCCATTGTGATGCTAATTAAGGATAGCAAACCCCTCCCAAAAGACCTTCACAGGAATACAGCACTTTTGATACTTTTGACTGAGGCTGAGACCATTTTGACCTCTCACCCTGTCGCACAGACCAAGATAGAAGAAAATTTATTTAAGGAGCAGAATTGCATTGCATCCTTTTTCTTTGGACCTGAAGAACCTTGAAAAGCTGTTGCCAGGGTAAGTGTTATGTTCAACCCACCCTGAGCTTAAGATGATATTATCAAGGCTGTGGGAAGGATCGTTAGTGCCTCTCTGATGTGCCAGTTATTTCTTTACCATTTAAACTTTTGAACTTGGCACTTGCCCAAGATTCAAGGATGGCAGAGTGCTTCTGGATGATCAGATATTTTGTTGAAGACATAAAATTGAACTTCTATATAATAGACACTAACTATCCAAGGAAAAATTTTGTGTTACCTTTGATCTTAAGATTTATTACCTTGTTCCTTTCCCTCTTCTAATCTCTCTTTTGTGTTCTTAGCAATGTAACATCTAGGAACAACTAACTATAGCAAAGAATGTAAGTTTTTGGCATATAGAAATTTAAATTAATGATGTTTGTGGTAGACATGGGGAATCATTTATTTGAAGCTTTAAATTGTTAGATCTGTGTTTTTAAAAGGAAGTTATCATAAGAAGAAACAAAACTCAAGTGACCGGTTCTTTGCCATTTCTCCAAGCAATGAGCAGTGTTCATTCAAAGTCTTATGAGTCAGTATTGTAGTCCATATAATTATGATTGCGAAGAACCAAATATGACATAAGCTTGACTTGATCCGCTCAAGATTTTCAATTCTGAGAACTTTGATTCTAGTATGATGTAGAGCGTTGGTTGTATGACACAATTATCAGGCAACATTATATAACGTAGTGTGCAGAACTTTGTATGAGAGAGAAAGAGAGAAGTTTGCTGTTTGTCAGAGAAAGACAAACACTTTTTTATCCTTAGGTTCTATGGCTGGCTGAAGAATTAAACTGACATAAAACAGATTAACAGAGAAAAGCATACAGATTTAATTTTTTTTTCATATACTTAAGAGTCTTCAGATAGAACAGGAGACCTGAAGAAGCTATCAGGTCCAAAAGTTTCTATTTATAATCTCTTTACACATAGAACGATAAATTGTGGGGATGCGACAAGACAAAGGGTCTTGGACTAGGGCCAGTAAATTGTGGGACAGTGACTAATAATTACAGGAAGGGGGCAACTAATGGAAGATAAAAGAGTTTTTTTGATAAGTTTGTACAGGTTCATTTCATCTAGGATTTCCAGTCTCTGGTGATAAGAATCGTCCCTACAAGGTACAGGGAGGGCGCCTTTCTCATGGGTAATTTTATGACCTGCTTTAGGTAGAGAATAGGTCCGACAGCCCTTCAGGCGTCTGCTATTTCTCAAGAGCCTCCTGCTCAAAATAATAATATGCTGAAGTGTGGAGTATTTGGGGGTGGCATGTTCTGAATCCTTTCACCTGATAATCTTTTCAAATAAAAAAAAAGAAATTTTTAAAATTTCTAGTGTGAAATAAATAATTTCGTATTCACAGGCAGTGGTACATATGTTTGCTCTTTGTTGATAACATCACAGTAATCTGCACAGTAACCACTCTACAGTCCTTTAGTTTACAGCCTAATAAATAGTCTGAGGCTGATGTGTAATTTAGTCAGAAAAATAAGCAATTTGATCAAAGATTTTCAGGCTGAGCAGAAAACTGAAATAGTAAATTTTTAAATCAGAGAGATATGTAAAATTGTAATGGAAAAGATATACTACTAGCATAACTGTACCTCTTTGAATTGATTATTAATCCCAAAATACTTGAATGATTTGAATGACAGACGTGATGAGGAAACATATGCAGAAAAATAAAGGGACAAACTGAACCCTAAAAAAATTCTCCGATTCAAAACAAGTCAATTAGAAAACCTGATTTGAATTGCAAAACACTTATGAAATGATGAAATGGAATATTAAATGAATGGTAAAGAGAAGTTAGAAAGGATAACAGACAATGAAAATAAATGAAGATAGATTTTTATATAATGTAAAGTATGCACATTAAGACATTAAAAAACATGCAGTTTTCATAATGCTGGCTTTTCAAGTGGAAGAATCAAAGATAATAGAAACACTAAGACTAAGATAAGGTCATTATATATTTAGTAATTGTGTTTCTTGGGGAACTGATATTAATGTAGAAGATGTGTAACTATCTTTTAAATTCTGCTTTATGTTATATATTCTCTCCTGGAATTGCTTTGTGCTCTTAAAATTTTTTTTAATATGTTGCGCCTTCATATTAGCTGTGCTGAGGGTATAATTTTAAAGATACAATAAAATTACTTACAGGCCCAGACAGATCAGTAGACATTTAAAGTCAAGGCCAACTGTGAAGTGTACCGCGGGTGTCCACTCCCTGGGATAGAAGCTCAGGCTCCAGGCAATCGGAAGGCCTGAAGTGTGAATTAACTGTGTTGATGCAAACCCTCTTTTAACTTGAAACATTCTCAGCTCCCCAGTGTAGGTGGCTCATCCCGTTTATTCTCCCTTAGAAAGTGTGTGATTTAGAAGGTTAAAACCTTAAGGAGAAACAATGTTCAGGAAATACAGTTCAGGAGTAGCTTTATAGATGCCCTGATGATTACTTTGCCATTTACTGAAACAAAGCAATGACGTGAGCAAACTAAATACACCTAGTACCTGTGACACATCTGTAAAAACTGATGTTTGTAGGGTTGTTTATTTATTTATTTTTATTGTACCTTACTATATGCTCAAAACTATTCAGGGTCTCAATTCTATTGGTTCAATGAAGCTGTCTTACTCTGGATTATGTGAATCTTGAGGAGTTTTTTTTTTTTCTTGACACAGGTGATCGTGGTTTGTTTTTGTATCTTTGGTGCCTGATCCTAATCTTCAGGCTGTTTTATCATATAATAATTTTAATAATTAAAAAAATTAGGTTCTGGAGTATCTTTACTTAACCTAATCTTAACTTAATATACCCAAGTAGATATTTCTCAATTCTCTCTAAAGCCTATGGTGATCTAATCTTAAACTTCTTGATAACCTCACGTGAAAGCCCAGCTCATTAGATTATTTCACTCAAGTCTCAATTGCTTCTTTACTCAGGACACCATAGAAATGCACCGGGAATTTCTTACGCCTTTTCCTTTTTCCTAATATGCCGTCCTGTTTAACTCATGTTTCTATTCCCAACTCCCATTTCCCTCTTTTTAAAATTTTTATTTTATTTTATTCCCTCTTTTATAATGACCACAAACAGGAGTACATTTCAGTTCTCAATGACCAGCACTAAAATGTTGACAGTTAAGGAAATAGTATCCAGAGATAAAGCTGTGTGTAACAATGTCTTATAAGGGTATCTCAGGTAGGAGAAGCATTACCCTGCGATAAGTAAATAAATTGCCCACTGTTTGCTGTGAAACTCAGTCGAGGTTCCAGGACTGCAGGGCAAGTGTGTGAGAGGCGGCCCACAGACACAACCCTCACTGTGTGCAGGGCCTGAAGCGCAACAGTGGACAGAAATATTCAGGCCACTTGTGAGCATGTCCCTGATTACAATTGCAGTACTTCAGTGGACAAAGATATTTTGCACTGTTTGAATCCCTACATTTTAAGCGGTTCTATAGAGCTCTCTAAAATGAAATATCCGCAGGCTGTCCAGATTTCTAGTATTTAGTACTTGATCCAAAAGCCTTCCAAAAGAACCAACACTGCCATTTCATTCTTTTTATTCTTATAATAAGTTAAGGGTGAACTCTGGTCCAGAGGTGAACTATTTCTGGCTTACCCTATTTTCAGCCAAATGCCTTGACAACTTAGTTACCAGACATTTCTAGATGTGCTACCTGAAGATTTGGAGCATGAAGGGAAAGGAAAAGGGAGTTTTGCTTTTGACCAACTATCTGGTTTGCATACAAATAACAGCAAAGTACTGAGCTGCTGTTTTGGTGTACCTCGTCAGATTCCAAACTCTTCTCAGGATAAAACAGCAACCTTTCAAAGTGAGTCACTGGCCACATTTGTAAAGCTGTGAAGCTAAGACACCTGATATTATAAAAAAAAAACACCACTCTAGATTTGTAACCATACCCATCATGGTAAAGAAAAAGAAAAAAGAAAAGGTTTGAAAACCCCGAAAGCCAAATCAAAGCTACCTTCCAAAGCAAAATGCCGACTCCAGTATTTTGGCTAGGTTTTTTTTTTCCCCTCAATTGCAATCATTTTAAGGACAAGGAGCTGCTTCCTCCAAATCTCATTTCTTCAAAAAAAGCAAATAAGAGCAGAATTAGCATTGATCTTCCTCCTGACAGAACACAAAGAGTAGGACGGGGCTGTGTAACAGTGATGGAAATAGGATGAAACTCTTGTTGCTGTTTTCCAGAAGTGAATCTGAGGGTTGTCATGGTAACTCACCAGGCTATAAAACTATTGTCAGCTTAAAGGTGCAATTTTGGGTTACATTCTTAAAAGAAGATATCAAGCATTTACATTAAAAGAGAAAGAGAAGGATCTTTAGGAAGTAGACCAAAACTGATTTCAGATTTAGTTTGGACTTTTGAAAGAATTGGTGTAGGAAGAAAATAACAGAAATGTGTTAATTGGTAAGTTTAGCTATCTTGCTAAGTCTGGGGGTGCTGGAGAAAGACTCAGACAAAGAAGTAGGGTTAAAAGAAAGAATCTGGAAGTCGAAAGCAATTGGCGCCCTTTGATAGCGTAAATATCAACATTCTCGTAAGAATTAACTCTGTAAATAGAGAAACTTGCTCTCAGCTATTAGCTTTCTCTGTCATCCTGGTGCTACTTATGGAAGACTCCATTTCAGTGACCCTGATTCTGCTGCTGTTTTCCTATATTCTTTTCAATTTGAAGTCATTGCTTTTATATGTTAATAACTTTATGCAACTTCCTCTGTTTTATAGGAGATCATAAATGAAACAAGATCTCATTGTAGTTTACTTTTAGAACAATTATTCTTGGTAGAAGTTATTTAACTGTATGAAATTATAAAACCAAATTTTCACCTACTCTCTAATTTGAGTATGGTAGTATCTGAGCCTGCTTCTTTGGGTTTTCAGATTCTAGTACCATATCCTTGGAGAAACAGGGCTCTGTACAAACAGACATGCCTTCCTGAAGTGCTAGCTCTACTAGGAAATGTGTGGGAAAATCAATTATAAAAAAAAAATAACAAATTCACAACAACATTTAAAACAAAACACAGAACTAGAAAGAAGTTTCCTGTTCAGGGTGGGATGATTTAGCATTACCTATGTCTCTCAGGCCCTCCCTATGATTCTCACTCTTAACTACTTTCTGGAAATTTTTGAGAAGCTATGATTCAAACAATCAATGTCTTGGGAAATCCTGAGGACAAATCTAAAGAATGCAATATGCAAGTAGCCCCAAACTACTATTTACAGTTGACCCTAGAACAACTCAGGGTTAGGGGCTCGGATCTCTCATGCAGTTGAAAATCCATGTATAACTTTTGACTCCCCAAAACTTAACTACTAACAGGCTGCTGTTGTTCATTGGAAGCCTTACTGATGCCATAAAGAGTCAATTAACATATTTTGTATATGTGTATATACTGTATTCTTAGAATAAAGTAAGCTACAGAAAGAAAATGTTATTCAGAAAATCATAAGGAATAAAAAATACATTTACAGTTTTTACTAAAAAGAATCTGTGTAAGTGGACCTATGCAATTCAAATCCGTGTTGTTCAAGGGTCAACTATAATTATTTGCACTTGGTTTAGGCCTGGTGACTTGCCTTTATACAGCAATTACAAGGTTGAGTGTGGCTTAGTATAAGTCTAAGTCAGAGGTCATCAATCTACTCCCCGAATGCTGAATCAGGTCCACTGCTTATTTATCTACAGTCTGTAAGCTAAAAGTGGTTTTGAAGTTTTTTGATGGTTAAAATATATATATAATTTCATGACATGTGAAAATTATATGAAATTCAAATTTCAAGCTTAAATAAAGTTTTATTGGAACACAGCCACACTCATTTGCTTATGCATTGTCTGAGGCTCCTTTATTTCCATAAGAGCGGAGTTGAATAGGTGCCACAGGGTCCATATGGCCTGCAAAGCCCAAAATATTTACTATCTGGTCCTTTACAGAAAATTTTAGCCAACCTCTAAGTCATGATCCACACTTTTGCCAAGTTGCAGCCTGGGTTATCTAAACTTAAAACATCGATCAAATTAAATTAATTCTCCACTAATGAGAGATGTTTTTGATAAGAGTTTATTGTTCTGCTATGGAAGTCTGAAAATATGCAGAGACCAGATTTCTCAATGGTAGGGTTGGCAAGAAGATAAGATACACAAAGAGAAAATAAGAGATATTGTAACACTTATAAGTTATCTCTTCTAAAGAAAATGGAAAATTCTTCAATGACATTTTTTGTTAGGTTTTCTTTTTTCATATGAGAAACCAAAATGACCTGGTTTCTGCCTCATGGAAACTGGAGACACTCCCACTTGATCAGTGATTTTTCTTTTAGAGGAATTAATGATCTGTGTGTGCATGTTCAAATTCTGACCTTATTTATCAAGCTATCTGGGGTTGAATGTGCTGAGAAAGAGACACAAAGAAGGAAGCGTTTACATATCTTCCTTCTGAGACTTCACTCATCTTTGTTTAACTGAAAAAGCCATGTGAATAGTTTTCTGAGCAAATGATAACTGGCCTGCTTTAAACAGGAAAAGTATTCTTTTGAATTAAAACTAGTGATTATAATGTAGCTAGGTCTCTTGTTTCACTATTTAAGGCTAGAGAGTAGTACTTTTTCTTGGTCCTACCTAGTACATCTTTTTTAAAAAACAGCAACACTTGTATTTACAATTTCACCATTGCCTTGTCTCGGAGTGCTTTTCAACCTTTCTGCTCACACACATGTCGGGTGATGTTCACATGGGGTGTGCCCAAGCTTTTACATAATTCCCACTCTCCACTGACTCATTTCATACTCAGGCTTGTAAAATGCAACTGAATACAAGAAAACTATGAAGTCACTCTTGTGTTATTTTTAAGTAAATTTAAGTACATTTATGCCAGTTTCAGGATTTGCAAACAACAAATTAGTTGAGACGCTTCTCACATAAACTAGTCACAACACTTCAGTTGAATGGCCTTACCTGAGAACACATTTAATTTGAGTTCTATACTTGTGAGGTGCCCTGGCCTTGTAGTCTTGGAGAGCATTCTCTGGGCAGTGACTTAGGAGGCAGTGAGGTGCTGGCTTCAACATCATCTACGTGGTGTTCCATGAGAAGAGGTTCCTGGAACCTGAGCTTTAAGTCTCTATTCAGCCCCACATTTGGCACACTTAGGCATACTCTGGCATACTTTGCCTTTTTGAACTTGTTGCCCATCAGTGCAGTGGGCTGTTTGGTTCAGTGCCACTGAACGTAGTAAGGGATCTATTCTTTATGCCATCTCCCACATGATGCCAAGGTTTTCAGGAGCCTCACAAACTGCTGGGGAAAAAGGTTTCAGTGCATCAGGATTATTTCTGTGCATGCTCTCAGTATTCTCGAGAATGTGCTCATTTTTATTTGACAGAAGAGGCCTTCTTCCAAGGTCATACCTTCTCAGAATCCTTTGCCCTTAAGTATTTAGGACAGCAGGTCCTTCTGCAATGAGCATTCATCAAAATCATTCTTTTAAAAAATTTGATACATAGTGCCTTCTTTTAACAAGTTTAAGGAATAGAGAAAAAAGTTTTGGTACAGTGGATCGAGGTTAAAAGGATACCTACATTTAGGGAGAAAACGAAAATTTTTAAGTCATCACATTGGCTTTTAGATTTCCTCTATCTTTTATAACAGCTTATGGCTTTCTCAGACACGGATAGCAGAATGGATCCAGTGGATCAGTGATGTGGCACAAGGCAAGTTAGGTTAATTGTGTGAATCTGCAGTGAACCTTCAACCTCCAGGGAGTTGCAGGTTTAATTGTCAAAAAGAGGAACACAATTCTGGCCCTGAAGTGGAAGACAAAAGGCCCTTGAATATGAATGTGGTGGCTAGACTGTGTTCTGCAGAAGCAGGAAGTCCGTTCTTAATTACAAAGCTTGTTGTGAAAACCAAGATTTAGTTAATATCAGCTCTCTAGATAACACGGTCATATAATTTAATTTCTGGAAATGGCCTACACCACTTGGCAGCCACAAACCTGTCACTAGGGCTGCCAGCAGAGCTCTGTTCATCTGGTTGGACTTTTCTATTTCTCCCCACTGATCCAGAGATAAAGCTTTTTCTTTCGTGATACAGTTCTTTTTCAACTTTTGAACGATATTCTTTCTCTTGGTTTATTTTTTCTTACTGTGTTAAATGCTTTGTATAAAAGTCTCTATTGCCTCATTTTTCATTTTTTGTTTGCTTTTTCCATTTTTTAAGAATTATTTCAATTTAAAATTTGAATCTGCTGATGTTTTATCCTCTTTCAAAAGTAGTGATAAGATTTGATCAATTTCCTTAGAGTGACAGAAATTAAGATAGCAACATGTTAAAAACATCTACTCTTGATTAGATTGGATTTATGTCATTCACATAGCTTCTTGTTTTTAGTTTTATTGAAGTATAATCTCTATACAACAAAATTCAATAATTTTAAGTGTACATTTGGAAGAGTTCTGAGAAACGTGTAAAGCCATATAACCACTACCAAAAGTCGCATACATAATATTTGCATTACCCTCAAAGACTCCTTTCTGCCCAGCTGCAGGTAATCCCCCTCACCTTCCCACCCTCAACCCCCACCCCCACCCACTAGTCCCTGAAGGGCCACCAGCTTTCTTTCACTGCAGTCTGCCTTTTTAGAATTCGCATAAATGGAGTCAACTTTGTATGTATTCGTTTGTCTCTGGCTTCTCTCACTCAATATAATGCTTTTGAGATTTGTCCATGCTCAGTACCTTGTTCCTTTTTACTGTTACATGTATTAGTAGTTTACTCCTTTTATCGTGAAATAGTTTTCATTGATGAGTCCATCACAATTTGTTTATTAGTTGACCAGTTGATGGGCATTTGGATTGTCTTCAATTTTTTGACTATTACAAATAAACTTCTGTGAACATTCTCATACAAGTCTTTGTGTAAATATAAGTTTTGGTTTCTCTTGGGTGGGTAGATACCTAGGAGAAATATTGCTGGGTCTTACAGTAAAGCAAGTTTAACTTTTCAAGGAACTGCAAATAGTTTTCCAGAGTGGCTCTGCCATTTTGCATTTCCACTAACAATTTATAAGAGTTTCACTTGTTCCACATAATCGCCAAGACTTGGTATTATCAATATTTTTAATATTAGTCATCATAGTGGTGATTTATGTGATTTTAATTTGAATTTTCATCAGTAATGATATTCACAATATTTGAAAAGATTTGATTTCACTGATTTTTCTCTTTCTGTTCTCTATTTTCTGATTCACTAATTTCTGCTTTTTATCTTTTTTTCTTCCTTCTAGTCACCTTGGGTTTTAGTCTTATTTCTTTTTCTTGTTTCTTTGTATTTTTTTTTGTATTCTTTTTTTTTTTCATTTTTTTTCTTTTTATGGAGAATGTAGGTATCCATCCTTATTCCTTAATTGTGTTGCTTTATGTGAAAGCTTAAATCATTCATTTTAGATCTTCCTTCTCTTCTAATGTAAGCATTTAGTATTATAAATTTCTCACCAGACACTGCTTTAGCTGCATCACATGCATTTTGTTATGTTGCATTATTTTTATTCACTTCGAAGTTGATGAATTTGATCTTCTTGAATGTTCCATGTACTGTGAAAAAAAAATGAATGCTGCTATTTCTTGATAGAGTATCCTGTGTATGTCAATTAGGTCAAGTAGGCTGATGGTACTGAGTTTTTGTTCACTGCTGTATCACAAGTACCTCTTGGTTCCCTATCAATATTTGTTATATGAATGAATAAAAGAATGATTGAATACATGGTCTGTGCCATGACTATAATTATTATTTTTATCCTCCATTCAGAATTCTAAATAGTGGGCTGCCTAAGGAATAGGCTCACATATAATCAGTGCATCTATCTCACTATCAAACAATCGCATATGAACAGTAAGTTGAAACGTCATACAGATTGCATGTCTTCCCTTTTATGTCATTTCTACATCTTTCACTGCAGGTTTTACAACGTATTCCCAGTTATTTGAATTTCAAGAGATTGACAATTATTTCTTTCAGGTGTAAACTGTCTTTCAATAATGTTCTGAAAGAAAACATCCAGATAAAAAGAGTTTAAATGCATTTAAGGAGAGTTGGTACAAATTTAATTATGATGGACAATAGAAGATGGGGATGGGAAGGGGCCAGAAGGAAGAGAGACTGGCACTGAAATTTTTGTATCTTAAGCACATTCTTTAGTGATTGCAAATTTTTTCATGCACTCTCCCATTACAAAGCTTTTGTTTCTTTGCATGACTTTTAAAAGAGTGATCAGTCATGTTTGTGGCCCAAGAATAAAAAATTGGTAGTACTTGCCATCAAGATTATCAGGCTTTTTAAAGTAGCCTCATCATTTCCCCCAATGTATGTATGTATGTATGTATGTATGTATGTATGTATGTATGTATGTATTCATTCAAAATTCAGGCAAATCAACATTGGTACTATTTTAAGACTTTTACAACACTTCTTGGAATTACTGTAGGTACACTGGCAGTGAGGACAACCAGGATTTCTGGATGGGGATTGTAAGTGCTTTGTAATTGTGAAATTTAACTAGAGTTATAACTTGAGTAGTCTCCAAAAGTAGTGTCAGAGTTTTATTTTTCTTCATTAATGCACCTAAATTCACCTAAAATTGGTGCACTATTAATACCCAGCTCTGCTTTCTGTCATTTTAGTTCTCTAAGAGACTAATACCTTCTTTTTCTTTTTAACTCCCTCTAAGGAAACCTTGATGGGAATCAAGTCTGGCCAGTTTTGTTAGTTCTCGCCTTAAGTATAAGTGCTATCTTTAAAATCACAGACTTCTGCTTGCTAGTCTGAGGGGTTGCTAATTAGGCCAAAACATGTCTTAGCCTGAGAATTTATCTTCATAATTTAAAACTTTAATATGTAAGAAAGTTAGCCAAGAGATTATGTGGGGATTTGGGGAGGTTAAACCTACTGAAACTAATTTAATGCTATTCTCTATAAAAACTTTTCTCTACCCCCAATCCCAAACTATTTTAATTAGATATTTCTCTGAGTATGCACACATTAACTTGACATACTCTTGTCTTTAGGTCATGGTCTCCTACATTTTCCTTCTGACTATTCCTTTTTTATTACCCCTACAAAGGGATTCTTTGTGACTTGTTCTTAAATAATCAGGAAGAATGATTCTGCTCTGATGTAAAGGGGAATCATTCCAAATCTGACAAGAAGTGCTTGGTTTGAGAGCCTGAGAAAGGAGGCCATTAGTCACAGATTTGGGGACTAGTACTGTCTGACCAGAGGCCCCTTGTGGGAGCCGTGATTGAAGGAAGTGGCCTGTGTGAGGATGTAGGCAGTGGGAGCCCAAGCTACAGTTCCCCTGCCCTCATGGCCCCCAATGTTTCACTCACCTAGAAAGCCAGCACAATTCCTAATCCTTCTGATGCCAAGAGGAGGAAATACAAGCTTCTCCTGAAAAGTGGGTTATAAATCATGATGCAGTTTTATAGTAACACGGGTCTTGTATGTCACCTATTAAGCTGGGTTATTCCAAGATGGCACCTAAAGTCCTTAGTGCCAGTCGACTTTTGAGAAACCTTTCACTGACTTTTGAGTATGCTTTCATTTTGAGGCTGCTCAGGGCCTCTGGCTAGTTCTGGTTGTATGAAGTTAAAAAAAAAAAAAAGTGGCCTTATGTAAAAAGAGCTTGCACAAGTGAATATGTGGCTGCCTTGCAGCTACAACTATGACCACCACCCTAGGATCATTCCTGGCAAAAAATAGTCTGTCCCAAATATGTCTCGTGATCACCTCTGGATTGTGATAGCCAGCAATTACAGGGCAGTTGCAAGACAGATAAGGCTGGCAATTGTCAGAGTGCTGCAGAGAAAGACTATAAGATGTGGAGAGAAACCATATCTCCCTAAATTCAGCCTCTTAGCTCAAATTTCCCATTCTCAGAGAGATCTTCCCTTGTCAATCCATCTAGAATAGAGTCCATTTTTATTTCCTTTATACAATTACTGTGACAATTACTGTATTTGTGTGTTTATCTTGTTTATTACCTATATTTTCAACTATGTCCGTAAGGTTTCACCAATACACCCTCCAGTACATAGCTACTACTTGACACAGAGTTGGCACTGACTAAAATATTTGTTGAATGAAGGAATGCCTTTAGCAACCTCCGCCGGTGGCAAGGATGAGAAGTATGAAGATGATACAAAATATGAGTCAGGGTGGACAGCAGCCCTTGACCAAAGGGACACAAATCTATTTGATCTCTCATGCTGCATGGGTTTTCCTTGAATCTGTCACATTTTTATGGATAAGAAGCCAGGCATGTTTCACTGTCTGTTTTTGGTTGACATTCACTGAGAATGCCAAGCATTGTGCTCAGTGTTTTATTTACATACATTATGTCATCCAACCTGTACAACAAGTATTCTATGAAGTAGGTATAATTGTGATTCCACTTTAGGAATACAAAAACTGAGAGTTAGGTATTGGGGGTGGGTGGGTGGGTGGTGGTGGTGGTGGTGGTGGTTATATAACTAACATAATAAATTACCATGCAAAACCCAAACCCAGGTCTCTCCGACCTCAATTCTCACATTCTCAAACATTAGCAAACATATTTCTCTTGAGCACTGTGAGATGGAGCAAGAGATGCAGAGTGCAAGCATCTCTACAAGCTCCCTTATCCTGGGTCTAATGGCCCAATCTACACTTGGTCTTTCCACACAGTAGAGAATTTCTGGTTCTGCCTGTGTCCTAATCTACTAAATCACAGCCTCCATGTCCATTACCTTAGTTTGCTTCCACTTTAGTGCTGACTCTCTACGCCTTGGGCAGAGAGCTATCTAACGCGTGGTTTCCCTGTCCCTGGCCAGATTCAGGCTGTTTGTCACCTTTGGTAATGCATGAGGGTCTGGCAGTACAGCTCAACAGCAAACAATGCTCAGTTGCTGGTGAGATTTTTTTTCCCAACATTTTAATGATCCTTTTAAAAATGGTGACTTTCTTAACCTATCAGTTTTGAAACTGTTGTCATGGTGGCCCAAAGCCCTGGCCGCCTGAAAATAGCATCTACTCCCAGAAAAAAGCACAGGGAACTTCTTGAACGTAATATAAGAAACATTTATTTTCTCATCTCAGCATTATGGTAATTATTTGAGATATAGCAATTCAATATATGCAAATGCATTATAACTTAAAATTCTCCATTTAAGCATATGTGTTGAAGGCCTAGGTGACAGGAAGAAATAAAAATAAAGGTTAACTCTAAGAGGTTAAAAATCTAATTGTAATTATTTTTAACAAGACCCAGGTATAATGAGATATTTTGATCTTCTGTTTAAAATCCTAATATCCTTCATAAACCGATCTGACACACTGGCTTCCTACTAACAGGATGTGTGCTTTCTTTCCTTTGTCTTGCTAATGTTAGTTGGGTGGTTCACCTTGCATATTTGAGAACGGACACACAGAGTAGGGTAGAGAGGAGCAGCTGCACCTTTGTTAGTTTCCCTCCTCAGTCCCTCCCTCCCCTGACCTAGCTGAATTTTACAGATGGAAAAATTGAGACAACCTAGTTTATGGGTCATCCAGATCTGAATGTGGGGTAACATGGAAACATGATTCAGTGATTTGCCAAATTTTTTTTATGATCCTATGTGCTACGCAGATATTACTAAAGACAAGCTCAAGTTTAAACTTCATTGTATTTTGTAAATTTGTGATAGTTGCACTTAGTGTATTTTAATTACCCTTGATTATCATCCATGCTAGCCAGGAAGTCATTAAAATCAGAAAAACTTTCTTCCTGCATCTTGAGGCCTCTACCACTAAACATTAAGAATGGTTCATCTTGAGTTCTTTAAGAAAAAAAGTATAAAAATTTATTACCCTGCAATTTAAAAGTCAACCATGTTATTTTTCTTTATGTTGTTTTTTGATCATTATACCTTAATAGTGATCAAATAGTGTGTGGTAAAGACGAAGTCATCAACTAAAATAAGCTGTTTCTACATGCTAGTAAAAGTGATTCAGAGCAAGGCCAAGCAATTTATTTCACTTCAGCAAACAATTTACTGAAAGTCTAGGACCAAGCTACCTGCTATCGGCAGGGAGTACAAAGAGTAGCATCTCTCCTAATGGGGAGATGAGACAAAACAGAAGTGACTAAGATTATGGAGTAGGACAGTTGTTTAAATGAGAGGGAGACTGTAGCTCTGGGGGTAGGGAATGGGGAATATTTGAGAAGTTGGTGATAGGAGGGAGTACATGATATTTCAATTAAGAATTCCTCCAGACCATGACCTCTTTGAAAGTAGAACATAACACTTGAATCAAGCTTCACTGGTTTTTGTTTGGGGCATTACTTGTCTCCGACTCACATCTCCCGCTTCCATTACCACTTTCCTCTCCAAAGGAAGAGAGCAATGGAAGAGAAAATACTTTTCTTTCTCTGCGAATGCAAAATGCATTGTTTTGTTTAGGACCAATAATATAGACAAACTATTTACAAAATATACTCATATACTCAGGTAGTATAGGGGCATAATGCAGGCTATGAGAAAGGGTTACAAACCTTTCCAGATTTCAAAGGGATTATTCACAGAAATAAAAAAGTTGGAGGGGGAGCACATATAAAAAAGGAAAAGCCAGGACGTGTTTCTTGCCAGTTTACTATAGTCATGGTGTTATAAAAAGATCAGTCCAAAAGACCTTGTTTTATTTATTTAAGTAATCACACTTTCCAAGACTTTTGGATGCAAGTGCAGAAATAAAGGTATTTGTGAAGTCAGACTTGCAATTGCCAGGAAGTTGTAAAGAATGCCAATTTAATCTCTGCTACCTGTGTAAGTCCTAAGGGGAAGATGAGCTCATGAATGCATATGTAGATCATCACAGGTGGAATTAAAATACATAAATGTGGAAGTCGGATATAAACCCCTGAGGGTTATACAACATAAAAAAAATTAATTAAACAACCTGACACTTTAAAAGGGGGGAAACCTAAGATCTTCACTGGCTAGGGAAAACAGTTACTGCTCACTCTTCAAGGAAAACACCTTATATAAAGTTTGGGGTTTGAAAACCCTAGCATTCCAACTAATCTAAAAGAATGTAAATTTAGGAGGAGGGACTTGCTTTATCTTCCTTTGTGGTCTCCACAGCCTCTGGACCTGACAAGCATCTATATAACTGCAACCTGAATTGGATTAAGCTGAAATAAAAGAGATAAAGATTCTAAATCATCATCTATTGAAATCTTTTAAGGGTAAGTTTTTCTTTTCTTTTTTTTTTTTTTTTTTTTACCATTTTTCAAAAGTGGTATACTTACTTAGCAAAATATATGCTATTAGCTAATAAACAGGTGAATATTTATTTTAACATTTCATTTTGTGGTAACATTGTTTTCAGCTGTATAAGGATCAGTATAATGAGTGACAGATATGCCCCTCCCCACACGCACCAGGAAGTATCACATTTGTGGAGTGTGTCATGCAATAAACCTTTGATATATTAAGGAATTGGTATCACAAGGGGATTCACTGTGGACCAAAACTAAAAACTTTCAAGACTTTAAAATAGAATAAAGTAGCTATCAATCAAAAGGAAGAAATATGTAAATTCATACAAAGGAATAGAATAAAAATGTGAGTTAAAATTGAGAATGCTGAGACTATGGAAAACATTCAAAAATGGAAAAGCAGAAATAGGAAGGAGATTTATGTGCAAAGACAAATTTGTCTGTTCGTTCGCTTGTTTTTTATGGTGACATTGGTTGACAAAATCCAATAAATTTCAGCTGTACATTTTAACAGTAAGGCATATATACATTTACACTGTGTGTTCTCCCATAGTTAGATTTCTTTCTATCACCACATATTTGACCCCCTTTATCTAGTCTACCTCCCCCCTCTCTCCTACCTCCTACCCTCTGGTAACCACTAGTGTATAGTCCATGTTAATGAGTCTTTAATTGTTTGTACTGTTTATTTGTTGCTTTTAGGTTGATATCCCATGTGTAAATGATACGTGATTTTCAACTTTTTCTGTCTGGTTTGTTTCTCTTAGCATGATTCAAAGACAAATTAGTTTAAGAACCATAATGTGGATGAAAGATTTTATGCAGGAGTCAGTTGGAGATTGTTCTCAGAAATAACCCAAAATGATTGAAAAGAGGTATATGGCTAAAAAAAAAAAAAATGAGCCAATGTAGACATTCCTTTTGAAAGGTAATGACTAAATCTCTAAAATTTGTGGAGAACCACAAAAGTAAACAGTAAGAGAAAACATTTAAAATAATGAAGAAAACATGTACAGTACATAGATATGTATTATTAAAATTTCAGGAATGTTTGTTTAGTGTAAATGCTAACATGAACAGTATAAGAGACAAAAAAAATGCCAAAAAATACAAAAATACAAAAAAAGAAATACTTGTTTCCTTCTTGTAATCTCACAAATAGACCTAACCAGACATGTTTATAGTTAATAGAGATTAAGTGGTTACTTACAAACGGATTTAGAATCATAAGAAAATTCATCCTAGAGAACTCTGGAGCAGAAATACAGCAATTAGACCTGAAAACCTAGATAATTCTATCTGAGCCTCTATAAGGAGTCCTTTTATTCTGTGTAACTTTAAAACTTGAATTACTCACCATCCAGCAAACTGAAAAATTTACTATCAAAAGGAAATGACAAAGCACATCACCTTGGAATTCTGCAGGTCTTTCTTCAGCTGCAAAGACTCATTAACAATACAGCAACTAAAGACACAGGCACAATTTTTAAGGCAACAAAGCAACAAAGTCTGACTTAATTTAAAAGTAATTAAGCCAATGTCAACAATAAGAGTTTAAATCTTGTTCGGTGCTTTTTTCCCACCTAGAGAAACTAAAATGAAATGGGGGAGAAAAGTCCTGTACTCAGCTTTTAGATTCTCTGGTGTAAAGAACTGGTCATCAGAGTGTAATTTTACTAATAGTTGGATTTTAGTCTGTCATTTAGGTTCCATCTTGTATAAGCAGAACATCTTGTATTTGCATGTTCTTTTCTTTGAAGTGATTCCATGTTTAGGGATTGGTTATATCATGAAAGGCTCTATCCTTCTTTATTATTTCTGGTTTAACAGAAATACTAGCCAATGTGCCTTTAAAACTTAGAAGACCAGCAAATGGAATTTAGTACTCAAGATCTTTATTTTTTGGTCATATTATCATTGAGCATTTTAACCATCCTTTCGCTGAATTCTCTATTTACTTAAAAGAGTAATTTTATTTTTTCTGCAGGTATCTGAATCCATACTGACAGTGATATAGATGCTTATACATGCTTTGAGAAAGTGTGTTGTGTGTGTAACTTCTTAAAAAATCAACATCTATCTCATGTGTACCTATTTGGAAGTCTGCTCCTAACTCATTGAGGTATTATTCTATGCCACTCAAAAAGATGAGTAACCAGCCTCTGCCCTTAAGAAGATTACCATAAATTTTAGCTGATTTAATTTACCATATGTGTTCTTTTTTAGGATAAAAGAATAATTAAGCTCTCCGTGTGTTGAGTAAGCACTTTGTTTGAGGGGTAGTGAGATAAAATAATTTTGGAGTCAGATGGACCTGGGTTTGAACCCTGACTATGCACATTTACTACTTTTGTTGATGCCTGACATTTTTACTTAAACAATGAGGGCATTAATTTTTAGATTATTGAGATGTCAAGAAGGTTAAATACGATAATGTATATAAAACACCTACCACATAGATAGGTTCTAAATATTTAGCCCTTCCCCTAATGTATTATTTAAATAAAATGCTCAGGTTTAGCATTGTCCATAATTTTCTTCATTAATTTTAGACTAGGATTTTAAAATAATTTCATAATTACAGCCAGGTTGTAACTGGCAGTACTTTTGGGTGGTAAATGAGACAGCAATCTAGTTGTTAAAAATTTAGAGACAATGTTGGAATGCCAGAGCATGAAACTCAAGAGCCAAGCCTCAGCCCTTCCACACATTTATCACTAGTCACAGCCTCTGTGTTAGAATGGTCTACCAGGGATGGGGAGTGGGCAGAGGGAGGAGAAGGGGGCAAAAGCATCCGTGGTGTTTGTGAAAGGCCTGGAAGGAAAAAATAAATAAAAGTGGGTAAGGAGATAGAGATTTGCTTTGCCATGGTTCTCTAAAAAAGAACATATAAGTTCTATCAAGACAGTTTGACTGAAAGTAAATATTGGGGTTTCTCTATCACCACCTCCCAATCTACCAGATTCTATGTTTTTTTTTTTTTTTATTTTATTTTTTCACAGAGAGAACACAAAGGAGTCCAACCACATGCACATCTTTTATTCCTGGACAGTTCTTCTGCCCACAGTCCTTCCTCCTTCCCCATTCTGTTGAACAAGAAAGTAAATTTGAGGCCAACTTTAATTCTCTACCCGAAACCCAAATAGTTGATTTCCTCTTTGTCTTCCAGTTTACTCTTTGCAACAGTATCCTTTGAAAGAGAATCAGGGTGCTCTCTATATGGATTAGGGAGACAGAAGGGACTCCCTAACGAAGAAATTCTAAAATTTAACTGAAGTACCCAAACCCTACTAGCTTTTTGGAGAGACTTAATCATTCTTTAATCCCCCCTTTTCTCACATCCTATGCCTAATGAGCTAGGGAATATTAAAAAAAAAAAAAAAAAAAGAACAGATTGGTCATTTTGCTATACCCTGGGTAAAGGGTTATTTCTCTGTAGTTTTAAAAATGGGACTCTCTCACTTTTGCTGTCATTGGCATTTTGGTGGAGGCTTTCTAACTTGTATTTTCTTTCTCTGCTGTAAATTTTCTTTTAATTTCATTTTTTAAGAGCCGGTTTACCAATATAAGAAAGCACACAAATCTTTAAAGTGTATAGCTTAATGAATTTTTATCCATTAGACCTGTTACTTCAACCAGATTAAGATCTAGAACATTTCAGCACACAGAAGGCTCCCTGGTGTCCCTTCCTAATTAATAACCCGTTATAAAAACTGCTGGTTTTGAACTTTATATAAATGAAGCCATAAACTTTGTTGTTTTTGGTGTATGGTTTGTTTTGAGCAGAATTAAGATTCAGTTACATTGTTCCATGTGTCAATAATTTGTTCTCCTGTTATATAGTATTCCATTGTGTGGATATACCACAATATACCCTTCCCTGTTGATTAATATTTGTGTTGTTTCCATTATTTGGCTATTTTAAGTAAAGCTGCCTTGATCATCCTGTGGATTCTTAATTTTTGCCAGGCCCCCTTTCTGTGGATCTGTGATAAATAGAATTGTGAAGAGGGTTTACAGATTCCCAGCTAATCCCAGTTAATCGTGCTCCACATTAGTTCTTCAGTTTATTTTGGCACCAGAATTCAAGGGCAATAAAAATCCTTTTTTCAAATTAAAAGAAAAAAAAAAGCCAGAGAGAGGAAAGGAGGGAGGGAGGTATGGAGGGAGGGAGGGAGGAAAAAAGAAAAGAAGGAAGGAAGGAAGGAAGGAAGGAAAGGTGGGAAGAGGGAAATGTATAGGCATGTTGGTATAAAACCTTAAACTCATAATTCCCATTTTATAGAGGTATCTGATCATCTTAATTTGCTAAATAAGTAGTGCTTACATGATTACAGACTTCTTTACCTAACTTGGAAATACTCCTTGCCCTCCAGAAATTTTATATAAAGAGTTTGGTCTCATCCCTTTAGGAAGTGATAAAATCACAGTGTCAAGTTCCAGGGCCAAGTTCACTAGGAAGTTTGTTTGATCTGAGTATTTTTCCTTGCAGAGATTTTTGTTTATTTGTTTGTTTGTTTTAACTTCCTGACCAAACTCTTGAACAAATGCTAGAAACACTGAGGAAAATGGTGACGCGCGTCTCTAAGTGTTCACTGTTTTGTGCAGTTACTTGTAATCTCACTGCTGACTTTTTTGATTCTTTATTTCATCTCCCCTGGATTTCTCTGCTTTTGTTGCTACTTAATTTGCTTCCGCAGGTGTGGAAAGTCATCAGACATTTAAGTTTGTTCCATTGAACCCTAAAAATATACTACATCAATGCATTATCTAGACAATTACCTAAACTGTCCCTTTCTAACTTTTATACACAGGTATTCGAGAAACTAGTTAATTAAAATAAGTGCATGGTAATAAGCAGGTTATTTGCTCAGTAGTTCATTTTTTTTTTATTATACAGATTTTCATTTCTGTCATTAAGATTAAGGCTTGTTTATTATCGTGTATTCATTTGGGGAATGTTGGCTTATTTTTAATTTTGTTGTTTGTTTAGTTATGGCGAAATATACATACTCTTTGTTACATCATCGTTTAACGTTTGAAATACTAGTAATTTTCACTTAAGTTTATGCCAAATGAAGTTTGAGAGGCTTCATGATAACTAAAGTTATATCAAGCCATAGAACCTCTTAAGAGTAGCTGCATAGTGCTGTAGACAAGAGTAGATCGAAATGCTATGGCAATAGAGACATGGCTGTGCAAGCCAAGTTCTGGATATCAATTGCTAAAAGAGTTAATCTAAGAAAAAATACTTGTCAATTTTCAGAATTTTAAAAAGTGATTAGTATTTGCCTACAAGTTGAAGCTTTTATGATGAGTATTTCACCTCACCACTCATGCTAGAAGCAGCTTTATTTAAAGAAAGAATGGAAAGTCTATAGGCCAAAGTTTAGAGAGAAAAGATAAACATTTTTGTTGAAGGTCAGTGGCCATGAAAATGCATTAGATAATAAAAATATGAAAGGCTTGGCATTTATTTACATTGATTAGAAGGATGTTTTTGAGTCTCCTGAGTTTTCTTTAAAAACCACATTAGCAGCTCCATCTTGGAAAGAAAACTCTATCCTGACTGACATTCCTAGGCCAACTCTCCTTAAAACATACTTTGTATTAAGCCGTGAGGAAATAGCCCTTTGTTCCATAGTTTTGGGTTCAGAAGGCTGAAGTGATAAAAACATAAAAAGTGGTTCTATTTAGACAACACACACACACCCCTAAAACCCCACTCTAGCTAGAGCTGGTTTTCTGGTTTTGAATTCCTATGTTTAACTTGTTCAAGCGTCGAATTCAGCATTTACAATTGGCTCTGTGTTGGGGAGCTGGAGAAACCTGTTGATACAGCTCCTTAAAAGTGCTGTGGGTTTCAAAACAACTGTAGATAAGCACACATTCCTGTGGTGGGAGGCAGCTGGTGAGCTGATGGCCTTCTCCATTCATTCAAAGGAGAATGGCCTGCACCTACCTCTCAATAGGTGAAGTTAAATACATCCTGTAAGTGGATCGATTTTGTTATATAAATCAAAGTTCTGTTTGCAGAGGCCATAGCAATATTTTCTGACTTGGTGCCCTCCTATTCCCCCATCCTATGCCACCTCCAAAGCCCCCCTAGCTCACTGCCAGGTAAATATTAACTTCTTCAGAGATGCCTTTCTTCCTCCTTGATGATAGAATTTTTCTTCTTTCTTTTAGCTCAAAGGGTATTTTTTTTCCCTTTTTGTCCTGTGAGCCTTGCCTAATACATTACATTGTTTCTCTTTTCCTTTGTTACTATGCTTGCACACATCTTAAAAACAAAATAAATGCACACTCTACATTTATAAAGGAATAATAGCACTGTTCTCAGTGATCATATTCTTTGAGCATTTAAAAATTTGAAAGTGCTTAGAAATTTCTTTTAAAAATACTATTAAAAACCTGCTTACAGAAACCCATTTTGTTAAGTTTTTGATTTTTGCTCTTATGGATAGTTTACAAAAGTGCCTAGTGTGTTTCAGAAATAATTGTGCATATTTTAATGCATTGGAGATTCAACAGATTAAGGCTTCAGACTGATTATTCATTTGTAATTTATCTGTATATTCATACAAGTGATTTTATATAATATTTCAACAAAAGTAGGTAAAAATATTACTCAGGGCAACAACATAGCTTAAAAAAGAATCACAGTTCATATAAAGGTTGTGGGAGCAAGAGAAAAGGGTTGCTGCTGTTTATTACTCTGAAAGCCATGTCCTCATCCTTGTATTGCCATTTAAAATTTTGTAACTGTTGTCAGACTTTAGCAACGTAGAGAGAGATGTGCTGAGGTGTATCTTCTGTCCCTCCCTCCTTTTGCTCAGCTCCCAGTCCTGGTGGTCCTTGATAGTCAAAGACAATGCTACTGAACTCCTGACAGTCTCCAGTTGGAGCCCTTTATTGCACTCACTCAGCCACACTTTGATCCTGTGAGATTATTCATTCTAGGAACAATGACATCAACTTTCCAGGAAGCTGGCCTACTAGAATACCACCCAAGGGATGAAGTTAAAGGCCTTGAAATAGCAGCTGATACATAGTAGAAGCTGAGCATTTATTTATTGGAACAGTCTTCAACCTTTTCCTTGGGCCGGTTATACTTCTGTACAGATTGTGAGGGAGCCAGTTTTCTTTTTTGTTCGTATTGCAATTATAACCACAGCTTTAGAAATATTGAGTGACTGGATATTACCAAAATTAAGTCAATAGGCTTTACTCTAGAATTCCAAGACCTCCAAACCATTATAGCTTTATTTTTAAAATACCCTTTACATTTTCCTGAAGGGAGTTTGGAAGGAGAGTTCCTGAGCTGGTAGTGCTCCAAAATCCTTAAATGAGAGCAATGTTACATACTGAACTTCGCTATACAGTAATATTGGCGGGGATGCTTTAGCTGCTCAAAAAACAAAATGTTTTAAGTAAATACCAAAAACCCACATTAAAAAAACTTCTGCCTTAAAACAGTGTAAGCTTTGGACAAACTCCACTAATCCACCATTCTCTCTTTAGCACACAGGGAGGCCCTAGTCATCTTTTGATGGCTTCCACCTGATTTGAGTTATTTGAGTTTTTGCCAGCAGTGTAAATAAAAAAAAAAAATGGGCAAATCTAAAACTGGGGATCCACATTTCCTCAGGAAAAGTGATATTACATAATGAATGGCCACTCCCTTGGGAAAGGACAAAGTTCTCTAGAACAGGACTTCTCGAACTTTACAGTGTATATGAGAATCTTTGGAGATAGTGCTGCAAAGCAGATTCTGATTTTGGAAGTCCAGGGGCGGGACTTGGGATTCTAATGAGAATGCTGTGGTTCCCCGCTGTTATCAGGGCAGTTTAAAAAAAAAAAAAACTATAGATGCTTAGATTGCACCTCTATTTCATTCTCCTACCTACCTCCCCCACCCCATCTTGGGTTTACAATCAAATTAGCCTGGGTTATGGCCTGAGCATGGGGATTTTTTGCAGTCTCAGGTGATACTAATTTGCAACTAAGTTTAAGAACCTCTAAATTAAAAATCAGTTTCCACTTGGCAATCATTCACTTATACAAACCCTTTAGCTGCGATTTTAGTTATCAATAGTCAAGCATGGTCGGAAAATACTAAATGGAAAATTCCAGAAATAAACAGTTCATAAGTTTTAAATTGTGAACCGTTCTAGGTAGCATGACAAAATCTCTCTCTGTCCTACCCTGTACTGCCCAGATGAGATTTCTTTTGTCCAGCATGTCCATGCTGCATACACTACCTGTGCATTAGTCACTCAGTAGACATTATAGTTATTAGATCAGTTATCAGAGAGAAAGAGAGGTAAAGAAAGCACTCATTCACATAACTTTCATTACAGTATATCGTTATAATTGTTCTACTTTATTATTATTGTTAAACTCTTACTGTGCCTAATTTATAAATTAAACTTTATCAGAGGTAATAATGTGTAGGGAAAAAACAGTGCACATAAGGTTTAGTACTACTATTCAGGGTTTCAGGCATCGCTCGTCTCAGAAAACATCCCTTTCACATAAGCGGGACTACTGTATGCATCACGCATCTGGCCCCTGTAGGCATTTGAATTTCTGAATGAAGTACTCTACCCTTCCTTGGGCAAACCACATTGTCTTAAAATTCCTTTTTAAATACTACTGCATTTTTCAGGTATATAATATACTTTGAAAATTCTAGCTGTCACCTTGCTCTAAATTCCACACAACTTTGTTACTCCTAAGGCAATGACCACATTCCTCCTTATAATTATATATGTACTTATCTCAACTTCCCTAGTTGATAAACTACCTAAAGGCAGACATTGTCTCACCTCCTTTATCTTTCCCTCTGGTTTCCAAACCAGTGCCCCCACACAGGGCCCTGAGCATGTATTTCTTCATTCAGCATTCACACAGAGCTGGTGTGCAAAGCAGGCTATGCAAAAATAGTTGTGTTCCCTTCCCTGCCTCCAGGAGCTTCACAGTCAAGTGAGAGAGACAGATACCCACAAAGGATTTACAAAAACAAATGTAAGAGTTCAACTGAGATGTAAGGGAATTTGAACTTGTCTAGATTGGAAACGAAGTTTTTTTAACAAAGTCTTTTTGAGGAAATGATTGAGATCTGAAGACTACATAACGAGGCTGAGGTGGGGGAATGAGGGTGAAGAACATTTCAGATAGAGAAAACTAACATTTGCATGATTTTTAAAAAAACTTAATTTTTTTTTTTAATCAGAAATCTTCCTAGGCCATTCCTCCATTCACTTAGGTCCCCCAGAGAGGTGCCAACTATTAGAGTTTTGTGTATCCTTTCAGTCTCTCTATACTTGTTCAAGCACACTGTTTTTCATCTCTGAACCACACTTTTCCTCCCTTACTTTATTCTGTATTCTTTTTCATTTTGCTATAGAGTTTACTTATTTCTTTCACAAGAAAAAAAAATTTCTTTTAAAGTTGAACATTATTCTATTATATGGATGTATTAAATAATATGTCCCCAGTAGTAGGGTTGCTTACACTAATCTGCTCTTGTGGACAATGCCATAATGGACAATCTTGTATCTTAGACATTTTTCATATATAAAAGTATATCTGTAAGCTCATTTTCCAGAAGAGAAACTGCTAATTTATGAGGATATGCATTTGGTTAATTTTGAGCTATATTGTTAGATTACCTTCCGTAAGTATTGTGTCATTTTATATTTTCACCAGAAATGTATGAGAGCCCCTTTTTTCCTACTGCCTCCCCAATAGTGTATGATCACCCTTTGGATGTTTTTCAGATCTAATAAATAAAAATAATGATATTTCAATAGTTTCAATTAGGAGTTCTCTTATTAGAAAAGTTGAACATATCTTGATATGTTTAAGAGCTGTTTCTATTTTTTCTGTAAATTTTCTGTTTTTATATTACTTGTCCATTTTTATATTGGTTTGTTAGTAATTTTCTTATTAATGTCTAAAAGCTGCTTCTGTATTATAACTATTGTACTTTTTGATATGAGTTGCTAATAATTCTTCCAGTCTTCTGCCTTTGCTTATAGTGTTGTGGAATTGTTTGTTAGTTAGTTGTTTGTTTGCTTGTTTTTACCTTACAGTTGATTTTGGTTTTGGGAGAGTTAAACTTATCAATCTTTCTATTGTGTTTTCAGGGTTTTAAATCATAGTTAGAATGACCTTCCCACTCTAAGACTATAAATGAATTCTTGTTACATTCTAGAACATTTATAGCTCTACTTTTTGACATTTAAAGTTCCTTACCTTTCATATATATTTGGTATATGATGTAAGGCATGGATCTGATTTTTTTTTTATGCCCATCTTCTGTCAAAATACCCTTTATTAAATAATTTTTTTAAAGAGAGCATTGAGAAAGCGAAGCGAGATTCATGTTTAGGAGATCAGTTCTAAGACTGTAAAAAGTCATGACATACTAAAGCAAATGAAGGGTTAGGAAAATAAATATTCAATTTGAGTTAGCAAGATGGACAGCAAATATATTACATTGATGCTGCCATTACCACCACCCCTTCATGGTAGACATGGCCAATCTGTCATGGCACTTAAACAATTGTTTCAGGCAGCTATGTCCAATTAATTAAAATGGACACATGAGAGATGGGTGAAAAGTCAGATGATGTCGAGGTCTTGACTGCATGTTAAGCAATAGAGACAAAGTGATTATTTTAAGGCAAAAAAGAAGGTAATAATAGATTGAAAGACAGAAACCAAATGCTTTGTGTAGTAGTCTAGTCTAGAGATGCTGAGTACCTGAACTCAGATAGCAGAGTGAAATAGAGAAGAGAGGTCATATTCAAGAGGTAAACTCAATGGGACATTAAGAATTAAACTCATCAGGACTTGGAAACCAAGTAGCTGTAGGTAGTGAGGGAAAAGACAGGATAAAAATTATTGATCCCTCAAACTTGGGCATGGAGCGGTGCTGAGACCCAGCCAGGGAACTTAGGAGGAATAGATTTGAGGATGGAGAGATAAAAATAAAGAGAATGAGTTTGGTTTTGGGTATCAGATATTAATGCTGTATTTGGACTGTTTGCATTTATCACTGAGTTAAAATAATGGTGTATTTAGGAATAAAGGTTTCGTGTGGCTTCACATAAGGTAATTACCTGAGTAAAGAAATTACATATACAAAAGCTAGAGAATGCAGTTAGGTCTATGCATTCCCATTATTAAAGATGACTGCCTCAGAAATAGTGAGAAACGAAGAACTTGCAAATGGAACATGTAATAATGAAAACAACAACAAAAGCCGATACGATTCTACATAAATTGGACTAGGAAGCATCAAGCGATCTTACAATGATAATCAATGTTAGCCTCCATTGGCCGGTCCCAGCGTATTATGTCTAAGCTTGGGCTCTGGTACTTTAGACGTTAAAGTCCTGGAGAATAGTCAAAGAGCAACAAGGATAATTAAAGGGTTAAAAATAATGCCTATAATAGCATGGAAGTATTTTTGAGTTAATCTGGAGAAAAGAACAAATGGTGACTACATTCAAAATAGATGAAGGCACTATAGAAATAACTATTTCCTTGGAGCAAGAGAAGAAAGGATTAAATTATAAACTGATATGCATGAGATATGGGGCAAAACTTCCTGAGATGAGGATTAAATATTAAACAAGAGTTCAATTTGGTAGTTCAAGTGGTCTGGAGGTTAAAATATCTTCTGTCTATGAATCTCTTAAGCATGAAGAGCTACATAGGGAAACCGTCTTATTGAACAAGCACTTTGTTACTGAATGATCCAGTTCCTGATCTCTGCCTGCAAAATCCACCCTAAAGCTTGTGCCAGTTGCTGTCATAAGACCCCTAGTTTAGAAGGTCTTCACCACCAGTGCCCCCTCAAGAACCATGTATTCATGCAATAACTATTTTTGGATGATACCTGTGAGACATTATCTTAGGTGCCAAGGACACTGGGTGATCCAAACAGTAGGAATGTATCCAAAGTTTGTTGAGTGTTTGGTGCCCTGTATTGAGAGTAGTGAGCAATTAGCTGCTCAGTTCTAAAACCCAGCCTCTTGAAAATCTGTCTCTTGCCATAGTGCAGGGCACTGGAGAGTCCCTGCTCTAAAAATCAAGAGAGTTCAAGAGTCTAGATTTAATATTTTTCAAATAAAAAACAGATGGTCCATAGTTTTCATTTGTATCAAAATCATTCAAGATGTTATTTATTTATTGGGCCTAACTCATTTCCTTTTGACTACTTGCTGACTGCCACTAGTGAATATGACAACATAATGTTCAATGTGTTTCCTGGAGACTTACTTTAATAAGGAGTGACTTATTTTAATTGCTCAGGTAGGCATAATTAGAATATGCATCATTTCGGTAGTTTGTTTATGTAATACATGTAGACATACCATGTATTGTTAGATGCTCTGAAATGCAAGATACTTGAAAAGAAGGCAACTCTGACAATACATGTTTAGAAATTAGCTGAATGATTTAAAATTTAACTGGTTTTTAAAGGCATTTTTTAGAATTGGAAATTGATTGCCATATGGTTTGTGAGTTCTTTGATTTCTTTGAAGATAGTGTTTAATGGAATTTGCTTTCTTGGTATTGAACTCAGCGTAGAGGCAAAAGGCTGTTTCTATCTTTTATATAAGTCAAACATGCTGATTTAGAAGCTACCTGCAGGATGGGAAATCATATTCCTCCACTTATTATTTCCAAATGTTTTGAAGCATCCCCGTATCACTTAATCAAATTCTGCAGATAGAGGATTTGGCAATTGCAGAAGGTAGGATTTAAGGGGAAACGGTGCAGGGCCAGCATAATTGGAAAAGATAATTTTACTGATAAAATTTTCACCAATTCAGAGATGTACAAACTAGCCAGAATAAATTTGTAGCAGTTTAAGTATGAAATGACCCAGCATCGAAACACAGTTTGGTTTGGAAAGATAGATGTTAACAAGCAGATTTTTGTAACCGAGCATGCATAGGCAGACCTTGATGACAACTGATGACACTGAGAACAAAAGGGTATGTGGGGAGGGATCCAGAGCAGCCCAAAATTAATTGTTTTTATAGAACAATTACCTATTATAATAAATCCAATGACCAACTTACTATGCATAAGGAAATATGCTAGGTGCTTTATAAACCTCATCTTAAATCTTATACAGCCTGTAATGTAAGGAATATTTTGCAGAAGAAAAAACTGAGGCCTGGTTAAGTTAAATGATTTTCCCTATTCAGAAAATGGTGGTGCTAGGATTCAAACTAAAGTCTGGTTCAAATCTGTGCTTCTTCATTAAATCACCCTGGTTCTTATTGTGCCTATTATTACACTGTTTTATAAAATAAGTGATTTAGAATTTTCACTTTAAGTTCAAGCATTCCAACATTTCCAGAAGTGTTTTAGATGAGGCAGTTAGATGACAACATGAAAACTGTAACCTCATTAGTCATACCTCCCAGGCACAGGTCATGGTAATTTTTAAGGACAGAGGGTTTAAAGAGTTTTTTTCCAAGTGTTTGAAAAAAATAAAATTGTGGTGAATGTGGCAAAACAACTTGTAAATAGAAACCAAAAGAAAGTTTGGACATCATTGATATCTGGGCTTGAGGAATAAGCAAAAACAATAGCTGGTAATCCCACAGAGAAAATGTCACCTAGCAATGTTTATATAAGTAAACTAAGCCTAGAAAACAGAATTGAAAGAGGTATAAGGAGAGTAGAGGTAAAGTATGTTATTTAAATTAATGATATCACTTTAAAGTAGAGTTTGAGATCCATTTAATAGAAAAGGTCTATTGTATTCAGGGCTGTTCTGCCAAATTATACAAGGGCATGCATTTTCATGACATGATTGGGTTTGAGTGTACTGTTTTATCAGTTACATGATTTTCCTCTAAGTAAGAGTTGTAATATTTAAATATTAATACTTCTGTTTAAGGTTCATTTAGAAGTGAAATTTTTATAAGAACATAGAGTCCCCTCTTCCCCATTCCCTCAAACTTTAACCAGTATTATATAATTTACTATAAATAGATTGTTAATGATACATTATTGTACTAGAAGTAAATGTATTTTTTTAGGTTTAGTATATATTTCTTTAAATTAGATAAGCCATATTAAACCTAATACTTACTGTTAAGTAAAAAACTAGTATTCTACACATATAGAGTCTTAAGGAATGTTTATTTTGGCTCTATATAACTAAAGTTTAAGGCCACCCAATGATGGCATGCTTTAGCTTTCACGCAGAAATTTAGCCTCCAAAAGAAAACACTTCTGGTTTTATAAAATGACTTATTTTCATTTTCAAGTTGGGCAAACTGGATACATTGTATTTCATATTTTTTAATTAAATATACTTTTATTTATATTGTCCTTTTTCTCAGCAAATTGCTTTTTTTATCCTTTGAAAATGAAAGAGCCAGAAAACATTGTGAATATACTTGCAACATTGCGAAAGCATTCCATCAAAGTAACGGTGTTTTAGTCATTCATTAAAAAAAAAAAAAGCAAAGTTCAAAAACACACACACACACACACACACACACACACACACACACACACACACACACACACACCCTCTCAGGTATACAGATTGGGAAAATTCATACTTAACAAAACCTGTTGATTCCAGTGTTAAAGATCCAAGATGTGATGATTTGCGTACTCAAGAGAAGGAAAAGGCAAACAAACATTCTACTTATAATCTAGCAAACTTCAAAGAGGCAATTTCAAACTATGATAACATAGTTTTGAGAATAGTCACAATCTTTGTTCCTGAACGTATTAAAAGACTAAAACTTTGTTGACAACTTCCTCTAATCAGCTAGTTATAGGAGTGCTTCTTCACCACTATCTATTCCCATCCCCCAATCCATTTATGAAGTAAGTACCTATTGTGTGCAAGGCTTTCTTTGGGATGAGAGATGAGCAAGGAAAATGCATTTCTAAGAAAAGGTCTTTGCCCATCCTGCATTGCTCAATGGATTTAAGAAAAGCAGAAATGCCAAAGATTAAAGAAAGCTCAGCAATGACAAAACTATCCAGTTTTTATAAGCAAAAAATACTGGAGAGAAGCTCTTAATTTAAGTATGCATGTAAATTTTGTATTTTGAAATTTATAGCTTGGTACGGACTTTATTTGAACAATATATAAGTAATCTAAATCTTCCCAGAGTTCCATGCCTCTAAAAGTTCTAAATGAGGCCCTGTCCTCACCTTCCTTCTCTTGAGTAGATGAAAAGTCTCTGCTATTTCTTTTTTTTCAGTTCTGCAATCTTAATTTTTTCCCCTGGAGATAGCAATCATACGATCAGAAAACTTAAAATTTGTCAAACTCCATTGGGATAAGAAGGTTTTATTCAGATTCAGATAGTGAGACCCTGATGGCAATGAATCTAATTCTGTTTTGATGGTCTGACTGTATGGTATGGCTACTTTGCAGCTTACCTCTTTTTTTCTTGATGGCTTTTTTCCTTGATGGCTTCGAAATGAGAGAGCAATAAACAAAATTTTAATTTGACATGGAAAAGAGAATGTAATATAAGTACTATTTTTCATGGCAACAAAATATGAATTACTAATCTATATAATTTCTCAAAAAATGTCAAACCTTTTATAATTCTATAATGTAGATAAGGATGAAAAGAATTTCAGAAAATATCATCAATGGGTAATAATTTCACTGAGTATATTTTCCCAACAGAATATTATTCTGTGTAGAGTTACTCATCCATATCTCAGACTCACAAACTGGTTGGCAAGTTTTAGTGGCAGGAAAATTGATAAATAGTTATAACTTGGAGATACAATTTCTCTTCTTAACACATAAATGTTTTCCCATGTCCCTTGGCTCTTTTTATCTCAAAGCATCAATCTATGCTTCTTGGGGAAAATAAATTCATGATGATGCATCAGTAAATTCTCAATAGCTCAAAGATTACCTTAAATTGTATTTTAAAATACTACTTTTCTGTATTAAATTAAGAGTTCACTGTTATCTAAGTGGTAATCCTAATTCAGAGTTTTTAATCAGGAGTGTGTTGTAAATTCCAATTTGCTATAATGACTCTGAATAACTTATTTCTGATCCCTCTCTCAGAACATTTTGAAACAGTAGGTCTAAAAATCTGCGTTAAAAGAAAACAAAACAGAAACCTCTCTCGATGACTCAGACCTATTTCAATGTATTATTTAAACAAAATAGCAACAACTTCAATAATTGTCCATTCTTCCATTTTAAAATGGAGTAAACTACAAAGGTGCTCATTTAAGTAAGTGCCCAGTTTTGGTCATTCTGTGTACCAGAGGCTGGTGATGTGATCTGAGCAGTACAGTTTACACACCAAAAGGGCAGCCGTGTTGCCCAGATTAACAAAACCCAGCACATAACATAAGTACCTGAGTAGCTGAAATGTGAGGAAAAGAGACTTTTAGGGACCTACCAAATTCTAACATTCTAAGATTCTTAAAATAATTTTTAAAAAATAATCTACAGCCAGAAATTTTCTTGTACAAAATAAGACCAGGAAGGAACTGGAAACAAGACAGGTAAAGCTGAGAGAAGGAAAATGTACATATATATATAGAATACTGAATGTCCAGATGTTGCACTGAGAATTTCTAGATATCAAAGGGGGCAGCGAAGAAACACGGGTTATCTTAGAGATAGTAATGCCAAAGACAGAAGCAGATCATTGTCAATATCAAATTTTGCAGACCTAACACAATTTTAAGTTTCTTGTGGATGAAATCTCTCTGAGTCAGAACTTTATTAAGCTTTAGAAATAAACTTCTGGTATAAGGAACATGTACAAAGATGGGCACTTTGAGTAAGATCAGCAAAATGTCAGCAAAATCAATGTCATGACCACCTTTTTTTACTAAAATTATAATTGATACATAATTAAATGTGTTATTGCAACACTTAAAGCATACACTGAAACAATAAATATTTATGAACTATTTTTTATACATAAGAGAACCTTGGGGGAAGATATAGATGAATAATACAGTCTCTAAACTCTAAGAGTTTATGATAGAACACTTGTACAGTTGATGAATTATTAGTACTTTAAACATATAAAGCTCTCCATAAACATCCATATATCACAGACCCTACATGGAGAGTGAAATAACAAACAAACATGCTTGAATCCTTTGCTATTTAATTTACTCTTCTCTTAGAAAGTTCAAAATGATTGATTAATGTCTTAAATTGTTATAATTTATATATATTTAACACTTCCTAAATTGTTATCATCTTAACAGGCTCATCTTACTTTAAATCAATATCCACTGCAAATCCACTTTAACCCATTACTTAATACTTAGTGTTTACTTAATACCGTGCTAGGCACTGGGGATACAAATAGAAGCAAATGTCTCTGCTCTCATGAAATATACATTCTAGTGAAGAGACAAATACAAAATAAATAATCACAAATAATTCATTGCAAACTATGATAGGCTCTTTGAATAAAAAAGGTGAGGACATGTTGGAGCAGGGGTGGCCTAATTTAGACTAAGCGGTCGGGAAAAGTATTCTGAAAAAAATAAAAATTAAGTAGAGATCTAAATGTATAAGAAGTTAGTCTAGTAAAAATAAGGTAGGACAATTCATTAAGTTTTCCAGGCAGAGGTCCCAGAGCTTCTTTATTTTCTATTCAGTTATTCTTGAGCAATTTTATCCAGTCTGTGGTTTCAAATATCATCTGAATACTGACAACTCCAAAATTTGTTATCTGATTCACACGTCTCTTTGGGACTTGACCTGGATATTCCATTACTGACGTGGCATCTCCACTGAGACATCTCTTAGGAATCTCCAACTTAAAATAGCTCAAACTATTAAGTCTTCATTCCCACCCCCTCCTCCCAATCTGTCCTTCTTCCAGTCTTCTCTCTCAATGAAAAAAAAAAAAACACCTCCATCTATATAGTTATTTATAATAGAAATTACAGAGGTATCCTTGACATCCCCACCTCTTTTATCCATGCTATAGCAAGTCTCATCAATTCTCCCTCAAAATATATCTCCAATTTGTTACTACTCTTGACATTGTTTCTACACAAGAATCTTTAGCCTGGATTACTGCAACAGCACCAGTGAGTTCAAAATCAGCACGTGTCTGAATACAACCACAGCTATGGAGCCACAGATTGAGGTCGGTCGGTCTCAGATTGGTGGAAACACTTTCACCTAATATATTCCAGAGTATGTCATGGCAAGTGCTTTGCACTTATATTTTGCAAATGACTTGGCAAAACTCCTTTTCTGATGGCCAGCTAACAAGGCTACCAGTAACATGAAATTAATTTTCTCCTGTGGTACCTGACTACAAGGGACAATTTGGAAGAGAAATTGTTCCACGCTATTGCTGGAAGAATTGAACTAGTTATTTCACTTGCTATCTATATTTAAAATGTCAAATAGAATCTCTAATTAAAAAATTCAATGTCTAATTAAAACACCAAATGTATCTTAGCGCCAAGCTGTACAGCTGCTTAGAAAATATATATGCATATATTTAACAGTATCCTCAAAACAATATTACTTCAAAGTTTAAATAAAATTATTTTTCTTCTTTAAAAAATGAGACCAAATTGTTAGATGAAATTGTACCTTAATCCATTTAACCATATTTACTCAACAGTTGCTAATACTTTGTTTCTGTTAGTGCTACAGGATGGTTAAAAAAACAAACATGTTATTAAATGAAAATAGGTTAATCTTTGCTGGGTCTTTGATTTTGAAATATTTCTGAAAAATAGCATCTGAGAGCAATCTAAATTTGTGACTTTTACCAGTATATAACATCTATGTCCATTTGCAACAAGTATTGATATCACCACAAGATGATTTTTACTACGTTCTAAGGTAGAAAATGACGTAAAATTTTACGGGTATTCTGATCAATATTTATAAACTATAAAGGACAAAACAACTAGATTATATTTATGATATGGGATGGAAAATTGTACAATTACTACTGAATAATAAGATCAATTACTGAAGCTGCTCCATCATATAATGGCTATGACTCTTAATTTGGGTACCATAAATCTTAACTGCTTAGGCTCTCCGCCCAAGAATTTTAGAGATCATTTGCTTTGATATTAGACAAAAGGAATTTTATCATGCTTTTGATTTGAGATAAGCTATGCTCAAAGTAGCTCAATGGTTTGTTGTTCTTATCAACATATTTTCAGTGAAGTTGAATTTCAGTAGTAGTGTCAAGTACAAAGAAAGGTCCTCAGCTCTCTCATTCTACTTCCTTTTAAACAATTGTAGTACCCGATTCGCTGATGTGAATTAAGATTCATGGTTTTATCCAGTTCTTTTAGGAATCTAGACTCATTTCTACTTTTCATCTGGTGATGAAAAGATAGCACCTATTTTGAAACCTCTAAAATAATAGATCTTGATGTGCTAACATCTACGCATTCCAGAACTAGTTTAAATTAAAATATGTAAGTAATTCAATCATATTTAATGTTTGAGCTCAAGACATATCTTTGTCATTTAGTTATAGAACTATTGTACATTAGAAGAGTCGAATGTTGACTTACTGAATGAGATTGTTGTTTTACTAAAGTCATTCTTTACACAGTGGAGTAGATCCTCCTTGTAACAGCAGGAACTCTGATCTTGAAAAGCACACATAGCTGTGAACTGTGTTTCTGCTTTTCCACACAGAGGGGATGCAGATAGGCAAAATAAAAAAAATATTTTTTAATCTAAAATGACAGTTTGTTTCTCTTTGATTTAATTATTTTCCCTTCTCAAATATACAGTGTGAAAGTTTAGAGAAAATCGATTAGAAATCTTTAAACCCACAGTGCAGGTATCAAAAGACAGGCCTCCGGGAAGTCCTCATGTAATGTCAACAATAGGTTCTGTGACTAAGCAAAACAATGTATAAGGAAACCAATTTTACCATAGACTAATTGGTACAAATAAGAGTTAAGTTTCTAAAGCATCTCATATACATTATAATGAAAGGATGTTAAGCAAAATGACATTATTTGAGAACCTGCTATATTTTATTTTGAAAAGAACTCTTTACTGCCTCCATATATGCCGCCAGTTCTAGTTGTTCAATTTGGTATGCCTCTTTCCTGCTACTGTTAAATAGTTTGTAATTTTCTTTTGCTTGTTCATTTCAGGGAGTTGGGAATGATGATCAATGACAGATTGACAGGAAGTCTAAGATTTGTATATGAGTGAGAATGATTTTGTCTTTAAAGGGAAAAAAGTCTGTCTAAAAGTCATTTAATAAGTAAAATTATTATCACATAACAAAAATTCTAGAAATAAAGCAGTTTAGAAGTTGAATAATTCAGTGATTAAACACTTTTCTCAGATATTTTCCATTTTTCCACTTTTCCAAATTCAGTGTTTTGTTTGTCCTTTTGGGCAGGTTACTTCTAGGTTTCCCAGGTAGATGACAAGTTCAGAGGCAGAAAAATGAAATTTCTGCTTTCATATATCTTCTTAGAAGGAAGAAACTTTTCCCAGCGGCCCCTTTGGCTTATTGGCCAGAATTATGTCACAAAGGTAATCAAGAACTAATTTGTCAATGAAATGGAATATCACATTGGCCTAACTCAGCAGTGGTTTATGAAACCTGGGGACCTGGAGATTCTTTCAGGGAGTTCACAAGGTTGAAATTGTTTTCTTTAATAATGCTAAGATGTTATTTGGCCTTTTTCACTCCTTTGATAGTATAAAAGCAGGAATGGTGAGGTAATGCTCCCTGTTGTTTATTACAAATAAAGGCTGTGGCACCAAAATTCTTACTTGTCAGGCACTCATGTAAAGTTTGTTGTTATTATTATTATTGCTGTTTTCTGGTCCATGCTGAAATGCTTTTGTTATTTTTGTCTCACATTGTGTGATTGAATTATGAGCTGAAATGGTAGCTTTTTTCATGGAACACTTTTTTTTCTTTTTACCTGAAAGTCTGACAAAGTATGATTATTCAGACTTGGGTATGTTGCAGACATTTTCTTGAAAATGAACAAAGTGACTGTCACTTCAAGGAAAACAACTGATAATATTTTGTTGCCAATGATAAAATTCAAGCTTTCGGTTGAAAATTAGAATGCTCTATAATTTGTATCCACCACTGTGAGCTTGACAGCTTCCCATTAGTTAAATCTTTCTCTGATGATGTTGGTGATAATATTAACAAAAATGATTTTTTGATATGGCATGGTGAAGTCAGCATTTGAAAGATCTCCGTAACTCAGTGAACCAATATTTTCCCAATGACATATCTATGCATGTTACAAAGTTAATCATGGGTAATAGATGCATTCAAAGACCAAAACAGACTAAAAGATTTAAGGGTAACTGAGTACAAAGTTTCACTAATCTGTTTGCATAGTCCACATTGTAATTAACCTTTCCTAAGAGGAACTACCAATTTATTAGTTTCAGTGAAGAATCAAAAAATAATATCCAATATTATCTGAAGTCTATTAAAATACTTCTTTCTTCAACTAATTTATATGAGGCAGAATTTTCTTAATGTACTTCAACCAAAACAACAGATTGAATGCAGAAGCAGATCTGGGAATCTATTAACATTTTCTATTAAGCCAGACTTCTCAAAAAAAAATTTTTTTATTTTGAAAAATGTAGTTATTTCTATTAATATGTAACAGGTTTGTTGTTTCTATTTTAAATAGTTTTTAATTTTTAAAAATTTTGAGATGGTAAATATTGATAGATAGGACTCACATAAACAAATGTCCTTTTCAGTCCTCAATAGTTTGTTTGTAAAAAGGTCCCTAGACCAGAAAGTTTGAGGACCACCTGGTTTACACCAATCAAAGATTTGCCATTTGGGGCTTAGCTTTCACCACTTCTGTGCACATGATTTTATGCTGTCTCAATAGAATCTGAATTCTGTTAACAGAGTGATTAATTGCTTAATTGGACAGCAACGATCTGCCAGTTAAGCAGAAGGAGAATTTTTCCAGGGGTATGGAACAATCAGCAAACGGTGACCTGTTTTGGGGAATGTTGGAAGGGGGCTCTCAGATCATAGATCTCAGGGACAGTGACCTCATACTGCAATGCTCCTGAGCTGCCAGATTCTAGGGGAAAGTTTTCTTCAAAAGCTGCACACAGAAAATGGACAGAGGTAGTTGTTTTCATGCCTATTGAGGATCAACCTGAGCCTCTGGTCTGGCCCCAAAAGCAATGGTGTTCTTTGCTGGGGATGTTTGTTTATTTTCCAGAGAACACAAAATGTTGACGTTGCGTACCACTGCCTCATATCAGAACTGGAGGTCTCAGCTCCATCTAGGCTCACCCCCAAGCTCCACAAATCAACCAAGGCTATGTTGATTGATGGATTGGTGATTATTCAGGAGAATTAATGCATGACGGTAAAGGGAGCAGGTAGAAATAGAATAAAACAATATTAGTATGAAATCAGAGAGGATAATGGTGATAAAGAAAATAGTCATGGGTATATGCAAGGAACCTGTTAGGTCACTGGAGAAATCATAATGCTTGTAACCATGGTCAAGGACACAATAGGAGTCACGAGATTAGGATTTACAATGAGGGTTTCTTGTTTGGACATACTTAGTTTAATATCCTTGGAAGTCTGTAGGGAGACATGTCCCTAGGCTGTTGTAATATGATCTAACCTTTAAAAAAAAATTTGGGCTAGAATACAGATCTTGGAGTATTCAAAATAAGGTTAAGGTCATAGTTTGAAGCTGTGGGAATTGGTAAGATTTTTTTCTCCCCTGAAAGATAAAGTGATAAGACAAGGCATTCAAAGATAGAAACTTAAGGAAGTGTCATGTAAGGGATGGTAAGAATAGGAGTCCAGTACTGGAGAGTGGAAAAGAATATTAGGCAGGAAGACAAACAAAAAAGGTATTATTGAAGATGCTAAAGGAAGAAAGTTTTTCACAACTTTACCATGCAAGATGAAAATTGTGAAAAGGCACTAAGATTTGACAAATAAAAAATTAATGATGACTTTAAAAAATATTTTTATAAGTTTTAGATATGCAGAAAAATTGTAGATGGTACAGAGTTCTTACATACCCAACATCCTGTTTCTCCTATTAACGTCTTACAATGGCATGCCATATTAGTTGAAATTAATGAACCAACATTGATACACTATTATTAACTTAAGTCCATATAGCCTTTTCAGATTTCCTTAGTTTTACCTCTATCCTTTTTCTGTTCCCAATCCCATCCAGGTCATCACATTAAATTTAGATGTCATATCTTCTTAGGATCCTCTTGGTTGTGACAGTTTCTCAAGTTTTCCTTGTTTCAATAACCATGACAGTTTGAGGAGTACTGGTCAGGTATTTTGTAGAATAATCCTTATGTTTTTCTCAGGATTCTACTGGGGCTGTGGATTTTAGGGAAGAAGACCACAGAGGTAAAGTGCCATCTTAATCATACTATATCAAAGGCACATACTGTCAACAGAGGTGTTCACCTTGATCACCTGGCTAAATGAGTGTCAGGTTTCCCACTGTAAATTACTTCTTTTCCCCCCTCTTTCCATATTGTGCTCATTGAAAGGGAGTCCCTATAGATAGCCTACAAGTAAAATGGGGACTTATGCTCCTCCTCCTCAAGGATGGAGTACCTGCATAAATTATTTGGAATTCTTCTGCATGGATTTTGCCTGTTCTCCCAATTTTTAAATTTATTAAGTCATTTATTTATATCAGAATGGACTCCTGAATATTTATTTTATACTTTGAGTTGTGATCCAAAACTATATTAATTTTGTTGCTCAAATTGTTCCAGCCACTGGGAGTTCTTTCAGTAGCTTCTGTGTCTCTTTTACATACTCTCATTCAGTGATGACTTTTGGGTGATCCATTGCACCAGAGTGGGGAACACAGGTATAACAGTGTGTTGAGAAGTAAATGGTGAAGCAATGGAAGCAGAAAAGCAGTTAAGAGGTACCTCAGATCAAGGCGAGGCTTATTATTTGTCTTTATAAGTCCTCTAGACATTTTAATCTCATAAAAACACAAATAGATAAAAGTTCTGGCTATGTCATAAAAAGCCTCAAAGCAGTCAAAAAATAAAACCATAAAACCCAGAGTGATCTTTGGGTGAACACTGAGGACGCCACTTAAAATTTATACCTGATGAGACTGAGAAAATAGTTACTGTCCTTACTGCTTTCATATTTCTCATACACTATATTTTTCTTTTAACAGAGTAATGTGATAAATGTTAATTATAAAGTGAGTATGCCAGAATTTTTGATGTTCTTGAAACTTCTCTGAATGCCAGCAGTGTAGGATTACAGAGAAAATGACTTGATTTTAGGTCTCATTTAAATTCCTGCAAAGACTTGATCTTTAGAAATGCTATTAAAATGTTTTCCAGCGAGTAGGTAATTTTTCTCACAGTGACTGTCTTCTAGCAGTAAAGCAATTAAAAATTAGAAGACAAAAATTGTTTTCATTTTGTTCTCCGATCATTTCTTCATTTGAATTAACTGATGAAGTTTTAAATTTTTACAGGGGCAAAAGAAGCAAGAGAGTGTTCAGGGTATTGTTTGATAGAGTATGGACAGGTTAAGGATGAAGAGGCAATGTTGATTCATAACTCCCTCCACACATACTATCAGCAGCCATGTTTATGGTTTGGGTCCAGGAAGTCATTTCCAGCATCCATTCTACCAATATTTACTCCATATTTACTTTGTACCAAATAATGTGATAGATGCTGAGGACACTACAACGAATAAGTCATAGTCTTGCTAACAAGCAATTGCTGAGTATAGGCAACATAGATTGGGGGCAGAAAAGTAAACTACAAGTGTAGTACCCTACAAGCTTTATGCTGTATGTGCGAGCTTATAGGAGATACAGCTACCTCAGAAGTGGTCTGGTAAAGAGTCAGGGAAGCTCCTCAGAGTGAAATCTAACTACATCCTGAAGGACAAGTTGTTGGAGGTAATCAGATGAAGGAAGGAGTGCAGAGGAGAGGAGACATTTTAAGCAGGAAAAAGCATAACAGTTAAGGAGTAACAAGTTTTTCAGTATGGCTGGACCATAGAGTTCTAGACCTGCATTGCGCAGTAGAAGTATAATGTGAACCACCCATGTAATTAAAAAATTTTAGTGGTCACATTATGAAAGTAAAAACAGTCAAATAAAATTAATTTAAATAACATTTTTATTTAGTCCAATATTTAAAATCATTTCACCTCAGCATGTAATCAATATGAAAAGTTATTAGACATTTTTACATTTTTTGCACCACATTTAAGAAACCTAGTGTTGATTTACACTTACAGCATGTCTCAATTTGGATTAACCACATTTCAACTACTCAACTACATGTGGCTAGTGGGTACTACATTGGACAGTATAGTCGCAGAGTAAAGTAATAAGATAAATCTACAGAGATAATATGGGAGCAGATTAGGTAGGTATTGTTTGCTGGTGAAGTTATTTAACCCAAGGGCAATGGGAGGTTTTGAGAAGTTTATGCGTGGGAATAATCTGTACTTCATCTTTCACTGTGGAGGTGGGCTTGACCAAAAGCCAACTAGTTCTAGGCAATATGTGATAATACTTTTAAGGAGGGGAGTGATTTGTGTGTGGTGAAAAGTAGGAGTTAAGAGTTAGAAGGAGAGAGTGAACTGAGAAAAGAGACTAGAATGACTATCTCACTTCCACTGGTTCCCCGTTCCTGGGAGTAGCAGAACCATTTTGAGAACTGAGAGAAACAAGAGGAAGAATGACAGGATTGGGAGGTGATGGTATTTAGTTTGGGACATCCGAAATTATAAGAGTTGCCTGTGAGACATCAAGTGGTATGTTCGTATCTAAAAACAGAGAGATGTCATCAACATATAAATAGTAACTGACAACATACCATGCAGTTAGATAAAATTACCTAGGATGAGTGTGTACAACAGTAATTCTCAATCCTGAATTTTTTATGAGAATTACATAGGAGGTGATTTAAAATGCAGAGTTTTGGTCTTTATCCCCAAGATGTCTGTTCATTAGGGCAAGGGCTGAAAACTACACTTTTACTAAGAACCCCTAGAAACTCTGATACTGATCCAAGTGGCTTCTTTAAAGCACTCCTTTATAAACATTGTGTAGAATGATAAATAAGAAGACCCAGGAGAAAATGCCTACACATATGGAAGTGTATATAACAAAAGCCCTTGAAGAAGAAAGGAAAAGAGCCACTAGAGAGGTTAATGAAAAATCAGCAGAGTGTTTCTGTTATGAAAGAGGAGGAGGATCTGGATTCTTACCTCAAAGGGGAGCAAGTCTGAAGATGGGATGGCTAGGCAGGTACCTTAGTTGATGGGGTAGTCAGCATGGGAAAAAGGTGCCACCCTTTGGCTACTTCTCAAGCTGTGTGTCCTAAATATGTCTTCTTAAAGTTACCAATAAACCCATTAAATTCCAGAGTATTTGAAGGAGGAAGTGGTTTACTGCCTTAAAAGGAGCAGAGAAATCAACTAAAAATAGTATTTGAAAATGACCATTTATTTAGTAACTTGGGCCATTGATGGCAATTTGTATGACCAAAAGCCAACTAGTATGGATAGAAGCCCAGTTTCAATAGGTGAGTTGTAAAAGTGGGTTGAGTGAGTGTGTAAAACAGTCTTTATTTTTATTTTTAAGAATTTTGGCTATAAAAGTGAGGAAAGAGAAAGCAGAGTGCATAAATGGACATTCACTTAGGAAATACTAAGAGATGCATGCCCTTCTTCTGAGTCTGTCCATCTTTATTTCATTTCTATGGTGTGGGTTGACTCAATAATGTAAAACTACAAGATCGCTACCAAATGCTTCATAGAATATAGTTATTAAATAATATTGTGTTTATATATTCAAATTAGTCAAATGATATTCAGTTATACTAATTATGACTTTTATTATTACTTTTCAACTAATTATGGTAATGGATAAACCATTTTGCAGAAAAATTATAGCTAATTATTAATGGTTTGAAAAAAGTGCCAACCTGTCATAGGTTGTGGTTGGATGAGGGAAACAAGAAAGGAAAAGAAATTGGGGCCTTGAATCTGAATTTCTTAGTCTTCTTCTTACCTGTCCTCTATTGGTCAATCATGCATATTTGGCAAAGCTTGCCTTCCCAGCCCCAAACTAGTAAGATTCTACCTTTACTTGACCTTGGTTAGTCCAAAAGTCAATTCATCTATCTCTGATAAAGAAGAGCTTACCAGAACTTCATTGTTACAGTAATTTTGTATTAGCTGTTACCTCCTTTTTACTCCTCAACACCACTCCAATTACCGGGTTAATCTAGAACTGAAAGATCACCAGTCACCAAATCTATTATTTCATAATGTAAAGTATCAGTTTAGATATTGCACAAATGCAGTAAATATTTAAAAGATGTGCTTTGCTTCCACTGTGAATATGGAGTGCTACATGACATAAAAATTCAAATAAAATGAAATACAAATAGGAGTGTTAGAACTTCATTTCTAAACATAGCTGAAACTTCAATCAGAACATTTTTGTTGGCAAAAACAAGTTAGTCCTTAGTTTATTAAAAGATTTGAAAATTTAGCAAGTATATTTCCCTTCTCCCCCTTCATTAAAACTTACAAACATAGGAGTAAAGAAATAACAAAGATAAAGCTGTAAAGACAGAGAATGTAGTGGCCAAGAGTAATAAACACTTTTGGAAGATGGAAAGCGATGGCGAATAATCCCTCTAGAAACTTAGTCCCTGGGGATGAGAATGACAGGGAGAATGAAGCCCACTGCTGCTCTAGTACCCCAGAAACACTTGAGAATTGAAAGCACTGTGGCTTCATGAAAGGAGGTGAGAGACAGACCTGGAAATGAGGATATTAGAAAATCTATGTTAGAAGCAGATTCCCGGGTCTTCCAGATTATAAGTGTATATATTTGAGTTAAATCCTAATCTTTCTTATTGAGAGTTAATAGCAGATACCTAAAATTGATGAAATAGCTGGATAAGCATATCACTTTAAAATATGGAGATCGTCGATGGCCATGCCACTGTGAACATGTCTGATCTTGCCTGATCTCAGAAGCTAAGCAGAATCAGGCCTGGTTAGTACTTGGATGGGAGACCACCTAGGAATACCAGGTGCTGTAGGTGTTAAACAATAAAAATAAAAAAATGAATAAAATAAAATAAATATGAGGATAGATTCTTAAGGTTTTGTTCTGAGGAGGTAGATCCTGGAGTTGGTGTTAGACTGCTGTTTCTATTCTACTTGATTTTTAAAATTGTGGTTAAATATCCATAACTATTTCAGTCATTTTTAAACGTATAATGCCCAAGCAAAGAGGTTTTATTATTTTTATTAAGAGTGGATGAAAATGAATTCATTTATAATTTTTATATTTTTTCTTGCTGGTATCTAAGATACAATCAAATTGAGCAGATTTAATCATTAGTTCAGTAAAATGTACATAAAACTTACCATTTGAACTAATTTTAATTACATAATTCATTGGCATTAAGTACATTCACAATGTTGTGTAGCCATCATAACTTCCCATTTCCAATTTTTTCATTAACCCAAACAGAAACTCTATATCCATTAAACATTAACTCTCCATTCTCTCTCTTAACCATTTCCTCACACCTTATACCCTCCAGGCCCTGGTAACCTCTGTTATAGTACTCTCTGTCTTTATGAATTTACCTATTCTAGGTGTCTATCAATGGAATCATAAAATATTTGTGTTTTTGTGAATGACTTATTTCACTTAGCATAATGTTTTCAAGATTAATTCATGTTGTACCATGTATTTCTATTTGAATTTTAAAGCTAATGTTAATGTATTACCTTGGGAAAAATATAAATTAAACAAAATCCTGCAAAGTATTGCTCATTTTATAGGTATTTAAAACAAAGCTGAATGATCAGGTTAAGAAGGGTCTTTCAAGTCCACAGCTAGTAAGTTAATACAGTTGGGGCTCCAGTTTGATTGTCTCCTTGACACTTATCAAGTCCAACAATTTCTGTCTATCCACTATCACGTAACACATGGACTTGTAGAGGGTGTAGATTCTTATAAATCTAAGCACTGAGATGAATCTTTAATCTCCTAAATGAACTGCACTTTTAATATGATGGTATATATTTGCCTGCACCTGACCAGTTCTTCCTTGATTAGCACATTAGTAGCTCATATTTACATGTCTGTGATCAAAGTCATTAACACACACTTCATTCTGCCTAATTTTTCGTACAACCGTACTGGTATAAATAAATATTTGAACAACTACATCAAATCACCATAAAGAGGGGAAAGCTTTCAATTTAAGAGGCTGTACAGTAAACATCTCCCTTGTAATTGATTCAAAGCTAGTCAAGTTGAAGATAGAGCAAAAATATATATATGTGTGTGTGTGTATATATATATATGTGTGTATTATATATATACATATATATATGTTCACATTATAAGTATCTTGAAATATTTTTATTCTATCCTTTATTACATTTAAGCTGTCCATTGAACTGCAACATTTAATGGAGTGGGAAGTTTATGGTTCTATAGATTTTTGTTTTTAATTACCAACTTTTGCAGAAAGTAATGTAGCTATTTTCACAAAAATGAAGACTTTGATATAAGAGGTAAGGTAATGTAAGAATTAATTAGAGCCACACTGTCTGGACTGGGCTCCTGTCACTGCCACATTCTATGTAACCACTTCAGTTTTCTTCATCTATGAAATGGGCATAATAATATCTACCTTGCAGGGCTGTCATAGAAATAAAATGAGCTACCATATTTAAAGCATTTTAAATGACACCTGGCACATTTTAAACCATATACCTTCTTGTGTTCAGGGTGGGAAAAAAGACTGTGAAACATAGCTGCTTAAAGAAAGCAACTGTCATTGTAATTGGAATGAAACTTGAGGGTAATGAAATCATCGGAGGCTGTAGATGAGATCATCTACAAGAAAAAAAGCCAAGCATAGTAGTTGCTAACTACTGGGTGCTGCCAGAATCATTCCTCAAAAAAACATTAAGAAGTTTCTAAAACTTCTCTAAAGATGTGTGCTGGTAAAAAGAGGTGGTATATGGGAATCTAAGAAAGTAAAAGTGATTTATTCTAGTGAAAATAAAATATGGTTTGGGCTTAGAAACAGAGAAAAATTTGGAAATCCCTACAAACTAGTCTTTGTTTTGACAGTTTATTTATTGCCTTGCCTAATATTTAGAATTTTGCTGCATCATTGCTGTCAAATTTTTAATAAATAAAGGTAAGCAATATTTGTTAAGATAAACCAAGTGTGTCTTGACTTTAAAACATGTACTTGAATGTTTTCATAAATGTCAGTTGTGAAGCGGGACTCATTATTAATTATTTTGGAAGCCCTAGGCAAGATTTGAAATTTGCTCTCATGTGATGACATTTTAAAATGAATTTAAAAAATGAGTTAATCAGTTGAGCAAATGAACCTGTTTTTAAAAACATTTACATAACTTACTGCTAATTCATTTCCATGTTGATAATTTTCCTTAAAGTGTAACCATCCACAAATACTCTTTAAATTTTCGATATTCGTGTAGATATTTATGTCCCTTTCTTTTTTAATCCTTTAAACTTGAAGGGAGGGTTTGTTTTGGAAAGTTGATTTCTGATGTGTCTCCAGAGTTCCAGAAGATCCAAAATGGTCACCTGTTGGCATCTAGGCCCCATGACTAGGCTGTCATGGCTGCTTACCAAGTCTGTGGTTTGTTTGTTTGTTTGTTTTGTTTTGTTTTGTTTTTCATTTTAGTATTCTATAAGTGAACAAGGCTGGTTAGAACCAGATTGAGAGTTACTTATTTGTCTAGTTTTCCTTCTGTCCCTTTGTACCACACTACTGTTAGAAATCTAGATAATCATGTTTTCTCCTTCTTAAAACTTCCTCTTCACAAAAGCCATGAAAAAATATACTCTCACAGAAGTATAAATACATAGTAAATGATAGTGACTTCCCTCAGGGTCAAAATCACTTTGATTTCAAGGCCCAGGACTGAAGTTCTAAATGTGGAATTCTAGGGATTGACAAGCACAATATAGTAGGTTTGGGGCAAGAAGAGTTCCTGGCACCAACGTATATGCAAATGTGTGGTCTGCTGGTTATCCTAGCTCTAGCTCAAAGCTTCCTGCTTTTTTTTTTTTAATTCTTCTGAGTGGGTCTTCCTCTTTTTCCTAGTCTAGTTCTCATATCTATTTTTGAAAGGACTTAACCATGGTGAATCAGAGACTTTAAGCCTCTCCATTATTGTTTCTTCCAGTAGGAATGTCTAATGCTAAAGGCATTTTGTTTGTAGTGCAGTGAATTAAATCAAGGATTCTGGGTAGCCTAATATTAGCATCATCTAGGCAAATCATTTGGAAGTAAATTTTTCTAATCTTAAGTGGAGAGTTGCTTGAACTGTTTCATTTCTCCAATCTATTTTTGTTTCTGCAGATAGCATGAAACTCATTTTGTTGCATAGGCCAACCAACTCCAAACATTCTCACTTGACAGGCACATCAGTCAAATTTGTCTCTCACCAGGGTGTGATTGGTTCATGTCTACCTGTCGTTTTGGGCTTTGAGGAGGAGAATAGACTTGTCAATTACATGGGTCCTACTCTTTAGAAAGGACTCCTCTAAAGTGAACGTCCATCCAATCTCTCGGGGTTATTTGTCTTAATTTTGGGAATGGCAAGTCTTTAAATGAGTAGATCCATAACATTATGGTGGAGCTGTAAATTCTCAAGGGATCAGAAAAAGATCCTGACCAAGGGCTTGACATGTTACATATCACACAGTACCATGGGCCTTCAAAGAACTTTTTGCATTTCTCTGGCTTCAGATCTGGATCTGGTGCCTTAATATCCAGGCTGAAGTAGTCAGTCTCTAAAAGTGAATAATCAGCTGTTAATTTTGAGGCCTACGTTTATAATGTATTTTTGAGGTCTTCTTTTCCCAAATCTTTAACAGTTCTTTCTGGTAATTAGTACCCCCACCTTAGGGTGAATATCAATATAATTTAGTCTTCCTTGTACTCTTGCCTCTAAGCATAACCTTCTCTGAACCAAACTATTTTGGCCATGTAAAAATCAATTTAAAATGAACATGAATTTAAGGAGGTTTCTTTATCTTTGGTTACTACTAATCTTGATTCATGAAAATAACGATTGACTTTGAAAGATCTAATTTCTTAGAATCAGTCATGTTCTTTATAAATTTAATGAAAGTTTCTTAAATTTGTTGTGAATGACAATTTTATCCTCTACTAGAGGAAAAACTAAGTTATGACCTGGATTTTAGTTAACAACTGAAGATTGAGGTATGAAGTGTGGTTCTTATTTCCTTTACTTATTTTAGCAGGTTCTTTTCTAATCCTGAGGGGCAAAACAAAGGCCATTAGACTTATATTAAGCCTCAAAAAAGGTAGATTGGTCATGCTTAAAATTTCAGATACGCAAAATAAAATTGTGAACGAAGCAGTGTGAATAAGCAAAACGAATAAAAGGTAAACCATTTACACATAATTCAATATTCTCTCTTCCCCCAAGGAATAGCAAATCAGATACATTGTTTTTATAGTTCAGATGAGCTTCTTTATGAATCAAATGAGATGGCTAGAAAAAAATGTCCTGCCCTTTCAGAAAGCTCTGTGATTCTAACATATTAGAAATTCCTTACCCTGACACATTCCTTGTATATAAAACTAGTAAAAATAAAAAATGCATCACAGTGCTATTTTTGCTGTACTCTCCATTGTTTAACTCAGCAGGTGATTTTGAATAAGGCTACAAGTCATTTTCTGAGATTTCTTTTTCCCAATAGTAAAATTCGTATACTCATTTGCAGCTCATTTCCCTCACCTGGTAATTTTCTTCTAACCCCTGCCTTAACAACGTGAACATACTTGATCATATACGAATGTTTGGGTGAGTTTGTAAAGGAAGTAGTAGGAGACATGGTCTATCTTCAAGTAGCTTACCCTATAGTTTTATGCAGGGATAGTATTAAAAATAGGTAACAATTAGTAAAAGCATAGGCACAAAACAATTAGAATGCAGGCCTTTGACAAGAAATAGATCCTGTAAGTTTCCTTCTTAGCCAGGCATTAACCTTCTAAGTTCCTGAAATGTGGGTGGTCTGGGGAATCCTGGGAGAAAGGACTGGTGCAATGGGTGGGAATCACTGGGGAGTTCCATTCAGAGCTGCAGATGTTGACTAACTTGTATTGATGTATTTCAACACCTAATCAATGAGTTCAGCTGTACCTATCCAGTTAGCCTTGTGCATCATACATAACTAAAAAGCAGTGTGGGCACTCTAAAATATGACAACTGTAAGTACTACATTTTATTTATATTTAGAAGATATTGCATATATTTAAAGGATGCTGATAATACGTTTGATAAGATTATTATGAGCCTTAAAATATCAGGGTAATTTGGAAGCTTTTTGGTTTTGGACCCAAAAGATGTACTATATTGGTACGTAGTATGCATACTATGTTGATTTTATGACATCTAATGACTCTAGTTCTCATTTTATTAAATCCAGGACTTCACAATAAATTAAAGCAGTTTCCTTAATTTATCTGTGAATCTTAAGACCATGTTCATTGTCTCCTAGTTAGTGACAATGGTTAGACCTGAAACTAGGATTACAACTTGATCTCATTCCTCTACACCTCAGGCCTTCTTTTGCCTAATAGCAGCTGTGGAAACCAACAGGATTGAGGCTATTCCATACATATAAGAAGCTTAGTATCCTTCCTGGCTGTCAGTAGGCTTTTGTAAACACCTAAAAGATGTTCTTTGTAGAGATACAAAACAGAAACAAAACAACCTTTCTTCATGTCGGTAAATATGCAGACTAGCAAGAATATGTAGCTATACTAACTGGGTTTCATCTCAACAATTCCTCCCTACCCTATCTTGGGCAAATTACTTAACTTCTTGTGCCTTAGTTTGCTGATTGGATAATACCCACCTTACTGTGTTATGAGGATGAAATGAACATATATGTAAAGCACTTAATAAATACCTGACGCATAGTAAATCTTGCTTTTACTATTGATCATGGTTTTATGCACTCTGCAAGGCACCCCCAGAGTTCTATTAGAGATTCTGGCTGAATACAGGAACAGGCACACCAGACAGAATATGGATAAGCCTCACCATGGAGATTGAAATAAGTGCAGGAAGCAGAGTAATGAGCAAAGGGAAGGTGTCCAGAGCCATCTTTTAAGGAAGTATGGGCTGTGAATTGCTTAAGAGGAGGGTAGGAGGCAATTCAGGTTTCAAGTATGGTGTGAGCCAAGGAATGGGAGCAAGAACGAGCAGGACGTAGGCAGGAGTCCATGGAATTTCTGGGCTGGATGCGGGGTTTTTGCCGTTTGTTGGGTGTTAAATCACGAATGAAGCAGTAGAGAAGGTGGTGGAAAAGCCTTGGAAAGTGAGCGAAAGCCTCAAGAATGATCCAAGGGCGTGCCATGCTCAATGGACCCAACTTTGTCTTTAAAGTTTTGGAAGGCTCGCCGGAAGTGCGCTTTAGAATAAAATTGTGGGGGCGGCGGGAGTGGGGCGAGAACTATGCAGAAGACCTCGCACGTGTGCCACCAAGTAAATGCTCCTTGTTGCCCTGAGACGGAAAGCTTACTTTCTTCACAAAGGAGAGGAGTGACATTCGCGTAGATGTTTAACTCGCGTACAGATTGACATCCTAAGCGAACGATCGGAAACCTCTGGGCTACAGCGTTGTGCTCAGCCCTCTCAGTCCTCATCCGCCTCCCCAGGCCTCAGCAACCGACGACCCAAACCGGGAGAAAAGGAGTGGTGAAGGGCGCTCCACGCATGCGTTAGAGGCCGCCCCAACTCCCCCACGCCGTTCTTTCTCGGAACAAAACTAGCGCGGAGCCGCGGGGCTCCGCAGTTTGCGTACACTCGCATGGACGCTGGCTCCGACCGTCGGCGTGGGACGCGCGCGTGGTGCGGTTCCCCTACGCCGCTTGCGTTGCCCTGGTGAATGGCTGGCGGGCGCGTGTACGCCTAGAGCGTAGCACCCATCAGGCGGAGCGGGTGCGGCTGCGCAGGGACCTGAGTGGGCCTTGTACGCCGCTGGCGTAGTGTGGCGTCTGACGTGCGGGCTTCCGCGACGCAGGTAGCGCAGCGCGCTTTGGTGAATACACGATTTGGTGCAGCCGGGCTTTGGTACCGAGCGGAGAGGAGATGCACACGGCACTCGAGTGTGAGGTAACTATAAAACCCCGATTTGTTTACATTCCCTCCCCCAGAACCGGCCCCAAGCGCTGCGGAGGCTGCGAGTCCCGGGACGGCGGCGGCGGGGGGGTGCGGGGTGTGTGTGCCGGGGCGGGGGGGGGGCGCGAGGAGAAAGGGAGACTGGAGAACCTGGGAGTCGAGGCTGCGTCCCTCGGGGATCCTGCCCGCCGCCGCCGCCGCCGCCGCCGCCGCCGCTGCACAGTCCGCGGCCGCGGCGGAGCCGGAGCTCAGCGCGCGGGGCTGCGCGTGGGGCGCGGCGGCTCCTCGTGTGCGCCCCCGGCCGCCGCGGGCTGGGCGGCGGGGCGGGCCGCCTCCGCCCCGCGTGCAGCGCGGGGCTCCCGCTTCAGCCTCCTGTGGGAGCGGCGCGTGGAGAGGGTGACCGCCGGGCGGGCGGCGGCGGCGGTTGGGGGGCCGCGCGCGGGCGGCCATGGGGGCCGAGGGTGGCAGGATGTGCGGACCTGGGCGTGGAGCGGTCGGGGTGGGGTGGGGTCGGGTCGAACGCCCCGGGTTGTTCCCGGGCCCTTCCCTCCGGTCTGTTCCAGGGTCGGGCGAGGGGACCCAGGGATGGAGCCTGGCGCCGCGGTTCCGGCCCCGGGAGGCTAACGGACGGTGGTGCCGGTGCTGGGGCGGCGCGGGAGGCCTCGTGGGAGACCTCGTGGGGCGGGGGGAGCTTCTGATGACCAACCGAAACGCCGAGGTGGGGCGCAGGGGCTTCACGTGGAAGCCTGCTGGGGGTCCCGGAGCTGAGGGCTCCGAGGGGGTGGGCAGGGAGGTGGCGCCGCGGCCGGGCTTTGTTCCTGAAGGCCCTTGGGCGGGGAGCGGTGTGGGGCCCGGCTGGGCGAGTATGTCGGGCGGCCCCCCCTCACCGGGTAGAGGGATCTGCCCGACCCCTAATGGTTCTCCCTTGGGACCCTTGAGTGTCCCAGCTAAGAAGGGGGCCTTTGGAGGGCGCGGGGAACAAGTGACGTTGAAGGTCTTCCTTCCTTCCTGTGGCTTCTGTAAAGAAATGTTCACGTGGGGGGAGCCTGTCCACATGGCCTGTCCTGAGGAGCTGGGCACGAGGAAGAAATATCAGCAGAATCCTAAGTCTTCAGTTGGAAGGGTCATTCCCTCAAGTCCCTGTTTTAAGTAATAAAGAGTGACATTAAAGCACGTAATTTTTTAAAAAGATTGTAGGTTTTGCTGTCTTTTATTAAAAAAAAACTTTCATTTAATGTCTTTTACACTATTAAGTACTCCAGTTTCACCTTAACTGAGCCATTCTTGATGGAGCAAAACTCATGTGACAGGTTTGCATTTCATTTGTGTGCTTATCTAAATTCTGTATAGTTAAGAACAAGGCAAGGTATTGGATAAAGTGGAGAATTTTGAATGTAGTTAATTTTTGTAATGCAATTGAAAGTCTTAAGACTCGCGTACTGTTTTATATTATTGGGGCTTCCTGTTCTACAAATTTCGAATATCTTATGAGTCTGTTACTTATTCAAGATCTTGGGAGTCCATACCAGACAACCTACATCCCCTACCTGGCTAGATTCTGGTAGAGGGAGAGGGAAATACGTGGTATCAGTGATAGTGGTATGAAGAAAATAAAAGTGTTGTACTAGAGGGACTTTTAAGCTTGTGTGATGAACCTCAGAATGTCTTTAAATGTATGAAATCAATAGAATTGCAACAGAAACCAATTTTGAAATATAAATATCAGTATTATTTATGAAGTCATCCATGGTTTAGTAAATCATTAAATATTGAGAGTAGTGGCAGGCCTGATGACAAGTGATCTTTAGAGGATTTAATTTGATTTGTAGTGATAAAGTTTCAGGTAATGCATGTTATTGTGATTTTTGCCTATATTCATAACTGAAGGAAAAATCGAATTTTAGCGATTAAAATTAAGATGTGTCTTTCCTGTCAAAATTCACAAACCTGAATTTTATATACAGACCCCTGGATAAGAACTGTTCTAAAATGACTTGGAGCTACTTTAAAAGAGGAGGGTAGGGAAGACCTCTTTTGGGGTGACATCAATAATATATTGCATGAGGATAGTCTGTATTTGCTCTTGTAACAGTGTATATTCCTCTGTCAGCTTAAAAGCTGATACAGTTCTTCCTCCTTTTTAGTACCTGATTTGAAGTACTTTTAGGAGGCCTCAAGTTTAGTATGCAAAGTACTACTGTAGGGGAACTTTTTTATTTAAGCTGATTTTTTGAGAATATAGGATATAGGTGTTATAGCTAGGGAAATTATTCAGTGGGAATGATCATTTGCTTTTAAAGAATTTATCTTGTTATACTATTACCCCTCCCCCATCAATCCCTAGTATCGATAAGAATCAAGAACTTTGGAGTTCAAAACCGTGACCCAATATTGACTAGTTTGGTTACTTTTGAGCAAGTTGTTTTACCTTAATCTTTTATCTGTGAACTAGAAGTACTAAAAAAACGTTTACTGTGACCATTAAATGACATAATGAAACAAAGGGCTACAGGTACTTAATTTTACCTTTTTTTAATGTATAAAAGTTTGTTATTTAGCAGTTGAAGGACTACTTTCTGCGTTGTCTTTTCATCTAGTATTTGATTACCCCCAGAATGTGTTTTAGTGCTCTCTACTGGGCCTTTGTTGAGGACACAGGTATCCTGTTATAGTTAGTAACACATAGAATTTTTTCTGCTTCTCTTGCATTTTCTAACTTATAATTTCATGCATACATCTTGTTTTCCCTTCCAGACTAAATTTCTTGAGGGGGACATACTCCACAACTTTTTGTCACATGATGCTCATGACACATTATTCAATAAATGTGTGAACCTTGTCAGGCTCTTTATTGAAGTTTAAAATGTTTATTGAGTGAAGCACAACTTCAATTTAGCATTAACCCAATGAAGTAATTTGAGTAAAAATGTCAGCCCTTGTGTATGTAGTGTCTGCCTTAAGAATGAATGGAAATGCCATGTGCTTCCTTTGTTTTATATCAAAAGAACATTACCTCTTGTGCATTTTAAACCGATAAAAGATGGGAAAGTACACAGTAGAAAAGGGGAAAAGTGCAGGCAATTAAAACAGAAAGCTGATTTTTTTCTTTTTAATAAGTTTTATAGCACTATTAAGTCATCTTTCATTATAAGTGAGATTCTCAAAAATTTACTAGCTTTTTTTAAGTTTATAGGTTAGAACTGAGTGTCCAGTCTGTCCCAACAGTTTGATGCTGCCCCCTAGTGTTTGGTTCCCCTTGAAGTTTTCTTGAGCTTAGCTTCACCTCTTCCTAGAACAAGATCTATTTAAATTACAATTAGATTCCTTAGTGCTGTATATCTAGCCTGTCTTGGGATTTCCTCCAGCTGTTTAGTGTTGCTTTTAAGATGACCATAGCCATTTTGAATTTGTTAACTTTGATTGATTCCATAGTTATTTTTAATTGGCTAACTGATTGCTTTTAGCTCCCAGTTTTCCAAATGGGTGGAGATAAAAAAGTACAATGCCTAGTTTCCTTGCAGGAATATATGTGGGATTTTTCAAAGCAGGAAGAGAATTATATATTAAAGGCAAATCTTTGAAGCTAGCTTTCTTTCTTTATAAATAACAACAAACTTGTTAATTTGATCTTGGCTTTGTCTTAAAAAGAGTGATAAAAATTTGTTTTGTGGCTCAGTCTATTCCCATACAACTTTGTATTGCCTTGACATTACTGAAAATAAAATTTGAAAATGCTAAAACCACATGGTGAACTTTTTTTAATTCAAATTTATTTTTAGCTAGTTTATTTTAACTAGAATGAGCTCTGAAAAATAGTCTATAGGACCTTTAATAACCACAAGATTTTCTGTAGTCATTTATGTAAACTAGGGTTTCAAATCATAGCAGTTATCGATATTCTACACTACTTTTATCATTGTTTTCATAAGTTCTGTGAGTCACATGACAGGTTTTTCAAAAATAAGCAGATACATTCTCAATAAAAATTTACCACAATCAGTATTCTAAAATGTGTTCAGTAAGTATGAAGACAATTGACAACATTGTAAAGTTTTAAACAACAGCATTGAAATTATTTTCAACTGCTTAAGGGATACAATTTATTGTTACACCACATAAATATAGCATCAATTTATATTTTTCTAATCAGAAGATAAAGATTTTTTTTTGGTTGACAGGTGTAAGGATTGGATATTTTAATTTTTAATATTAGATTTCTCATATTAAAAGATGCTATTAGAATGGGGTCATAGTGGTAGTATTCACAAGTATAAGGATAAAGTCTAAAATCTTATTCATTGTTTAAATTATATTCAGTAAGTGATAGATGATTTTATAATTACCTAATTTTATAATTACTTATTATATTGAAGATACTTTACTACTAAAGGAGAAGGAGGTATCAGATTATTTTTGTCCTTGTGTTAACATTTCGAAAATATATTTACTCTTAATTTGTACTCTGTTTTGCGGGACCATCCATCCCATTCAGGAAAAGAGGTTTTTGGGGTTTAAAAAAGTGAGTCAGAATATTGTAGGAAGTATCTTTATCCTATTACTATGGTAAGATAATGTACTTTTATAAAACCAGAAATGTTATTAGAATTGCTGTGGGCTATGTATGAATTATTTTTAATCCTCTCATAATTAATACTTGTCAGTGATCACTTTAGTTTTTAGATTTTCATTTATATAGAAAGAAAATCTAAATAGCTTTCAATTGTAGTAACTAGTTTACAAGATATACATTCCACTGTTCTATTCAGTGTCTGTAAATACAAAAGAGACCGTTTCAGATGTGTCTTCACACTTCTTCTAATTTTTTTCTCAACTCACTTTATACTATGAATTCTTGAGTTTTAAGATAGTGGTTTCCCCAACAGTTGTCTGTTGAATTTTGATAATTTTTTTAAAAATGTAGATTAAGGCAGGGGTCAGCTAGCTGTGTCCCATAGGCCAAATCAGCCTGCTTTTGTAAATATTAGTGGAACACAGACGACTCATACGTTTATGTGTTGTACATGGCTTCCTTTGTGCCATAACGGCAGAATGGAGTGGTTGGTATAAAGAAAAACTATACCACCCGCAAAACCTAAAATATTAACTATCTGGTTCTTTTAAGCCTACCTGTCCTAGGTCCAGTTCTTACTCTTCTATCATTATTTGACATGTTGCTATTATTTAAAAAAGTATTTCCCTGAACCTATATGAGTAAAATAGTGAAGGGTTCAGTCAAATATATTAGTAATGTGAGTTCTTGGGTATTCTTCCCTTAAATAGTGTAGAAGCTTTTCATCTCCCCCTTTCCATTTTCTCTCTGTAGGAGATATTACACCTTTTTTCTGCTTGGAGTTGGATTGGGAAGCCCTTGGCCTTCAACTCCAAGCTACCATGTAACACTATCACACTGTCTCTACTACTTTTGTAGCATCTCTCACAGTTTACTAATTTGGAATATGTACTTCCTTCAGAGGAGAATGTTTCATGATTGTTTTTATGCCTTCTTCTTGCCTTTGTCGCTCGCCTTTTCCTTCTTTTTTCCTCCTCTTTCTCCTCTCCACTGCTCCCCCCTTTCCTTATAAAGCAATTCATGATTATATATTTGCTGGCCAAATATTTTGGTGAATCATTATTTTGTTTATATGTGAAGAAGTATACTTTGTGCTGTTATACAGGAAGATAGTCTCTTGATGAAGGAGGCTGTGGAAAGATTGATCTACATACCTTACCAAGATAAAGATGTTTATAATAACATTTGTTATTAAGTAATAAAACAATGAAATCAGTAGAACAATTAATATTAGAAAAACATGATTATAGCGTATTTACTTATTACTTAATAAAATTTGTTATAGAGAACAAAATAGAGAACAGCTAGATACTATGTGTTATATGTAATATATATTATAAAATGGAGAACAGCTAGATACTTTGTATTACATATAACATATATACAATATATATATAATATATATGTATATAAAGTAATGAGACTTTGTTTTCTAGTTCCGTCAATACTTGAGTGCAGAATTTCAAATGACTTCATGACTTTTTTAATGTTTAGAACATACTTTAAAAATATTTAATTAGGGTATTCTAGTTTCAAATAAAGTGAATAATTTGAAGTATATAACTAGCATAAATAAAAAGCTCATGTTCAGGAAAATAATCATACCAATTAAAAAAAAAACAAGGAAATCGGAAAGATATGCTAAAATATCACTGAAAAAGATTTTTAAAAATGTTTATTATAAATATTGTAGTACATTATATGATTTATAATATGTAAAAAAAATGTTAGAGCTTTCCTATGAAGGTTTTTGCCTAAACACAAGTATTTGAAAATTTTATTGAAGCTAAAATATAAACTTTCTTTGTTAACAGGTAGATATGTAAGAGTATTGTTGACTAGTCAATGGATGTTATTTTTCCCCCAAAAAAATGGATGTTAGAGATTCTAGTTCTTTAGAGATTGTGTTAATTATAATTATAGTTTTTAAAAGAAGAGAATACACATGGGGAGAAGAAATGTCTTAATTTAGAAATCAGAAGAAATTACAAAAAATTTGTAGAGCATATACATGAAAATGGCATGTAATGAAAATTCCTGGGGCATATACATAAAAACATCCGTAAAAGGCAAAATCATTGTAATCAAAATTAAAAGGCACTGGACAGAACTGAATATGTTTTTTGCAGAAAATACGACCCAGTTATGTTATAGAAAGCACATATATGTTGATAAACATAGTGAGACACCAGGAATAATTTTAAAAGTATAAATAAAAATAAGAAGCTCTTTTACTTACTCCAAAATTAATACCGTGTGTTAATGAGAATGTTATGATCATACTACTGGTAGCACTATAACCAAACTTAATTTCTCTAGGAATCAATTTGGAAGTATGTCATGAGACCTTTAAAATTTTTGTTTTGCTCTAAATCTCAGATTTATCCAAGCAAGTAACCAAAAATAATAGCACAAATTGGAATTAAAGTGGTTGCATATTGTGATTGAAACTTTGCAAATTCCTGTGAAAATCTTCAGAGTAATTTTCTTCTGCACAAGACATAATGTGATTTTGTTAACAAAATAAGATTTGTTAATAGCTTTTATTTTTAGTTTTTTTATTTTGTGTGAATATAGTTTGAATAATTAAATATTTCTGTCAAGTTTTTAGGGAAAAGGTGAAAAATGAGTCCCCTTTCTTTTTTTATGTTTTGCTTAGAGAGACAGGAACTTTTTAAGTCAGTTCCTTTAGCTATTCACTGCCACATCTCCAACATGTTCATTTTTAATTTTAGCCACTATCTTTTTATTGAAAGATAAGGATTTAGCATTATTCCCAGCTGTCCATGTACCTTCTCATTTCCTAAACCCCAGTTTTTCATTATAATTATATTGGAATTTTGGTTTACAATAGCATTTAGTATTATAATTTTTAACTATAAATGTTATTTACAACTGAGCCATTGTAATAAACTGTTTCCTTCACAATATTGTTTTTCCGGCTTAATAATTTTCTTGATATTTTTTCCTTTTGATTTTTTTTTTTAGTTCCTTTATAGTAAAAAATCTACCCAAGCTCTGTGTATCTGAATGTAGCTTTGTAAGTAAAAGGAATGTGCCCTAAGAAGACTCTATGTTTATAGAAAAATTTATGTAGTTTTTATATATTGGACATTGTTAGACTTGATAATAAAGATGGATCAATAAGGAAATTGGTAGTTTGCTAGTAAAAATTAGGTAGTTTTCACATCTGAATTACACTTTTGGGTAAGATTCTGCTAAAATGGCAGAATTAAATCATTTCATTTTGTTCAACAATCAAGAAGACCTTGATGGTTTAAATTAATTATAAAGACAGCTGAAATTAACCAGACAGAAAGCTGCCCTGGTGGGCAAGAAGTAGTCTGTGCTGTCAGCATCAAAAAATGCCAATGTTATAAAAGATTGCATTTGGACGTTCCATAATTTTTTTTTTTAACCTCTTGGAAAGGAAAGGTAATTTTACACTTGATCTTAGCCAAAAGACTGAGAAGCGATAGGGAAAGGTAGTATTAGCTGGCATTACTTACGAATGGCAAGCTGGTGCATAATCAGAGATGTGTAGCAGTGATGCTGCTGAGAAAGGAAAACACACAGGGAAGAATGAAGATGATGGAGTGATAAAGATTTGAAGCAATGGTAGTAGCTATTAACTCAGTGGTAATGAGTTAAAAGAGAACAGAACACAGCTCTGCAGGTTGAAGATGAGTACTCCAGCTTTGGATATGGTTGTGCAGGGATTGAGTGGTTGAAGCAACAGAAAGTTTCTTGAGACCGAGGAAACATCTGAGGTTGAAAGCTTGGGTTTTTGATCTTTTAATTGCCATAGAACCACCCATTTCTCTTAACTTTTTATGTGAAAATTTTCTTTTTGTTTTAAAATTTTTTCTTGTTTAGTTGAGGGTTCTGTTAATTGCAACCAAACCATTGTTGAAATATTTTTTAAATTCAGAATATTTTTTAACTTCAAAATATTACAGTAAAGGTTTTAAAATGTGTATGTCTCCTGTGCTTAAGTGAGTTTCTCTACTATAAATAGATAGAAGTGGACTTCGGGGGCTATAGAATATGTTCATATTCAGCTTCATGAGATGTCAGATTGCTTTCTAAAGTGGTTTTTACCGATGTATACTCCCACCAGCAGTGTAAGATAGTTTCTGTTTGCCTTCATTACATCTTTGCTTAACATCTGGAATTGTCAGATATTATTTTTAGCCTAGTAATATTTTGGTGCATTATACAGAATATTAATGATCATGTTGCTGTAGTTGTCTTTGCAATATTGGAGATTTTTGTAATGTAGATATATGTGTGTGTGTGCACGTATGTATACATATATAGATATGTACTGTATATTCTGGATAATGATCTTTGATATGCATCATTTGTATATATACCTTGCAGATATCTTCTAGGGTATGGATTATCATAAGCTTTGTTTTTGATATTCTTTATTATAGAGCAATACTTAAAGAACTTAATTTAATTAAATTAAAATTTTCCTTTAAGATTTGTGCTGTCTGTGTCTTATCTAAAAAATCTCTGTCCTAAAGTCATGATGCCCTCCTATAGTGTCTTCTTAAACTTGTTAAGAATTTTGCTTTTCAGAAATAGGACTTTAATCTTCTTGGAGATGACTTGTTTATAGTGTGAGGAAGAATCATTTTTTTCACACTATTATTCTCTTTCTGAACTCAGCTTTCTTCCTCAGGTCTGTTTGTCTTTCCCTGTGCTATTTATATGTGATGGTTTCTTTAGTGTTTGTTATCTCCTGATCAACCTAATATATGTAAAGTTCATCTGTTAATGTCTTAAGCCATTATTTCATTTATATGCCTATGTAATAGTTCATTGTAAGATTATTTTTTATTTGTTCATTCTACTGATAAATGTTTGACTTTTTTTTTTGAACTATAATAAATAATGATTATGTGAACTTTCATGTTCTTATCTTATTGGTGTCCCTATATATGCATTTCTGTTGAACATATTCCCAGGAGCAGAATTGCTATGTGAGTGGATATACTTATGTTCAGTCTCTGGTAGATCCTGCCTAACAGTTTTCCAAGAGATATACCAATCTGCAGTCTCACCAACAGTGTATGCAGTTTCCAGTAGACTCCATGTTTTTGCTTACATCTTTTATATTCTGTTCATTCTGGTCAGTATATAGTGGTATCTAATTGTGATTTTAATTTGCATTTCTCTGGTAACTACTGAGGTTCAGAATCTAATACATTTCTTAGTAATTTAGCTATTCTTTTATGAAGGGCCTGTTCACATTTCCTGCCTATTTTTCCATTGAGTTGTATCATGGTTTTCATCCTAATTTGTGGAAATTCCTTATGTATGCTTGACTGGTAACACTGTAGCAATCTTCTCTCAATCTGTGGCTTACCTTTTTAATCTCTTAATGATAACTCTTGATGAACAGAAATTTCTTAATTTTAATGTAGTCTACTTTATCAGTCTTTTCTTTTATAATGCTTTTTGTGTCCTATCTTGGAAGGTTTGAAGCTAGTCTCCCTAATAAATCTTGTAGATCTGCACTTTTCCAGTACAGTAGCTAGTGGTAGCCACATGTGGATAATAATGAGCACTTGAAATGTAGCTATACTGAATTAAGATGTTCTGGAAGTGTAAAATACATGCCAAATTTAAAAGTCATAGCTTAAAAAAGAAAATAAAAACCTGATTAATTTTCATATCAATTATATGTTGAAACAATATTTTGGGTATAGTAAGTTAAATAAAATAGAACATGAAAATTACTTTCATCTGTTTATTGTATAAAACTTTAAAATTACATAATTGATTCACATAATATCTCTATATTCTACAACCATGCTGTGATGATGGACATGTTCTACATCTGTACTGTCCCCTACAGTAACCATGTGGCTGTTGAGCATTTGAAATGTGGCTTAGAATGGCTAAGAAGCCATTTTATTTAATTGTAGTTAGTTTAAATTTAAGTAGCCACACATAGCTAGTGGCTGCCATATTGGACAACACAGTTTGGGGACATTTTATATTTTAACATTTATTATTTTAGACTTAGGTTTACAGTCCATCTGTAATTGATTTTTGGATTGGGGCTAAGTTTTATTTAGTTTTTCTTCTATGTAGAAATCTCATTGACTAAGTACCAAGGAATAGAGAATCCTTTCCTATTTTTTCAACTGTTTTATTTCTTTGGTATGTTTGTTTTTTACCACCACCACTTTGTCTTTAGTAACTGGTAGAGTTAGTGCTTCTGTCTTGTCCTTCAAGAGTGTCTTGTCCTTTCTTGGCCCTTTCTATTCCACATAAATATTAAAAATACCTCATTAATTCTCACAAAATTACTTCTGGGATTTTGATTGAGATTACATTGATCTGTATCTCATCCAATCATAAGCATGATATAGTCATCCATTTATTTAGGTCTTTTCATTTCTTTCAATCATATGAGGTTTTTTTTTTTTTAATGTAAAGGCCTTGAATATTTGTTAGATTTATTCCTAGCTATTGACTATTCTAAATGCTACTGATTTCTAATCTTATTTTCTAATTATTGCTTGTTTCTAATAATACATTTGATTTTAGGTTATTGTCATATCCAGCAACTTGACTAAATAAACATCTTAATTTTTAGATACTCTTTTGGATTTTCTACATACCCAATCCTGCCATTTGTGAATAATGACAATTTCATTTTTTTCTGATTGTTATACATTTTATCATTTTATTTCATCTTATTGCACTGACCACGGCCTCAAGATCAAGTATCAGCAAACTTTTTTGTAAAGGACCGGATAGGAAGGAAGCCAACAATTCCTGTATAAATTTATAGACTCTTATGTTTTGTACTTAACGGGAGTCACAGTAGTCTTGTACGTGAGTCTTGATCAGTTTGTATTAATTCAAAGCGCTGTCCACTATTTCAATAAATTAAAAGGGATCATTTTTTAGAAAATTGGAAAAGGAAAGAATGATTCATAGCCATGAAAGAAATGGGGTAAAATGTTTGCCTAGTGGATTAGCAACTGCTGGAAAGTTTATAATTATTTTGAATGTGCCTAAGTATACACTTATGCTTGCCTCTCTTTTAAATCCCTTTAGGAAAAATAGAAATGAAGGTACATATGCACACAAAATTTTGCCTCATTTGTTTGCTGACATTTATTTTTCATCATTGCAACCATTGCCATGAAGACCATGACCATGGTCCTGAAGAGCATCACAGACACCATCGTGGAATGGCAGAGTCGGAGTCAAGCAAATTTTCAGTGCTGGATGCTGAAAATGAAAAAAAATATTATATTGAAAAACTGTTTGACCGTTATGGTGAAAATGGAAGATTATCCTTTTTTGGTCTGGAGAAACTTTTAACAAACTTGGGCCTTGGAGAAATAAAAGTAGTTGAGATTAATCATGAGGATCTTGGCCACGATCATGTTTCTCATTTAGATATTTTGGCAGTTCAAGAGGGAAAGCATTTTCATTCACATAACCACCAGCATTCCCATAATCACTTAAATTCAGAAAATCAAACTGTGACCAGTACATCAACAAAAAGAAACCATAAATGTGATCCAGAGAAAGAGACAATTGAAGTACCTGTCAAATCTGATGATAAACATATGCATGACCATAATCATCGCTTATGCCATCACCATTGTTTGCATCATCACCTTGATCATAACACTACTCGCCATTTTTCTAATGATTCCATTACTCACAGTGAGCGTGGGGAGCCTAGCCATGAACCTTCAACAGAGACCAATAAAACACAGGAACAATCTGAAAGTAAGCTACCGAAAGGAAAGAGGAAGAGAAAAGGGAAGAAGAGTAATGAAAATTCTGAGGTTATTACACCAGGTTTCCCCCCTAACCATGATCAGGGTGAACAGTATGAGCATAATCGGGTCCACAAACCTGATCGTGTACATAACCCAGGTCATTCTCATGTACGTCTTCCAGAACATAATGGTCATGATCCTGGTCATGGACACCAAGATCTTGATCCTGATAATGAAGGTGAACTTCGACATACTAGAAAGCGGGAAGCACCACATGTTAAAAAAAGTGCAATTTATTCAACTGCAAGTCACAAAGACCATAATGAAGATGACCGTCAGCATGAGGTAAATATAAAAAGATAGTTGCTCCATAATTCTTAGATAATCATGGAGCATTTTAGGTTAAAAGAGAGGTAGCAGTGGAATAGTCAATCATATTTAAACTGTTTCTAGGTAATGTTCCCCTAAATAAATACATTAAGGAATTAAAATCAGATTGAAGAATTATATCTGGATTTGCATTTGCATTGGTGGTTCTCAGATTTGGGTTCTTCAAATCTAAGTGTGTGAAGGTTGTAGAAAACATATCCCTTATTTTCAGTCTTTTGCTGTCTTGCTTGTGACTTTTTTTTGCTTATGATTTTTTTTTGACTTTCTAAGTTAGTTTTCATATTCTTACTCTTAGCTGGTTTCCAGATATTTGTAAATTAAAGCCTTTTTTGTTTAGTCTTACCTCTAGGGAAGTGACTTGACAGCTTCTTTTTAATAATTATTAACTCACTCTACTAACTATGGAATAGTTCCCTGTCATTAATATAAATCCTAATCAGGTATTTTACACATGTAGTAGATATTTTTCTGTGTCACTGTGATAGGGCCTACTTGCTCCTGATAGTCTTTTCTCATTCTCTTGACAAATTTAGAGTGAATGCAAAAAGATATAATAGTAGAAAATTTCAATAGTAATGGGGTGATTGTGTTTTTCTTCTGAATTTTCATGCTTTTTTTGAATACATTTGATTGGTTCCTTTTTAATTTTTGGCCATTCACCTTAAACACATTTATTTTTGTTTCATTAATGGTGTATTAACACCTTTGTTCTAATTTTTATCACTAAATTTAGAAAATATTGATGAATTTGTTGTTCATATGTATAAAAAGCAGCACCACCTAATGTGGAAAATAACCTCACTCTTTGCTGTTTATGTCTCTATTATTGAAGTATGTTTTGCATCTGAGTAAATGTTTTTGTTTCTTCCCTGGATAAATCGTTAAACAAGTCAATAAACAAGCATGCAATGTGAGTGGATATGTGTGGGTTCAAAATTGTTTGCTTATATGTTTTCTGCTTTGTTATGGTTTGTACTTAAAGTACCAGTGGATATAGCTGCCTTTTTTTCATTTCCAATTTTAGCATTGAGCTAGAATTCCCCAGTTTAATACTCTTTTGGAGTACCTTAGGTAATGAAAATGTCTGTTATGCTGTATTTTAATATAAAGTCATTAAAGTATTCTAAGTTTATTTAACACTGTTTTACAAGTAAGAATATTGAGTAATTGATAAATGCACTTTGACTAGGGAGTGATTTTTCTCTTCATTCCTTAAGAATCTTGGGGATATAGTTGTGTCACTCTTATTGATAGCAGAAAGATATTACCTTTCATGTATTAGAGTGGAGAAATTATTAAAACTCATAAAAGTCTTGGATTATAAGTTGAATGTATCCCTGTTATGAATTCCTATCCAAAAAGCTTTATTTGTAGATACCTGAGTATTGCATATTATTTTAAATATATTTAGAATATTCTTTATTATACAGCAAGTTCTTTTTCTGCATAATCTTCTTAAAATACTCATTTATTTAATTTTTAAAATCAATTTTCTTGCAGTGTTTGAACGTCACTCAGTTGTTAAAATACTATGGTCATGGTGCCAACTCTCCGATCTCACCTGATCTTTTTACGTACCTGTGCCCTGCTTTGTTATATCAAATTGACAGCAGACTTTGTATTGAACATTTTGACAAACTTTTAGTTGAAGATTTAACTAAGGATAAAAACATGGTTCCTGAAGATGAGGCAAATATAGGGGCATCAGGTAAGAAAGATTTAAATTTTTTCTCCTCAAAATAGTTTTCTTTACTTTTTAAAAATGTAATTGAATTAGAAAGTACTTATAAATTATTGCCTTCCTTTTGGTGTCTTTCAATATGAAAGGAGGCACAATACAGTTTACTCATCTTCTCAGGCATTACGGAAGAATGTTTTGATAGGGAACAGATTTAAAAAGGCATACAGGTGTGTGATAAAGGGATCCTTCTTGATGGGCAAATATTTAGTGGGGCCTCTAATTATACTTATTTAGTGTTCTAATTGCTTAGCATTTAGCAGGGTTGAAGGCCTCTATTGGAAAGCCAAGGTTGTAAGTTTTTGAGAAAGTAAAAAGGATAGCCATTGTAGTTCAGCTCTTGAAATGTCTCAGAAATGCCAATGTTTGCTATATGAACTTTATCATGGGCACTTCTAGAGAACTTCAAGGTAAAACCAGACTGTTTTAAAACTTTTTTTTAGGCCTTTTTTCACATTAGTTGGCTAAATAGCTCCACTTTGGTGTTTGCAGGTACTTTGCACTTAATATTTTCAAACCTTACTTCACACACAGTTTGTAACCTCTTATTGAATCCCAAATGACATTAAAATCCATGCTTTTGATAATATCTGAAAACCTTTGACTTTTTTTGTCTTATGTTTTTGTTTTGTTTCTTTTTTCTTTTGTATAATCAATTGTTAGGTCCAATTGAATCTTCTCTTAAATGTCTTCTAACTCTGTTCACTCTTTCATAACTTTAATTTAGGTTTTTGATTCTTTATTGAATTGTTGAAATAAGTTCATAACTTTTTCTGATTCTGTTCTTGTCTCCCTCGTAAGTCTGACAGAGTTTTTCTTTTCTATGGTGGCTAACATTTTTTATTTTTTATATCAACAACCACGAATTGCAGGCACTATTCTAAACTAAACTCATTTACTCCTTACAATGGCTCTCTGAGATGGAGAATGTTATCCTAATAACTTTGCCAAGGTCTCAACTAGCAAGTGTTTCATACTAGTATTCAAGACTAAAAATTTTAGCTATTTGCTATCCATGTGCTAAGTGTTTTACATGAGTTTTTTCTTTTCACTAAATTTTAACAATAATCTATTAAATTATTACATGAGAGAGCTATTATATGATTCTCGCTTTTAAAGATAGGGAAGCTGGGGGTATAGAAAAATTTAGTAACTCGCCCAAAATTTTCTGGCCTTAAACAAATGATAGAGCCCATCAACTCTAAGGTTTGTTTGATATATCCTCTTATTTTCCAAATTTAGTTAATTTTGGTATCATCTTTGATTGTTGCCATATATCTTTATACTATTTAGTATTTTTTATTAGACCTCTAATATTTTTCTTTATAGTCTTTTATATTATAAGCAATAATATCTGAGAACATGGATTTGATGTGATGTGCTAGTTATATTTTTTTCCTTATATACTTTAGAAAACTGCTTTATATTATACTGTTCAAAGTTCAAAGTCCTTTAGTTGGCCAATCAGGCTTTCCAGAATATAATCCCTGTCTACCTATCTTTCCACTCTTATCCCCCAACATTCATTTCTTTCTTCTTAGCTATAACCATAATAAACTCCTGATAATAGATTATACTGTTTCTTCCTCATTCCTCTTTGCCTTTTCACATTCTAACCAGCTCTACCTGACTGACTACTACTAGACCTCAGATTCAGCTCAGGGATTAGCCACTCTTGGATAATTTACTGATCACCCTACGATTAATTAAGTTTCCTTTCTTGACACCATCATAGTACAGAGCTTGGGGGATCTTAATAATTGGATTAGTTATCTGTTTTTGTTGGACTTTAGTTACTTGAAGTGACTGGGTCTTTCATCTCAGCATCCTAGTGTCTAAGATAAAGGGTTCTTTGAATGAGCAGTAAGCACTCATATTGATTGAGTGAATAAATTGCTGAATATTAGCCTATAAGATTTCAGTTATAGTCCAAGACACTTGTTGAAAGTGAGTCTTTGAAGATTCTTATGAATTTATCGGTCAGCCCTAATGTACATAGATAATATAGTATTCTCAGAAGGAATGGGATTTTCATTAATTTCATCAAGTGTGAAATCATGATGAACACAATACTGGTTGAAATTCTCAAAACAGGGGTGCTATTGCATAGTCATTAAAATGACTAAACTGATATGTGTGAATATGGGCTAAAAACAGAATTCTGATTAAAAATGGAAAAGGAAGAATAATTAAATTTAATGTAGTAATAAGATAGACATGTTAAGAATATCACATTTCAGTATATAAGAGTTTTATTTGGGATTGAAATATTCATTACAGCTTGAAAGAGTACAAATAAAAGGAAATGCTCTCAATACATAACAAAGTAAGTCTCTTAGGTACTTACCTGTTCTTGGTTAATTTCTTTGCAATAGGAAAATAGCTTTAAAATAGAAAAATTAATTCTAGTAACCTGTATTTATTAAAACCTTCCCATATCCTATTCTGAACACTTTTATAAAAATATTTAATTTAAACTGTTAAACTCATGAGAATAGACACTTTTATTTACTCTACTTTGCTGAGGAAAGGAGGTTTTGAGAAGTTAAATAACTTTCCCAAGGTCACAAATTGCCAGGTAGCAGAGCCTGACAGGAGCTAGAATATTCTCCACCTAAAGCCTATAATTGTTACTTTGCTCTTAACCTACGCTGTGTCCCACTGCTTCCTGCTAAAAAGGTTCTTAGTATGCTTTGCTAGAATGTAAATGACAGGGAGATAGAGTTATGTTTATTTATACTTAGTGTTTTAATAGATAATACAGGCATAGAGAGGAAAGTGATTTAGAGGTAAATATTGGTATAAGTAGGTATTGCTGTAAGTATAGATTAGTCAGTAAAAAAAAAAAAAAGCAAAAATTGTCTAGGTAGACAGGCTGGATTCAGTCTGGTATGACCAGAAAAGGCCAAGAAAGTGAGTCCATACCCTATATTTGAACTCTGATCTTCGGATAAATAAAACATGTCTCCTTTTATGACTTCCTGTTCACTGATATTTTGTAGGTGAGTAAACACCTCTAGAGCCACAGTCTCTCTCAGCTGCTTATAAATTATCACTGTGACAGGAGAGAAGGGGAAGCTGGGTCTGATATGATTTAATTTAATTAAAAATAAAATCACATTGTTCTTTACAGGGAAAAATGGAGACTGATGAGACTGTCATGTCATATCTAGAGTTAAAATTAATAGTCTTATTTTTAAGGCTTCTAAAGAGTTCTGCTTTTCACATCAACTGTAGATTATGACTTAGAGTTGTCTGTATTGTAATATTGACATTATATATTGCAGTGAAGCTGTTGACAGATACATAACTGTTGAAAATTACAGTTTATTCAATCTAAAGCCTCAGAGGATATTATAGTGGCTTTGAAGACAAATACATTCCTAATAGTAAATATTGATTAATTGTTTGCAGGTGGTTATCAGCATTGTCAGAAATGAAGATTGAATTAATTATGTCCTAATAAATATTAATTGTTATAGAGAATGCCCTGCTAGAAATTGTTTTTAATGACTGCTACTCCACTAAGAAAGGTTAACTTGTTCTATATAAATCTCCCATAGTGACACAGCTACTACCTCATTAACTGTTCAAAGACTGCTGAAAACCAAATATGCTGTGTGCTGTGTATGATAGAAATCATTTGTTTCACAAGATTGACTCATTTAGACATAGAATTGACCCTAGCTTAATTACCAAGGGGGTTTGTGAATAGGTCTCTAAGCTTTTCTGCCAATTAAAATGCTAAAACAGTGTAGAAAACTGCCATCTTGCACATGCTTCCTACCAAGTTAATTAGAAAGTTTCCACAGATGAGCGCTTCTTTTTAAAAGAAAGCATTTTCTCTCTAGATAATGAGAAAGGGAGTTGGTGAATAACTAAGCTTGAAGACCTTGAACGTTTTAAGTGACCTAATTTACAGAATAAGTGAAGCTTATTTTAGACATTTAGTTTTGGGTTTTTTTTTTTATTACATTTGTTATCTTGGGTACAAATAAAGAAAACATTTCCTAGTTGTATTTAATAGTTTGCATATTGTTAGTTTAAGTTGTATAAAAGAAAGATGCCTTCTGTTTTTCATTCTTCAGTTTCTGTTTTTATTTTTATTATTATTATTTTATTTATACCAAATAAATTGTGATTGAAAAAGCACAATAATTTGCTTAGAAATCAGAATAATTCTATTATCCGAATTGCTGTTTTCTACACCTAGGAAATTATGATAGTTTATTTAAGCTCATGTAAATATTAATAATTCTAAAAATATTGGCACAGGAATGCATTTCAACTACATTAAATTCAAAACAACTATTTCTCATAGGTCAGAAGAATAGTACTTGGAGATGTTCAAATTAGGAGAATGACTTAATTAAATTTTTAGTGCTAGAAAGCTAAAATTATTATTTTTTATTTTTTTTCCTCTTTAATTAATTCCCCCCGCCCCCACAACTCCCTGCCACCACCTCCAATCCCCACTTCTACCTCTGACCGATGGGTGTTGCTGTCTCCCTTTAAGAACTGGATCTATGAAGGCGGGCCGTCTCTCGCCATGTCCTCACTGGGTGCACCTGGGGCCTGGCACACTGGGGCCTGGAGTACCCAGAGTATGGATTGTGGCTCCACTGGGGCACGAACCCAAGACCTTCTGTGTGTAAAGCAGATGTGCAAACCACTACACTATGGAGCCACCCCAAGTTATTAATTTTTTAACTAATAGTAAATCAGTATAAGAAAACATGTACCTATAACAACATACACTTAGGACTGTTTTGCTCATGAAACAGTTGTGATGGAATAGTTACAATCTTTAGAAAATGTATGGAGATTTTCTAAAATTGGAATTTATCTGAAATGGAGTTTCAGGTAAATTTGCCCCTTATTTTAGCGCTGGCAAAAATAAACAATAATTTGTTAGATGGGACATATGTACTTTAAATTAATGAACCTTACTCTAACATGTATTTTTAGGTAACATTGGAATAAATATAAATGTATTCTGATAATTTTATGTAGTTACGAGTTTGTTTTGTAGTAACCTTTTGTCTCTTTCCCTCTATCCTAATTAGCTCGAATTTTGAAAGATTAATTGTCATTTGGATTAGTAAAATTAGTATTTCTTACTACTTTTGTGTGTAATTGTACTTATTTTTCTTATAGAACCTTTTATGAGGCAAATACATAAAAGACAAGTCACATGGCCAGAATTTCTCTAAAATAATATGATTTAATGGAGAAAACAATAGGTTAGGATAGGACTTTGAATTTAGTTTTGACTTTGCAATTTTAGTTAGCTGTTTTACTATTTTTTAGTATGGTAAAATACATTTATCATAAAATTTCCCATTTTAACCATTAAGGTATACAAATCGGTGGCGTTTATTACATTTACAATGTTCTGCACCCATTATATTATTAAATTTTTTTTATCATACCAAATAGAAACTGTAAGCATTATATAATAATTCCTTATTTCCCTTTACTCCCAGCCCCTGGCAACCTTTAATCTTCCTTTTGTCTTTATGAGTTTGACTATTCTAGATAGTTAACATTAAGTGGAATTACACAGTATTTGTTTTTCTATCTGGTCTATTTCACTCAGCATGTTTTTAAGGCCCATTATATTGCAGCATGTATCAAAACTTTATTCCTTTTCGTGGCTGAATAATATTCCATTGCATATCTGTACCACATTATGTTAATCCATTCATTCATTAATAGACATGGGTTATTTCCACCTTTTTACTCCTGTGAGTACTGCTGTAATGGACATAGGCATAGAAGTATCTGAGTCTTTGGTTTTCCTTCTTTTTGGTATATAAGTGCAATTCCTGGGTTATATGGTAATTCTGTTTGGCTTTTTAAGCAACTATTAAATCTGTTCGGCTGTAGCTATACCATTTTACATCCCATCAGCAATGTATGATGAGGATTCCAGGCTCCACACTGTTGCTAACATCTGTTTTTCATCTTTTATAGCCATTCTAGTAGGTGTCAAGAGGTATTATTTAACATTTAGCATTTCTGTGCCTCAGTATGAAAGTCTGTAAAGCAGAAGGACTTTGGTCTACATTAACATTATCCAAATTGTGTTCTGAAGAATACCCTGTCATCAAGATACACTGATAGGTTCTGTAATCAAGTCAGTTAGAAAAATACTGCATATTGTGTTACCCTTGCAGAGATTCACATGCTAATGATTAAGTTGTTAGAAGTTCTGAAGAAACTTGTTTAACCCAGCATTACCAAATCTTTTTGACTATTGAATTCTCCCCTCACTTCTCTTGGAGTACCACCTACCTATCTCATACAATTAGATGAGCACAGTTTGAGAAATGCTAGTGTACATTATTAAAGTCCTTTCTGGCTATAAAATATAATGATAGTATGTTGCTGGTTTAAATAGCTATTAGTAAGCAAGGAATTTTAAAAATTGTCTTTTTAAAAGGGCAGAAAAATTAGCATCATTGAAAATATTTTTTATAATTTCCAACTCTGTCAATTATGGTAATGTATACATAGAGGATTAATTTAACTATATTATAATCATTCCATTTGTGACCTCTGTTTTATGTACAGAAATGTTATTGGAAGTTATAAGATCCTCGTTAGTCCCAGAACTTAATTTTAAAAATCAAATTTAAAATCTTTTGAAGATAGCACGTATACTATACAATATTTCCTCTAGTTGGAAAAATGGGAAAACTCAAAGTTAAGATATTCAAATCATATACAAATTATTTTATTTTAATCTAAGCAAAGTTTATTTCTCATTTGTAACTTTGTGTTGTTGCTCAATAACGAATTTGACAGTCATTTTACTATTTAACCAATAAATCCAGAAACATTTGTATTTTTTTTCACATGTGTACCTGTATGTATGTATGTATGTATGCATGCATGCATGCATGCATGTACCAACTTATTTTGGAAAGGCAACTGTTCAAGATCAATGTAATACTATTGTGTTGAACAACTCCAAGTGGTACCATTGACACTATTCTAAGTAAGTGACACTCTTTCAAAGATAAAATTTGAATGGTGCCCTTGAATTTGGGAAATGCTATGACCCAAGATTGATTTATGTAAGATTTTCTCTTTTGTGGGCTCATGATATTTTCTTGTTTTTCTTGAGGTTCATATGTCAAATATGACAAATGTCAAAGATTTTCTAGTAAAGTGGGCTTCTCTCTTTCAAGCACTTCTTTTCATAGTTCACAGATTTGCTTTCCCAAGTAGATGAGAAAGAGATGTAATTATCAGACCTGAAATAAGAAATAAGACTCATCCCTGGGAGTTTGTAGTATGTGACATGTACCTCTTTGTACAGACATGAACTCATATACCCTTTCGCACACAAACCATCTCCCAACTATGTGTAAGCATTTGCTAATTTAACATGTTTCAGTCTGCCAATGATTGATCTTCAGTTATGAAATATTAGCTTACCTGTTAGCATATTGGCAAATCAATTTTCACTGAACTCGATTTTGGCTGATTTGTTATTTGACAGCTTGATTATTGGCTAATTGACAAAGAGCCCTTTGAGAATGTAAATAATCTCAGGACATTTGCAAAATGTTTATGGATTCAGAAGACCCTTGGACTTTTCATCACATTCAGGACACCCTAAGCCAGAAGTTAATATGATGAGAATTTTAGAAAACGAAATATTTTCTTAACATAGTGTTCATTTTCAGGCATAATTTTTATGACTAGGGAATAGAATCACTTTTTCTTCCAACTCTAATGATTAGATTTTATAAATATGCCTATAAGAATATGTATATATATAGTTCAATAGGGTCTTAAATTTCATATGTAATAAGCTTCAATTTAAAAATATTTCTAAAGTTAATATTTTGTTAGCTTTTTAAATTATATCATATCAGTTGTTAATCATCTTAAATATCTACTCTTCAAATTAATGGTATTCTCTTTATATTAAGATTTAAAAATGTCTTAATAGGCAAATCCAGAAATTAGTGACTATATATTCCTCAATGTAGAATATAACCTTAGAAAAAAGAATTGGTTAACAAGGTTTACTTAACTCGGTTTTTGCAAATACGAATTTTAATTTAGTATCTTAATCTGTTTAAATGAATTTTCATGGACAATGAGACATAGGAATAAAATACTTTTATTAGTTATTTTTGTTGACTAATTCCAGTGTTTATTAACCAAAATAATTCTGATTAATGAACATTTCTAAAAATTATGAAGTTATTAAATTTGTTTACTCTATATAATGTGTTTTGGGTTTTATAGTTTTGGCGGTCCCTGTCCATACATATTTACATTAGTGAGTATGTAAGTTACTTTTTTATACTACATAGTATTTTAGAATATGAATTACTGACTTTTCCAAGTAATTTAGTGCTATATATATTTCTTTAAATCCTCAATACAGGTTGCTTTTAGATTGATCGTTTTGAGATGAATTGCTTCTAGATTGGATTATTGCCAAACTAAGGAAATATGTATTTGGAAAGGGAGAGTTTTGTATTAATATGAGACATTTTATCTCCAGGTTACTGTTTTTGTTACCAGCCTCAATTTGTTGCATTTAGTTATTATAAGTACCTTTCATCTTTTTTATTCCCCCACTGATATGATTGGAGCTAGAGCTGCGATAGTTTTGACAAACCTTTGTTGGTTTAGTTGGCCAGTAACTTAATTGGCTTTGTGACTTCATGTATGCCTATGCCCCTATGCCCCTTTTCTCCCAACTTATTTCCTCAGCGTTTCCCACTTAATTAATTGTTCTTGCCTGTACATGAGGGACAAGCAAACCAAGTAACTTGATCTTCATTAAGTCAACCTGTAAACCTTATTTGACCTTATATTTTTCTTTCTAGAATAGGGTTTTTGATCTCAGTTCTCTGTTCCTCATAGTCTCAACAGTAATTGGGGAATCTTCCTCTTATATTTATTTCTACTAACCAGGATATTGCCTTTTATACTGAATCTTTCCCTGACTCTGGTTCCTCAGGAATTGAGTTCCTGTCCCTTTCTTGCCCCTAAATTCTTGCAAGGATTAAAGCCACTGAATCCATGCTCTATTTTGATCTCCTTTTTTGGCCTTTCAGATTCCCCATGTTTATGTCATAGTAATTATCCATTAGATAGGATAAACCGCAGAACTCCCATTAGTAAGTAATAGATGACCTATTTTAATTCCATGAGCTAATTTAGCTAATGAGAGTTAGCCATAGTCAAAAGGATATTGAGCATTTAGCGGGCCAATTAGAGTTTCATTTCTTTACCTATCCCTTCTCTTTGTCTTTGATAAGTATGTCATCTTTATGAAGAAATGCATTTTCCATAGTTCTCTATCATAAGATTTAACATAAAATCTTTAGCAGACTTATAGTCCTGTAGATTTGATGAGAAAATATTTTAAATTAAAACCTTTACAAAATTATTATTCAATAAAATTTTCTATAGTTAAATATTAAAATACGCAGAACTTTTAAACTTAACATATCTGTTTCATTGTGTGCCATTAACAGAAAGTAATCTCACATTTTAAATTAAAATGTCCAACTCTCTGAACCAGTGTCATTTATTCTGATCCCTTATCTACTTGTGAATAACCTAGATAAAGAAATGTTCACAGCATCCCCCCTTCCATCATACTTGTGTTTCTCACAAAGTATATTGTGAAAAATTTCTCTTGTGTTCCAATCCTGTTATTATTATATAGTGAGATTTTTAAAAAGTAGTAAATTGTACAGAAAGCCAAACTGGAGAAAAGACAATTTGAAATTGGGTGTGAAGGAGAGATGATATCACGGGAACTAGAATTATTCTTTGTAAAATCTTTTTTTTAGTATCTCATGAATATATTTCCATTTAGGGTTGAATATTAAGTTTCTTAAACTTTGTATTAGAAAGATGTACAGAGGTTACAGTGTGTTGGATACTTGGCTTCCTCTAATGCTCACAAGAAAGTTTTATAATTCTCTAAATAATTTTATTGTGGTGGCTCTGCCTTTAGACATTGTTATGATTTTATTTATAGTCTAGATATTAAGAGTGAATCACAGTCTTAGGTCATTTTAAGTCCCTGTTTCTAATACGGTGGGCCACTGAAGATACTATATATAACTTAGTCAGAGTTTCTTAATTCTTCTTTTAAGTATTCAGATTACTGGTTTTGTTTTGTTTTTAAATACAGCAGTGCCAAAATAAAGTTTCTTAAAAAGCATAGTCTAGGTAAAATAATCTGTTTTCCATATCTCATTTATCTTATGTTTATTCTCCTGTGGCACTTTTTGTTTTATATTGTCATACTAATGTTGACCCTTAATTTCTTTCCAACAGCATGGATTTGTGGTATCATTTCTATTACTGTCATTAGCCTGCTTTCCTTGCTTGGCGTGATCTTGGTTCCCATCATTAACCAAGGATGCTTCAAATTTCTTCTCACATTCCTTGTCGCTCTAGCTGTTGGAACAATGAGTGGAGACGCCCTTCTTCATCTCTTGCCCCATGTAAGAAATCCTTTTAAACTTTAAAGAGTTAATAATATTTAAGCCAAATGGTCTTTCATTATTAGCAAGCTGTAGCACACCAATATAGAATTTGTGCTGTTTTGTTTGCTTACAGGATGAAAGAATTTTTTTTTTTGCAGTTTTAACAGCAATGTTTCTGAAAGAAATTGAATGATTAGGTTTTAAAATAGCAATAAAAACTGGTAATATCAGTTTTATGTTCACCCATCACAGTATATACATGTCCAATCACTACTATGTACAAAATAAATATCTTAAAATATATAGTTCATTTATATCTCAATAAAGCTTTTTATTTTTTTTTAATTGCTCTATTGGCTTTTTTTATTGGTTTTGAAAATAAAGTCTTAAAAATTAATAATAATAGACTTTTTTATCTGTATGGTATGTCAAGAAAGCCTTTAGAAGAACCATATAAAGGATCTTATAATGATTGTATTTAGAGCCAGTGTTCCGTAGGCATCTTTATTTGATCAGGAATAGGCAGTCCTACTCAGTTAACTCTTATAGGCATTTAGCTTTTTATACATGGCGCCATTTATCTTTTCACCTGGCTTACCACTTGTTTTCTTCCATTTGGGGACACTCCACTGATATCATAAACTTACATTGTTAGTGCCTTGATAATACCTTTTAAAATCTGTCTCCAGTTAAGAGTATTTGATCCAGTGTTATTATTTTTACTTCATATTATGAAAATAGTGGGACTTTTTCTTTTCCAAATGTAAAATTACAGTTTTGAATACTTTTTATGTTCTTACCACCTCCCTTCTTGGGCATTTAGGGAACAGAATTGTATTTGTGTGTTGTGTATAACTCTTCTCCCCTTCTGTATTGTTGGTTGAGTATCCCAGATCTAATATCCAGAATAATGTATGACATAGCTTTTTTTAAAAAAATTAGTGAATCTTAATATGAATATGTTTAACTCCATTCATTATACATTATTATTTTTATCTTTATTTTCACTCGTTGTTTGCCTTTCTGTTAGCCATCAGGAATAGCAACAATCTGTTTCTGAACTGGGCCTAATAAGTTAAAGTCAGAGCAATGTTAATTAAGTAATTACCTTTTATAATGGTTTTATTTCCTTTGAGAGGTTTAGAAACCTCTTCTGTTGACCACTAGCAAAAAGGGAAAGCATACAGGTAAATGTTATAAGGAAGAAAAATACTTAAGAATAGTTTTCTAATGTTTAAGGTTTCTAATATTAATATTGTGATATGTACATTTCACAATAAAAAATAACTTTCTGTATATGCATTTATTTTTGCTAAAGCTTTAAAATGTTAGAAAATTAGGCACATGTTTCTTTCAGTATATACTGACATGTTCCACAGTTTATGTAGTGGCATTTCATCACTTTGAAATAATTTATAAGAGAAAAATAATATCAAAATATAATCAGTTTAAGAAAATGTTAGTTTATAGAGATTTAACAGGTGATCATCTGCTGATGAATTAGTTTGTTTTATTTAAGTGAGGTAATATTTAGGAGAGCACTTTAAAAATTGTGTTTTTTCTGTGTCCTCTAGAAGATTATAATTTCAAAATTTTAAATAACATTTTAATTCCTTGTTTAGAAGTGTTCTTTGCTCTTGTTAATAGTCTCAGGGTGGACATGATCACAGTCATCAACATGCACATGGGCATGGGCATTCTCATGGACATGAATCTGAGAAGTTTTTGGAAGAATATGATGCTGTGTTGAAAGGACTTGTTGCCCTAGGAGGCATTTACTTATTATTTATCATTGAACACTGCATTAGAATGTTTAAGCACTACAAACAGCAAAGGGTAAGTATTTTTTTATTATTTCATTTTCTGAGATATAAAATTCAAAACAAAAACCATTTTCTGGACATATGTTTTACTTAATTATAGAGTTGTATATTTAATCTCTGTCTTTTAATAGATTATCTTTATAGGAAAAATGACTTTGATCTTTGTCATTTCTTATCATTACATTTATTTTGGCTTTTATAATCAAGATATAGCAGTCTTAGTCTCAGTTCATTTGTATAACATCTTATACAATTGACTTAAATAGGATAGAACAAGCCAATTTATGCTTATAAAATGCAAAAATGTATAAGTAGAAGCAAGTTGTTAGTCTTCTTAGGTAGTATTTTCAGGTATAAGTGGCTTTTATCGTCATGTCTTTTAATGAAAATATTTACACACAGATTTCTTCATCAAAAATGCCTTGTCAATGGTAAAATTACCAGAGTAAGAAGAATTTAGATTCAAGGGGTTTTGTAGAAAGAAAATATAATGAAATGAAGGAAATGATAATTTATCTCAAGGGATGGACCACTTGGAAGGTGATGCCTAGACTGTTGATTAAATACCCTGCTTGTCATGAGCTATGTATCTGTGTTTCATGTCACATTTTTGAGAATAAGACAAATATCCCCCCAAATTTTTTCTCCAGGAAAGTAAGTTCATGGTCACTACTATTTACTATTGGTTTATACCCCTCTCTGTTTACATTGGTTCACATCTGTCTTTGAAGCACTACCTTAACTATATCTCACTAACATGTTTGTGATTCTAATACTGATTATCATCAGTATATTCTATTTAAATAAACCTAGAGGGTACTTTTTAGGGAGCTTTTCACAAAGTAATAGAAAAATATTTTAGATTATTAGTTTCAAGTATACAGTATATTGGTTAGACATTTATATAGTTTATTAAAAAAATCTGCGATTGCTTTTTCTCTCCCCTGGCTATACACCTAGCCATTACATTGATGCTAAAAAAGTAGAAAATCTTTACATTTTATTAGTTAATTACAAATACTCAAAAAAGAAAAAAAACATCTTTGCCCGCAAGAGCACTACATACTCATGATCATAATATATAGTCTACTTTTATGACACAACTTTTATGCTATTTTTATGTATATGTTTTATTTGTATGTGTATATGTTTTATATATATCTCCTTGAGACAAAATAAATGGTTTGTAACAGAGCTCTGAACTGGGATTCATGGGGAGTGATTCTAATTCTTGTTCAGCCACAAACTAGCTGTGAAACTAGGACTCATTCCTCATGATTTCCAGTTGCTATCTAAATCTATGGGAAATAAATCCTACTCATTTTTATTTTTATATCATATTCCAAATAGTGCATTTAATTTTAATTGCTATATTTTAGTCAGGACGCCATATTTAATTGCCTTCAAAAGAGTGGTGATCAAGATGGTATGCCCAGTGAAGAATTACCTGAGAAATGATAAAAGGAATTGAGAAGGATCAACTTAGAGAAAAGTGAAAGAGATTTAACAGCATTTGGTTTTTGAAGGGTTGTGTGGATGGTCCTGTGAATGAGTGAAGAATGGCATGTAAATGTGGCTAGAGGGAAAAGAGTCAGTGAAGATTAGTGCAATAATTTAAATAATTAAAATAATTTAAAAGACGTGATAAAGGCTTGACTAGAGTCATGGCAAAAGGAATGGGGGAAAAGTAAGAGAATTATTAAAATGAAAGAATCAATAAGAAGAGTAGATATAAGAAATATAAGAATTTAGAATCCATTTCTGTGAGTACTTAATTTAGAACAAAATTACATATTGCAAAGTATATTAAGAAGTTTTGTAATTACTGAGACCTAATTTTATTCAGTTGTGTACACCTACTAACATCGAAGCAGCAATATCAAGTATTTAATATGCACAAAATATTAGGAACTATATAATTTACAGATAAGTATCTTCAAGAGATAGTACAAAATAAGTAAGTTTTCTGTTTTTATAATTTAATCGTAATCTCATTTTTAAATCTAAATTTATTGGCAAATTTAAATAAAATTATTTTATAAAGCAAACTAATGTAGGAGAACATGGTCCCCAAAACATGGCAGCTTTTTCGTAAATTTGTAATTGTGGAATGTAAACTGAAGAGAATACTTTTGGTGGAGGGGTATTCTAAATCTAATAGTACGGAATTTTTCAAGTATATCAAAAAAAGGAATCTGGGCAGATAAATCAGTGCATCTCCTTAATGATAAATAGGACAATAAGTAATCTAATAGGTATTTTTTGAAGAAAGAAGATTAGCAATACTTGAATAGAACAGATATTTGACCATCTGATAGAAGAATAACTATTGGAAAGAAACTTTCAGAGCCTAAATTAAATAATACACCAGATACTGACTGGTTTCAGCAAGATTGAAGCTTTGAGGGTAATGATTTGGCAAATTTTAAGAAAGTGGACAATCAGAACCAAAGCAACTAAACAAAATTTCATCTGGTGTTCACATTTTGTCCTTTACTTTCTCTGTTCTTATTGACGTTTGTACTTTTGTTGCCACCTCCTCCATCCTCTTTTTGCCCCTTCTCTATTAACTTAGGACTGTTCTTCTCTTTAGGATGTCTCCATATAATTTTCTTTCAAACATTTTCTGTTTTCTCATTTTCTGTTATCTTGTGCTATGAAACAGAGCAACCTAAAACTTAATGGTTTATAACAACATTTTATTATTTCTTTTAATTCTGTCAAGAAGTTAGGCAGGATGCATCTGGGTAGTTCTTTTGCTTCATTTGGCATCAGCTAGAGTCACTCACTATACTATGTCCAAAATCAGCTGGCCTGGAATGATCTGGGCAGGGCAAGGCTTGAAGGCCCAAGAATGCTTCACTCTATGTGTATATCTTGGTACTTCTACACATGGCCTCTCTTCAAATGTTAGACTGAGCTTCTTCATAGCATAGTGACTAGCTTTCCTGAACAAAAGCAAATGGTGCCATGCTTCTTTCAGACTAGTTCAGGAACTGGCAGAGTGTCACTTCTGTTGCTCTCTATTGGTGAAAGTAAGTCAAAAGACCAATCAGAATTCAGGGGCAGAGGAATAGACTTTATCTCCTTTTCATTGGAGAAGAATGCTCACACGGGGTAAAAAGGAATGGATGATAACCATCTGTGGAGACTTTACCACATACTCAGCTAGCCATAACAGGCTTACTTATGCAATAGTTAGAACCCTTTAACATCTAAAAAACAGTTCACAACCTGTAAGCAAAACCAACAAGAAAATGATCTACCAGTCAGTAAGCATCTCCAAGAGAACATTGCCTTTTATGTTCATACTGTTCTAACATAATTAATATAGATTAGGAGTAGAAATTAAAGTTGGAAGAGTTATTAATTTTATATGATAAAAGAAGAAAGCAGACTATGAAGAAATGAGGAAAATTCAACCGAAACAATGAAATACAATAAAAATTCATAGGATTTATTATAAATAAATACAATAAGATTTATGAGTAATTGAAAATAGATTACATGAGAAAGAAAACTAATCTTTATTGCAAAACTAAGCATCAGTTGTGGTCATTTTCATACATCACCTCACTTAATCTTCATAAGAAACTATCATTTTCATTTAATAAGTATTCTTACATTTAATATGTTTAACAACCTTGTCCAAGTCTTACAGAAGTAAAGTGCACATTTGGGATTTTAACTCGTTGACTCTCAGTTATGTCATAAGTAGGGAAATGTGAGATTTCATTAATCACAGAATAAAATTCAAAGGAATAAACTTCAGTTTTTTTAAATTCTCTATTCCCACACACTATTAGGTAAGAGAGCTTACATATATCTCACATTTAATTTGGGTTGCATATAATAACATAGTACTGTGTACACTATTCTTAACTTTGAAGTAGATAAATTAAAACTTCGTTCAAAAAAAATAACATATAAATGTAGTTGGATTCTTCATCTTGTTAGACCCCTCAATTAAAAAATTTTCCTCCTTTACTAAATCATTTATGTATAAAGTTACCACCATTTATCCTCAGAAGTGTTAATAAGTGAATATTGTTGCTAACTGTGACTGCAGATTTAACACTAATACCAGATTTTATTTTTTTAGGGGAAACAGAAGTGGTTTATGAAGCAGAACACAGAAGAATCAACTATTGGAAGGAAGCTTTCAGATCATAAGCTAAATAATACACCAGACGCTGACTGGCTTCAGCTCAAGCCTCTTGCCGGTAGACAGCAGATCTAAAGAGAAACTTTTAAAACATAAAAATTGAAATATTGCTTCTAACCTGTGTCTGTTTGAAATTTCTTGTCTTTATGGGTTCACTAAACTTTAGTTTCTAACTTCTATTTTCATAAGTGTCAGTCTGTCTTAACTGTGGTTTTGTTAGTTTTTTGGTTCATTTTAGCCTTATTTATACTGGAATGTGGAACCAATTATATTACTGGGCAAAAAAACATATTGTACTTTTACTTTACAAAAACAAAAAAAAAAACAAAAAACAAAGAATGAAACAAACAAAAGGTTTTGTAAATGGCAATGCATAATTTTTGTGCCTTCCACATGTGATTGATTTCATATGGGAAAAAAGGGGAATCAGCCCATGTACTTAAAGGAGAATGGTCCATGTCTTAAACTTTCTGCTCATCCATCAGTCTATTCTGTTGCCTAATAGATATAAGTAGCTTACAATTTTTATGAAGACGTAATATATTTTTTAACTGAATTTTTCCCCTTTCTGTTTGAACTTGTGTTTCCACTGAATATACCAATGATTTTCTGTAAAAAAGGGGCTGCCTAGACCCTAACTATAGACTCTGTCTTAAAATATAATTTGGGAAGTGTTAGAATCTTTGTCACATAATATGTAACTTTTGAAAACTGGGTAAGAGGACAACCTCAATTTTTTAAAAAAAATTTTTATTAGATGTTGTCACTTATGTGAGTTTCTGAACTTCATTCTAGTAAAGATCTGAGTATCATTGTCAGATAGGTGGAGCATTGAAGGATACAAGTTATTTAAGTTTTGTCTTTGTTTTCTTAAATGATAAGAGAAGTTTAGAGTGAGTAAATTTTTTTTTAATTAATTTTATTGGGATAACATTGGTTAATACAATTATATAATTTTCAGGTATACATTATAGTTTGACATCTATAAGTCCAAAGTCCAGTTTCCTTTAGCTGCCATTTATTTGATCCCTTTTACCCACTTCAACCCTCCCGCAAATCCCTATGTTTGACCTCCTTACCCCGTATATCTCTCCTCTCCTCCCCCACCTCCTACCCTCTGGTAACCACTAGTCCATTGTCTATGTCCCTGTCTCTGTTGGTCCTGTTCATTTGTTTCTTTTAGGTTTATATCCCACATATAAGTGATACCGTGCTTGCCAGTTTTTATCCTTTGCCTTCTATTTCTTTCATTTCACTCCCTTTTGTGGTACATCTTTTGGATTCTCAGAACCCCAGTTTGTTTTGTGTATGTACTTGTACATATTTATTTTTTTAATTTGTTTTTTTATACTTATTTAGTGAATTTTAAAAGACATTCACTTAAGGAATGTTCATCACACTGCTATTTTGCCTGAATTTAAATTAGGAAATATACATTCATTAACTGATAAATCATATCCTTTGCTATTATAAATATAGGAACTGACGACTCAGTTGTTTCTGAAGATCGACTTAATGAAACTGAACTGACAGATTTAGAAGGCCAACAAGAATCCCCTCCTAAAAATTATCTTTATGTAGAAGAGGAGAAAATCATGGACCATTCTCATAGTGATGGGTTGCACACCATTCATGAGCATGACCTCCATGCTGCTACGCACAACCACCATGACGAGAGTAAGACTGTGCTGAGGAAACATAATCACCAGTGGCACCACAGACATTCTCATCATTCACACGGTCCCTGTCATTCTGGATCAGATGTGAAAGAAACAGGAATAGCTAATATAGCTTGGATGGTAATCATGGGGGATGGCATCCACAACTTCAGTGATGGGTTAGCCATTGGTAAGTGAACTGTAATCTTGGTTTATAATTTGTTGTCCTTTAAGACCATTTTCCTCCTTCCACTTTTTCAATAACTAATCTTATGAACTATAATAAAATTAAAGTTTGGAACTTAAATATACTATTATAGAATACTCCTGTTATTTAGTTTTTCCAAAGGCTGTATGTTAATGTTCTTGATAAGTATATTTGGGGACATGAAGGTATAATTTTAGTGGGTTTTTCTTTGAACATGGAAACAAATACTTATAATATACTTCTTTAATAACTTGATTACTTTTTCAAGACATTGTCACCGTATTGAAAAAGCTATCATAACATATTTTTAAATATATTTGCATATCCCTGAATGAAGACAAATTATTTTTAATATTGGATTTAATAATTTTTTTATATCTTTAAAAGGTAAATAAAATTTTTATATTAAAAAAATGATATACCAGCTTCAAATCTGTTATAGAATCTTACTAATGTAAACCGATATTGCCAGGTTTAGAACAATAATTATGATCAATACATAATTTTCTTTGAGATTCAGACTCTATTAAATAATCACTCAGAAGTAGCCATTACTTTCTTTGATAAAGGAGAAACCATATTTTTGAATCTATAGTGGCTTTCAATGTTAAAGAATAAATAATTTTACTAGTCAAATTGGATGAATTTATACTTCTGATCTCAGTCCTCAAACCATCAAACAAATACTTTGTACCATTTATACTCTAGACACAGAAAAGTTTAGATAAGGATAATTGCCATTTAAATAGCTATAAATATTAAAATGAGAAAACAAGGGCAATCATAGACTTATATGTCTTAAAACTGAACATCAAACTACCACTCAGAGGTTGAAACACTGAAAACCATTACTACTCCCAAGTTAGTGAGTTAGAAGGCTACGCAAATAGAGAATTTAATTCAATAGGTACTATTTCTTTAATTGAGTAGCTCTTTTCTCTGGTTTTCAATACCTGTTGTACCTCACTGTATGTTCAAAAATTAAAGTGTGTAAGATAAATGAGTCACTCATATATTATGAAATTAATTTAGATATGTAGAAGAAATGGCAGCTTTCATTAACGAAAATGGTCAGTAAGTATCACCTGATTTTTTCCCCCCATCTCAGGAGCAGCTTTCAGTGCTGGATTGACAGGAGGAATCAGTACTTCTATAGCTGTCTTCTGTCATGAACTACCACATGAATTAGGTAATATAACCTTTAAAATTTTACCAGATATCATTAAATCTAAGACTTCTTCAATTATAATAAGTGCATCAAAATTTTAGAGCAGTTAAAACATAAAAAGTGGCTGGTGGCAGATATGAAGAGTTATCAATTTCTTTATTGTATAGTTTTTGTTATATGCTCCTAAAAATGCATGTTGTTTATATTATGTTTTTAATTTATGTAAACAATATTATGTTGTATCTTATTCTTTTTCTTACCTTACATTACCAATCATTGTTTTTAAACTCCATTCAGGTTACCATGAGTTAATTTAATATGTTGCTTCTTCCCAATACTCATAGGTGTTCATTCACCACATTTTACATATTCAGCACCTAGTATTGGACACACCACATGGCTGTAAGCCTCCCACCACCATAGATAGATAATTGTGTGTTGAACATTTGTAGGCTAGCTGCTCGTGGACCCTTGTGAGAATATTTTTTTTGAGTATATACATTCCCAGGAACAGAATTGATGGGTCCTAGGTTATATATGCCTGAGAAGTGCCATATTACTATCCAAAATGGCCACACTAGTATAATCTCTCACCAGCAATAACTTCGAGTTTCTGTATTTCCACATCCTTGCCAATATTTGACATTAACTGATTTTCTAATTTTTGTATATTTAATAGATTTAAATGATAATTTCTTTGTTGTTTTAGTTGCATTTATTGATCTAGCAATAATTTTTAGTTTTCCTCCAAATGTTTTGGTTTTCTTCTATAAATTGAAAAACAAAAATGTGAACATGCATTCACATAGAATATATCTGGGGGATGTAGAGATGACATTCATTTGAAAGAAAAGAACTCCATCTTTTTAGTATCCATGGAATGTCTTCATTCTTTCTAATTTAATACTTTTAAAATTTATTTGACTATGAAACAGCTATTATATTTATGCTAGGAAAACCTCCAACTTCCCTTTCTACTCTCCTACTACCTCTTGAAGGGAGCATGTCAAGCTACTTCACAGTTCAGTGAAGGATGGATAAGGGCACAGAACTGACACCGAGGAGTTTGGAGATGAGCGATGTTGCCTTCCCATTTACGCTTTTTTCTGTTAGTAGTTTCTTGAAGAAGTGACACACAAGTAATGACAGCTACTTATGAAACAAATGCAGTATATATCTGAATGGCTACGTAGCCCTTGATACTCAATGCAGAGCTCTAGCAAAAGCTGGATTACAGATCTCTGCTTGGGCCAGAACTTCTCAGTGAGACATTTAGTCCCCAAATCTCAACCTTTTTTACCTCACAGCCCAGAGGCTGAGATATTACTATTGCTGTGAGAGAAAACATCCAGCCACAGTACGTATACAGAACTTTGTCAGAAAGAATGAGACCTTACAAAAATGTGCATTTTCCCCCCAAGATCTAGTGCTAAATTGATATGAATGGGCCTATATTCTAGCTGCCTAGGCTCCTATGGAAGAAAGCATAAAGGAATGACCAAGCTTCCTCCTCTGGAGGTGACAGAAAAGTCTTTGGCCCATGCGTCCATCCACAAGGTAGAAAATGGTCTACTGACCATAACTAAAGGAAGTTAAAAAAAAAAAAAAGGAATAACAGCAACAACAAAACACCAACATGATGATTGTGGAGCAAAATTTTTGTCTTCAAGGCCTACTGATGGCACACTAATAGCTCTACTCTGATTAGATTATCCATTCTAACTTGTAGAGGAACAATGTAAAGAGAGGCATACATAGAAGCTTCTTCCTCAATTTCCAAATGAAGAGAAAATCCATCTCCTAGAGGCTAATATAGAAGCATGGCAAGTGGATAGGGAAGAAAAAAGGAGAAAAGTACTCAGATCCCTTTAAGAATTTATATCCTGAGATAAGACTGGGACAAAGGTAGATTTTTAAATGAAATAATTCATCTTGATATAAGATCATTATATAAAAATAATACTGCTATATACTTACAGTGAACAGTTGGAAATTGAAAAATTTTTAAAGTATTATTTACAATTAAACCAAAAAAGATGAAATACTTTGGTTAAATCTAGCAAAATATACATAGATTCTGTATGCTGAAAAGTACAAATCACTAACAAAAGAAATCAAAGGAAATTTAAATGAAGATATAAATTAGATCTGTGGACCAGAAGACTCAGTATTTTTAAGATGCTAATTCTCTCTAATTCAGTGCATTCTTAATCAAAATACTAGCAGGTTGTTTTGTAGATGAAACAGTGTTTTCAAAATTTTATATGGAAAAGCAAAGGAATTTGAATAGCCAGAAGAATTTTGGAACAGAAAACAGAGTTGATTATAAGATTTATTACAAAATCACAGTAATCAAAACCATTTATATTGATGAAAGAATAAACACATAATAAATCAGTGAAGCAGTGTAGAGTCCTCACACATATAGCAACTTATTTTCAATGAAATACAAAGGAAATTCCATGTAGAAGAAACAGTTTTTTCAACAAATGTTTCCACAATAAATGGATACCCACTTGCAAACAAATAAACTTGCACCATAGAAAAAAATTAATTCAAAATTAATCATTGATCTGAATGAAAAAATTTTAAATATAAGACTTCTGGAAGAAAAATTGGTGTTCTTGGGTTCGGCAAATTATTTTTAGATACTATACCAAAAGAATGATCCATTAGGGAAAAAAAATAGTAAAATGGACTTCATAAAAATGAAAAACTACACAAAAGACACTAATGAAAAGACAAGCCACAGACTCGGGGGAAAACGTATTTGAAAAATATATATCTGATAAAAGACTGGATATTTAAAGACCTCTCAACTTAATAATAAGAAAACTCAACAAAAAATTTGGACAAAAGACTTGAACAGATATTTCACTGAAGAAGTTATACAGATAAACAGATGAGATTTCAGGTGCTAGATTTTGTCATGGGTTGGAAAGAGTGTGGAACAACCAGACCTCTCTTAAATTGCTTGTGGTAATGCAGTGTTCTTATAAGAGGTTAGAAATGACTCTTAAATCCCACTTACAGATATCTACACAATAGAAATGAAAACTTAGGTTGACACTAAAACCTATTTATGAATGTGTACAGTGGCTTTATTCACAATTGCCAAAAACTTGAAACAACCTGAATGTCCTTAGCTAAAGAATGGGTAAATAAAAAAAAACTATAGTTCAACTATGAAATATTGCTTAGCAGTAAAAAGCAATGATTTTCTGATAAAAACTGGCATGGTTGAATCATACACATATTATAAGTAAAAAACTCTAGACTCAAATGGCTACATATATATCATTCCATTTATATGATATTCTGGAAAAGGCTAACTGTGGGAACAGAAAGCAGATCACTGGTTGTCTATGAGTGAGGGACCTGAGGAAATTTTAGGGGCTGTGATGAAATAGTTCTAGAGTTTGATAGTGGTTATTGGTTACATGTTATGTATTTTTGTCAAAATTCATAGAACTACATCCAAAGTGGGGGGTGAAGGGGGAACAAATTGAATATGTAACTTATACCTCAATTTTTAAAAGTATTAAAAAACAATTCATCTTGAGTCTTGATTAGTTAATTCATGCTGTTGGTTGTTATTTGAGGATGAAATAAATCATCTTGCTATCCAGTATATCAGGGAAAGCATCAGATTTAACAATTTGTACCTATAGTACTTTTGTTCATTGAGCATTAAATAATGCCCCTTTTAAAGCCCTGTTTTGAAATTATAAAAGAAAATGCTATATTTTGTAATCTAAAAGACATTTCTATAGTCTCATTTTGTATTACCTAACCCCTTGCTAAGTGAAATTGTCTCTTTAGCAGAGTTGGTGGGTGACTTATTGAAAATTTGTCTGGGAAATTTGTAAAGGAAGAAGTTAGGGAGCTCGCTCCTTCCTTAGAAGAAGCTGGGAAAGAAAGGCCAGAGGAAATTAAAACTATAGGGGGAGAAGAGATAAAAGCGGATACTGAATCCAATGCTCACTAGGAGAATTAAGTATTTAGGATGGGAGGAGAAAAGATGTAAGGAGATAATATCAGGTGGAACTTGGGAATGACGATTTAGAAGCTACTGGTAGATAATCTCCCAAATACTGTTGAAGAATGTTGTTTGTAGCAATTTGTTGAAATATGTAAAAATGTCTTGCACTAATGTCATTGTTATTAATTAGAACCTTGTAACAATAAGATTTTTAAAAGAACAGATTGAAGTTTTAGTCATGTAGGATCCCTTGTTAAGAGAAACAGTATTCTACTTAGTACCTTGCATATACTAAATGTTCAATGATTGATTGGCTGTTTGTACTTTTAGTAACTAAAACAAAAAAGAGTTTGTTAAAATTAGTAAAACTACTTTTGACCTTTTATCTTTAAGACTACTATTTCTAGCAACACTTTGCCCTTTCAGTAACATCTCTCTAAGCAATATGTAATCCTTTTTTTCTTAGTCCTAACTTCAGATGAGTGAAAAAAAAAGCATCTGTTCTTTTTTTTTTACATATTTAGGACTTCCCAAATTGAGATTTAATGTTTTTCCTGGGGAAAAAAATCAATGTAAACAGCATACAGTATTTTCAAAGAGTTTGTTACCTCTATTCTTACTTAAGCTATTTTGCCTATGAACAGAGGTAACAAACTCTTTGAAAAAAGGGCAGAGATCAGAGCTTTAATTGTCAAAAAGAGCACTAACCAAGTTCTTTTATCTGTTCTATTTTTCTTGATTTAAAAAAATTTCACATTTCATATTGTATTGTAAATTTGACCTTGCTTTTTAATGTAGTTTTTAAAAAAAGAATTAACATTTAAATACGTGTGTGTAACTATCACCATCATTCATCAGGATTCATAACAATTCTATCATCCCGACAAACTCCCTCATGCTCTCTCCCTTCACAGTCATACCCCTTTCCCACCCCTGCTTCCTGGTGACAACTGAATCTTCTCCATCACTATAGTTTTATCGTTTTGAGAATATCACATAAATGGAATCATATGTAACCTTTCATACTGCCTTTCAGCATCATGGCCTTTGAGATTTACCCAAGTTTTTGCATGTATTAAGGTTTAATTTAATAAGTAAAAAGTAAACTTTTATAATAAAATTTCAGTCATTAAAGGTTATCATTTTATATCATTCTTAATTTTGTTTTTTATTGGTGTTTTCCTAAGTTTCTGTATACAAACTTATGATTTCAAAACTCTCACATGTTTTAACTACAGGTGATTTTGCAGTTCTTCTTAAAGCAGGCATGACTGTAAAGCAAGCAATTGTATACAACCTGCTGTCTGCCATGATGGCTTACATAGGCATGCTCATAGGCACAGCAGTTGGTCAGTATGCCAATAACATCACCCTCTGGATCTTTGCCATCACTGCCGGCATGTTCCTCTATGTAGCCTTGGTGGATATGGTAGGATATTTTATTTTACACCTTATTTTACATCTTCATTATACTGAATCTGTAGATAGAATGCAGCTTCCAAAAATAGAAATCTTGAATGTGGTTTGAAAGATTAATTATTTATATATATAACCCATTTTAAAGACATGTGATATCCTAAATAATCTATTAGGGAAAGATATTTAAATAGGAAGATTCATTCCTTGGAAACCAGTGAGATGCTGAAGATTTTTGACTCAATAATGTTATTATTCAAAGTAATTATCAATACTATTTAGAGATATAATTATACAATTATTACACTACTTTGAAGATTTTGTAATATTGGGGTGGAAGTGTTTTGTCATTAACAAAATTCTTTGCTCTTGCTTGCCTATGGCAAACAAGAAAGAAATACTGTATACTTCTTAGGTAGGCCAGTCTTCTGCAATAAATGGTATTCCAAGGAATTTATATAATTTCCTTTCTAACTTTAAAGTTAATAAATCTACTGTATGGTCTCACTTATATGTGTAATCTAAAATAATAAAACAAATGAACAAACAAAACAAAAACAGATTCATAGAAATAGAGAGACTAAAGGGCTGGTTACCAGAAAGGAAGGCATGGGGGAATGGGTGATGAAGGTGAAGGAAAGTATAATCAATAATATCATGATAAGTTTGTATGGTGACAGATTATTACTAGAATTAGTGGGGTGGTCACATTGTAAGGTATAAAAATGTCAAATCACTATATTGTACACTTGAAACTAATAAAATATTATGTAACAACTATACTTACATTTAAAAAAGGCAAAGTCAATAAATTAAACACGAACAATTAGTTTTAATTTTACTTTAATATTCTAAATATATGAAGCAGTGTAGCAACTTACTTTTTGTTTTAAACTAGATATTATGTTCACTTTTCTTATAGTCTATTAGATAGTCTCATTTCAAAAGCGTATTTCCTAAAATTTTAATTACAGAATTAATGCCTGTTCGTTATAGAAAATTTAGAAAATAAAGTTCCACTTATCATTTCTGTTTATCTCCCTGTATCTATGCCCATTTTCCTTTTTTCCTGTTACTATGAAGAAATGTCTATGTTTCTAGCTAAGGCTTCCTCCTTTAAACCATTCCCTAGAACTTCTCCCCACTCTCGCTAACTCCCTAAAATTTTCCGCTCTTTCATTGTCCTTCATTTTTCCTTCTCTGCTGGGTTATTCCTGTCAGTATATAAACCTAATGTTACTTCTCCTTTCTTAAAAAGTCAGGGAAGATGGACCTTTCTTAACTCTAATTTTCATTTTAGCTACTACCATATCACTCTTACCTCTTATAGCCAATCCTTCCTTGATTTTTAATTCTCTTCTCCCTCGAGTCTGGCCTCATCAGATTTTCTCCCTGACAGCTCTTCCAGATTGCTTTTTGTCAAATTTACTATTTACCACTACATTGCTAAGTCCACCAGTAATTTAAATTGCCCACCTTCATTTTACTTGCAGTTGATCATTCTCTTTTCTTTGAAACATTCTCTTATTAGTTGGCTTCTGTACTACCACCATTTCTTGGCTTCCTACCTTTTTGGCCTTTCTTTCCCAGTTTTTTTTACTTGTTCTTCTTTTTCTCTTCTACTTCTAAATGTTGATGAAAATGCTCTAAGTTATCCTATCTAGTCTCATGGTGTATTTATTGGCTGATAATTCCTAAGTTTAGGTCTCTAGCCCAGACCTTTTCCTTAACTACAGATTAGTCTCTCCACCTGCTTAGGTGAATGAATGTCTAAAAGGCATGGCAGATGTAGTTCAGAACCCAGCTCTTGATATTGGCCAACCCCACTCCCTGCACCAGCACCTCCTATAGAATTCTCCATCTCATAAATAACTCCATTCTTCTAGTTGCTTCTATCAGAATCTTGAGTATTATTTGCTCTACTCTCTCTGTTTTTCCCACATTTGGTTTGTCATCGATTTCTGAGGACCCACTTCCTAACCATGTCTACTCCTGTCACTTTCATTCAGTCCACTATCATCTTTCTTTAGCTGTTCTCCCTGATTTTGCCCTTTCCCTTGTCCACCACACTCTATCAACAGAACAGTTTAGAATGGTCTTTTTTAGTGATCCTTTTAAGATTAGGCCATGTTACTTTTGTGCTTCAGACTCTTCACTGGTTTTCCAGCTTATTCGGAATAAAAATACCAAAATTCATGTTTTGACCTGCAAGTTTTTTCATCTTCCTTGAACATTTCCACTCCCCCTTCTCTAATATTCCTAACGGTACCTCATCTCCACCCACTCTTCTCAAGGAAGCATACTCTGCCTCTTGTTGATCACTCCATGTGGAGTATTTTGCTCACAGACATTCTCCTATCTAGCTCGCTCACTTCTTATGAGGCATCCTATCTAAAATTTCAGTTTCTAGTCCAACATTTTACATCCTCTATCCCTACTTTACTTTTTTTCTCCTTTGCACTTGTATCTTGATCTATTAATAACACACTAAACATTTTGCTTATTTATTGAGTTCATTTTCTGTACCACTAGGATATCAGTTCTAGGTATTTCTATCATATTTCACTGCTGGAGATGTAGTTGACAGTTAGTTGAATGGAGAATGTATGAGCTAATTCTTTTACTAGGAAACTAAAGATATAAAAACAATGTGAGAATCTTTACAGTAAGGGTTTATAATGTAATGAAGGGGAAAAGTAGCCATTAATTACAATGCTTTTGATACATATTATAGAGTAGTGCACCATGTATGTGGAACTAAAGAGAGAGGCTGGCTAAAAAAAAATTGAGAAAATTAGGGAAGGTTTTCTGGAATAGGAAACCTACGCTGAATTTTTAAGAATGAAGAAGAGTATATTAGAACCAAGAGGAAAGACATGAGAAAGCAGAATAATAAATAGCATCATTCTTTGTCCAGTGGGTCTACTCCTGGGACTATCCTAAGGAAATAACCTAAAATGACCACTGCTAATAAAACGAGCAAACAAACAAAAAACAAAATTGTATTAAAGTATTGTAGCATCACAGTTACGTTAGAAACACCCTAAATGTCCAAGAGAAAGGAGACACATTATTTCACATATGTTTTAGAATTTAATGACACTGAAATTATGTATTTTTTAACATTAGTGGAAAAAATGGATTAAAAAATTATATACATAGAGCCATCAGGTGGATGTTGGCCAGATCATGACAGTCACACAACATGCCATGCTATAAAGATTAGGGTTCATCTTGTAAATTTTGGAGAGCCATTAAAAGGTGTAAACAACAATGACATGCACACATTTTTGTTTTAGAAAGACCACTTAGGCTGTAGAGAGGAAGTTTTGATTGATTTACAGCCATTTAATAAGGTAGCAACAGTAGCAGAAGTTTTAGTTTGAGGTACCTTTAGGATATCCAGGTGGAGGTATCTGGTTTCATGGGGCTTTGGATAAAGCTGTTTCTCAGTCAGTAAGGAAACAAGTATGCCCATAGCAGTGTGTACTGGCTGGCTCTTAGCAGTGGTCGAATATGGGCCTTGGCATTCAGGATAGAATTGAATGCAGGGAAAGCGTAGTCTCTATTTTAGCTGATATGTACACATATCTAGAGGGATGTTCTATGAAACATCCTTTATAGGAATAGTCAGAGTTACAAGTTTTTGTAACAATAAAGTCCTGGAGGAATTGAGGAGAAAGGTAAAATAAAACAGTTTTCTTACTAGAACCATAGGTAGGAAGTTGTCAGTTTCATCTTAATCCAGGGGTTGGTAAACTTTCCGTAAAGGATCAGATAATAAATATTTAGGTGCTGTGGACAGTGTAGTCTCTTTCACAGTCATTCGGTTCTGCCATTTGTAGTGGTTTCTGTCACAACCACTTAGCTGCTAGACAAGATCAATAGCCTATATTAGCTGTTATACACCACTGCCATAGACTTAAACAGAAGAGATGACCAGCATGAAATAGTTCTTAAATAGGACCCTCAGGAGATTGTTAAATATACTGTTGCACTGTCAGAGCATGATAGATTAATTCAAAGATTAATTGTACTCATTATTTAATAATAAATAATGGTTTTTCTTCTCAGGCAGGCATAATACTACATTTCTTCTCCCTAAATCCCAAAACTCCAAGCTACTGTTTGGACTAAAGCTTAACGTCTAAAAAAGTAGCATATCAATGTCACCTTTCTGTAGATATTCATTGCAAACATAGAAAACAATAAAATAGAAAAGTAAAAGTGAAAATTAGAAGTAGCAATTCTTTCATAATTTTTATTAGGTTTGGGTAGAAATAATTTATGCTTTAATAATGCACAACAAATCTTATTAATAAAGATTTAAGCTTTATACTTTGAAATATGGATTATTTTTAAATATAGTATATATACTTATGCTTTTGAAGTTGAACTATAAATTTTTCAATGCTCTATGCCTTTAAAGATATTGGAAACTTTCAATTATTTAAAATTATATCACTATTAAGAGAATAGAGTACACTATGAAAACAGTGTGCATAACTTCGTATTATGCTGGATATTGGATAGCTTTGATATACTGTTTTCTGTGTCTTTACTGAAAGGAAGATAATGGTGCTTAAGGGCATAGAGATGCCAATTTGAAATTGTCTGTAAATGTCTGTGTTTGCTATTGTGTGCAGTTAGAAATGAGAATTTTAAATGAAAAAGGATAAATAAATGATAGCATTTTGAAATGGTTATTCCCGAAAGGAATTTTACTTTCTCAGTGAGCTTTAGATAGATCAGGAAGTCTGGGAATATTTTTCCGAGAGTTTTATTAGCAATAATAAGTTGCATCATATTTTAGCATAAAGTAAATGTTAGAATTAATAAAGTCAGTAAACAGTAAGTAACTAAAAAATGACTAATGTTTATGTGTGTGTTAGGGGATAAGGAGGGAACAGATTTAGTATTTGTCAGTGCATAGCCAGAGCATAAAATTTCTGTTGCAGTACTTGACTAAAAAGTATGTTATGGTTAGCAATAATTAATGTAGTTGTAGTTATGCTTTATTCATTAGTGTTCTTAAGTAGGAAAAATGTAAAAAAAAAAATTGAGCAGAATATTATACAAAATTGCTTGTAAGTATCTGGGTGTTTTTTTTCTTTCCAGCTTCCAGAAATGTTGCATGGTGATGGTGACAATGAAGAACATGGTTTTTGTCCAGTAGGGCAATTCATTCTTCAGAATTTAGGATTGCTGTTTGGATTTGCCGTCATGCTGGTGATTGCCCTCTATGAAGACAAAATTGTGTTTGACCTCCAGTTTTGATCATTCCCAGTAGTCACTGTTGATTACGAGAATGTTACCATGCCGCTTTGCATCTGTTTCTTGTACTGTATGCACATTGCTCAAAGAAAAGTCAGTGGCTTGCACTACTTAAAGTTCCATGGATTTGAGCTAAACCCCAAGACTGGTGCTCAGTACTGTTTTCCCTGTGTGAAAGGGTCTTTTAAAATACAGAAAGCCTGTGATAAAGAAAGGAGAAAATGGGACTCCATGAACCAATGTTGATATAGGTTTGATTAAGACTTTTTAAAAAATAATCATATAAACACTAAAGTAGTCTCTTTATTAGTAGAATCTTCTGTGGCTATGCAGAAATAGAAATTGAACCAAAAAAATCACTTAAACTTTAAGAATATTTTAAATGGACTTTGGGCAGACTTTTCTTTGTGCTAAAAGTGAATTGTAGTGTCCTTTAATTCAGCTACATATATACACATGGTAATAGGGATCAACTGATGACTTTGAAATTGCATAAAGTAGAATATAGGACCTAGAGGAAAGCTCAGGCTGAGTTAGAGTGTGAATTTAGCATTGGGAAAAGCCCTTATTCTTGAATCTAGAGTTACTATTTTTGTATATATTTGCATAGTGGTTAAACTTGCAGCCTCAACTACTGAAATTTGTGATTGTATGTTTGTGTGACCAGTTTAATGAAAGATTCATAATGGTTCTTTGTATTAATATTATACTTGGTGTTTGATTTTTTTTTTTTTTTAACTTTTGTGTTACAGTTTTGGGTGGGGTTGGGGGTGGAGCATGTGATAAAATGTAGGGTATTTTTTTTCTTGTTAAAATTGTAACCCTATAGAATATATCAGAGAGAAATGAAGAACCCAAACATGGTCTAAATATTCAATTTTCCTACTTTAACAGTACTAACTAGTTATTTGAGAAATTTAAGTTCTAAATGTATGCATTGCTTTACCAGTTTGGCATTGCAACCATGTTGTGGCTGGCAGTAAATCCAAATGTAACATGTCCATAATCTGTACATGGAGTGTCAAAATGGTTATGAGGATAACTCCATTTATACTGTGGCTATTGTAGTACCAAGTGACTTGGAGATATATTTAAGTAACTCAACTGAAATCACTTGATCATTTTGTGCCAAGATATGCTGTTGGTGCCTAATAGGGATTAGTCTCTTTTTTAGGTGCCCTTTTCTCCTACATAATTGTGATTGATTTGTGAGAAGTGCAAGCCATGTTTATTCTGAATTTTGACCTAATAATTTGTAGTACTAGCCATATGCATGTAGCTTTCTGTTTACACTTTGTGCCATATGGTCTTCATTTATGCCAGTTAAACTGTATTTTAACTATGTGCAGGTAGCTTTCTTTTAATCTGCTTGGCTACCAGTGTAGCTGCTTTAAAAATCTTATTGTTCAAATATTTAAGAGCCAAACTCTTTCCATTCCATTAAAATGTTTTCATTTAGTTTTCCTCCTTTCTTTAGTTCCTTTCCTCTTTATAAACAAAAACCACAAATTTTTGAGAGCAGCACATGCATCAGGTATTAATAAAGTATCAACAGTGTTTCTTTATGCTATAACCAAGGGATCTTAGGTATTATTTCCTTAATTTATGCCTGAATTTGAAAAATTATTTCTGGCTTTCTCCATGATCTCCTGTAACAAATAGGAGTTTTATATATACATAGATTATTTTCAGCATTGGGCACTGAATTAGGACAGTTTTCATCTCATTACTTGGCCCTTCAAGCAGCCTAGCTAAAAGGTGCTGATATTTTATTTAGTACTGCCAGCTTCAAGTGATTCAAGTATCTTGCTTCTGAACCAAGATATATTTATAATTCATTTTTGGGTTTTTATAGGATTCTGCATTCCAGCATTATTAAATCTGCTTAATTGAAATACTTTTATGAAAAGCAACAGCTGGAATATACTCCCAGTCTTAAAATAAATGCCTGATTTAAAGCAAATAGGTTATGCTGAAGTATATAACATTTTATATTTTCTCAAAAATATGGTATCTTTATTTGCTAGATTTTTTTTAACATTTTAAGAGGGCTGTAAACAGTTGCTGCTAGTATTTTGTTAGGGTTCCACCAGTATTTAGTTTTCACATCATTCTAATGTATAATTTCAAGTCTTACTAGACAATCTGAATTCCACTACATTTCTTTTTAGCTCCAACATTCCATTTAGCTTGACCAGCCTAATTTAACATGTGTTTGTTGGAGGTTATTAATGTTACTTGTACAATGCTGTCACTGTGTGACATCCATATCAGTTTTGGTGTATATCACATTGCGTTCAATCAGCTGTGATTATGCTTAGAAATACTATAGTAACTAGATGCAGTGTGAATTTTTTCCATTAACAGTAAGTCAGTGGCTTAAACGTGATTATGGTCCTGCAAGGTGATACTTGCTAAAATATCTAAACTTTTTTGTTGTTGTAACTGAATCATTTTTTTTAAATTTTAAAGATGAAAATGATCAAATGCTGTTTTTTGCATTGTCAACAGTGGTGTGTCATTTTATGTATGTTCCTAATGCTTATGGAACGCTCCCAAAATAAAGTTATTCAAAAAGAGCAAATACATCAGCGTGTTTTCTTTAATATAATCTTTATTTCAGGACATTTCCTTACACTGTAGTATGAATCATTTTAAACATAGGCTGCATTCACACATTAATAAATTAATAGTTGAGTATAACTTTAGTCAAATGGATTAAATCAAATAAATTTTAAAAGTAAAATATATTGTCTACTCAACAATCTAATAAGAAATAGGAACAAGGAAATGACATCTTTCTAACTATGAATTGAGTTGACATAGCAACGCTACACCCCGTCCAATCCAGTGTTCTTGAGGTTGGTCAGAGGGAAGCGTCATAGCGATCACGAAATTCGTAGAATGGCCAGTGGTAGATAATGTTCCTCTTCGCTCACTTGTCTTATACAGTGGAGCAACATAACTTGGTCGTTCTGGTATATCTACCCTCTTACAGGGCTTTAGCCACATCTGGAAAAAAGTGTATAAAACTTCTGTAAGTCAAGGCTCTTGTATTTGAACATACGTACGGTATTGTTGAGTAAAGTTACTATATCTGGAAATTTCTGTAGTCCAAATAGACTTTATTTCTGTCAGGACTGGCATTGTTCAAAACATTTTTTTCTAGAGCTCTCAGAACTATCTTCAGAACTAGTTTAGAAACTAAACCTCTGTCAAAAAGCATATTACCCATCTATTTATTCACCACCTCTCCACCATACTTAACCTGAGGATGGCTTATGGTGCTTACAATAACAAAAGCCAGCTAAACTTTGAAAGGGGAGAACTGCTGCCATGGCAACTCAAAATCATGTTTTATTATTAAAGGCCAATCCCAAAAATTCTAAAGGATTTTTATTGATGATTATAGGACTAGATTACGTCCCCATTTCAGGTGAATGTTTTAAAGGGGCTATTATGTTTATTGTGCTGTTTAAACAGTTGCATTTCTTTATACCAATACAATGTACCCAACATTGCTTTTAGAAAGTCATGAGCTAAGTTACTAGAATGTTAAGCATTGTTGAACCATACCAATCACAAAAATAGGACTTGGGGGTGAGTTGATCTCTCACTGTAAAAGTAAAGAACAAACTGATCATAAACGTGAAATAATGTTTTGCTTTAGAATTTAATTTCTTTTTTATTGTAATACTAGCAATCCATGGGGGATATGGCTTGACAACCCCACTATTCAGAGCCCTCTTTTAGGTTTTTCAAGTCAAACACATTGTATGAAGGAGCTAATGAGGATGTTTGTCTCTATATCTCCCATATAATTGTGGAATCCAGGTGATTATAAGGAGGATTTGTAAAGTAGTTTTTTAGTTTTTTGGATGTAGTTAAATATGAGGGCTTATAACACTCAAGTTGGATGCATTTCATTTCAACCAGGAGTTGATTTTCTTAGAGAATTTTCTTAATAAGTGATTTCTTTTTGCAGAAAAATCATCCACTTATAAATTTCTTTTGCCCTTCACTACAACTGTTTGAGTTTGCTGTGAAAGAAAAAAAAATTGACCCCAATCAACTTCTGAAATTGTACATCTGCCCTTGTAACTTTCAATTTGGGTCTCACATTTGAAACTCTGCCCAAGTATCTTTATCTCAGGTTTCTTGCAATTGGTTGTCCTTTACCTGCTAGAGCTGCTCTGATGGATATTCGCCTGTCAGAGCTATTCCCAGTGTCCCACAAACAGAATTTATGTAAATCCACAGCCTATATTTTATCACACCATCCCAGACAAACCATTCAATTGTGTGAAAATCTATCTAGCCATTTTTACGTGATGTGGTAACAGATGGAAACTTATTATTTATATAGCTTAGTCTGCTCATGCTGCAGATAGGTGCCTAGAAATTTTATGTGGGTGGTTTTCATATAGTCTTTTAATCTGAATTTCACATTTTTAGGTCAAGATATATGTAAGAAATATATAACAACCCTTATATATGTGGATACATACATTCAGTCAATCCTCATTACTTCTGAATTTTGAATTTGCAAGTGTGCTTATCATTAAAATTTATTCGTAATCCTAATATCAATACTCTGCACATGGTCATTTGCAGGCATGCTCTCAGTGCAGCAAAATATGTGAATCACCAGACAAGCACATTCCCCACTGAGGCCGAACCTGTGACATTCTGCCTTTTTGTTTTATCTCATAACAAGTATCCTTTTCATGGTTTATTTAATGCCAAGTTTTAAACATTTTTATGGGTTTATTTTTGTAGTTGTTGATGGTGATTTCACCGTTTAAAATGCCCTCCCAAGTGTAATGCTGAGGTGCTGTCTGATATTCCTCAGTGCAAGAAGGCTGTGATGGACCTCATGGAAAAATTACAAAAAATTTCCTTCAGGCATGTGTTACAGTGTTGTCCATAAGTTTAATGTTACTGAATCAACAATACATATTAAGCAAGGAGTCTTTAAACAAACACAAATGAAACCAGCTTTTGGATTGGTCAGTTAACAAAAATGTGACCAGAGAGGATCATGGAAACTTAACCTTTTTAGTTTCTTCTAGGTGCCATGGTTCAGTTTTCACGAATTTGGTGTTGACTCTATAAAACATAATTCCCCTGAATAACGGTGTGTGTGTGTGTGTGTGTGTGTGTGTGTGTGTGTGTGTGTGTGTGTAAAAATAGCACTCCCCCTAACCCCCACGTATATCCTTAGAAAAATACTAACCACAGGCACTGTATCATAAAGAATTTTGGGATGTGATTCTGCAAGTTTCTTTATCTTTCTATTCCAAGAAGCTCCATCCAGAAATAGTCCATGAATTAAAACACCTAAATGTAAAAGAAGCAGGTTAACACAACACTTTAAATATGCATATCAATTGCATTCTGAAGCAGAAATTTCTATGGACGAATATATGCAGGTTATACTAGGTCAGCAACTTAAGACATTCTAAAACAAAGCAGAGTTCTGAGTGCTTCGTCTTAACATCCATGTTTCAAGAATATTTATACTCTGCCTAGTAAATTACTAGTAAAACTAAATGCGGAAAACAAAAGGGGAAAGGAATTGTAAATTGGTCTATGGGGAGTCAGTTTGTGTGAACACTATCAGATGTATACTATTAATTGGCCAATGGTTATAACATTAGAGGCCATGGAATCTGCAAGAAAAGTTCTTAACGTACTTGCAGGGATCCTGTGGCTTCTAGGCAGCGTGTGAACAAAATACTCTTGTGCAAACCTGTAATGTTGTGAGAGTTATGTTTCTCCTCAAATTTGGAATTTATTCTCACTGCAAAGACACATGGATGAATCCCTCTAGTATATAATGTCATATACTAACAGCTGAAGAACACAAATTAGGAAATCAGGAAAACCCAATCATTTTCTCTGGCTATCCATTTAGCAAAGCCTTATGTATTTAAATATAGGTATCTGCACATGAAAGCATTCATATAATTGTTGCACAGGTGCAAAGTGGAACTTGAACCTAGGGTTTAGTTCCTAGTTTGCTGTGTGACCTTGAGCAATTCATTTAACTTTAAACTTGTTTTGTCACTTGGAGAACAGCTGAGAAACTTGTAAAACAATAATGCTTGCTTTATCTACCTTTTAGAGTTGTTAGGATCTGATCAGCTAATACTGTTGAAAGCACTTTGTGAAGTAATATATAAAAATCCACTTCGGCAGCTTTAATTTTTGCAATTATGGAAATGTTTTATATCTGCACTTTCCAATATGGTAGCCACTATTAAACACCTGAACCATGGCTAGTGAGCAAGGGTTTGAATTGAAAATTTTTCTTAATTATACAGTCATGTGCCGCTGAATTATGGGGTTATGTCCTGAGAAATGCGTTCTTAAGTGATTTCGTTCTGTGGACATCACAGAGTGCACTTATACAAACCTAGATAGTAAAGCCTACTACACATCTAGGCTTTATGGTATAGCCTACTGTTCTTAGGCAATAAGCCTGTATAGCATGTTACTGTTCAAAACAACATGAGTTTAAATCAAGCACAGGAGAAATGATGTAATCAAGAGACAGGTAAACACTCGCTGTATAAGGCTGTTGCCGTATAACAACAATGTTTTACAGCAAGCTTTTTATATAAGTAGGAAGAGTACACTCTAAAAATAACAATGAAAGAATAGTATAGCAAATACATAAGCCAGTAACATAATTGTTTATTATCATTATCAAGTAATATGTGTTGTACGTAATAATTACATATGCTATGCTTTTGTGTGACTGGAAGTGCAGTAGGTTTGTTTACACCAGCATCACCACAAACATGAGTTTAACACCTTGCACTAAGCTACAACATCACTAGGAGATAAAAACTTTTCAGGTCCACTATATTCTTAAGGGACCACCCTCCGATATATGGTCTGTCACTGACCTAAACGTTATGTCACTTATGACTGTAGTTAAATGTAAAAAGCTGTATGTGGACAGTTCAATGATAAGTGTTGGGAAGAATTACCTTTTCTCTAGGGTTTAATGGATGGAGAGAATAGTTGGAATAAAATGTCAGTTTTATTAATTGGGAAAGCATTTGTCCAATAACTTCCTAGAGTATTACTCTGATAAAGCTGAATTGCAAAATGCATCTTTAGCCTGGGGCAATGTGAGGGATGACCTGCCTGAGGGATAAATAGGTCTGCAATCACATCCTCCAAGCTGAACCTCTCTAGTCAGATCTAAGACCTGAAAACCAGTCATAATAACTGATAGGAATAGGGAGAGTAGAGAGGACCCTACTGATAGATCCAAGAGAGCCGTGTAATACTCTGGCCTCACTGATTTGTAAGCATAGCCCAGTAAATCTTTGCCACTAACCAACTGGTTATCTGTTTCTCCTTTGGGAAAGAAAACTAATGTCACAGAGAGTAAACGGGAGAGTTCGTGTCAACACCTCAGAAAAATGGCAGTAGGGATAAAAGCTTCCTCCAACTCAATAACAATTTTATAGGAAAGGTGATGGGAATATTCAAATACATTTTTATTTCACATGGTCAATAAGGGCCTTATGGAAAACACAACATATATAAGGTTAGGTAGGTGTTAACAGGGTCCTAGTTCACAGCCACTCCTACTCTGTGTCACACCTTTGCCATCTATAAGATATGATTAATACAGCAACAGCTACAGCTTCTCCAGCCCCTCTCTTGTTCACCGTTTTCTGCCCACCTTCCTGCCATATAGTGCTCTCCACTGATGACTGAGTAATCCAGTATTTCAGATTTGAGAATCTTAGGCAAATACATCTAGAACAAATGATGCCAGATCTAGGCAGATTTACAGTGGCCATGTGGCCACTTTGCATCACTTTAAAAGTGACCTTTTGATTATGTTTAATTTTAATGTAAATCAGGATGACTTCTTTATGAGCCCCAGAATCCAGCAACAGGCACACACTAAAGTGTCAACTAAAGAAGACAGACTGGTGGAGCAGCAGTGAGAATAGAGACGGAAATGGTGCTTATAGCCCAAGCTGTTCTCCAGCCGGAATCCATGCTACTCCCCTTAGGGTCCCGTGAGAGAGCTGTTCCTTGGGAAAAGGCCATTGCATTGATTCAAATAAATCCAAGTATCTCATTCTCTTTCTGGTAGTTAGCTAACTAGGAGGAGAAAACTGGAATGAAAAAATGAATAAGTCGTGGATATCTGTATTTATTCGTGAAGATGTGTGTGTGTGTGTGTGTGTGTGTGTGTGTGTTTCTGGGTGTACAAAATAAGAGAATTCATGCTTTAGTGACTATCAGCAATTACAGATCAAACCTGGGCTGATATTTTGGTATTCAGTGAAATGGTTTATTTAACTGATGGCTACTCTTTATTATGCAATCTTGGAACACTGAATGGTCTTTGTTGCCCTCTAAATAAGTTGTGATTTATATATGCTACACTATTTTCAATATAATTTTGGATTTTAATAAATTAAATCTTTAATAAGAGTGGTTGTGGGTTAAATTAGTTAATCATTTTAAAAAGAAACACCAACTGCTCTGCACTCTAAATTCAGTGTATAATGATTTGGAATTCAGTAATTTGATCTTAGATATTAGCTAGTTTATAAACTTTGGTCAGTGATTTTATAAATTCTTTCAGCCAAGTTCAAAAACATATCACTCTCAGGGACATCATCAATACTCCTCCGACTTTAATCCAAATGTCACTTTCTACTTTTATAATAATGAAATGAGGAAAACTTAGAAAAATAGTTCTTGCATCTGAATTAAATGCTTCAGAATCAATCATGGCACTTTTAAGAGCCTTCCTTAGAAATATGATGATGTTTTCAAACTTCTACAAAAACACTCATAGAGAAAGCTGTTAGCAGAGCATGAGAACTAGAAGGCCTGAGGTTTGAGTCTCAACCCTGCCAATTTGCTAGCTGTGAGACCTTGGGTGAGTTATTTAACCTTTCTGAGCCTAATTTTCCACCTCTGTATAACAGGAATAATAGTAGTATCTGTGAAAATTAAATGTAAAGGGCCAGGCAGTTTCTGGAAGCCAGTAGTGGTAAGACCAACCCTCTGCCCTACTTCGATTTGCCCTTACCCAATTTAAACACTCCCTTCCCCCTTTTCCAAATACTTAGTTTGAACCAAATTACTTATCCTTCTTGGTATGTTGCTAATTTATCCATATTTTGACTTTTAAGAGGATTGGGGGAACTGCTATTTATCAATGTCTTTTACAGCATGTAATATAGTGAACTGAAACAGAGAAGGTATTTTTTTTTAAAGACCTATATAATCAAAGAAATAATAAACAATTTAGCAGAAAGTTGTTAAATGCCCTTCAGGCATGCAGCACTGTGCTCATTCTGAGTGTGTTAGGAATAATAGTATTCTGAACAAATGGCCAAATTAATGAAGGATTAGGCATCTAGGGATGGGGGAAATGATTAATTTTAAGACATCATTTGTCTCAATGACTTTTTTCCCTTTGCATATATTGTTCTTAAATATCTGCAAACAAAACAAACAAACAAACAAACAAAAACAACTTTTAAGTATTAAAGAAGATTGCAATAAAAAGTAACTTAAAAGATTGGGTTAGATTCCATAAATTTGTAGTGGATTTCTATAGCAGCTTTTGAAGGCCTATTATGTGCCACATGCTCTGCTAGGCGCTAAGGAAAAAAGATGAATAGATGAATACAAATTTAGTTGTCTGAATTTTCAATGGAATCTTAGTGGTGACATAATCTGTTTGCATTTTAAAAAAAATTTCTGTTGCTTTGGTATAAATTAAGGATTATAAGAATATAGCGACACACTAGTAGGGACACAAGGTAAAATGCTAGAGCAGAAGAGTCTATAGAAATGGTGGTGGCAGTAGGATCACGAACAAGCAACTGCATTTGATGTGAGGGTGAGGAAGAATGAGGAAGAATTCATGAGTTTCTGGCTGGATGGCAGTGCCATTCATTAAAGATCATTATAAATTTTACATATTCAGGAGACATCAAAGTGGAGATGTCAGGTGGGCATTTGGATAGAGAGGTCTCTATATCTTTCTTAGGAAAAAGATCTAGCTTGGATATTTAAACTTGGAAAGTATCAGCTAGGAGATAATATTTAAAGACATATAAGAGTATGAGGTCACTTGGGGGAGAGGACGCAATTAGAAAAGAGAAATAGTCCCAGGACGGAGTTCTTGGGAACCCAACATTTAGAGGAGGATTAGCTAGCAATGAAGTATGAATTATTTCCAGTGAGAAAAGGAAAATCAGGATAGGATGATGTCTTGGAAACCAAAGAAGAAGAAAGGATGTCTCCAGAATGAGGAAGTTGTCAACTGGTAGAAATTGCTAAGAGGTTACGATGAAGAGCAGAAGAGAATTCCTAGGATTTGTCAAAATGGAAGTCATTAGTGATTTTGAAAAGAAGAGCATCAGTTGATTGGCAAGGATGAAAGGCAGATAGATTATAGGAAGTTCGAACCTGGAGGTGACATGTAAACAATTCTTTTGAGAATCTTTCTATAAAGTGTGGCAGAGACATGAGACAGTAGCCAAAAGGACGCTAGTGTTTAAACAATTGGAATTCTTTATTGATTTCTTTCAAGATGAGAGATTCTAGAGCATGTTGCATACTGATAGGAATTACCTAGTGCCGAGAGCAATGCTGTTGATTTTAGTAAAAGAGGACACAATTCATTGAGCAAAATTCCTTGAAGGAGGGAAAAAAATGGGATCTGGGCTACCAGAGAGTGCAGATGTGGACAGATTCACTGATTTGGTGTTGCTAAAAGCTCTATTCTGATGTCTTCTTTTTTTCAATAAAAAATGAGGTGAGCTGTTGCGGCAGAGGGAAGAGAACTTTTGTTTCAAGAGGAGGAAAGCAACTTTCCCAGGAGATACTGGGAGGATTTCTTCACAGTGTTACCAACCCCTTGGGATTTGTGACAATCGATGTCAAACCAGTTGGCACAGTGTTGTGATTATCCCACACTGTTGTGATGACGTGCTTATTTGTTAGTATCTCCTGCCAGAGTATAAGTTAGTTGAGGGCCAACTTCCTGTCTAAGTTGTTTGCTGTTCATATCCCTGGCGCCTAACAGAGTGAGTCTGTAAATTCATCATTTAGCGATGAATAAGGAAGCAGAACTGTCTTTGACACATCAGTTATAGCAGGGCACATTAATGGTCATTTAGAGATTAATGTCATTTATTTAAAGAGAGCCCTACTTTGGTAACATTGGGAATCTGTAGCATTTCAAAAATAATGCTCGTTTAAAACAGTAGCCCTGCCACTGCATTTGGAATAAAACATTAAGGTATCCTCTGATTATTGAAAACACAATCAGTTAAAAAAATGAAGATAAATTTCCTCATAATCTTTCAATCACAAAACAAATACTCTTATTAGATATTAGCTTTGTAAAGTTTTGCAGCATTGTAAATGGCAGGAAAAAATACATGACTTAGGGGTCTGAAAAGGGATCCTCTTTGAAGGACCAGGAAAATCTTCTTTTCAATGTGCCATCTAGATGTCCCAAAGCCTCCATAAGATTATGGTCGATTATCCCATGAATTGTTAATTTCATGATTGCTTTCTTCCTAACTTTTTGTTAGAAATAATTTCAAACTTACAAAAATTTGCAAGCATAAAACAGTACAAAGGACATGTACTCTTTATTCAGGTTTCTTTTATCCCTGTTTGCTTTATCACATCCTCTCTTTTTCTTCTGTTGCTCACTCACTGTCTCTTTATACATTTTTTTCTCAATAATTTAAGGGCAAGTGTTATACATGGTAATTAATTTTTTAACAGATGAGCAAAGTAAGTAAGAATGTTATATTTTGTTCAGTGCCTAGACACATAAGCCAACTTATTCTGTCACTGTACTTACCATCTTCTGGAGCAGTCTTATATTCTTTATCTTCCATCACTTCATAGTCAAACCCAAGAAGGTCAATGGGGATGGTGTGTTTTCTGGCATAGTTCTGCTGGGCACCAGTCAGGAAGGCTTGTGTGAAGAAGAAGCCGGAGAGCCAGAAGACCGGTGGAGGGCCGACCTCGTACCATTGCTATGGTGTCAAAACACAGGTGTCCTAACAATAGAGCCTTTCAACTTTGGATGCAACACTGCCTAATAAAATTTACCCCCAAAACACTCCCTCTATTATCTTTTAGGTAAACTAACAACTGAGCTAACACTTTGAGAAATATAAAACCACATTCTGACAGGTTTAAAAATAAGTAGCGTAGTCAGTGTTTTGTTCTGACGTGTTTCATGTCCATCGCACGAACTTGGGTATCACAATGTGCATGAATGCAGATGTAAATGCCTTTTAGACATACCCCATGATTCCTTCAGAAAAGCTTCATGCAATAGTGAATGTCTAAAATATGTTATTGCATAATCTGTTACATTGTTGAATAGAAGAGAAGATCCTTAGAAAGTCTGGTCAAATGGTAAAGTTTTTCTTTTTTACTATTTTTTCCCTCTAGTCATTAGTACCCAGTACAATATTCCTTTGGAGTTTTCCTTCCTATTTTACCAAAATACGATGAAGTCTAGCATTTGGAAACACAACATTGTACATGGAACTCCCAGAAGAAACAGGAGAGCTTAAGATCTTTGTAAATATCAAGATACCTGGATATTCTGTTCATATATTATAATAAGTTAGTTGAATATTGACTTTAACTAGATAGTAAATTACAGAAGTCAAGCCGAAACAACAAATTTGAAGAACTGTTCCCTATTAGAGTTCAAGGTGGAACCTTCATTTTTCAAGAACAATCTTAATGCTTTTTTTTTTTTTTTTATCAACTCTAGTACAGCAGCAGGCCTAGGGAAGAGAAGTTTAGTCATTTCATCCCTGCAGAAATTTTTTCACAGGCAGTTTTTGATGCATTATATACAATATCTTGGACATTAATTAATACTTCTAATGAATACAGTTGTTAGTAAGAACCAGAGTTAAGCACACATATTGCCAGATAATTAGGAGGCAGACTTCTGCCCATCCAACATTTCCAGGACAAGTAGCCATGAAGTTATTACTGTCTTGGGCTAAACCAGCAACCTAGTGATACAATGGTCTGGAAACATGCCGGACAAGGAGGAAATAATGCTCCTAGCTTGTAACTTGACTGTCTTTTTAAGATGCTCTGCTCTAGGGATCTATTTTGACACTAAATATTTAATGGAAAAAATCAACAAAGCCAGTTGTTTTATCTCTTCAAATGTCATTGACTTGAATGTCTAACCTCACTGAACATGAATCCTGGCTCCTAAAGGAGCTTTTCAATATTCTACTTCTAATACGAGTATTTTGACAATTCAGTGTAATTGCTACATAAATTATTTGCAGTATTGAGTAGTGGTTATTTGTGCCTGGGTTGCACAGAAAAACTAGAGAGTAATATTTTCACATTAGGAGTCATGGTGAAGGAAATGAAATCAGAAGAAACTTAATATATGTGCATTTAGAGGAACTCACCTGCAAGAATTTTAGTCTTGCAAGGAAGTCGTTCACATAGCTCCCAAGTGGTTTAAGGCTTGGGTATGATTTACGCATCCACATTCCTGGAATTTTCACATTCAGAATGCTGCTAACCACTTCTTCAAGATCTGTAGACATTACTACGAGCCCCTGAAACACATTTAACCTTTGGTTAACAGGATAGTATAGATTTTGGACAAGCCCCTCTTAAATACCTTCTTTATAATTATCCTTTGCTTACAATTATGGTTATTTAAGGTAAAGTTATACAGCAAAAAAAAGAGAAAGTAACTTTCTTTTGTGCACAAATAAGTCATGGAGTCTTCAAACTATTCTTGAAAAAATATTTAAAAATTCAATCTAATTAAACTTTCTGGGAAATTTTTTAATTGAGGTATTATTGACATATAACATCATATTATGTTCAAGTGTACAACATAATGATTCAATATCTGTACATACTGTGAAATGATCACCACAATAAGTCTAGTTAACATCCATCACTAGACAGTTACAAAATTTTTTTCTTGTGATGAGGACCTTTAAGGTCTACTTTCTAAGCAATTCTCAAATATACCATACAGTTTGTTAACTATCATCGCCATGCTGTACATTACATCCCCAGGACTTACTTAAAGTTGACCATTGAACAACATGGGGTGCCCACCACCCTTACAGTCAAATCTGCATATCACTTTAGTTGGCCACCTGCATCCACGGATTCCCAACCAAACACACAGTGCAATATACATATACTGTTAAACTGTACATCTGAAACTTATTGGATTTTGTTACCAATGTCATCATAATGAAAATTAATTAAAAGTAAAACAAACAAAAAATATAAAATACAATTGACTTTTGAACAACTCATTTAAAAAATCTGCATTTAAGTGGACCTGTGCAATTCAAACTCATGTTGTTCAATTCTATTTTATAGCTGGACATTTGTACATTTTGACCCCCTTCGCCCATTTTGCCCATCCTAGAAAATCTTCTTAATCAATATTTGGCTACTCATTATTATTAAATAACAGCCTAACTATGACTTAGTTTATCTATCTATTAACTGGATAACTAACATATCTCTGTCCTGCCTTTTTAAAAGGAGTCTGATGAACACAAGTTTAGAAAAATGATATAAAGTGCTTGCTTTGAAAAGTTAAAATATCTTGGATTGCAATTATGAAGTCTAACTGATCTCATCCTATTTTGAATCACTGACACAGATGTCCAAACTCTGAGGCCCTTGAAAATTCCTGCCTATTTGATTTTGCATATGGGCCAGTTGCTGTCATCATTTCTGTTTTTTCTATCATTGACAACATTATTCCAACTATCATATAAAGAAGTTTTTAAAGTAAATTTAATTGACTAACCATCCACATCCCCTTTGCCTCCTTTCTTAAACCCACTAAAACAACAGTAAATAAATTTAGTTTTTAAAGGCTTAAGCCCACAAGTGCAGAAAAAATAAGAACTGATACAATGACAATACAATTTCAGGAGATAGAAAGCATCTGGACAATTGGTAGTTGATTTAGTAGTCAGGAGAAACCCGATACTAATCTTGGCAGAGCTAAAAACGAACTAGGTATATATTGCAGAATACCCCCAAATACTTGAAATCGATGTCCCTAAGTGAAAGTGAGGAGAAGAGGGTATCTAAATAAAAAAAGATTGTTGAAACAGTTTAAAATGCAAACTCCTAGGTCTTCTCCCACAAAACTGCACATCACCTATCTTGAATGAGACCTGGGGAGTGGAGGGGAGAAGTCCCTGGAGTGGGGTATACCAAGCTCAGTTGGGGTCAGAACTGCCATAGTGAAATCTGGAATTAAGTGCATCTACGTTTGTTGGATGCTGAGATCCCGGAAGCCTTTTTTTCCTTTTAGCTCCCAGAGTACAGGAGACCAAGCCATTATCTTCCAGGAAGGATACAGGAAGAACCAGGTCAAAGAGAAATACATGGTACTGGATGCTCCTTAGCCTCACAACCCAGACAGATTATGCTACAGCCAGCCTAGAAGGCTCCTCTTTCAATGATTCACATGCAGCCATTTTTCTCTCCCGCCAATGCGACCACAAGAAACCCACTCAGCCGCACTGTTTCAATCATGTGGTCGCTCTCTGCCCGCACTCGTGCTCCCTTACATCCTTTCCGCAGTGGTCAGAGTGAACTTTTAAAAACACAAAATAGATCACTTCACTTCATTGTTTAAAACCCTCTGATGGCTTCCCTTTACATTTATAAGTTAGAATAAAATTCAAAATCCTAACCATGACTGACAAGGCCATCATGAAGCCATGGCTTCCTCTCTGTTCTACCATGCCCCTTGGGCTCAGTCCACTCTGGCCACACTAGTTTTCCTTACTATGTTCCTGGACCATGCCAAGCTTGTTCCGCTCCCAGCCTTTGCACTCACTATACCTTCTGTCCACACACCTCATAGTTTGTCCCTCATGTCAGGGCTCTGCTCAAGTTCAGTTCCTTGGAGAAGCCTAACCCAAAATGACTGAAAAACTTTCCACCCATCATTCTCTACCCTTCATCCTGTTTTTTTTTTCCTTAGAACTTATCACTTACCACTTATATTATATATTTTTATACATACATATATTACATAATTTATTTGTTTATTTTTTAAATTGCTTGTCTTCCTTACTAAAACAAGCTCTATGTGGGCAGAGGCTTTGTCTTTCTTACTCTAACACTTTGTGTCTTCTTAGCATGTATTCTATCCAGCAAATTATTGTTATCTAACATACTGTATACTTATTCACCTGTTAATTAACTGCCATCCTCAGAAATCTTTATGTTCTTTAAGGCCAGGGATATTTTTTTTCTATCCCCAGAACTAAGAAAAATGCTTGCATAGAATCTGTGCTCAGAAAATATATTTAGTATAATGATTTTCCTTTGGTGTATTTCTCCTTACCTTGATTGCTTTTTGAATGTTAATGCATGATTCTCTTATGGTATGCAACAATTTATTGAACCGTCCCATCTCTTGGACAAGCACAGTGTTCATGCTCTGAGTGTAAGTTGTTGGGTATCTCCTCATTGCAGCCTCAATGTCAAAGTTGTTTGGAAGTTTACCCAAGATGTCACCAGTGACCTCATTTACTACTTCATCTGATGATTTTGCACCAGCATCTGCTGAACGAGACTGTAAAGAATCCAAACTGTTAATTAGAAATCTTCATAAAGGTCTAAAAATTGCTGGATAAGAAAATTTCTAAGGTAAATCTTAGGACTGTTCTGCTATTTTATCTCTGGTTTTTCTCTGAAAAAGGTTTATTGAAGTGACGATAACAGGCGTGGGAGTGGGGTTTCAGGAGAAAACAACTGTCAGCAAGGAGGAAGAAGGGCGTGTACACTGTGCAGAGGTGAACCAGGATCTGAAGGAAGCAAATGAGCTTGACATTGTGCCACCTGGGGGTGGGGGTGGTGCTAAGTGGAGACTGCAGATAGAGGGAGAAAAGGCATTTATGTTAGTGGGGTGGCCAAGTGAGGATGGGTATGACAACTCAAGAGGAGGAAATCTGATCTTGCTTTGAGAAAGCTTGCCACAAAATATAATAACTCTGGTACGTATTGGTTGCCAAAAGCAGAGATAGTTTTCTCCTTGAACCAGGAAGGCAAAGAAAATAAGCTCATCTCCTCTAAGCAGTTGGAAGAGTTATGGAGAAGAGGCAGACTTCTGCGATTCATGTTGAAAGCAAGGAAGTGGAATTTCATTTCAATTTTTACTTTTATGTTTGTAGTGGCACTGTGTAGATGAACCTATATTTTCTGGAAAAAACCTTTAAATCCTCAGAATAAATGTGTGTGTGTGTGTGTGTGTGTGTATGTGTGTGTGTGCGCACACGCACCACGTGTGCATGAGTGTGTCTGTTCAGAGAGAACAACCCCTATTAGAATATAAATAAATACATCTCATATTTTTCCAGTTCTAAGAAATTGTTTAGTCTTGTTTCAGATTTTATATTTCCTGGTTTTTATATTGGATGCATTCTACCAATATTGACTTTTACTAAAGTTTCTTGTGAGATTTTTTATGCTACTTACCACATATCACTATAAGATCCTATAAAGTTGCAAAATAAAATATTAAATGTTGGTAGGTATTAATTACATATTAGAAAAAAAAGATATACCGATATAGTAATCCTTTATTATAATCCTAAGTGCTGTGTTTACAACTAAATATATAAAACAAATTAGAGAACAAAGAAGATAATAAATATTTGGCCCAAACTAATGAAGTATCTATCTCCATTGCATTTAAAGATTAATATGCTGATTTGTATTTTGATGTGCCTACAAGATACTATACACTAATTAAAAACATTTTTATTTTCTAACAAGACCTGCACCTCCAATAATAAAAAAAAAAAAATAGAAAAACAAAAACCAAATACCAGGCCTATAGCCCAACAAAAATGTAAGAAAAATTTTTTTTGTCTTACAAACTTTTCCTTTACCTGTTTCTCATAAACCAAAACCACATAATTGGGGTGATATGTTTTGAAAGTAATATCTAACTGATGTGGAGAATTAAGAGCAAGAGAGTATTATTTTATAATTGTTTTACTTAGCTTTTTTCTTTTCATTACCTTAGAGTTTGCACACATGTTGTTTGAAACTTTCTAATGGTTATTTACTTTTTCTTAAACAAATAAAGATAAGTGGGATTCATTTTCAAGGTGACATCATAGAGTTTAATCTTTTCATTTCTAGTTATAATATTTTTAAGTTGAAACAATTTTCCCATTCAAAAGAGTCAAGTCTGACAGTTAAGGATAAGCAAAGAAGCTCTGCAAAGGTAACATTTTCAACTCCCAATATCTCTCCTTCTAATTTTAAAAGGTGTTTTAATTAAATACATAATATAAACGTTATCATTTACTTGTTCTTCAAACTCTGCAGTTCTGCTCCATCTCTTTGCCTCTGAATCGTGGTAAACCAAATGTGGAATCAGTGAACTATTACTGTAATTGACTTGCCAATCTGAGTGTGAGGATATTGAAAGAGGTTGTTTAATTACATACTTTGAAGATATCCCCCGTGTATTTAAATTTATTTGTTTGGTTCTGAGTCATTTTCTGTTGGAATGAGCCTACTGTTTTATGTATTCTGTAATGTGACACATTCCACCATGTTTAAATAAAGCAAGACACTATCAATGTCCTGTCATCAGACTTGTATATTACACCTAATGTTTCTAAAGATCTGTGCTCAGGCAATAATTGATTTTAGTGCTATTAACATGTAAATGGACATAAAAATAGTCTCTATCATTTTTGCCTTATGAGAAAATGTCATCTTATAATAGATTGGAGCTAGCAGTTCCATGTACTCTTCCTCAATGATATCACACCATTTTATCTTCCTAATTTGGTTCTCTTAGCTTTATTTTTCCCCCCAGCACCTCCAGTTGTCATCTAGGTCCCATCCCATCTTTAGAATCTAGATAGAGTGTACAGCATAGTGGTTCAGAACACAGATTCTGGAGCCAACTAGTATGAGTCAGACTGCTTGAGATCTTGAAGGCTTGAAATTGTACTAGATGACCTGGGGTAAAACACTTAATCTTTCTGTGTCACAGCTGTCTAACTGTACAATGAGAATAATTAGCCCTGACCTCATAGGATTTCACTGTTATATATAAGATACTGAGAACAGTACCTGGCATACAGTAAGCACTATCTAATATTAACTACTATCATTATTACTCCAAGATTCCATAAAAATAAAAAAGATCAGCTAGAAAGCTGTTCGTGGGATGATTTGCTTGACTGAAGAATCATCCTTAATCTATCAAAATTTCATTCAGTCATTAAGGGACCTCTTGCTATTTGGACTAATTAGCTTTCAAGAATGAAAAGCAAACCAACAAATGACCTAGCACATTTTCTAAGAGGAGAAAAATACAAGAGAAGATCTTAACAGTCAAGCAAGATTAAATATTATTCATTTAAATGTATGGACCCATGCCCACGACATGCTGAATTCTGATGCCTTGAAAGTTAACCTTACAACTTGCCCTCACCCTTATGCTTTCACCAACGGAGCTGCACGTCCATCAAGAGTCAACCACATGTTTCTCTTAAACCTTCTTCTATTCATTTTAAACTTACCACTGCAATTGCATTCTTTAAATATTATATAATCTGATAAAATACTGATGTGTAAGAAACTGTTTCTATGTAAACTAGATTAAAAGTTCTGGAATACTTGAAAAAGATATGTCATTTTAAAAGTTGCTCTTAAATTAGTAGGTGATTAGAAAATAAAATTTAAAAAATTCCAGATAAATTCTGGCATCCCAAGTATCTTGAACATTCTTCTTCCATTAAAAAAATATTTAAAAAGGGACATAATATGTCATGTATTTGGGCATGGTTTCTGCAAGAAAGGCAAAATGGAACTACTTTCAGCAGAATGCTATCAAAGTATCTTCAGAGATACTCAAAGAATAGTCCTCAAAGATTTCCTAGCAGCAGAATGATATTCGAAATTCTTTCCAAATCAACAGATAAATGAAAATAAACCATACATATATGTACTTTGCTTAAATCCATATTTAAGGTATGTATATATTTTTTCATTTTCTTATCATAGTTTTCCACCTTAATAGATAGAATTAAGTATGCGGGCCTCTATCCTGCTGGCAAATGCTGTTTAAGGAGCATCCTCTCCGGCCTCAGAAGCCAGCCTCTGTACAGCTCACAAACCTGTGTGAGAAGAATGTTATCGAATAACAGCTGAGTTTCTGACTGATCTTTAGTGATATCTGCATTGGCATTCATCCCAAAGATTTCCGGCGCTGGGGTCAGTGGCAGAGTCTTTGTGTATTCGATATAGCTTTTGTGCTGCAAAGATGAATAACATAGAGTCAGGAGGTTAGAAATCAATTATCCTGTAGAACTTTCTCACTGAAAAGAGATGATTTGCAATACTCAAGTTATTGAGTGGATGAGCCTGTGAGACTAGACACTGAATACTTTCATTTTCTTTCAACTTGGGCTAAGGTTAAAAAAAAAAAAGATATGAACAAATTTAGAGAGAAAAAAATGTACCATTCAACTGAAATGGATTTTAAAACAGAGAGAAAAATATACTGGCTTCTTCATTTAGAAACTTCTTCCAGGGAAATCATTCTGTGTTGCATTTTACTGATGACTGTTCTTAATTTATTGCAATAACAATAAATTTTTTTCTGCTCTACTTTGATTTTTCTTTCTATTCTTATTATGTAAATCCACATAATTCAGAAAAGTTATTTGAAATTTTATTATCCTGAGATAACCATCATTAACAATGTGCACCTTTTCATGCATATGCACACAGGTTTTATATTTTATTTACATGAACTTCTACCAAAATTCCAAATCTTTCTTGATGCTCATATAATCATATACAAACATTCATATGCATATATGGTGATTGAGGTGGTCTTTGATGGTTTTTCTATAAAGGTCATGTTATGCGTTCTTTGACAATTGATCACTGAAGATCTTGTGATCTATGACTCCACATGTTGACTTGCTCCACCCAGTCAGTGACCTAGGCTCTGGTCACTAATTTTTCTCTTCATCCCATTTGATACATGTTCTCAGCTAGCATTAATCCTAGTGGATGATGGGGTTAGGGTTGAGGGGTTATGCTACTTGTCTCTGTTAAATGTGGCCAGGTGTTTAACTTTCAGTATGTGCCCTTTTGACTTCTGAGAACAAAAATGAGAACCAATATGATTGTTCTGGCAATCCCTGGAAGCCTATTGTGTGAAAATCTGGTCACATCTTCCACCAGACAAGATTGAAAAAAAATAGCAGAAGGGAACCTTGACCTTTTGAGGCAGGGTCTGTGACTCTCTGCCACTTTTTACCTATGTGGCTTTGGATGAATCATTCAATTTTAGTGAACTTGCTTTCTCATTTGTAAAAGGGGTACAATGATGAAACCAATGTTAATTTGATGCTCTACGTGAGATAATACATGTAAGTGCTTTGTAAATAATTAAGCATAATATAAATATCCACTATTATTATTATTATTTTTAACCCCTCTCAATAAAATGGAAATTATATTTCCATTTTAATTGGAAATAAAGGGTTTTTACCCAAAGGACTGAATTCATGATACTAGAATATCAGGTCACTGAGGTAGCTATTCTTGGGTTAGGGACATGTCTGATAGGCCTCACATTACAGCTAGTAGGAAAGCACTAATTCTATTTATGGGGTTTGCAAGACTGAAGCAAGCACACACAATGGTTAACAAAAAAACAAGGCCTTTGGAAAAATCACCATTTTCTGTATCAGAGGAATTTCATATTTTACTGCGTTCGTTTTCTAGAAGGGTATACTTACATCGCCCGAAGGAGGGGCAAAATAGATGCCACTTGAGTCGAATTTGTAGTCTGGATTTTCAACTAATTCTTTATTGAAGAATTTGTTCAGAATGCTGCGCAGTGTGCGCCGGTCCCAGTCGTCCGTCACCCTGCCTCCATAATTGCATTCGCCGGTCATGTACCGCACAGCATCGTAGGGCAGTTCCTAAAATTGAGAGCTCAAGTTGCTGGATCAGTTAAGTTTTCAGTGGCACCTTACACAGATTTGTGTTTCTTGTGTGCTCAGATGACTAAAGATTTTACAAACGTTTGCACTAACACAATTTCTTTTTGTATACTTGCCTGTTAACTGTTGCCACTTTTCCCTGGGTCTTTTTCTTATTTTGTGGTTTGTCTTTTCCATTCAGCCAGTGAAGACAAGAGAACTCTTATTAGCTTATAAACTCAATTAGTACTCAAACAACATTAACGAACCACCTACTATGTGCCAGACACAAAATGAAATAGCTGTCCTTGAAAATTTGCCCTGCTGAGTGACGTTTAAAACAAATCTAATATAATTCAGAGAAGTTGATATTAATTTCCTTCACTGCTTTTTGATATCCATATACATTTTGACAATCAGAATCACACTAGATATATAATTTTGCATATAAATTTTCACCAAAAATCATAAAATATCTTCTACCATTATATAAAAAACTCTTTGAAAATACTATTTTAATATCTGCCTTCTAATATTGAATACATCAGTTGCCTTTAATTTTCTACTGTTTTAAATTATTTTTCATTAAATATACAAGTCTGATGATTCTTTAGTCTAGATTCCTGAAAAGGAAATTGCTATGTCAAAGGGAAAGAGCTTATAAAAAGCAATTAATTAATATCATCATACTGCTTTTCTGAGAGACCGTAGTTAATTGTAGGAATCAGTTTGAAGATCTTTACTAATTTGAAGCCCAATGATAATTAATACTGTATTAATTTGCATTTCTGTAACACTGGTAAGGTTCATAATTGCTTCATATATTTAATAACATTTGTTCTTCTGTGAACTAGCCACCTACTCTTTTTTTTTTTAACCTGTAGAGAATTTTTTAAGAGTTTATTTGAGCCAAACTGATGACATATGCCAGGGAGCAAGATCTCAAATGCTCCCTCCTACTAGTTTTCTTCAATTAAAGTTTTACTTTATTTGTTTAAGCTGTTTTACAAATTGACCTATATTTATCAAATTTGTGGAAATATTATTCCTGTTAGTTTGATTTTTTATTTCAGACTATTGTCTACAGAATTTTTAAATGTTTATAAATAAAAACAATATTGAGTTTTTACATTTGTAATTTCTTTTATCCTGAGCATAAATACTTAGACACCCACCAGCAGTATAAAGAATTCTATTTCTTGCTGCTCTCAACAAAACTTGAGCATTATCATTTAAGGGAAAAAATTGACAATTAAACAATAAAATTAGTTTTAGTTTTTAAGTTTGTTATTTCTGATACTGACATTTTTTATATGTTTACCATATGTATTTCTGGTTCATATATACAATGGAAAATTACTCAACCATAAAAATTAATGAAACCCTACCATTTGCAACAACATGATGGACATAGGAGTTATGATGCTGAATGAAATAAATCAGGGAGAGAAAGATAAATACCATATGATTTCACCTATATGCAGAATCTAAGGAACAAAAAGAACAAACTAATAAAAAACAGACTCACAAATATAGAGGACAATCTGGCGATGGCCAGAGGGGAAGGGGTTGGGGGGCTTGGAGAATGGGGTGAAGGGTTAAAGAAGTACAAATTAGTAGTTGATAGTTGGTCATGGGGATGGGGAACATGGCATAGGGGATGCAGTTGGCATTGATGTAGTGGCTAGGTGGAGAGCCAGAGGTGGAAAAAAACAATTAGGGGGATCATTTTATGAACTATAAATGTCTAACCAATGTACTGTACTTGAAAATAATAATAAAATAAAATTTAAAAATGTTAAAGTATATGAATCTTACATTTCAGTGATCCCACTTTGAGGAATCACTTTAATAAAAATAATAGCACTCGGGGAGAGAAGGGAGTAGTGATTAGAGAGGGGAAACTCATTGAATTAGGAGTTGGAAATTATGAAATTTGTTATTTGGTAGAACTGCAACTGCAGGTGGTGAATTTAGAACATGTGTCAATGACTGAGACCTTGTGGAAAAACAAACAACCAGGAAGGAGAATTCCAGCATGTTTATGGTCTTCCAACTGCAAATGTGAGGGGAGTTGGATCACATGCATGAAATGCTTGTGCTTGCCTTGTTGACAGGTCCCCCACCTCTTAAAAATGAAATATAGTAAGAAAACTCATATGCAAATCAAATAGCTAGTATACGGGGTAGAGAAACATGCAGAAAAGTTGGCCGCTGGAGAGCTTTACGAGGCAGACATAAGATGAGCTCTGGTGGAGGAGAGTTTCTATGAAAAGGGGATAAACCTGCCAACATGGCCCTGAGAGCTGATGGGTAAAATGTTTGTTGTTGTTTTCTTCTTTCTCAGCAGCCTGATCACAACTAGAACCAATCAAATTAGAAACGTGTTCCCCCAGAGGCCCAGGTACATTGACTGGGGTCACAGATTTAGTAACAGCTTGCTGCTGACTTTGCTTTCCTGTTGAGTTGTTATAAGAAGGCTGAGACCATGGGCAGGGAGAGAGGAGGATGTAAGCAGAGCTCCATCTACAACTAGTATGTAAGGTTATATACAGACTTATTCACTTTAACATTTCTCTTTAGCAAAAATATAACAAGGAAACAAAATATGAATAGTTAATGAAGGGGAGATACTGAGTAAGCAGCCATTAAATAAAGATCTATATCAATTTTGAAAGTTGTTCACAATATATGTAAAGTGAAAAAAGCAAGCTGAAAATGAATACGCAAATATACTTCTGTTTTTGATGAAAATTTTTGTGTATATTGTGCATAGGTAAACATCTGGACAGATATGCCCTCAGCTGTAAAATTGGTTGCCTTGGGATAAAGTTACTGTGTGAGTGAGGGGTGGGTCCCCCTCCTCACCACTCTCAATTTCTTTCATACACGCCCCCACCAAAAGAAGAACAACAAAGCAATTGCCCATACGCCAAGTAGATTATATATATCTTACACTTTTTTATTTTACAGTTGAATTTTTCCTATTTATTCTTTTAACTCAATGGAAATTGTATAATACGAAGAATCTAAGTTTTTTCCTAACAGCAAATAACCAATTAATTATTCCATCTTCATTTATTGGAATGTTTTCCATTTCCTATTCATTTAAAATGCTGCAATCACTTTGCCTAATTTCTACGTATTATTCTGTTGCCACTCTTGTTTTTAAGAGCTTGAAAATTTTCCCACTCATCATGATTTATTCATTAAAAGACACTAACTGAGCCATTTACTACATATGCTGTTTTAGATACTGGGGATACAAGTGTAAACAAAATCACCATGTAGTCTAGTGGCTCATGATTTGTCAAAATTACTCTTTTTAAGCAAAAGTTTATAGCTTGGGTGGGTGGTGGTTCTATCACTTTGATTCAGGCAGAGAATGGAAAACAGGACTCCATTAGATAATCGTTCCTCATTCTGCTTCTTTTTCAAATGTTTTCTCTACTCTTTGGTCTCTTATTTCTATAAAGCACATCACTTTATATCAGCTTCATGGACTGTGAGCACCTGGCTAGACATCAGGGCTCAAAGGTGTTTTTCAGCCTCAGCACTTGTATATCAGGGAACACTTTTGTGAAATCTTTGTTTCTTCAAGTTCCTGTTAGTGTTTGATTCACCTAGAATGCTAGAGGTTTGCCTATAGATGTTACTTTCTCAACTGCTTGCTATTCTTCTTTATACATTCTTGGCTGGGGTCGAGGGTACCAAGGCATATTTCCAAGACATAGAGTTGCTCACAGTAAATTAAACCGTATAAATTTGGTTCCGGTGCCACAGCTGACCCACTGGAACTATGTAGGAGCTAGAAGAGCATGTTCTGGTACAAGTTAGGAGGTCCTGAGATTTTAATACCTGTTGCAACTAAAAACCCATTCTAATCTCCACGGGGAAGTTAGCGTGCCTCTCTTTACTTTGGTTTCCTCATCCTTCTTCTCTTGCTTATTGTATGTATATGTGAGAGTTTCATTCTGATTGCTTTCTTTGTTAAAACATTAGATCAACTAAAATGTTCATTTTAGAAGAAGGATTACACTACACTTAATACAATCAAAGGGAACTGTAAATTCACATTCCTCCCAGAACTTCTCTTTCACTCTTGATGAATTCTATGTAATAGAGTAGCAGTTTTGTCAAGTTCCATAATTACTATGCTGTGGGAATGAGAAGCACACTGAACTGTTATTTAATACAAGAAATCAATTCAGTCAGTCTGTACATCATTAGAGATTCTCTCCACCGTGTATGACAGGATGAACGATTCCTAATAGCCCCTATTCACTCAGCATGCTCTCTCCTGCTTTTTTCCATGGTGACTCAGTCTGCACATCCCATGCCTTCTGTCCTTTCTCTTTGATTGATATTGGGTGCTCACCAACAGTCATTCTTTAGTTCTCTTCTTATGTTACAAGGCCTCCCTTTAAAATCTCAGATGTTCTCAGGCTTCTCCGAGGACTAACAATTCACAAATCTTCTTTTTGTGCTCACCCTCTTCTTTTGGCCTTTATAAATATGTGCCAAAAGCCTATTAGATATTCTCACCTGGACATCTATGATGTATAAAATGGAGGAGACTTACGCAATTTTTCACTCCCCAGCCCTATTTCACTAATGCACCTGTTATATACTGTTAATTCCTCGTATTACTTCCTACCTGGGTTAATGAATGGTAGGTACAGCCACCAATCTAGAACAAAAAACTGACATCAACTGAGACTTCCCCCTCTCTTCCTTTACCATTTAATATCTAAGTCTTTTCAGTCCTTTTCGCTACATATCTTTTGTATTTCTACCATGTACCCCATCCTAGCTCAAATGCTTTCGTTTAAACTCTTATCATCTCTTGCCATCTCTTATCATCTCTTATCCTGATGGTCTCCTGTATTAGTTTCCTACAGTTTCGATAGGTGGCCTAAAACAACAGAAATGTATTGTTTGATAGTTCTGGAGGCTAGAACTTTGAAACCAAGGCGTTGGCAGGACCACACTCCCTTCAAAGCTTGTAGGAGGACCTTTCCTTGACCTTACTAGCTTCCAGTAGCCTGAGCTGTTCCCTGGCTTATGGCAGTCTAACTCTAATCATGGTTTCTTTCTCCATATAGCTGTCTTTTCTCTCTGTGTGTCCACATTTCTCTCTTCTTATGACACCATTGTATTCTCTGACACCCACTCTACTCTAGTATGACTTTCTCTTACCTTAACCAATTACATCTAAAACAACCCATTCCCAAATGAGGTCATATTCTAGCTACCATGGATTGGAACTTCAACATGTCTTTTGTGGGGGACACAATTCAGCTCATATCATCTAAAACTGGTCTGTCATCTAAATTCCTCTAATCTACTTTCCCCTGGGGTGCTAGAGTGATCTTTCTAAAATGTAAATATTCTCCTAAAAACACACCAATAGCAATAGAATAACTCCCAAATCAGTTTAGCATGGATACAAGAATGTTCCAAATCACTTATAGAAAACCAAACTTTTTCACTTATTTTCATTTTTAAAAATTTGAGGTATAATTGACATGTAACTATTTTAGTTTCAGGTGTACATTATAATCATTCAATGTTTGTATACATTATTTGCAATCTTTAAAAACCTTTTTATTGTTGCTTCTCCAACTATCTACCTGAAAACCTATTTATACTTTAGCTCTCAAGCATCATCTCCTCTGTGGAACAATGACAGTTTTCTAAAAAACAAAACAAAACAAAAAAAACCCCTCATGTTCCAGAACAGAAGGAAAGCAGTCTCTTGGTTTGCTTTGTTTTCATTTTGAAGCCTGGTTAACTTACTATCTCAAATCTCAAATCTTTTTTTAAATAAGTATAATGCAATCACTTTTCAGATTCCATAGGTATTTATGTGTCAAAATAAATGATGAAATATAGGTTCCCAATAGACAAACTGACATCCTAATTACCTATGATAGCAGTTATAATATCCTGTTATAATAAAGTGCTACTTAATAAGCTGTTGGGAACTATTCTGCTATTCATTTTATAAGAGTAGGAATCAATCAGAAGTCTCTGCTTACTGTACAAATGCTTACAACTGATAACGTGCAAACTAGGTAATGTTCTTGCTGTGATTTTTATGATACCTCATACTGGTTCAGGAACATGTGGAGTTGCTGTACACTGATTCTCAGGTCAGTCTCATTAAACTCATAAGGAATATTCCACCCCAGGGGTCCAAATTTCCGTCTCTCTTGCACCAAAGCGTGAAAGAAACAGAGGCCATAAAGTAATTTCCTGAATTCCTCCTATAATGAGAAGAAATGGTACCACATCATTATTTTCCCCCTAACATTGCATTATATTGACTATATTTTGAAATTAATTACTTGTGCTTATAAAAATATCCACCCTAAAGTTTAACTAAAACAGAATTAACTGTTTCTTCAGTCTATTTAGGCAAAAGAATGCCCTTGTACACTTGTTTAGTTGGCATGCATAGCTATGTACACCAGGTATATAGTAAGCTTATCTGATTTCATGTTACCTTACAGGGTTTTAGAGGTTCCAGCTGAAGCATTATGAGGTGAGAAATATGGATTCCAATGTGTGGTTCCAGACCACCATGGAGGAGTTTCAAAGGAGATAGTTCAAATCAATTAGGCAGAAGAACTGTTCTACAAGAAGGACTTTTGGACTGATACTTTGGGAAGCCCCCCACCAAAAAAAAAAAAAAAAGTGACCTTTCTGGTTATTCTCAGGTAATAAAAAGTCCTACAGTCACTCTTAGTTGCAAAGGCAGCCTTGATTCAGAAACCAGAAAGTGTGATGCAATATATGAATCATCTGTAGCCTCTACAAACAAGGTAAATACAAAATGATCATCATAGAGCTTGAACAGATTTATTTGGAAAGAGAGCCACTGTGCTGGGAAAACTGCTGCTCCCACCCCCAAGGGAGAAGGGAGTACAAGGTCTATCTCCTTGGTCCAAGCTAGCGAGAAGGAATTAATAATGCCACTCAAAGAGCTGATGCATGCTCAGCTCTTTGAGTGGCAGCTGGGGTGGAGTGGGAAAGTGCAAAATTCAAGAGGAGGGCAGTCTAAGGGCACGAGATAGTGAACCGTGAGAGGGAAATCCTTACCCTGCCTCTGAGGGTGGGCCACCCCACTGTGAGTCCAAGGAACCAATGAGGAGTGGGACTAGGAACATCAGCAAGTGGTCATTTTAAAGGTTTCCTGGTCAAGAAACTTGTGTCATGGAATGAGGAAACCCTAACAGTAAGGGCCTGTATGAAATGAATGCTGGAGAACCAAAATCTGAGGGAAAAAATGCTCAGGAGCAGCCAGCTAAAGGAAAAGCACTGGCAAGGACAATAGGGTTACAGCCAAAGGAGATCAGCAGGGCAGCCAAAGGAGAACCCATGGGAAAACTCACAAGAGAAAGAGTCATCTTTAAACCCAAGTGCAAGTGCCAAGTTCAGAGAGCTCCAATCAATAAGGAGCCCAGAGCAGGAACTTCTGCTCTCCCTGCCTTGCCCCTGCCCACACTCCAAAATTAGCTGTTAGCATCAGCAGCTATCACCTGCAAGAGAAACAAAAGGAAAGATGACAATTCTATCATCTTCACCCGACAGCATGAAGCCCGTTGGCTATAGGTCTGAGGTGAGATACTGCTGAGTTGACACCTACATTTTGAATAAAAGTTGATGCATTGATTAATATATTGTATTGTACTTTCTGATCCGAATCAAGGTTGGCTTTGCTAGTTAAAATGACTATAGCTCTCTTTATTACCTTATAATAATCTGAAAAACCATGAGGCTGTCCAAGGTTTTATCCAAAGGCAGGGGGAAGGCTTCCCTGGGGAGTAAAATTGAAAGGAGAGTGGAAGACAAGAGTAAAGTAGCATAAATTTAACCAGAGAGGTGGCAAAAAATTAAGTATGCTGTGCTAATTCTGGGACTATTTCAGATATATTATTGAGCAAATCAGTAAGTGTGTTGTTGTGGAAGCCAGGTTTCTCACTGTAGAAGAAGGGACATACAAATATAGAATGAGAAAAACCAGTTATCACACAGTCTATTTAGGCAAAAAAAAATGCAAAACTGTTATTACACAGTGAAGAAATGAGACAATACTTTGTCCAGATGATCAAAACTAGTATCATCAATGAGGGATAAATGGGGATCACGTGCCTCCCGATGTAATACCCTGAGGCACAAGATCACCTGCATAGTATTCTGGCCAAGAATGTATAACCTGAATCTAATCATGAGGAAATATTGAGGAAGTCCAAATGATCAATGTTCTTTAAAAAAAAAGAGGGGGGATGAATTTTTCAGAAATGTCAATGTCATAAAAAATAAAGAAGGAATGAGGAAATGTTCCAGATAAAAGGAGGCAAAACAACATGGCAACTAAGTATAAGTTAGCCCTAGTCCAGCCCTATCGTGGACGGGACAGTGCTGTAATGAACATCGCTGAGTCAATGGACAGGTTGGGAGCGTAAGTGGTAATTAAATACAATAGTGTATCCTTGCTAGATTTACTAAACTAATAACTGTACCAGGATAAGAGAGTACCTCTATTCTTAAGAAACGTATATTGGAGTATTGATTTAGGAATTAATGGCTATGACATTTCTAACTATATAGTAAGAGAAGGTGACTATAGGCATGGGGCATAGGGTGTTCTTCATGCACCTTTTATGCTTGCAACTTTTCTGTAAGTTTAAAATTATTTCCAAGTAAAAAATTAAAACAGAAAAATTATTATGTGCTGTTTTGGTATTTGAGGAAATTAGGGTTTTGGTTTGGATTGTGTGGTTCATTAAAGCCTGGATTTCTAACATGTGTGACTACCACTGGAGAGACCTTTGGATTTAGAAGAAAAGGAATAAAATTTTGCAAAAGGACTTCTGCTTGGCCATTATGTGCAGAAATGCCCTCACCACTGTCCTGGTAGTAATCAATGCAAAAGCTAGTCATACAGCAAGTCTTAAATGCTTAAGATAAGCTTTGACTTAATTTTAAATATAGATGCTTTTTATTTTTCAGTACCCAAGACTTTTGTTTAATGAAAGTACTTCTTTATTTTTAATGTTTTCTTTTGATGTGTACTTAAAACATATTCCGACATCAAGAGTGTGAGCTTTTTAATGGCAAAAACTTACCAAGGTTCATAACCCCTCTTAAAAAGAAACGTTTCCATTTTTAATTATGGGAAAACGCTGTGAAACAATTTTAGGTCACAGACATTCACACACAGAATTCTAATCATGAAAGCAGTGGGTGGTTTCCCTGCCTGCCTGGTGATGCTAAAAGAGACCCTTATGAGTCCCATCAATCAAGGAGTAAAATCATTTTGGCTCTCATTATAGTTATATGGAGAAAATATTTTTATATTTTAATTTAAAGATATGGCTCCAAATAGCAAAGGGCTCAGTTAATATCTTGAAACAAGATTCTCCAACCTTGCAGATTTGTACTGGGAATGGCTTACAGCTGACTTTCTAAATAGAAATCTACATTATTAATGATATCCCACAAGGTCTCAGCTGAGCAGGAATGAGGCTGGTAGTAAAATTAAAATAAAATATTAATAAAATTGACTTCAGCACAGTCAATAATCAGTAATCAAAACCAAATGCACTGCAGTGCAGGAGGCCTATTTAATTTGTAGTTTTACTCAGCACACACGTCCATGATCACCAGGGGCCTCTTGAATTGCTTCACAGGGCTGAGGTAACAAGACTTAGCCATTACTAACAGGCTTCTTGCAGCTGCTAAAGAACTCAGGGTCAGAGATCGGATCCATGAGGTATGAGCGAATGATATTAGCCCGTAAACCCTTCGGTGCTTCATTGGTCATTTTCACTCCGTTCTGCAGTACAGACACAGGGAAATTTGGAGATGGATAACTTGTCAGCCAAATTCGAAAATCTGGGTGTGTTGATTCTGGGCTTAGCTCCTGCAGGAAAAGAAATCAAATACAAAAGGACACATAAAATCAGTGTGAGATCTTCAGATTACATGTGCCTGGGATAGGCTGGAAATGGGAAGAAGCATTTTTACAAAATAGAGTTTATAGCTGCAATTTAAGTCAAAAAAGCCTTAAAATTTCATTCTGCCCTGGAAACAACATACTTCATTGGGAAGTCCCAGAGTGTTCTTATTCTCTTTGATACAGTTAAATCACATGACTATAAAGTTTACAAAGATGTTACATCATTCAGAGTTAGCCACGATAAGACAATAAAAAATGATTGTATCTTCTTTGATGTTGCTGAAATACAGAAATATTTATCTGCCTCAGAGCAGGATTAAGAATAATCCCTTCTTTTTGCTATAGCCATGTTGTGAGAATAAGTAACACACTCAGATATGTTAATATTAAACCAAGCATGGCTGATAAAAAAAAAAAAGAGCACTTTGAAAGTTGAGAGGAACTGGTACATACTGAAGCATGAAAACATCATCAGTGGCTATATGTGTTTAAGGGGATAGTCAAGCCTGCACTATCGAGAATGGTGGAACACTCAGCACTGGCCTGAAGGCTGCTTAGATGAGCAATAATTAAGGGCCCCTAACATGCTTGCTACTCAGTCTCACTCCCTATTGTTATCTCCCCCAATTATTCAGGTCAGTGGTTGCTGTGTTTTTAAAACTTCAAATCTCTATCGTTAAAAGAGTTCTGAGCATTCATGTGGTAAAGGGGTAGGGGTGAATTAGGAAGAACACATAGGTGCCTATGTTCTTTAGCACATCCTACCAGCTGCCCAGTGACTTAAGCAACATGACTCACAGGACTTTGAGTCAAGTTTACTCCATTAGAGAAGTTTTTCTCTCTTAGATGACTCTCTGATGGGTATATATGATACAATTCAACAGGTCATAAGCATGGCCAAGAGACAGAGGAACCATTAGGAAACAGGCGCAGAAATAAAACCTCTAGTATAAGGCCTACAGGATAAGTAGAGATTGATAAGGTAAATAATAGAAAAATCATGTTTTAGATGAAAATAACATCTATTATCATGACCTATGTACTTGAGAAACTATGTTATGCCATGAAAATGAAAGTTCAAATGGTTAGAGCATAGACATCAAGATGGAAAGTGGCCAAAGTTGAAACTCGAGAGGCAGACAAATGTCAAATGAAGAGGAGTGTTACAGGACCTGATGGGAGTTTGAACTTTGTTTTGTGTGCAATGGGAAGCTATTGAAAGATTTTAAACAGTGAAGTGATATTCATTCACTAATTTAGTGAATGTTTATTGTCTTCTATGGGTCAAGGTGCTGGAGATAAAGCAGAGAACAAAAAGGCAAAGACATTGTCCTTATGGTGCGTACACTCTATTGGGAGACACAGACAAACTAGTGGCAAGAAAAATACAACCTCCTCTCTCTAGTCTCAGTTGAATTTCTTGATAGTGAGAGTTACATTATTAATTTGGTTATTTAGTAGCCTGAGAGACTGAGTTAGGAGAGGGCTAGAGATGCAGGTAATTACGGAGGACACACTTTCTCTATATTTGTTGAAATAAAGTACCAAGTTTTTCTGGCTACCTAAGTGAGCTAAATGGGCTTTCTTCCTGGAATTTCTGCTTACAAAAATAAGTAAGTACCCTGACCCAGTGCAAAGAGGGTGAGTGGAGTATCCTTTTGGTTTCAACCTGGTCCTCCGGGGGCAGGATCACTGGTGAAGTGGGTGAGAAGTGAATTAAAGAAAGTTACATTTTGAAGCCGTTTGGTTTAGAGTGGTCACATGAATTTCACCCTGAAAAGCCTCCTTCATTGTATTTGGCCCACGGCTGTAAAAGTGTTTCTATCTACTCTGTGGTTTGCACTCATCTTTGGGGCTGCTCCTCTGGATTACAGATATTTCAAATCACTGGATAAACCCTTAACCCTATACGGAGGGATGTGGCAAGGTCTGACTATATGCTCTTCTCTAGCCCTCTAGTTCCCAGACCATCCCTCCTATAATCCAGACCTCACCTGCAGCCCTCCAAATTAGAGGACGGGAATGAGTTATTTACTCGGTATGTATATCACTAATTATTTCAGGGAATACAACAATAAAATTGTATTCTTACCTCACAAACTTTCTCTAGAGTTGGCATCCAAGAGGTGGCAAGGTGGCAGTTCTGAAGAACAACCCATGTTCCTTCTTTGACAGCTTTTTCTATCATCCTCATAGCTATGGGCCCTTGGCCTTGACCAAGAGATAAAGAGCTAAGTTTTGATCCCCCATATCCCTGTGTACAAGAATAGTGAAGATGTGAAAGAAGAATCAATATTATTATTCAAAGAAATATTAACATTTAGATATATTAAAATTTAATTATGTAGTATCCTTCGAATGTCTGACTATATGCAGCCCTAAAAGACTCTTACTGATCAAGAATCCTACAAACACTCAGAGAAAAAGCAAGTCAATTTATGTAGGAAACAATCATGGAAAATTCTGTAAGGTCTGTGATTGTCAAGCTAAGGGATAAAAAAAAGAAATTAAAAAGACATTTAATGTGAGTAGGAGAGGAAAGGGTACAGTTGTTAAGCAGCAACTCCTCAAATCCAAAGCCAAAAAGAAACCTGAATAGACAGAGGAGCTTGTTCTATGTCTTTTAGATCTTTGAAAAATTATATTTTAACCAATTTGCCTACTGCATAAAATTCAGAGGGCAAGAAAACATGAACCCTAATTCCCATTTTAAAAGTTTCCTTAAAGAATTCCATGGGACTGTTTGCCTGGAATTCCTTTCAACTATATCCTGATATATCTGCAGCTTCTGAACATAGGGTCTGATTCCCTGAGTTCTTCTTTCCAGGGCGGTCACCACCCGAATGCCTCTTTTGAAAAGTAGTGTCTTCAGCCCTTTCTGAATGTCCATGGCTTATCAACACTATCAGTTAGAAATAGCAGAAAACAAATAGAGCTAGATATTACTGTTTCTGGAAAAGGTGGAGATGGCAAGAGAAGACAATGCATTAAGCAGGCCTAACAGGGGTCAGAGAAGAATCACACTGTAATGTGGGAAGTAAAATAGAGAGTACTGGGAATCTCAAGGTTTGAAAAAGTCGCGTTGACTTGGACAGGGTGAGTCACACATAAAAGGAATAATTCTAGCCATCTCTATCACTTCTACTCTAGTCCTACCTACCATTGCTCTTCCTGACCTTATAATAACCTCCTTATCTAGTGCTCTGCTTCCATTTTTCACCACTTGAATCAATTCTCCTCACACCAGCTAGAATGACCTTTATAAATTATAGATCAGATCATGTCTTAACCACTTTATTGCTTAAAACCCTACCATATTGTCCATCTTACTCACAGTCCTTAATGTAATCTACAAAGTCCCTATGTAAACTGGTGCCTCAGTACATCTCAGACCTCATCTCCCACACTTCTTTAATCAGTGGTAAGTGCTGTGGTATACAATCAATCCTCTAGTATTTAAGGATTACATCTGATGTAAAAAAAATGGGTATTAAATATAAATTGGTTTAGTAACTGGAGGTGCCATTATTTACTCATAGGATTGCTGTAAAAATTAAAATAGAAATGTATATAGCAAAATCAGCAGTACATAGAAAGCATTCAAAAGTGATGGTGATGGTTTTATAAATATCAGCACTATTGCTATACAATGTTATTTTGATTGGACTAAAAGAGAAAATATTAACTCAAAAATGCCCATCACCCTTTTCTTTCTTTCTTTCCTTCCTTCCTTCCTTTCCTTCCTTCCTTCCTTCCTTCCTTCCTTCCTTCCTTCCTTCCTTCCTTCCTTCCTTCCTTCCCTTCTTCCCTACTCCTCCTCCTTCTCCTTTCTTTCTTTTCTTTCTTTCTTTTTCTTTCTTTCTTTCTTTCTTTCTTTCTTTCTTTCTTTCTTTCTTTCTCTCTCTCTCTCTCTCTCTCTCTCTCTCTCTCTTTCTTTCTTCCTTTTCTTTCTTTCTTTCTTTTTAATTTTTTAATGTTACCATATATATGACCCATTTTACCCCATCTACCTTCTCCCCTCCACCCTACTCTCTGGTTCTATGCTGTATAATATACAAAAATTTACAGTGAATTCATTTGAATAACTTTTAAAGCCTAGAAATGTAAACATTAGAATATAACCTAGTAAAGTGACTATAATATATAACTGTTCTGGAAAGTCAAAGAAGGTACTCCTTTAGAGACTGGTAGAAGAAGCAAGGTCAGAGACTCACAAACTGATTGTCCAGAATTGAATCTATTAAATCAACCCAAGCTCATACACTGGTGCAAATTATGTCACAGAGTCCCCTGTTCCAACAAAATAAAAGAAAAGCAAATGTGTTACCCAAGCCCAAATTCTGGCTTTATGATTTGGATAAGGGATTATTTTTAATATCAGTGTAGCCATGTAAGTATCAGTTTCTTAGGACTCTGTTAACTTCTGGACCCCCAAGTCTTTCAAAGGCTGAGTGATAAATGTTTACCTTTTTCTCACCCCTTTGTATTTTAGGTATAAGAAAGTGTTCTCTCTCTCTCTCTCTCTCTCTCACACACACACACACACACACACACACACACACACACACCTTGATCTATTTTAAGGTACCTGGTCATCAGCAAATTTTAGAAGGGCAGCCATGGGATCTGCTCCAGGAGAGAGCACAAAAATAAGTGGTGCACAGCAGTTACTGTCTGCGAATGCCTTGGATAAATCAAAGGGGGGTGGTTCAATGAATATACGCCCCAATTTCTTGATTATAAATTCTTGCAGCATTGGAATAATCTAAAAAAGAACAGGATAGATTTGAAAGAATGTTGAAAATCTGCCTAAAATCTTTAAAAAGGTCAGAATCAAGGATGTGTTTAAAACAAAGAACTCTAACTAGATTTGCTTAGGTGGAGATTCAAAGGCATCATTTTACATAAACGCCTTTTAGACAGAAAAATTATAGATATTTAAATAATAAAAGGTGTGTAGTTAGTGATACCAGAATTTAAAAGAAAATTTCTTCCTTTTAATGAGTACTCAACACATAATGAATGAATATAAGAAAACCCAACTCTTTGTTTAAGTTTTAAAACACTATCTTCCAAAATTACAAAACTCAAAAGCAAAAATTTTAGTGTGATTTATACAATACTATACCATCAAGAAAGAACAGATCTAGCTGAAAAAAACTTTTTTTTTTTTAAGTAAGAGACATCACTGTGAAGAAGAAACAAGCCATTCATATGCCTGAGAAATGGGAAAAACTATATTGCATACAATTTCTGATAAAATATCTGCACATTTTCTGGAAGTGTGTTTGATAAAACACAGAACTCCATGGTTTGGGGCTTCCTATCAGGCATTGCTGTAGGAATGAGACTGTACTAATCAGTACGACTGACATACACCTTCAGATACAGCATTCCTTTCTGATATAAGGTGTGCAATTTGTCATTTCTAGGCAATGGCCTCAGCTAGTCATGACTCAGGTGTGACCCAAACAAGTGATAAAAGTAGATTTAATAAATGAGCATCCCTGTGTCTAGTTTAACAGATTATGTAAACATAACCCCGGAAGAGGAGTAATGGAGTGACAACAGAAAAAGTTTTTGAAAGCCCAGAGCCACCCTGACTGGCTATTTGTTCATTTCCAAGGATGAATATGAACTCCAAATTAGGTCGGCCATTCTACCAGCCTGCAGGAGCAATTTGCAGATGACAGATATGTCAACAAGATGGTCTCCTCTGGAAGAAGTTACAAGTGTTTCCAAACTTTCATATTCTCTGGAACATCTATTTACATGAGGTTTGTAAGTAGAAATCATTGACGTGTCACAATACCGTAAAACAGTGTCAGTCCCGGTGTGAATGTGTATGTGTGACTGAGGGCACGAGGGTGGGGAGCTGATGGTGAAAGACGACCTGGGCTTCAGTTAGATTTTTTAATTCTTTCTCATTATTTTTCTGGATTAATTCAAATATCGAAGAGGCATGGAAGCGAAATAATAAATTTATAAGCGCTGTGATCTAACAAGAAAACATATATTGTTTGTGAACAACAAATACTATTGAATGATTGAATGGATAAATAATTCAGGGTGCCTCTTTTTTGTGAAGGTGAAATTTTTATAACAGAAAGCCTCAAAAAAATAACAGAATAAATTCACTTATATGTAAAATTTTATGTAAGTTATTTTATATTTCAAATATTTGAATGGGCACAGATGTCACACTTATTGCAAGAAACTAAAAATATCCAAACCATCTGGCCCAGGATTTGTCCTTGCCCTTCTCATTATTCTTTTCCTGTAGCTGTTCTTTCCTCATTAGATTAAAAATGACAACTAACAAAAGAAAACAAACCTCTTTCCTCCCAAGGCTGACTTCTTCACTAAATTATGGTTTTACAAACAAAAAGGAAAACAACTGGCTTTTAAGTGTGTGGTTTTACTTTTAGTAAGTTTGTGTTATCAGTGGACTCGCTTTTGTGAGTGGTCCAGGCTTGAAACTGCCACTGCACGGGTACAAATATGCTTGGTGTAAAGCTATTCTTCTGTTAGCACTGGAGGGCCAAGTTAGGGGTGCTCACATGAGGGTGGCAAATTTCAGTGTTCTGTTTTAATGTTAGAACTGAACAAGACTTGCTTGTTCCCAAGACCAAACGCTAACTCCTGAGGTAAATGAGGCTGCGTTAGCTATTTAGCTTGCAGGGTCATAGATCAGGTTTGCTTTTGTGAGTTGATCATGCCAACATTAGGTATGTTAAAGTCTGTCAGTAACACAAATTACAGACTAATCTATGTTAAAGTCTGTCAGTAACACAAATTACAGACTAATCTAGGCAACCATCTTCCAAAAGGCAGGAAAAAAGTTTGTGGTCTGCCATTGATGTTTTGCTACGTATTGCAAGTTCCTATAGGACTTACCTAAGGTCAGAGAAATGTATTAATTTACATTTGACAAGATTCTCAGTGAAAGCTGATAAATTTGCTATTTTTTTTTTTAAATTCAGAAGACAAGAACTGTAGCCCAAGCTCTTCATTTGTAAATGGACTCAAAACATTCCATACCTCAGTGTTTATCCATTTGATATATTTCTTTGCTAAATAAAACACTGTAAACTTTTAAATCCTAAAAGAATGCTCATCTCATTTTTCTACTGGTGATTTAGTGAGTGTCTTTTAAATTTTTCCAAAGATAGTAGCAAACAATTTCCAGATCTCAGTGGCTTAACACAACAAAAGCTTACTTTTTGCCTCTGCAAAGTCAGCTGGGTGTGCAGGCAACTAACTCTTCCTGAGTTGGCTCAGCAAACCAACCTACTTATGGCACTTAAATATCAACACGATTCTACAACTTTGATAGCAGAAGAGTGCCCTGGAAAATCTTGCAACTGGCAGTTAAATGCTCACATTTTATTGGCCAAAGCAAGATGTATGGCCACAATCCCCCCACCACATGTGCACAGAAGTAGAGGAGAACCAAACACATTCGTGAGAGGCATTAATGTCTACACACTCATCCACCTATCCAAGGAAAACACTAGAGAAGATATGAAAACATATAGGAAAAAATTACAAGACAGGGTACTAAAGCATTGGACAGAGTAGCCAAGAGAAGTATAAAACCATAAGTTTAACCCTAATTGATTTAAAAACGAACAAAAACATCCAAACAAACAAAACCCTCTCAGCTTGAATATCTAACTCTCCACCTCCTTCAAAAGCACTTTAGAAAGGAATATGAAAAAAAGCAATATTTGATCTATTTGGTAGATCAATGAATTATGTCAAATTTTTTAAAGCATAATACTGGGGAAAAGAAATTTATAGATGAAACTTCACAATAAGGAAATGGCTCATTAATCTCTTAAAATTAAATGTAATATAAAACATGAGCAGAAGCTTCTTTGTTTTACAAATATTGAGGTGAGGTCAATGGTACATGCAGAGTCATTTTAGTATAATAGTCTTTATCTTGATTTAGTAAACAAAGTAAAGAACTTTGAAAATTTTAATAAAAAATTTTAAAGAAGACAGTCATATTAGACAACAGTTCGAAGCATTTAATATTCTTTCATATTTAATACTTGAACTGAAAACTTCTGAGGCTTAACCCTAAAGTTCCAGTGGAGATTCATTTTTAAAAAGGGCTACCAAAGGGATATTTCATCCTCCATCATCAGTTTAATAATGATTCTTAAATAACTGTAATTACTTCCAGAACCTAAGAGCAGGGCAGCATTATAATTTTAATGAACCTTGGTCACTTTGGGGTCCCTTTATTCATGAAAAAAATTAAAAATTACATTTTACAATTATTTTGGCATAATTACAAATATAAAACAGGCTAGATTATATTTCCTAATCTTAAAAGAAATTAAGACAGCTTCATGGGTCCCTAAAAATATCATGGGCCCTTGGCACTGTGCCTAATGCCTACTTCTGCCTTGGCTGAGAACTTACTGCCAAGTCAAGCAAGAATTACGTGTGTGCATTGAACAGACTGGCTTGCAGAGGAAGGAATGCCTCCATCCCATATTATCACTGATGTGTATATAAACATTAAAAAATATATTCCTTTCACCATTTAAGTTCTGCTTTTTTGTTGTTGTTAGTATGTTGTTATTATATTCCTCAGCAACTTAAGTTGTGAATACATACAGTGTGTTTTGAAACAATTATGTATTACTTTTACGTGAGTAGTAACAATATACAATGAGAATATTTTCTCAACTTTTTCCCCAACATACCTACTGTCTACATTTTTTGTAGTATGTGGGTATCTCTGTGGATGTAGGTCATTACATCTGAGTGAATAACTTTTTAAATAAAATAATAATACAAACAAGAATATCAGTGAGTATTGAAATTTGTTGACATGTCAGCTACTATGTTATATAATTTATTATTTAAAGAAATTAAAACTAAAAGTATTGATATTTTTCTACTTAGCAATTATGAATATCTTAAAATAATATTTTATTAATTTTCCAAAGGCCAACAAAGAACTGTATATAAGGAAAGCATTTGAAGAACCAGAAATTTTAGTATATCAGCTTGATGCGAACTAACATCATTGACTAATTTTACTGAAATAATAAAAATAAAAATGAGATTATAGCATGTAAAGAAAGTAGATTGTGAGGAATTAAAGAAGCATACTTTAAATGAAAGAATCATACAATAAATAAAACTATAAAATATAATCTGAATTTAGTGTGATTACAATAAATATACAAAATTTTTGAAAAATATGGCTCTATTAGAAGGAAGTGAGGGTTATTTCTCCCAGCCTCTTCCACCTCCCCTATGACATAAGGAAATATAAGTTTGGCTGCTATGGCGAGAGGAAAGACTGGAATCACTGAGGTGCTTTTAAAGCCCACATTTACCTTGTCTGGCCTCAAGCAACGAATAATAAGCATCCTTTGAAACGTATTTATTTTATCCTCCCAAATATCAGGAAAATCCTCATGATGTGGTTCCTGAAATTATAGTGGATCTAATTCAATGTTATTTTGGAGATTATTTCTAAAAAGAAAACAGTATTTTAACTTATAAATTAATTTTTAAAGAAAACATATAATGACTAAATGAAATCAAGAATGCTAATGTAAAATTCATTAGGTTGGGTCAAAGTTATGAAATAAAGAATGAAAAAATTTAAAATACCGCAAAAGAATCCAAACTAGAACAAAATTATCTCTATTATGAAAAAAAAAGTACATATGGAGTTTTATTCCCATTAATTGCCCAAAGGCATGCAAAAGAACCTACCAACTAGTCATTATCTACTTATAAAAATAAACATTTATTACAAAAGAAGAACAGCACTGTACTAAAATGCACTGTGTAATTTCTTGTTTTGAACAGTTTTGATGTCCTTTTTAAAAGAGATATTTGAGGATGTGTACGGTAATGAAAAAGACAAAAGAGCTATTAAACATATATGAGAGGCATCAACATCCCAGGAAGAGTAGTAACCTTGAAAAAAAAAAAAAGAAGACAGTTGTATCTTTGAAACTTCAGGGAAGGCTATGCAGGATCTCAGATCAGAAATCTCCATGCTTCAGAATAGTGAATAAACTTCTATTTCAAATTAGATGAAGTACTCACGAAAACATATTTGTCTCTAGGAAATATATTTTTAGTACTAACAAGGAGAGATCCAAAAGAGATCCTGTACAAAATATTTGAATTTGTATGTAGACACAATCTTACTGTCATGTATAAAACAACAAATAGGTAACCAAATAAAAAAGTGTTCTCACATATCTGGCCCTTTCCTCCCTTCTCCCTTCTCCCTTCTCCCCCAAACTAAGCTCTTGCATAGTAAACCCAAGGAATGCAAAATGTCAAGAAAGTAAAAAGAAAGGAATAGAAAAAATTAAGTGGGAATCTGCACAAAATCATCCCTAGTGCTAAAAATTTAGGGACGGCAACAATTTCTGTGTATTTCCAGAAGGAAAACTGTATCATGGTATGTGTCTCCAAGTAGCAAGATAAGGTCTCATGAAATATATTTGAGGACTACTAGCTTTTTCCTTTCTTCAACTGTCAAAAATATCTATTAGCTCCTGTCATGCATTCAAAAAATCTAAACAATAGTTGTTTTGTAAAATTTTAATGCATCTGCTATTATAGTTGTTAAAGTCTGAGTTGATGATATGTAAAAATCTGGCATAAAAATTCAAAAAGAATATATATTAAGAACCATGCAGCTTTCTTTTGCATCTCCACACATTTCAAGGAATTTGAAAAGAAATTCAGACAGAACCACTGATTTAGAAGGTGGGGATAACATAAATCTAAACTTTGATTTTAGCATCTGACCAGCTGTTTAAAATTTACTTGAATCTTGTTTTTATTGAAAGATAACAATATATAATTTCACATTATTTTCTCCATTTATAAACTTTGGAATAAGCAAGAGAATTAAAAACATACCAAACTATCATATACTTTTTTCCATCCATCCTTTAAGTGAATAAACTCTTTACGAATGGATTTGAAGGAATGCAAATCATCTAGTCGACATATTTCATCCCAGGATTTTTGAGGGAGCCATGTACAAGGGTTGGCATGAGGATTATCCAGTCCAATGCCACCAGTTAGCAGAAATCTCCATTCAGCTTTATTGATCTTTTGAAAACAAGGCAGCACGAAGAGTAAGAAATGATTTCATCACATAGATAGTAAATTTACCTTTTTTAAAAAATTGTCTATTAATTTAAAATATTGTGTATGTTTCCTATGAAATTCTGATGTAGCTCAGATTTGTTAATAAGAAACCGAAGTATCCATTATGGTACATTTTCAAAAATAGTCCTATTTTTAGAAAGTTACTTTTTGGTAATATTTCTCCATATTTACTAACCTAAACATGAAAATCTGAATATATTCTATTTAAATATATGTTTTCCAAATGACTGTGTAGAGTCCTATTGGCTCTAAAAACTGTGGAAGATAAATAGCCATTACTCCACTGTGTTTCAATCATTTTCCATAAAATATAATCAGGTACTTCTATGTAATTTTTGCAAAAATGCAAGAATAAAGCATTTACTCTTTTAGAATTCAACTAATACAACCATCATATGAAATCGATAAACCTTAAACACACAAGTGTATAAAATAGTAAATTTATACAACACCGCTCTTCCATTTGTAAAGTGTTTCTTATATTTTAAATGAATAGATTTAAAACATAGCAAAACTTTATGAAAGATATTGTTCAATACAAGTGGTTAGATTAGACTAACTTGCACAAGTTCTGAAAAACATTACCATTTATACTATTACTGGTGTAAATATATCAATCGATTTGGTAAGTTTATATGAGTACTTACATGATATTCTAACAAAAACTGTTTTAAATTAAAACAAACAAAAGTTTAAGTAATAGTTACATAATTCTGTGCTTAATTTATTTTCATCTTTATGAAATTCAGGCTAGTTGTAATGTCTTGCCATAATTATAATAATTATCATTATTTACAATTCTTTATATATTCCCATACAAATTAGTACATTAATGAATCAACATTAATATTATGTTTTTTTCCCCCTGCAAATTAAAACAGTACCGACCGCACGCTCATGTATCAGTAGATTCACAGTTAGACAAAAAGAAAAGAGTAGCTTGTCCTTTTCAAAGAGTGATCGGCAGACATTAACATAGAGGGAATAAGTAAAGTGATCCTTGAGAATCTGAAGCCTATGGGTCAACAGAAAGAAAAGTAAATAAATAAAAATTCATTATACTTAAAAAAAAAATTCTTAAGGAAACCTATTATAAACCATTTAGATGTATGTTAGTTCAGTAAACTTTCTGGTCAATTACTCCCCAAACAATCAAGGATTCTCATTAACCAGATACACCAATCTGTGAGCTACATAATGTAAAAATACCAGTAGAATTGCATTTTATTGTTGACTGATTTTTTGATAAAAAAATTTAATCTTTTTTGTACAAAGTCAATGTATTCTATAATAATTATGTTTAAAGGTCTGTGGACTATTTTTAATTTTAAAACATTTCTTGGGGTATAATTTGACTTCCTTATTCTGTAAATACTTCCAAATATTATATATTAAATGGATAGGACAAAAGTAATAGTCCTTTCATTAAAATAACATTAAATTTAGTACTGTGCTACTCTGCTCATAAATCATTAAAAGCTAGAGAAATCACAAAACTGGATAAACTACATTTTTATTTAGCACATAGACAAAATATGCAAATCACAATATTTGCAACTAATAACTTTCTAGTAAGTGCTAATGTGCAATCTGTGTTCATATTAGTTTTTAACATGAATATAACACTTTAATAATTTTCATTTAATTACCTCATAAGCAAATAAATTATCATTAAAATGAAAATTTAAAATATTTTTATTACATAGGCTATAATAGTTATAATAGAAATAAAGACTGAAAACTTTTGTAGAGAGCTAATGATTGACATGAATTAATGGCTCAAGCCATTCATTTATCTGAAGGAAAAATTAGAATAATTTGATTATAATTAAGCAAAATCATATCAGTGTTTCATAATGTGTCTAGAAAAAAATTATCTTGGCTGTTTCCAGACTAATATCCTAAGCTACTGCTCACCCAGATCTACTTTTTTATACCTGCCTATTTCTTTAACTATTTTATTCCTGTAAGCATTCCTATAAAGAAAATTAAAACAAATTGATATATTTATTTCTAGTTGAAAACTCTGAAAGGGGCTTGGTAGAGATGGTCTGAAACTAGCTGCTGTAATATCGTTGAATTCTTTTGAAGATTTAAAATAAGCATACTATTCCTATCCCCATTTTTATGCTAATAGGTGGACTTTCCACACAAGGCATTTAATTCATCTCATCTATAACAGTACAATTAATACAGGGTGATTTAGGTTTGGTCTTTATAAAATAAAATAAAAATTTCTGCACTTTAAGACAAATTTCCTCTTGTAGATAGAAAGATTGAAAGGAAAATTATAAGGGTCAATTATATTAAAAATCCAAGTTCAGTCTCATTAGTGCTAATGTAAGTTAAAATATGATAGTTTAATAATCTGTTACAGTGAAAAAGAAGATAAAATGATCATGCTCAATGGTGATGCATGACAGATGATATAAGGTCATTCCTGTTCCTCTGATGGAGCTGTTCATTTGAATAACCTTCCAAAAAAAGAATTTATATCAGGAGTCTGAAAGAAGCGAACTCCTTCATCCTAATTTTGGGATCTAGCTTAGAAAAATAATCACATGGACATTTATTGCAGCATTATTTGTAACATAGAAGCTGAAGACTATTTACAGGTCCTACAATAAGAAAATCATGGCACATTTATAAAATGGGATGTATCATTACTAAAAATTATGTTTCAGAAGAGTTTCAATAACATGGGGAAAATGATCGTATAGAAGTGAGAGAAAAAGAAACGTGTGTGTGTGTGTGTGTGTGTGTGTGTGTGTGTGTGTGTGTAGGTACATGTATTCCCTAGAAAGAAAGAGGAGAAAGAGAGAGAAAATATTTCAGTTTGGTCCCTGTAACAAAAAAATAGCCTTGTTAAGTTTTTGTTTCTATATTTACGATTTTTTTTTGCTGCAGTTATTTATTTTGATGACTTAAAATTTTATAAATAACAGATGATCTAAATTATTTTAGCTATTTCACAGTATACACCACAGTAGTCATAATAATATATGGCTGCATAGTTAAATAATAATTATTATGAATAATAATTCCTTTGAGAACTCATTCCATTTTTAATTTCTGAATGGGAGCTAGCTTCCTAATGAAAAGACTTTATTTTACTAAAAAAAAATAATAATAATAAAATAAGAACAAAAAGATTAACTAAGACTGGCTAAAAATTCTCTCTTAATGGACAACTTTGGAACTCTGGCAGGATTAACTAAAATGGAAGATATGCATACCCTGCATTCATTAATTTCATTCTTTGGTATATACCTACCAAAAATGTGTGCATACAAAAGCCATGTACAAGAATGCTGAAGGCAGCAAAAATTTATAATAGTCCCAGATGGAAAGCTACCCAAATATCCTCGATAATAAATGAGTAAATAATTCATCATATAAGGATAAATAAAAATTAAAAATAGGATTTTTAATTCTCCCTACTGAAAATAAGGAAAGAGATTTCTCTCCCTTCCTTTTTCTTAGAGCATTTACTTTTAAAAATTTAAAATTATAAGTACTTTCTCCTCTCTTTGAAATGCATATAAATCCTTTTGAAAATAGACCTTTCATCAGATCTTTTATGATCCAAGAATGTCTTTCCCAAAGATCTGAGAACCATCTCCCTAAAATGTAAACATCAGGGGAAATAGTGCCCCTATCTTCTAGTTTCTGTGGGAGAGTAAGAGCTCAACTTTTTAGTAAGTGCCTGGCTCCAAGTTGAAAAACTACCAACTATCATAAAGATACCAGATGGTTGTTTTTCCTCAGGTTAAAGCTAACGACAACGGTCATCTCATCTCCATTAGTAGGTAAAGTTAGAATGAGATTTCTACCTTTGCAGTCTCTTAGGGGATTGCCTGTAATGTACATCACATTCTAGTTTAATGCTTATTCAGTAGTGAAACTATTTCTTTCTTTACAACTTTGTGGAGAAAATCTACTTTAGGAGAAAATTGTGTTTTATACTTCCCCAGCAATATACTCACACAATGGAATATTATTTGACAATGAGAGTGAATAAACCATTTGCACTATACAAAATAATATAAATCTCACAAACACAAAGTTGGGTGTAAGATGCCAGACAAAAAAGAACACATACTGTATGATTCCAGGTACTCAATGTTCTAAAACAGACAAAATTAATCTATGGTGTTGGAAGTAAGGATAATAATTACCTTGGGGGTAGGGGCTAGGTACTAGAAAGGAACACAAAGTGGGATTTCTGGGCTGTTGATAATGTTCTATGTCTTGATCTGAGTGCAATTACATAGGTGTGCTCACTTATTAAGTTTATTGGGCAAATACTTCTGATTGCTGCATGTTTCTGTATCTATATTAATAACGTCAATAAGTGTCTTCAAATACACTTTTCTATTTACTCCTTGGTTCTAGATTATACATTTAAGATAACTAGCCATAAATATGATTTCTGTTTTTTCTAAATTAAAAGATTTTAACTAAAAAGAAAAAAGGCACATCTTGTTTTCTGTTTCATCAAAATCTCACATCTGGAAAAAAGGATTTCATTTTCTATAAATCGTAAGGGGCTATACCACTCTTATAAAGAACAAGATGTAAAATCTGTGGATGAGTTTTAATTTACTATAAAAAAGATAATAAAAATAATTATTTTAAAGCATAAAATTGTTTTAATTTTTAAATCTTGTACACAAAACATGTCTTTAAGTGACAGAGAAAATTTTTTCTCGACTTTAGCAAATACCTTAATTTAAAGCTAGTTTAGATGATAATATTCTGATGGTTATTTGAACCAATGTAGAAATTAAGCACTGCAGTGAAAAGTAAAACATCATTTACTGTGTGGCTCCATGTGACTGGCACTGTGATAAATTCTGGAAACATTAAAAAAAAGTCCTTGCCTCAGGGAACTCAGATTTTAGTGTGAACATCAGACACACTTATTCAACTTAATTCCATTAACTAACATAATGTAAATGGCTGAGAACTTCTCTAAGAAAGGTCACTGAAAATTATATTTTCTATATTGCAGTAATTCTTGCTAACCTCGAAAATTTCAGATACTGGAAGAAATAGAGAAATAAACATTTTCAAATATTATAATATAGAAACAAAGTGTAAACTACTATCATGCGCTTCTTCCCTAAAGCAACCCACTCCTCCCTCCCTTTCTTCTCTTTCCCATGGGCAGATATCTGAAAAACTGTTTGCTAAGCCAAGTGTTTATTATTTTCATATTCAAGCTTATAAAATAATGAATGATACTAACAAAAAACTGCTGGGTCTAAGAATATCCAACATTTAGCAAAATTCTACCATGATAAATGAAAGGAATTCAGTTCAGATTTCAAGGGACTAGCACTGTGGATGTCTAAAAAATAATTTTTAACTTTAAGTGATAAGTATTAATTCCTTTGGGTATGAATAGTCAAGAAACTGAAGTACTTAGCTACATACCAATCAATAAAGTTATAAAGGGCAGGTTGCAATGAGTTATTTTCTTTATTGAAGAAGTAATTTCATGTTATACTCTATTAAAAACATGTTTTAATATCAAACTAAAATTTATCTCACTGATAACAAAATGAATTTTGTTCTCCTAGGTGTACTATTAAGTAAGGTCTTAATTCCATTAATGGTTATAATAGCCAACAATAAAATAAAGTATCTTATGTAAATGAGAATAACATAAATAATTACAACTGGGAATTTTTTAAAACACTGTTACTTGACAAATTTTATTTATGTGTCTGTCAAAATATAAATTAGTACTCTTTTGAAATTCAGGCTTATAGAAGGTAAGAGTAATATCTTTTATATATATTAACTACTTTTTTCATACCTTCTATCACAAATACATTTGCAAATGACAAAACGAGGTAAATGTTTTTTCTTTTTAGAATTACATCATAATCCTATATCTCTGTAAACAATTTCCTGAAAGACTGAATTTGGTCACATCTGTTCATTTTCTAACTCTCACCATTTATTTCTGGTACAATGATTAATCAAGTTCATTTTAGCTATGTGGCTGTAATGCTCACACCATTCTTAAACAACAATGAAAGCCATCAATTACCATTTAATTTTCATGCATTAATTAGTATTCATTAATATTTCTTGTACATACCTTTTTGTCAAAATTTCTGATTTCTCTGAATTTTCAATAGACAGGATGAAAAGATTAATAAACCAGGTCAGTGAGTATTGATACATGGGTTCAATATTAGCTAAATCAGCAATAGAAAAAAACAGGATGGTAGAATGAATGGCAATAGGACGATAGCCCATGCGGGTGGAATCAATCTTTTTCTCTGTCTCTTCGGCTACTTCCTGCTTTTGAGAAATCTCATTAGCTAAAGCCTTGGAGGAAGATAATATCTTAATAGCAGTTTCATCTTCTAATATATTGCCTTCTGAAGATGAAAGAACTTCTAAAATTTTGTCTTCTATTTCTTTTAACTGCCTGGAATAAAACACAATTTTCTCAGAAGAAGAAGAAATCATTTAAAATCACTTCACGTATACATTCTTTTATAAGAAACAAAGAAATTGTAACCTAAAGAAATGCATCACTTTGTGACAAATATCTGTAGCGGTGGGTGCTGTTGTATAATTTCTTATCCTGCAAAATGTCAAAAAAGACAGGTTTTTCTGCCCCACTTCTCTTTCTAATGATCATTTATGTGGTAACTACAGAGAGATATGGTAAGCCAATCTACTCTGCTATCAAGTATCTCAGCCCCAAGAGAACAGAAAGTATCACTCCATTTATTTTCTGAAAATTTCATGACTTATCGAGCTTTATCCTTTCTGCCTATGATATAGATATTATGAGCAGAAAGTGAGATGTAACATATTCATTCAGATTGTGCTCCAGTGAAAACAGGTTACCACAGTTACACAATAAATATTAAAACTTTTCTGTTAAAACTTTGTCAAATAGTTGAAAATACATTGCTTTTCAGTTCTTCTAGTGCCTGGGAAAGTGTATGTAGAAATATATTCCGTAATGCAATTTTCTAAATTAACATAGGAGCACTGTAATATCTTATATTCTCCTCTTAAATCTTCCCATTCAATGCACCTTTTAAATCTAACAAAACAAATCTTTAAAATGTGCTCTATTATAAGTAAAAATAATTGTGTTTTATAACATTTAAAACCTTTTGTTTTCAGCTCCTTGTAATATCAAGGCTTGTTTTTCTTCTTCAAGGTCTGGCCTTTCTCGTGCCACCACAATTCCCAAAAGCTGATCTTGCATTCCTTCCGAAGTTATCATGAAGTTTAATAATGTTACCTATAAATAAAAGAATATATAAAATTGTATCATTATTTCTATTGAGAAATAGCAATATGCTTCAAATTCTGATGTTGTAATAGACTCTACTTACTCTAGTAGCATGTGTGAAAAGTGGAATTTGTAAAGACTATAACCAAAATATAGGCAAGCTCGATTGTTGGCTCAAAAACACACTAAAATTTCTCATAGTCATAATGTAATACTTTAAAGGGTTTTTTTGGTGATCACTTTATTTTTTATTTCACATTGATTCAATTTCTGATAAGCCTTTAATCCAAAAATCAATTAGAATCAGATTGGAAGCTCTCTCTCATATTAGCTAGACTAGCTGATTTATATTTTAAGGATCCTAGAGGTCTGAAGATGTAAAAGAAATTTTACAAAGTGAGATAAGAGGAAAAATAACACTGTGATTACTTATGATGAGTAATGTACGTATTTATAATTATCAGATTGTAAATATATATTTCGTAAAAAGAGAGACCTGTAATATATATATATATATTACATATTATGATATAATATAATCATATTACAATACAATATTTGCAATGTGATATTCAGCCACCATTGTGAACTAAGGAATGTACATCTCAATGGTGTCCATCAAGATGCAGTCTGCTAACACCTGCTTCATACCTAATGGCTTACAGGTAGGTATCTCTCTGTTGCCTACATCTTAAAATTTCCCCTCTACTGGTTCTTTCCCATAACTGGGAAAGTAACCATGCTCAGGTCCCTCTTTTTAAAAAGCAAACAGTACTGTGTTGGATATCAGTGGTGAGAGTAGGTATCCTTGTCTTGTTCCTGGTCTTAGAGGAAAAGCATTCAGTTTTTTACCATTAATATTAGATGAGGATTTGTCATATGTAGCCTTTAACAAAGTGAGGTGTTTTCCTTCTACATTTATTTTATTGTTTTAATCAAAAGTAGATGTTATATCTTGCCAAATGCTTTTTCTGTCATATTGATATGATCATATGATTTTTATCTTTTTTTTTGGTTAATGTGGCATATCACATTGATCCATTTGGGTATGTTGAACCATCATTGGACCCCTGGAATGAACTCCATTTGCTCTTGATATATTATCTTTTTAATGTATTATCTTTTTAATGTATTGTTGTATTCAATTTGCTAGTATTTTGTTTAGAATTTTTGTACTGGATTCATAGAAGATACTGATCTGCAGTTTTCTTTTTTCATGTTGTCCTTGCCAGGTTTTGGTATCAGGGTAATGCTGGCCTCATAAAAAGAGTTAGGAAGTATTGCTTCTTCAAATTTTTGGAAGAATTCGAGAAGAACAACTATTAAATCTTTAAATGTTTGGTAGAGTCCACTAGGGAAGCCATTTGGTCCTGGACTTTTACTTTCGGGGAAGTTTTTGATGATTATTTCAATTTCCGTACTGTTAATCAATTTATTTAGATTTTCCAGTTCTTTGTGATTCAGTCTAGAAAGGTTGTATATTTCTAAGAACTTAACCATTTCTTCTAGGTTATTTAATTTGGTGGCATAAAATTTTTTGTAGTACTCTTATATGATCCTTTGTATTTCTGTGGTATTTGCTAAGCTTTTCCTCTTTCATTCCTGACTTTTATTTATTTGTATATTTTCTCTTTTTTCCATAGTGAGTCCAGCCAGGGGTTTGTCAATTTTATTGACCTTTAAAAAAAACTAGCTCTTTATTGCATTATTTTTTTTCTATTGTCTTTTTGTTCTCAATTTCATTTAATTCCGCTTTAATTTTTATTACTTCTTTCCTTCTGCTGACTTTGGGCTTCATTTTTTCTTTTTATAGTTCTTTAAGATATAATGTTAGGTTGCTTATTTGGGATTTTTTATTGTTTCTTGAAATAGACCTATAATGATATAAACTTTTCTCTTTTACCACTTTTGATATGTCATATTTTCATTTTCATTTGTCTCTATGTATCTTTAGATCTCTCCTTTTATTTTTTCTATGACCCTGTTGTTTCTTAATGAAAGGCATCCAAATTGGATATAAAAAAGACAAATTGTCACTCTTTGCATAAGACATGATTCTTTATATAGAAAGCCCTAAAAGACTCAACCAAAAAACTACTAGAAATGATAAACAAATACAGTAAAGTTGCAGAATAATCAATGTACAAAAATGCTGTGTTCTTATATACTAACAATAATTTCAGAAAAATAAATTAAATAAAATTCCTTTTGCAATAATTGCAACAACAACAACAAAATACCTAGAAATAAACTTTAAAGATAATGTGAAGGACCTATATACAGAAAACTACTAGATGTTATTAAAAAAAATTGAATAAGACACAAATAAATGAAAAGATACTCCATGTTTTTGGATTGGAAGAATCAACATAGTTAAAATGTCTATATTACCCAAAGTAATATACAGATTTAATGCAATCACTATTAAAATTCCAATAGCATTTCTTAAATAAATAGAACAATAAAAAAAATCATCAGATTTGTATGAAACCACAAATGACCCCAAATAGCTAAAGCAATCATGAGGAAAAACAAAACAAAACAAAACAAAACAAAACAACAAAGCCAAAGGTATCACAACTCCCTAATTTCAAATTATACTGTAGAGTGACAATAATCAAAACAGCATGGTATTGGCAGAAAAACAGACACACAGAGCAATAAAACAGAATTGAGTGCCCATAAATGTATCCACATGTATATGGACAAATAATTTTTGAAGCAGGAGCCAAAATCACATAATAGAGAAAAGAAAGCCTCTTCAATAAATGATGTTGGGGAAATTGGAAAGCCAAATGCAAAAGAATCAAAGCAGACTGCTATCTGTCCCCATACACCAAAATTCACTCAAAATGGACCAAAGACCTAAATATAAGACCAGAAACAATAAAATACATAAGAGAAAACTTAGGTACTAAACTTATGGACCTTAGTCTTAGAGAGGATTTTATGAATTTGACCTCAAAAGTAAAGGAGGTAAAAGCAAAAATAAATGAATGGGACTGTATCAAACTAAAAGTTCCTGCACAGCAAAGAAACCATCAACAAAACAAAGAGGCAACCAACTGAATGGGAGAAGATATTTGCAAACAACACCTCTGATAAGGGGCTAACATCCAAAATATATAAAGAACTCATACAACTCAAAAACCAACATACAAATAATACAATTAAAAAATTGTCAGAGTACCTGAACAGGTAATTTTTCTAAGAAGATGTATGAATGGCTAACAGGGATCTGAAAAAATACTCAACTTCACTAGCTATTAGGGAAATGCAAATCAAAACCATAATGAGATATGACCTCACACCTGTTAGAATGACTATTATCAACAAGACAAGTAATAACAAGTGTTGGAGAGGTTGTGGGGAAAGAGGAACTCTCATAAACTGCTGGTGGAAATGTAAATTGGTACAACCACTATGAAAAACAGTATGGATGTTCCTCAAAAAATTAAGAATATAGTTACAACACTGACCCAGCAATCCCTCTTCTGGATATCTACCTGAAAAATTTTAAAACATTTATTTGTAAAGATATATGTACCCCTCTATTTACTTTAGCATTATTACTGGTGGCCAAGACATGGAAACAACCAAAGCATCCTTCTACAGATGATTGGATAAAAAATATATGATACATATATACAATAAAATATTACTGTTATAAGAAAAAATGAAGTACTGCTATTTGTGACAACGTGGATGGTTTTTTATAATGTTGTGCTAAGCAAAATAAGTCAGGTAGAAAAAATCAAGAACCATAAGACTTCACTCATATGTGGAATATAAAACTTAAAGCAACAAATAAATAAACAAGACAAATAAGCAAACAAAAACTCGTAGACATAGGCAACAGCATGGCGGTTACAAGGAAAGGGGTGTGAGGAGCAGGTAGAAAAAGATAAAGAAGGTCAAATATATAGTGACAGGAGATTTAACTTTGGGTGGTGAACACACAATGCAGTATACAGATGATGTATTATAGAACTGTATAGTTGAAACCTATATAATTTTATTAACAGATGTCAACCCACTAAACTTAATGTAATTTAAAAGAAAAAGGAAAAGAAACAGAAACAAGCAAATAAATCATTCTCTTGCTTCCATGATTCTTTCCAGCTATGGAATGATCTTTTTTTGTGCCTTCATAACTATACTTATTACGATGTTATTTATATATGCTTCTGTCTCCACTTCATTTCATTCTTCAGCCCTCTATAATCTGCTCTCATCTCTGCCTCCACACATCCATCAATAGATACATCAATAAACTATAGAAACTTTCTGGCTCTGGTCACCAATAAATCCATAAACCAATAAACAGTTGACCTTGGCTTAATGTGAATCGCCCCCACACCTTTTAACATCTATTTTGTAGTCTGCCTGTCCTCATGTCTTCAGTTAAGGTCTCCATCTATGTCTTGAGTATCACCCCCTACTCCTCCCTTTCATGAGCCTTTCATTTTAGCTTTGCTGAACTGATTGTGTAATCCCATACACACCGACTAGGAAATGTCTGCATGTGCTTCAGCTCTGGCTGCTGAATGGAAGACCTTGTGTTGCCCCAGCTTTCCTAGTAATAGAATATTTCTTTGTCAGAAACAGAGTAATTTTGTAATTGTAAGAAAATTTCCTACCTGTGATCAGGAATTATAAAAGAGCTTCTTGCAGAACCCCTAGGAAGGTGACTCCCTCCTCCACCCAGACCCAGACACTTTCTCCAAGGTGGTAGGTATCCTCTGGGTTAATCTTTTCAACTTTTCCCCCTCACTTGCCTCATGACAGCCTTGGATGCCTTTAAGTATAGATAAGATGGGCATAATCATAAATTTAGATGGAATAATGAGCAATTCTTGAAACTGAGCAATTCAAAAAGCTCATTAAATATATAATGCTCTACTTTGGCATCCATTCATGGAAAAATTATAATTAAAGCTTTCAAGAGATTTTTCCCTGTTGGCAAGAGAAATCAATTGCAGAGGTTACATTTGCTTTAATCTCCAAACCATAGGCACAGAGTTTAGTGGAATGCATGTTTTAAACTTTTACCTCATTGCATTCAAATACAAAGAGGTATTCAGTCATAGTCCATTAATGTTGGATCTTTCAAAATCAAGATTTTGCAGATCTGTTTGCTCACAAATAAACAGTTAAAACCACACAAAGATGGCTTCATATTATTATTCTCATTTAGATTAAAAAGGATTGTAGTGACATGATATTATCCTCTGGGTACTTTTGGAAGTAAAAGGTACATAAAAGATCCTAAAAATAGGATGAAGAGGAAGTACTTTAACTTGTAAATGAAAGCAAGTAACTGCTTCACTATGTTTTCTAAACCCCGTTTAATCAATCCCAGCAATTAAAAATAATGAAGCAATAAGACACTCTAGGGATCTTAAGGATCTTGATAGTGAATCATAGATCAGTTTCTTCCCCATGGGTGTTTAAAACTTCTATTATAACTACATATTAGCGAACTTAGAATTGTTAATGTCATTTGTGGTATTTTCATAGCTTATACTGAAAAGTAAAAGAGGTTTTTCCATTTATTTAAAAAAAAAATTTGTACCACAGCTTTGGGATTTTATCATTTTCTTTTATGCTTCATTCTTTCTTACTTACATTTAAAAGTTAATAATGCTAATAACTAATATAACACTATGTGCTAGGCCTAATTCTAAGTATGTCACATAGGTTAATTTGTTTAGTCTTCATTCAGTCGATGAAATAGACATTGATTATTCCCATTGCATTGACAAGGGAATTGAGGCACAGAGGTTAAATATCACACAACTGGCAAGTGACAGAGCTGGGATCTGAACCAAGGTAGTCTAGCTCCAGAAGCCACGCTCTTAACTACTGCTGGATATCACTTCTCCTGATAAGTAAGCTAATAGCGCACAATTTTAGATAACACTTTTATTTTAATTGATTAAAAACAGTGGTTAAGAATTTCTGTATTTTAAAACTGTGGTTTTAAAACTAAGCTCAAGGGTCATCCCACCTTTCCCCAGTCTTCGTGGCTCCCTTGAGTGTCCAGTCTAAAGAGTATCCCCAGCTCCTCTGTGTCTCCCTGGTCATAAATATGATCACTTTACATACACATCATTTATAATGTAAACCTCTTGAAAGCAGGAACCACATTTATTCAGCTTGGAAATAATGAATTATGTCATCTTAGTGTTTCCTCTGCTTTTGCAGGGAGATGTTTATAAGAATTTAAGTTATTTCCAATAAAGGACAGCCTTCTGACCATCCTGAAGCCCTCTTCCATGCCTTGGACCAAATTAAAACAATAAACATTTTTTGCAAAAAGAAAAAGAAAAAAATGAACTCCCTGGATAAATCTTGTGTCTATATGTAACTTTGAAAATTTGAATCAATGTTTCCTAACATCCTCTCCTGTTAGCCTCAATAAATGAAAGCTTTTCCACTCTTCTTCCCCTTCCTTCATTCACTCATTCCACAAAAATTCATCAAGTGCTAACCAGGGCTAAGAATTGGGAACAAAAAGTGGACTAGCCTCAGTTGCAGATAAACCTCTCAAATCATTTTAGTCATTAACTAAAACTTTAAACTAACTTTACTTTTTAAAGGAATTTTTAGTATTTTAAAAGAACTAGTGATTGAAAACAGTTCTTCTAAGTAATTATGTAAAATCAGATAATAGCAATCTTATTCTGTGAAAGAAGAATGATAAAGTTCTGTTCTTGAATCCCAATTCCACGAATTAGCATATTATCGTTTATTGCAGAGAAAAAAATGTCACCTATTTTTAACAGTGAAGATCTAAGAATAATATCAATGGTAAAAATGAGATTGCATACTGAAGGCTCTTTTATTACATGCACATACAAAAGCAACTTTTGGAAATTATTATAGCAATTTCAGGAAATGCCAAACAAGAACAAAAGCCATTTTTTCTTAGGAAGACCTGTTCTTCTTTTGGCTCAGAAAGAAAATAAAGTCATTAATTGTAAGATTTGACTAAGAAATATTTATTTTAGATACTGGCCTTTACTGACGTTTCAGGAAGATAATGAGGATTTCTTAGCTTGGTAGTAATATAGAAGCGGAAGTCTGGCGCATATTCAATGGTCGAGTCCCCCAGTCGGATACATGTACTACCACCCTGCTTAAAGGTCTGTTTTAGTAGCAGTGGTTCCAGGATGGGATCTAGCTCTTCTCCAACATTTTCTAGCAACACTGGAGTCAAATCAGAAAAAGATTCCATGTTATCTTAAACATTGACTGTCAATCTACAACCCTCCAAAATCTTTCAGCCTTCCAGATTGCTGTGATTCCTAGTTACCTATAGAATGATTTTTGTCTTTTAAGTATTAGGAAGTGATGTATAATGATATCTGTGGGAAGGGCTTAACAGGTGGGTCTGGTCATCCTGCCTGCTTCCGTACTGCTCAGCCACAGTTCTGCTTGGGGCTACTCACCTTTTCTGAGATTCACTATGTGCACAAGTATGATGGCACTGAGGTATACCCATTTGAGACATCAGAGAAAAAGCATTTCATTTGTAGTTATTTCAATGGTTATTATATTTTTTAAATTATAAAAGCAACTTTGCTTATTGTAGAACATGGGGAAAATGGAGGAAAGAATAAAGAAATGTTAAATTAATTAAACAAGAAGGCCATTAGACTGAGGTGGCTCTAATACCATGGTGTCCTACATAAACAAACCAAAACTGAACACTGGAGAGGTCTCAAGGTTACAGATCAGAACACTAAGGAAAACCAATTACAGTAGACTAGGCTTTAAGCTGCAGCCAATTAAATAGTTTTCTGTTTTTGCTTCTACACTTTCTCTATATAATATTGCCTTTACCCAGCTCCTGTTGATGGAGTGCTCCAAACTACTTCCAGTTTGGTGCTGCCTGACTCTAATCGATTTTTCCTCAAATAAACTCTTAAAATTTTTAATATGCCTCACTTTATCTTATAACAGAAGAAAATGGAAAACTCTGTGTAGTCAAATTTTCTTAAACTTTCTCCCTCCCCATCATCTAAAATATTTTACATAATTGACTCATATGGTATAGAAGTTGATGGAAAAACGATAAAACTATATCTATATAATTATTTGTTGAATAAATTATATTTTTCTCTTCAGTATTTTTATTCACTTTTTTCTATACATCATTGATACTGAACAGTATATCTAATTTTGCATCTTAATTATTTTGTTTGATATTGTAGCATCAATATTTCCTCATGTCAATAAAAACTAATAAACATGCTTTTAATTACTTCATAAGTCAATCATATTAATAATCTCATTTTTTAAACCAATGCTCTGTTATTAAATATGTGGATTGTTTCCTGTTCTCAGTATTATAAATAGCACTGTATACAAAAAGTTTGCATTTCAGATTATTTTCTTATGACAGCATTCTAGAAGGGGAATCCTTGATGTAAGATCAGAGCCATCGTTAAGGTTCTCGTTACATTAGCCAAATTAAAGTTTTACAATTGGTGTTTGTGGCACTATCACTGCCAAACTTGAATTATGGTGCTTTGCAGGAGTCCCTCAGAAACTGGATGTGCAATCTTGTTGGGAAAGAAACAGCTTAGGGCATTGGGATGACAGGCATCTGAATCTCTATTGCAGTGAAAGTACAGACATACTATGCTCCTTCCCACAGGTTACTCCTAGCTAAATGAATTTCTAAAATTGTCTTCTTGTCAATTTCTTATACTGCTGAGATCTTATTTAACCAAAGCAGGCAGATGATTTTAAAACTCATTTTCATTTTCTGCTTGAATAAAATGATTATTTTTTATGGTTAAATAATATGAATGCATCATAATGTAGTAAATATGTTAGTCTTCTATTATTTAGATTGCTTCTATTTTTTCCCACTGTTAATAATGCTACAGTGAACGTCTCTTCGAATAAACCCTTGTGTTCATCGCTGATTACTTAATCATGCTGGAGTCCTAGAAGTGCAAGAAATGGTCAACAGTTAAGGGCTGTTTATATTGCCAAATTACTTTCCTAAATAGTTACAGTGATTTCAGGGTTGCAATGAGTACTCACTTTTTCTGTTTGTTTGTTTTGTTTTTAAACCTGTTTTTACATATCATCAATGTACTTACATTGCTAGGCATCATGCTGGCATTGTATTTTCTAATCAACTTCACAGCTTTAAAATGCATGAACTACTCTTACCCCAGTTTTATGAATGGAAAAACTGAGGCAAGGCAATAGAAGTAAAATTTTCAGTTAAATCATCTAGTAAATGACAAAGAAGAAACTTGAACTAAGCACTCAGGCTCCTTACATGGCTCTCTTAACCACAATGTGATACTGTCCAACATTAGGTACTATATTAATGATTTTTACAATTCGATATGTGAAGAAATACTGTTATTTTGGGATGTTTTAGGTGCTCTTTGGCTAATTACATTTTTACTTCTTGAAAATGTATGTTAATATATTTGCCCATTTTCCTATTGTGGGGTATGTTATTTACAATTAGGTTCAGCTGCAAATAATAAAAAATAAGAGTGACATAAACAGGAAGGGATTTATATCTCATATAAAGGAGAGCCCAAGGTCATCAGTGAAGGACTAGACAGCCAGTGTGGCTAAACTGTTAGACATCAAGTTCCTGCCATCTTGCCTCTTCACTATTTTTGAAATATGGCTTGGATCTCTTTGGCCAAAATGGCCTGTGAAACTACATCCACATTCCAGCCATCATTAAGAAAGAGAAAACAGAAAAGGAAGAAACATCTTTTAATAATATTTGTTGGCAATTACAAATGGCATTTCACTTACATCTTAATGACCAAAGCAAGTCACATGATGATATATAACCACAACAGGTGTTAGGAAATGTATGCAATTCATCCAGGTAAACACAGAGGATGCTAATAGTAAGGGAAAAGGTAAGAATAGACATCAGGAATCAAAGAGCACTAATTGTCTCAATGTACTAGGTTTTAAAACCTTATCTGTATATTTTAATGTTGTAGCTAATACCTGCCCCCCCAGTTTTCTGCTTGTTTTTAAATTTGTTTATATTTCTTTTTATGATTTAACTTTTTGTCGTAGAAATTTTAAGCCTTTTTCAAAAGTAAAAAAGAATAGTATACTCTTGTAAATTCAGCCAATCTTGTTTTATCTATTTCTTATCTCACCCTGGATTACTTACAAACAAATCCCAGACATCATAAAACTTTATCTGCAAATATTAGTATTTCTGAAAAGCAGAGACTCTTTAAAAGTTGACACAAGTTAAAAATTATTAATTTGTAAATTCATCAAATATCAAGGCAGAAAATGTTTTCTCATTGTCTTAAAATGCTTTAATTGCAGTTTGTTTAAAATGAGATACAAATAAATTCAATAAACTGTAATTGTTTAATATACTCATAAGCTTCGTCTGTATAATATAGAAACTTCTATATAAATTTATTGGCTTAAATTATAATTTATTAATCTATTTAAAATTTTTCCATTGTGTAATTTCTTAGAAAGATAATTTACTTACTTCCCTATGTTTTCTTTTAGCATTTATGTCTTTTCTTTTTTCTTTCATAGTTAATTCTTTAACTCATCTGGAACAAATGAGGTATGAGGTGAGACTCTGACTTGATACATTTTTTTACAAAACCAATTTTCCTGACAGTATTTGATGAATGACTTATTGTTTTTCCATTGATTTACAATGCAGACTTTCTAATGCATTAAAAACTTACTTATATTAAAATTTATTCCAGAACTTATTTCAGTTAATTTCAAACTCACTCTTCTTCTGAAGTTTTGTTACCTCTTTAACTGTGTTTCTTCTAAGTTAACTTTAGTATTATTTCTAAAAAATTTATTTCTGAAAGATTGACATCTTTACAAGACTAGTTTTCCTATCAGTGAAAAAAGTATGTCTGACTCAAATCTTTTGTTTTTCTGTAAAGTTTTGTCATTTTTGTGCTATGCATTGTGAAAATCATTTTAAGTTTTTGCTTTGTTTTGTTTCATATTCTCTTGTTGACTGGACTCACTACCCAATTGTTTTATTCTCAGTTCTTATCAATTTTTTAAAATATTCCTTTTGGCATATATTTACTCCATTAAACTTTTTATTAGAATAGCTTTTCAGTTAATTCTCTTTGGTTTTTAGATTAAATATACTATCTATGAATATGATAAAGTTTTCTCTTTCCAAATGTTATAGCGTCTTCATTGTTTTATTTTATTGCACTGAAAAAAACTCAATAATGTTAAACAATAACAGAAATAATAGATATCCATTTCTCATTTTTATTTTTACATGATCTGGTTTTCAAAATCTATTAATTTGTTAGAAACTCAAATATTGTTTAGGAAATATTATAACATTTTTGTCTAATTGCCTCAATTTTAGTAATTTTTGCATAACATCTAATTTTTAAATTATTTTTCACTACATAATACTATCACACAATTTCATCGCCTTAATTTATTTCAAGTTAAAAATGGAACTAAAAGTATCTATGTTAATATGTATGCCTTTTTCAAAGCTAAAATTATAAAATCTTGAATATTACATGCTTGATTATTTTCCCCAAAAGTGAACATTTATTTTCTCACCAGCAGAATCAAATTGTAAGCCTGTTAAGAAAGATTTCTGCAGCATCCTGATTTCAAAGAAATATGTTCTCAGCATTGAATATTTACTATATTATAAGCCTCACTGGAAAATCAAAAAGTATTCTAAATTTAAAAAACAGAAAAAAGGAGCAAAAATCCATATGTACATGAATTACCCAGAACACTATCCTTAATTTAACTATTTTATTTTGACTCTAACTTTGGACTCCTTTAATTTTAATTAAATCAAAACATGTTTCATGTTAAAATATAGGCTCAAATTCATGAGACAGGCTTCTTTTCATATTTCTATCATCAAAGTTAACAATATGCTGATTTACGTAAAAACCTCCTTCCTCATTCCCAAGTTCCAGTCCATCACAGCATTTGCAAAGCTTGTGGGAAATCAACGCTGGCAATCCAAACACATGGCTGCTACTATCTTTGAATAAAGCAGATCATCTCACTCGAAACAGTTATCCTTAGCAACAGAAATTTAAAGAGAATCAAGTATATTTTTCCTATTTCATTTGTACTTAGGCCATTGACTGGTACTAGTTTTTTTATTATTACAAATTACTGCATTATCCTATGTGAGATTTTAAATTAATAGGAAAAAAATCTTCTGCATATTGTGTTAAACTATGGAGCATATTGTAGTCAAAATAAATTCAATAATAACTGAATACATAGTAATTACCCTCAAAGAGCTTGGAGGTGAGAAACAAGTAGCTATGCACATAATAAAAAAAGCAGTAACAGAAATCTGTATTGGCACTTTGATGGAGAAGTCAAGACAGATGACACAGAAAAAGAAGTGTTTGGGCTGTATCTTAAAGAATGAAATTTGAAGGAATTCACCAAATGGATGGAAAAACACAGAAGAAAACTAAGAGATGTTATGTACTGCCTGCTCTCAAATACCCCAAACTTTCATCTAATCCTCATCACACGTGCCATCCCTGTCTCTCTCTTTAAAACCAATAACCTCCAAGAAAACAGAGACCATGCTGTGTTCATGCTGTGTATTAAGTAGCATGTGGTATTTGCAAAATAAATATGTTAGGTGAATGAATGAAGAAACAAATGAGCAATGAAAGAAACATGAAACCAGAGTAGTTTTACATCCTTCATTCGTTATACGCAAGGGAGAAAGTGCTAGAAGATAAAAGGAAGGCTCAGATATGATAGATTTTGCTCTTAATGCAAAGTTTTTTTTTTTTCATAAAGTTAATGGAAAGCCATTAAAAGATGCATACAAGTTAATGTCTTTTGAAATTTTCTAAATTTTTATCTTATTTTTCTAGCTTTTTTGAGGTATGGACAAATGCTAATCACTAATGCTAATATTGCACATACTTTATCCATTGGTGTAGTAAACACAGATAAACTTTCATTTTCCAGAATTTTGACTTTCAGAAAAATTTTTTAAGGAGCAGGAGACTATTAAAATTCAGTATGAACAAATAAAAGGGAGGTCTGCTGTAGTTAAAGCAGATGGGTGAAAAAGGGGAAAGAAAACATCTGTTTTCTCAATCCAGGCTGCCTGTGAAGGATGACAGACCAAAGCCACTGTCCTTAAATAGACCAGTATCTAAAGATAGCTTCTTAAGTGGAGGAGTCTTTAATCGCTTCTATTTCTTTTTCTTTTTCTTTTCTTTTGCACGCGCTCTCTCTTTCTCTCGCTCTCTCTCTCTCTCTCTCTCTTTTTTTTTTTACAGCAGAAAAGAAATGCTTTAATAGAAAGGAAAGGAAAGCAACAGGACACTTCCAGACGAGGAAGTGGCCTGAATAAGAGGACAGCTCAAAAGGCTCAAGGCCCCCGCTTCTATTTTAAAACTATAACAGTAATTGATTATTCTACTTGAAGGTTAAATATAAAAATAGTTATAAAATCTGCCATCTGTTTCTTTTTCTATAATAGATTTAAATTTTTTCACTTCTTATGACTAACATTAGAAGGCATTGTAAATAATTATTATCCATTTTTAAAATTCATTCCAAAAATTAGGTTAAAGCAACTGTGAGTGACAGAGCACCAGAAAAAGACAGAAGATCTGGGGACTAGTTCAGTACTCCCTTTAACTAGGGGTGCAATCTTGGTTAAGCCATGTAACTAACATTCTCTAGCACCTCACTTACCTTGTTAAGAAAATGAAGTGGCTGGGATTACTTTTGGATTTCAAATTTTTATGGCCACAACTCCAAGTAAAAATTACACTTTAAATCTTACTCTAGTACACACATATGCATCTAAAACTATTAAAATTTCATGAAATAATGCTTAACTTTACTCCATGCTATGCAGTCTAATATGTTCTATTATTTTCTATTGCATTTTATTTAAAAATGCTGGTCAAGACCCACTAAGTTGGTTTGCTCTCTCATAGCTCTAACCTCAAGTTTGAAAAATTCTAAGCATATTGTCTCTCTGGCCCTTTCCTTTTTAAAATAATACAATACCGTCATTGTATATATAACAGATCACAGAAATCTCCAGAATGCCAAGCACGTGGTAGATGCTCAATTCTTTAATTGTTTTTACTATGTCAGGAAATCATTTGAATATTTAAGTTAAATTAAGAAAAAAAGTATTTGAGGTGCCAATTCTTTCAAAAAATCTTTTAATTCCTCCAAATTCTCATAGTTCATCAACTGTACCTTTTTTATATTAATTATGTTAATATAATTGTACTTACAGACACTGCTGGAGGTACCCAAAGTACAGTAACTCATGTTTTTCTCACCCTTTATGGTCAAAATACAGATGGGGAAATGGAGTCTCAGAAAGGTCACTGAACCCACACCGAGTAAACAAGGCAGGTACTCTGATTTCATACACAGTGTACCCATGACAGCACAGTAGTCCTAATAAGGTTAGTGATGTACGTCCACTATTTTTATTATAGTTAGTTACATATATTGTCTGATCCTGTCCATTAAACAAGCAGGGTATTTGACAGTAGAGATAATAACCCCCCTTTTTTGTAACTCCTACAACGCTGTACTACTATTCTCTAAGAACACCTGTTAGATGAATAAAACACAATTTATGTATGTGTCTGTGAGTCACACAGATTTTCTAGGTAGACTTACGTTTTTTTCATTTCATGCTTAACCTAATAGAATCTAAAATTATATTTAATAGTTTAACTGATTCATTATTAATATATAAAAACACAATGCCTATAAGACCATTTGGTATATATATCATGATTCTTCCATTTAGTACCAGCTTTAACAATATCTTGGATTTGTTGAAATTGTCCCAAGTCTAAATATGTTATAGTTATATAATGTTTCCATTTATTTGGTTAAGTAAATTGTCAAATTTGATAGGTAACATAGATTTAAATGTGACTAACAACCCCAATTTACTCCAATCATCAGTATTTTCTTTTTGGTTTTGACAAATGTGACATGTGCATAGAGCTTTATTGAAAAATCCTTGTTATGTTTCTAATCTCTTTATTGTCAATGGCAGATAATAATCAGCTATGTAAAATGTATACGTAATACTCTGCCACTTTTGTAGGGTAAATCAAGAGAAGGATAAATAGATAATTGGACTAATGTTGTGTTAAAATACTTCTGGCATATTAGGTGGCCCTTTTAATTACAGAAGTGGAGTTATAATAAGAACTAAAGAATAGCAAAGAAGAGACAAAAAATTAAAACAGCTCAATTAGAGAATGCATCACAAATGAATCGAGAAGAAGACAACATCCTAACCTTCTGGAACTATAATCTCTAAAGTTCTCACTTGATTAATTATCAATAAATAATGAACAACATTAACAAAGTCATTATTTAAGATGAGTCTGACACAAATATTTTTTTTCAAAAAAGAAACAGCATACATTATTTTGAGTTAATTGTGCCCTCTCCAGGCATTTCTATAATGTATGCTTGTTATTCTGCTACGTACCAGGATTACCAAACTGGATGCAATTTTCCAGAGTTCTGACATAGTCAGGATCATTTAATTTAATTAGATGAAGACTGTTAGCTTTTTCCATGTTCTTGATCCATTTATTAGCTTGACCTTGAGGATCTATCATCAGAGGCCACCTTCTTGCATTCCTGAAAGAGAGAAGAAAGACGATGCTAATCAAGCTATGATTTATCTCTATGCCGTTAAATCATGCACACATCACTTTCTTACAGCTCATGCTTTATAGCAACATTTTATTTTTTAACTTATTCTGAGAAGCTATGTTCTTGAAGCAGAGACATTTAAATTGAGCAAGCTATGAAAATGGCAACTGTAAAAGCCATCCTGCAAACTTAACACAAGTTCTTTAACTACTTTGGGAAAATTACAGTTCTCTAAATGTTAAATTACATTTTGAAAATACTTGCTGCTCTTTCTAGTTAAGTCCCAGTGACATCCATTAAGGATAATGGACACCAGGAAACTCTAGTTCTTCACTAGGCTTTGCCATTAATTACTCATGTGACCTTGGGCAAATCACTTCACTTCCTGAGCTGTTTCTGCTACCATCTGTACAACAGGAAAAGAGAAAGGATGGTGACATCATATTTCTCTTTGGACTCTAGACCATTAAAGATATAATGGTCTAAAAAAGGTGAAAAGCATAATTTTACATCATCTAAACTTCGTAATAGCCACCCTTAAGTGTTGACACAATTGTTGACTAATAGTTGTTTCAAATACTTGTATAGCTAATATCACACATGTAGTTCATTACACATTTGCCTAGTGATTGTGAGCTTCTTATGGACAGAAATCTATTTTCTGAAAGTCAGGGTGTTTTCATTATGAGAGAGCTCATACTTATTGCTTTATTCTCATTCACATGCCTCCCTTTATGATAAGAACAAGAACAGTGAACCATGAGGCACTCAGTTTATTTTCCAGGGTGTTGAGGGATCACAAAAAGTTTACCATCACCAAATGGTACCAACCAAATAGCTTTCTGCCTTGTGTGAAATGTAATCAGCATTGATTGCTGTTTTTTTTCTTTCCCTTCAAAGTTTCAGTAAACACAAGCCAGAATCATGGCCACTCTCCTAAAGATACTGTCAAATTCTTCAAAAGTGAACATAGAAAATTCACACAGAACATCAGAAGAGCAGGAAGAGAAAAATAAGTGGTGACTGGGACAAAAAAAATGATGATGGAACAAAATAACATATTTAATTCAATTTTATTTTAACTTGAAATTAGAATTTCATCAGATGATCTGTCCCCCTAAATGGAATATTTGGGGGCCTATAAGTTATAGGCTGATACAGTATAAGTAGCTAACATGGTAAAGATAGTCTTGTCCTCTAACACCGGCATTATATAATGTATTAGTCAGCTCAGGTTGCCATAACAAAACACCACAATCTGGGTTGCTTAAATTACTTAAGTTTATTCTCTCACAGTTCTGGAGGCTGGAAGTCTAAGGTCAAGGTGCTGGCAGGTTTGGTTACTCCAGAGGCCTCTCTCTTTGGTTTGCAGACAACATGGCCCTCTTGCTGTGTCCTCAAGTGTTCTTTCCTCTAAGCCTGCATCCCTGGTGTCTCTTCCTCTTAGAAGAACACCAGTCCTATTGAATTATAGCTCTACCCTTATGACCTCATTGAATCTAATTACCTCCTTAAAGTCTCCATCTCCAAATGCCTTGGGAAGGGAGGATAAAAAGGAGGAATAATTCAGGCCATTTTATTTGGGAAGAAATGAGACAAAAAGAGGAATGTCATATCTTAGATGCAATCAATTAATAAAAAGAGAATTATATCTGTAGAAAACTAAATGGAGTGAGAAGAAAAATTAGAAAGGAATAAAACTTATAAATATGTAAAAGTTTCATTCTGTCACATTTCAGAAATATTTTTAAGTTTGGAGGATTACGTGTGAGTGTTAGACTGCATTTATGCTTTCCTGAAGAAATTAAATGATTCACTCTTCCTTCTGTTGCTTCCAATTTTTTACCCACAACACCCATGCTCATGCTGTTTTTTTGACCAAAATGCACTTCCTCCCAATCCTTTCATGTTCAACTCCTACTCATGTTTCGAGGTCAGCTCACATGCTATGCAGTCCACAAAGCCTCTCTTGATCTCTTTTCTCTCTGAATTTTAGCAATTTATAATACATTGATGCTGCTTTCAAATAATAATATTCTATTATGGTAATTCTATAACTTCTTACATCCAACTAAATAGTATATTCCCAGATTAAATAAAGTTTGAACATGATAATCTAGTGAAATGGAAATAGTAAAAAGTATCTGACAAATACCACACAGGTTAACTCATTTCAAGAATTGACATTTTCTAAAAGAATACTGGTCCTCAGAGCAATTTCTCAAAATCAGAGGAAAGGACTTCTGGGTCTGACGAGCTGGGGTAAGCACATTATAGCCTAGCTCTTTCACTGATTATAATGAATAATTCTGGGTAAAATACAAAAAGCAACTACTTCAAAAAGTAAATAACACATACATGGGAAGAATGTTAAAACTGCGATTGACCAATAAACAGGTGGTAAGTTTTGGATGTGTGTGTGTGGGGAGGGAGGTTTGTGGGTGTGTGGCTTGTTGTTAGTGTTTTCTTGTTGTCTTCTGCCTTTGATCTGAACTGTATAGTAGGCACAAATGGCATAAATTCTCACTAGAGGACTAAGAAAATGATCATATGTGAGTCAGACAGTATTGGGGAAAATCCTTTTGTTTTGTTTTGTTTTGTTTTTTTCTCTTTGTTCTCCTCTGTCCCTGTCCCTGCAACTCCACAGACATAAAACCATATTACCATGGCAGAAACAGTCATGGTACAATTCCCTAAAACACTGAGAGAAAACCCATCACTGTGAACAGTAGAACTGGGAATAGGGGACTGCTGTGCATAGGGTGCAAGGGTGCCTTCGTCTGTTCAGGCTGTTATAACAAATGATCATAGGTTGGGCAGCTTAAATAACTAACACTTATTCGTCCCAGTTCTGGAGACTGGGAAGCCTAAGATGAAGGTGTTAGCAGATACAGTGTCTTGTGAGGCCCCACTCACTGGTTTGCAGATGGCCATCTTCTCTTTGTATCTTCACATGGTGAAGAGCAGAGAACAATCATTTCTGTGTCTCTTCTTAGAATGGCTCTAATCCTATTAAGGAGGACTCCACTCTCATGACCTAACTGCCTCTTAAAGCCTCCAAACACCAGCACAGTAGGGATTTAGGCTTAATATATGAATTTGGGAGAAAAACATTTAGTCCAAAGCAAGGGAAATTCCATTATTTTTCTCTATTTCCTCTTGCCACCTTGCCCTCAGTATGTACATGGGATCATGTTAACAGTGTGGAAAGTAAACTCTGAGAGAACTCCATTATTTTGGTCAGAAAAATACAGGAAAAGAGGTCCCTGAAGCATAGAAAGTGTGAGGGAAATCCTGGAGGGGATAGCTCTGAAGAAATGACTTACTAATTTTGTAAATGAACAGACACAAACACTAAGCTCATTACCTAGCTTTGCATGGAACAACATGTCCAAAGAAGCATGCCAAAGTTTAAACTGTGATATAAATTCAAGCCCAGACTAGTGGCTGAGTAATGTATGTTGAGAAGCAAATGTGAACAGCACAGCAAAAACATTCAAATTTGACCTAAAATTGGACACATCATCCATAGAAGGAAAGACAGAAATTGTGGTCTGAAACCAAACCAAATTGTATGACTGCTGAAACAAAAATCAATCTTATCCAGAGGATTTTAATGGGACCCAGAGTTTCATGCTCAAAATGTCCAGGACTCAATGCAAGATTACTTGATACAAAGAACTAGAATGTGACCAGTTCTCAAGGAAAAAGCAAGATCTTGAAATTACCAGGAAAAAAAAAAACTTTAAAACAATTATTATAACCATCCTGCATGAGATAAAGGTGAACATTTTTAAAATAAATAAAAAGAGCAGAAAATTAGAGAGTATAAAACAAATGGAAAGTATAGAAATGAAAATATAGCACAGAAATCAAAGATCTAAATAAATAGAGATATACATGTTCATGGTTAGAAGGCTTATTGTCAGTTTTTCTCATATCGATCTATACATTCACTGCAGTCCCAATCAAAATCCCAGCCGGATCTTTTGTAGATATTTAAAAACCGATTCTAAAATTTATATTGAAAGGTAAGAGCAATTTTGAAGAACAGAGTTGAAAGACATATCATCTGATTTCAAGACAATATAAAGCTACATTACTCAAGGCAATCTGGTATTTGCAAGACAAATAGTTCAATTAAACAGAGGAGACAATCTAGAAATAGACACATGCACTAATTTTCACCAAAGATGCGAAGGCAATTCAATGAGAAAAAGGACATTGTTTTCAAATAATTTGTGCTGAAACTGAATATCTATATATTCATTCTCTCTCTCTCTCTCTCTCTCTCTCTCTCTCACACACACACACACACACACACACACACACACACACACTCTTCTATACTCAGTTAACAACTGTATCAAACCTATTTTCCCCAAGCAACACCTAGAAAATAACACCTTTTTGATTGAAAAACAGGAAAACATTGTAACTTCAGTTTACAGTATTTGCTCTTAGGGTTTCCTAGAATAGCATATTATGTTAATAAAATTTTAAAGGAGATTTTCTTCAGTGTAGGTTGAAAGAATGCACTATTTTTAAAAAATACATGAAACAACAATTATGGAGGGCTATATGCAACGCACATTGGTTTAAATAGCTTCACTGGATGAATATAAGTCCTGAACTTGAAATGAACAGCACTCTTTACTGTTTACTTTTTCTACACGATTATTTTGCATTAGTTTTTGACAAAACAATATTTTTCTCCACACAATCTTCACTCTTCCTCCGCTAAACATTCTTGAATCCAGAAATGCTTTAAACCCAGTGGTTCCCAAATGGAAATTGAATTTTTATAGCACTCAACAGTTCAGGTTTCCATAGTGTTTGTTCTTTTGTTATTGACTAGAGACAATTGTTATTTGGTACTCTTTGGGTTTTTGAAAAATATGGACTTCCAACAGTGATAATACATGTATGTTCACAGTAGTTTGCATAAAAGGACACAGACTTTGAATGTATAACAGTGGTGCATTTCAAAGAGTTATGCTATTTTTCTCTTTACACACACAAAAAAAAATAGATAAAAACAGACAAGAAATGTTTGTGCTCTCAACCTAACTTATCTGCTCTTACAGCAACAAAAAAGACATTTTTAAAAAGCAGAGTTATATTAGATATAAGACAGATCTACTTAAGTTGTTAAACAATTCTAACACGTTCCCAGTGAAATGTTTAGATACAATCTAATTCCATTTAATGTTATCACTAGCCCTTGAAATTCTGATTAGCCAAGGACCTTCAGGAGTCAATAGCTCCAAAAGTTAATTATATTCTAAGTTATCCAAATGTTGTAGATTTTTCCAGTTTTCTTAAATAATAGACTCCTCACTCTGTACGTGAAAAGCACTAAGCACAAGATTAGGTCCTTAGTAAGTGCTCAATATTAGGTATCATTATCAAGCAAGTATTTCTGGGTAATGGAAAAATGCACTATGCAATTAAATAAAATACTTATCTGATACTTCAAAATAATCACTTTAAACCTATTTACTGAAACCTCTCAGTATAAGATTACCAAAATGCACTGACAAAATAAACTAAGAATGAAAAATGTTAATGTTTCTTTCTCAGTATAATTGCTCCCATAACTTTTTGCTAATATTTCAACATTTTTACAAATAGCAAAAATATAGGCATTATGGCACTTTAACACCATTTTCTACCTCTGCTTCTCAAAGATGTGAGTTTGTTGTCTTGTAGAATAATCACTAAAAGTTTTGGAATCTTAAAAGCACAAATATTTATCAACAGTTTTATTATTATTAAAATATAACTGGACCCAAAAGAAAGGGTACATCTATTTGCTAGAAAATAAGAAGCAATTTGGCTTTTAATGGATATAATGGTTACGGATGCCCTGCTAAGTGGAACAAAGGTATATAAACTGCAAATCAAAATAATAAAGACTGAACTACTGCTATGTACAACTATATTTACAAGTACGTAGAAAGAGTAAAGTATTTTTTCTGAGAAAAAAATAATAGCAAAACAATAACAAAAACAGCAAAACATGACTATTTTTAGGCTGAAGTTATTTAGTCCAATTGGGCAAAAGTAAAAAGTAAAAGGCAGACTTTTAAACTTTTAAAAACATCCTACATATGTCAATGTCTAGTGTGTGTTCTCATATCCAATGTCAACACAAATGGTCTGTATGCCACCTTTTTGTTAAGTGGTTAGAAAACGAACTAGCTGCCACCCAGTACTTGTTAAAAACGCACTTAAAAAATCTGTTTCAGCGGCAAATTAATGTGCACATTGATCATTTATCCAGATTCTACAATTTCTCTTCTGGATTAATTTAGATTATCAGAGAAGAGTGCCTAGTACTTAATTTTAGGCATCCAAGGAAAAGCTTTGTAATCTTTTCTCTGAATCAACAAAAGAATTAAATTTTAGTTCCCGAACAAGCTTCTCTCTCTGAGTACAATTTTCTTGGTTTAAAAATGAGAAGTATGTGACCTAGGTTTTCTTTTTTGCCTTATTTACCAAAAAGCTTTAAACTTAATTCAGGGCCTAACTGTAAAATTAGCTCGTCTCAAGTACCTAATAGTAACTACTTCTTTAACTTGTTTTGTATTGTTTTCAAATTGCACATGTCTCAAATCCCTGTAGAACAATTCAGTAAATAAATGCTAAATAAATACATAAGTCATTTGCTGGACAGTAAAAAATAAGTTCACTGGAGCTTTAACTGGTGGGGTAATTTTCATAAATGCTACATATAAAAAATTTTAAGAATAAATAGTATTCACACGTGATAGTTAATTCTATTTTTAAAATTCACATGTACTAACTGTTTTTACTTTAAATCGAGTACTACCATATCAATTACTTTTTCAACCGTAAATTAATAACTAATTAAAATAGTCAAGTAACACAACTAAATATTTCCTACTGATGCTTTACCTGCGCTATTCCTAACATGCTAACACCTCCAAGAACCCTGGTCCAGTAATAAAGACCCATGGTTATGTGAACTTCAAAATGACACAATTGATGACCATCCTTAGCTTTTTGAAGGTAAGACCTGGAGAAAAGGCGAGGCCAAATGAGCCTCCAATATTCTCCCAGCTCAGTCTTCATGGGATTTATCTACTAACAAGGAGATTCTAGGAATAGCAGGCACTGTCATAAAAGCTCCAATCTTTTCAGGACTCAGAAATACATCCATATCATTTAAACCAGTCCCACACCCAGCAAAATTTGCAACACCCAAGCCTATCACCACCAACAATCTACTGCTATACCTTTCATTAACTTGCAGTAACAAAACCCCATATTTTATGGGGGAAAAAAATTGGACTTCACTTACTTATGGTAGAGTTTGCTCTATTTGCTAAAAATTGATTAAAATTTAAGCAAAATTATCTGATTTTTTTTCCTACAGCCTTCAAAACTCAACTATTTTAATATTAATAGAAAAAGTGATTATATTTAATTTAGCCAATTAATTAAGCAATTTTTTCTTCAGTAATCAAAGTTTACCAACCATTGTTGTTAAAAAGATACACAGATAAATAAGTCTACTGATCAATAGAGATCATTTGTGAAACAAATATTTTCCTTACATGATGATGATCCCGTTATCAATAGAAAATGAGTCAGAAGGTAACCCAGCAATATTCCAGGCTCGAATCGTCACTGCTTCTCCCAGGATACCCATAAGGGAATAATCATCGGAGCAGGGGATATCTCTTCTTTTGCACAAATTTGTCCACTCTTTGGTTTGGTTCTTTAACATATGCAGAAAAATATGTAAAAATAAGGTTTGGGGTTACCAAATGAATACTTTGTAAACTCCCCAATTACACTTCATTCATGTAGTCAACAAACTATTTTTGAAATTCTACCTAAAAAAAATTTGTGTTAATTGTTGATCAGGATTTTTTTCTGAATAAAATTATAACTTAGGAGGCCCATTATATATATTCAAATGAAAATTAATTACATCAAATGTTAAGATAAGATTTAGATAGAAAACTTAATAGTGAAGTGAGAATTTTGTATCTGGACAAAACAATTGCCAGTTCTTATGATAAAGCTTCACCTGACGAAGTATTTGGAGACCACCATGTATTTCTACATATTATAATTACAAACAGCAAACTTAATAAAATATTATGGCATAAAAGTAAATCAGACTTGAACTGATAGGGTACACAGAAAACTTTTGTCTTTGGTTCACGTTCCTTGGGGGAGGAATGATGGCCTGGCTATGAAGCAACAATAAAGATCGGGACACATATCGGAGTTTGAAACCCAACCTGGGGCATCAATGGTACATGATTTCAAATTGTTCATTTATTGATAATGTTGATTTCTGTTACTTGATTAAAGTTCTGTCTGCCAGGTTTCTGTCCCATAATTCTATGATCTTAGGTATACTGCTAGAAGGTAAACCCTGGAGGCATTTAGTAACTGTCACGTGGACTTTTTGTTTGGTTTTGGTTTGATTTGGTTTGGTTTGGTTTGGTTGTTGATACCAGGAACAAGTAGTCTGGCTATATAGGGAGGTTGGGCTGATAGCATTTCCAGTTTGGATTCTGTCTCCCAGTACACAGTTTCTCCTGGCATGTTTTGATATCTTTGATGTCATGCTATAGGTTGGCCTGCAAACTTTTGGGGGAGGATGGCAGGTTTTCTCAGAGATACTTCGATGCTAAGTAGGCATGACAGCTAATGATATGGGGAAGAAGTGGAGAAAATAGAAGAAATAGTTGTTGTGGAATTCTATGTATAGTTGACAGGTATAGTATGTTATCACAGATGAACTCTAGCTTAAAATTTTTTAATTTCCCAATTATATGTCTGTAACGGTGTATCAGAGAATAACTGAAACAAACATGAGGGACTCTGAATAAGCATCTCAAAATATAAGCTAAGGACCTTGGCTGGTGGTAATCAGGTGGTAAGATAGGTGGTAGAAATGGAAAAACGGGAAAATATTCATTACCACCAAAACAATTTTGACTGATTATTGGCAGGGAAAAGATTGCTTAGAAAATTCAAATTAATTGAACTCCAGGGCTTGTAAGTCTTTACACAGCATGGTAGAATTCTGCTTTGGAGTTGGCATAGGTATTTCAGTTAAAGAACTGTGGGCCCAGTTATCCTAGGAGAACTAGAGTTTTCTATGTTTTATCTATGAAGAGTACCAGAAACTCTACAAAGGGGTTGAGGAATAATTGACAACTACTCAGATTAAAGGTTAGAGGGAGGCGATCTAGCTATTTATTGAGGGGTCTTGATATCCTGAGACTTTGATGTTAGAAAAGAACCAAGATTGTTGTAAGGTCTTTTTGTCTTTGTTAAATTTCCCAGAAAGCAGACTCTGAGATGAAGATTTATGTGAAATGATTTATAGAAAGGGATGCTAGAGGAAGCATGACAAGGGCAAGGAAGAAGCCAATTAAAGGTGAGGGGTCAGCCAGTTCTGCAGCTGGTGGCTTCAGCTTCATCCTTCAGGGAGTGAAAGTTATTCCTTAGAGTTGTCCCAACCAGATGGAAGGGAGACAGGCTCTCATGCTCCCACATCTGACAGTCATTCAGTAAGCCCTGAGCCAGAGGCAATTCTAGCTCTCTAAGCACTGGAAAAAGTGGGTTCGAAGAACCCACGGGAAGTCTGCCCAAAAAGAGACAGAGTTGCTGGTTTTTGGACTTAAAAGCACAGGAAGCCAGGAGGGGATCTGGGCAGAACCCTTAAGTTGCCATTATCACCCTTATGCTTGGAATTGAATAGGAAACTCTTGTTGGGATATAAACTGCCAGCTGTCCTGACCCAAAAGAAATAAAAGAGAGACAATTATGGAGTGGGACTCGGAGAATGAATTCAAGGAAGAAACAGATGATATTAGAGATGTATTAAGAAAAGTTAAAGCCTACGCAGCCACAGTGAAGCAAGGAAAGGATAAAACTGCCTTAAACCTTTCATGCTGATAAGGTGGGATGAGATGATGTGGCTACATGACTCAGAGATGGGGTCAGTAGATACAAGTTCTCAGAAGGAGCTATGAGCTTTGGTGGTATCTTGAGTGTTGCTTTGCTTCTGTCAGTAAAATTCCAAGGTCTCAGTTCTGAACCTTGACGCTCCCTTGAAGCATTTGTTTGGTGGTCTGACTGGCAGTCCCATTCTGGCAGTGCCTTGGCACGAGTCCGTCTGAGAGGGGTAGGTTGGGAGGAATGGTACTGGCCGGGAGACTCTCAGCATGGCACTGGAACACCAAACAGCAGCCAGTGCAGACACCTAGGGCTCTTCTGGGAGCCAAAAGAAAAGGGCAAAGGTGGCTGCGGCTACTCCTTCCATTGTTCCAAGGTGATACAGAGGAGGAGAAAAAGCACTAAGTTGAAAACGTGGGCGAGGAGAAGTCTCATTACTGCTCTGTCATTAGCCAGCTATGTGGCTCGGAGAGATTCTCTTAATCTTTATAAGCCTCAGTCTCTGAAAATGTTGAGAAAACAAATCTATCACTTGATAAATAGTGTTAAGTTAAAAGTTAACTATTTAAACTAGAAGATGTTAATGCCAGAACCATAGCCATTCAAAGATACAAATGAACAGACAAAGCTAAGAAGAACATAAAGGTTGTACACCAGGATGAGGGCTACCAGAGCCCAAAAGATTAAAGAAAGAACCACCACCTATGTGAGGATTTTAAACCAGTTTGGTTAAAAGTAACTAAATAAACCAATACAGTGGCCATCAAGAATCAATCCCACTTAGGAGAAAGCCCTGACATTAAGTGAGGCTCAGCTGAGGTCACATGCAAGCAAATGCCTTATAAAATGTTAAATGTGCTATCATTTACTCTATCTCTTCTTGCTTGACACCAGAAGGCTGCCAAATGTTTTAAATTTCTCCCTTGTCTTTATTCTCCTCACCCTCCTTTTCTTTTTCTTTTAATTCTTTTCAATTTTTTAAATCTCTCCTCCTGTTTACAGGACCATATTCTGGGTTGGATTCCAGTTCAATTATCCTAAAGAGAGATGAAAAATATGCTGTTTTGCTCATGAAAAAATGGAGAAGTGGAAGAAAAAAGAGGGGAGAAGAAATAGGGTTAGGAGTTGGGTCAAGGAGAAAACTGAGGCAGAATCCGACAAAGGGGTTAAAATTAATAGCAGGTAACTCAACATTTGTTTTCTGAGGAGAAAAGCTACTTATCAACTGGATTTTAGGCAAGCTCATTTTTTCCTCCCCTGAAATTTTAGTCTCTGAAGAGACTTAGAAATGATTTTACTACTGAAACTCATAGGAATTAGTTGATAAAACACACACACATAATCCTGATAGTTTTATACTTGTTTAGGAACTAAAATTTTATCATTAGGGTGTGCCATTTCACATTACATTTCAAGGCAGATCTTGTTTCTAAAACAGATTTTAGAAGAGTGTTTATCTAGCATCTTTAAGCTAATTTAGAGAATAACTAAAATGTACAACTAGAAATCACTTTAAAATATTTTGCTCCTTGTACTTACCAAAACAAACAAACAAACATCCCTAAGATTGATGTTGGCTGTCATGGGAGATTCAGGAAGAGACCTTAGAAATTGACTAATATCCCTTACCTGTCGATAGCTGGATGTAAAGGCTCCCAGGTAAGCAACAACTCCTGAGGAAATGAGGATATCACCTGTCAAGTTAATGTACAACAGCCCCAGCTCCATAGCTGTTTGGCTCCATCGTGTTTTCTCACCCCCAAGGCCTCCAATCAACTGCTCGGCACGTTCTAGCTTTTTGCTGCACAGGTCGACCTCAAAAATAAAAGTACATTTTTATCAACCTGTGCAAGTAAATTTTAAAGTGCTACAAGATTACACCCTCAGAAATCAGTTATTTTTTTTTAATTACATATGTCTGCTTAGAATTTTTTAACTGTCTAATTATGAATACAGGAAAGTTCATGACATTTTAGAACTTTTCCATAATAAAGTATATGCTTTAATAGAATTTATGAAATTCATAATGGACATTTACCTTATAATGTAAATAGCTCTATTTAAGAAAATGATTTACAGTATGAGACACTGAAAGTCATAGTGAATATTTTCTTGCAAATACAAATGTTTCCCTCTATTCTAATAATCTAAATGCATTTTATTTTAAATATTCTATGAATGTTTTCTGCTCATTCAACTTACAATTGATTTAGTGATAATTTTAAAGGTTAAATGTTTAAAAGTTTTACTAATTTGTGCTTACTTACATAGCATGATTTTCAAATCATTGAATTGTGTCAACCTCAGACACTTGCAATTAACCTCAAATTAGGACATAAGTCAATAGCTAAGAGCCCACTTTGTGCATGAGACTGTCAACCAAATTTGATTACATGTAATTAAGCAATATGATTAAAAAATAAAGAGTAATTATGAAGGTGACAAACTAGGGGAAAAGCCATTTAAATCCATGCCGTAGCAATATTTCAGTAGAACACCTGAATTATCTTGATTTAATTTTAAGTAATTTAACATCATTATTCTTGGAAAAAGACAAGATTAAGTAAAGGTTATCTTAAGGCTCAAAATGAAATAATTGATATGAAAAGAAGTAAATAATTAATAAAAATAGAGATATTGATTTGTAATTAGAATTTGACATATTTTTTCTTCATATTATTAGTATTTATATTAAATAAATGCTTTTAGATTAAAAGGTATCAAATACTATATCAGTTTATCTAAAATAGGTTTTTAAAAAGCAAAAGGCATCTAACTGGTAATTTTTTTTATTTTATTAAATTTATTGGGGTGACATTGGTTAATGAAATTATATAGGTTTCAAGTGTATAATTCTATAACACATCATCTGTATATTGCATTGTGTGTTCACAAGCCAAGGTAATATTTTTGTTACTTTTTAAATTTAAACCTTTTCTCTTAATTTTTCCCCTCTTAATATCTTCTGTTTTCCTAGTTTCTATCTTTACCCATTATTCATTCAGTGATACTGAAGTGTTGAATCAGATCTTGGGTTATAATAAAATTGTCATCAGAAACTACTAAGTAAAAATATTTTAGCTAAAACTGCTCCTCCAAAAGCAGATTTTTAGTACACATATATGCATAAAACCATTTTACATTACTATAACTTTCCAACATTTGATTATGAAAATAAAATAAAAATTTCAAACATACAGCAGAGTCAAAACATGTTTATAGTGAGCAAGCACATACTGTTAGTTACATTGTTTAAACTAAAACTGATCACTTGGAAATCATGCCCAATAATAGGTCACATTTCTGAAATTAGCATAATATCACATATTTGTACACGTATAGAATTTGTTCACATATCCTACAGAAATAAGCAGGCTGGTACTATGGAAAAGAATATAGCTATTAGAGTCAGATTGCCTGGGTTTCGCTCTTAGCCTTAATGCTCAGGAGCTGGGTTGGCCATGGACAAATTGCTCAACTTTTCTGTGCTTTAGTTTTTATAAAGTGGTACAAAAATATCACCTCCCTCAGAAGGCTGTTGTGAGAATAAATGAGTTAGTACCTACTACTCAGAAAAACAGTGCCTTGCACATAATAAGCACCCAATAAATAGTGACTGTTATAAAATATTTCAACTTGTTTTTTTCTGTAACATAACCAGACTTTAGCAGTTAACTTTTGCAAACAACATTACTACATAAGTTACAACAACATTTTTAGGCTTAAAGACATTTCTAGTGGACACAGCATGGTTCTGGGTATTGAATTCTAATCTCAGCTTTGCCATTAAATCTTATACAACCTAAGTTGATTAACATTTTGGTTCTCTATTTCCTTAGCTACAACATGAAGAATGATTTAAATAATCTAGCTCAATGTAATAGTAATATAAGACAGAGATGAATAGCAATTTTTTTTCTTTTTGGGGGGAAAAGGGCCAGAAGATAAATATTTTAGGCTCTGTGGGCCAAGAGGTAAAGCAAAGGTGTTATGTGGATATTTATGTACCTATTTAATATATAATCATTTAAAACTCTCAAAACAATTGCTAGTTTGTGGGCCATAATAATGGGCAATGGCAGACTTGGCCTGTGGGTCACTATTTGCCAATCCCTGAGCAAGAGGAAAAGAATATTGCTGTGTTGTGTGCTAGTGCAAACACCATTCCTATTTATAATTGAGGATTTGCTCATATTTGTCTGTATTATTCCATACCTGGTTTTCCAAGTCAGCTTTCTTTTGTTTATTTAGTTCAAGTGTGTTCTGAAGCTTGGCCAGCTTGTCCTGAACTTCATGCAGGGCTGCCTGCTTTTTTCTAAGACCATCCATGGCAATTTTAAGCTCTCCTTCAGCTGCAGCCAGTTTTATCTTTTTGGGAGCTACTATTTTTGCCACTCTACAAAAAGTAAAATTGGAAAATTAAATACACATTTAATATTCTAGTGCACTTTCTATCACTAAATTTGCTTTTCTAATGTCCTTAGTATGACTCAAAGTACATCTTTAGGTGGAACCTATTCTGATTTCTATATTCTCTGCTTCATCTAAGAATCAGTCAAACCTGATACCAGGACAGAAGAAATAACTACTAAAATAGATACAAAATATATTTTCAAATAAGCAATTGTTTTTCATCCAAAATAAAATATTTGACTGTTGCCAGTGTGAATTTTGGTGATTTTACAAAAGGATATTTTACATATTCATGTAAACTATTACAATGTTTGTGGAAATCAGCCTTATTTGTTAAGGCTTAATTCTGATGAGAAGGTGGGATGTTTTATTTATGTCCTTTTACTCCCATTTTTAAATTTCAGAATATGTCCTAACTAAAACTCAGTTATTCTATATATGTATTTTGCTACTAAAAAGGACTATGTAGGAAAAGGAATGGATCTAAGTTATTTTCTATTTATCTGGAAAATGGAGTCAGTCATGTTATCTTTCTAAACGAAGATAAAGCATTTAATTAAAACTTATCTTAAACATAGTATATCATGGTTCAAACATATAGAGTATGTAATATACACACACATATACATACATATATGTATATGTATGTGTGTGTGTATATATATATATATATATATAACATGATTCAAATTGTGTATAAATTTGAAAGACACCCTGTAATAGTTGCTTTTTGAAAAAATAACCAATAATTTTTGACTATGTGTACATGCTATAAATGTTTACATACAATCATAAAAAAGGCTCCTTGACTCATAAAGAATATTATCCCAGTGGTTTCCCACGTGTGGTCCAAGTCATTCCCCTTTCCTTCGGGAGCCCATGTGGTCTTCCCTTGCCCACAAACATCTTTGTGAGGATGTATTTTTTTCACATGCTTCAATCAAAACAACTGATTAGCAACAGATTGAATGAAGAAGTAGATCTGAGAATTAAGCCACCTTCTATTAAAGAACATATGAAAGATTTAATTTGCTAAAATATAAAACACCATCACTCTTCTCATAAATTTTTTTAAAATGTGGATTAAAAAATTAGTTATTTATATTAACATGTAATATTTTCATTGCTATTTTAAAATTAATTGATACATATTTCTTAATTTCTCAGTTTTAATTTCTAATATGGTAAATAAACAAAGTATTGGGGGTCTGCAATCATTAAGAGTGTAAAGGGTTCCTGAGTCCAAAACACTGAAGTACCACTTTATTATACTATTTAATTAGTATGACTTTGCCTTCATTAAGTATGTAAACACATAGCAGGTACTAGACAGGATTTTCTGAGGTGACTCTCATCTATGTAGCTATTGTTTCATATTGTCTAACTGATCAAACTTGAAAATGAAGCACATCCGTTCATCTTTTTGTCAATACTTACTTATCATATGAATCCATTGCTATGACCCATTTGCACAGACCTTCAGCTGCTGTGGAAGCATTTCTAATCTTTTCTGGAACAAAATCTGGATTTGGAATATAATTTTTTCTTATGATGTTCATATAAGCTGGAGGAATGTTGTCTTTGTCATATTCATGAAGTGACTGTAGAAATCGAATATCACCAAGAAGTCTCTTAGCAGGACCCCAAAAATCCTCGATTTTTTTCCCTGTACCTGTTGGGTCAGGGATTTTGTCAGCTTTGATGCCTTTCAAGATGCATATTGCTTCCATAACAAGCTTGACACCAGCAGGAGGACTCTTCATGGATTTTACCACTGTAATGTCCTTGAAATAACAACATGCTAATTATTAAAAAAGAGATGTTTGTTTATGCATTACTCATAATTGGTTCCTATTTTCAAAATAAGCCATAGGATATAGAAACTCATTGCTTATTGTGTAGAAATGGTGACTGACAGAGTTGTGCCAAGAAGCAATGAGAAGTTTGTCCCCCCAGAATGTTAAAAGCAAAAAAAAAAAAAACAATATTGGGAAGATACCCTATGTAAAATTACTTATGACGTGAAGTCTAATTCAAAAACACATAAAAGAGGGATTTGGCTGTCACCAAGTAAGAGTTTTATAGCTTCTTAAAAACTGTAAAAGAGGCAAACATTAGAAACACACAAAAAATTATACCTATGAAGGTCTCCTATAATCCTATTAGATATAGTTAACTACTGTTAATATTTTTGTTTGGATTCTTCTGTCTTTTTCTACATATGTATATATGCTACAAACCAGTGTATATGCAATATGTTAACCAATGGAATCACAGTACACATAACATACAGGCTGTTTTAAAATCTGTTCTGTTTTAATAACAATATATAGTAAACATCCTTTCATACTAGTAAACATTGACATTATCATTTTTAATGACTGCACAGCCTTTTGAGATATAGATATGAACTATAATTCTAATACCCAATGCTTTTTTTCTGTTTTTTTTTTAATCTTACAGTTTCATGTTGAATTAAAGACTCTATATCTTTCGTTTTTAAAGCTTTTGACATATATTGACACATATTGACAATGTTTAAGGGTGGCTATTTTACTACATATACCCATAGCAACTCTGGTGGGCTTTCTGATAGGCAAAAGAAATCTTATTTTAATCTATTTCTTTAAGTATGAGTGAAATAGAATACATTTTCATATGTTTATTGACTATTTGTAGCTCCTCTTTTGTGAATTAGTACTTTATATCATTTACTATCTTATCTTAGAGCTACTTTTTTCTTATTGATTTGGAAAAAACTTTTTACATAGATACATATTAATCTTTTGTTTGCCATGTAATTCGAATACTTTTCCCCAGTGTTTCTAAACTTCTATCCACAGTGTTTATATCAAACATAATGTGTTAGTTTTTAGGTGCTAAAGTTTATAACTTTTAGAAAAACTTTATAAATTATGGGAAAAAAAGAGTATCTAGATCATACATATTACAAACAATATTATATAGCTTTTTTTCTGATTTCTCTCATACCTGAGAAATACTAGGCTCTGGTCTATTCCAAGATTAGAAACATGACTTACATTTTCTACTGTTTTATAGTAATATAACTACTATCTATATGTCAATTTTGTTCAATCTGAAATCTATTTTGGAGTAAAATATAAAGAAAAGATCTAATACTCTCTTCCCTACCCCATCCAAAAGTTTAGTCAAGATTTCTCACACTATTTATTTTTTTAATTATCTTTATCTCTCTTAATTAAAATGTTCCCTTTTCATGCCTTAATTGTTGATATCATATTTCCTCAAATCTAAAACATATTATAAAATATAACATCATATTATTATTTTATATATTACCAAAAAAATCCCCCAAACCACACACTGACAAACATTGACAGAATGTAGTCAGCCCTCCATATCCATGGGCTCCACATCTCCTGATTTTCAACCAACTGCAGATTGAAAATATTTGGGAAAAAAATGTTATATTGTTGCTGATGTGTACTTTGTAGTTAGGCTTACATTGGTTACCACTATACTGAACACATACAGACTTTTTTTCTTGTTGTTATTCCCTAAACAATACAGTATTAACTATTTACATAGCATTTACATTGCACTAGGTATTATAAGTAATCTAGAGATGATTTAAACATACAGGCAGATGTATGTAGTTTATATGCAAATACTATGCCATTTCATATAAGAGAGTTGAGCATCATAGATTTTGATATCCAAGTGAGGTGCTGTAACCAATCCTCCACAGATACCAAGGCACAACTGTACTTCATCACATCTACTTTAAAGAGTAATCCAAATGCAAAAGAACCTAAATATAAAAAAGGTGCACCTTAGAATTAAACTATATATTGGTTCTAACACCTCTGTTGGTTATTACAGTGCAAAGTTGTTATCCAAAGTTCTTAAAATAACAGTTTTTTTTTATGGTGGGTTATAACATTTGGGACTTTCTTCTTTTTCAAAATTATCTTAGTCATGCATATGCATTTCCTTTTTTCAGGTGAATTAGAAAATCCTTTCGCCAGACTGAAAATTATTTTAATTGCATTAAATGTAAAGGCTAATCTGGAGAGACAGAATAGATTGTAGCACACAACTTTCTTGAGCTCTGATGACATAACATGTTCCCAGTTAGTGTGTGGCTGTGCTCTCTTACCTGTGCAGTGAGAATATCAAGGGCAGAGAGTGCTGACTCTAATATTGGCAAGGCCCCTGCCAGATCAGCATCACACTCGTCTTTGATGGCTTTAGAAGCCATCGCTTGTTCATTTGCTACTATCTCATCAGCTTTTACTATTTTTTCAGTTTTGGCAACTTCTATAGATTCCCTTTCAATGATTAACATCATTTCATCAACCTCTTTGCTAGCAACTTTTAATTGAGGATGGAGAGCCTCCAATTCAGATTGCATTGTGGCTACTTGAGATGCAGCGGAATCCAGTTTATCCAAACCCACTTCGTACCTCTTTTTCATTTTCATTACTTCACTGAAAGCAAATAGATAAAACAAGGTCAGTCATTAGGTTCTGTATCCTACTTCAAGGAAAAATCTTGAGCTCTGCAGGCTTTTTCAATGCATAACTAAAAGAGTGATCTGAAAGATTTCCACAACTTGTTTAAAAATATAAACTTCAGAAAACTGGTCTGTATGCAATTAAGAGCAGATAATATATCTTGTTCATTGTTATATCTCTAGTACCTAGCACAATATTTAGGCACATACAGAAATTCAAAAAATAAACATACTATGTATAAGGCAAGGGGTTTCCCACATCAAAATTAATGATGTGCTTCTAAAATTAGTCACCCTGTAAAGTTTATTCCAACCACACTATTGTTTCTTAAAAATTTATTATAATTACTTCTTTCAAATAGATTTCAGTGTCCAAAATATATTATTATGAATGTTGCTAAAGGTGGCAAACTGTTTTAAGATGTATTTAATATCTTGAAATAGGAATTTTTTATTAAGGCAAAAGTGACAAATAGGATAAATAATACAACTCAACAGTTTCTTTTGTGCGTCAAAAAAAAAAAATTAAAAGTGAAAGCTCAGCACATTTTTATCACATGTTGATTCTCTCTGAGTTAAAATATTTGACAGTCATCAGAACTGAGAATATTGGATACATATGATACTGTATTATCAAGTTCAGTTTTAGTTGAAACCTTGTGGAGCAAGCACAGGAAAGGTCTCACTTTCTGCCAGCATGAAGCAGTTTCAGCATTTTGGTTAATCCCATGTGACGCTTTGCTAGCTAAATGACTGATTTCCTGGCAGATGACCTGACTTGCTTCTGGGTTGCAATATAATCTAGCTATAAAGAGAACAGAAGTCTTTAGCTATTTAGGTAAGAGTAACAACAGGGTAGAAGTAAAGAAAAATTAAAAACAAAGAGGAAAAGCTGAAATTTAATTAAGAATATGTATTAAAAGGCTGGAAAAGCATTTCTTTCAAACTTCCTATAAATTTGTATCTCATTTTTATAATCTTTCTTTCAGTAGAGATGACCTTAAAAGTGTGAGCATACAATAAACAGAGCCACAAGTGACATCCAAAATTTAATTAGAACCTCAAAGAGTTCTGACCCTTATGAATGGAAAAATATAAAGAAAAAAATGAGCAAGATTTCATTAAGTTAAAGATCATAAATTCTACATGGAAAGACAGTTATCTTGAGAGCTAATAAAATAATAAAGTTCAGCCAAGAACTTTAGAAGCAGCCTTGGGTGGGAATTGCAAATTTCACCAGATAAGTGAAGAAAAAATACTACCGATATAATTCAAACTATTGTGAACAGGAAAGTTATGTTACCTCAGCTGTGGACGGCATTGCAATAGTCACCACCAATACAGGTGAAAAGTGTCCTACTGGAATCCAGGTAGCATCCTGGCCAATATGAGGAAAGGGGCTTCAAAATGCTCAAGATCGTGAGTTAGCCACAGAAAGATTTAGAATTAAGTAGAAACACATGCAAAAATCAACTTCATTAATATTTATTAATATTTAAGAATTAATAATAAGAATTAATATTTTGTGTTGAGAAATCTGTGTAATTTGGTGTTTAAATATTTTTTTTTAATATTTAAAAGAATTTGGTCTGTTAGCTTAACAGATCAGCCTTGTAGTTCCAATATAAATCAATTAATGGAACATTATTCATCCATGAGAAAGGAGAATATCCTGCAATTTGCGACAACGTGGATGGATCTTGAACACATTATGCTTAGTGAAATAAGTCAGACAGAGAAAGACAAGTACTGTGTGATATCATCTAAAAATGTGGCATCTCAAAGAGTCAAACCTATAAATAAAACAAGAGTCTAAGGGCTGTTACCAGGGGACTGGGTGGAAGGATAGGAATGATGGTATTTAAGGATACGGAATTATAATGAGCAGTAAATAAGCCATAGAAATCAAAGGCACGGTATAATAAATATAAACAATAATATTGTACTATAGTTATATAATGTGATAAATAGCACTATAATGGCAATCATATTACAATATATAAATATATATTGTATACCTTAAACTTACACAATGTTATATGTCAAATTTATTCAATAAAAAGGGTATCCCAATATAAATTGGTAACTTACCAAAAAGTTAGATATGTATTTTTAAGTAAAAATCTCTTTATAGATAATATTCAAACATTTAAAAGAAATTAAAGCTCCCATGTATATAAGTTGAATTTACTAGATTTATAAATTATTTAAGTACTTGGAAAAGTTTGACTTATTAAATCAGATCTTAAAGAGGAAATAGAAATGTGTTAAAAGTAATAAACACATTATTAAAAAATCTGTTTAAATAAGTTTTTGAATGGGACCAAAAGTTAGCTGAAAACTCCCTTCAAGGTGATCGCTAAAATTCCTAAATTTCTAACTTTCTAGCCTAATTTAAGGTTTTTAAATTTTTAATATACATATTTAGTATTAATTTCCAGAACCAAAAAAAACTTTTGAAAAAACTGCTACATGTAAAAATGATCTTCAATGCCATAAAAAAACCCAAACTGACACATTCTGTGGTACATAGTTAATTGTTGTTTATATTGATATTCTGAAGTGAGAGTTTATTTGAAGAAGGGAAGTTGAGTAGGTATGTTGAGTGGCTGTCTCTGTTTTTCAGCTGTTTTGTACATAAAGATAAGGTTTATCTATTATCTAATTACTTATCAAAGAATAATTACTCTAGTGGTGTTTACTAAATATCATTGTCAAAGTATCTTGTGGCCTTACCAGAGCTCTGAGTGGCACACCTTTATCACTTCAACAAATATTATTGTGTATTTATGATATGTTAGGCAAAGCATCTGTACATTTATTTATATGAAATAAATCTCTATTACATCATATCATTTTTGTAAATACAAATATTTTTAAGCATCTGTAGCTTACTTAAAAATATAAAATTTCATTTTTACCTTCTTTTCTTTTCCAACAAGAGTTTGAAGGTAGAGATTAATTCAAGGTAAGAGGTAGGAGTCACATAATTGTGTCTTTGAAGTTCAACAAAGAAGGATGTGGATAAATCTATAGTAGAAGTGTGGAAGCTTTTACACATTTCGATACAGCCTTCTCGTGTTTCCTCTGACATTTCAATTTCTTCCAAAAAGCGTGAGGCAACTGCCTGTAGAGCATCTTCAGGCCATGACTAAATTTAATATAAATGCTTTAGCACTTGATCAAAGTTCCTATTACGAGTCTGTTAATACTGCAGTCCCCTTAAGTACTTACATGCTTAGGGCATGGAGCCAGTAGCTAGGGCATGTAACATAAATGCTATGATTTATTCAAGGGTCAGAAAAATTGTTCACAAGTATTGCAGGAGCAAGGAAGAGGAAAAGAACTACACTTTTGGGATATCTCTTTCCGTATGCATTCTACTATAATTATCTCATTTAATTCTCCCAATAATTCTCCGAGGTAAATTAGTATCCTTTCCCGTAAACTCCAGAATCACATGATAAACTAACTCATTGATTTCTCTTACAGGCATCTCAAATACAATGAGTCCAAAACATGGTTCCTATCACCCCCCCAAAGTGGATGCAGTCTTTCCCATCTTCATAAATATCACCACCATCCACCCAGTTGCTCAATCCATAATTCAAGAATCATCTTTGATCCCTCTCCTCTTCCTCAACCCTACCTCTATCCTACAAGTGACTTCTATAGGTACCATCCATAACAAAGCCTCCAAATCCCTTTCCTTCATTCTAGATCTACAGCAAACATCCCAGTTCAACTCTCTGTTGTCATCTGCCTGGAATATTCCAATCATGTCTAGCTGGTCTTCCTGCCTGTGTACTCTACACAGCTGTCAGGGTGATCTTTTCAAAATATAAATCAGCTCATGTCACACTCCCCAACTTTCAACCTTTTGAAAACTTCCCAGCATACTTAAAACAAAATCCAAAACCAACTTGTAAATCTCTACCTGTTCTGGCTCTCCCCACCTTTCTGAGCTCAACTCTACTACCTCCCCTCAGGTAGTTACTCTGCTCTCATCACCCTGATTTTCTCTCAGCCTCTCAGTCCTTCTATATAGCTTCTTGCCTTCACTGGTTTACTCTTTCTGCCCAGATTCTCTAAGTACTGGCACTTTTGTCTTTCGTGATTCTTTTTAAAGGTCACCTATTTAGAAAACCTTTTACTTCCTATAGGCTACCCTGTATGATGGAATTATTTTTGCTAATCTGTTTGTCTGTAGAAAGTAAGCTCAAGTAGAGCAGAAGCCTTGCCTATTTCCCTCTTTATCTCCAGCTTTCCCAAAGACTCCCTACAAAGCAAGGGTTCAATACATATGTCAATTAAGATTATTTCATGCATTAATCCTGGCAGGAAATAGAGAAACAGAGGGGCTATGTAAATTCCCCAAGGTCAAAAATGCTTATGTGACAGACCTCACTCACAGGATATTTGCCACAGCCCGCAAATGTCTTCCTCCTCACCCTTGTCTGTTATACGCTTCCTGATACTGAAGTTTACTTCTAAAAGCAGCACTCTGGCTTTTTCTTTTGGACTTCCTGCTGGGTTTGGCTCATGGAAAGAGATTGAAGGGTGGAAAAGAGAGGTAAAGGTATTTATATCCTCTCTTTCTTGCTAACGAAAGCTGAGTTCCAGGTTTTGGGTTCCCACTCCTTTTGGGCAGTCTTAACCTCCATAGCTTCAAGCTCTGGCAACCTTCTTTCCTCCCTATGCTCTTTTATTTCCAGCTACATTAACAATTTTCTGTTATACTCCTTCGTTGCTTTATCGTACCAACAGCCCCTCTCAGTTCTTCTAACCCTGCCCACATCTCTATAAATATTCATTTCATTCAGCTTTCTTCAGCAAAGCCTTCTAGCCAGCTCTCCCTTTTCTGTCAGGAGCTGACGGATATATAAATTACCCTAAAACTTTCAATATATTGAGGTTAATGACTATGTACACTGGTAATGAAATGTTTTCCTATTACAATGCTTTCTAGAACTATAAGGTCATGAAGTACATTATTGTTGGCCAGGAATTCTGCTAAAACTACATTTTTTGGTGTGGGGGAAGTCTATAAAAATAACTCCTGATGATAATGGAGGTTCAACATTGCTAGAAGTCTAGCTAAAATATATATGGCCATACCTGAAACCAGTCAATGGTACAGCAGTTAACGAGAGCAGGAAATTTCCTAAGGCGATTCCGAAACGCGTCTCCAATGGGGCTCATGGCGAGGACCACATGCAGCTGGTTGCGGCAGCGATCGATAAACATGTTGAAAAGAGCTATCGGGCTTCCATCTGTTTGTTTGGTTTTATCTCGTTGGCGATCTAACTGCCGCATCTTATCACATATCTCCTGCTTCTCATCTAATGCAAAGAGATTTGGAACCTCCCCAGCATTTAGCAGATTGTTGACATCTTCTAGAAAGGACTCCTTTTTAATCTGAGTATCTGTAAACAGGAACACACCATGCATCTCACCTTCGGCACATTTCCTTAAGATCACTTTTAAATCTTCATGCCACTCAGAGCTACCATAGCCCTTGGAAATTTCAACCTGGAAAACGGAATAATCAGCCATATGGGCAGCTAATCTAGTGACAGACTGCCTTCCACTCCCTCCAACGCCAACCAGAAGAGCGTGGCTGCGAGGCTGCTTCAGGATCCTGGAAATTCTGCTAATGTGTTCTATGGCAAATCGGAATAAGACGAGGTTCATGGTTTTTTTGCTCATGTTGTTATATTCCTCGAGGTGAGCTTCTACTATCGTCCGAAGATTATCCACGTCTGCCACTTCTCTGTAGTTGGTGTCCTCCCTCTTGGGATCGTGGAAATCACAAAACATTAAGCTGCGTAGGTCATCTTCTTCCACCACCCCATCATTATCAAAATCCAAATGCTGAAAAAGTTCGTGAAAATTTTCATCCATATAATTTTTCAAAATTTCTCGAATGTGGTTGATAAGCCAGCTTCTGTCTGCATTATCCAGAAGGCGATCATAATACACTCTAAGGACCTGAATAATAATTAAAAAGCAACTTTAGGAACTGATTCTTCCTCTTCTTTGTTTTTTTTTTTTTTTCCAGTTTTATTTCTGTGCTAATCGCAAGTAATATAAAAAGTACCCTCAGGAAATTTTTATGGATTTTAAGCATATCCAAACAATCAGGACTAACTCATAATCATGCTTCATTTAAAAATTCATTTTGATCATATGCACTTAAAGTGATACACAGTTACATTCAGTTATTAATAAATAAAGGTAATTTGGAGGGGACTGAAGAAGACTGTAAAGATGCAAAGAGTGTATTAAGGACTAAAGAAGGAAAAAAATTAGAGAAGATGAGTGACTGCCTTTACTGTTCACTCGTATATAGATAGAACTGGGTCTTGGTATCTAGAATTTTTAAAATTATTGGCAAATCAATAGCTATTATCTGGTTTTTTGTTTGTTTGTTTTTAAGCACATTTCTAGAAAAAGAGACTGTCTTAGGTAGAAAGTAAGTTTGCTTTGGACATTTGTTCATTATTTTTGTTGTTTGCAGAGAGTGATCTACTAAAATAAATTCTGACTGAAGACATGTTACGGGACTGAAAGAAATGGTTAAACAGGCTTGCTATATAAAATAATTATTTCCTAAAAGTAGCATGGATGTCTGCTGGTTAAAGTCTGTTTTGGACTGAATTGGGTTCCTCCTAAATTCATAAATTAAAGCCCTAAACCACAAATGTAACTATTTGGAGAGAGGTCCTTTAAGGTGGTAATTATGGTTAAATGAGGTGATAAGGATGAGGCTCTAATCCAGTAGAATTGGTGTCCTTAAAGAAGAGGAAGAGACGACAGAGCTCTCATTCTCTCTCTCTGCAGGTGCACAGAGGAAAGGCCATGTGAGGATACAGCGAGAAGGCATCTCTCTGCAAGCCAAAAAGAGAACCTTCACCAGAGCCCCACACTGACAGCAACTTGATCTTAGACTTCTAGACTCCAGAACCGTGAGAAAGTCAATTTCTGTCATTTAAGCCACACAGTCTGTGGTATTTTGTTATGGAAGCAGAAGCAGATTAATATACATATAAGCAATGCATGTTTTTGTCAGCAAAACTTCTGATATTTTGAGAAAATTACTTAAACCTGTCTGCATCAGCTTCTTCACCTATAAGATGAAAGTAGTAATACTTGCCTTGCAAGTCTCATACATGTGTGGCAAAAATAATGATGACGTGTGAAAGCTATAGAATTGAAAAATATAATGACTACAACTCCCTTGGAGTCAAACTAATGGTGTTTAAGAATAATGATGTTAGTGTGTTCACTGTTGTCAAGTTTGATGGCATAATAGCATCATCTCTTTTTCTAATAGTGATGGCTGCAGAGGCATATGGTGAGACTGGAGGCTGTCTCATGCTTCAACCAATTCAAAAGCTATTTCTCTGTGGGATAATCTAGTTTCCCAACATAGGCCAACAGTCATCTCCTTGGATTGAGGGACTAAAAACCTCCTATGATATCACTCTGAGAAGACTTAACTTATTATGTCATATGAACAGAAAGTAATTACTAAATATTACATGTCATTCTAGTACAAACCTCATTAAATGACAAAAGAGCTCAATAGCCATTGTCAAAACTCAATGATCTGACATCTAAGGCAGTACAGAGATCTGAAAAATGCTAGAAAGTAACTGTATTTACCAAAAATATATAATGGTCTATATGAACAGTTCCCACGATTGGAAGAAAGCAATGGCATGTATAATCCTAAACGATAAAAAATGTTATGTGTTGTAAGACTGCCTTCTTTCTTCTCTTCATTCACTCATTCACCAGTGTTTATTGAGTATTTGCCACATGTCAGACACTGGGGAAAACAGTGAATAAATGAAATTGTTGTTTTCATAAAACTTCTATTGTAGCAGAGAAAGAATGTAAGCACAATTATAGGTGGTGGCAAGTGACATTCAGTATTATGAAGAATAAAGCAAGATCAGGGAAAAAGAGCTGCAGGGCATAGGGATGGTCCAAGATGAGCCTCTATGATAAGGGGATACCTGACCAGAGAACTTAAGGAGGAAATGGGGCGAGCCTTGGGAATAATGGGGCTAATAGTGTATTAGGTAGAAGAAATATCAAGGGCAAAGTTCCTGAAAGGGAGAATGCTAGATGCTTCCTAGAGTAAGATGTGGCCCAGGAACTTTGCCCTTGCTTTTCTGAAATTTATGTCTCCGTAGCACATATTTTTAACATAGCAACAATTCCCATTTTCTAGAATTTTAAAATTAACTATATTATTTATATATTAAAAATGAAATAAAAGTCTTCCTTCCACTTTCTCATTTTCTTTGCCTATTTTTAAAATATTGAACTATAATTTTTGACACAAGTGTTTAAAAGAAAATGTTCATCCACATTCCTCCTCTCCAAGAGAACTTAACCATATTTTTTTATAGTTCCTATGCTCTCCAAACTTGTTTGCCTTGCAATTCTTTTGGCACCTACTAAAACAATATGCAAGCAATATAAATAAACACATTTACTTATAAAAAAGCTCAAAAAGTGTTCTATCTCAAAATTATTTGAAGTCAAGCTAACGAGGGTTGTCATTTAAAGGAGATTGATCCAAAGTGATATCTACACTTCAAGATATCTTATAAATCAACAGAAATTCAATATAAACCAATAGATAAAGCATTTTAAACATCATAAACTATATCAGTGTCAAATAGTTTTAAGAATTATCTTGATTGTTGACCTTTGTTATGTCAAATAACTGAATGCATTGCAACAATATGAATAGCTATATATTTCTTCTTGCCCAGTGTTGGCATGATAAAAATCTTCCTTACATAATCATATTTCAACAACATGGAAATATACCTCATGAACCCAAAGACGTTTAATCACTTCTTTGGTTTCTGCTGTTTCTGGTCTTGATAAACAAACACCTTGAATGACACGGGAGAAATCTCGGAGGTTGAACAAGTAGTGAGATTTAGCTGGAGTAGGCAAGAGATTCTTCATTGCTTCTTTATACAAATTCATTGTACCATTTACAACTTGTGTGGTCAAATCTAGAAAATCATCTGGAAATTTGTAACTTAAAAAATTTAAATAAAAAGAAAAAAGTTAGCAAATATAGAATTATGATGCCTAATTTTATGGTAGTTAGCATAATTACCCTAAAATTTTTATTCTAATTAAATCAATTGATTTAATTTACAGATCACCATTTCTTGTTATAATAATAGAATTTTTACTTCTTTTAAAGTTACTTTCCATTCATTACTATTTCATGTTCAAAGTAACTCCATGAGTAAGCTGAACCAATTTAATTGACTTTCAAACTACTTAAATAAGTGAATAGAAGAGCCAGCCAAGGAACCTACATTGTGTAACTCAAATCAAGCATCTATTAGACAAATGAATCTTAAACTTTTCCACTCCCTGGCACTCTCAATTGGATATAGATAGAATCCTTGAAGAACACTAGTGAAACATGAATTTCAGAGAAAGAGAAGGAAGAAAATAAAAATATATGAAAAATTAAGGAAAATAGAAAAAGATAAAGAAGTGCTAAAAAGGAAGTTAAATAAATAGTAAGCTAAGATTTATAGAAGGGGGTTGGTAGGGGGGCAAAGGGCATGATTAGGGTAGAAAGAACATGAAGAAAGAATATACATTTGGAAAAACTGTCCATCTTTAACCTCTGAATTGATGAGGAGTCAGCTGTCATCCATCATCCCTGCATAGAGCCCAGAAAGACAATTTTCTGAGAATGGACATCAGTGAGCTAAGACTTGCACTGCTCAGGTCCACCTGGCTTCTTACCCCTGCACATCTTATGGAGAAGCACTGAGTGTCCAGAGAGAGGAAACATTTGCCCAGGGTACAGGCTCCAAGGCTACACTCAAACATAGATATTCCTGAGAAACTCAAAAAGTTCTCCTGGAGGGTATCAAAGTTACAGGATAAACTTGGAATATTGTTTCAGCATTAATTACACTACATGGTGAGAACTGAAAACAATGATAGTTCTAATATGAACATGTTATATGGCAGAATGCAAAATTTGTATAAATTTTTAGGCTAAAATCAAGACTTTGGACAAAAAAAAAAAAAAAGGAAAGAAAGATACTCTGGTTCTTTTAATGTTATGTTTCCATAGCTGAAGATGGGAGCAGCAAAGAAAACAATTTTACTTAACTTTTTCCTTGTCTAAAGATACTTTTGTGAAAAACTTTGAGAAGCACAACTTATATTGATATGTTTTCAAAAGATTTTATTCCCCTAATGGAAAAACAAACACACCCTAAATTACTTACCAGATTTTTAAATGCCAGGTTAAGATTCTAGAGAAGATTGCAAACATGGATTTATCACTGAACTCATTGATTGTTATAATATTGAAATGTCGCATGTATCGAGGAGTTACTGGATTTCGACCACCACCTATATATTGAAAAGGATAACTTTTAACAATGTTACTAGTATATACCAGAGCATTTTCTCTAATATTTTATAGCATAAAATCAGATGGACAAATTTGGGGCACACTGAATAAGAGTAATCAATTGCTTGGATAATGCTGATCTCAAAAATTTTTTCCCCTCAAACTCAAGGTTTTGTTTTTCTTTAGTCAAATTATCTGAATGAGTTCAGCTAATTAGATGTAATCTTAGATCTAGTTTATGTTATAAAAGGAAATTCTCCCAGACAGGAAGAGCCAGCCTTTGGCTACCTTCTCCATGACTCACAGCCCCAGTTAACCGTGAATGTCCTCATCACAATAAAATATTAAGATACAACTTAATATAAGGTGAACCCAACTGACCAAACTTTAGAGTATTTCCCATGTGTCTGAAATTTGACACAACTTTGGCATACAGCTTATTTTTTTCTCGTATCTTGAAATGAATTTCCCTAAGACTAGTCTATGTGGTTCAGCTGTCCTAGACACTCGCATTTTTAAAAATTTGGCTATTATCTCACTTTCATAAAATATTAATTAAAATTTTAAATATGAGACTTTAATAACTGATTTAGAATGTAATACATCCTTTTATAAAATTGACTGATATCATCATCTTTAAATATGTAGACAAACTGCAATTATTTTTAAAAGAGATTTTATTATAAAATCTTTGGTAAATAAGTGATTTAAAAAGTGTATAATATCTCAAAGATACATTTTGTGTAAAAATATACATATTCACATTTTATGTTTGTTTAAAACCAGGTAAATCTGTATTTCATTTTTATCACTGAATCATTCAGTACTGATTCTGAAAACATGAATAATGTGTGAAAGCATATAATAGTCTATTGACTGAAAAAGTTTTATCTGTCTATGTATTGAGAAACTCATAATGAACACTGATTTACCTGGGTAAATTTAAGGTGGTGAAAGAAGGAAAAGTGAGTAATTAGGTCCCCTGGCTCTGCCTTTAACCCATCCTCCCAGAGAACATTCAGAAATGGTGGTACTTTTAGGAAACAGGGCCCAAGAGGAGAAGATACCTCATAGACTCAGCCTACTCCTCTGAAGAGGCAGGGAAAAAGTGGACATGTAGTACAAAAGATGGCTGGAGAGAGATGAAGTAGAACTGAAGTTTAAGGCCCAGGGGCAGTAGTTTATGAGAGAGAGAGAGAGAGCATCAAAGTGGTCCAGGGAGTGTGCTGAGAATAATCACTGACTCAGAAAATTGCATTATGGGTCAGATAAAGGTGAGGAGTTCAGAGGCAAATACCAGAGAGATTCCTAAAAGAAAGAGTACATTGAGGAAATACATTTTTGAGAAATAGAATACTAGGCCTGAGTTCAGAAGAAAAATAAAGATGTCCAATTAGTTTACTCAAGCCATTTTAGATATTTCAGCATAAAAAAATTTCCCCCATATAAAGATTCATTTGGGTTTATAAATTTCTCTTGGAAAAATGAAAAGGGTCTTTAAGAATTAATTATTTTGGCCATTTCCTATTTAAACTCCTCTCAACAGCCTTTCTGTTGAGTCCACAGACTCACTAGAATAGGACTAGGTTGGGTTAGAGAAAAGGTGGTCTCTGAGCCAAGAATGTTTCATACAGTTGAAACTTCAACGAATGAAACAGAGGGAAATGAGCTCCCCAGGGGTATGTAGGCCCTCAGAATGCAGGGACAGATAATGGGAAACCAAATCCCAGAAGGTGAGAGAAAATGGATTTGGAAGAGATGGTGGAGGAATGGCCCAAACCAAGGCAACCATTTTGCAGTGTTGACCACTGTGATACACTCCCTTAAGTCACAATGTATACACATAGAAAACACATAGACAAAACACCGTAACTCAAATAGTCCAATTGGCGTTCTCTTTCTCCAGCTCTCTTTAGATATAGCCAGAGTGACTTTCAATCTTAATAATCACAAACTTGGAAAACGTACCTGGAGGTCCCATAGCACACATGATTTGAATGTCCACTAGTTTAATCATAGAACAATCTTTTAGGTCGTACCAATTCCAGTGATCTAACCACTGTCTCAGTAACTCGATGGGAGGTTGAGCCCCATATACCTCCCGAGCAGGCATATTGACATCATCTACAAACACAACCTGAGAATGACAAGAGAAAAGGTATTAGAAAATATTTACATCTTAATATAGTGTCTTACTGTGTAAACACTATTGAGGCAAAGAACTGGATCATCTTGTAGACTTATGTGGGAGGCTAAGGCTTTTCTTTTCAAATCGAGAATAATAATCCTTTAGCATCCATGCCTCTAAGGGATAGGGAGACAGTTTTATTACTAACTTTCATTACATTAAGAGTTCTGGATTTATTAATCCTCTCATACAATTTTTTTTCTCAATATGTCTTCTCTCGTACAACTTCAGTACATTAAAATAAACGAGAAAGTTGTGATTTTAAAATGTTTGTAACATCTAAGTGGTGAGAGTGAAGTTTAGAAGGGTATTCATCATAGAGGAACACAGGTAAATCAATTGATAGCTTGTGTGTTTAGGGGCCTAGAAGAGGAAACAGCATAGACTCCGCTGAGTAAAAATGTTAATGAGAGAATTAGGAAGGTAGATAATTTACCAGATGAATATTCTACTTTCAATTCCAAGGACAACTGCTCATTTCTAATATCAAGTTGGCTAATGCACACACAAATATGAACACACATTTAGGAAAACTTCTTCGTCGAAGTTTGCAATTAAAAACAAAAAAGCTGTACAAAAAGATGTCAAGCCCCAGTATATCTTGTTTCCTTGTTCTGACTGTAGCAGTATGTACAAATAGGACCAGTGCTGTACCATATATATTGAAAGAGCAATTACCATTCTCTTGCCCAAAGGAGGACCAAAAACTCCCTTTCTTCTTTTGTCCAATTTTGACATGATAATATTCTGAGTTTGAGCTGCTGTAGTTTGTGCTGAGAAGTTAATTAGCAGAGGCTTGTAGATTTCTTTATTGAGTTGATTTAAAAGGAAATTCTATATAATAAGAAATAGTAAAATTAGTCATAGATAAAATATTTTGACAGTTCAAAATAAAATCTAAGCATCATTGTTGACACACTTGAATTTAATTTTAGAGGGTCTTAACAATGTAAGAAGGGATTGAATCAATAGAAATAAGTTACCATGTCAATGATGTGTCTCTATTTGTCTAGGCCCTATGCATGTAGCTTCTCTGATTTCTAAAATCATCATGTAGATTATGTATTCCTCTTAATATGAAGTCACATGGACTCAGAGGTTAAGAAACTAGCTTAAAGTCTCAGGGATGGGGCAAGAATTCAGATTGCCATTTGTCTCTTTCAAGATCAATGTTCTTTTTAATATAGCTTATTATCTTTCTACTTAAATATCAAGTAATCTGGTTATAAGTTAGGGAGCTTAGATAGATAATATAATTGTATTTTTAAAATGGAATTCACTAGAAAGTAAGTGTAATTATAATGATTCTTAAGATGTGTTTTGCAAATTATCTTATACATGAATAATGAAATAGAAAACTATTTACAATATATCAAGTAGAAAAAAGCACATTACAATATAAAATGCAAAATATGTTCTCAATTTTGTAAACAGTAATGTTTGTTTATTTGTTTTGCCTGGATGGTTTTTTGCCTGGGCTGAATTGATGGGGGTACAAATGACAAAAGGCTTTATTTTTTTTCTAGTTACTGCCTTTAACTATGTCAACTCTCCATTTCTTGATTCTTGATATCTTGGGTAAATCTCTTAGTTTTCTGTACAATTTCAGTTGTTTTTTAAAAATCCAAGTCAAACCAACATTTTGATTTAAAATCACAGTCAAAGCTTCTCTCCTCCCTGCTCTTGGATATTCCCTGACACATACAGTATTTAGGTTATAATAAAGATATCACTTCAATCTGTTGTGAGATTATTTAATAAATGATGATATCAGGACAATTATTTACTATACATCCAATATGTTCCAACTGGATTTAAAGATTGAATTAAAGTATAAAATCAATAAAAAATGAGAAATAGGTACTCTCATAAGTTGGGGGAATGTGAATTGACTGAGAACTGCAATGAAGGAGGAAAAACTGATGGCTCCTTCACCCTCCTTTTCCTTCATCCCCTATCTTTTTCCTGTCCCACAGTTAGGTAAGGGGCAGAGCAAAAGGAAGAAAGGCAAAAGTTCTACTTCACAGGCATTACTGTAGTTTTCTCTTCATTAATGCTGTCCTGCCCACTGTCATAGCAGGCTTCCAATTGCTTGCTCTCTGAGAGGAGCAGATGTGCAGGTTCTTTAGATATTCCAAACAGACATCCACATGGCACAATTCCCTGACAAAAGGGTACCTATGGGGTTCCCTCACTACTGTAGGCAGTAGTCTAGAATGGAGTCCTAGGAAGACTTCTCTTCCACATTGCCCAATTGACCCTGATGAAACATGCAACTACTTGCCATGCAAAAATCTAAGGGCGCTATTTGTTATGAGTTCCAGCCAGCTTACTGCCTTTGGAAATCTGAAACTAAAGACAAGAACCGGTCTTTGATCAATGTGACTTCCTAAACTAAAGGGAACACAGGCTGTGTGAAGCTACTGAGATTTGGAGCTTCATCTATTACAGCAGTGAGCTGTAATAGATTCTAGATATCATTAACCAAAATTAGTCTTCTTACTACATAGTAACCGTTCAGATATTAAATAATTTAGAAAATTAAATAATCAAGCATAATTAACCAAAACATGTTTTTCAAAGGATATAAATTCTTCATTCTAGAAAAAGGAACAATAATTCAGTATATAAAGTTGCATCCTATCTTTAATCAATTTTCTAAAATAAATAGACAATTACATAAGAATTCTCTGTGACTCCAACATCGAAATACTTGAGTATTTAAAAATATTAAGACTACTATCAAGTAGTTTTAAAATAACATTCTTAGAAATATTATGCACATTTTAATATGTAGATTTCTACAATACTTACAATAATGTAAACACTCTTTCCAGTTCCAGTTGGTCCTACAAATATTGAAGGCTTTTGATGAGTGGTTAACAATTCCATTAATGCAGAATATCGAATTGTGTCCAGAGTTGGTACAATGATTTCATTAAACATCATATCCTTAGGAATTGGAGGAGCATCTGCCAATTTCTTTATCCATGGTTCCCATTTTCCTATTCCCTGTTTATAATAAGCAGCTAGATAGTGAATGATATGTTATAAAACACTTCGAAAAATTCTGCTCTCCTGTGCCATTGTAGTAAACATGACTGATCAAGACCAAGAAACCTTAATATTTATACATTTGCCTTTATCCTTTAAAACACTTCATCCTGATTTTTTAAAGTTAAATTTTGTGTCTAATTAAGAAAAAACTAGGCTTTAACATGAATAAATAAAATTACATGGCTGTGATATTTTTGATGTACTGAAACCACTGATTATGTCAACTCAAATATCAGTTATTTTGGCTAAATGTTAGATTCTTTAATGGCACTGAAAAAATTGAACTAATTAATGCATAAAAGAGCAAAAAAATTTATTTAATGAATATCAACAAATATAAACATTTTTCTACCTAGAACATCAGCTGCACATTGCTTGACTTTTATAATGGTATTTATAATATCGGCTTATCATTTTAGGCAAGATTTCTATTTTTATTTGATATGGTAAAAAAAAAACAACTAAATTTATCTTCAACCATTTTAAGTGTACAGTTCAGTAGTGTTAATTATATTCATGTTGTGCAATAGATATCTAGAACAGATGCAATTTCTTAATATGAGATTTTTATTATGAATTAATATTATGTCTTTGCATCCAATTATCTTGTGAACTAAAATTTTAATTTGCTATGACAGTGTTTACAATAAAAAATTTCAAAAATTTCAAAAATATTATGTTAACTCTGTCTTTTGAAAAACACCACTTGCCTCTCCATTTTTATAGAATTAAATTCAAACTCCTTGCAATTTAAAACACCTCAGAATTCAGGCTTCCTTCACATTTTCATGTGTCCCACAACCAAGCTTCGTTGATAAATCTATTGGTTTCAAACATGCCCCAGGTCCCTGGGCCTTGACACTTGGCACTCTTTTGTCCTCAGGTGTTATATCTCTCTCTTCTGGAGAGCTTGGACTCTCACTGAGGGCAGCACTGTGCTTTATTCATATTTGTGTTCTCTGGCACAGTGCTGCACATATAGTAGAAATTTTTTTGAGGAGGCTGAATTCACATCAGTCTGAAAATTGTGTTGCAAAAAAATTCCTAGAACTTCATAGAACTGACAAAAAAATAATTCCTTTTGCATGTTTTTGAGAATCTTTTCTAACATGTATCTTTTGCCACCATATAGGGAATAAAAAATTAAGAACAAGAAAACCTGGAATTGACAGTCATTCAGAGATTGTATGACCCTTGGGAAAATTATATAAAATCTATGAACTCTAATTCCCTCAATGGTAAAACTTGCAAAATAACCCTATTTTTCTTATTTCACTATGATGTTAAAGAAAAAAGAAGAAGAAATGATTGTAGGAAAAGTTTAATAAACTACAAAGTGCTCTGAAAGTGTACGGTATTGTTAGTAATTTGAAATAAAATAAAATACACAAAAATAAAAAGGTAATATCTTGCAGGTGAAAAGTTTCTTCTGAGGTGAGCTTGGCAATACATTTCCAGAGCCATAAAAATTTTGAAATTGATATAGTTATTCTTTTCTAGGAACTTATCCTAAAGAAATAATAAAATATGTACACAATGACTTGTGTACAAAATATTCACCAAAGCAGAAAAACTAACAAATGACAAAAACAGTTCAATGTCCAAGAGCAGAAAATTATTCGAATAGATCATTGTCCATCCAGGTGGCTGAAAAAAGGGAGGCTTTAGAAAAATAAGTTTATTAAAGAAACCTTAGTGGAATAGAAAGATATTTTCTCTATTAAGGGAAATAGAAGGATATAAAACTCTCCATTGGGGATATGGTATGATTTCAACTTCACTTGAATCTGCACATATTTAAATAATATATATTCCTAAACTTTGTCCTTAAGAAAGTCTTTATGGGAGCTGTTACTTAAAAGCAAACAAGTAAACAAATATCACCCAGGTTTTATTGTCTAATCTATTTGAGAAATACTGAATTTACACTAACCCAGCTGCATTCCTGCAGCATTTCTTAGTGCCTGCGATATGCTAACATGCACCATGAAGGAGTGTCCTAGACCAGTATGCACCTGGTCCTGGACTAGATGTCATAATGTGTAATTTTATTTAATGAGTACAATTGACCTATCAGGTATTATTATTTACCTCGCTTTATCAATAAGAAAAAAAGGTTCAGGGAGATTGAATAACTAGTCCAAAGCTACACAGAAAGAAAGTGGTTTTACTAAGACCCAAACCTGAGTGTGTGTGACTTCAAAGCCAGGGCACCCTCTACTATTCCATGCTGTCTCTTAAGATAAACAACAGTGACAAGGTGACCACAGAGATATTATGTGCTTTGTGCCTTGGAGAAGGCTCTGCCAGTTTGGTAGCTGCAAATCTTGTTTCAGAATTCTTACCTCAGTGACAAATTGATAATCATAGATTGTTCCTTTTTCAGGAAATGGGACAGTTAGTTCTTTTGAAGACATTTGTTCAGCACCACTCAGTAATTTAAACCTATTTCTAGTTAGTTCTGAAATTGGACCTTCCATTAGTTCCCGAAGAATCTTATTAAATTTCAACCGATCGTCATCTTTACAAGAAGCACCGACAGACCATATCAATGAAAACAGAAAAATGCCCTGCATTGGAAAGATGAAAAGATAGAGTGCATTAAAGAATAACTTTAATCTATCTTTGAAGCTTCAATCAGATTAGCTAGATTAATACCTGTGAAAGGAAATGAATAAGCTAATATATAATAGTAGGCCATCTCAGGATTTTGTAATAATTAGATTTTTTCAAACAAATTGCATGTTTTATAAAATATTACTATGAGAGAAGAACAAATTCTAACCAGAGTGAAACCTTAGAATGATTTGGAAAACGACATAATATTTTAAGTATATGGAAGAAATTTGCAATAAAAAAAATTAAGATAACTTTTTATAAGGTATAATGGCATGTTTTAATAAGAAATAATCAAACCACAATATATATGTTTTTTAATCTAAATTTTGATGTAGTTTTTTTTAACTAGAACAAATTCATATTCTTTATTTACCTGTTATAATAATTATAACATTGTATAATGTTATAATTATTGTATAACAAAAACTACCATCCTGTAAGCTTTCTTCTTACCAGACTCAGGCAGAGGGAACAGGGTCAGTGACAAAACTAACCATTTAATCAGAAAACCTGTTTTCTTGTTTTAAAATCAAACTACCTTTTTAATGCCAATGCTAACACAGTCTTGACTATGTTCATAAAAGTTGTAGACTCTATTTTGACACTGTCCACCTATGCCCAGATTACTCACAGATTGTTTCTCTATGGAAACTAAAACTAAATTAAAAATTAATTTATTTCATAAAATATAAGCAATACAAGTAACATGTTGACTACATTGGGAGCATTGCAATTAGCAATACATAATTTTTATTAAAGAATATTCAAGGTCTGTCGATAATTTTATTTCTATTCTAAAAATGGTTATAGATTATATATTTTCTTGCTTTCCTCAATCCAAATATGTATTTATATACATCCATATGCAAACATAAATTATTAAACATTTATATTTCATGAAAAAGAGAAAATCAAGGGGAAAAATGATGAATTATCATTTGACAGTTGAAGGGGAGGTGAATCTCATCATCAAATGGTCATTGACATTTTGAGAGTTGATAATTTCTGAGGCTGATCAAATGACCCAAGATTTCAATAGCAGATCTCAGGAGATCATTGGGCTCCACTCTAGGCACCTGGTATTTGGGGCCTGACTTTTTTCTTGTTGTTCAGCTACCACCCATTGTCTAGTACCGAATACCAGAAGGAACATGAGTTTCGTTAACTAGTAAGTATGAGGGAAAGCAATATATGTCTCCCCATTGCAAGATTCAAACACAATGGTTCTTACCTCAAGTAAAGAGTAAGTTTCTCGATCATTTCTGTGTTTTACTTTGACTTCATCAGCAAACTCATTCATAAAACAGTCTATTAGGTTCATTAAGGATCGGACTAAGTTTGTATCTGAAGTAGGAGATAATTCCTAAAAATTTAGAAAAAAAAAGACTATAAAACAATTTAAACGAGGCACTAATTAAAACAGCATCAACTAATTATTGAACTCATTTAATTCTAACAGCAATGATATCTATAAAAAGGTACTGTTATTGTAATTCCAGTTTTATAGGTGAGAAAACTGAGGCACACATTAACCGCCGCAACTGTGGCATAATAGGTAGCATGTGTTCTGTAACGGTTCTTACACTGAATCTCAAACTTAAAAAATTTGACTTCTTAGTGGTTTCTCATAATGCCCTCTACTTGCTTCACACAATGCTCTCTCTACTCTCCTCTCTCTGTCCTCCCCAGATAGTTGGTGCATTCAGGATTCTATCCTTTGCTCTTTGCTCTGGATTTTCCCTTTTGGTAATCTCCTCTAACATGGTTTTAAACTCCACTCCCCAGCTCTGTGCCTGGAATCAAACCTCTTACCTCAAGCTTTTCTGTTATATATCCAATAGCAGTAGAAATACCAGCTATGTGTCCCTATATTTGTTCTAGAGCCAAAATCATCCTAAAAGACCTTTGGTCTGCATGTCCCAAAGCAGAAATTAAGCATACGTTTCCTATGATTTTCAGCTAGAGGGGGTTTAAGAGCCTTACTAGTACTCCATCAACTCTCTGAGGCAGATTTCCATTCTGACTGTTGCTTCTCTACATTCTATCTTTCCCCTGATCCCTACTCTAACCCCCCAGGGTGTACTGAAAAGAAGAAAAATGGATTTGCCTACTTTAGGACCTCTTTAAATCCTTCTACCATGGACTGACTTTCCTCTCTGAATTCCAGTTTTTCCAGCTATTGACAGCAATCCCTAAACAATTAGATTCACCCATACTATACAGATATAGTAAGTTCCTCGATTAGTATGCCTAAGCAGTAATATGAGTTCCTCCATTATTGTGTAATCTCCAGGTCTTTGGATGTCAAAATGAGACTACTTTTAAAAAATTGTCCTTTTCTAACTATAAAATAACACACATTTATTCTAGGAACTTTGGAAAATAAAGTAGAAACTATTTTAAAATATAATAATCCATCAGAAATGAGTGATACCATTTTAGATATTTTTACCCAGATGTGGTTAGGTGGGCCTTTGAGTTTTGAGGGGTTTATTTGTTTGTTTGTTCATTTGTTTGTTTGTTTTATCTAGAGAGAAAAAAGATTAACACCCAAACATTTTCTCAAATCCTAAGAGGCTTTACTTAAAATATTTTTTGGAGGGAATAACTATATCCATTAGTATCTTTCTACTTTAATTATTAAAAAATATTTTAGAGTCAAGCCAGTTAAGAAATTATTTTAATATCTGGCTGTTGACAATAAAAACAGACATTTAAATTTATATATTTGGCTAATTTGGCTTTTTCATTTATTTTTTAACTCTTAAAATCCCCATCTCTCTTACCTTTGCATGCTTTCTGATAAATTCAACAGAAACAGGGACCATTCTGTCAAACAAACCCATTATAAATTCCTTCTGCATAGTGTTGATTGTGGCAGGTAAGAGATTTAGCCAAGATATCATCAGTGGTCTCCAGCCTAACATGTGAGGCTCCATGTAAATCATACCACATCTGGAAACCTGAAAAAGCAATAAATGTTTATCATCCAGGTAATGCTTATAAAAGAAATATGACTTGGTACATCTGTTTCTTATAACCTTCAGAAAACTCTCAGGAAAAAAAACAAACCTTAATTTTATATAGTTTTATTATCTAAATTTTTATATATGACTTTACCAAATGGTTGTAGACAAAGAGGAAAATAATGCCTGACTCTTAAATTTGTCAAGGTATGTGAATGGCTATGACTCCTCTTGGAGAATCACACAGATTGCTGTTAAAATAAATTCCACTAATATTTTTTATTTAAAGTCAAAGTTACCCCGTAATAAAAGCATTTATAACATTTTAAGTTTGTAAGCAGATGTCAAAATTGAGAACTTACAGTGGCAGGAGAAGCAACTTCCAAATCCATTGGTTCAAAAATAAGATTCATTTGTGCTGACATTTGAATAATCTCCCCACTCATCAGACATAGCTTTTTGTTGTCATCCAGCACAGTGTTCATATTCTCAATCCATACTGCATCTACTGGTCCATCAAAAATTAACCATTTCCTATCTGGTGTCTGGTTTATGCATACAGTAGATACAGGGCAAAAATGTAATAATGATAATGAAACAGTTCGATAATATTCTAAAATTTAAAATGTAACTCTCTTCAAATTAATTTCACCATGAAAATGTAAAGATACCTTTTGAATAAAGTATATACTTATGTGTGAATATAGATATAGATAAATAAAGTTATAGATAGATATATAGATATAGTCAGTAAAGAAGCCTATATATGCCATGGACAAGACACAGTATAACATCTTTTCTTAAGATTTCATCTTTTCTAATGTTTCTAAACTCATATTTAACATGTTTTTAAAAGTATATGTTAAAAACATAAAATTGCCAGGGAAAACAGAATTTTCATTTGGATTGTCTGACTCTATATAGTATTGTGTTCATATAGATTAATTATCTTATGTGCAAAGTCAAATATTTGTTCCCTCCACTGAATGAATCCACAATACACATGTACATATCCCTCTGGGGTTGAATTCCTTCATGATAGTATAGAACATTAATGTTAATATAGCATTCACAGTCCCACAATGATAAATATGAAAATATTTACACATTGTCTGGAATACAGTAAATGCTTAACAAATCTTAAGGAGTGGCCAGGTCTTAGCTGGCAAATGCAAAAATGAATCCTCTTTTCCAGATCCTTCTGAATCGGCCCTTTTATGTACAGAGATGATGCCTTGGTTCACTTTCAGCAAGTGTAAATTTGAGCTGAGTGTTGAACACTTAGAATTCATCTGAACACACCCTCAGTACCTATGGCCAACTGCACTGATCTATGAGGCAGTGGGCCTGTCATAGGCTCAGGCCACCACACAGTCACGGCCAGTTCTGGCCGTGTTCAGGAAGCAAGGAAAAGCCCAACCCTCACAAATCAACTTTCTCTTTCCCTGTTGGTTTCCCATTGCTGTTCATTTTCACTTTGTGGAACACTGCCTTGTAATAACAAGATGTTGGAATTTGCAATCTGAAGGACCTCACTTTTTTTTTTAATTAAGTTTATTGAGGTAACATTGGTTAATATAATTATATAATTTTTAGGTGTATATTATCATTTGACATTTAAATATTCTATTGTGTGTTTACCACCCCAATTCCAGTTTCCTTCGGTTACCATATATTTAACCCCCTTTACCCACTTCACCCTCCCCCTAAACCCTATATTTGACCCCCTTTACCTTGTCTACCTCCCCACTATCTCCCTACTTCCTCCCGTATCCCACTAGTAACCACTAGTGTATAGTCCATATCCATGTGTCTCTGTTTGTTTGACCTGGTCTTTTGTTGCTTTTAGGTTTATTTCCCACATATAAGTGATATTATGTGATTTTCAACTTTTTCTGTCTGGCTTATTTTGCTTAGCATGCTCATCTCAAGGTCCATCCATGTTGTCACAAATGGCAGTATTTTATTTCTTCTTATGGCTGAGTAATATTCCATTGTACATATGTACCTCAGCTTCTTTAGCCAATCATCTATCGTGGACACTTTTGTTGCTTCCAGGTCCTGGCCACTGTGAATAATGCTGCTATGAACATCAGTGTGAAAATATCTTTTTGTATATGGGTTTTCAAGTCTTTGGGGTAAATACCCAGTAGAGGGTTTGCTGGATCATATGGTAGATCAATTCTCAGTTTTTTGAGAAATCTCCATACTGTTTTCCATAGTGGTTGTACCAATTTTTAGTCCCACCAGCAGTGTACAAGGGTTCCTCTTTCTCCTCATCCTCTCCAACATTTGTTATTACTTGTCCTGTTGATTATAACTATTCTAACAGGTGTGAGATGGTATCTCATTGTGGTTTTGATTTTCATTTCCCTAATAACTAGCAATGTTGAGCATCTTTTCATATATTTGTTGGCCATTTGTATGTTGTCTAATGAGAAGGCTGTGTTCAAGGACCTCACTTTTAGTTAGGCTCAGTAGTTATGGGATACAGCTTCCTAGAAAATGTAATGTAAGCTAAGGAACTGCGTGTAAAATGGAATATATCTCACGATTATTTCTGTATGAATAATGTAACTGCATAAGTTATCCAGAGACTTTACATGTTAATCTGGGCCTGAGAGCATCCACTGTGATAAGAGGACCTGAGAAGTTACATCGATAGTCCCAGATCTCTGTCTGTCTGCCTCACCTGTGCCTCAGGATTACTTTTATTTTTGAAATTAGTAGTAAAACCTGCTACTGGGCAATATCTCTGCCCCATGAGAGTCTATCCTTATGTTACTCATTGCCCAAGGTCCTTTAGCCAATATGAGCAGAGCTGAGATTTGAGGTTTTTCTGTTATCACACTGACTCATGAGTCATGTTTAGCTGGGTCCTCAAGTGGGTAAAAAGCACCAAATTTAGGAGGTATGTTAGTGAGAATAAAGAAAACGTTTGATTTAATTATTGATTTTTAAAAAATAAATGTTGCTAGCCTAGGCCCCTTTTCCTTTAAGACCAGCCTCAGCAAGCTGTCTCCCATATGATCACACTCCATGGATAGTCCCCTAACATACTGCAACCAAGTAACCAGTTATTGATCTGTAATCTCTTTTTGAAGAATGAGCAACAGACACTCATCAGAATAAACAGAATAAGCTGGAAGTAAGCACCTGCTTTCATTCACAGTAGTCAACATCGGCATATTCCTTAACTTTTCTGCTCTCCATAGGCAGTCCCTTCTTTTCCCTAACACACTAGAGGGAAAGTGTTGGAACTTTAAAACACTGTTTTGCAAAGGTCTGCAATTTCTTCTCTAAACATTGCAGTAAACCTAACAGTGGCTGTGACAATGACAGCAGCCCTGCAGCAAGGCGAAGAAAGAACATTACTAAAGGAGCAAAAGGATCATGTTATTCCTGGATTGTTTAGCCTGAATAAAGAGAACCAGAAATCTTCTCTGCTGCCCTTTTCCCTCCTGCCCTCTTTCCTGTGCACACCAGAGCAAAGGCACTTGCCCCCAGGGCCTCTGGCATTTTTGTAGGTGCCAACAAGGTTCTTCACAGAAACACTGCCAGACTATCCATTGATGTGTTTTTAAGTAAATATCTTGAGATAGAAACAAATGTTTCTTTGAAACAACTGAAAAAGTCAGAAATTAGTGAGAAAGAAATATCATAGTCTCTCTAAAATGCTTGAAAAAGTGTTAGTACTTACCACAGAAGAAGCAAATGCACGAAAACTGACAGCGAGGACACCATCAGACCACTCATGGGACACTAAATCAAACTGACCATACAGCTGACCCATGGTGACAGACTTAGGGTTTAAGACAGTAATTTGAACCTTGTTTTCTTCCATTAACCCCTTAATGAAAAAAATTAATAATCAATTAATCATTTATTTAGAAGATTACTGTCTTTATTCATAGAAAATATGATTGTGAATGTTGAAAATCCTAGAGATTCATTAAAAAAAAAAAACTACCAGAAGTAAGGAGTGAATTTAACAAGGGTCCAGCATTTAAAGTCAACATATAAAGATTAATTGTATTTTCCATATGATGGCAATAAACAATTAAAAAATAAAAATTTTAAAATATCATATTACAATAGTATTTAAAAACTCATACTTAGGAATAAATTAGCAAATGTCATACAAAATCTATAAATCTAAAACTACAAAATGGGAATTAGCAATTTTTTTGGTAAAGGGTCAGGTAGTAAATAATGATAGATTTTGCAGTTTACATATTATAATCTAAATATAGGGAAATATGTGCCATTCTTACAGAATGGAAATTAATACTAATAATTTGTCAGTTTCAAGCAGAACCCTGAAAACTGGTATATGGATTATTACAAGATGTGTTAATACCTTTGGGGCAAAGCCTTTTTATTTTTTGTTTTTAATTAATAGATTTTACTTTTTAAGAGTAGTTTTAGGTTTAGAAAAAAATTCAGCAGAAAACACAGAGATTCACATATATTTACTCTCCACCCCACCCTCCTCTACTATTAAGGCCTTGCATTGGTGTAGCACATTGTTATAATTGATGAACTGATGTTGATTTATTATTATTATTATTTTTTTATTATTATTATTGTTTTATTATTATTATTATTATTATTATTATTAAACTAAATTCTATGGTTTACATCAGCGTTCATTCTTTGTATTGTACAGTTCTATGGGTTTTGCCAAATGCATAATAAAGGCATCTATCCACCATTTCAATATCATATAGAATAGTTTCATTGCCCTAAAAATCCCCTGTGCTCTACCTATTTATAAGAATTTCTTTATATATATATGTATGTATGTATGTATGTATGTATGTATGTATGTATATGTATATATATAGCAAAACAACAGGTTCGACTCTTCTCAAAACTGCCTTCTGTCTGCCACCCCAGAGAGCCTGGAACACAAACTAACAAACTAAAGAAAGGATGTAGTAATAATAATATTAAGCAGCAAAACCACCATAAGGTCTTGCTTTCTTGTTGTGTCTTCCTAAATTCAGAAGTGAGGGAAAGCTCTGTCATCTTTTTAGTCAGAATAAAGTTGATGCCATCAAAGCAAGGTTTTTGTCCTAAATGCAGCAAGCCTTGCGTGAAGCTATAGCTTACATGCAGTGACTAAGGAGGCCTGCCCCATATAGATCACCACAATGTCACTCAGAATTTCCTGGTAATAAACCATTTTGGGCTTTACAACTGAACCAGAATACATGCTCATACCTTTATCTTTTCACCTTTGAGTGGTATCATGTTTGGCTCTTTTGAAACATATATTTTTTTATATAGTGAAAGCAAGTTGTCAATTTAACAATGAAGCAACAAAACAAAAAATACAAACAAGCAAAAACCAAGAAAAGGAAGGTAGGATGGCAGAACAGCAGGAAGGGTAAAGGGAAGGGAAAATATGGAAAGAAAGGAAACAGCATGAAAGCATAAAAGCAGAGGAAACAAACAACAGAAATAAGTAGAATATCAGTATGTATGATAAAAAATTAAAATGAATTTAAATTCCCCTATGTAAAGATAAAGACCATCAAACTGGAGAAATGAAAGTAAGATTATTTCTCTACAGAAAGTAAATTACAGTGACACCAAGATTACAATTAAAGATATGGGCAAATATATGTGCATGGAGAAATCAGGGGCTGCAACATTGAAATTAGATGCAGGGGATGCAAGGAAAATTTTGGAACAGGTACATAATTTTATATTAGTTGAAGGGGAGACTCCACAGTGAACATGTAATGATCACAGATCCCATATAGGCTACAAACACTGAAATATGTGAAGCAAAAACTATTCAAAACACAAACAGTAGTCAGAAATACAATATTAGTTGAAGAATTTAAAAATCTCAAGACCAGGTGCTATAGGCATAAAAAGTAAAAAATAAAAAATAAGGGATTGTAAACTGACAAGGTCCTTGCAATCCATGAGGTCAATCAAGGGTTGCCTCACCTAAAAAATTAATAACTAAATGAGTAAATGAATGAATGAATGAATAAACAAACAAACAAGCAAGCAAACAAACAAACAAACAAATAAATAAATAAAAAGAAAACAGCCTCATTCTTTTAACACATCAAAGTAGACCAAACTGTGATGTGCCGAACAGGAATTTTGAATAATATAATACTCCTTTTTTATTATATATGTACCTATACATATGTTATATAATATATGCAGAAACACACAGACGCTTAAATTCAATATCTCTAGCAGCCAGTAACAGAAGTTTGTATTACAAATCTAAATACCCAGAAAATAAAAAAAAAGTGCTCTCCTGAAAGTATAAACACAAGACTGTCACGTTTTTCATCTCTCCAAACTTTTTCTACAGTGAAGATGTGTTACCTTTATAATTAAACATGTTTTAAATCAAAATAAGATATTGAGAAGCAAATATATGGCATACTCTTTAGATGTTGAACTTTCTTCCTACTTGCTTCACATCACTTTTCTACTTTTATTTTCTCTTTGACTCATTCTTTTCATGATTTTGAGTTGCTGCATTAAAGTATCTTTTAAAATGATCACCTGTCTTTCTTGCTCAAAACCAATTATACATAAATTAGTTCCTTAATAACACTTACCTTTTCACATATGTCATTTAGTGCTCCAGCTAAGACACGATAGGCACTGGTTTTTCCTCCAAATGGTTCTCCAACAATCATAAAACCATGACGCACAATCATCATTTCATATATTTGGAGAATCTTCTCCGAAAAGAAACTGGTCATTTGCAAATTCATGGCATCACAGTTGTCTTTGATAGCCAGCAGCAAATCATTGTAATCTGGCTTTGGCAATTTCACCCCAGGAAACAAATCTGAAGTAATTCCCTGATGATAGATGATTTGTGGATTTATATATTTATACATTCTCTCTCTCTCTCTCTCTCTCTATATATATATATATATATATCTATATCTAGATATAGAGATATATATCTCTCTCTATATATATCTCTATATCTAGATATAGAGATATATATATACACACATATACATCAATACATACATGTTTATATATGCACACACACACAACATGATAAAATTTTTCTCATCCTCATATTTAGTATTGATGAAAACAGTCATTAAATAATAATAGTTCAACAGTATTTTAACAACCATATAGAGGTATAATTAACATACAATAAACTGTATATATTCAAAGTGTACAATTTGTTAAGCGAAACAATCAAGTCAGTCCAGATAATCAACAGGTCTATCAATCCCCAAAGCTTCCTGTGATGTTTGTAATCCTCTTTCCCTCCTTTCCTTGTTGTCTCCCACCTCCATTCCCAGGTGACGAATGATTTGTTTTCTGTTACTATTTTTATATGCATTGTCTAGAATTTAATATAGATAAAATTACACACTGTGTAGTACTTATTTTTGTCTGGCTTCTTTCACCTGGCATAAAGATCTGCAGATTCACACATGTCTCAGCTCATGGCTACAGTCCATTATATTGAAATGCCACAGTTTTTAAATCCATTCTCCCATTGATGGATGTTTTTATTGTTTCCAGTTTGGGGCTATTACAAATGAAGCTGCTATGAATATTTGTGTAGAAGTCTTTTTACGGACAAATGTTTTTGTTTATCTTGGGTGAATACAGAGTGGAATACCTGAATAATATGGTGGGTGTGTGTTTAACATTTTAAGAAATTGCCTGCTTTCTAAAATGGTTGTAGTATTTTACATTACACCAGGAGTATAAGAGATTTCAATATTTGGTATGAGCAGTCTTTTTAATTTGAGCCATACAAATAGGTATATATAATAGTATCCTATTGTGGCTTCACTTTGCATTTCCCAATGATCAACATTTTTGCATGTGCTTATTTGTCATTCGTATACCTTCTTGAGAAAAGTACCTGTTCAAATCTTTTGCCTATTTTTAATGGGTTTATTTTCTCAATGATGTTTTGACCATTCTTTAAATATTATTCTCACAAGTTCATATATCTAATTTGCAAATATATTTTTCCTCATCTGCAACTTGTTTCCATTCTCTTACTAATGTCTTTCAAAGAGTGATTTTTAAATTTTTGATGAATCTATTTTATCGATTTATTGTTTTATGCCTTTGTGCTTTTGGTTTCGTATTTGAGAAATTTTGCCTAGCTCAAAGTCACAAGGGATTTCTCCTGTTCTTTTCTAGAAAGTTTATAGTTTTACAGTATGTTTAAACTAAATAGTTAGAGAATGAACACTGTCTGATTTAAGGCTGATTATAAAGACAGTGTCATATTGGTATATAGACAGACAAATATATCAATGGAATGGAATAGTGAGTCTAGAAATGGACCTACATAAATTTGAACAACTCATTCTCAACAAAAGCATGAAGGCAATACAGTAGATAAAAGATAATAAGTAAGTCTTCAACAAGTGATTCTAGAATACCTGGATTTGCCAAAACAATGAACTTCAATCCATATCTCATACCATATACAAAAAATAGTTCAAAGGTATTTTAATCATTGTAGTAGGTAGGATTTTAATCTGCTAATGTCCCTCAAAAATTCATGTTCACCTAGAGCCTCAGAACGTGACCTTATTTGTAAAAATGATCTTTGCAGATATAATTAGATAAGTTAAAATAAGGTCATACTGGGCCCTAAATACAATGATCGGCATCTTTATACAGAAGGAGAGAAAGATTGAGACACAAAGACACCTGGGCAGAAGGCCATGTAATGATGGAGGCGGAGACTGGAGTGATGGCAAGCCAAGCCAAGGAATGTCAAGGATTGCCAGTAACCACCAGAAGCTAAGAGGCAAGGAGGGATTCTTTCCTAGAGGCTTCAGAGGAAATCAGCACTTTGATTTCAGACTTCTATCCTCCAAAACTGTGACAGTATAAATTTGTGTTGTCTTAAGCCACCAATTTGTGGAACTTTGTTATGGAGTCTTTAAGAGACAAATACAATCATATAATGTATGATTTAAAAGAATTATAATTCTTTATTTAGTATATATAATTCCATATATAAAGTTAAGTGCAAGCTCTAAGAAACATTCCCTTATAAACTGCTAAGGCTATTTTGTAAGCATATAGAAGAATCCTATGTGAGAAATGTGACTATTTTTTTTACTTTGAAGGTAAAAGTGAAAATTTAGATGAGCTTAATGTGCAAGCATACAGTTGAGCTATATTTTAGAATTTACAAATTTCAAGTTTAATTACTCCTAAATTTAATTATTTAAATGCTGTCATGGAGAAACTATCCCAGTTCATCAAAGTACTAAGTTTCCTTGGGACAAAAGAGAGAAGCATGCATACCTAAAGAAGTGATTACCATATCTCCAGCAACCATCTGACACCATGTAATGTTATTACATTATTGACTATATTCCCTGTGCTGTATACTCCATGACTTACTTGTTTATACCTGGAAATGTAAACCTCTTATTTGAACTGCACATTTTCCCCCCTTTTTTGATTTTTCAATTTTTAAAAATGACATTCAATATTATTTTATATTAGTTTGGGGTGTACAGCATAGTGGTTAGACATTTATATAATTTATAAAGTGATTCCCCCCAATTATTCTATTAGCTACCTGTCACTATATATAGGTATTATCACTGTCTATATTCCCTATGCTTTACATCTCCAAGACTATTTTGTTAGTGTTTTCTAAATTAAAAAAAAAAAAAACAACAAAAAACTTCTCAAATTCTTTCTATTTTTTTTATGGTTAAATTTAAAAAAGCAGACATCTTCAGAACACATTTGGTATTCAGTAGTTCTCAACCAAGATCAGTTCCCTGCACTCTCCTGCCAGGCAAAGTTGGAAATATGCAGAGTTGTCCTGGCTGTCACAATGGAAGAGGTCTATAAACACTGGGAGTAGAGGGAAGCAGGGATGCCAAGTGTTCTGCAGTATAAGGGACAGTCTCTCACAAGAAGTAATTGTCCTAATTGAAAATACTGTTCAATAAATGTGTACTGAATGAATGCACAACCGCAGGAGAATACAGGCGTATTTATTATAAAAATAAATTTAGCTTCACTCCCACAAAACTTTAGAAGGGAAATGTATATACATTCCTTGTAGCTTTGCTCTATAAAATATTTGCACTGCCAGCTCTAAATACTAAGGAAAACTCCTTTCAGAATGATGCAACATGGTTGCTATGGACAGCTAACAGCGCTGGAGCACACTACAGTGGCAGTGTCACTTCTCCTTCTTCCCGTGGCAGCCAAAATGACTTCAGTCCTTACTCATTAGAAGTTAACTGTCTGTACTTCAAGGAAGTATGTTAGTGTAACATCTAATATTTGTCAGGGGCCCAATTTCCCCCTGATTTATTCTATATGAGAGAGGGAAAAGGAAAAGAATGACAGCAAATGATAACATGGAAACTTTAAACATCATTCAAATACTTCTTTTCAATTATTCATAATCTTATCTCAAAATATGAAAAGATTATTGAAATTAGTTCTTTTCTTAAGCTATCCTAAAAAAAAAAAACAATTTCGTAAAAGCCAATACCTTTTTTAAAGAAATTAAGCTTATTCATTCTTTTGTTTCTTTAATCATTAATTTAACACTTACCCTATACCTATTCTGTGCAAGACATTCAGTGTTGTGTTAGACTGATTACTTTCTTCACGAAGCCTACATTCTAGTGTAATTTATAAGCAAACGTATTTTGTAACTTTTGTGTTCTCATTATATTCTGAAGTAAAAGAAAACGTACTACTTTAAAACCTCAAGTTGTTGAAAGTCATCTGAAGCAACAAAGCTAGCTAAACACACTTCAAATAAAACATGGAATGATCTGTTTCTCTGTGTCATATCATTGTTTTCTACAGTGGAAGTTTCTCCTAGTGAGTTGCAAATGTAGACATTTGATAAATACATTATTATAAGAGTTTTGATATCTTAGAATAATAAATGTTCTTACCTCAAAGAGAGGTAAATCATGGGCCAAAAATTTTGGCAGATTTACATCTATAATAGATCTAAGCAGCAAAATTTCTTCATTTTCATTTGGATACTTCAGCTGAAAGAAAACATACTCATGATGATATCTGCATCTACATGCTCACATACACACACAAGCACACAGGCCCTAGAGATAATTTAGTTCCATGCAAAACTGTTGCTTTTATTTATTTTCATTTAATTAGATTATTATCAGTCCTAGAAATGGACACTTATACTTGTTACATTCTCTGCTAGTTCATCATGAAAACCTAGGTTGAAATAACTACTTTTCCACAGATGCTAAAAAGCCATGGGCCATGAATTCAGTGTAAGTTGGGAGCTGCCTCTATTTTCCCTCTATTTTGGGTAAGAGTTTGCTTGTCTTGTACATTCAAGTCTAGCAGTGGGTTGGTTAAGTGAAAATAATCATTAAAAGTGGGCAATCATTTTTAAAATATGTATTTAAATTTAAAACATATAAACATTCACTTATTTGCCCATATTTTTATGCATTGGCCTTTTCTCTGAGTGTAGAGTTCTTTACCATTTTTCTTGCAAAAAAAAAAAAAAACAAATCAATAATGCCTCATCTGTTTTGTCTAGTTTTGTGGAGTTCTGGTTTACTTTGTTTTTTAAAGGGGATAATGCTCTTCAAAGATACTTGTGAGATAATCTAAGTGCAGCATCCTTATCAATTATTAAGGTTTTTTTTTCAGTCTTCTGTACTTCTCTTATCCATACCATATTCAAATTCAATTTTTTATCATTCTACCTTACTGAATCTTTCTTAAACAATGAACTTAGTTTTCATAAAAACAAAACACTTTTTTCTTGTTTATCATCAATTTCCTCAGCATTTAATTAAATGACATAATAATAATAACATTTCTGACTGACTTCAGAAAGTTTCAGGAACAAGCAAACATTCCAGGTAAGGAGAATAGCTCATCTAATATAAGGTGGAAGGGCAGAGCATCATGCTGCCTGCTAGCTGCATGCACAGTATGAGAGGGTATCACTGTGTTTCAGAGTGCAGACAGTTGGCTAATGTACTAAGTCACTTAAGTAGAAGGTGTTTCAGAAAACTTATATTCAATTCCAAAACATCTGTGGTAAACCCAAAGTTTACTAAAAATCTGACCTTGCTCATGTCCATAGTAAGGTTCACATAATTCACAAAAAGTTAGAACTTGGAATTCTTTCTCTCAACTTTAATATTTTACTCAGCATATCACATGTAACTTTTCCTTTTGTCATGCATTTAATTTTCCAGAACTCTCTTTCTTGTCTCTAAACTCTTTCTGCCTAGTAAATTCCATGTTTCTACTTAACTGGCTTTAACCGTATAATGTCAGCAACGTCCGGCAGTTAAGTTCAGCTGTCTCTGAAGCTCCAGAGCTCCCAATGCCAAAGCTAGCCCTGCTATTTGAACTTTGTCTCTGGGTCAGTCTAACCACACATAAATTAGGAAGTGTCAAAGTTTATTTTGTTATCTGAGAGGTTATTATTTTAAAACAAATGTTTACATTGTTTCTTGATATAATAGAAACAATCTTCAAAATATTTAATGCAACACATTCAACAATTCTGAATTAGCTTTTGACAAAAAACAATAGGATTCATTTGCAGGATTCATTTGCTGCATAACTTTAATAACTCAATTCCATAGTCAAGATGTCAGTGATGACATAAACTAGGACATGCATTATCTTTCCCATTATCTGACCAAAATGTAATCATAACATGCCAGGTTAATACAAATTGTTGCTTCTAGTTGCATTTGTTTATTGCAAAAAAAAAAAAAAACACACAAAAAAAAACAAAACCAGTGACATGTTAGGATAATATGAAATAGAATATCACCTCTACAAATCAGAATTCTTGGTAACATTATTATAGAAGATAAAAATGCATGCCAATGTTTTTAATCAAGGAAGATATATTTTAACACCTTTATCTTCTACAAATCATGAACGTGGAAATTTTATAAACCCCAAGGTTATATTTTGCATTTTGCTATTACCTATAGCCTATCTTGCTTGTTTTCATAAAGAACTAATATACAGTTATATTTTATGGTTCTACAAAATATTTCCAATGAAAAGTTACCCAAGTCTTAAAACAATTGTTTTTCATCTATATAGTTATGACTTATACTATTTAAAAATGTAAATATATATTGAGAATTTATTACTGCTTGTCTAGTTATCTGCAACTATGTAATTATATTAAGTGACATGCTTAGGGACCTTTGTATGTATTTATTATTTCTTTTAAAGCTGTGCATGTTCATGTAGACTAAAAGCCTTCAAAGTATTTATCAGCAATAAGGAACTTTATTCCTTGGTAGTACTTACTTTCATATATTTAAAATTATGGAACAGAACTCAAATCACTAAGAATTACATGTCTAAGGTTTTACAAATCATAATATTTTCTTTTTTACATGTGCAAATAACCAATAATTGAAGTTTTTTTCAGTTGATGAAACCAATTAGTTACTGTTATTCTCTAAAGAGACGTGGTCCTGAGATTTACAAATAGGAAATTTATGAGTAAAAAACAACTGAGTTCTCTACCTTTAGGTTCCCAGCAGCAGTAAGCACTGACTTCACAGCTCTCATTCCATAGTCATAGTGATGCTGTGATGACAATTGTTCTGAACACAAGCGATAAGTAGCCACAATTTTTATCGACAGTGGCCGAGCTGTGACAAACCCACAAGAATACAGGACTATTTCGGCAATCATGGCATAGTCGGGCACCATCATTGCTACTGTGCGAAAGAGAGCCTATGAGAGTGAAAAAAAATGTGCTTTTAAACAGGCCATTATAAAATGAACAGGACAAACAGAGACTCATGGTCCTGGACAATAGACTAGTGGTTACAGAGGGTCGGGGGGAGGTGGGAAGGTAGACAGGGTAAAGGGAGTCAAATATGTGGTGACAGATAGAAATCTAACTATGGGAAGTGAACACACAATGTAAATATATATATGCCTTACTGTTAAAGTGTATGGCTAAAACATTGGATTTTGTTAACCAATGTCACCATAACAAACAAATAAATGAATGAATAAATAGGCCATTTAAAAAATAACTCTACTTTTAATTTCACAACATGGTATAATTTTATAACTTTTTAGTAATATTATTAAATTACAGTGCCCAAATCATATAAAGCTTCTTTTTTTCTGTGGTACATATATACAATGAAATATTAGCCATAAGAAAAGATGAAATACTGTCATTTGCAACAACATGGATGGACCTCAAGATAATCCTGCTAAGCGAAATAAGCCAGACAGAATAAGTTGGAATAAGTAAGATATCACTTACATGTGAAATATAAATTTAAAGCAACAAATAAATAGAACAAACAAATAGAGACTCATGGACATGGACAATAGACTACTGGTTACCAGAGGGTAGTGGGGAGAGGGAAGGTAGATGGGGTAAAAGGGATCAAATACGTAGTGACAGAAAGAAATCTAACTATGGGTGGTGAACACACAATGCAACATATATATATATATATATATATATATATATATATATATATGTGTGTGTATATATATATATACACACATATATATATATGTGTGTGTGTGTGTGTGTGTGTATGTATAAATATATACACATATATATATGCTGTACTGTTAAACTGTACACTTGAAACTTACTGAATTTCGTTAACCAATGTCACCATGATAAAAAATAAATAAATTTTAAAAAATTGGCTTCTTGTTATTGTTATATAGTAAATTTATCATTAACTTTTTATATAGATCTTTTTCTTTAAATTATGTTTTAAAAACACCTTCAAATTTCTACCATATTTAGCTCTTTGGGGAATTATTAATTCACATAAATGTTAAAGTGCTAATTAAATTCTATTATTCTGGGGGAGTGACATGTTACAGGGAAATAGCATTAGACTGTGCAGAGATGTCCAAAGCTGGGCTTCTCATCTGGACTGACGAGAAAGTGGCTGGTATTGGGAGGCTGGGCTCCAAGTGAGCCTCTCTAGGTATTTAGTTAATTGTATAATTTGGGGTTAATCAGATAATCCACAATAACAAGATTACATTAGATATAAGGCATATTATTTGAGATATTATTAAACTTTTTTGAGTCTGCAGTCACTATGTCAATCTTTCACCTAGCAAAATAAAGGGGAAAAACTGGAAGTAAAATATGGATGATAATTATTATAGATAAATCAAAATCATAGAGATTTTTTTCTCATGGTATTTTAAATATTGTGGGACAAATAAATGTCACATCACAGAAAACTGAATAGATTTTTAAAAAATAAATAAAATTTAAGTTTAGAATGTTGGTATGTGTCAGGATTTACCTCAATAGTTCATGCATTAAAACATGACATTCTTGTACTAGAGAGAAAACAATATTCTAGAAAAATGACAATAGTATTCAGATAACGAATGACAATCATAATGAATAACAATTATATTCAGATAGTTTGCAAATGCCTTCTGGGAATTAGTTGAAATACCAAAAAACCCAAGGCAGATAGAAAATAAGAACATCTTGCTTAAGTGATATGTTATGTCTCTTCTAAGTTGAGAACAAATAAAAGATTACATCAAGCAAGATTCTTCTATTGTGTTATGTTAATTACTAGCTAGAGGCCTTAGTTCTATTTTATCAATAGTTACTATTAAAGAAAGGAAGAAATAAAACGTTAAAAATATATAGCTTGAACAAACAAAAATTTTGGAAAAAATAATGCAAGAGAATTACTATACAGATGATACCTCTTTAAACGTCTTTAAAAGGGTAGGTTCTCAACTACTATTTTTTCTTTTTTAACGAATAAAAGAGAGAATGAATGAATTAACATAACAAATCAGTCAGTCAATGCGTGACTAGGCGAGAGTAAAATGGTCTTTCTACAACAGTACAAATTGCTCCTAGGTTGGGGCCAAGGTCCAGGTCTGTGTGTTGTTGGTTTTACTTTGCATGATTAATAATGGGTTGTGGAACACTATCAAACAGACATATGTATATCTCTGGCCAGGAGGAAAAAAAATGGAGCAAGCTCAATAGGCTATCATGATGTTCCATTTAATAGAATTCCTCTACCAAAGATTTAATACTGATTCTTATTTATCACAGAGAAAAGCATCTGATCAAAATATTTTTTATGCCTAAATGTTATGGTGGTGGATGTTCTAATTCAAGACTTATGTGAATAGGATCCCTGGGTTTTGGTAACTGGCTGAATCACCAGATGAAGAGAGGGACTTCAAGGGTGACTGAAGACTGGTAGCAATACTTCCTGGGTCTCAGCAGGGGTTTCTTTTCATTTCTAAGAAATCTGTAACTCATTTCAGACCAAGACTTTTTAAAAAAATTGTTAGGCATTTCCATATATACTTAAAAACAGATGTTCTACAGCAGTTCTAACTAAGAAGACTGCACAATAAGAGGAATTTTTAAAAAGCTATTCAAATTAATAGACACTTTGGCCTAAAGTAGAAGGAAAATACAGTCCTCCGAGAACCACAAGGTGAATATTTTGACACTGTTTCAACCTGCACAGTAAATAAAACCATAGAAGTGTCAGCAAGGCCATTAACAAACTCAGTCAATAATGGTCCCAGCTTTTTATGATTAGCTACTCACAGATTTTTGACTTTACAAATATTTATAGATACACATTGATCCTACTGAATGAAAGAAAAATATAAATGAGTAAATAAAAGAACTACAAAAAAAGAGCTTTCCAAATGTAAGTCACACTGAAAAGTTGCAAAATGCTTCTTGGATAAAGAGGATTTACCAGTTTTTATTTTTTAATCATACGTTCCCCCTTACTGAGGCAAAGTACTAAAACATCTAACCTATAAAAGTGCATGAAATGGAAAGGAAAAAAAGCATTTGTCAGTAATTAGTTGTATCAAAAGTCTTTTTTAGTGGAAATGAAAATTCTTCATCTAGTGTATGAAGCTGTCAGCCTAAGCACATGAATAGTGGAAGGAATGCAGTATTTAGTCAGAAGACTTGGTTTTAGAGCTACAACTGCAACTGCATTATTCTTTAACATTGTTCTCTATATACCAGCCATAAACATGCAATTCAACAGAAAATATATGAAATGTTTAACAAAGATATGAGGAAAATGTCATATTTCACTAATAATTAAAGTTTCATTTTTAAAGTGAAGATTCTAGTCTATTCAATTAGCAAAATGTTTTGTTATTTTTACAAAAAAATAAAATAAAATAGTGCTAGGCATTCATGAGAACTGAGAATTGATGTGGATGTAAATTGTTTTAACCCATCAGAAAACAATTTAGCGACATAGCCCTTGGTCCTATGACTCTTATATAAGGAAATATTTTAAAATAGAGAACGGTCTTAAGTAAAAACTGCCCATTGCAATATTGTTTATAATGCAGGAAAACCAAAAGCAACCTAAAGGTCCAACAGAAAGACATAGTTCAGTAAATTTATTTACAGAATTACATTTATAAAGATAGGAAAATGCTCATGTGATAAACTTGACAAAACACCTAGTACACACATTTGTCTGATTTCAGCATTTAAAATTGACACTTTAAAAGGCATTTAAAATTGGGGGATATAATCTAGCAATCATTAGAATGGATAGGTGTCTTTTTATTATTTCCTTTCTTTTCTAATTTTCTATAATTACCACAACTTTTTAAATATAAGCTTTGTAAATTGCATGTGGTTAGCATATTTATTTTCTGAAGGTTCTCAAACCTTTAAAAATTATTTCCTAAAACAGTTTTCTAAAATATAACACCTAAAAGCAAATATTTTGGATAAAATTTAAGGATAGCATGTTCTTTGTTTTTCTATATAACTTTGTAAATTACAGAAAGGATATAAATGATATAATTGTCTCTTTCATACCTTCAGATTATCTGGCAGTTCTGATCGCCCAGCATACCCAGGGTTCATTGTTATAAAGACAGCACATGTGGGGTCAAGTTTTAGTTCAGTTCCTTCAAACACTAGTATCTCAGCACCTGCATTAATACCTATGGGCAATCAAGAATAAAATGAATTAGCAATTCCACATATAAATGTGACTTGTGCCATTCATTACCTCTCATACTTCTACTTTTTCACATAATGCAAAGACAAACTAGTCCATTACCTCTTTGGATGGTAAGAATTTGTTGAGCAACCACAGAAAGTACTTCCAAATCAATTCTATTAAATTCATCAAAGCAAGCCCAGGCTCCACAAGATAATAATCCCTGGGAGAAAACAGTAATGAAAATTTTCAATTTTTATCTGATTGAATATTGCACTGAAATGTTGCATTTTCACTTGATCTTTTCAAGAATTTAATATCCTATTAAAAAATTGCTATTCACCTTTATCTTAAAAAATGGCTCCCTCCCCCCAATTCAATATCAATATTCTTCATGAATAAAGAGTTTGACCAACTGGAAAATTTTCCAATTGATTTTTAAAGTTTTCTGTATATTTTTGGCATTGAGATGTATGCCTATAATTTCAAAGCCTTTCTAACTTTTTATTTACAAGTTGATTTTATTTGCTTTTTCCATAGAGACTCCATAGAGTAGGTTGTACTAATCCTATACATAAGATGACTTCTGTTGCCAACGAGACTGCTTTGTGGTCTGAGGACCTTAAAAGCCAATTAACATAGTTTGAGGCCCTAATCTGCAATCCTAACTCATAGCTCTCTCACAAATATGTGTCATTTGTTCACAAGGAAAGAAAGGAAAATCAAGCTTGAGTAGCTCAATTCAAATTCAGATTCGCTTTTTAAAAAATCAATTCAACAAATATTTGTTATACTTTCTATAGATTGTACATATACGTATGTGTGTTTCATTGAGTACCTGGTATGTGCCAGGCATGATGCTTGGCACTTTGCATATATCTTTTACGTAAGGAAATTAAGGCTGTATCATGTAAAACATTAACTAATCAGGACAAGTCCACACAGTTGCTACTGACTGAACTTGGATTTGAACAGTTCAGTCTACTAAAACATACTGGATTGAATATGAACTCTATACATATCAAAGAGTGTAAATTTATTATTTAGAGAAGATTCTGTGACTTTGATCTCTAAAAATACATGATATAATAAAAGGCTTAGATATCGCAGACACTAGAATGCTTATGAAGTCACATACTCAGTTTTACAGATTATAAGGCTCATTTTTAATAGAACGACTGATGTCTTCTTTATTTTGTACCCCCATTATTTAGCATGATACTAATACAAAGTGTCCACATAATAAATAACTACTTATTGATGAGAAAATTTAATACCACTCAGTATATACATCTGAATTAAAGCATTAAGAGTATCACATAGATTCAAAAATTGAGCACTACATACCAGACATTTCTTTAAGCTTAGTTTTCATAATGATTATCAACCTACACGTACAACCTCTTAAATTTTGCTAGTTCTTTCTTAAATAATCATTACAACAAGCTTATAGATAATTACAGAGAATGATTATAATGGTAATTGGTAATGGTAAATGGTAATTCAAGTGTTTTCTTGGTATTTTAGTCATAATTTTGACTTTTTAAAAACTCATATTCTAATTATTTCAATATCACAAATATAGATTTTTTTATATTTCAAGTTGGTTATAAAATGACCAGGCCATATTTCATCCAGGAACATATTTAGCTAGTTTACTATTTTGGGTAGAATTGGTATACTCTTTTTTGTTAGTTTGTTTATTTTTTTTAAATATTAACTTTCTCTGGAGAAATTTTGGAAAAGTAAGGATTAAGAATTTTTAAATGTACTTGAAAATTATAGAATAATAGAAATAAAACAAGCAGATAAATAATAGAACCCATAAACCCAAATAAAAAATTTGCACTCAATTGTACCACCAAACATTTTAAGGAATAACAGGCTGTAACAGCAAAGTGCTCAAATGACCAGCTGTTCATAGGTTTCTAGAAAGGGTCTTTACATCTTAATTTTCCCTTTTACAATCTTACAGTTAGTGTGATTCTGACTCAAAATAAGAAAAAAAAGGCACAATATGAATTTCAAGTTCAACAAAACAAATGAACTAAAATATGCCTATAAAAATAAATTATTGAATTATAACTTGTTAATAACAAGATCAATAAAGAAGTTTTCAGAGTTCCACAACTTTTACATGATGTAGTAGTTCTCAAATTTTTATCTGCTCCAGTGTCTTGAAAGGACAGTTCTCATTACTATCAGTAATACTGCACCATTACAGCAGGACTGGAAAGGGAGGTAGAGCTCCTTCCAAGATAAGCTTTTGCATATCCCACCTCTCAAGAATTGTCAAGATGGTGCTTTAATTTTAAACTTACTTAAACTACAATGTCTTTTACTTGCATTAAATTATGTTTCACTATAAATAAACTTCCTCCCTAAGCAGTTATCATATTGTTAAAAAATAAAAAAATAAAAAATAAAGGAGTATCAATTCAAACCTTAAAGAATTTTCCTAAAGCCAGATAATCCAGCCCATCAGAGCAGTTGAACACAACACATTGTTTGGCTACAGCTTTTGCCAAGTCTTTAGTAGTTTCAGTCTTTCCAGTGCCAGCTGGACCTTCAGGTGCTCCCCCAAGGTGCAGGTGAAGAGCTCCAAATAAGGTTCTGGAATAAAAGAAATTAACAATCTTTGTAGAATAATGTGATATTTTCATAGACAGCCTAAAAAAAAAAGGAAAAGTTTAAACTGAGAGCCAAATTTCTCACTTCATCAATAGTTTCTTCCTTCCCACTACTAGCCTCTGAAAATCTTTGTGCATTACTTTATCTGTTATTATATTTTACTTCTGTGTATGTGTGTGTATATGTATGCATGTGTGTGTGTGTATCTAAATTCACTTTTCACTTTTGAAATTCAATGCTGATTTCTAGTCAACATGGAGAATTTGGCTGACCCCAAATCACCCAACCCCCTTACTGCCAGTAAATAAAGACACTATATAAAATAAAACAAATAATAGCTTTTGAAGTATGCAGCCATTTTGAAATAATGAGAAGGAAATCACCAATGAAGAGGGAATGAAAAGTTGGAAAGGCAATTAGGTTCTAAAGCAATAGAGGTGCAGATTGTTATGGTATCTGCATAGTACAAGTGTGTATGCATCCACATAGAAACAGAAAAAAAAAAAAACCTTGAAACTGAACAAGGTGAGGAGCTGGAATGGATCCACCTATGTCAACCTAGAATGTTGTAATGTTTCTAAAGGGACTTAAAATTACTCCAGCAACCTATCAGAGAGAGACAAACAAGAGTCAACCACAGAAGAGACAGGAAGTTGACTCTTCATGCAGGGCCCAGTGAAACCCTACATTGTTCATGGAGGTGGGGCCAAAATCTCCATTACCCATGGGCACATGAACCCAAAGTGAAAAATTAATGTTAAAATTTTATTCTGGACCAGAGAAAACCCTAGAGCCTTCCTCGGAGTGAAATGTGAAACTGCTCCAGATGGACACCTCTACAGCTGAGAACATGCAAGACTGAAGGGTGAAATAACCCCCACTGAAATGAGCTCACAGTTTAAACTGGAGAGAGATCAAAGTGAAGAGTCTGACTTGCAGTGGCAAAGGCAAAGGTCTGGGAGTGTTACTACCTGCATGGTGCTCTGCCCTCTTTGGTATCTCAATGGTTTGTTCAATTAGATTTAAAATAAAAAGCAATAGACATCATAGATTTTAAGGAAAAAAAAAGAAAATAATTTCATAAAAGACAACTTGAAATACATGTAATAAAAATATAATTGTTAAACTTTTAAAATCTCAGCAAACATAAATAGTAGAATAAGCATAAAGAAACAGAGAATTATGCACTAGATGGTAAATCTGAGGAAATCATGAGGAAGATACAGAGATCTAATGTAAGAAAAGTTAAGAGACATAAAAGATAGAAGAAAATGGGGAAGGTAAAAATTTAAAGGCAGCAACTTAACATTTTCCAGAATTGAAGAAAGACATGAATCAAAAATGCCCCAAGTGGACAGATTAAAATCAGTCTCTATCTAGACACATTGTAGTGAACATCAACAACATAACATCTAACAGCAGTAGTGATAGAAGCCGAGAATATCATCATTGAAGAGCTGAAATAAAATTGCTGGTCATTGCAATTCTATATCTAGCTAATCTGTCATTTAATAATTGAGTGAGGAGCACCCCTCAAAAAAAAAAGAGGCATTTTTAGATAAAGATGTAGAGCTCGTTACTTATAGAGCCTCACTGAAACCATAACTAAAAGATGCTGTCTAGTAAGAAGAAAAATTAAGCCAGAAATAAGGCAAAGCAAAAAGAAGTAGTGAGCAAAGACAGTGATAAAATTTTTAGCCCTGGGGGAAAATGGGGCCAGTAAGAGAGATGTACTCTCACTGCTAGACAGATAGATGCATGTGTATCGTCTAGCCAGATCCCTGTCCCTCTGGAAGTGAGCTAGATTTGAGTCATGCTGAATTAGACCCTGTGCAGGAGGCCCGGCTAGGACCAGAGAAGGCCACAAGGAAAAGGTGTGTGTATGGTGGGCCTCAGATGGAGGCTGAAGCAAAGGTCACCAGCAGTCTGCCAGAGAAGGCATTTTCCACAGGAAGGAGAATCCCCTGAGAGATCTGACATCCCTGAGTTTCTGCCATCATTGAGGGCACTAAACAGGCAAGAGACAGTTGTCACACAAGAGACTTGACACATATAAATCCATCTCTTCCTTTACTTCTTTCTTCCATCGACCCTCAACACTGGAGGAGCCAATGATGCTATTGAGGGATGAATACAAAGGACTGGGATAAAAATGACACAAGATTGACTACATTTACCTTCACAAATGCAGGCCCTGAGCTTGAGTGAGGCTCAAACTGGGGAAGAAGGGAAGTTTTAAATTAAATAAAATAAATTAACTTTGATATTGGACCTAAAGGGACTTTTGATATCTGGGGAAAAAAACACTATTCATTAATATCTTTTGATTACTAACCAGAAAAATTAGGGAATCTACCTTAAATTTCATCCAGAAAGAATGGGGAAAAATATTTGATAGAACATGTTTAAAGAACACTGATAAGAAAGAATAAAATTGCTTTCTGCTTGCATCCTGAGACCAGTTTCATAAAAAAAGTAGTTAAACTAATATTTTTGGAAGAAAATGAATAAAAGGTTTAATTACTTAACAATAATTTGGAATGTGGATGATGAGAACTATGAGTTAAAGTAGTTCAAGTACTTTTATTATTCAGAAAGATGATAGAAAAAAATGCAACTGTCAAAACCTATGAGATATCCAATGGAGATACCGAGTGGGTGTGTGTGTAGTGAAAGCTTACAGGAGAGACTTTGGCTGGAGGTACAGATTTGGGAATCTGCTAACACCTAAGAATGAATGAGAACATTCAGGAATGAGAACATGAAACAAAACACCACATGAAAATAGAATTCCAGAAAATTCTGTGTTTCAGTGGAAGGAACAGGATGCCTCAAATGATCCAAAAGAAAGAGTCCAAAAGTTTCAAGAAGACAGGACATATGAAGAATGTAAAAAACAGCAATAGCTGACAATACTTGGAGCTCTAGACCTGAGAGGAAGAAGCCAGCAGAGAAAGAGACATTGAAGATCAAGTTGAATTAAGGGTCTAGGTAAAGAATATAGGACACATTTACTGCGTAGAAGGCAATTCAGTACTTTTTAAAAGAAATAAGTGGTCTAGGGATGAGTAAAAGTTATTTCCAATATATCCTTAAGTTACTGAGTATACCTGTAACATCTGTCAGTGAGTGGAGTAATAACCAGCCTAGGGGAATTGCCCAGGTATTCGTATCCATACCGTAAGCCAGCATTAATCATCTTTGTTTCTAAATGATTTTCCTAGGATAAATCAGATAAAATAAAGTTAGCTTAATAAAATTTTAAATAATATATTTCAAGATCTTTTATAAATAATAGTCTTATTGTGAACAACATCTTTAAAATTAACTTTTTAGACATTATTTAATTCAGTAGAAGAATTCAATATCTAATTTTGGGGGGTAACTAATTGAAGTCATTGGCTTCAACTTTTCTATAGAATATCTTTGGAAAATATATTTGTCTTTATCTCTCATATTTTCTTTTTTTACTTGCTAACACTTAATTTTGTTTTATTAAGGTATAACTGATGCACAGCATTATAGTAATTTCAGGTGTACAATGTGTTTGCATATAATTTAAATAGAAACTGAATTAAATCATGCTGCTAAATTTAAGTAGAAAAAATATTTATATATTGTGCATGTTGCTGTCCAATTTCCCCAACACCATTTCTTGAAGAGATTTCTCCTTCCTCATTGTATATTCTTGGCTCCTTAGCTATAAACTAATATATCCATGGGTTTATTTCTGAGCTATCCTGTTTCATTAATCTATGTATCTGTTTTTATATTGCTATTTTTGCCAATATCATACTGTTTTGATTACTATAACCTTTAAATATAATTTGAAGAGTGTGATGTCTCCAGCTTTGTTGTCCTTTCTCAAAATTATGTAGGTCATTCAGGGTCTTTTGTTGTTCTGTACCAATTTTGGAACCATTTGTTCTATTTCTGCAAAAATACTACTGGAATTTGATAGGGACTGCACTGAATCTGTAGATTGCTTTGAGTAGTATAGACATTTTGACAATGTTAATTCTTTCAATCCATCAGCATGAAATATTTGTCATTTATTTGTGTTTTCTTCAATTTATTTCAATATCTTATCATTTCAGTGTATAGATCTTTCACCTCTTTAGTTAAATTTATTCCCGGGTATTAAATTCTTTTTGATGCAATTATAAACGGGATTATTTTTTTAAATTTCTCTTTCCAATAGTTCATTATTCTCCTATATTTTCAATCATTTGTTCGATTTATTTTCACTATAGAGAGAGTATTGTCATTATTGCCATTTTATAGATACTTAAAGAAAGTAATTTACTCAAGTCATACATCTGATAAGGGGAGGATCTGGCATTTGAAATGATTCCACAGGCAGAAACTCTAACCACTATACACACTGCCTCTCATAGAAGTTTTCAAGGGCTCTGGTTCTTGTATCTCTTCTCCTTTTATCCCATACTTTCCAAGCCTTTCATAAAAGCAAATAAGATGAGAAATTTAGAGTCCAAATCTCATCATGAGCTCTCTCCATTTTCAACAAGCCCAACCTTGTCCTCTGTACTAACTGCTCCTGCTTCTCTTGCCTTCCCTGTGGTAACCGCCATCACCATTCATCCAATACTCTGATCAAAACCCTCCCTCCAGATCATGCTTCTGGTTCCTTCAGCTGATCAACAAGAGGAAATTTTAATTACTAAATCATACTAAATTAGTCTGATTTACATTTAGATATATCAGGAATCTATAAATGCAACTTCAAACTGACTAGTTTCAAATTTTACAGATTCAGCAAGCATAGGGACTCATTTAAAATGAGTAATTTTTTATAATTACTCAGAATTTGAGTGTGTCTATATGTGTTTATGTATTTCTGTGTGACTATACATTTGGATATGGATTTTGATATAGATTTATAGTTTTTGTAAACATGATAAGATACAGTTTCAGGCTGCTTTAATCTTCAATCTGGAGAATGCTCGTTTGGATATAGTCAGCAGTCAGCAAAAAATCCTATATCACTGATACTACTTCCCATATGAACAAGCAAGCACAAGTTAAAAAGCTATGAGCCAAAATTGCTGTGTAGTAACATTTTGTGATATCACTTACTTGCCAATAATACCTAAGCTGACTTAACCATTCAAAGTCAGAGTCATCGCTAACATTTTTATTGACAAGTATGGTGAGGACATCTCTGGCATGAACATCCAGCACTACAAGGGCTCCCAGAGTAACACGATTCTGCTTGGACAATTTGCCACGGACCAAGGCAACAATATCATCAATTTGTTTGTTACATTTTTCCAAGTATTGCTGAAGAGCCTGAAAGAAAATAAGATATGATTACTTAGTGTAATCAAAATAATTTTGAACCAAAACACTTTGAACTAGCATGTACACAAAGTATTTTCTACATTTTTATCATAATTTTCCATGTGACATAATTTTAAAATAGTTCATTTTTCTTACCACAAAGATATCGGGTGAACAAGTTTCATCTGTCCAGATATCATGGACATATGTGGTTTGTGTCTACTCAACAACCTTTCCTTTCCTATTTGCACTCCTCTAGATTCTGTAGTTCTTTTCACTAGTCTTAGTAGACACTGGGTATGCCAGTTTGGAGCTATTACAAGTCTTCACCCCCACTGCTGAATAAAGCCTGCCAGAGATGAGTAGAGATAAAAGATAGAGAAGGAAAGAGACCTCAGCAGCAATAAAGCTCTGAGATCTTAATTCCAACTACTCCATCTTAGATCCCACAAGTCCTTCTAGTACTCTTGTGTAAGATATCTGAGTAGGATTCGTGCCACTTGAAATGTAAAGGTCTTCATAATATTTCAGTTTATGGTGAGCTAATGCCAATTATAAGGACCAGCTTGCTTTGGGGTCTGTTTTCTGGTGGGTAAATCTAATTAGTAACTTTAAAAAAAAAAGGTTAATGAAAATCAAATTAGAATAATTGAAAATGGCTGTGTTTAAGGGAAGTCTTGATGTGCTACAGCAGGCTGATGTGGTCCCTTTCTCCACTCCAATAATATTTAATAAACATTATGCACTAATGAGTTTATTTCACTCTTTTGGGGCCAGGTAAGTGGCAGCAATAAAACTAAAAATGAGAATTTCCAAGAATGAGAAAAAGTTTAATGGATACAGTCAGAAACAGCAACTCATTTCTCTATGGTGTACTTTTCTTATTCTTTGACATATTTTATCTCTTTTTAAATTTTATTTAAGGAAGTCATTTTTTTCAAAAGTTTTGTGCTTAAACACTATTTCATTTTTATGATTTCATGATTAATTACTATTAATTTGCTTCATAAGTAGTGAAAAATAAACTTTTGTTCCACCGTATTTAAATAACCATGTGTTTAAATTCTTAGAGCCAATTAGTGAATTTAAGTGTATCAAATATATGAATTAGTAAGAACATTTTTGATCCTAGAAACAAAAGCTATGCCAGTCAGTGCATTTTAGTTTCCTCATCAATAAAATCAGGATCTCTGAAAGCTCTACCGGCTCTCACATTCTATAGTTCAACACAAAACATTAAGGTAATATTTAGACCTGACTATACAAATCATATGTTTATAAGAATTTATAACTATTTACTCTAGAAGAATATATTTTCCTATACTAGAAAAACAGATTTAGAACTAAAATTTAGCTTCAAACTGCAGTAAACTGAGCTCTTTAGGAACTATATTATATAAATGAGAACTCAGACAAACTAATCTGAAAAAAATCATAATATTGATAGAATTTCTGTTATATTTTATTCCCTGGAAACCATCTGTACAGAAAGCTAATAAGCCTGAAGATAAAACTACTATTATATACAACCAAAATAAACATTTTCTGGAATAAAATATTTTTATTATACCTTGATTATTTTCCATATATATGATGCACTGACTCAAAATCACATCAATATTTGCAATATCCCAAGCTCTTTGTCAGTGGTGATTCTTTCATTCATTTTATCAGCCCTGTAATGCCTCATCCTGACTAGTTCCACAATCAACATTCATTGAATAAATAAATGGTAACAGATCCTGATGTGAACAGGTATTCTGGCAGTGTGACAGTATAACAAGGTGCTATTATAACATCAGTCTCCAGACAACTTGGGATGTTTGCAGAGAATGAAAGTGTCCAGAACTGCCGAGCATTTCCAGTTGCTTAACTACAAAGTTATCAGTTTCAAATGTGAACCACACATTAATTAGGAGAAAAATTACCAACACATAGAATACTAAAACATATGCTAGCCTCCCATGATAGAACCACAGGCAGCAGATGAAGGGTATACTGAAGCAGGGTAATCACAAGCAGATGAAAAAGAAAGGAATTAATTTTTAAGGGCATGTATAAAGTTTAATTTCATACCATAAAACAGCTATGAAAGCACCATAAAATACAATAGAAGAGGGCAATCAGGCAAGGAACAATAATAAGCATAACTTGCTAAAATTGCTAAGCTATCCCTTCAAAGGACCTCAAGTCTATTAAGCTGAGACAACCTTGAGGTGCAATTCTCATTTTCACTTTCTCTGTGAATGGCTTTGTATCTGCACCAAATTACATGAGTGGGGAAAAAAATGAATAGACTAACAAAAGAGTAAATAAATAACTCCTTCTCAATATCAGCAGATACTATCATAAACCAAGAAAACTATTTGTATCTGTATGCAATATGGTAAGAATTATAGGCAGGTAGTTTTGAGCAAAGGACAGTGACATTGAAAAAAGAGTGACCTAAACTGTGTGTCCCTTGAGATTCAGACTATACGTGCAAGTTAAGTAGAAGCATAAGAATTATAGTTTATACTTTAAAGCTCTACCTCAACTCTTACCTGTTCCAACCTTTCTGGAGTAAGACCAGAAAGAAAATGTAGCTTTGACAGAGGGACAGAGGTTTGATAAACACTACATTTAAACTGAAAAAAAAAAAAAAGATGATGCCTATAAATTTGGCTGATTTGCTAACACATGCTTTTTGGTTCTCTCCAGATCATTTGTGTAATAAAGTAGATGGTTTGGGGGCAGTGGGCAACAAGCAAGGTGGGAGATTCAGGAGCTACATGTTCCCCTTAGTAGCCCACAGTGGTGATGGAGGAATCTTTTTGTATGGGAAAGTTGGTGAATAGTAGCTTAAAATAAAATAAAATAATAAAATAAAATAAAATAAAAAATAAAATAAATTCTCTAGACTCGCTGAGGAAAAAAAAATGCACATGCTATGAGACAGCCAGGAGTCCCGAAGTAACCCCAAGGAAATCACCATTTCCCAGTGCTCTGGTTTCCATGAAGAAAGACTTTTTTGTAAAAATCCCTGACTTCCTGCCTGATATCCTATCCTTTTCCACAGAAGAGAAATAAGTGAACAGTTGGTAAGTTGAAGTGTACTAAGCATGTGTCACTCTTTCCTCACTGGGATCTGCCTGCTTATAGAGAATATGAGTCTTTCTCAAACCCTAACACTCAACAATACCTTAAAGACAACAATATCAAACTCGTCAAAAATACATTTCAAACTTATAGTTGTAAACAAAAGACCTACACTTTCTAGATCCCATGTGGTCCTTCGGTCAACTGAAAATTGATCTGTTTGAAATCTCATCTCAAGAATAGGAATGTTGAGTTGAATGCAGTTTCTGTTTTCAGATAATAACAATAATCCAATTCATAGTATTACTAAATTTACATATACAATATATTAGAATTATTAAAATTAAGCATCATTCAAAATATTAACATTTGTTTAAAAGCAATACATTAAAAATAAAGATAAAAATAGTAGAAATGAGTCAACTGATACCGTGTCTTCATAGCATAGTTTTACTCAAGGCATAAAAGAGAATTATATTACATATTTCCTTCTAACCTTTCTGAATTTAGGAAGTATTTTAGTCCTGTCATCACTTTATTTTTAAAGGTACAAAAATGTATATAATAACAATATTGAGTTTCAAGTACCCTTGATTTTTTGAGTGGATTGTTTTTATTTATAATAACTTTTGAAAAAAATGTTGACAAACCTGAGGATAATAAAAGCTTACCTCTTGCCCTGCTGAAATTGCTGTTTGTACTTCTACTGTCCAAAAGGTTTGAGATACACAGAGAACTGTCTGTCCAGGCCAATCCCTTACCCAGTTAATTCGTTCATATTGTGTATAGGCAAAAATAGCTCCTTTAATTACCTAATTGAAAAAGAAAATGCTAAAGATGAACAGTTTCACACTGGAACATTCTACGCAATAAACAGCTAAATCCATAAACAGATTAACTCATACTGTTCAACTTTTTTATAACATCTTAACCAATAATGAAGACTCAAGGCATGTAATATTAAGCTATTTAAATTCAAGTTTATTCATACATCTGTGCGCAAAACAAATATATTACATAGACAATTAACTTGTGTGAATCACATTATATGAAATATTTATTTGACTGATTATAGCCAAAAATATTTTAAATACATTTGGCACAAGCAATTTTATTGCAAAACATAAGTTCAAATACTTCCAAAATGAGATCCATCAAATTCATAGATAATAATTTTCATTGAGTTTAGATCCCAATTCGGCCATATGTGCATATGCATACATGCACACTAAGGCAAACCACACAATTTCTCTAAATTCCTCCTGTGTTTACAGATCTTGCACACTTTCAATTCTATAGTTTGATGCCCAAGGCAATGATAACAGGGACAAATGTGTAATTCACTGATGGAGAGTTAAGAGCTATAAAATCAGGAAGTCTAATTCACATACTTTGCTACTTATGTTTCCAATGGGCTGATAAGTGATAAGTACACTTTTTCTACCAGCCATCAGTGGGAAACATTCTAACCTGTTATATGCATCAATCTAGAATAATAACATCACTTGTGAGGTGATGCCCATTTTAATGTTTGAACCTCAGGGGGAAAATGTAAAAATTAGATTTTTCTGAGAAATATATAAGGTTGGGTGAACCTTTCAGGTTTTCTAGTCTAGCTAATATATTTATGGAATTCAATAGGGATGAAGAACACTGCCAATTGGTAATAGAGAAAAAATGTAAAGGCCAGGGAAGCCACAGAAAGAACAGGTAAAAATGAGAAACCAAAAATGGGAGGAACATAAGAAAGAAGGTACAGTAGACGTCTTCCAAGGATGGAATAAATATATATTCTAGAAAAACACTGTGGAGAAAACAAGAGGAAGACATTAAAATCTAAATCACAAACTTCTATATAGTAGATGAAGAGAAATATGATTATATACTATGTGTAAAATATTTTATCTATGTATGCCAAATATAAATAAATATATGTAAATTATGTATTATTTGGGGGGTAGCAAGTTACAGTAAACCTATGATAATCAAGAAAGATAAAGGGGCAAAGATGCCAAGAACATGACTTTTTTATCATTTACAAATGACTTAAAATCTAGACATGCAATAGTCTTTCAAGTATGCAAATAAATATAGCAAAACAAAAGTAACACACATATCTCCTATCTGTAGTATTTTATATCACATTTGCATGCATATTTCACTAACACAAATTTACACATGGACATTTGGGGAAAATATTTCCTACACAATTCCTTGCCTCCCATCTTAATGTTCCCAAATGGCAATTGTAATATTTTCTTTAAGCACTTTGATAAACAAAATTAAAAGAACAGTTGAAATAGTACCAAATATGCCTATCATAATGAGTTTCACTGAAGACATCAGTTAACAAACCAAACAATCCAATTCAATGTTGCTAAGTAGTGGTCAAAACAGAATTTTTTGCATTGCTAACAACTACAAAAACAGGAATGCTACTTGTCAATACTTATCAAAGCCTATGACAGACAGCTCATCCTCTTTGGTCTAGGGGACCACAACATGAGAAGTTATCATAAGCAAATAAGTCAATCAAATAAATCAGCTATATGTATAAGGATGTTAATTATAAGTTAATCCATAATAGGAGGAAATGGGAAACTGCCAAAAAGATTTTATGACTACTGGAAAAATATTATGTAAGCAGATATTAAACTGTATTTAAGAAGAGAAAGAAGCATTAAGACTTGTTATATACATTGAAAATTTAGATTCCAATATATATTTTTCAAGTATGTGTGAAATAGCCTGAAAAATTAATGAAAACTGTTGTTGATTAGGGCTTGATGCCATATTTCCTTCACATTCTTGTCTTCAGGGTCCCTTGCTCAACCATTATTTTTATCCTTGATACAGAATTCAAATGCTAAATTCACATTATATTAAAAAGTAAATTTAAGTGCTCAATTAATCTCTATTTGTTGCCATAACTTGAAATTCTGAACTCACAAAGATAATTACAAATGATTGAGTTGTATTATGAAATGCACAAAATAAGAGGTTGGCATTAATTGTAGGACATATTTATAATTTTCTAACATTCTGTTACATATTTTGTATATACACAGAACAAAAGGATCATAAAAAGAACATACATGTCAGGAAGATTGATATAAAACTGTAGAGAGGCTTTCAAGATAAGACTAAAGATAGACCATGCAGACCAAAGTGTGTCTAATTAATGACAAAGCACTAGCATGTAGCTGTGAGAAATGAGACAGACTCATGACTAAAACCCAAATTTTCTATCATCTGGATGGTATTTTGTACCACTTTTCAAGTGGATCACTATAAAATTAATATCATAGACCATACTTTGCCTTCAAGCTATTATAATTAAATTACTAATTCATGACTCAATTTCTGTTTAAATAACAGGGTTTTTATCAATGATACATTAATATTCTATCATCTTTAGAAATAATAATAGCTACCTTGTGGATGGATTTAATCATAACTCTCTCTAACTCAAGCAACCACTTCTCCACTTGACCTCTGGCTTTGACTGTTGAAATGGTCTCTATGAGTTCCACAGTTTCTCCTTCACTGCTCTTCATGTGAGTGATGTCTAAAGTTTCTGTAAATTGCACCTTTGCAATTCCTTCAAAACATTTCTTCAAGTGAGGTTGCACCCTGTCAAGAAAAAAACAAAGTTTAAGAGAATTAACCAAATTGTGACTCCAGTTTTCATTCAAAATGTATAAATGTTCATTATGTGTTCGTCCCCCGGCTAGATGCTGCTGGAGATAAAGTGCTGAGGGGGAAAAAAAAGACACAATCCTGCCTACATGGATTATACAGCTCAGCAGGAGATCATCATTAGATCAACAATCACAAAAATATCTATAAAATTACAATTATAATAAGAGCTAAAGAGGAGACATCGATGATGCTTTGTTTCCAACACAATGAATCAAAAGATTTCAAAGTAACATAAGGAGGAAATATATCTTGACTAACATAATAATACACTAATCTGAAGAATTTTCGAATGCACAAAAGTAGCATCTTCAGAGTCAGCTTGCAAATTATGAACTAAGTTTAGTGCTTTAAGTACTTTACAATTTCTAAGTCAATTGCTTTAAAGCAAACCAACTTTAGTCTTCTCATTGTAATATAATTGGAATTGACTAAACTTCATTTTTGGCATATTAGCAATAATCAATTGAATGCATCTTTCAAATGGGCAAAAAAGAAGCAGAGTAGAAAAACTAGATGGAAATCTGAGCCTAAATTAATCTCTTTGTCTGTATTACTTGTCTCTTACTTTGAGGATACATGACACAAAATTAATTAATTTGTTTTAACAAATACCTATTCACAGTTCATTGTATACTAGAGACTCTTGTAAGGAATCAGGACTCAGCATTGGGAGAAAAAAAAAAGCAGTAAAAAATCTCTGCTATAATATATTCTGCTAGAGGCAATTAAACAGCAAACAAATAAAGTACGTTACTGAGTAAGAGTGATGTTAAAAAGTCTGCCAAAGGAAAATAAGGCCAAGAAGATGTTCCACGGAAGGTGGCTAGGGAGTGCTAAAAGGGGTTGCCATTTGAAATAGAGTGGTCAGAAAAGGCCTCCTGAATAGCAGATATTTAAGCAGGTTTCCACAAACACCTACAGAAGGTAAAAGAAGTCTCATGGATATTTGTGTAAGGAGAATCCTAGGCAAAGAGAACAGTACACTGAGAGAGGAGGTTGCCCCTTTCATGGGGGAATTGCAAGGACTGTAGCAGAGTGAACAAAAAGAAAACTAGTGGGAGATGAACAGAAAGGATAATGCAGGGGCACCTGTGAGGGTCACTGCATGCCATTGAGGGCAATAATTTTTATTCTGAATGTGATGTAGAAGAGTGATGTGTTCTGAAAATATTTGTAAGGGAATATATGCTAAAAGAAGAAATCCACTCCAAGATTCATCGCCTCTGGAAAAATATCATTCAGTGATATTATGTTTTTAATAATTATTTTAAGTTGACTATTGATAATATTTACGATAGTCTTTTTAAGAGTTATTGCATAAACATAATTATACATATTTATTTATATTCTGCCCTATTCTAAAAATTAAATTTAGGCAGATGAATTCAGCCATGATATATATGTAAGTTACTTACCTAGTGGGATCTTTAGTCTCAGATAGTATCTCAAGAAGTTCATCATTAGACAAGAAAAAGAATCTGGGGAAGAAGAGACGTTTCTTTTCCAAGTATTCATTAAGTCCTTTGAGAATGAGTTCCAAAAGTTCATTAGATTTTTTCAGCCTTTCCAGCATTCTCTCAATAGTTACAACTGTCAGAACATGTTTATCCTAAAAATTAAAAAAAATGAACACTCAACTCAAAAATATTAGATACTAAGTTTTTTTTATATTCATGTAACATTTGAGATTACATATTTTAGCAAACAAGTTATGCAAAATTTAAAGTAAGTGTTTATTTTTAAAAAGTAGCATTGCCTAGTCTATGCCTCTTTGATTACTTAAGAGTCATGTTGACTTGATCCTCAGTGATGTTCCCGATTTGAAAAATGTGAGAAACAGAAAATGAGCAAGGAGTAGAGGAAGTGAGAGGAAGAAGGGAGAGGGAGCAAAACAAAGGAGGGGGGAGAGAGAGAAAGAAACACTGAATTCAAGGGTGGGTAAGCCAAAATTGTATATGTTTGTCATTTATTCTTTGAGGAAAAGTACTATAAAAAGATGTCACCAATATAATTATCATTTTAAATATTATTGCTATCAAGAATAATAAAACAGCAGTCTCTGTCCTTATAACTGTAGATAAAAAAGTAAGCATTTGGGGTGGGAAGGAAAGAATTTTTAATAAGATCATACGTTATAAATAACTGCATTCGGAACTACATTGGGATACTCTGCTTGCTGAAAGATTTAAGTTCAAGATGTGCTCTTCCTGAACTTTCTAGGGACTAAGACTCTTCTACCTTGAAAGCATGAATTTCTAAACATTCTATCACATGAAAAAGTGCCACTGTGAGCTGTTTGCTCTAAAGTGATTCAAATACAACCAGGTATTTTTTTTTTTAATTTTCTCTCATGCTGTGGGATTAAAAATAATAATTATAACAAAAGGCTGATCTTAAGAACTGATATTTTAAAAAAACAAATAGTTTCTTGATTTCTCAAAATACCCATACAATGAATCACTAGGTTTATGAAAATCTTTAGAAATACACATTAAAATACAATCTAGAAGTATTTGAAATAAAATTCTTTTTCTTTTCTTTTTTCTTTAACACATGATTGATGTCATTTGAGTCTAGTCTTAATCTTATAATTTCAACTCACTGTTCACCATTGACACCAATGACAAAGTAAGAGAAGTTCTTAACTAAATAAAGGCGTGAGGTGCGAAACACATTAGATATTTAAATCACCAGGGCAAATAATAAACTTTGTGAGAAGATACCAGTACATTTATTAATGTTAGTAATAGGGCATTTTAGAAAATGTATATAAAATTATATCAAGAGAATATTGTTAAAAATTAAACATAGAATTTCAAGATTCATTAAACTTATTTTGGGTACTCCGCAATGCCTGAGAGATCAACTAAACCTGTCAGCTGGAAATTGTTTCATTCAGAAATGTTATTGTATTACAGTAGTCTCTAAAATATATTTTTGTCAATATACTCTGAATGTGACTGAAAAGAAAAGATACAATTTTTTTTGTTTTGAATTACAATGATATAACTTAGAAATACAGTAATTTAATCAAGGAACAAAATAATTCTCATTAATACCTGTTTACTAAATAAAAACAGTTTGTATAAAATATGCAATATATATTAGATACACTTATCTCTAAATATATATGATTTTTAAAAGGCATTTTATTATATTTCCTAACAGTTGCAAAAAAATATTTGTTTTAAATAAGCATTTTTAAAAAACACACACACAAAAAGAAAGCATGACAGAGACTCGAGTCATTAATTTAAATGTGCAAATCATTCAGTAAAGCATAGACTGGTACTCCTAAATACAAAAGCAAAAGTGTTCTTAGAGTGCCATCTTCTGGAAAAGCTTACCTTTGTTTGTTGAGGAAAAAAAGAAAAGCTGAATGGTTGTTAATAAATGTGAAAAAACCCTTTCATGAATTACCAATATTTGTTTTCATAGCTAATTGATTGGAATGTTGCTATTTTGAGTCAAGATTTGAAAGCTAAAAAAATCAGTTATTTAAAACAATAATTTGTATTTCTTTCTCTAAATATTATAATTACAAAAGATATCCCTCGGAAACACTTAGCATTCAAATAAAAAAATTTTTCACTTGAATTCCTGAGATCAAAACTATTTAACCAGTTTGGTTCAATGACTCTGAGCCAGGTATGCTAGTTCTAAATGAAAATAGGCAACAATCTATGTGCCTTTGTATAATGGACATAAGAAAAATATATGAAAGTAATCATTCATGACTGGGAACTAAGCTACTTTCACTCTTTCCATGAAAAGGTGAATATAATGAAGATTGCATCAGATCAAGGAAAGCACAGAGCTGATTCCTAATCCATATTGCTCCTTATTATCAGTGTCACTTTAGGTCATTTACTTAATCCGAGTCTCTCTTATCTTTAAAATGGGAATAAAAGTTCTCTCTCAAGGCTGTTATGAGTACAAAATTAGATTAAATATTTGAAGCACTTAATATGGTTCCTAAAACACACATAAACCTAAAACTACTCTTTTTATTTTCCCTTCCATAACTAACTCTTGAAGAGAAAGAGGGAGACAGACAGATACCACTTGGCAGGAAAATGAGGCACCTCCATCATTCAATCAGTTTTATAGAAGTTAAAATTGGACATTTTATAATCTGCCATCCTTCAGGTAAGGTCTTTATCATAGTGAAATAAAACTGGCTGTAAATCCCTTTAAGCATTGCCATAAAATCCTGGTCCAGGGTAGGTATTCCAGAAATACTTGTTGAATGCTTGGGCAAATAAAGGATGAATTAAGCTTGTAAACATACAGAGGGACTTAAGGAACACATAACCCTCCACGTTGTACCAGGCTGATACTTATTAGCTGTTTCTTAGGACAGAACAACAAGATATTATAACAGGAAGCTATTAGAAAATTGAAACTACATAGGGTTCCCTTGATATTTTAATTACATTCTATCCCCTAAAGGAGAAGAAGAGGAATTACTAACTGTCATTTTTTTCGTTGAGGAACAATTATACAGATTTTGTGTGTCTTACTTTACAAGTATCACTGCTCTCACCACCTCAAATGACAAATCTCTTGGCTGATTTACACTACTAAATCAAATGCCTATGATATGAGGGGCCTGGAACTTTAATTTGGGTATGCAGAGAGAGCATTTTAATTACTGCTGCCAGGAAACTTCACAGAAAGTACAACAGTTTCAGACACTTCATGGAATTAATCTCAAGCTAGTTCAGTAAACTTCTAGAAGTATGAATTTCCGAATCAGAAATCCCCGGACAACAGAAAATGGTAAGATCCTCATTAAACCGTTTAAGCCCTAAGAAGGGAAATGTGGGTTCACTGAGTAGACATTTAAGCTCTCTTACAACTTTGAGATCTTGTGACCTCACCTGGAATAAAAATATTTTTAAAACCCAAGTTAATTTTAGGCTTAATCCAGATATTAGGGCCCATGCATTTAAAATCAAATTTTCAGAGAAGGTATTTCATTAAAAAAAAATTTAAAAAAACTTAGAATTCTTAAGAACTAGCAATATTAAAGGATCCATCTCAGTTTAATTATTCATTCACTCAACAAATATTTATTGAGGGTCTGCTATGTGTCAGGCACTGTTCTTAGCACTTGGAGCACAACAGTGAACAAAACAGACAAAGATCCCAGCTTCCATGAAACAAATAATAAACACAACAGTTCATAAATCATATAATAAGTTAAAGGTGATGGGCACTACAAACGAAAAAGGGAGAATTAGAAGTGCCAGGAAAGGCAAAGGTAGGTTTCAATTTTAAACAGGGTACTCAATGTAAGACTCTTTACAAAGGTAATATTTGAGAAAAGACATCAAGGAAGCAGACATCGGTTAACTCAGCAGGTGTTTGGAGGAAGACCATTTCAGGAAGAGAGTCCAATCAGGGCAAAGGCTCTAGGGCACAGTGTGTTTGGCATGTGTGATTAAAAAAAATGAAGAAGAACAAAAAGGAAAGCAGTGTGGCTAGAACAGAGTAAGTAAAGTGGAAAGTTATAAGGACAGAGAGGTGAAAGGTACAGTGAGCAAATCAAGAACTTCCTATTTAGTAAGACTATTGATAGGGTTCCATACAGAAACATTTCCCCCCTGGATACTAAGATATTTCAGCTAGTAAAAATGAAAAGTTGAAAAGCAAAATTGTGAGTAGTTTATTGAGTGATTTAGTGAAAAGTGTCATTCTCATTTCATTTTTACTCCTTAATTCCTAGATCCATGTACCCTGCCTATGGGAAAAGCCATATATTTGGATCTGGGGAACAGCACCCCAAACTCACAAACTATTGTCTTGCTGCTGGTACAGCAACTGAGTCTTTGACATGAGACAGTACACTTTTTATAAGGACAATGCATACATTAGGGCTGGTAAATCTCATGAGTGTCAGTCAGTTGATTCATTCCTCTCATAAGTTGCTTAGCAGAAGCAATGTTATGTGGGATCTGTGACAAAAAGTCATTCAGTAAGTTGGTGAATGACAGTGTTCACAGAAGGTTGGGATCACAAAGGAGAAATCCATCTGGTGTAGACAAAACACTGCCCTCTTTTATGTTGAAAGAGGTCCAATGTGTTCAGTTTCTTCTAAAGGGTTGCCTGGTCCCTTCAAGTGTGATGCTGTAGCAGAAGCATCGTGTTAGTTTCTGCTGTTGGCAGTTTGGGCACTCGGCAGTATTGATAAAAGGTAGCCAAAGATGACAAGTCATTCCATAATTTCCATCTCGGCCATCATGACTTCTTTGTTTACAACCAGAGTGACTATATATTTCAGCTTGAAGAGGAGAGTTCTGGTTTATGCTTGCTTTACTGACCTTCTTATTACTGCTTTAACTCTCAAAAGTTCCCCAGTCTGGACAATGTTATTTGAGTATTTTATTCATATAATTAAATATGATTATTCATAGTTCATTGCGCATACACTGGCATATGCTGGGTGACATTCACAAAATAGATCAAGCAGTCGGTCAACTATATTAAGTGCCTCCTTTGCAGTGTTGTCTTTTTATTAAACATTTACACAAAGAACAAATAACTAAGATTCTAGTCTATTTGTGATCCCTTATACATTTTCCCCAGATCTCCTTGTTAGCAAACTTTTATTTAGTCTTGTTTCTTCTAAGTCCTTGATTGTGCAGCCAAACTGTTTGCTACTAATATTTTCATTGAAGGTGTCCACTAGAAGGATTACCTTCCTACTGCCCTCTCGGGCTACCCTTAAGTGGGACTGTAATTTCCGTTTCTGGGTCGTACAAGCCTATTTCACAGAAACATCTATAAACCTTCTCTAATTTATTTAAATCATATTAAGGATTTTCTAGCATTTCAACTTCATTTAGGTAGGCCATTATGGAAACCAGGTTTGGGCCCAAAACAAAACAAAACGAAATACATAAACAGACCATTCACATCTCCTTGATTAGCACATTAAAACCATTATCTCTAGTAAGCGCATTTACATCAATACATTTGACTGCCTACAACTTAGGGTCTTTCCTCCCTGGACAAGCACCATTACATTGCCTTTCATATTCCCCAGGCTTCTGACAAGGCTTCTGGCAAGGGAGACTCTGCAGTGTGAGGATCAAGGTACTTAGTCAGTCAAATCCACCCAAATGTCCCCATTCCTAAATCTCACCATCCTACTCTTTATTAATAAGTAAACTACCTTTCACATAAATCTGGTAAGTCTGTGAATTAAATTACATCATAATTTGGCAACCCATTGGATTAGACTCTGTGGCTGGTTTTTGGCTATATCAAACTTGTAGCTGTGAGATATGAGGCTCTTTGATGGCAATCACTGAAACTCCTCAGTCCTCCGATCATGTCTTGAGCAGAGAATTTAAACCCTGAATTATGCCATTTCTTTCTTTAATTTCTCCAGTGTTTAGAAAAAATTCAGCACATCTCATATCCCTCAGATTTCAGAATCCTACTATATTGACCTATTCCAGTAGCCACTTGGTCCACCAAAGCATTGTCTCTAGAAAGACTTTTTATTCCAGGAAACTAAGAGCATAATTTAGGTAAGTGACTTTTGCACTGCATACCAGGAACCACCAGTGTTCCTTTTTCAAAGGATAACTAGATTTTTACTATCCTAAAACCCAGAGGGTCATATAAAAAATCCTAGATCTTATCCTTGAGGTTCTGGCATTCTTATTCTTAGTTCAGTGTAGAATCTTTCTAGGTACATTAACCAAAAAAGAGATTTAACATAGGGAATTAAGTGATTACAAAATCATTGGAAGGCCTGGGTTTTCAGAAGAGACCCCTGAACTGTGGAAGTGATCTTCTAGGAGTGTCACTGCTACTGCTCAATTAGGATAAAATTTACCACTACTTGACTGCTGCATTCAAGAGCATACCACAATGGCTGTAATTCTAGGTATCAGAGAGCAGGATCAGGAAGCCAACATTATCACCACCTCTAAGTTCCCAGAAAATTGGGGATCAGACATTAAAGCCCATTTGGGAAAGAAAAAAAAAATTATATATCCATGATCTTGTTTGACAGCAGAAATAGATGATATGGCAAGAAGATGGATGCTGTTTCACTTATGCCTTCCAAATCCCACGTGAGTGTATGTAATCATTGAAGTTTGATTCACTTTCAGAAACTTAGATGCTAAGATATCTGGGAAATGTGGTATTTAGCCTTCCAGTTCACTAGAAAAAGGTAAGGTGCTTGGTGCCAATTGATCATGCTTACTACAGTAAAGGCAAAAATAAAAATAGTGACTCCTAAGTTTTTCGCCTAAGCAATGGGGAAAACAGTATTTATACTTACTAAGATGGGGTTAGACCCTAGGAGGGAAAGGTTTGGGGAGAAATTCAAAAGTGTCTTTTCTGGCTTGTCTGGAATACAAAAGAAGACTTGTGTGGGTCAAAAGTCAAGTCTAGGTATGTGCAGTACACATGACAAAAGATTTCCAGTTCTTTTACCAATGGTGGGCAATTAATTGGCCCCATCTTAGGGAGGGGGTACAAGAGAGTCCCTAGAAAAGTTACAAGTGCCTGTAGAGAAAAGGAGACTAACATCTTCTTTCCCAACTGGAAGTCTGCTCTATTACCAGGTACAGTGACCTGCTCCAGTGCTATTAGAGTAGGAAAAGAACCCTGGGAGGAGACGGTGTGGGGGGATGCCAGGGAAAGAAGGGGCAAGGGGTTATCACGAGGTACAGAAGATGGATCTTACTCTGCTACAGATCTCAGATGAAATTAATAGATACAGATTTGTGAAATGCTGCTGTAGAATGAGGCAAAAGATGCACGCACGAGAGGAATGTGGCAAAAGCCATCATTAGTAGTCAACTTGAAGATGCAGTCGAATTTCACAGAGGATGACCAAATGTAGGGGAGATGCTCAAGCAGTCAGAGTTTGTTGGAGTCTTCACCTGTCCCCACCGCACCTATCTGTAGACTTCACGTGTCCATGACTGGTCAAAAGCTAGGCTAGTTGTGATGACCAGTAAAGACACAGCGTATGGACACCGCTGACAGGAGACTGTCCATCTTATGACCACTGACAAAAAGAACAACCAATTTGGCTGGGTCTCTTACATCAATAAATGTTCTCTTAATTTCATTCTCTTTCTCCTTCCTATTTTTCTTCTCATCCCTCCCGCCTCCCTCTTTCTCCTTATCTCCCTGTCACAGCACCTAGTGATAAGCACAGGAAGGAGAATAGCAGCTGGGAGAGCAGTCTCCACATCTTTTTACCACTGGAACCTCAGGTTCAACCGCACTGTGGGGAAGGAGAAGAGCTCCGAGGAGAACATGAGACTGAAGTTTTGAAACAGGTACAGCTAGTCCTCACAGGCAAAACTATGTGACTGAAAACAAAAGTGACTGAAAAATTCTGGAATCAGACTGAAAGGTCAATGAGAGAGCTTCTTTTCTCCCAGGTAGCAAAACATAAAATTATTTCATGTTTATACCTCAAGGAACCAAGATACATTAATCAAGCCAGTTATATTAACAATATCATTTACATTCCACTTTTCAACTCTGAGCCTTTTTCTTTTGGCATAGTTCTAAAAGAATTTTTATTAGAAATCCCTAAGACTGAAAGCAATGGCTTTTTGTACCAAGCATTTAATCCAGCGGCATCTACCATCCTGGTCATCTCATTAGCTTTCCTGAGAGAATACAGATTTGTGTTTATTTTCATAGCTTGGGAGAGATGGGCAAAAGCTGTCCTGAATACTAACATATTGAGAAAAAGAAAATGTAAAACCAGTTGAGAAATACAATCAAGTCTTATAGCAAATATAAATGAAGCGCCACCCAAAGAAAACTGCTTATCCAGGAATGAGGGTAAGTAAAGTTTTTGTTTGTTTCTTTGTTTTTAATTAAGCATTATTATAAAATTGAAAATCTGTCTTCTTTATTTACTAGTCCCAGCACAGCCGCTCTTTTCTAGGCATTGAAAAATCTATAAAATTTCCTTAGCAATATGGAATTTTGAAAAGTATTTTGATCAAATATCAAAAAAAGAAATTCTATTTTTATTTTAAAAATTATATTAAATAGGAGAATATGAGCATCTACTTTTTGCTTTTTGGGGCAACAAAAAATTCTACTTCATCTCTTCCAAACAAAAATATATACGTGTTATGATGGTTTTGCCCCATTAAGAAAATGACATGTGAAAGGCTAAATTTATAGAATAAATTAATTAGACATGACTAAATGTGTCACTAAGTAACTCACACCGTTAGTTCTTTAAATGGGGGATTCCAGTGTGATTAATTTTACAAGTTTGGTTTACCCCAGAGATTTGTTTCATGTATTATTAAATAAAGTAAAGTAAACTTATTAAATAAACAAAGCCATGTCCATCTTTCTGAATATTTCCCTATCAAATCATAGTTGATGTTGATATAGTATTATCAGTATTTAGGATTATAATCACAACTTTGAAAGTTTAAATAATAAAAATATATATATTTCTGTTTTAGGGTAGGAAAATTTTAAAATAGCATTCTTTCTATCACATGGTATTATATTTTATCAAAATACCAATAGAGAAGTTTACATTTATTTAATAATGTAATTTAATAACTAATATTTCTTTTATTTTAATCTTAACTTCCAATAACACAAACAATGCTTTGCAGGTAGTGAATAAATGCCTTTTGAACAAAACCATTCCTTTTCAGTGTTATTGCTTTTTATTAAATTCCCTCCTTAAATTATAAGTTCTTCTCCACAGTATTTTTGTATTGGTTGATAATTGATGACATTTTGTTTATATTTAATGGGCTCTTCAGATATATTTATTTTTACAACTCTTCTTTTTTACAGCTCTCTACAGAGAAAGCTGTTAATTGAGCAGTTGGCATGCTGACATGTTTCCACCACAGCACATGTTGGTGGTGGTGTTGCCTGTAACAAGCCTTAAAATTGATAGGGCACCAAACACTGACTACAATATCTCCCTATCAGAGCATATGGTAAGACCCATGACTAGACCCAAATGTCATTAAACAATACAAATTCATTTTACCCCTCAAGAAGGATCAGGACAAAATATCTGTTTTGCACTTGATATTCCTTGTTCCTAGGAGTCTAAAATAATATCTGAAAAGGGAATGTATATGGGAAAAAGACAATGGCTTATTTGGAATGTTAAAAAATTAAAAGTCATATCATTTCAACCAAATAATCACATTTTCAGAGAGTTTTACCTACTTGCATGACATTTTTCATTATATCTCTCCATGTTTTATCCACAGTTGTAAATCGTCTGCCTTCCTCAGGCATTTGAGCCATTATGTCTGGAGAACTGAAAATGGGCTCCAAATATAGCCATGTCGCTTGGACCTTGAGCCATTCATCCAGAATCTCCTGAAGCAGCAGAAGCTTGCCCTCCCATTCTCTGAGAAGCAAAATACAGTGGCTCTTATCAACAATAGCAAACCAAGCAATGTTTCAGATGATGAAACTCAAAACCATGACTAGACTGTCAATCTTGTATGAAGTGCTATTATTCTAATTTCCACTCATCTGTCTTCATTCAAAGATAAATCATTAGCTTTGTTCTACAAAATCTGTCTTAAAATAACATTGACATTTATCCTTATATGGATATACAAAGTAAGATATACTTCTCTACAAATGAGCTGGTTTTTATACATGTCATAACAATAAACATTTTTACAATCTAATTCCATGGCTAGAAGGTATAAATTGAGAAATGAGATTTTGGAGACAGTAATGGTATTCTCACTGAAGGGCACTCTGAACTTCTTAACAAAGGTAGTTATATCCAAGATTCATTTTCTTTCACTTTCTTTTTTTTTTAAAAAAATCTTGGGCCCTTAAAGGTTTTAATTCCAGAATAAAATATTTCAATTCATAAGATGTAACTGGCATTTAAAAAAAAATCTACATAATCCTAAATTCATTAGTATGGCATTTATGAGACAGAAGCATTTTAGAATTTACAATAGGTTACCACTCATTTCTAAACACAAAGAACAAAAATAATGACTTGATTTCCTCAAGAATAAATATTATTATACTGTCAATTTTACAAAGACAGTTCTAAGGTCTCTGTATGTATTTGCTCTATCCTCACATCCTCACATATTTACCAATGGGGAGACTAAGTAAGGCACATAGACATAAGTATCAGGTTCAAGTTCACCCGACTAATAGTGATAGAGCCATATTTGGACCCAGCAGCTGTAACCACTATGTTACCAGAGATAACATAGCTATAAAGAAGAATGACTGGTAATGGCAACAGAACTTAAAGATGGAATAGCTTTATGAGTATATTAACACATTACGCATAAACTATAAGATCTGTAATTTTAGATTATTAAAACCAAGAAATGTAAATAGTTCTAAAAGTTACAAGGTATTTTCACATGCCTTTCTAAAATACTCTCCTTTCAATGTTTATAAATGAATTTGATTAATTTCTTTTCACAAAAAGAAATGAATGCCTCTGCTTTTCTCTGGAGCTCATGCCTCTTTTTTCATTTAATTCCTGACTGATGCAGAAAATTTCCCACTGGCTAATGATCTCATGCATTGTCCTTAAAAACAGAGTCTAGATATACCACTTTAAGAGTGTTTCAAAAATTAGTCCTGATGAGCACACTGGAGAGAGCCTTGGCAGAGAGACTAAGCTATCAATACTTAGGGTTTTTTATTCTCTTTGAAAGATAAAATATAAACTGTTAATACAAATTATAAAAATCAAAAAATTAATAGACAGGATAAGAGTTTAATTTAAGTGGCTCTGTCAAATTCCTAAAACATTAGACTAGAATCATAGTTTCATTCTTTTGCACTTATTTAGCCATGCTTCATGCACATGGGTGAAAATTAGAATAGACTTTTAGGGATCATCTATAACAAACTCATTGGTATATTTGGAAAAGGATACTATCTTCAGTTTTATAATTTATATGTTCTATAATCTATGTTTATATATACAAAATTATTTTTGAGAGTCAAATATGTAAGATCAGATAAATAAAAATGAATATCTGGGGACTGAATGTTTACTACCTTTGTTATGAATATTAGTCATAGCAAAGGGATCAGTACTCTTTCAAAAGCAACGAGGGTTATCATTCCTTATAATAAACTATTTAAAATATTAAGTACACAATACAGAATCAATTTAAAAAAGAACTACACATTACATACAAGTAATGATTTTGTTACCAAACAAGTGTGGATTTTGATATCATAGTATAAATATTGTCATATAAATATCACTTTACCTTATTTGCTTTTCATAAGGCTTAATGAAAGGAGATCCTCGCATTGTTTGTGTTTTAATAATGTGGTCATCCAACAACATCTGAATTTCATCAACTGATGACAAAATAAATGTCCCAGATTCTCTATAAGAGAGAATGACAAATTCCATTGTGTCCCACTCATTAATCATCTTCTCCATGGCCTTTTCAAGAGAATATTCTTTGCTAGCTGCTTCACTAATACTTTCAAATCTATCTAAAAAGGGTTCCAGGTTCATGTCTAAAAAAGAGAAGACGGTGGAGTCATCTCCCGGCTGCAGCGGGTAACCAACGATGTTAGACATGGCCTCCCAGTGCCTGGGGCGCAAGCCAGGATTACAGATCACTTGAATGAGAGGAATGTGCTGCTTGAAATCGTCCACCTTTGCCCTTACTTTTTTTGTCATTGCCAATGCATGTGGAGAATCGTGGAAGGTTTTCTCCAGCTTATATAGTCCTCTCCAGTAATTTCCAACATCTGATTCTACTTCGTCTGGATTCACCTTGTTATATGGTCCTTCCGTCCATCCTCTATATTTATTGCTAAATTCGACAGCAGTTTCATAGAGACGAAGATAAGGGTTCAAACCATCTTGGATTTTTTTACGTTGAGGATATATTGATGGTAGCCAACCAAATGCCTCTTCTTCAGCATTAAACTGTTCAATCTGGAAGAATGGGTATTATTTATTATTCTGAAAGTAAATAATATTCAAAATTAAGTTTTAAAAATATTTATATCAAATATGACCCCAAAAGCCCTTAAGACACCCTAAGGTTAAATTTAAATTAGGCCTAATCTATAAAATCTGAGCAGTAATCTCTTTTTCCTATTTCTTTTTGATTATAGTTTCCAGTAAACAATCACTGGTTAAGTTACTTAGCCTAGTAAAACAAATTCATATATCTTTGCCCATCCAGATATACTGAAGATAAAGCTTTATTCATCAATTAACAAAAACTCAAGTATTTCTAATATATATAGCATTGTGTTAGGTACTGTGGAAAAAAAATTTTTAAATATTATATTGCAAAGTACCAACTCCAAGGAATTAGTAATCCAACTGAGGAGATAGGATATAAGCAGAGAAAGTTACATAGCAATTATTCAACAATAATATAAGGCAAAAGAAGAAATATCTTAAAGCAGTAGTTGTGTTATATAAAATGAATAATTGACATAAAATTGCAATCGCTTAGAGACATGAGAGCATGCTAAAAGAATTAAGTAACAGGTGCTTCTGTAGAAAAGATCCAACCAGAGCTGGGTCTTGAAGATAAATAGGATAAGAAGAGACAAAGAAAGCATTACTTTTTTCTTAGTTTCACTGTGAAATATGTGAGTATGAGAGTGGCTTAGAGATGATATCTACAAAATTAAAATGTTTGAGTACAAATTATGCAGGTTACTTAAAATTTCAGTGCCATTGGTTTTAAAAAATCTACAAAGTTTATTTCACTTATCTCAACATATGTTTGCATATTTATGATTATTATAAACTATTTAATTACTGATCTACTAAGATATTAAAATTTTTCAATGCAAAGAAAATGGTAGAGCAAATAGGGAAAGAGATCAAATTGTCACTTTTTGCAGATGACATTATTCTCTACATAAAAAACCTTAAAGACTACTAAAAATATATTAGAAATAATAAACAAATAGAGTAAAGGTTCAGGATACAAAAATCAAAGTTCAAAAATTCATAGTGTTCCTATATTCTAATAATGAAATTTCAGAAAAAGGAATGAAAAAAGCAATTCTCTTTGCAATTTCAACAAAAAGAATATAATATCTAGGAATAAACCTAATAAAAATGTGAAGGACCTATACACTGAAAACTATAAGACATTTTAAAACAAATGGAAGACGACACAAAGAAATGGAAAGACATTCCGTGTTCTTGGATTGGAAGAATAACGTAATTAAAATGACCTTATTACCTAAAGCATTATGCAGATTTAATACAATTCCCATCAAAATACCAATAGCATTTTTAAAGGATTAGAACAAAAAATTATCAGGTTTGTATGGAAGTGCAAAAGACCCCAAATAGCCAGAGCCACCCTGAGGGGGAAAAAAAAAAAAAAAAGTCTGAAAGTATCACTCTGCCTGACTTCAAATTATAGTACAAAGTGACAATAATCAAAGCAGTATGGTTTTGGCATAAAAACAGACACAGACCAATGGAACAAAATTGAGACTTCAGAAGTAAACCCCTGCATACATGAACAAATAATTTTTGTAAAAGGAATGAAGACCATACAATGGAGAAAGGAAAGCCTCTTCAATAAATGGTTCTGGGAAAACTGAAAAGCCACCTGCAAAAGAATGAAACTAGACTGTTATCCATCACCACACATCAAAATTAAATCAAAATGGATTAAGGACCTGAATATAAGACCTGAAACAATAAACTGAATAGAAAAAACATAGGTACTAACTGCATAGACCTTGGATTTAGAGAGGATTTTATGATTTTGACCTCAAAGGCAAAGGCAAGAGAGTAAAAGCAAAAATAAATGAATGGGACTATATCAAACTAAAAAGCTTCTGCTCAGCAAAAGAAACCATCAACAAAGCAAAGTGAGAAACATTGAATGGAAGGATATATTTACAAACACCTCTCATAAGGGCCTAATACTCAAATATAAAGGCCTAATATAAAGAACTCATACAACTCAGCAACAACAACAACAACAACAAAAACAATACAATTAAAAAATGGGTGGAGGACCTTAACAGACACTTCTCCCGAGAAGATATACAAATGGCTAACAGACACATGAAAAGATGCTCAACCTCACTAGCTATTAGGGAAATGCAAATCAAAACTACAATGAGACAGCATCTCATACCTGTGAGAATGGCTATCATCAACAGGACAAGCAATAACAAGTGTTGAAGAGATTGTAGGCAAAAAGGAACTCTCATACTCTGCTGGTGGGAATGCAAATTAATACAACTACTATAGAAAACAGTGTGGAGGTTCTTCAAAAAACTAAGAATTGAATTACCATATGATCCAGCAATTTTTCTTCTTGGTATTTACCCAAAATATCTGCAAAGCTATATGCACTTCGATGTTCATAGCAGCATTATTCACAGTGGCCAAGACATGGAAGCAATAAAAATGTCCTATGATAGATGATTGGTTAAAGAAGCTGTGGTACATATATACAATGGAACATTACTCAGCCATATGAAAAGATGAAATGCTGTTATTTGCAACTATATGGATGAATTTTGAGATAATCATGCTAAGCGAAATAAATCAGACAGAAAAAGTCGAAAACCGTATGACTTCACTCATACATGGGATATAAAACTGAAAGCAACAAACAGACAGGGATTGTGGATTACTGGTTACCAGAAGAAACAGGGGAGGGGAGGGGTAAAGAGGGTTGAATAGTTGATGAAAGAAGGAAATATAACTTTGAAAGGCAAACACACAATGCAATATATATATATATACACACACACACGCACACATACATATATATATATGACATACTGTTGAATTGTACACTTGAAACTTATTTGATTTTACTAATTAATGTCACCCCAATAATTTTTAAGTAAATTACTAAATGCAAAAAATGGTAGAGCATCAAAATATGGTCAGTTTTCATATTTCCCTTTTTATAAAAGACACAAAACTGTCAAACATTTTACATGGCAAAGGGCATGGCTTTTCCCTCTCCAGTTTCTTTTAATGAAAAAGGTGATTTCTGAAATGGCAATATTGAGAACAAAGAGTTTAATGGGAGAAAATAATGAGCCTAATTTAAAAACTCAGCCACCCAACCTAAACTGGCTTCTATGAAGATGAGAAAACTAAACAATAACCAGGTGCTGTCATATGATGCAAATGTTTAAATAACACAAAATAAAAATTAAGAAGCAGATGGAGATATAACTCTATCTTTCAAATAAAAAATGAAGGCCACTGAAATGTTATCACTACCAATAAAACAATAATGCCACTCCTCCTTGAAGTATGTCTGTAAAATATATTTGTGCCATATACATTATTCTCTAATTAGATATAATTAAACTTCTTTTACTTAAATCTATTTCTTAAAGGTAAATATGCAAAGCAAATTCCATGCTTTCTTTTGAACTTATTCATCTTTAAAATTTTTAAATTATACCTTGTCTGCTGCTAAATCCAACTTTCCATTTAGTATTTGAGCCTTTTTCAGATATCGTTGTACATCTTGAAGATCTCCAAAGGAGTGAAATTCTTCTGCCTGCTTAGCATAACTCTCTAATTCCTCCAGAAACCGTTCACATCGTAACTAATAAAAACAATACTGGCTGTTACTAATTTTAAAACTTAAAAGCTTTAGGCATTATCAGATATAAAGGATTATCAAAATTATTATATTTAGACGCTGGCAAAATATAAAGAAAGGGATTATCTGGAAGACAATAACAGGGATCTAAAATATGCAGCATTTTTAAGAGTTAAAAAGATTTAAGAGATTTAAAATTAATGATTAAGATTCCTGTGATTCATGAATTAAAGAAAGTTTATTCTTTATTATCAATGTGAGAAGTTCTAACAAACAAGGTAAATAAGAATGTGTTAACAAATGGTTTTCTTTAGTATGTTAAAGAATTTATGTGAACAAATGATTTACAAGAATTTGAAAAACTCTCTTAAATAATCAAGTATAGGGCTGAAGGAAAACTCCAATTTTTTAAAGGCTGTAAAGACATCTGAGGCATTTTAAATAACTGGAAAAAAACTAATTTTTAAAATTGTGTTCTGATATTCAAACATCTCTTCAATTATTAATGTTAAAACAAAGCATTCTAAGGTTATTTTTCTTGTCCCATGGGCTCCCTTCACAAGAAATGTGTAAGGTAAATAAATCTAGATTTAAAGCCTGAAAACTAGAGTCTTCCAGCATAAAACAGGTATGTACGTTTTATCAAGAAAAGCTTATTACAAAGTTGTCATTGGTAAGGTATCACATTAAACAGATCTAAAAAATGATTCTTAATAAAATATTTAAAGGTCAAATCTGGATTATTCAAGAATAGATTTTTTATTTTATAGATTACGTAGGTTTATTTCTGTCCTCTTTTCTTTAGTTTCCTGACAAATTTATTGCTCAGTGGGCCCAGTGGGGGAATGAAAGTGAAAGTAAAATTTCATCAATATCATGTGTAATTTGTAAAATAGTATATACTTTACAATAAAATGTAGATAATTCTGGGTCACCTAGCATTTTCTAAGAGTCTATTAGGTTGTAACATAAGTGTCTGATATTTATTATTCATAATGGTTTCTAGAAGTATTTAAAAATTCTGAAATGGCTTACATGTAAAAAAGAAGTATAGACTACAGTTTATGATGAAGGGTTGTTTGTTTGTTTGCTTGCTTGACATCTATGAATCTAAAACAAAATATTCTGTCAATTAACTGTATTTGCTCTAGTGTAGTAGAAAGATGTTATGTTTGCTATCAAAAGATGTCCCTACTGGCTGACGTGGAACAAGCCCCTTCATTTTGGGAATATGCTTTTTTTTCATTTGTAAAATGAGACTGAAAATACTAAATAATTTATTTAGATGGTAGCTATGGAGTGCTCATGGCATTCCTGTGTGTCGGGCACTGTGCAGGCCAGGGGATTGAAAATGGATAAAAGGTCAAAAATCAAACAGCTCTGTTGTTGTCAAGGAACTAACTGTCTAACGGGGAGGTAGACCTGAAAATAACAACATAATGATCAGATAGTCCAGTGGAAATGTGTTCAAAGTGTAATGGGAGCAGAGGAGATGCAGCATTGAGATCTAAGAGGGCTTCTCAGAAACTCATCTCAGTACGCTAGAATAGACAAGCATGATTTGTAGGCAGGAGCAAATGGAAAGAATGTGCAAGAGATGAGAGGTTTGGGAGAGCAGGCACATAAAGGTTGCTCAGGATTACTGAAAAATCAAGAACAAGGAGTGGGGAGAGGTGGATGAGGCTGAACAGGTGGTGAGGGGAGAGTTTACAAACCATCTTATATGTAAGAAAAAAAAAAAGTTAGAGTAATTAAATGTTAAGAGTGATGATTCCAGGTACAGTACTTAGGTGTTTTAGCACTTATAAGGTGTAAAGGTATATTTCATCAAGGGAGCTTTGACATTAAATGATAAAAATAAAGTCAAAAAGCACTATAAACTGTATAAGATGGTGTTTTTATTAATGATCATATATAGGCAATATATTCGAATGTTTTCTCGAAAAATCAAAAAATGATGCCACATTGATCCAATATGATGTGTACTATATTATACTAAGATTTATAGTAAGATAAAGCTAAAATATATGACCTGTGAAGTAGAGTTACAATGCTATGTAAAAAGTTAAAACTTAAACATGTCCAGAAAATGAAAATAATTAAAAATAGCAAAGATGCCAACCTTAAGACCATCTTGATATTGTTCTGTTTTCTCTTTAATGATTTTCCTGTGTTCCTCAAAAATTTCTTCCATTCTTCCATACCACTGGAAAACATTATTATTTAGCCTAATGTCTGCTGGAGAAAAGTTGGCACATTCAATGAGGAAGGCAAGGCAGTTTTTAGAATCCACCAATCTCTGTCCCAGTTCAACCATATCAATTGTCTCAACTTTCTGAATATAAGCCTGAGGGAAAACAAAAATTACAGATGGCATTTTAATAAACAGTTCATGTCAAAAAATAGCCTGAGGAAATGCATTACATAAATATATACAGATTTTTTAGAAGTATTTAGACTTTTGCTTACAGATAGGAGACTATAGACCAGTTTAGTCTAACCCCAAACATCGCTATTAAAACAGCAGGGGAAAAAAATAGAAAATACTAAACAACATTTAAAAAGCATTGGAAAACCAGAGAAGACTGCTATGGGTTTCTGGAAGATATGAAGCAGGTGCTGCTATCTGAGTGATATCATTTATTCTTTCAAAATAGCATGTTTGGGCACCTTTATGTGCCTGACACTTGCCAGGTACTGGCAATTCAATGTATCAACAAACAGACATGGATTTTGCCCTTCAATAGTTTATAGTTTAGTTGAAGGCGACAATTATTAGTCAAATAACTGCCACAACAACTATAAAATTGCAAACTTGCAACAGACACCTGTGCTGAAACACTTTCCTTGGTTACAAAAACTAAAAATTAATGATAGGCAAATTTAACAAGAAATATGCTAAATCTATATGAGAAAAACTAAAATAGTTTATTGAAGGACTTTTTAAAAGTTTGAATAAATATAGAAACCTATGTTAAAACATAATCTTACTAAGGTGTAAATTTTTTTCTCAATTATCTATACAATCAATTCAATTTCCATCAAAATTACAGCGGCATTTAAAAAAACTAAATTTGCTGTAATTCTAAAAGTCTCTGAAATCGTAAATATTCAAGAGTAGCAAAGGCATTTATGAAAAAGGAAAATGGTGAATAGCCCCGCCAAATATCAAAATATGCTATATAGATGCAGTGATCAACATAGTTTTTATTCTGGCCCAGAGATAGAGGATGGAGCAGAACAGAGAGAGTTCCAAGTGCATTTGGAAATTTAATGTTGAAAACATGCATTTCAAATAAGGAGTGAAATGACAGATCATTTAAAAAATTGTATTGAAGTAAATGGCTATTGATTTTGGAAAAAAAAAAAAAGCCTAGTTACTTAATAGGAGAAATACAGAGAGGGTATATTGTTAAGTGAACACAGTAATTTGCAGCAGAGTGATGATTCTGTTTTCACAAAACAAATCTCTCTGCATTTGTGTGTGAGCAGGTGAATGTAGAGGTGTGTGTATCTGTGTGTGTGTATGTGTGTGCATGTGAGTGAGTAGGTATGCAAGTGCACATGCTCTTGTGTATGTACATACGTACATATATCTCTTTCAAAGCTCTGATACATATGAATTTATTTATATATCTTAATAATATTAATGCTGCAGGAAACCCACCCCATTACTTATAATTACCTATGTTCACCTTCCCTATCTTATATCTCACCCCTCTGTCTATGAAGTAAATGCCTCTTTTTAATGTTCTTAAAGCTCTTTTTAATCTCTAATCTCTATCTTCCTGGCTCTCTCTTTTCATCCTCTCTCTCACTGGTTTGGAAAGAACAGAATTCACACTAAACTATAAAGAATCGTTACCTTAAAGAAAAGAATTATAGAAAAGAAGAACTTTTAATTTTTACTCTATACAATCCCACATTGTTTAAATTTTTACTTTTATAATTAAAAAGAAAAGACAAGCAACATTGCCTAGAAAGCTTTCATGATATATCACCTTAATTAGACTAAATGTTTTTATGTTGCAAATCTAAGCAAACAAGGCTCAAATCATGGTGGTTTCCACAGATAAAAAATGTCTTACTGAAAATATATTTTTGTTATTTGATTAATCAGCCTTCTGTGTAGTCAAATGACTGGGTTTTTATTTCCTCTTACCGATAATGACTAATTTCTGTATTGAATAAATTGAAAAGCTATTTGCCTTTGTAGCAATAAACTTTTTTAGGGTACAGAAATATTTTAAGTATCAGTTACTGAAACTCACTTGCTAATTCTTTTAAAGGTTGCTGTGAACAATAGAAATTTACAGTAACCCCAAATTCCTAAATATTTCCAGTGATGGCTAGGAGGGTAAAGAAATGACACTCCTCATATTCAATATTCATTTTTCCAAAAGAATTTACAATTATGGAACTATCTAGCTATCTTTATAATCATCCATAATCAAAGTATCACTTGATGTCCTATAACAACTACTATAAAATATAAAAATATTTTAAAAGAGACTATATAAAAGTGTGCTATTTGATATATACACAGACATTCACGTACACACACAAATTCACACACTAGGAACCCCAGTCCAATTTATTTTTTTAAATAGAACTTTTTTAGTTAAAAGCTAATATGTAAAAATTGGTTCTAATAATTTTAATAAATCTTTGTTTAAGTGAATAATTTTAAAAAATGTATATTTTCATTTGAACTTCTTTTACAATTTCCTGCCTATACAAAGGCTGGAATGATTTTATGCGTTTTGCTGGGTTTGCTTAAATATTTTAAAATCTAAAAGTAAAAGAATTCTATTTTGGATCTTGGGACTAAAATAAAAAGAAAATAAGATCCTGTAAAAGTTTAATGCTATAGGAATAAAAAAGGAATAAAATGAAATAGTGATTAATTAGTTGTTTTATATTATTTTAATCACCGTTAGGTAGATTTCAAGCACTGAAGTAACATGAAAAACAATAAAAGTGAGACATCCAAGATTTTCAGTACCCCAAATCCTATGTTCAAAACATAATATATTTAAGCAAACTACAATAAAAAATTTGTAATATATAACAAAAAATAGCCTATACATTAACAAAATAAAATATTACTTAAGTATTAAATGTTTGTTGATAAAACAATGAAAGGTGATCACTTATCTCAGGTTGCCCAAGACAGTCCTGGTTTATGCCTTTAACATTACTAATAGAGCTCTCAGTAACATCCTGGTAGATGACTGCACTAATAGCTTCAATACCTCAGCTCTCCTATTATCTAGCCCTGTAGTGTCCTTTCACTCTGACTCTGTGGCCGTAAAATTTGCTTTGGTCAATGGGTTGTTAGGTAATGAGACACAAGGAGAAACTTGAAAAGCGTTTGTAAAATTGAGCTTGCTTTTGTGCCTCTACCATGCTATGAGAACATGCCTGGGTAAGCCTGCTGGAGTTTGAGAGACAAAAGGAGCAGACAGAAATTACTGAAGATAGTCATGCTAGTTATCCCAATGGAGAACCAGCTGAGTGTGTGACCCAACTGAGACCAGAAGAACCATCTAGGAGTACCCAGCCTGAATCACCAAACTGTAGACTCATGAGCTAAATATATTAAAAAATTATTTTAAACCTCCATTTTAACTTTTGGCAGGATTTGTCATCATATATTATGTCAATAATTATAAGAACTGGGGGGGGGATTATACACATACGACTACATAGAGTTCACTATGAAGAGTACCTTCATTTCCATTAGTTCTGCTGTATTTGGAGGAGTGCTAAGAGCTTTTTCTGCTATCTTCTCAAATTCGTCACATAAACTGAAACAGATAAACCCAATTTACATAATCAATTTCATTCCTAAATTTATTATATACTATTTAAATATTCCATTACAAAAAAAAATAAGATTATTTTACCTATATGACATCTAAGGAATTAAAAGCAAATTTGTGTTCATTTACTTATTCATTAAATACACATTTAATGATTATCTGTTACATTCCCAACTACAGTATTAAGTGATACAGAAATAGATAAAAGGTAATAATAATCCTCAAAAGGTTCATAATACAGTATGGAAGACAGAACCATAAACAATCATTTCCAACCTGGAGTTTTAGGAGTTCTATAAGAGATTTAGTTGAGATGGCACCAAAAAAAAATGGTACAAAGGAAGGGAATGTTTAAGTATTTGGAGGGAATAGTTAAAATGGGCCTGTATGCTCAGGAACTTCTGGTAATATGCATATATTTCCTAATGATTTGGGTTGTGGCCAATATAAATAATAAACTTACTACGAGACTAAATAAAAAGTATAGTTCCAAGAAAATCAAGATAAAATACACTGAAATTTCTTCAAAAAGATTGTCTGTGAGGTGAGGAGAAAGAGCACAGTGATGATATTAGTTTGAATTGGGGGCTGGGGAATGAAAGGGTTTTGAGCATGTTTGTAAATTTCAGAGGTGGAATCAACAGTGAAAGAGATTTAAAATGAGATACAAAGGAGATGACTGGTGGAGACAGATCCCGAGGGATGAAAAGCAATGAGGCTGAGCTCGCAGGTAGAGAGAACTCTGAATGGAGTACAGACTCTTGTTCTCTGAGAATGTAGAGAGATAGGTATGAAGGGGTTCATGGAGAGGTTAGTGGAGATATGTAGGGGCAAGAAGTTGAGGTCTTCATATCTAATGGTTTCTATAATAGTCCTAATGTGTCCTCTGTATCTCCAGTGAGTCTACTGAGAGGCACAATTAGGAGAAAAAGGGGAAAGTAGAACTGGTATGGGCCCAGAGACCAGTTAAAAGGCAGGAAAAAGAGCTGTAAAATTAAAAGAAATATTTCACTCTGCATGAAAAGCTGCACATAAAAGACATTTTCACTATTCTTCCAGTACTTTTAGAGGAAAAGGTGTTTTAAGGTGAATACATGATTCCTGTTCCTAGATAAGCAACCCAAAGCCAAGTCCTCTTTTACCCGGTGCCTCTCTCTTTGACCTTTCCCCTCACTTTTCTTCCTTCCCAGAATCATGAAAGCAATGCAAACCACTCCTAGTTCTGGGAATACACCATTCCATTTTTATACCTCACTCCCATCTACATAGTATTTTCTCCATCTATAATTCTTTCACCTATGTTGTTCACCAAGCAGACTCCTACTCATCCTTCGAAATTAATTCATATATCACTTCTTCTTTGTAGCCTTCCCTGATTTTCCCCTCTTCCCCAATCTCTACTCTGAAAGATAATTGTTTCCTTGTCTGTTCTTCTTCTGTGGCTCAGTAAAGTACTTACTGCACCCTATTGTAACTTACTGGTTTATATTTCTATTTCCCCTTCAACATTGAAAGTTCCTTCAGCAGTTTTATTCATATTTAGAGTTCAAGTATCTAATGTTTTATCTAACACATGGTAGGCAAATAAAGCCTCCTTCAGGCTTCTTTATAGCCTGAAAGAAATGTTCTTTTTTAATAATCTATATTCTTCTCTAATACCATAACTATAAAAAAATTCTGATTATTTGGCAATTTGTTCCATGTAATTGATACCAGAAAAGAGGTTCCCAGAGAAACGCTAACACCAACTATTGGAGGACGAGTTATACTTCCTGTTTTAAATAAACAGATAATTCTGTTTTACACATTAGCAACTGTGAGTTTACTTTTCATAGGTCAGTTTTCCTAAAAATCTCCAGGTTAGTCAGCAAATGACAAAAAGTAATCATGGACTTGAAGAATAATTACAGCAAGATGAAGCTCCAAATGGGAAGGTCCTTTAGGGCTCATGACAACTACTATGTATATTCACTTTGAAAACCCACTTTGTGTATTGATCATACAAATTTAAAAATATAAACTTAGAGAATGTCCACCTGACTTGTGTAAATAAAATGCAAAACATTTTAATACCACCTTAATTCAGCCAATTGGAAAGGCACATTTGTGGTAGAAAGTCATCATCATCATCATGATCATGATCATCATCATCATTACAAAACACCACTTAAAACCAAGTAGAAATAAGTCTGGCATTATTTTTTTCTTTGGGGTTATTTACGACACTGATCTAATCTATTACTTTAGGTGAATGACAGTTGATTCTATTTCACATCCCCCTTCCCAAATAAAAATATAAGCAATTTCGCATAAATACCTTGTATTTACTTCCTGATGATCTCTGAACATTTTAGCTATAAGTTTTCCACAAATAACATCTGCTCGCTTCACCAAAGCTCTGATTAATTCCTCACAGCGTATTTCAAACATTCCTAAACGAATAGTCTGCAATGTTAAAGTATTAAAAGTTTAATCAACAAAACAAAAAATTCCCACAATTTTGCCTTTCTCATAATATTGATTCTGTGTGTGAGATCTAACAAGATTGAGGGGTTTTTTTGTTAGTTTGGTTTTTGTTTTGTTTTATTTTGTTTTTAACTATCAAGCAGGTGGGTTTTCTAAATTCTCATTTATTTTTACAATTATCTTCTGGATAAATCTCCTTGACGAGTTTGTTGCCTTAGAAATTAACTATATTTCAGGACAATAATGGATATAAAAACTTTGGAGAATTGAGCTATTGCCAAATAGTGTAATATTTAAATGTTATATTTGCTCTATACATAAAAATAACATGTTCATTAAAAAAAAACTTTAGAAAATATAAAAAAGGACAAAAGGAGAAAATTTTAATTTACTAGTCTCCTACTAAACAGAAGTAACCATATTTTGGTATAATTACCATATTTTCAAAAAAATATATAAATTTTAAAGAAAAAAATTAAGTTCTTGGAATTTTTGAGGGGTCAAATTAAAGTACTTAAAAGTTTGGGTTGTAGTAGATTTTTAGTTCTATGAGCACATGAACCACATCTGTTTTGTCTATCTCCATATATCAAGGGCTTACCACAAAGCTTGGCACATAGAAAGGCTCAATAATTACTTTTCCTTTTGATAGTAATGGTCTAATTCGTTCACTGTATGGTTTAAAAACACATCCTAATAAACCTGGGAAAAGATCATTAGGTACAGAGAATAGTTTGTACAAAACAGTTCATTTACCTTTCTAGACGTGTACTGTATTTCCTCTATTAGTTTTTGATATTTGCGTATTTCTTTTATTATTTCCTCATAATGATGGGGTGCTACAAGAAAAGCATCAATATCTTGCTCAGCTTTTCTGGTGATCAGAAAATCATACTTGTCATAGAGTCTGAGGTGCTCAATGGGTGCCACGCTTTCTCTCATTATCACTTCCTTAACCTTTTCCTTATGAGCATCAATAATTTCCTTCAAAATTATGGGCTTCAGGGTTGTTGGTTTAGAGTTACTTTCCTAAATAAAGGGGGAAATGTTAGTTATTTAAAATACCTTAAATTAAGGCAACTGTGTCTTCATCTTTATTAAAAAAAAGCAAATCTTATCATATTGACCTTTTTAATTCACAAGTTCTTTTTGATTTTCTAATCTCTATAGAAAGATATGCAGTCTAATCACAGCAGTATTTTAAATATCTAGGTTTCATATAATGTTTTGTTTTCTCTTAAGACTACCCGGGTAGTTGTGCTGTTTTTCTGTATGGATAAATGAATAGTCACTTGAAAATATACACAAAATAAGACAATATAAAACAGCAAAATCCACATTGTATTTCTGTAATTAAACATGCTAGCTTTATAAGGTAGTGCTTGCATTGTAGATTATTTTTAAAAAGTAAGCTACCTCAGTGTCATATCATTATACTCTTTGATCACATTTCTTTTTCACCTTGAGGAGCTATCTACCTAGAACAAAGAAAGATTGTTTATTCATTCATTGACCTTTGATCTTTGAATCTGGGAATAGCAACTAGAGCAGACTAAAATCCCTAGTTGCAAAATTTGCGTTCCACTATGACCATTAGAAGAATAATGGGCAAGAATATCTGACAAAAATTTTAAATGAGTTAAGAAATCTCAACAACTCGTCTCCTCTTTTCAAATAAGAGGACATGTAAATGTGCCTTGAACCAAGTTACACTTAATATACGTGCTCTACCTGTTGCCTAGAAGGGATTTTTAGCTGTAATAAAAAAGCATCTTTGTCTACAGCATTCACACTGATAATATCAAAGGATCCCTTAGAAAACTGGGTCATTTGGTCAGGTATTCAGGGTGCATTTGTCCACTATGGCCCCTAGTGGGCATTTCAGAAAATCATTTGCTTGAAACTAGCTGCTTCATGAGAACATTAGTGAATCCCACCAGTCCCACCACCTCACTCCCAAGCTCAGTAGATGCTGGTGTCATCTGTTCTGAAAAAGAGTTTTTGGATAAAGCAATCTCTATTATTCACTGTGCACAATGTAAAATTATTGTATCTAATTTGAAACTCATCAATATTCATTATAGAATATTTTAAAATTTATTAACAGCCTAATTTTTTAAGCTTATATTTTCATTTTATTCCTAATTTTTAAAGCTTCTAGATATATCTTTCTAAACAGAACTGGATACCAGTAATTGAGAACTATATTAGAAAGTATTCTTTTGATATGAATCTAATCAGTTCCTATCAAGAGTTAAGAGAAATGATATTTTGTATAAGGCAGTTCAAGTGTTCAAAAGCATATCAGATTAGATTACAAATGGTGATGTGCTTGGACTCACAGAGCCTTAGCCCCTTATAGATTTGCCTTCCATGGAGGAAAAAAAAGTGTATTTTAATTTCCCTTTCAATTTCTATCAAAGATCATGATAAAAAACAGCTATATGAATTCCACTTTTGCAGTTGCTGTCAAAGATCATTAAGACTATATTCAATTATCTTACTCAAAGCACTCTTTATATCACTTGTTTCTAAATTTGACTGATTGCCAGAATCAACTAGAGATATTTTGCCAGTATCTATTTCTGAGTACTGACTCATTGTGAATCCACTTCTCTTAGGGTGAGTGATGGTGGTGGTAGGGATCTCCGGATTTATGTTTTTAAAATGTCAGTGGGTGATGCTGATACATATGGTTTTAGAACCACTACCCCGTGGAAGACCTTTCTCTAATAAACGTATACCAGGGAAAATATCGTTCTCTCTTAAAGAGTCTAAATAAACTGTTTAATCCTAGTTAAAACTTGTCATATATTTCTTCTTTATCTGAGGAACTAGGAGATTTGAGCCATATTATATAACATAAACTCACAGCAAATATATTCCTTTGTATGATTATAATACTTTTCTCCACTTGAGCTTTATCTGGTAACTCATTAACTTGTTATATCTGTCTGTTTCATAAGCTACCTCAAGTCATTCTTGAAAAAAAGGTAGAGTCTGAATAGAATAGAAAAGGATGCAATAGATTTACTGTAATTAAACAAAGGACAAAATAAACAAGAAATTTCTTGAGAGATTTTTATTTATGAAAATATAAGAAATAGATATCCTGAACACTACCTAGCTCAAAACACATGAATATGCTGGGGGAAAATGTTAAATATAACTTTCATAATGCATAGCTAAGAAAGTAAAATGACAATAAATGTTTAAGGAGTCGACCTTGAAAGAAAACATGAATTGAGAGGTAATTGTGTGCAAAAGTGAGCAGCTGCCCTAGAGACTCTGCTGATCTCTGGTCATCTAAGTTTTACTTTAATGAGTTTGTATGTCAGATGGGGAGGAGAACAAAACCTGTCAGGGAACTAAACTTCAAGCCTGAGCAAGGTGAGGAGTCATAATTGATACTCCCACATAAAGCTAAGAACACTGAAAGGTGACATAGGTCACACCGCCAGTGCTGTCCACAAAACTCTGAGGCAACAATTTCATTTAAAATGGTTCTTGGTTAGGGAAATGTAAATCAAAACCACATGAGTTAACATCTTACATGTGTTAGAATAGCTATAATCAACAGGACAAGTAATAACAATTGTTGGAGAGGATGTGGAGAAAAAGGAACCCTCATATACTGCTGGTGGGACTGCAAATTGGTACAGCCACTATGGAAAACAGTATGAAGGTTTTTCAGAAAACTGAGAATTGATCTACCATATGATCCAGCAATCCCTCCACTGGGTATTTACCCCAAAGACGTGAAAACATTTATCCAAAAAGATATTTGCACCCTGATGTCGATAGCAGCATTATTCATGGTGGCCAGGACATGGAAGCAACTGAAGTGTCCTATGATAGATGATTGGCTAAAGAAGCCATGGTACATATATATATACAATGGAATGTTAGTCATAAGAAGAGATGAAATACTGCCATTTGTGACAACATGGATGGACCTCGAGATAAGCATGCTAAGCAAAATAAGCCAGACAGAAAAAGTTGAAAATCACATAATATCACTTATATGTGGATATAATACTAAAATCAATAAATGTACAGGACAAACAAAAGAGACTCATGTACTACAGACAGACTAGTGGTTACCAGAGTGCCAGGGGTAAGGGAAGGAGAGAGATAGATGAAGTAAACAGAGTCAAAAATGTGGTGACAGAAAGAAATCTAACTATGGGAAGTGAACACACAGTGTAAATATATATGCCTTTACTCTTAAAGTGTACAGCTCAAACACTGGATTTCGTTAACCAATGTCACCATAAAAATAAAAAGATAAATTAAAAAAAAAATGATCCTTGGTCTACAGGGGCCTCCAGAGCACCTGTGAAGAGAATATGCAAATTCCAGAGGAACAAAGGCCTCAAAGACTTCTCTACATAAGGTCCTTAAATGTATGAGCCCATAATAATAAAGGGAAAATGCACAGACAAACAAACCACCAGCAGCAGAAGTCAGATCACCAAACAAGCAAAGGGCAATGAATACATGACCAAGTACAAGAGACTAACAGAAATGACCAGGCCAATTTGAAAAAGAACTTAATAGAATTTTTAAAATGAAAATAAAATAATAAAATAATTAGAAGCTCTATGAAGAAGATAATATTCTCAAAATGGATAATATCACAATCTTGATGTTGAGTGAAAAAAAAAAATCACCAAGATACTGATTATGTATAAAACAATTCTTTCCATACGAAGACATGAATGAGCTAAACAGAAGTTGTTTGGAGATATACAGACATGCAGTAAATTTGTCTTTAAAAATTCAGAATAATCACTACAAAATTTAAGATAGCGATTCTTTTGCCAGAAGGTAGAATAAGGATGTAAACAGGGAGAGGCAATGGGAATGGCGAGGGCTGGAAGGTATCAGTAATATTCTATTGCTTAAGTTAGATCATAGATACACAGGTGTTAACTTTATTACTACCTAAAACTGTACACACTGTCCCCTTGTACTCTTTTTTTGGCATGAAGTTTTCATAAACTATTATAAAAATAAAAAAAGAAAAAGAAAGTTATTGGCCAGAATTACAAAACTTGAAAATCTTCTGAGTTCAGGAGCCTGCAGGCAGGCTCATTTCACACACCAGACTGCTAGAACTACTGGTATAATGTCATAGTCCAGCACAGCTTTGTAAATATTTGGCCATGAGAGGAGGGAAGTGGGAGCTCTGATTTGAACGTACCAAGACACTATTTTCTATGGAAAGGGTATTTGAGAAGAATAATCAATTGGAAGAGAATTTCTCAGAGCTGAAGTAGTGGAGGTCTGCAGCATGCTGCGTGTGCTCCAGCTAACACTCGTGGACCGCTTAATCTGGTCACAACTTTACTACTTTTCCCTCAGAGAGTTTACAGCTTAGTCAAAGGAAAGACTGACCGAAGAAACTGAGTATGTTATAAGAGAAGCTCATGGAAAAATAGTATATTTTTGAAGCAAAACTTGCTTATAATCCAATGTTAGTAGGTCATTTGTTCTCCAAAACAGAGGACACCTTTTAGAAGTTATTTGAAGTGAATATAATCACGCGAGTTCAAGCAATCAGAATATCCTTGTCACTTACCCACTTGGAATACAGTTTTGTCTCGACCCTTGGCACAAAGCTGACAGCCTTAATCATGACGTCGTAAACATTTAGAAGAATGTCTATGTAGTCATTGAAATCAGGTTCAAACTTAATAGCGTTGTTTTCGAGAATCAACCTTATGATGAAACCTGGGTGTTCAAAAGCTCTAATAGAATCCTGCAGACAAATTATATATGTATATGAATATTCGTATGAATTGTGACAGGCTAAGAAGTACACTGTTCCTAATTAGAATACATAGGAACTCACCTTTCCTCTTATGCACTAGACAATTATGCCAAACAGGAGCTCTACGAAAAAGAGCAAGATTCCCAGATGGACTTGTTGGTATCTAGTATCTATTAGGCCTATTGTTCAACTAAAAGGTCAAAGTTTCAGAAAAAAAGTGGATGTGCAAAAGCAGTTGGGCTCTTGAATCATGCACAATAAGAGCCCAAGAGGAGAATATTCAAACTCCCAGACTCTGCTCATACTTTAACAGGAAATTCCTCCAGAAAGAATAGAGTTCCTTGTAGAAAACTTTCCCTGCCACCATGACCTGAATTTCCCAATAATGGGAATTTGTACTTATTTCCACTAATTTTAACCAATGTGATGATACTCATATATCCTAAATTTGCAGGTAACACTAACTTTTTTTTTTAACAGATAAGTTTAATATAGATCTAAAGATAAACTTTTTGCTGTCCCACTGGTAAAGACATTTTATGTTTCTCCCTGAAAAAAATTGAAAATAAATAAATTGGTAAATGAATGTTGGTGTGACTGAACCATACTTACTGGGGGTTGTGCAATCAAGTCCGTGAAGTCTTGCATGGAGACCAGAGTGAGGTCTTGTAGCTGTAAAGTCATCAGTGCAGCAGCGCAGTTAAAAAAAGATTCCAGTTTGGCACTGCTGTCACCAGTTGGCAATTGCTTTTTTTTATTACCTTGGTAATAAATATTCTGCACTTCTGGAAACCACCTTGAAAGAACAAAGGACTTTTAAAAGTTAATACTTTTGTGAATTACTCCTTTTATGTTAAGCATTAACAATAACCCCTGGACATCCAAAGGTCTTCATAGAGAGGTACAGTGCTAAGTGACATTATTCACTCTCTGAAATTTAAGTGCTAGCATATTTCACTTCTCCCAGGAAAAGAAATTTTAATCATAGCCAATAGAAAATGATTCAATGATGTGATGTTGTAAGAAAAACATAAATCTAACTCCTAGAACTATGATTTATGCAGTTTTTAAATAAATATGACAACTAGCTTTGTTAAATCTTACAAGATACTCCTCTCCTGTTTCCAAAATGTTCTTCAAAAAATGGATTGTTAGTTTGAAGTTAAAATATAAACAACTGATTAAACCAAGGGGAGGCTTATTTGGTTGAACCCATTTGACATTATGTGCTATTCTTATGTTTTATGACAACTTGAAAACAAGGTACAAATTCACAAAATCAAGTACATTATTTTCTTTTCCCCTTAATATGAAATCTTGAAAGAGTGACTGATTTAAAACAAAGTGTGAAATGTGTATTGATCCTTATAATAAAGGATAACAGTGAAATTCTTATCTTAACGATAACAAGTGAATTTTTTAGTTTACAAAACCACCATCCATCACTATGAAATTAAATAATGGTAAAGAATATTAAAGAATCCCGGTACCTCTTTCATAAGAGATAATGGATTTTTCTTTAATTGAGAGTTGATATAATTTCAGGAGTTGCCTGAATGCTTGGAGATCTAAGTTTTAAATATATGTGCTCATCTCTTTAACAAATATGTGTTTCATGTCTTCTATGTGCTGAAAAATGTCATGGAAGACATAAAAATATATGACACCATCCTGTCTCTCTTATAACAATGAAGGCAAGGTATCATAGCAGAAAAACAGCTTTGAAGTCAAAGGAGAGAGAGATAATTTTCCATGTAAGTAAGGAAGAAAGGTTTTATAATAAAGATGGCAATTTCCCTGGACAACAGATTAAAAATAAAATGAGAAACATTCTCGAGAAAAGAATGTGAAGTAGAAGTAAAATAATAAGTAAAAAAGATCAGGGTAGGTAAAGCTAATATATCTGATCATTTCATTGACTATAGGAGAAAATAAACTAGAAAATAGAAAGAAATAAATGAAAAAAAATCTGTGAGGACTTTTGCAGAACTTGGGAGCTAACCACTTGAGACAGCCTCACTCTAAGCTCTGGTGAAAGTCTTTTCAGAATTAAAACTAGAAAAGATAAGTAGGTCCAGGTTGAAGAAGACCTTAAAAGGCAGGTCAAGAAATGTGGACTTATTATGTTAGCAAAAGTGAGGCACTGAACTAGGGGATGTTCTAAGATTCATTTTGCAGTGGTTTGTAGGCTACAGAGGGGGTTAAAAGGGCCCGCCAAGGAATGTTAGCAATGAGAATTTAGACAAAAGAGTACACATGGAAGATGCTTCTGAGAGAAGATTAAGAATAGTAGGTGGTCATAAAATAAGTTTCAATAAATATAAAATTCCTGAAATCACATGAAATTAGAAATAAGTAATAGAAAAATACTCTGGAAATTTATGGACATGTGGAGATTTAACAACATAGTCCTAAACAACCAATGAGTCAGAAAAAAATCACAAGGAAAATTAGAAAATAAGTTGAGATGAATGAAAATGGAAAAAAAAACATACATTAAAACTCAAGTGATGCAAAAAAGTATGAATCAGAGGGAAAACTTTAAAGTTTAAAGCTATAAGCTGTAAACACCTAGATCTTAACTCAATAACCTAAACATCAACTAGAAACTGGACAAAGAAGAGCAAACTAAACTCAAAACAAGGAGAAGGAAAGAAAAAAATACATGAGCAGAAACAAACAAAATGAAGAATAGAAAAACAATAAAGAAAATGAACAAAACCAACAGCTAGTTTTTGAAAAGATCAGCAAAATTGACAAATCTATAGCTGGGCTAAGCAAGAGAAAAAGAGACTCAAATTGTTAAAATTAGTAGTGAACAAGCAGAAATTAACACTGACCTTACAGAAACAAAAAAGATTACAAGAGACTATAACAAACAATTATACGCCGAAAAATTAGACAATTTAACAAATTCCTAGAGAGCCACAAATTACTAGAACTGACTTATGAAGAAGTAACAAAAGCCAGGACTCAGAAACAGATGACTTCTCTGATGAATTCTACCAAATATTTAAAGAGGAATTAACAGCAATCCTTCACTAACTCTTCCAAAAAAGAACATTTTCTAACACATTTAAACACATTTATAAGCCCAGTATTATCATAACACCAAAACCAAACAAAATATCACAAGACAAATAAAACTAAAGGCCAATATCCCTTATGAATGCAAACACAAAAATCCTCAACAAAAGACTCAAACTGAATCCAACAGCATGTAAAAAGGATTATACACCATGACCAAGTGGGATTTATCTCAGGAATGCAAGATTGGTTCAATATATTAAAATCAATATAATACACCATACTAACGGAATAAAGGAGAAAACCTCATTTTCATCTCAACAGATGCAGAAAAAGCATTTAGCAAAATCTGCTTTATTTCATGATAAAAACAATAGAGAAACTAAGAATAAAAGAGAAATTCTTCAACATGGTAAACCAAAACAATGTGATAAACCACAGCAACTGCTGAATAGAAGCAGAGGATGAGGACTAAGAGATGTTTGGGGTTAGAATAGATGTCATAACTAATCACTTGCTTATGTTTTCTCCACTGTGGTAAGCTGAAGCTTTGCCTTTAACTGTGATAAACACATTCTGACTCACTGTTTAGATTTTGGCTGAAGAGTCCTTTAGCTAGAATCGATCGAGAAGTATCAAGAGATAGAGCTAATCGATCTACATCTCTTGCCAAAATTATTCAATAAAAGTTCATACTTCATTCTGTATCTTGACATCCAATTTGCTAAAATTTACAGTGGTAATGTATTTCTGGGGTATAACCCTGAAATTACAGATCAAGTAAATCTATTCTTATTCTGTCCTTAAGATGTCTTTATTCTCTGTAATTAATTCTGGGGTTTCATTCTGCACCTCTCTGTTTATGATAACTAAATACTAATATTAAATAAAAATCTAAAGTTCTTTTAAGTAATATCGGTCAAAGAATTTGACTCTGACATATTAGAGGAGAAAAAAGATAAAGGAAAGAATCAGTATTAAATTATCAAGCTACACTTCTAAGTAACTTTTGGAATCATGAGGCTAAATTGGAGTTTCATGTCCTCTGTTAACGTGCATTTGATCTAGTTTTAATTTCCTATTTATAATAACTTTACAACCCACAATAGAGACAATTTTCTTCTATCATTTCAGCATACGTTGTCTGACACCTGTATCAATAATTATTGTATGTAGCTATTCCATTCTGAAGGGCCAATCCAATAAGATGTTTAAGTAACACTTGATAAGTCTACCCTCCAATGATATTGCAAACTCCTTTGAATATATTTTCCCCACCTAATCATTCTTTAAATTCTTCTGCATCCTTCATCCAAAAAAAAAAAAAAAAAAGTAAAAGAAAAGAAAAGAAAAAGGTACAGCAACTTGCATGTATTGAGAGTAGATGTCAAATAAACATCAGGCAAGTAACTAGTTGATCATTCCCCCAAGGTATCCAGCCCCACTCTCAGAGGCAAAGTAGATGCTAGACACTAAGAAAAAGTAGCCACGAATCATAATCACTTAATTTCTATAGAGACTATGCTATGTAGAACATCTGGACAGACTTTACAGGTCAAGGCAGTTAAAGACATCAGATTTAACTCTTAAACAGAAATGATTTCAAAGTTGTGTAAATGGGATTTTCTAAAAGTGGTTGAAATACACTGCTCCACCAATCACATTTTAAAATTTACGTTTTCCTACACAAAATTACAAAACTTTACATTTTCAGTAGAGTCTCTTTGGCAGTTTCCATGTGTCTCATGAGGATGGTCTGAAAATTCGATAGCTCTAATGCCTCCTGGCGATTGTGAAATTCTTCTGTATCAACTAAACGTAATTTTCTGCAAGAGATAAAAAGTGATTTAAGTATGAGGTATTTCTGTATTTATTTTGCAATTTGCTCTCTCTTCAAAAATGGTATTTGTAGGTTTTACCACTAAAATTTGTATTTTGTAAAATTAAATATTCCAGTATATGAGATACAATTTTTAAAATAATATAGTTAAATTCAATAGGAACACAACATATGATGAAACAACACTGAAGAAGAAAAAGGAGAAGGAGGAGGAGGAGGAGGAGGAGGAGATGGAGATTGCAATAACTGGGATTTATGGACACTTTAGACGAATTTTTGCTTTCAAACTGGAATGATTAAAACAGGAAAAGAGGTAGGGTTCAAAGTTTCCAGGGGCCACTGCTCCTAAAACAAAAATTGCACCCTCTCTGAAAAGGAAGCAGCCCTGAATATTTGGGAACCATGAGATGGGGGAATTCCCACACCTAATTGACACCCAATGTATCGAAAATCTTTCTAACCTTTTGTTTTTGATTTTTTTTCTTTTTTAGTCATTTATTTTATTCTTTTTACAATTTATTTATTTAAATTAGTTTCAAGTATACAGTACACTGGCTAGACATCTATACAGTTCATAAAATGATCCCCCAATTGCTCTCTCCCTTCCCTGGCCCTCCACCTAGCCATCATATTAATGCTGACTGCATTCCTTCTGCTGTGCTCCCCATCCCCGTGACTAACTATCAACTACTAATTTGTACTTCATTAACCCTTTAGCCCATTCTCCCAGCCCTCTGGCACCCTAACTTCTGTCGGTCACCAAATTGTCCACTATATTTGTGAGTCTGTTTTTGATTAGTTTATTCCTTTTGTTCCTTAGGTTCCGCATACAAGTGAAATCATATGGTATTTATCTTTCTCTGACTTATTTCACTTAGCATAATAACTTCTAGGTCTGTCCATGTCTTTACAAATGGTAGGATTTCGTTTTTTTAATGGCTGAGTAATATTCCATTAGATATATGAACCATAACTTCTTTATCCAATTGTCTAGTGATGGGCATTTAGGTTGTTTCCATACCTGGGCTATTGTAAACTGTGCTGCCATGAATATTAGGGTGCATAGATCTTTACAAATTATTGTTTTGGTTTTCTTTGGATCAATACCCAGAAGTGCAATTGCTGGGTCAAAAGGTGTATCAATTTTTAATTTTTTAAGAAACCTCCATACGGTTTTAAAGAAAACATAGTGTTTACTCCAGTCAACAGCTTTCAATACAACCTCTTTCTCACTATACTGCTGTGCATATTTGTACTATGCATGGTTTACTCATTTAAAAACTTTCTGGGAGGTTAACTAAAATGAAAGAACAATGTTATCTATTAATATCATTGTGTTATTCACCTCAATTTAACCATAGGTTCCTTCTCTAGTTCCATGTGACTAAGTGATTTCTATGTTATCTAAAAGACAGTAAACACTATTAAAAACATAACATTTAATTTTTACTTAAAGACCAGTGTAAAATCCTAGATATTAAACAAAATACATTTTAGATCTGTTTATTCATATTTGTTTCACAAGCTAAAATCAACCTCTTAGGTTATAGTGCATTCAGCACATGGCATTGATAGTACCTTAGGCACAGTAAGTACAACCTTTGCTGGAGCACCTTTGGTAATGTTATTGTGGACAGTTGAGCAGTGTAATATTTTAAATAAAATGCTTTGAAAATTTAGCATAATAGCACATTCTAAACAGAATCTGCTCTCTCTATATACTTCTTGGTCAACTGTTTCAGCATAAAGTTTTGTTTTAAAGCTGTACCTATAAATCAAGGTATAGGTACATGCTACGTGCAGCACTAAATGAGCACTTGCTAGAGAAGATGCCCTGGCATTCACTTTGCCACTGAGCCACCAGATCAATTTGCAGTACTTTAGTGTTTGATTTGTGACAGAAATCTAGGCATAGGCCATCACCTTTGATATTTTAAGTTTGAAAGGCCTTTACAGAACTTTTAATGTACAACACTTTCCCATGAAATCTCTGCTGATAACATTTCCCATTTGGTCAACAGGATGAATTTTAAGAAGATGAGAAAAATACTACCAGACACCATTCTTACTTTCTTGGGATGATCCCTACAATAATCTAGCAATAGAATAGTAGTGAAAAACACTTGTTTATGACTATAGAAAAAAGATTATGCATTAGCTTGAACTTGGTTTGCAGAAGGAAAATATTTGTCTCCAAAAGTTTTATGGTGATGAGTCTTCTAACAGTCTTTTTTTCATCTCAATTTTCTATAATAATAACCTTACATCACCCAGACTCTGAACTTCAGAATCTCTTCTGAACTCCTCCTATCCCTTGCTGGCCACATCCAGTCAGACATAAATTTCTGCACAAAGCTGTCAGTCATGTATCCTTGCTGCTCTCACATCTGCCACAGGCTAAAACCCACCTCGACCCTTGGGGCAGGAGGGACTTCAAAAATCAAGGCCCAACACGCAGGACTTGGCACCAAGTCAGTCCCTGGTTCTTAGAATTAAACTCACTTCTCACCAGGACCGAGATGACACCCCACCCTACCCCACCCCACCCTCCACAAGCCATTCCAAGTGCCTATATTTTTTGCTTTTTCCATATATTTTTTTCCTTTCTTAGAATTAGAAATGTGTTGTTCTTGTCAGTCCCCCTCCTTTGTTGCATTCAAAGTAGCACACTCTAGGCAGTGGTCTGCACTGGCTTTTTTTTTTTTTTTTTACTTACGAATAATACATCCTGGAGACCTTTCCATATTAGCATATTGAGATTCTTGCCATTCTACTTTATAGCTGTGTAATATTCCATTGTGTGAATGTATTATAACCTATCGAACCAGTTCACTATCAATGGATATATGTTTGTTTCCAGGCTTGTACTCTTAACAGCAAATGCCACACAAATAACTTTAAACCTATATAATTTCCTACATTTTCAGGTATATCTACGGGCTAATTTCCCAGAAGTGAAACAGGTGGATTCAAGTATAAATGAATTTGTGATTTTGATAGATATAGCTGGATTCCCCCTCAAAAGGGTGCCTGTTTATCTAAACCTCATCAACAAAGTATGTCAATATTTTGGAATATTGCCAATCTGATAGGAAATAGAATGATTTTTCAGTGTAGTTTTTACCTCAATCTTTTTGCATTTCTCTTACTATGGGTTAGGTTAAGCATCTTTTTAATACACTTAAGAATGATTTAACTTGTATCATCTCTGAGTTACATACAGTAAATGAATCCATAGTGTTCTAACCTAGCAATATTTTCTTGAGCTCACCTTGGTCAAATTATACATTTAAAAAATTCCATTTTATCTTTTAAGATAAGCTTCACTTTCTTAAACATCTGCCTTTTATATTCAACTATTATAATTCATATCATATAATTTCTACACTCACATATACATATCCTCATAAACACACTGCTTTTCAAGCAAGAATACCTGTATGCTATGCAATTTTTGACTATATTACAAATGCTATCTTTGATATTAAGTGGGTTCTATAAGCGTAAATACTGAGGGACATGAATTTGCACATTCCCATCTAGACCGCATCCTTTAGGTTTCAAACTCATGCATTTTATAGCATTTCAGATGATCTTTTTTGCATTACCATCCCCCAAACTACTTCCACACATAGAGGTGTCCTACACTTTCAAAATCTGATGAGATTCAAGACAAATAACTGTCACCCACAGTAAAGATGACCTGTGTGTTCAATGCTAGCAGCTCTCATCACTATCCACTCCACTCTTAATAGTCATATAGAGAATAAAAATGACTTATGCCTGCAAAGATAATAGAGGGGTTGGTGGGGGTTCTCTTTCTACCCAAAGATTGTAAAGTTTCTTTCTCATTTGTCTTTATTCTGGATGCCTTGAGGTTTTCTTCAGTTGCTGCTACGTCAGCCACCACAACCATGGTCACAAATTTGGGGTACATCTACTATTTTTTTTTAATATCAGCTTTTTCTACTCCACTTCCTCCTTTCATTTTATTGTCACTTGCATCTTGACATTGTCTAATGGACAAAGCGCAGCCCTTTGTGGCAACAGTAAGACATGGGGCCACATCCCCCCAGCCCAGTGTGTTCTGGCAATTCCATCTGTGAATGAATATGAAAGAAAACAACTGTGGTATTTTGAAAATGAAGTGTACTACTGCATGTAAACATCTTTTGTGAAATGATATGTATACTATATTGTAGGATCTCATGATTGCATGTACAGTTAGATCATGGGCCTTATCAGAGAGAGGTATTTGAACCCCAATGAGAAAAACATGGAGGCAAGGAGATGGCCTTTTCCTATTCCTATAAGCCAGATTCAAGCAGATGAAGAAACCCACACTGTACAGAGGAGAAGTTGAAAGAATGTGCTTTCTAGTAGTATGTAGTCTGACTGACAAAAGACAATTTTATGCTCTGTATGCATGTACGTGTGTGCGGATATACACATATGAGTACAAAAAAAATGTATGAAAAGACACCCCACTGCATGGTTATCATGTCTTTTGCTGGGCTGGTGGAAAGAAGGGCAGGTATGAGAGAGAGTAAGGCTTCTGTGAGTCAGGCAGAATGAAGAAAAAAAGATTGCACTTAAAAAATATACATGATCATATTTATATACTTATGTAAAATTACAGACGTATCTGTGTAAAGAAATTAGAATTTGTTAAACAAAGGAAGAAAAGGAGAAAGGGATGGCGTGAGGCAGGAGAGGGGCCTTAGACACCACAAATCCACAGTTGTTTCACACATGGGGCCTGGAGAGCCTCTGATCAGATGGTGGCAGAGTTAGGACATTCCTGGATGGCTTTGCACCCTGGAGCAGGCCCCAGGAGCAGAGTTAACATTCTCAGTTCTTGTGTGCTGAGAATTCTAACCTTGGAAGGAGTTAGCAATGCTGGTTGGTGACAACCACCCCCCGCCCCTGCCACTGCCATCACATACACACAGTGTATGTTCAAGGGGTTTCTCAGAGTAGAAACAATAGCTGTGCTTCTGTGACACTCTTAGCTCTTAGTTTTCCCCTTGCTGGTCTGTGGGAGACAAAAAATGTACTGTTATTATGCCTTCGTGTGATCAGGACAATCAATGCAAAACTCAGGAGACCTTGGAGATTGTGTCACATGTAAGCTGAGGCTGCATTTGGGGGGCATGAGAAAAGGCGCACAGATGACCCTGGAAACTAAAGTGCCATCTCTATCATAAGACAGGGACTGATGCAGGTTTCAAGTGGTCTGCTGGGAGGCTTTCTTTAAGAAAAATAATATATATCTGCATTACTTTTGCATACTTTATAAAATCATATGTTCGTGAGTGCATCTTGCTAGGACACTGCCCAGTGCCTTGGGTACTTATGTGAGAAAGAGGATATGAAGCTGGAACTTCTAAAATGTGAAGCAGTCCTCAGCCCAGGCCAAGCTCTTTAGGCTTCACGGAGCCCACCAGGGTTCACATTCAGCCCTGTACAGTTTCCCTACCAGGGCAAGGCCTAGTTGGTGATGCATGATCCTCAACAGTCACCCAGTCTTGTGGGCAGTATTTCCTAGGTTTCTAAACCATACAGATGATTGTAGCAGTTAATGTTCTGTGATATTTATAAAAAGGCATGATAATTAAGCTACTTAACTATGACTACCACTTAAAGTATGTGTGGTTTTGGGGTGAGGATGGGGAAGGAAGAATTGGGTTAGAAATAAATGCAATGTTTACTCTTTATTCTATATACTTCTATACTGTTCATTTAAAACCATGTTTAAATACCTATGTTACATTTGTAATTATTTTTTAAATTTCCAGTTAAAATAGTAAAAGCAATAATTAAGATGTAACAAAATAACTTTCATCTTAAAAAAAAAAAAACTCACTAAGGCCAGAAATACTCACTTATAAGTGCTGTGCCACAAATCTTGCACAGCTAACATTGTAGGGTTCATTGAATTCAAATGATCCCTAATATAACTGCTTGCAGCTAAAAAAGATTTTCTCCAAGGTTTTGGAAGAATTTTCATTCTGAAAAACAAAGAGAAAATACTCAGTTTTCTTTTTAAAAAATCAAAAGAAAGTATTCATATAGTCAATATACTTTTAAAGTAATAAAGGTTTAAATTTAACTTAAAAATATGAAGTACCCCTCACAGAAAAAACAAAACATGTAATTATCTTTTAAAATATATAAGTCATGCTCTTTATAGTTTAGTATAATTTGAGGATAATAATGCATATGAAATTAGATTTGAATTTTTATCACATAAGGTAACTAACTTATTCTCTAAATACTTGATCCTATTAAGCCCACAAATAAATCATGATGGTTAAACAGAAACAGTAGCCAATTTTGTTTCATATACATCTTGAAAGATTTTCTTAAACAGGACACAAAATATTTAAATTTCTCCTTTATTGTTAAAACACAAAATTAAAAACATTAAAATTCTTATTTACAGATATTTATTCTGAGAGAACAAACTGGGGTTGGAGGGCTGAGTGAAAACGTTGAAGGGATTAGAAAGTACAAACTGGTAGTTAAAAAATAGTTACAAGAATGTAAAGTACAGCACAGGGAATATAATATCATAATAATTATGTATAGCGCCAGGTGGGTACTAGACTAATTGAAGGGATCACTTTGTAAATTATATAAATGTCTAACTTTTATGCTTTACACTTTAAACTAATATAAAATAATATTGAGTGTCAACTGTAATTGAAAAAATTTTTTAATTAAAAATTAAAAAATAAAACCTATCCCTGTCAAGGTAAAAAAAAGAACATTTATTCTGTAACTGTATGATTTGAATACCACCTTTCATATATTAAAGATGCACCATTTTCATCTTTCAGAATGTATTTAAACATTTATAATTTTTACTGTAATGGATTTTAAACATAGTCTTGTTTTATTATATAGTAAATTTAGTTCATTTTTTTTTTCAGTTGTGGCCATACTACCTTTACAATTACAAAGAATAATTTTTATCTATCTCCAGGAGAAAAACTGTTCTCCATAGAAGATATGTCGAAATGGCTATAAGACTTTTTCTCTTTTTGCCATCATAGGAAACAATTTGGGGCACTTTTAAATGGCATGAAACAAACAAAATAAAATTCTGTCACTTAATTATATGTTCTATTCTTTACACTATTTAAGAGATTTATTTCTAAATGTTAATTATTTCAGGGAAATATAAAGCAAATGGATTTTCTCATTATACAGTCTATATTTTAATCCATGTAATAAACTAAAATATATCTATATATGCACATTTTCTACAGCATTCTCACTGTGTTTTTGCAAGATTCAAATTTCATCAAGTTTTTATGTCCCTATTATTTTTATAGCCTGTGCTGAGAGTTGTAGGAATATAGAGATTTTTATCAAGTTCTCTCACTGGGGTACTTATGTTTTAGTATATGTGCTGCCAAAGTGAGCACAGTACTTATTTTTTAACAGCCTAGATGTCCATCTGTACATGTGTCTATTTGTCTACCCATCTATTCATCAATCTGCAAATGTAACATATTAGGGCTTAAGTACATAAATAAACAACAAGATAGTTGAAACTATCAGTTGTGTATATGAAATATATAAATTACAAACATGTTAGAAAATAATACTGGTATATAAACACACACACACACACACACACACACACACACACACACACAGAGGAGTGGTCAATATTCTTCAAGAAACCTGATCACTTACTCAGCACGGTGGGGTAGAAGTTCATCTTCCTTTTTATCATCTTCTTTTTCTCTAGGATCTTTTAAAACAAAATCAACTAAAAGAAAATTGAAACATTCTGATCAATAACCTTATGTTAAAGTACACTTCTAAGCAATTACAAAACCAGTTACATTAAAATTGTTTAAATTGTGTTTTTTAAAAATAATGAGAAATTTGTGCATTTATGAATAAAAATTTTTTTTAATTATAAGAAAATCTATGAAAATCTTTGAGAGTATATGTTTCCTTTCTTAATGAGGACTCTGTTCTTTCACTTGAAAATGATAATTGCTTTTAATATCACATTTTCCAAAAGTAGTTCTCACTGAATTGAAAGTCAACAACACAGAACAGTAGTAGTATTCCTTCACTGAAGAAAGTATACATATTGCCTGTTGTTCTCTTTTAAATTGCTTAAGAACATAAAACAATCTTGTTATCAAGTCAGTAAAATGACCTACTTCAGCTTCTGTCTTCTCTGGTCTTTAAATAACAGTTAATTCTAACTTTCCCACCTGTCTTTCAAGATGCTCTTTCTAAAATGCGAATATGTTATTATCCTTCTGCTTAAAATTCTTCAGTGACTCTTTATCTTCCAATGCTTATTACAAAGGCACATAAATCCCTTCAATTCTGTCCCCTTCCCAAAACGTACCCTATACTTTGGCCCTTAGAACTGCTTCTAAGCCTGAAAGGGCCTTTCATGAAAGTTGGCCATTGATCACACTATCTCTTAGGCCAAGCATGTTTCCTGGTATACTGTTCCTCATCCTTCAAGACCCAATTCAGGTGCCCCAGAGTCCTTTCAAAGACAGCAGGCAAGATCCCTCCTCATTTAGAGCATGTCCTCTATTTCCCTTCTCATTGCACTCACTACTCTTCTTTGCAATTTAGTGATTTGTCCATCTCCCTTTTGACACTCAGAACACTTTGACTCTACAAACAGAGCATTATGACTTCTCCAACCTTGAGCATAGCATCAATTATTCCACAATCATATCATAACTAATTGGAGAATCTTTTTTAAAAGTATAGGTTGGAAAGCCCTGCCTCCAGGGATTTTAATTCAGATGGATGCAAAAATCAGTACTCTTAAAACTAATTCTGATGATTAGTCAGTCTTAGAATCTATTGGCCTATACTATGAGTCATCACACTTTTTATGTAAAGGGCCAGATTATAAATATTTTCAACTTTGTGAGCCACAAGGTCTCTAACACAACTATTCAACTCTGCTCTTATGGTTCAAAAACAGCCATAGACAATATGCAGACAAATGTGTGTGGTTGTATTCCAATAAAACTTTATTTACAAAAACGGATGGTATTCCAGATTGAGCCCGTGAGGTGTAGTTTGGTCCATAGCAACAATTTTGTAATTAATCGCATTCTACTTTATGATATCAGTAATATTAATGTTAATTACATAACTATTTGTTAACTTTTTATTATTTTCCTCAGTTCTGTCCTTTGTTGACGGGATCTGTGCCTACAAATAGAAAGTCTATGGTTTGTGGGGGGTTTTTGGTGTACATTATTAATAAAACTTGCCAAAGATCTTAAGCAATGTAACAGCAACACAAGAAACAGCATGATAAGTACAATAAGTAGTTACAAATATAGATATTAACTTCTAATTTAAAAGAATTATCTTTAGACACATATTCAAATTAGAAAACAAAGAGAAACGCTGATTTACCTATGGATTTTTTTACACTAAGAAGATAATCATCTCTCATTTCATCAGATAATGTCAGTATGCTGTTAGTGAGGACTTTCAGATGTTGGGGGACTAAATTCAATACATGCTCTAGCCAAGAATCTTCCATTGGGGCTACGTGGTCCGTATCAATTCCGTGGTGAATATAATAGTAATATCTCTACAAAAGGAGACCAAGAAATATAAATGAGTTTAGTACTATAATTAAAGAACAGTGTTTATCAAACATAAAACTACTGAGCAAAATTAACGTTTTAGAACAAAATGTTTACAAATCATAAAATAAGTATTTTGTGTAATTCATGTAGGCATTATTTGAGAGCTCCTATATTAAGGAGTATAATGTTTCATGAAAATTAAAGATAATCTTAGCTCATAATTCTACTGTAAACCAACAAGTTATATTACCAAATATATCATGTACTGAATAAAGCCTATGCAGAAGTAGAATTTAGTGTTTTATAAATAGGTGAAAATTTGGTATGTTCATTTTTGTTCTTGCATGATTGATAATCAGAATAGATCTTAAAAGCTGAAAGAGAATCACTATCACTATAATTTTGCAGCTGCTAATAAATGTGTGCATAAAATATTCATATAAAGACATAATAGTATCTCTTTAATAATGAATATTTAACTTCAATGTATTTTCTCATTTTTATATGTCACTTATTAGAAAAATATTTAAACATCAAAATACTTTCAAATTAGCAACGTTAAATTTGTTTTAAAAATGTCTTTGATGTTTATACTTTTTTAATCCTGCATTTGAAATAAGCGAATTTGTTTTGAAAGTGAATACTTTGTAAAGTGTACATTATATAATTAAGATAATTTCTCACAGAAGAATAAAAGCACGTAAAAGCTATATAGGACTGAGGCTAGCTTTAACAAAGGGAGCTGGTAAACTTAAGATTCAAAGATGGCAAGGGAAATAAGTTCCCTTATGGAACTCTGTAAGATTTACTCCCATGTCCATAGAGTTTCACGAGGGAGGAGCACAGAATAATCTTAAATGTACTAAATTATCTTCAAGTTCTCCCTTCACTTCCAATTATACAGATCAAAGAAATAGCCCATTACCAAGATGTCTTTCTCTACTGTCGTACTGGTCGGTTTTGGAAGTGTGCTTTCATCAGGAGTAGCTGAGTCTAAAGCAGCATCTTGTTGCCTAAGAAAATAATAAACACACCATTTAAATGTATATAAAGAGTGGTTAGTTTTATATCAACAGATATAAAAATATCAGGACTGTCTTCTAATAATCATAAGAAAAATGAGTTGTTGAACATTTTATATATGATACACATATTTGTTTCATATCATATTCTTTCCAGGATAATTTTTTATTCATAAAGAGACAGTTATATTGAAACTTATTTGCTAGATCTAATTCAGAGGCCACATCATTCTTTATGGGCTTTACTCATCATTCCTCATTACTCAAAAGTCAAGCTCTCTTCTCTGAATGTTATAAGAGTGTTCTTTCATGATTCCTAAACTATGTATGGTTATTTATAAATTTGGGATTTAAAAAAGCACTGATGGAAAAGACTTTAAATGTAGTTTTGCAGAAGACACAGAAAGATTCTTTAAAAGACCATTTCTCTGATTTCTAGAGACATACAGTACAAGTAAACGATGAGCAGTATAGAAGCTAATCTGCTCTTTTGTATTTATTACCAGCTGTGTTCATACAATACTATAATGTTTATAGCTATAATTCAATTCAAAATCTATAGCAGATATGAGCCACATTTTGTGACTTCTTCTGGGGTTCCACTGTGTGGAAAGTCATAGTTCATATCTCTAGGAAAAATAACAAGTTGTTCTGGGATAGTTTTGACCTCTTTCTCATTGAATATATGATGCTCTAGATCCCAGCTTCATCTGGAATGGATATAGGTCAGTGATGTTGTATAATAAAATTATACTTTTTATTCTTCCCACTAACTGTTGTGTATACTTTAATAAAGTTGGGGGAAATGATACATGCCAAAAAATAATAGTTAATTTTTTTCAATCTAATGTTTGCCATATGTTGAGGGGAAAAATTACTGTTATCTTTTAATTCTGTAGCCAGATTAATCATTAATTCAAGAGAAAGAACAAAATAGAGATCTTTACAGAGATGAAAGTCTTGCATTTACTTCCCACAGAACCTCAGCTTCAGCAAGGAAAATGAACCTGGAAGCGAAAAGTGGAATGTAAAGGCAATTTTCTAAAAAATTAAAAAATATATTAGTAAATCTAAATAAGTTTTAACTTTTTAAAAAGTATGGAGAATTTAAGGATTTGGTAGAACTAAAATTTATAAAAATAATAGTAGAAGTAAAATAGACAATAATCACATAGAAAATGCAAAGGAAAGTTCAGAGTTAAGTTAAAGCATTCCAAGGTCCATGTGCTATTCAGGGAGAAGACAGATAAAATGAATTTTAAAATTTAAAAACTAAGTTACAATATGTGGTTTTAAATGTTAGGGTAACCACTAAAAAAAAAAAAAACCCAGAAATATATTTGATAGCTTTTAGGCCAATGGGAATAAAGGAAAAAGAGAAAATTCAATTCAATAGAAAGAAAATATATATATAATCATCATCAAAGATAACATACAGTAAATAAAAAATACAAAATAAATTGGTAGACATTAAGCCCACGTATATAAGAAATACCAATAACTATAGACTATAAATGACATTAAATACACTATTGAGGTATAAAAACTAAGACTAAATTTTAGTAAGTCCATATCTTCTTTATAAATAGCATAACTAAAAAATGTCATAAAATGTTTGAGACTTCTGTTTCTTATAATACAGCAGCAAAGACAATCTGAAAAACCTCCCAGTACCATTCTATAAATACTAGATAATATCTCACAAAGCCCCTTTTGAATACAGAGCTGAGCTCACAAGAAAGATAAGAAATAGGAGGGGGCGGAGGGCAATGGAATTTCAAGGCAAAGCAATTAGCATAAAATCTGAGGCTGTGGCTGCCGTCTGTGGAGGTGGGGCCTTGAACTTTAATGCTCTTGTGGGTCAGAAGATGATTGCGTAGGGCTGAATGAAACAGGGAATTCAAACCAAGGTCCATATATGAAGCTGAAACCTAAGACAGGCTCTAACTTCAACCAGAGAAGGACCAGGAATGACAGGCACAGGGACTTGTGTCAAGAAAGACCATGTGTCTTAGCCAGGCCAGTGGGTAGAGAAAATGTTCCTTCTGAGAATTTGTAATCAGAGGCCTACCACCCCGTGGTTTTGAGTGTTAATTTTACATTGTTTGTGTGACCTGAGAGTGTGTAATTGAAAAAAGGGACATAAGTGGGTCAAGCTGGTAATATCCTAGTGGTGCCTGGCAAAAGCAAACTCCAAACCACACCGGTAGAGGCACATGCTCACAATCCTGCTGCACAGGACTTCCACAAAGTCCCCTCCCTTTTGTAAGTACATAGTAGTCACTGTCCTTCCTTCAAGGTGGTCGTCCTACCAGTAAAACGTCACATGCGGAATAGTAAAATAGGGTTCAATGGGTGAGTTACTTATTGCAACATGTCATGAAAGTCTTATTGGTTCACAAATGGCAGTGTACCTGCCTCAAGAGTCATAATGAAAGAAAGAGGGTACTGAACAACTAGCAGGAAGGCCCGAGTAAACAAGCAAAAAGGAACTAGTGCTGCATATCTGCACTGTTCTCCATAAATGGATCTAAAACTTCAACCAGGCAAGCCCAGGCCCTGCTCACAATGCCCATCACCTCACACCAATTCCTTCCTTATACAAGACGACCCACAATACAGACGTTGCCACGTCACCTGAGCCAATGAGATGTGGGGAAAAAAACTGCCTCAAATCTTCTGCCAGCCACCAAGACTACAACCAGAACCCCTGGACATTTTGCTCTCTTAGCCAACATCATGTATTAACACTGGTACCTTTATAGCTCGTGATATTTAAAAAGGAGCACGCTTAATAGAATTAAGCTCAATCTTTCATTCTTTGTTTAGAACTTGACCGCATTCCAACAAAACTTTGGAGCATTCTTAGAGATGCACAGGATTCTTATATTTTTAGATAAAAAGCTCCCAGAGGCTCTAACTAGGATAGCACATACTGATCAGCTTATAGAACTTACATAATGACGTTGACAAGAGTGCTTCGAAAGTTCTCACGTTCTTTATATGGAGATTTGCTCTTTGATTTGGAAGTAGATGGTCCAACATCACTATCATCGATTTGGTCTAGTAATTTTCCCTTTTTTCCAAACTGTTCCATGTATTCAGCTGAATTTTTAAAAAGCATAAGTTAATCATCTAAAAAGTAAGCTAAAATATTTAAATGGTTAGAATAAAATGTTAAAGCACATTTCAAGGAAAAATCACATGCTTTAAGTTCTCAAGTAACCATAAGAATAATTGAGTTTCTTTCACTATCAGGAAGTTAAGCTACATCTGTTTTATAGCATTAGAAACCATCGCCTATTTCAAGAATATTCCATTTATTTATTTTATATTTTGAAAAATATGCGAATATACACAAATTTTCAATTATATTTTCATCAAACCTTAAAGTGAAGATTAAAATTATGACAAAAACAGAATATGAAACTATTTCAAATAAAATTTTAACAACTATGATGAAAAAATGATATACTATTCAATGTAATCAATCTGATGACTCAAAATAATAAAAAAAATTTAAATGATTAACTTGGAAATAATGTTTACAACTTATTAAAATTTCTCTTAGAAAAAAAAATTCTTAGTCTTTGATGCAGAGGCAAATTCTGACTACAATAAATCAAAGTTTTATTATAAACATTCCAACTCCTAAAATATCAGCTTTTATAACATTTACAATAGCTTAAAATAGCTAATAACTGGAATCAATTATTTTCTGAGGGAAAACATTTGGGATAAATTTTTCTACTTGATATAAAGGTCATTTTGGTTTGACAGTTTCACTACTCTATTAGCTAAATACTGTATGATATTTTTTTCCCTAGAAAATGTTCTTAAATCTAAGTTTGAACATTATAATCCTTACCATAAGACTGCTCATTTTTAACACTAAACTTTTCTGGAATATCATCATCCTGCTTTATACTCAAATGGAAAGATGGAGCTGCCAGCTGCCACTGAGGCTTTGTACTCACCTGCAATATGAAATTTAAATAGCATTAATATGACAAATCATAAAAAAACAATTTCATGAAATGCATTAGTATTTGTAAACACAGACATTTCTTCCAACAAATCAGGGCAACTGGAAAGAAGGCACAAACACTTAACAACGAATAATTTTCAAGCGTGGGAATGGCTGTGGTGTGTATCATTTGGGAGATAGTACCAAAGGCCCTGCTGCTGGTTTGACGGGTTACCTGTTACCTAGCACTAAGGAGTTCATTCCAGAGAGTCTACTCACCCCAGGATATTGGTAAGTGTTTTTTGAGCTTTTTGTTCTAATGAAAGGCATTGGCTGCTGCTGGTCTCCATTGCTAATGAGTTCTACTACATCCAGCTCCAAAAGGTCTTCCTGTTCTCATGGCATCTCTAGATTACTCTGGAAGCTCGTGAATTTAGTCCACCATTTAAGGCAAGGGTCATGCACTCTTATACTTACACACTCTGTGCAGGTACCTTTGAGGGACAAAGACTAGTGATGACAGCTAACTGGCATTCAGCTTCAGTGCTGGGATAAAATAGAGGGTAGTAGGGACTATGGCAGACAAGAGGACACTTAGGTCTTTAAAAAGGCAACAACTAATTAGCTCGAGCCAATTATTGCAATACCAGAGCACAGACCCACTGTTACTGGAATCTATGGCCCTTCAGTAAACCCAGATGGAAGTAAAATGCACCTGTTTTTTAATGCCAACTATTGAGTCTGTGTCTTCCTTCCAGATGCAGATCAACTTGATAGCCATGCTTGTACTGGCACCTCCTTCTTCTTAGTTTTACTCTCCTTAATCCCTTACTTCTGCTTCCAAATAAACTACCTGCTACACAAAAGTCCTTGTTTCAGGCTCTTCTTTAACAGGAAAATATGCTAAGACGACTTGTAAATCAATACTTTTCCATTCATCCATCCATCCATCTATCCATCCATCCGCCTTTCCATTCTTCCACTCACATCTTGCTCCAAAAAGGACTGAAGATTTGTGCTATGAGTGAAGAGTGCTATGAGTGAGGTATGCACAAAGTGTGAGAAACAAGTCATCGGTTCACACTGGCTGACAGCCACCAGTGCTGTGTCACCTTGTTTTAAAAAAGGATCACCTCCAGAAGCATGAAGGTCTGTAATGAAAATCACTCTAAGTTTTAACTAGTGCCAGAGAATTTTATCCAAGTCCAAACCTCAATGTTCAAATAAAAATATTTTTGAAAAGATCAATGTATTTTTAGAAAAGTCTCTGAAAAATATTATTTCTCTTAAAATAAATAAAATTCAAAGAATGCTGAAAAAATGCAAGATATTGCCAAATATGAACATAAAACCAGGTTTAGATCAGCCAACAAAAGCATTTAAACTATTATATGCCACCAACATGAAACTCAGCCACTGAATATTAAATAAGGAATTTTTTTTCAGTCATCTCTGAACCTTTAATTGGTTTCACCCAAAGGGTGCCCTATTGCTGCTGAAATTTGGTGTCATTGACCTCAGACACAAGTTTGCCATCCAGTCCTGCAGGTGGTGGTCCTTTGTGTGGACTGCATGGAGTTGCTGTCCAGGGCATCGCTAAGATCAAAATCCTCCCTCTCTTCCCACAGGTGGCAGTATGTGGTGATTTCATTCTCTAGCTTGACCTTGATGTTCAGCAGGGCCTCATACTCCTGGGTCTGGCTCTGCCCCTCTGCCTGGGTCTTGGCCAGTCCTGACTCTATGTGCAGCAGGATCCCATTGAGCTGTTCCATCTGCATGGCATAGTGTGCTTCCACCTCCTTCAGGCTATTCTCCAAGCTGGCATTCAGATTTTTCATCGAGTCTATGTAGATCTCCAAGAACTGGACAGCAGTCTCAGTCCATTGATGTCACTCGCCACAGCCTGGTGCATGGTCAGCTCTGTCTCATACTTGACTCTGAAGTCATCAGCAGCAAGACAGGCATTGTCAGTCTGTAGAACAATGCGGGCATGTCCGCAGAACTTGCAATGAATGATCTGAGACCTCAGGTTCTTGATGTTCTTAAAATAATGTTCTCAGTCTCTGACCTAGGGTTGCTTCTTCTCCAGGAGTCTCTGGATATTGCTCTCCAGTCTCCAATTGTCAGCCTCCAGGCTCCTCACCCTCACCATGCAGGAGGCCAGGTGGTCATTCAAGCATTGCAAAGTCTCCTTCTCGGTCTAGATGCCTCCTACGCCTGCCATACCCCCAGCCATCCCTGAGGCCAGTCCCCTGGACTCCCAGCCATTGCAGATGCTGGTGGAGTACGGTATGGAGGTCTAGGAGCCCAAGCACCCTGCACCTGCATACATGGTGGCTGCACTGCTCGGGCAGGCTGGCTGGACCCGGTAGCTGGGTAACTGCACAGAGCCCAGGGTTCGGTAGCTGGTGGAGAATCTGGAGTGGGTGCTGAAGCTCATGTTGTTAGGGGAGGAAGGCAAGAGGCCAAGACTCAGGTTGGAGCCGCTAAATAAGGAAATTTAAATTTACATTTCTAAACCTTTATAATAACAAGACACAACAAACCAACAGTAATTTTTATTTTTTTCAGTTTTAAAATGTGTTAAATTTTTAAAGAAAAAATAAACTATCTATCCCATTTTAGGTTTGTCTTTCATACTAGAAAATTTAAGATAGATTTTGCAGAACTAGGAAAAATATGCTATGGCTCAATTCTATAGAACTTGGCATGATAATCAGGTTATCAATAAAGCATATTTTCAATTAAAATGTGTATTTTGGAACGTTCAGTATAATTCATCTGAGGATATTAATTCAAACTTCTATGTAAAAAAAATGTCCTTCATTTTAAATTATCAGGAATCTTTTCTACATAAAGCAACGCAAATTCAATTTTATAATTTGTTCTCGGCTGTTAAAATATCTCTCAAAAAATAATGCTTTGGATGAACCATGAAAACATATTGCTATTTAATGTAAAGGGACAAATATTGTATGATTCCACTTATATAAGGGACCTAGAGTAGTCAAATATGTAGAGTCAGAAAGTAGAAGGGTGGTTGCCATACACTGGGTAGGAACATGGTGAGTTACTGCTTCATGGATAAAGTTTCAGTTTGGGAAGATGAAAAGAGTTATAGAAATGAATGGTGGTGATGGTAGCACAACAATGTGAATGTACTTCATATCGATTAACTATATTTTAATTTAAAATGATTAAACTGGTAAATTTTGTGTTATGTATATTTTATCACAATTAAAAAATATAATAATGTTTGCATTGAACCACTTAAGCTCAATTTCCAGGAGTCATCGAGAGCATAACTCAATGGCATTGAATTCAACATAATTACTAGATTGTAAAATTTATTACAGTAAAGTATATCTTACCCAGCACTTACCAACTGAAAATGTCTATTAATTACCTCTTCCACAGGACAATGACAATTTATAGTCATAATGATAAAAAAAGAATGGCAAGATCTGAAGAATCCTCTGTGGTATGGCATTTTACTGCTGGAAGATATTTCTTAAAGATCATCATATTGACTCTGCTCATATCCAAACTCAGAAAGTGAGGCTCAGAGAGTTAAGTTACCAGTCTCAGATGACAGAGTCATTAGTGACCAGGCTGCAACCTGTAGCTTCATTTTCTAACTCCAACACTGATATACTTTCTGCTAGTCCATCTTAGAAATTCTTTTATCTAAGAAATTCAAATATTCTGTACATAACTAGGAAATTATAGCTTACAGTTACTTCAAGATAGTTTTTTTTAAATATGTGCACTTTATAGAATTTCTCCATCAAAAAATAATTAAATGGAACATAAAATTCAAAATAAAAAATTTACAAGCTACAAGTTTAAAAACTAATAAACATTTTTAAGAGGGCAAAATTCAATGAGGGTGTATAGGTCACTTACCATAGCCAATTGTGGTAAAACTCTTCCTGGTGCCTTCAATTTTTCTTTGCTGGCTGGTTTATCCTGCATGATAAAACACAAAGTATTTCAATTATCTTGTCAATAATTCTTGACATTGTTTATAATACACTTTATATTGGTTACATTATGTGCTGCGTATTGTTTTAAGAAGTTTACATAAATTATCTCATTTAATTCTCTTTAAAACCCTATGAGGTAAGCAGTGTTGTGCCACTTTTGTGCCTATTGTATAGATGAGGACTTTATAAATGATGCAGTTTCTGTCCCCACAAAGTGCACAGTTCAGTAAATATTACAAACTATATGCTTCTATCCAGGACAGGAAATAGTGTGGAGCAGAGTATCCAAAGAAAGTTTCAAAGAGAGAAAGGATAGAAGCTAAGTCTTGAGACAGAGTTGAGTCTCCACCGAGGATAACAGTGAGCTTACTGAAGAGAGCAGAAGCATCATGACAACTCAGGAGGGGGTTCTGGGGTTGATGGTGAGGGCATTTGGCCCAGCTGAAGTAGAAGGTATAACAATTCTCTTCTTCAACAATGATTTATTGAATTCCTGCCATGTATCCGGTTGTCTTTAAGGTACTGGGTCTACAGTCATGGACAGAACAAAGTTTCTCCCCTGGTGGAACTTATACTCTAATGAGGGTATAGACAGATATTTTAGAATAAATATATCATGTAATGTCAGAAAATAATAAGACCAATAGAGAAAAATAAAGCAGGGTAAATGGATAGAAAGAGAGAAAACAGGGAAGTGACAGATTAGATGGGGGTAGAGAGGCTTTTCTGCAGAGGTTATGTTTGAATAGGAATAAGAGTGATGGAGGGCTGAATAGGTGGGTGCTGCATACTACAGAAGATGTGGTTTTGGGGGCTCGGCTGGTCTGGCTGGAATGGAGAATCATTGCACCTTCTTTTAAGACGACTTCAAGTTCCAATTTGCTGAAGATAGTCCCAGTTAGTCCCAGTTTACACCTCTTGCCCAAGCATAATTGGTAGCCTTTTTACTCTCAGTGGCATGAATCTCAGTTTAGATGACAAATTATGTCATTAAGTTATTTATCATGCAAGGACATACAAAGGTTATTTTAAAAATGGTCCTGCCAGCAATCAACAAGATATATGGGAAGAAGAAGACTAGAGTCAGCAGTGAAGATTCTTTAGCAGCTTTTTAAAATAATCTGGGCAACTTGATTTAAAAGAAAATGCTAGTAATTCAAGGTCACCTCTACCTTCCTAAAATACAGCCCTAATCATCTGCATCCTTGGTCAGAAATATTGAAAAGCCCCCTTCTAAAGGGGCTTTATCTTAGTTTTCAAAGCCTCCTGAATATGCCCGAAAGTATTTTATTTCCCAGCCGCTCTTACAGTTACTTTGTAGCCATATGGCTTGAGCCAGCTAGTGAAATGTGAGCACTGGCAGGTCAGGTAGCTGAGAGCTGGTGTGCCTCATCCATCGCGCTCTCACCTCTGCCACTGCTCATGAAGAGGCGAAATATACCCCTGGGCTAACTATAAAGTGAAGGAGGGCTACCTGACCTATACTAGACTTCATGTGAGCCAGGAGCAATCTTCGTTGGATTACATCTCTGAGATTTTGGGGTCTTCCTGTTAATGTCAGCTAGTATTAATTACCCTGATAAACAGAGCCACCAATACATCCCTCAAAACCTTCTTGTTAAAATCTGGCACTTCTTTCAAGACCAATATCAAAAAGTTTAGATTTTCTTAACTACAATTGCAGGTGATCTCCTCTGAATGTGCATAAGACTGTTTTGGTAATATTCTTATTGTTTAAATTTTGTCTGGAATATAATCTGTGTGTGTACCTATTCTGCTCTTCTAGTCCCTCACCCTGCTCCATTTCAGTCTACTGAATCAGTCTTATAGAGCTGGATAAACTGACTTTAAAAGAATTGTAACTTTTTCTTAGAAAAATTAAAAATCGGTCAGAAAAAAGAAAAAAGAATTGCAGTGAGCTTCAGACAGTGCTTCTGAAAGTACGAATACTAGATTAGGTGAATGATTCATACATATCCAGTGCTGGACCACAAATGGCTTTTTTTCTGCAGTTTCTAGTGGACCACAGGATGTGAAGGGAAACATGAGCACAATATTTTCAAGTTCAAAGGTGCAAAAGAGATTCTCAAAGTAGAATGCTTTCCTATGGGGAGAATGGGGATGTGGCAAAGACCTGATAAGAATGTAGCTGTAGATAATAGAGATGAAGGTTCTGAGGTATAGGGCCGAAGTCCCTGGACTTTTCATACCAGGATATAGAGGCAATAAAAATGAAATTCATTGTATTGAAGCCACCACAAATGCACAAAATACCTTACTCAACCCTAGTCTCCTACACAAACCCCCACACATCTGACTTCTTCTACACCACCCATTCTGCATGCTGAGCTCTCACCTACAGTCTCATCAACACCCTGGATGGAGAAGGGTGGTGAGGGCCTTCATGTTCCCTTCTTATACTATAGTGCAGAATAAATATCTCACAGGATCGTTTAAATATAGTGGTTCTCTGGCTAACCAAGAGCAGCCATACATAAGCCAATGTACTGTTGAGCTAAGTAATATTGTTCTTCAATAAAACCAGACAGGTGAATTTAAAAGTAATATCTTTTAAATTTTTTAATGCTGACAAGCATATCTATTTTAATCTGTATTTTATTTTCCAATGATAACTTAGGCACATGCCATCTTTTCCCTCTGCTTTGGAACTCTTGTGATGCTGACCCTAAGAGAATCCCACTGACCTTTTCTATCAATCCAATCTTGTGCTTCACATTCCTTCCCACCCACCTGGCCTCACCTCTGATTCCATACACGGCTGCAGTGAATAGTTCTTTGCTGGCATCAATTCATGTAGAAACGGCAGTGTTTCACCTGAGGGAAATGTCTTTTGCTTTCTGCTGTGGGGCTTCTCCATTGCCATGGGATGCTCAGGGTAGCCCATTTCACACACGTGAGCAGCCAGAAGTAGGTAGGAGCTAACATCCACTGGAGCAACCTCCACCAATGTGGAGCGAGAGCTGATGGGTAAATGCTACCTCCTGATCATGCTCAAGTGAACAATTCCAGAAAGCATCTGTAAGCTGCTCAGAAGGTTATGGCAGGATCAACCCAGTTGCTTAATGTGACAACTAACTTGATAAAACATTCTCATGTTGGCTTCTCCTTCTTCCTAGTTTTACTGTTCCCAATCTTTTACTCCTGCTTCCTGGAGTCATCTTCCCAGATAAAATGCATATAAATTGTTTTTCAGGCCCTTCTTCCACTTGAAAGAAAACTAAGACAACTTTAGAAACTCACTCATCTTCCATTCTGTGTCTGCCCTTCCATTCCACTCTCGTCTTGCTTCATAAAGGATTTAAGATTTGGGGAAGTGCTATGAGTGAGGTATGCACAAAGGGTGAAAACTCATCACCAGCTCACAGAGACTGACCACCACCAGTGCTGGGTCACCTTCATTTCAACTATGAGGGTCACCTCTAGAAGCATGAAGGTCTGTAATGAAAATCACTCTAGGTCTTAACTACTACCAGAAAACGTTATTCAAGTACAAACCTTAATACTCAAAAGAAAAAAAAATTATTCAATGGATATAATATTTCAAAAATATGATTTATCTTAAAAGACATGAAACTCACATGATATGAAAGAAAATTTGTAAGATGCAGTCAAATATGAACACAATATATGGTTTAAATCAGACAAAATAATTTTAGATAATTATATGCCTCACTGGCTAGACGAAATATTCATTTGAGCCACTGATGATTGATTCAGTAAGTAAATTTAAATTTAGTTGCTATTTCTACACCTCTATGGTAGTATTTTTAAAAAAAAAACTAAGCAATTTTTTTCAGTTTTAAACTTTGTTGCTTTTTAAAAAGAGAAAATAAAATGCTTATTTCATTTCAAGTCTTTGTCTTTTAAACTAGAAAAGAAAATAGATATTTGCAGAACTAAAAAAAAGACGCTATGATTTTATTTTATAGAGCATGATAATGTTGCCATCATCAATACAAATAGATTTGTAATTCAATATGTGCTTTGAAATGTTTAAACATTCACTTAAATTTTTTCATTCAAGTTTTTTTAAGCTGTGGGAATCTTTCATTTCATATTACTAGAAATCTTCTCTCTATGCAGCAATGCAGATTCCATTTCATAGCTCATTTCAAGCTTTTAAAATTTGCTTACAAACTAATGATGTTTGCACTGAACTTCCACGGAAGCTCAGCTCCCAGGAATCACAAGTGTGTAAGTCAATGGCATTAAACTCAACATAATTATTCAACTGTAAATTTTGCTGCAGTAAAATCTAACTGTCCAGCACTTTATCAACTGAAAATGTCTAACTACATCTTCCACAAGACAATAATTTGAAGTGAAAATAATGAAAAAGCTGTAGCACAGCATTTTAGTGCTAGAAGAGGCATCTCCTCAGAGATCATGAAATCAACACCTTTCATTCTCAAACTCAGAAACTAGGGCTCAGAGAAGTGACACTCCAATAGTCATAGAGATGTTAGTGACAAAGCTATAACTCAAGTCATTCCCTGACTCCAACACTGCTTCTGCTAGATCATCTTCACAATTCAGTTATTCAGAATACTTCAATATTCTTTATATACTAGGTAATTATAGCTTGTACTTTGTTTATTAAGATAGTTATTTTCCCAAGATACATATCTCGTAAATGTTCTCCATCCAAAAAGAATTAAATGGAGCACAGAATTTAAAGTAGGAAATTCAGTAACTTATTTGCAAGTTTAAAACTAGTAAACAACATGATAGTATATTGGTAAATTACCGTAGATGGTTGTGGTAAAAATCTTACTGGCGTCTTGGATTTTTCTTTGCTGGCTGATTTATCCTGCATGAAAAATATGAAAAACAAACCTGTTTACTCTGTTAATGCAAAAATTCACTCAACCAAAATTTACAGTGTCAAATATAAAACATATATTATCTAAAATATTCTAAAACATACTTTATAGATGATATGATATTATTGTACAGAAAAGTATAAAGAATCCACACACACAAAAAAAATAGAGCTAATGAATGAGCTCAGCAAGGTTGTAGGATTCAAGATCAATACACAAAAATCAATTGTATTTCTAAACACTAGAATGAACAATTCAAAATTGAAATTAAAAAATTCTTTTACAAAAGCATCAAAAAGGATAAAATACTTAGGGATAAATTTAACAAAAGGCATGCAAGACTTGCTCAGTGAAAGCTATAAAACATTATTGAGAGAAATTAAAGACCACCTCATTAAATGGAAAGACACCCCATGCTCATGGATCAGAAGACTAATATTTTTAAAATGCAATACTCCCTCCATAGGATTCAACACATTCCCTATCAAAATCCCAACTGCTTCTTTTTTTTGTATAAATTAACGAGTTGATCATAAAATTCACATGGAAATGTAAGGGACCCAGAGAAGCCAAACAATCTTGAAAAAGGAGAACAAAGCTGGCAAACTCACACTTCCAGATTTTACAATTTACTACAAAGCTACAGTAAGGAAGACTGAATAAAGATTAGTGTGTAGATCAAAGGAATAGAATGGGCAATTGATTTTTGACAAGAGTGCTAGGCAGTTCAGTGGGGGAATTGTCATATCTTCTGGGAATTTATGTGAATCTAATAGCATCCAAGTTCACTCAGCCCCACCTCTCTTCTCTATGGCTGCAACTTATTTTTTTCAGAGTGCTTCACTTCCTAAGGTGATGATGTATTCAGGTTAACACACCCTCAACTTACTAGAAGTAATATTTCTATTTTTTTAGCAGTAACTTCCAGAGAAGAATACTTTATCTTCATTGCAATAGAGAATAATTCCATGACAGGAATTTACTTCATCTGTGTAAGAAGAAGCACTGTTAAGAGTGATTTTTTGATTTTTATAAAATGGACAATATGAGTTGTGCTTTGGCCACTTATCAATTTCTTGCATCTTCTCATCAAGTCTATGCTTTTTGTTAACGCTAAGGACAGCTTTCTGGCAAGTTTTTCACACAGGGAGATCTTTCAAACATTTTAGGGATGCAAGCAGGTGGTCTTCTCACTTCTTACATTAATACTTTACTCACTGATTTTCATAGCTGCATACTGCTCCACTATATAAATGTAATGAATTTTGTCTATTTCACTCTCCTGTGAATGAACATTTAGTTTATTCCCAATGTTTCTCTATGACCAAATATGTTTCAATAAACATCTTTTGGCATATATTTTAGTATAAACACAATTCTTGTATCTCACACACACCTAGTATGTGAATATAATATACATATATTACACTTGTATATGTGCATGTCTATTGTTGTCCCCTTATTTAATTCTATTGGTATATTTGTCTATCTGGAAACAAATTGTATCACATCATCGAAATTACCATGATTTCACAATAGGTCTTGAATCTATAAGGCAATTCTCTCACTTTGCTATTCTTAAAAATTATACACATCTTTACCTTTTCTCTACCATGTAAATTTTAGGATCCACACAGCATGAAAGATTTTTGAATTTTGATAGAAACATACTGAATTTCTAGAATAATCTGAAGAAAACTAACATTACTCTTCTTCATGAATATAACATATTTATTCAGTTCCTGGAAGTGTATCCTTCAAACACATTTTGTCATAGTCTTCATAATTGTCTTATCCATCTCTTGTTAGACGTATTCTCAGGTATAAGGATTTTGGATGAAAAACACATTATAAGATCTAAACAAACTGACTTTAAAACTTTTAATCCTAACAAATTTGTAAATGAGGAAATGTCTCTGAATGCTTCATCTACTTAGAATAATTTCTGTGATTTCTTCTTTGTTTGCCCCAATCAAATCTCCATGTTTTTCTTCCTGCTCTGACTAGAAAGCTGAATTCTACATATTGACATCATCTGGACTCCCAGACCTCTGGCTTCTGGCAGAAATTAAGCAATGAGAGGCATTGGTAGGAGGCTAGAGATTAGGAGGAGAGAGAGGTTAGGATATTTCTTTCCTAATACTCTGTTTCCCATATTTCTGAAAGTAGCTGAATTCCAGCTCTTGCCTGGAAACTGCCATTCCAAGCTCAGCTCTCACCAGGTTTTAAGAATGGAGTTCAGTTTCTTTGACCCTTTATTCATTCCTAGGAATGGTTACAACTTCCTATTGCTACTAATTCTTAAATGCCTCCTCATTTGTCTTGTTTCCTTCCTCAACCATGCCCATGCCTCTGCAAACGGTCACTCTATACATTTTCTTCAGTTAAATACTTTTGAGAATGCCATCTATTTTCTGTTTGATCCTATTATAATTTTACATTATCAAAATTAAAATTGCTAAAGAGTCTAGGTATTTCCTAAGTACTCTGGTTTTGCATTCATTTTTTTATTTTGTTGATTTTCAACTACTTGTCTATTGGAAGGAATACTGTAAATTCCATATAATCCATATTTAACCATTCTGATCAAATGACCAGAATATATAACTATATCTTGAACTGAAACTCAAAATGCTTTATTTTATGTTTTAACTAATTTTAAAAACCAAATAAGCAGTTGCAGAAGACCTATCTTTAAACACCTAACTTAAGAACTCAGATTGCTATTTCTGAAAAATGCCATGTCACTCTCAACCTTCCACTAATGAAATGAATATGTTAAAATCTCCTTCAGCAAATATGATTTAACCACCTGCTTACTTTTTTAAAACTAAATGAATACCTAAGTAAATGTCACATAAAAATAGCATTTCCGAAAGTTTAATCCCTTCCATTTGTTTTAGGTTAAAATAGAAAAACTTTTATCCTTTCAAAAGGAAAACTATGCTCAAAATTAGCATAAATGAGAGTATCAAGAGTTCTCAAATTACAAATCAACCAAAGCAATGAGAGAAGGACCTCTGCTGTTTAAACTACTATAAAGAAGGTAGAAATAATCATACATGGCCTCATGACCATTCTTTCAAGATCCTACTGTCTTTTTAATAACATCTGTCCTTTTGGGGGAGGGCGGGAGAAGGATGATGGGTGTCATTTCTAAACATTACTTTTATTAACATAAAGCAAAACTTAAAACTTAAATACCGATAGGTTATAGTGGATGCTTTTTAGTTGTAAATTGGTCAGTTAGGAGCTTTATGAAATAATAGCTATTCCGAAATACCATTGCAAATATAGTAAACATGTAAAATAAATTTTAACAACATAGAATATAACTTAAGAGCAGGCCAAAGACTGAAATGGGCATCAAGCAAATGAGTTGCTTAATGTATATTGATGGTGACAATGACACAATTTTTTAAAAAGACGTTGATTACAATACCAAGTAGAAAAAAACAGCAGTCTATTAATTGAATTGCTCAGTTTTTTAGTAACTTTTATCTTAATTTTGTGTTTGTTCATTTCTTCTTTTACTTTTAATTACTAATTAAATGGTAAGTGAATCTGTTTCTTAGTCATCAATTTATTATACATTTCAATAAAATGCTGAAAGCAAATTTTCTTGATTATTTAGGCATTAACTACTTATTTGATTAATTAATGAATTAAGATTTTGACATTTTCTGTTAGTAACTACAACCTGATGGACAAGGGAATAAATCATTTCCACAATAAATTGTAACATTACAAATTATGAAGACTTGAAAAGAAAATAAGTATAATTTAGTGTCAAACAAAAGAGCTAAGCAAAATTTGCAGTCTTAAAAGCAATTGTTTTCTATTCAGGACCAGGGTGTGTAAGGGGCCTTCTCCATACTAATCTAGAGAGTTAAAGAGTTTGTTTTCTAGCTAGCCAGAGTAATGTCCAGGCTTAAGGCTTTCCTGCTCTATTCTGGCATTAAAAAGTTTGAACATTCTTCTGTATTTCTTTTGTTTACAGTTGCTCATAAGTTCAACAAAGATTCTGAAAAGTACCTATTGCAACATGCATCTTTTATTCTGTGCCATGAGGATATTTTAAGAAGAACTTCGATTTCCCATTTACCAAACCCTTTCACATATGATATGGTATGGCCTTTTATGTGAACTTCACAGCAACCTTAGAAAAGAGCCGTTGTTCTGATTCTCCCCTCTGAAGAAAAGAGAGAGAAGGCTGAGAAAGACAAAGTGATTTGCCCAAAGTGGAACAGCTTGGAAGGAGCTCGGATGCCAGCCCTGGAGCCCAAACTCACTGCAGCTACTCGCGGAGCTCGCCCTCACCCAAACACCCGCCAGTAGCACACTGGGGACACTCTGGGGCTGTCCTTTAGTCTGTGGGCACAGGGCTGTCGACTGACCTGTTCGGTTGTTATGACAACATCAAGGACAAACGGTTGGAAAGGAAACGTAAGTTTTCAGGGAAAGCCCCCTGAAGACCCTAGGTCATAACTGGGGTAAAGGGAGCTGCACCCCGTGGGGTCACAACTGTGGGGTCCAAAGGACGAGGGCTTCAATCCCTCCTGAAATGCGAGGAGAGCTTCGGGGAGGGGCGAGCGCGGCGAGCAGCGGGCCTCTCACCTGCTCGCTGCTCATGGCTGCGCGGACTCGCGGGCGGCGCCCAGGGGCTCTCGGGCGGCTGCTGTCCTGCTCCCCAGGCAGGGTCCCTGGGGCCAGCGGTGAGACCCGCCCGCTCCGCGCCCCGGCTGCCTAGCGCCTGAGCATCGTTCGTTGCTAAGCAACAGGCCCGCGCCGCTTCCACTTCCGGTCATCCCGGTCAGACGCCCCAGGCAGCCGGCAGTGCCTGCCTCCTGCAGGACCACCTTCCAGGATGTTCCGTGGTGCCTCAGCACCATCCGAACTAGGGACATGAATTCGAGACGAACTAACTAACATGGGACACGGATGAGATCCATGAGTATAAATGAGTTGGCTCAAGGAGTGTGGAGAACGAGAACAGAAAACAAATCTAGTATTACAATAACAATATCTGAGGGTTGGACAGGAAGGGACGCTGCAGAGAACTGAGAAGTGGCCGGAGATCACTGGGAGCTAAGCGCACAGTAAATCTTCATTTAACGGCAGTTCTTGGGAAATACAGCTTTAGGCTAAACTATGTATAACAAAATCAATTTTACCACAGGCTCACTGAAGTTTCTATGGTGTATTTCTGGTCATACAAATGCCACCAAACGTATATATAAAGACCCAAAACACCTCTACTAGTAGACATTAAAATAAGTGTGAGTTATATATACATTTAAGAAAGATTCATAAAAACAAGATAATGATTTTCCAACCCACTTACTCCAGTTTAGGGTCACACGTGTGGAGACCCTCTCCAGCAGTCAGGGCACATGGTGGGAATCCACCTTGGAAAAAATACCCTTTCATCACAGGGCCACTCACACCCACTTACTCACTCAGACTAGGACAACGTAAACACACCAATTCACCACATGTGATGTGGGGGAAAAACCAGTTCACTTCATGTAATGTGGGAGTCCCCAGAGAAAACCCACGCAGATGTGGGGAGACCGTGCAAATTCCTCATGGACAGTGGCCCCACGGAGAATTGATTTTTTTTCTCATCAACATTACAACAAAATGATGTTGAGCGAAACAATGTTATTCAAGGTACTGCTATATAGACTCAGAGAAACCAAATAAAACAGTATTTCAAGAAGGAGAATATTATGAACTATGTCAAAAGCTTCAGAAGGTAAGTAATTTAACTATAAAAGTATCCATTGGAGAGAGCAACAAGGAAGTCATCAGAGAACATGGCAAAGAGAATGAAAGGGAGGAAGACTGCCAGTGTAGACAGGTCTTCAAAAAGGTTGGGTTATGAACAAAAGAGAAAGGGTGGGGACTGAGGGAAGTTATGGAGACAAAGGCTTTATTTTTTCAAATGAGAGTGTTTTGTCTGTGTTTAAATGCAAATGGGAAGGCAGAGGATGAAAATGAAGGAAAAAGTTAAAAGTATATAGAATTATTTCCAGATGAAGAGACACTAGGTAAGGACACCTTATAAAGGAGGGAGGAGACAAGGATAAGTGGAGATGTGAGTGTTGAGAACTTAGCTGGTGTGTAGTTGGGGGGCATTCCTAAAAAGTGAGTTTCATTTTCTCTGCAAAGCAGTCATCTGCTGAGAACTCGAGGGGAAGTAGGAGTCAAGGGTTTGTCAAAAACTTATAGCAGAATGAAGTTTTGAAATTACCACATGGCAGAAAAGGAGAGAGAACAGAAGAGATCATGGAAATACAGGAAAGGGCCAGTTGAAAGTGAAGCCTCTGATTAGTGGTGACAGAAATCTATACGCCAAAAATGGTCAACAGACCAGTCTCAGGCTCAGAGAAGTCTGACATATAGCACATTTCCCAGGCTGGTATGACAGACGGATAATAGCTTAAAAACTGGCCTTTGAACATGGAGAGCAGGGAGAGGCCTAAGAAAGGCAGATTGCTCCAGATTGGTAGACGGCAGATTTAATAAGCAAGAGAACTTACACATGAGGCTTGTCTTGGACTTCTGCAAGACGACTAGATTTTCACACCTGTCCGCAACAATCTTCAAAATTTATATAGAAGCCTTAACAGGGTTCAGTCACATATATCATCCAGATGGTCTCAACACATTGCTCTCTCAAGCCTGTGTCCTTGAAAATGGCTCCAGCTGTGGGAACAGTGGGCAGAATGCACATTCTAAGGAGAGGGGTGGCAGTGAGGGGCTTCTGGTTGCCCAGGTCCTGCTCCTGGGTCACATTGCAGTCACATCCTCTCAGCGACCTCTTCCAATGTTCCTTCTCTTGTAACTGGATCTTATAATCTTACACGCCCTTCCACAGTGTGCCCTGAGCAATCAGCAAGGAGTGTCATTATTACAGAGGTGGCTCATTTGGTGGTTATCTGGCTGTATTGGAGACAACAATGTTGGCACATGCAAGAGAAAACACAGATTAAGATAATGATTTCCAAAATAAGTAACAATTTTTTCATCAAGAGACCCATGACCCAAAACATTAATTTATTAAGCCCTCTAGGTTGGGGGTCAGATCACTCAGGGCATTCATTTGTGTCCTCATGTGGTTTAACAAGGTGATGCATTAATAGACTTATCAGATATAAACACACAGCATTCTTCTAGGATAACATTCTGCCCCCTTATGAGGCGGTAATAATGTCAAAGCTATCTCATTTTAGAGAATAGCTTTTCTCTTTAGCGATATTTCAGTATTCAGTAAAGACACACCTTGCCAGCTATCCTTAAGGCTTGCTGGGTGGATTTAGTCAGGGTGTCTATGTGTATTATAGCATCCTCCAGGCCAATGGAGGAAACAAAGAGAGTGACCAAATGATTGTACCAGTGGAAAACAGAACATGCCCACCTCTCTTGGAGGAGACAGAGGTTAGTAACTTTTGTTACTATTGGAGGATTCTGTGTCCAGGGAAAGCCCAGATACAGAGGCCTAACCATTTAGGTGGAAACCATGGCAAACATTTGTGCCACACCATCATACAGGGGAAAGACTGGATTATAGGATAGTTAAAATTATGTGCTTTCTTGAGGGTGACTGCAGTTTATTTCAAAGCTGTGTTAATCTACATGCACAGAAACAGTAAACAGTGCTTACTAAGACAAAGAAAATTTTCCTAAAGAAATTATAGGCCTGAGGCATAAGTACTTATCATGACCTGCCCAGTGAGAAATTTATGATCACATCACCTTGTGAAATTACTTTCCATAGAATACTTTTTTTCATCTACAGTGCATTAACCAAGTCACTTTATTTCAAGGGCAATCCAGTATCTTTAGCAATATGTTATCCCACCTGGGTGCTACGGTGGCATCTCCTTCTATGTTCTAGTCTGCTTTATGACCAATTGCTAAGGCTAATTACCCAGGCTAGGGGTTCAGCTTTCTAATAGCCAGGGGTGTCAGTACCTTCTGAGCTAAGACGTGGAAAACATTGAGGACTGACTCAGGCTCTTGCAGGTAAATCCAGTTGTCTTTCCATATATCCTAACCCTACAAGGGCTTATTCACAATCATTTATCCCTCGGTTTTCCATTGTCCAACCCATAAGTTAATCCCTTTAGAACAGCCCAACTGTCAGTGCAAAAGGTTAACAACCAGGGCTCATGAGTCAAATGGCTCTGAGTGCCTGTGGATGGATTGCCTCAACTGGACCCATCAATACACCAGGCATCAGCAGGAATTTTCCCCATTCCCTCTCTACAGTAATAAGGGAGGAGACAGTTGGAGGATCAAGATATTCTATCAGGCCTAGTATCACCCGCATTTCTAGATTCAGTGGGCTGATGAACAGGGTGCTCCTCTGCTGGAAACAGGCATGCCACTTAGTCAAAGTGGGAGTTTGAGCCATGGCAGAGGCGGGTGTATGGAACACATTCTCAACCGACCCTGTGATAGAAAGGGAAGTTCTTATCATGATATGTTATTTCTTCATGAGAGGCTCTGCCTGGAGGAGTGCTATCCAAACTTCAAGGAGCTGTTGTTACATGGGGGTATGTTGGGTTTCTGTCCCTTGCCAGAGCTAGGACTTTAATCCCAGGGGTACCTTCTCCTTCTATTGTCTCTGCCACAGCACCCAACTCATAGCTTCCAGAGTCAGAGACACATCTAACTAAAATGGTAGCCCTTCAAGAGATGTCCAGAGTTTTAATCTGCTTCCTTAATGTTTTTATCTTGTTTTAGCTTGATGCTCTGATCCCCAATCCCACATGTGCCCTTTTTACCAGGCGGTATGAGAGATGGAGGTACTGTGCCATGTGGGGAATGAAAGCCCTCCAGAACCCCCAAATACCTACAAGGGCTTGCACTTCTTTCACATTTTTAGGGGTTGAATAGGCTTCCATCTTATTAAGCACAGCTTCTGGGATAATGCATGTCTTTCATCAACCAAACAATTCCCAAAAACGTTACAGCAGTGCCTGGGCCTTGTTTTCTGTGAGTTCACTGCCCATTCTTTCCCTCACAATGTTTCAATAGAGTCTACAGAGTGCCCTGCAGCAGAAATAAGTCTTCACATGTCAACATTATATCATCAGTGTAATGGACCATTTTCCAGATGTGAGGAAGAAGAGCAGGGGCAGATCCTTGGCTACAATCCCATGAGATATTGTGGGCTGTGCAGGTAGCCCTAGGGAAGCAGTTAAAAGGCTCACTGTTGTCCCTCCCACATGAAGGCAAATGGGTCTCATGACTCAGCAGCCCTGGGGTATACTGAAAAAAAGAGTACCCCTTTTTTGCTTAAATACTAAGACCAAGGTATCTAAGATGGTGGCAGTGTTGGGCACAGCTGCATGGACAGGAGGCACCAGCTTGTTCAATTCTCAATAATCCAAGGTCATCTACCATGAGTCATCTGGCTTTTTTATTGGTCATGCTGGGCTGTTGAAAGCACCAGGGGCAGGACAAAAAATGCCCAATTGGTGAAGTTGTTGGATACTTCCTCTTATTTCCTTATGCTCCACCAAGCACTTTTCGAAGGGGCAGTAGAATTATTGATTCCCATTTGGGGTTTCCTCTCAGCACTGGTTTGATTAAACCAGGTGCAGAATTCACCAACTGAGGTTTGCAGAATTTGACCTTGTAGGATACCAATGTCTAATATGTTTTCTGGTATTAAAGTAATTTTTTTTAAATTTCATATTCTCACGGGGGAAAACACCCAATTTGTAGTATCAAAGGGATGTTTCTGCCATAATCATTTGCCCTTTATAATCATCAATGGCTCTGAGGGGGCCAGAAAAATTCTGAAGGTTACCATGTACTAGAGTATATTTGGCTCCAGTATCAACCAGATCCATCATTGTTTATTTCTGGGGGAGCAGTGAATAGTGAGCTCCATCATCTCCAATGGTCCTCAACTGGAGGCAATCTTGGCTTGCTTCCTTTACCGAGAGCATGAGAAGCACCCATCCCAAATAAGTCTGTATCCCTGAGGCCTGTGCTAGAGCCAGTAGGGTATCACAGATGGTAGGAGCAGCTGGGACAGATCTGAACTGTTGTTCAGGTTTAAGTTTTTCATGGGCCAACCAACACAACGCTGGGTTGCTGGGTTTAGTTTTTAGATGAGATCATTGCAGGAATTTGCTTCTTGGTTACTTTTTCTGGACCATTAATAGCCATTGGAATAGCCTTTTGATTCCTTCAGTTTACTCTCTCTTTGGGGTTTTCCCATAGCCTGTATTAATTCCCGGAATTTGTCAATTTTCCTCTGATCAGCAACAAATTGTAAATGTTTTGTCCCATGATTGGGTTCAGAATGGAAAGCAGTATCTCATACCAGGTGCTGAGGGGTGGACTGGAGTACCTTGGCTTTCACTCTTGCAGTGAATGTGTCCCAATTAGTGCTCTAAAGACAGAGGCATAGATGGCCTGTCTCATTCCCAACTTCCTAAGAATTCGTTGTACCTCTTCCATAGATTTCTTGGGTCTCACATGTCCAGAGAGATCTCCCTCATTGGGCCATGCCTCTCTGAAGGCTAGAGTAATCCAATCTGTAAGAGAACAAGACCTTTAATCTCCCAAGTGCCACACAGGCACTGCCAGTGGGCAAGGCATGTGGTGACATTACCCATTTTCTCTGCTTCCTGCCCAGTCAGAGAAATGTCACAGATGTCCCCACTTCATCTTATAGTCGCATTAACCATGCCTGGATACTTTCCCTGGCCTTTTGCTAGAACTGAGCAACTATATATCAATAAACTCAGTAGGAATACATCTCTCATTGTGAACATTCTTGAATGGGGGGCTGCCCTGCTTACTAGGGTTGTTGTTGCTGTGCTTTTGCTTTTTTTTTTTTTTTTTTTGCATCAAAAGCTGGAAAGCACATTTCATCTGTTTCACTGTCAATCACCACAATATCCTCCTTTTCTCTCTCCTTACTTTCCCAGGGATTCTACCTCTTAGCATCCTAATCAGGCTTCGTCACAAGCACTTGAACCTTAATGTGTGGCAGCTTGAGCCCTCCTAGTTTTGTAAAATGGCACACTAAGTTCTCCAGGTCATAACCCTGCTCTCCTGCCTTGTCTCCCAGCCCCAAAGCCAGCGGAGCAGCAAACAGCCATTTGTTTCCCTTCTTTGTCAGTGCACTATGCACACCTCCTCCAACAAGTGTGTCAAGCCAGCTGGTATTTTTGAGAAGTCCCTGTACTCACTCAGTGGTCCACGAGCATCTAACATGAGCCACCGCACTTCACTTAGAGATCAATGGTCAGCTCGGGATTTCCCCCTGGATGAATGCCTCTTTCCCAGGACCATTTCCTCCATCTGTGGCCCCTGTAAATAGAGGGCAGGGAGGGACTGAAAAAACAGGCAGACTGTTCCAGATTAGGGGATGGGCAGTTTTAACAAACAAGGAAACTTACTATGATGCTTATCTTAGGTGCCAAAAGATGAGAAGATCTCTACACCCACCTGCCAGAATCCTCAAAGTTTGTATAGAGGCCTTCATGGGGTTTAGTCATGTTTTTTGTCCAAATGGTCTCAACAACACATTGCATTGTGTCCTGGAACACAATGGGCAGAATATATATTCCACAGAGCAGGGAGGGAGTGAGGAGCCTCCAGTTACCTGGGTACAGCTCATGTCCTTTTGATGACCTCCCCTAAAAACAAAAAGCAAGAGAATGAAGAATATGATAGGAGCAAAGTTGAAATAAAAAAAATCTTAGAACCTAAAACCAATAGAATTCCTTGGTCCTGATATTTAATTAAATGGAGAAAAGGGGGTTGTTAAATGGGGTGGGTAGGGATCTCGGGAAGAGTGACATGTGGGAGAAACTATCAAAGCAGAAAGGAAAGAAGTGAGGTTATCAGCGCTGTAGTTTCAGAAGTGGAGCAATTCCAGGAGTTGACAAGGTCCCCAGTGTGGCCATGGAAGTGGGTGACTGAAGTGGGTGATTTGGGCCCTGGAAGTTCAAGGAGCTAGCTACTAAGGCTATGGCTGTCCCTATGGCTGCTGAAATAGGAGAGTGGAAAGGAAAACTATGAGCCAAAATCTTCACCGAATGAAGCAGGAAAATTTTTAAATCTCATGTAAAAACAGATGCTTCAGAGAGACAAATTTCAGTAAAAACCTGGAGGTAGAGGTAGGGTTCAGAACATGGGTTGAAGACACAGAGTGTTTTCATTACCCAGGGCTTAGTGAAAAGATCAGCAAGCCAGTAGAGACCTTGAAGGTTGAATCGGCAAGAAGCATCAAAAAGCACTTAGAAAGTAAGAGCATGATAACAAAGAAATTACTCCAAGGGCTTACCCCATAGGCAGTAACCAAGAGATATGAAGGTGTGTTTGGTTAGGTGTTTGCTAATACATTGCCATGAGAACTAGTCCCAGTAGTCCCCAGGTGTTTAGAAGGAATTTGGGGTTCTTGACAGAAATCCAACACCAAGTAGATTGCTTCATAGAGGGTCTTAATCCACATGAACAGGCTAATGAGGGATAGATAAATTTACAGCAACAGTCTAGACAGAGATGAGCCTGAAAAAGTTAGCTACGCACCGTTCCTCATCTGTGCACTTCATTTCTTCAACGCTCTGCTGTCTCACTGTCCATTCACCCTAACCTCAAAAGCCATAATCAAAATAAAGATCAGGTACTCTGACTTTCTACATTGCCTCTGCTAAACCTCCATTTTAAGCTCCTCTGTGGGTCAGTTTCTGACTCCCAGAATTCTGTTTCTAAATTTGTTTTCTGTAGGGCACCTTGCCAGAATTTTGGAATGAAAAACAATTTTGTAAAAATTGGCAAAGACAATTCTTTTGTATTTGTCCGTCATCACGCTCCCTGTCAGAAAGAGGAATGTGGCTCCTGGGACTGAATTCCCATGGTAATTCTCACAGTAATCAGTAATATCGCTGACCAGACTGAGGTTGAGATAAATTCCTGTCCTAACTGTTCAGGTTAAGGTCGGCTCAAAACTCAAATTAAAAAAAAAAAAAAAAAAAAAAAAACAACCCTGACAAGAATCAGTATATTTCAAGAAAAAAAAAGTTACGAATGAATTTGAGACTAGATGTGTTAGACCACTGGATCCTTCAAATTATAGAAAAGCACTTTGTCACTCCTATTACTTGTCTCCTTGAAACTTTCTCTTATGCAGTTAGTTTTAAACACTAAGTGTTTGGGTAGAGCTATCTGTATGCTTTTGACTTACTAATCTACAAATAGGGAAGTCCATTTTAACAAGGTATATGGGAACAGAAACTGGTTATCTCTGTTAACCAAACATGAAAGACCAAATGGAGAACAGAAATTCACTTGCTGATATTTTGGTTCTCTGGGGGTCAAGTTCAGCTGTACTTATGATCTTGTGTTTTCTCTCATGGTTTGGATGTTTGTTGCTAAAATGATTTTATTAGATGTGAACCAAATGCTTCCTTAAGGATTTTATGCCCAAATTTATAAAGCTGATTCTAAGAGAACCTTTTATGAGATATTTTATTTTTCGTTAAAATGTGTAAGCTTATGCAGCTGCTGAGCTCTGACTTATGTTGTTATTTGTTACTGCTTTATTTTTACCTCCTGCTTTTGAAACTGTACCATGTGTGTAAGGAAGGATTATGGGTATGAGCTAAAAGTGCTCCTCTTGAGGACACATGGCAGTTTTTTAATATTGTGAGGCATGGTATGAGGTTGAGGAAATCCAGTGCACAACCCAAAGCAGAGTCTAGAATCTGGAATTATCTTCTCTTCCCATGCCTTTCTCTCTTTTGGAAAGATACTCCAAAGATGAGGAAGATAATAGTCTTTATCTTCCTCCTCTTGTTCAACTGACAAATATTTCTTGAGTGCCTGCTATGGGCCAGGTGCTATTCCAGGTATGAGGGAAATGGGGGGCAGCCAAGATCCCAGCACCTGTTCTAGCAAAAAGGAACAGAAAATTAGCAAGAAAACAATAAGTACATTAATAAATTATTTATTTTTTTTTTTCCGGATGATAAAAAATGTAAGAAGAAAATGGAACGGGGTGATGGGAGAGATTGCAGTCAAGAGAAACTCTCTTTGAAGAGGAAACAGAGACTTGAATAACAAAATGGAGCCAACCTTTTAAAGATGCCAAGAAAGAGTTTCCCAGGAAGTGGGTGAGCTATTGGCAAGACTGAATGTGGCATGAACTTGACATGTTCAAGGGACTGAAGAAGGCCAAGAACATAGTGAGAAAGGATCTTATTTTAATAAAGTGGAGAAACAATGAATCTAAATGGGACAAGAGTAAAAGCAGGAAAGTCGATTAAGAGCCTACTGGAGTAGGTCAGAGAAGTCACAATGGTGGCTTAAACTTGGGCGGAAGTAATAGATATGGAGAGAAAAGGGACAAATTGGGGATATATTTTGGAAGAAAACTTAGTAGGACTTACTGATGAAATAGAAGTAAAGAGTGAGAATAAGGTAAATAGCTGTCAGGTGTTTATGGTCTGAACTACTTGGTAGATGGTAGTACTTTTAAAATGGAGAAAGCAGGGAGGGATGGGAGGGCACATATGAAAGGTATAGGAAAATAAAAACTTGGTTTTCAAAGATGTTGAGTCTGAGATGCCTATCAGACACCCAAGTGAGATGTTGAGGAGACAGGCAGTATACAACTCAGGGATAGCTCTGGTGAAGGTAAAGATTAGAAGTTCATCATCCATAGATAGATGACAATTGAAGCCATGAGATTAGAAGAAAACATTAAGTAAGATAAAGAGTAAATAGAAGCAAAAAGAAAGGTGGCCCAAGGATCAAGCCCCAAGGATCTCATTTTCTCTTTCTGGAAACTTGAAATTTAAAAATTACATTTTGTCAAGCCTTTAACCAAGAGTTATGCAATACAAAGTTAGTGTTACAACAGATACCTTAGATACAAAAGAACCTTCCAAAATATGGTTGACAATTCATGCATGTGGTATTTGTTTGTAAAAATACTGAGCTTTATATGGACCAATTCCCATAAAAGCAAATAACAATGCTGCTTTATTACCACACGTTGACCCTCAGCTAATCACAACCAGATCTGGAAAAAACACAAATGATCACATTTTGTTTCTTTGAACACTAGAGGGAGATATATTCACCTGCAAACCAGAAAAATCTTGTTTTTTGTTTTTTTCAATAGAACAGCTCTTTTACCATAGAATCATAGAATATTTTAAATTTTGATATTCTTTCAATAATCAAGAAATTAGTTATGCATTAAGGCTTAAATAAATTATATGCATTTGGAATTAACCCAATTTCTTTTTTCAGGTTTTACTAAAAGGCTGTTTTGTATAAGCTTGTCATATATTTTCATGTGATACCTTACTCGTTTTTCTCCTGTGCAATGTGAAGTGATAATATAAAGAACAGTTAATTTTTATTTGAAGAAATGTATAAATAAGCCCAGGAGTTCTGGTAATATGCTCATTGTAAGCCAAGGTGTCAAAAGCTTTGACTCTCGACCTCGTGTCTAAGGACTTGGAATGTGTTGTACTTCATCACCGTCAGTGTTTTTCAGGTGGCTTAAAGGTCATTGGCACTTTATTCTGGACTTTTTATTTGCCCAATAAAAAGCTCTTCGACTTTGCTAGATAATCGCATAGATACGTAGTGTTTTCATAATTGCTTGGGGCAGCTAAAAACCCTTTTATTTACCTTGGTAATCTTTCCAAAGAACATACTGTAAGGCCGTCCTCTTTTCCTGATCAAAGGTTGAATGTGAACCCTCTCCGGCAATTCTTAGCCTACCAAATACTTTATTTGACCTTGTAACTAATTCAATAAGTCCTCCTTTCTGTAACTTCACATTGAAATACTTCTGGTAATTAAAGGAGAAAAAATGTGTTTTCTATATCTATGGAAGTTTAGTGTAGAAAAAGAGGCTGTTTTCTAAATTCAGAGCTGGTATGAATCCTGACTTTAGGTTTATGTTAACTAAACTTATTATGGTAATCATTTTGCAATATATACGTATATCATATCATTATGTTATATAAGAAAAACTAATACCATGTTATGGCAATTATATCTCAAAAAAAAATCCTGATTTTGTCTCTACTGGTTGGTGAAGGTAAACAAGTTACTTTGCACCTCTGGACTACCATTTTCTTTTCTTTAAATTGGAATTGCAATGTTTTGGAGTTATTGTGGGGACTATTCAGATAATGTATGAAAAGTATCCAGCTTAGCTCCTAAGCAAGCGTTCTAAGTTCACTGGGATTTCCTCTGCCCTTTCATGGGAAATGCTTTATAAAATGACCTTATAGATCATATGTTCATAGATTATATGCTATCAGGTATTTATTTGTCAAGTACTGGTGATATGTACAGAAAAATGACACATGCCACGTATGCAAGGCAATCTTGCAAGAGTACAGCATGTGGTCAGAGCTGTAAGGCCTTGTGCTCTTCATGGCTAGGCCAGAGATAGAACCTCACCAGGGGTTGACCATTCCTAAATATGGGTTTGTAAGCAGGCAGAGGGTTGAGGAGGCACTGAAAACCTGATGAGGACTATTATCTCTGAAAGCAATGATTTCCCCTTTCTCTCAAATATGAATCCGCCTCCTCACTTGTATAAAGGTCCAGCTGAAATCCTCCTTTCTGTGAGAGACCTTCCTAGCCTAAATAAACTCTTCTCCCCAAACACCTATAACAATTATTCAATTCAATCATCTGGCAATTTATACTGTACATTGCGACTTAACTATTTCACTTACAGGTGTCTCCCCAACAAGATAAGATTCTTATAAGTCATGATTGCTACTATGTCATATATCTTAGTGCCTCATGTTAACACGTGTCACAGTGCTCGACATGAAGCAGCCATTGATACATACTTGGGTGCATTTCTGTGTCAGTTTTCCTTTCACTTACTTTGTCACACGCAGTTTGGCAATAGAACTCATTAAAGGTAAGTGTGTAGGTAGGTTTAAATCATTCTGAGCGTACTCACTCTCAGTTGGAACAGATTAGTTACCAAGACGTAATGGCCATTACTTATAGGTATAACATAGCAGAGAAAGCATATGATAAACATTTTTATCACCAGCAAACCATTTTTTCTTTTTAAACCCCTCAGTCAAATCTTATTATTGGTCATAAATATGAATGAGTAATAACTTGACACTTGTAAAACTCTAAGATTGACATACATAACTCCACTTTTACATACATAGAACTGAAACAGATAATGAGATTTTATCGTTATTTATATTTAAACTGCTGAATAAAAGGGTGTTGAAGCTGGAATTAGAATGCCCTTCAAGGTCATAGAGAATAAAGAATCATACATGAAATGGATATGGATTACCTGTTCGCCAAGTGTCAAACCATAATAGAAAAGTTATAATCCTAAATTTTGACTCCTTAGCAGCTCTGTGATATGACCCACTTGCAGTGTGACTCTGCTACAGGGTGACCCCATCTTTTCTCTAAGGAGCAGCTAGGCAAGGTCATATGTTCTTCAAGAGGGCAATACAGAAAAGTATTTTCAAATACTAATAATTATAATTGAAGCAACATTATTTTCAAAAGAGTTCCATGGTAATATGCTTTTTAAAGAATATTCAAGTAATGGTAACAGTTTTTAAAAAGAAGATGCAAAAATAATCACTGGAATGTGAAGTGCAGCATAGGGAACATAGTCAATGATATTGTAATAACTATGTATAGTGTCAGGTGGGTACTAATTGAGTGTTCACTTTGTAAATTATATAAACATCTAACTACTATGCTGTATACCTGAAACTAATATAAAATAATATTGAATATCTATTCTAATTAAAAAAATGTTTTCAAGTAGATGCATAAAAAATATGGAAGCAGACTCCTTCCCTTCTGCTTTTAATCAGTCACAAATCTATTAGCTGCTAAATTAAATATTTAATTGATTTTTTTTTTACATTCTATACCATCTTCTTCCCTTCATATCTCAGATCTTCAGATGAGTGGTCTTTACCCATTTCTCTTTCCATTTCCTTCCCATTTAATCTCTTTGAAAATCCTCTATGTTCTGGCTTCTATTTCTATAATCTGTTGAAAGAGTCTTAATATCACTCAGGACTTTGACTCGCTTCTCATTTTTCTTAACTGCTCTTCAGAATTTGATGCTGTATTACTTCCTCCTTAAAATTATATCCTTCCTGATCTCATGTGACTGCCTCACCTCATTCTTCTAATTCTCTTACACTTTTCTGGCTCTTCTTCCTTCCCTGTCCATCATTTTATAGATATTCCTTAATGTTTTGTTAATGCTCTTTTGCCTCAGTTCTTATGCCAACAGCTCATCTAATCTTAAAGCTTCATTTATCAACTCGATGCCTATGTTCTCTGCTATCTTCTGTCTCACTTGAATACCTATCTCTTGTGCCCAGGTGCCTACATGATTTTCAATTTAATTACCTTACTGTCCAAAACTACCATTCAACACATCCAAAAAATTGGGAACTTCACATCCTAAAGTTTTCATTTTACCTGCAGCTTTACCAATCTTCTAAGCTCAATGTCTTGAGTTGATCTTGGTTTTCTTCCTGTCCTCCAAATCCCAATTCAGTCATTAGTTTCTGTTATTACTTTTTCATAGAAATGTCTTACAGATTATTTCTTTCTTCTAGTCCTCATTAGGCTCTAAACAACTGGACAACTGTATGGGTCTTTTGTTTGTTTGATTTTGGATTTTTTTATTGTTGATCCCAGTCTATCCAATATATACACTTAAAAGCTGAAAATACTAAAATAATACAGAATAATTCCAACTTGGGTTTGGTGCCATCAGATTCTATTTCAAAGATGTGAATCAAACTCTATTTCATCTATTTCAGAAAACTATCATCAATTCCTTCCTCCTTACAACCCAGTCTTATTTCCTACAACCCACTTCTCTATGCAGAGTCTTTATTTTGCAGCATAGAACCTCTACTCAGGTTGTGGTCCTCTACATTTTGACTGAGTTTATTTTTCCTCTGTATATTTTTTCTACATGCTCTCGGTGTACACCCAGGGCCTGGTGCACCTGGAGTATGGTCCATGGCTCCACCTGGGACGCAAACCCAGGATCTTCTGCATGCAAAGCAGACATGCTAACCACTACACTATGGAGCCACCCCCAGTATATTTCTTTATATAACTTTATCCCAACCCAACTCAAAGGCTCTCTATCAATAAAACTTTTGCTCAAAAAATCAAACACTGGTTTATTCTTTTTTAAGATAAGAATTTACATAATATAATCTTCCAAATTAACCATTATCATTTGCATAAATACTATTCTCTCTTCTTTGCCTTTTATATTTTTTCCCACTTCTACTTATTTATCCTTTAAGTTTCAGTTCAAATATCACTTGCTTTGTAAAATCTTCCCTAGCCATTCCAGGTGCTTATATCCCCCAAATATAGCTGGCATGGTTTTAGACATGTAATTGAACAGATGCAAAAACCTTCCAGTTGTTCAACATTTTAAAAAATAACCTTAATAAAATTAATAACCTTCTCAGACCCAAATACACAATTTAAAAGGGAAAGGTATTTTTCAAGGTTAAGTGACTGGTATAACTAGTAGAAGCAATAAATAGAACTCTCAGAGTTACTCTGTTTTCAATGAAATTAAACAATAGCTTATTACTATAGCTATAAAATACTTATCATTATAGTTTATATAATAATCGCTATTTTTGTTTTTATAATTTTTTTAATCATAAAAATAAATTGATAGTGTAATGGTAGATACATGTCATTTTACATTTGTCAAAACCCATAGAGCATACAACACAAAGAGCAAACCTTAATATAAACTATGGACTTTAGTTAATACTAATGTATCAACATTTGCTTATCATTGTAACAAATGTGCCAAACTAATATTCATAATAATAATAGGAAAAATTGGGATAAAGGAGATTAAGACAGTGTATAGGAGCTCTCTATACTTTCCATTCAATTTCCCTATAAACTTGAAACTACTCTAAAAAAATCAAGTCCATTAGATTTTAAAAATAACACGTTTATTATAGAAAATTCATAATGTCATGTAAAAAAAACACAAGAAAGAAAATTAAAGACATCTTTAAGCCTACTACTATTATTGCCAGTATTTTGATATCCCTTCAGTGTATCTATTGCTCTATCATCTCTCTTTCTCATCTATCTCTCATCTATCTATTTATCTATCTATCTATCATCCATCAATCACATGGCTGATAGTTTACCTATTATTATGTAACTAGTTTTTAAAAATATTTTATTGTATATCATAAACATTTCTCTGTTATTACTCTGCTATAATAAAATATTTAATAATCACACGTTATAAGCTTATTTATTTTGAAGCAATATTTTGAATATTGCTTCAAAATATTTCTTTCAGCCTTAACTTCTACAGCCTGGATGCACTCATTCCTTTTACTACTTTCCAAACCTACATTATTGTTTTATCCTTAGCATTTATATCTGAGTTCTTGATATTTCTTTCTCATGATGCTTTCAAGTAATTTATTTATAATAATTTCTGATTTTTTATAAAATAATCTCTTCACACAGAACCATCTATTTACTTTTCTGGCACTAATGTTTCCTTTCTGAACACATCAGATCATTGCTAAGAGTAGTTTTGGATATAAAGCAGGATGTATACTGTTTTACAGCATATTGATGATTAATTAGAACCTACTTTAAAATATACCAACAAATCTAAGATTCTTTTCTAGTTGATACATAGTTTCCATAACTATGGTATGGTCCTGGTTTACTATTTGTGCTTATTTAAACCAGAAACTTGGAAATGTAGCCTGGTTAGAAGCAACACCATACAGTCTCTCTGTATTAGAGCAACATAAAGAGTCTTTGAATTAGTGTACATGGATTAAAGTAGTCCAAGTAATGGGCCAAAACTGTTTATTGGTTCTGGTTTGCATTGTTACTGAGAAGTCAGCAGTTATTTTTAATACTGTTCATCTGTATGCGATGTGCCTTTCTTCTGGTTGCTTTTAATATTTTCTTTTTTTTTCATGGATTTTTAGCAATTTGACTATCTAAGTTTTGATGTAATTTTGTGTTTATCTTGCTTCGTGTCACCATTTCCTTGGATTATATTTTTCATCAAATCTGGAATATATTTGACCAGTATTTTTCAAATATCTCTCTGCTCCAATCTATATTTTCTCCCTCTGATGATCTGAATATATATATATATATATTCTAATTGTTTGATCTCTTTCACAGGTCTCTGAGGCTCTACTCACTTTTTTCTTTGAGTCTTTGTTTTCTGTTTTTTGTTTGTTTGTTTGTTTTGATAGTTCCTGTGCCCTGTCTTCAAGCCTTATTTTTCTGCAGTGTCAAACCTTATTGCAATAAATTTTATTTTATATGTTTTATTTTTCAGCTCTATGATTTTTATTTGATTTTTTTAGATTCCATATCTCTGGCAGATTCTTTTTGTTCTTTCAATATATTTATGCTTTTCTTTTAATCCTTAAATACATTTATAATAGTGGTTCAGAAGTCTTATATACCAAATTCATCATCACAGTTACTTCTTGTTCTATTTCTATTGGTTGATTTTTTTCTCTGACTGTATAACTGGAATTGGCATTCTTGGCAGTTAGCAAAACCCACACATTGGGTCCTTGGTCTGTGAGGTATCATATTAAGAAGAACAACCGGAAGCCTCTGGAACATCCTTCCACCTCTAGCAAAGAAGGCACGTCAAAACAAATATTGCATACGGAGCTGGGGAGGTGGTATGTGGACAGATGGCAAAAATTAGTGCCATTCCTAAATATCTAAAGAAAGAATATTTCTACCAGTGCTCACAGCAAGAGTTCCATTGAATTATAAGATATGACTTCTATTTTGGTGCTTTAGGCAAAAATAGAGTACATTTAGATTGAATAAAGGGGCATAAGTACAATTGTAGCAAACATTAAAATATAAGAAGAAAATATTATGAATATCATTATGCCCACACATTTAAAACATAAATGATATGGAGAAATTCCTAGAAAATAATAACTTACCAAAACAGACCCAATAAGAAATAGAAAATCTTGAGCAGCTAATTGTCTATTAAAATTCAAAAAAGTGTGTATGTTTCAGGAGGAAGAATGCAAAAATATAAAATTTGAATGATCTTATAATCATTATTGTAATTGAATCAGTAATTAAAAGACTTCATAAAAGGTAAAACTAGCTCAAAAATTTCCATATGTGAATTCAATGAAACATTCAAGAAACATATTCTAATCTTAAACTTTTCCTAAGACTAGGAAAAAAGACTATTCCAACTAATCTAATAAGCCCAGTTGAACCTTGTTAATAAAATTAGATAATGGCAGTATGAAGAAAGAAAATTATAGATGTTCTCACTATGGAAAAACCCTAAACAAAATATCAGAAGGCCAAATTGAACAGTACATAAAATATACTAACACAAGGATTATTTACCACTAGAAAAGTCTATTAATACAATTTCCCTCATTGTGGTTTAATTAAAAATATATTTGGTCTTTGTTCCATGTTCTTGGCACAGAACTCCTAAAGTCCTTGGAATTTCCTGAAGGATAGGAGTGCCTGATACTATTCACAATGAGCCCCTTTCTACCATACCTTCAGGATGGGAGCTGGGCACCAGAAAGACCAAGCACAGGACTACAGACTTGGAACTTTCAGTCCCATCCCCTGACCTTTGAGGAAGGATAGGTGGGTATGGAGATTGAGGCTGGGGATTGTTTAATCACCAGTGGTCAATGAGTTCATCAATCATGCCTATTTAATGAAATCTTGATAAAACATTCTTGAACAGTGAGTTTGGGAAGCTTTTAGTGGGTGAACACATCAATGTACTGGGATGATGGTGTGTCTGGAGAGGGCCTGGAGGCTCCCTGCCTGCACTTCTCTGCCTCTCATTACTTCACCTTGTACATCTCTTCCATTTGGCTGTTCCTGCATTATATCCTTTATAATAAAACTGTGATCATAATTATAGAGCTTTCCTGATTCTGTGAGTCACTCTATAGAATTAGGAAACCTGAGGGTGGAGAGAGGGTGACTGTAACTGGTGTTTGAAGTGAGGACAGTCTTGTAACACTGAGCCCTTAACCTATGGAATCTGCCCTAACTTGGGGTAGTTACTGGCAGAATTGAATTGAATTTTAGGACACCTAGTTGGTATCAGAAAGTCATAAGATTGTTGTTGGAAAGGCAGAACACTGATTAAGAAATTTAAAAAATCATGATAGTTTAAAAAAGTATAGTAAAAAAACAAGTGGCAGATCCTTTAGGCATGTTTGCTTAGGTCCCATACCAGTGCACACTGGTGTACCACAATAGGGTACAGGGGAGTCAAGATTTTGAAGTCTTGTGAAGGCCAGAGCTCCTAAGCTCATTACTTCTTCAACTTAAGCAGACTCATCCATTTTTTTCTACTGTTGTGTATGAATAGTATTTTTCTACATGTGCTATTATTTGAAAAAGTACATATATTTTTTTTTTTAATAAATGAGCTTCACTCAAATGGTAACACTTTTGTCCCATTGTTCCACCCTCTACTCATTAGTAGGTAAAATTTATTTGAGTAGAGTTTCTCTATTTAAAATTTAAAAATCTGTAACCACTAGGAACTTGCTCTTTTCTTCCCTCCATGCCTGAGCTAATGACATAAGAATGAATTTTGCAAATGCAAACTTCCCTCATTTGGGCTGAATCAAGGTGAAGTTTTATGGATCAGAGTGTTAGGAAGTTCATTTAACAATTACTCTTACCTCCAATGTAATGTTTTCAAAAATTCACCCAAATTTTTTTTAATCTCTATTGGGCAGACTGGTTCAGAAAAAAAAAAAACTATTTTATTTATTGACCTCTTAATATTCCAATGCATATAATTTCTAAAATGAGGAGTTTTTTGGATCAAAATTCATAGATTAGCCAAAATTGAAACCAGGTTCCTCAATGGCTTGCAAACTTTCCACCCACTGTAGTAGTTTTCGTTAATGATCTCTCTCCTGCTTTTATTCTCTCTAAATTGTCACTGGAAAATATCCTTGAAAACTCATTAACCAGCTCTAATCTAAGCCACCTGTCCTCCTATATTTCTGCCCAGTAAGATACCATGACCAGAATCAGATTTGCCCCTTCAAGCAAATCTTTTTGCTGTTCTCTCTCCCCTTCCACTTTCTTCTTGCTGTCTATGGGAATCTTCCTTTCAGTGACTCTGCCCCATGAACTAAATTCATGCTCAGTGAGTTTCCAGGCTCATTTTTTTCTATTTTTTAATCTTTATTGGCTAGTAGCCCCTCCTAGAAATCAGCACACCATGACTCTATTCTGGGATGTGCACCTTCCAGGTGACCCTCATGTAGAAGAAATTTGAGCATTGTAGGCTCACTTCAGTAACATAGCATTGAGCAAGCTATTCTCTTTTAATCCCCTTTGGGAGGTGTTTATTTTAGTGGCTCCTCTGTCAAAGGACTCTTCTTTTTACTCTGCGACTACACACACACACACACACACACACACACACACACTCGCTCACTTGTTCACTACTAGCACCCACTTTAATCACTTATTTCCATACTCAGAGATACAAAACACTTTTATATTAAGAGACAGTTAATGTTTCCTTTTGTCATACAATCATTATCTCTATAGGGTTTTTAATTTATTTTTAGTAATAATCTACCTAGCCAAAGATATCCAGGTTTGCTCAAAAACAACTCTTGTTGGGCTAGCCTTTATTAAATCCTCCCCAGCAGCTGATATTTTGGGAACAAAGTATTACTGGTAAAGAAAAGCATGTGAAGTTTCCAAAAGCAAAAGCGTATGTAACCAATGAAAGGATAAAATTTCAAGGCCTGTACAGTAAAGCAGCTGTTAAATGATTTACTGGAAATTTTCTCCAAAACATAACAGAGGCTTCCTACTACAAAGGAAATATTTTTCTTCAAGCCCATAATATTAAAGTTCAATGTGTTATGTACTCAAAGGACCTCTCTAATAAAATCTGGGATTTTCACAATAACCTTCACCTTAGGGACCTGACTCTCACTTCATCCCTCTGAACAGCCAGGGCACCACTGGTGTGAGATTCATGATGTGTGTTCTGAACTTCAGAGACATATTCCTTTGGTGCAGTTTCCAGTATCAATAACAGTGGCTAAGACTTCACTTCTCAGGCATACAAGTGACTCATGCTAAACTAGGCAAATCAGATAACCTCTCACTTTCAATTAGAGAAATTATCTTAGACCTGCCAACAGGGCACTGTGTGATTTACAAGACAGTGTGGACAATTACAAAACAATTTTTGTGGGGTGGAAGGGAGTGGGAGGTGTTAGTGTCAGAGAAAGAGAGAAAAACAGACTATTTCTAGTACCTTCCTTTGCTTTCTACGAGGATGACCAGCATGCAGAGAACTTTCTTAGATGCACTTGCACCTACCTGAGCATTTTGGCCAAGTTCTGGTGGAGGTTGCTGAAAGTGACGAGAGAGTAAAGATGACTCTAAGTTGTGCATCACAACTTACTCTTTCTAATTTCTCTTTGTAATGTATTTACATGTAAACACCCTCTGCTTCATACTACAAGAAGTGCCCCACCTGTACAAAGGGCACTACTGAGTTGTTGAGGGGTAATTACTCCAGAGACTTTGATCCATACAGTAAAAGCAAAAGTGGCAGTGGAGAAGAGACACCATGATTCAAGCTGAAGTCAAAACAAGAGGTGTTCCCTGATATTTGCTTCCTTTACTATTTTGAACATGCGAACTAATTCCAGCCCTCCTGGCCCTCAGTGTTCCAGAGGTGTGGGAAAAGTACTCTTCAGCCACAGTTCTGGATCCTGATTACTGGTGAGGAGGCTGCTCTTAGCTTTGGATGTACAGACAGGGCACATGGCTTCAGGAAGGGCTTTTATTTGACTCTGTAGGCTAGACATCCTACTTTTCTAAAGAAATGAACATAGAAGTGGCCCAATGGCAATAGGAACATTGATACAGAAATGATTTGTTCAATAACTAGAACGAATGTCCAGAGTTTGACTATGATGTAAGCAGAGGACTGAGCTATCGGAGTGCAGGCTCTGGCTTGGCCTTTTGAGGCCAATCAGCAGCGAAGGTTTGAGTCCCCATGTCAGTGACTCAGCTCTGCTCTGCTCTGGAAAGATAAATTAGGTATCACGTGCTTTACTCCTGGTGACATAGATTATTGGGGGAGGGCATGTAAAAAGTAACAATAACAAAAAAAATTCCAGTGATACAAAAGGTGCATATTTTGCCCATGAGAACTTTTTCTTTTCTAATGAAAAAAAAATATTTTCAAAGCTGTCTAGAACTGTTTACTACATAAACAGTCTGAGCTGCACTGATAAGGAAGAAGTCAGGTGCCACTTCCAATGACACTTCGTTCAGTCTTGGTGACAGCACCCCCACCTTGTGTGCTGCCCCCCAGTACCAGCTGAGGAGCAGGTGTGAAGTATGACTGGATCACAGCAATGAAGTCCCAGGGCCTAGTAGCTCTACGTGGCAGGAGATACAGTTATAGAGTTATTGTTTCAGATGTGTATTAACAGCTTCCATTCTGCACTCTATGGGGGGGGGTCGTGTCCCTGGGAGGGAAAGCCCCCTTGGTTCCCACTCTTCTTTTGCTAATAGACTTCATTCAAGGTTCAGGAAGCAATGTGCTGAGTGCAGGTAGGCCCAGGGATGAGTCATTATTGGCCATTCTGTGTGGTTAGTGACTGGTGTAGGGATCAAACCCCAAAAGAATCACCTTTTAGGGGCTTTGGGAAAAGACTTTCTTCCCTAAAAAAAAAAAAAAAACCCAGAAACTTAACATGACTGAGCAGCTGAATTAACCCACCCTGCAAACTTACCTCTGGACTTTTTATTTGAGGAGAGAATAAACCCCTTATGGTTTAAACCCCCATTGGATATGGTAGAAATTGCTACTAAAAACGTCTGATGCTCAGTGCTAAGAACCTCAATTCACTTTCTGTTTCTGGAAGAGTGTTACAAGCCACTGCTATCAGCTCCCATACAAGCAGAGAAAATAAGCACTCATGATAAACTGTGTAAATTGAGGCAGTTGCATTTACTTACCTGGAAAATGTGTATAGCAGTAGTAACATCTCAGAGGTTTATGATAATTAATTTAGTTAGTACAGATAAAGCTCAAAATAGTGTACAGAATAAAGACAACGAAATTGTCAAATATTATTATGAAGGTAAGACAAGAAGGATTGATCATTCTGGGCTAAATTAGGGATTTCAGTAGGCACCAAGAGACAATCATTTGCAAAGAAAAAGTTTATGGCTGAGACTGGTAAAATAAAGGAGACAATAATTGCAGTTTAACAATGTCTTCATCATGCTCATTCCTTCCTCAAGAGTATGTGGGTAATCTTACTGTGACAACAGCTCTCATTATCTATTTCTCCAGGATTGGTTCAATTTACCTGACATGGTAGGCTGAATAACAATTCCCATAGATGCCCATTCCTGATCCTTGAAACCTATGGCTATGTTGCCTTATGTGGCAAAAGGGACTTCACAGATATGATTAAGTTAGGGATCTGGAGATGGGGAGATTACCCTGGATTATCCAGAAAGGTCCAATTTTCTTATAAGAAGGAATAAGGAGATCAGAGTCCATCATGGAAGATGGGCTGATGGAAAAGATCATTACATAGGAGAAAGGAGGACCCATAAGCCAAGACATGCAAGCCCTTATTAGAAGCTGAAAAAGGCTGAGAAACTGATTCTCTCCTAAACCTCCAGAAGGAACTCAGCCCTTCCAATAGCTTGAATTTAGGTTTCTGACCTCCAAAACTATAAGAAAATAAGTGTGTTGTTTTAAGCCAATGTTTATAGAACTTTGTTACCAATAATAAACTAATATTTCTGGCTAACCAGGTGAGACATGTCTGCTACATCCCTGTTTGGACGTTTCTGCTGCCAGTTACAGACACTTCAACTCAAAATGGCTTAAACAGTTAAGGGATCTATTATCTCACATATTAAAAACAGAGTAACAGAATCAAGGTGTTATAAGTTGGTTATTTCAACAGCTCACAAACATCATCAGAGATCCAAGTTTTCCCCCAAATTCCTGCTCTGTTATTCTCATCATGGTTCATCTCTTCAGGCTGGTCCACTGAGGTTCAAAAATGGTTCTTATTGTTCTGATCACTAAATCTTTGCACATTAAAGTCCAAAGGATGGACGATAATCATTTCTTACATGTGTCTCTTTTCAAGTTCCAGGAATATTTTCCCAGAAATCCTCAAGGAGACTTTGCCTCCTGGGACGATGGCAGGGCTAGCCAGCCCCTTCCAAAGGACCTGACAGCCTACTTTGTAGGTTGCATTAGTAAGGAAGAAGATGAATGGTAGATGGTGTGTATAGCAAACACATTCCCTCCTCAAGGATCCTTTTGATCTGATGACATCAGAAAGAAAAATCTTCCAAAACAAAAGGGCTATCTTTTTGGTGAAGCATGCAAATGTCTGTAACGCTCATTATTTTTGCTCAAAATCTTCATTCATTTATTAACATGTTTCTTTGCTTAGAATAACCCTCAAATACATGTTTACTATATCAAGGGTCAGTAGTTGTTATTTTGTGCTTCCAACAGTATTATTTTCTTATTGTCTGATTTTCAACAGCTGGGTAGGTATTTAGAATTGGCAATTTCATTAACATAGATATTTGTATTAGGTTGAATAAAAATAAAAATACAAACTCTTGTATAACATTTTCTCTGGACCTGTCATTATACTAAGGACTTTACATAACAAACTCATTTACCCTCGGCCATATGAAGTAGTACTGTTTTTAAGCCCAATCTTATAGATGAAGAAATTGAGGCATAGAGAGGAAAACCATTATTAATCTATAAATTCCTCCTTGGAAAAAGTTAAACAATGGTAAAGAGTGGTTCTCTAATGATATTTTTAAATGAAGTAAAAACAATTTAGGAAAAATGGCCTAATATATGATATAAACTGCAAGAGAATTATTATATTAAAAAAAATTTTTTGATGTAAAATTAGACAACATAAGCATCATTTAAACCCAAACTGAAAGGTAGATGAAAATGTAGGACAGAGTGAAAAGTGTGTCTGTGGAAAAGGCACCAAGAGAAAAAAGATAAACTTCATAAATTATGGTTCAATGCTCATGAACTACAGGAAAAACTTGAGATTTCAAAGAGTTGATTTGGAATCAAGATCATTTGTCTTTCCCTAGCTGGAGATCAAAATTTTAATGGCGTTTATATGTATGTAGTTATTTTGACCTTTCTCTGTCTGGAATAATATTTTCTTTTAAAAATGGGTATGGTTGCTACATAGTTGCTACATAGTGAAATAGTTGCTACGACTACTCTAGACAAAAAAAGCTCTATATTGTATTTTGGCTAATGGGCTTTCTAATCACTATCCACTTTATTGTTCTTAGGTTTAGATATAATGAAACAATATAATTTTATCGATTCTTGCATATAGATAGAGACAGTAATAAACTTCATGTTAAATTCATTATGATTCTCTTCAGGGGAGATAATGCAAATGTTGGCACCACTGTGTTTATGTTGGTTGGCACTGAAGTGGAGCTTGAGACACTTTTTTTAAATAATCTACAAAACAATAGGAATTTCTATATCATGGAAACAAAAATTCCCTCATCTGCATCCTCTTAGACCTGACAAGGGTTTCAGTGAAGTTAAATAGTTATTCAAAAATAGAACATTGTAGATTTTGTGATATAAAGTAAACCAAAGAATGCCTTCAAGAACACAAAATCTTGTAATACGTACAAGGAGGTGTGAGGCTAATCTACTGTAAATTCAAAGTATGATACACAAAAATTCACAGCACAGAACAGTTTTCATTGCGGCCGTATGTTGGTTTAATTCTGTCTCTACTTGAATAGATCAAATGTCCAGAAAGAAAAATATAAAGTGTTGGTCATTTATCTGAATGATTCCAAGTAGTGATATATTTGATATGGCAGAGATAAAATAGTAATGATCCTGGTTTCAATTTCTATCTGAAATTGTTCTACTTTCAACGGTTTCCAAAAAGGAGTTAATTAAAAGACTTCATTGATGATTATAAATGCATTTCCCTTTAGCATTTAGTTTTCCAAGATCAAGTTATTGTTGCCAAGCATACTTGGAAAGGCTATTTCTTCTGAATATTTTAAGTTGACATTTCTGTGGCCCTCTGGATCATTGCTGGTAGAGATTTAATTTGTAGAATGCATTGGAAGCTAATATGGCAGTATTTGACAAGAGTCCTACAATGTTTGGGTCTTTGACTCAGTGTTTCTGCTTCTAGAAATCATTTTCATGAAATAACACAAAATTCAGAAAACATATATGTGTTTAATAATATTTAATTGTGCTAGCCAAGATAAGATATAATCTAAATGCTAATAATAGTAAGATTGCTAAGTAATATATATGTATACTGAACATGATGTCATCTTTAAAATTTATAATAAAATGATAAAATTTTTAAATATAATGAAAAGCGTGAAGGCAAGCTAAACTAAATATATTATTTCAACACACATACATATATACATGTGCATGTGTGTATGTGTGTGTGTGTATGTGTATACATATATGAAACTAAGAAAAGGAATGGTGATAAACACAGAATTTGGGACAACAATTATTTCCAGTAGGAGGGCACTGGGTCAGGAGGAATAGGAAAAAAAACAAATAGATACAGCTCAGTTATTGGTAACTTTCTACTTCTTGGGCAGGGCAGTGAGTGGGTCATTTGCTATTTGTTATGTTATATAATGACGAATAAACAAAATAAAAGATGACCATATATGAGCCAATGACAGTAGCATACCACAACCAAGAATTATGATTTATTCAATTCTCACCATTTTTCAAAGACAAGATCATGAGTGACCTTTTGCCCTTTATACATTTCTACAATTTCTAATTTCTATGATTAATATTATACTTTAAAGTTAAAAAAAAACAATAAATTGATCTAGAAGGCCTGTAGATTAAAAATTCAAAAGACATACCTGAGTCTGCATGAACTAGGTCAGGCAACTGAACCAAAAGCCAGGGTTTAGTTAACACTAAGTTGAAAACACTTAGTGATTATATCATCTAGGCCAGATTTTTCATTTTCTTAGTCCTATTATTCAATATCTCTTCTGAGAACGTGGCTATGCTGGGGCCTGAATGTAAAGGTTTAAAAGTGTTATATTTTCTCATAACAATGTTAATAGCTAAAATTGATTATTACTATGTGCCAGGTACTATGCTAAATGCTATTCCTCCATGGTCATATTTAATATTCACACTAAACATATGATAGTTACTAATATTGTCCAAATTTGACTGATGGGGAAACTGAGGCACAAAAAAGAAGGTTGCCTTGCCCAAGCTCACACAACATGTATTTAAAGGAGCTCACAATTTGACCCTAGATTGGGTATGGATCACAAGTGTTTCAAATGCTGATCTTCATACTTATTTATCAAATTGGAAGCATAATAAGTCTAAGAGAGAGGCCTAGAGTTTGGTTCTTAGAACCATGTGTGAGGGTAGATTTAGGGGCATAATCTCCCAAGGCCTGGATCTGGAGACAGATTAAGAGAAGCACAGATCCCAAGGTTTTTAAAGGCAGAACTCAGGCTCAAGGGCTGCAATCACTTTGTTTTATATCCAGGTTTCACCACATACTAGCTTTGTGACTCAAGAATGTTAGTGGAATCCTCTGCACTTAATTTTCTATGATTGTAAAGTTTGGATAATAGTAGTACCTACCTCTCAGAGTCACTATGTATATTAAATGTGTTAATTTATGCATAGCTCTTAAAACAATGCCTGGCACCTAGCACTCACTAAATGTTAGCTATTATAATTCTAGGGAGTATTTCCCAGTATGCAATTTTTTTTTCCAAACTGACTGCAATTGCTAGGAAGCAGGATCTCAAAGGCTCTCTCCCAGCATGTGATCTTTATCCTCTCTCTCTCTCTCTCTCTCTCTCTCTCTCTCTTCCTCTCTCTCTCTCTCTCTCTCTCTCTACCCCTCCTCCCCATTGTACATTCATAGGTAGCTTTGAATTATTTTGGAAGTGACAAAAGGTACAACTAAATGTAGAATGAAAAATAAGCTTTGTAATATTGATAAATTCATTTGTATGATATTGAATAGAGGCTTAAAAAGCATAAGCTGGGTTTTTTTCACAGTTGAAAGAACATAATTCTAGGAACACGACTTGGCTCGGTCACTAACTATACAATCTTGAATAAGTCTCAACTCTATCAGCCTCAATATTCTCATCTAGTAGTAAAGATAATAATGCCAGGACAGCCTACCTGAGTACTTTATTCTGTCATGCTTTGGCAGGTTTGTTCTTTCGTTCCATGACCCACATTTGGTGACCAGCTGCTCTGTGTCAGACTCAGTATTAGAGGTGGGACAAGCAATGTCTTTTACTTTGAGGAATTCAGTGTGAAGGAACTGCAGCACTGGTCTGGGTGTGTGCATGCACAGGAGTGTGCAGGAGTGGGGAAGGGACCAAAGCATATATTTCAATTGCAAATGATGATTTTCAAATTCTGGAAAACACACCAACCACACACAGAGGAATAATATTTGGCATTATCTTGGCCATTCAGGCACAGGTTTTTTTCTTTTTGACATGAAACATATACACATTTTCATAGGACATTCTACCTATAATTGCCCCCATCTGAAATGTGCATTTTGCATTTGTTTTGGATCCTTTAAGATTCCCAAACCTTTAACTCAGCTTCTCAGGACAGAACATTTGTATTTGGCAGAAATTTTCCCACTGTTTGTGCCCAATTATTAAGTTAGATAGAAATAATGATATTACTACTCTTTCATGCTTATCATCCCTGACATTTTTTTCTTGATGTTTTTATAAATAGAAACTTTATTCATTGGCTGAAATCCCATTTAATACTATCCAATGTCAAAGGCAGGATTTGGTACACCAGTCTCCTTGGAGAAAAGAATGTGGGTCTCTAATTTGATTATAGATAGAACTGAATTTGATAGCCCAGGACTATTTGCCAATAATATTTTTGTAGCCACAAATAACCTGGTAACTCAGCATTTTAATTTTGAGTCAGGTCAGAAAAAGGTCTGCTTTGAGTCTTATTAGTCATTGCACATTTCCTTGAATGTTCATTTAGTGCTCACCATGTACAGGTCCATTCAGAGCAGAAAATCCCAATATGCTGTCCAAAGCCATGCCTAGGTATCAAACATTTAGGTACCCCAAAATTCTATAGCTGTGCATCTAAATAAATGAGAAATACTCCAGAAAAAAATAATCTAAAGTCTTTTTGTTAATCTATTATCAGGATATTTGATATTACCTAGACTAAAACATTTTTTTCCAAAATCTTGCTTCTCAAAATGTAATAAAAGGAGAAATACAAATGGCTAATAAACCATGAAAGGATGCTTGGCCACACAGTTATAAATGAAATAAAAAATAAAACAAAATATTATTTTTTTCTATAAAATTGATAATTAATTGAAAATTGATAATACCAAACCTTGGCAAGCACTCTCCCTTAGTTGTTAAGCTTTAAAATATTAATACAATTTTTCTGGAAGAAAAAAAAATCGAGTATTTTACATATTCTTCAACCTTAAATTCTCGTTTAAGAAATTATCTTAAGAAAATACTTATGAATGTACACAAAGATTTGCCTTCAAATATAATCACTGCATTATTTTCAACAGTAAATAATTTAAAAAATTAAATGCCAACAAATAGGAGATTGATTAAATAAAAGATGCTCTACCCATACAATTATATGATATATAATCATTAATGTTATATTATTTTGTGGCAAGAACATATTTATGATATATTAAGCAAAAGAGACATTGTCATGCTAGCAGTAGTAATTCCTAAACACAGGGATATAAGTTGATTTTTGGTTATTTGTTTGTTTCTCTGTATTTTCTATGGTGAGTGCATTTACCACTTTAATAAATATCATAAAATATAGTGTAATAGTTTCAATAAGAAAAATGTGTAAAATCTAATGTAATACTTCTTAAACTTGTATAAACTTCTAAATGCTACTAAGGCATTCAGATGTTGGCAATCACCTTACAAACTCTGTGAGAATAACTTTATTAAAATTTATATTTTACTAGTTTTTATCAATTTAATTCCAAATGATATAGAATGTAATATTTGTTGAAGATACTTTAAACACATAGGATTCTAGTGCCCCTGCTAAACATTTTGTATAATACATGAGGTGGTTGTGCACTCTTTCAGTGGATAGCTGGGATTTGCAAACTTGCACTCCTGTCCATGGGAAGCACGTGGAAATAATAGGAAGAGCTGACAGATGTAGGTACTTTTGTAGTTGAGTTTAAAATAATAGGGGGAGAAAGCCAACATTCATTGGTACACTGGGGTGGCATGAACAAATCCCTTTCTCTGTCCCTCATTGGTTGTATAACCTTGGCCAACTCACTGAACTACAAAACAACGATAACAGGATCACGACAACATCTACCTCTTCCAGTAGTTATGAGATTTAAATGAGAAAAGGAATGACAAAGATGGAATTGGCATTATATGTGGCAAATAAACATTCAATAAACTTTAGCTATAATTCCCATCAAGAGGTTCATCAAGTAGTTGGTATATCTAAAGCCTCCTGCTCAGTTCTGTGTGGCCAGATCTGAGGAGGGAACATCAAAGACCAAGATCAGCAGCCAACAATGCCCACAGTCTACAATATTCTCAAGGAAACAGAAAATCTAATCCATGGAAAGAAATTGAACTTGTAAATTCCCTTGCATTTCTACTCTATTTTCAAGTGTATGCACACCTGCATCTTAATAAAATCCTTAAAAAAAAAAAAGCAATACAAGAGAAGAGGTGCTGCCCACCACAGTTAGAATTGCAAAGCCTTGGGGAGCAATATGACCAGAATCCAGCAAGGATTATGCTTCAGGGACTCTTCTTTAAATTGCATGATTCTTTTTTTCTTCTTAAAAGTTATTTAAATGTTACCAGTCATTTAAGTCCCCGAATGGATGAAAATCTCTGAGAACATTGGTAAGGTTGCTGAAGCCCAGAGATGAGTATACTGACTAAAGAAAGGGCCTGATTTATTCAGAGCGCTGAGCATAGGGAACAATGACCACTTTATGTGGTAAAATAATTAACCTGCTAAAACAATGATCACTCACAGGAAAAATGTAAGAAAAGTTTACTTAAACTGAGAAAGCACTGATGAGTTCAGTTTCCTTCATGTAGAATCAGTCACTGAACACTCAAGCTTCATGTTCTTAAAGTAAAACCCCTCAGTCTTGAGCAGGGAGGGAAAAAAAACTGCTTCCTGAAAAACACAAAAGCTTGTTTTTTCAGATCTTAAAAAGAGATATAATTTAGAAAAAAATATAATCACAAGCAACACTTTCTGCTGAGAACACAAACCAAAGCAAAAAAAAAAAAAGCTTACGAACATTCCCAAGAAACCACTATTGCAAATCTCATTGGAACTTTAATTCATGTGGAGACTTTGAAACATCAGCACACAGCAGGAAATGAAAGGGCATGTGAAAAATAAAGGACAACTCCAGTTCCTCTTCTATCCATACCTCTGGAAATTGCAAAGAAAGTCCTTATTTTTAGCAAAATTGCTATCACATTTACAAACAGCAGTTCTGGACATGAGTCCACAGCTCTGTGCCAACATCACTGTATCAATTGTGGATCCAAACCCACGAGAACATTTTGTTTTTCAAAAGCAGTTTTGTCTTAGAATACATTCCGTGGAGAGTAGGGAATGAGAACTGTTGTGGATAATGAGAACTCAGGGCCTGAAAAGAAATCTGCTAGAGATCTTGAGTACACTGTTAAGAAACGTTCCTCTTTGCTCCCAGTGAATTCCTCAGTAATTAGTGGTTTGTCTTAAAATGATAGCAGTTACAATAACTGTGGACAGAGATCCATTGCCTGCTACATCATGGGAATATCCTTGGCATCCGAGAAAAAAAAGTTTCAAGTTATCGTGGCACAAAATATGTTTTTCGAAGCTTTATGGGCCTCTATTTTAATAATATATGAAACAAACAAAAAATAAGCAAAAAAAATTGTCCTTAATCAAGATTTAATAACATTTTAAAGTACAAGATTGGCTTTGTACCACGAAGTATTGTTTCTGAACAAGGAAATATGTTTCAGTGTGCCTAGCTACCTTCCAAAAAGTATCTTAAACACTTGGAGAAGTAAAATCCAACATAAATTGTGGGATTTTGTAGGTAAGATGACTTTAGCTTCTGGGCATAACTCAAAAAGATAACATATTGTGCCATGAAAAACCACATACTCCCCAAATCAGAATTTGTTAAAGACAATATATTATTTTAGTTTTACATTTTGCCCCTCTTTTAAGACTTCATTGCTCCCTCCCCCAACAAATACCTGATTAGAAAAGAAATGCATGCTTATCATAGATAACTGGAAAGCATAGAAAAAATATCATCTACATTCCACTGTCCTGGTGCTGACATGATTAACATACTGGCATATTTTTTCCTTGAATTTTTTATATATTTTTAAACACAGTTGAAACTATAGTTTGTGTGTTTTCATTTAATATATCATAGAAATTTTCCAAGGTCATGGAGAACACTTCATAATTATCATTTTGAAGGCCGCATCATGTTTTATAACATATATATACCAAAATTTACTTAACTGTTTCCTGTTGTAGATTTTGCACATTTTATTTTACATTTGCACATTCTTTGAGTGTTTTTGTTATTTCAACTAATTAAGACCTTTTCTTGCTAAAGTATGAAAGAATTATACCTATATTCATTTATACATATATGTGTATATCTCAATTTTGGGTGTTGACACCAGGTATTTTGATTTATTTAATATTTGCTTTATTTGGTGCAATTTCTCAAAAATTAAGACTAGTTTATATTTAGAATATACAAAGAACTCCAAAAGTAAATAAAAAACAAATAAATTTTGACAAAAACTATTTTAAAATGAGTAAAATATTTGAATTAACATTTGAATTAACATTTCTCCAATGGCCAACAAGCACAGGAAAAGATATTCAACGTCATTAGTCATCAGGAAAATACAAATCAAAACCACAAAGAGGTATTACTTCATACCCATTAGGCTAGCAATAATCAAAAATAAAATAACAAGTGTATGGGAAGATGTGGAGAAATTGGAACCCACATACACTGTGGGAATGTAAAATTGTGCAGTTACTTTAGAAAACAACGTGGCAGTTCTTTAATGGTTAAACATAGAGTTATCATATGACCCAGTAAATCAACCCCTACATATATACCCAAGAAAAATGAAAACATATTTCCACACAAAAACTTGTACATAGCAGTGTTATTCTTAATGGCCAAAAAGTGGAAACAACCCAAATGTCCATCAACTGATAATGAGTAAACAAATGTGAAATACAAATGTCCATACAATGGAATATTATTTGACAATAAAAAGGAATGCAATAATTATATATGCAACAACATGGATGAACCTTGAAAACATTATGAAAATAAAATAAGCAAGTCACAAAATATTTATTTTATGATTCTAGTTTTATGAAATGTACAGAATAGGTGAAGCTGTAGAGACAGAAAATAGTTTAGTGGTTGCCTGATGCTGAGAAGGTCAGGGGATTTAAGAAGCAAATGCTAACAAGTACAGGGTTTCTTCATGGGGAGATGAAAATGATCTGAATCAGTGGCGATAGTTGCACATTCTGTGAGTATACTATAAACTACTGGATTGTACACTTTAAATGGGCAAGCATTTAAATGTATGGTATGTAAATTACATTTCAATAAAAAACTGTTTTAAATGAGGACACTCAGCACATTATAGAAAATGTTCAGACTTTGACCCATTTTTCATAGTTTAAAATGTACCAATAATGGACTCACCATATACTTGGCAAAATAGTTGGATACAAAACACCATTTGGTATCAAATTTATTAATACATGTTTGAGATGATTTTGTAGCCACAAGGAATAATTATTAAAAGTTTCTGGTCATGATTTAGTGAGTTGACTCATAAATGCTTGCCTTTTAAGAACAAAGTTTAGATTAGGCTTTCTGAGTAAAACTAAAGAATTATTTTTGAGAGAAATCTATCTAATACATAGGTTTTTTTTTTTATTGTAAGTTCAAGACAAATGTGAGTTTTCTCTATCCAGAGACTAGAATAAGATCTATTTACATTTAAAATTTTGACAAAAACTATAAAAATCTAATATATAGTAAGTTTATTTCAATTTCTAATCTTTCTGAGAATAAATGTAGTCTGATAAGTTTAATTTAGTTGGCATTTGATTGTTTAATTTTTCACAAGCATTTTGACAGCTCACGAATGACACCTATTTGAGCAGTTACACAAATGGAATGGAGTAAGAAAGTGGCAAGGTTGAGGAAGAACATGAGGGATTATAAATATTTCTGTAGTTACCTTGCAGAAATATAACTAGGGATAACTTTAAAAGTCTATGTTAACCATTTTCACTTTTGCATGAATATATTTTATATCCTTTCTAAGACGAGGTTTTTATTAGATGGAGAGAACCTGAGTACAAATCCTTAAAGGAATTGGGAAGGGCACATAGTAAAAGGAAATAGGGTGCTTATAAAAGTAGAGATGAGCTTTTCCTACCACTACTCATGCAGTGCTACCCATGAATATACAAGAGCTCTACCCCCTAACATCGTTTTAAGTAATTTTTTCTCTCATTAATAGGAATGATGAGTATTCTATAAAAAACATTCTAAATTCCTTACATTCTTCATCCAATCACTTCTCTCCATCCTACCTCTCTCCTTCTTCCAAACCATGTCCTACTGAAGACTTGATTTCAAAGCAAGTTAATATGACTCTAATATTGACACCTGAATTGTGAAAGTCATAGTAGGGAATTGCTCAATTTCACCAGCTTCCTCCAAGCTAGTCACCTTATTCAATCAACTATGCAGTGACAACATCTCATTTTATATCTCCATGGCTGGCCACACCTTTGAGCTCCAAATTCATTTAACCAAAAACCAGCATCACAGTCTTTACATTAAAATCGAAACTCATCTCCTTAGAAGCGCTCCTTCTCCAGTGTCCCCTATATTCCTGAATGAACAAACATCTAAATGGTTGCTGAAAAGCAAAACTTGAGAATTGTCCTTTATATATGTGTTCCCTCATCTTACACATCCAAGTACTTAGGGAGCTCTATCAATTCTAACCCTCATGTCTCACTTGAATCTATCCATTTCTCTCAGCTTCCTCAGCCACCAGTATCTTTTGAAAGGATGACTGAAATAACCCTCCTAGAGGGGGTCTCTGCCTTCAGATTTACCCCCCTTTCAATACATTCTCCCCACAGTGTCCAAACAGTGATCCAAACAATATTTTAGAAAAAAATACAAGACCTGATTATGTGAAACTCTCATTTAAAATTCGCTAATAGCACCTCATGACTATAAAGTAAGAGCCAATTGGTTAACATGGACCCTGCCCACCTTTCTAGCCTCTTCTCTCACTTCTCTCTGTAGGTCTTTCTGTTCCTCGAATGTGACAGGCATTTCCTGCCTCATGGCCAGTTCTACCAAAAGAAGGTCTTCCAATGAAGGCTATTTTTACAAGAGATTTCTCAGATGTTATAGATAAAGAATTATGGAAGATTCATTTTTTTTTATCAAGTTCTGGTCCATATGTAGCAAATTGGGCACAAATACAGGTGATCTGTACCATACCTATTTGTAGAGTACAAATGACAAATAAAGAAATATTAGTGAATTATTCATGTTTCTCTTTTCTATTTAGCAAACACTACATTCTGTAATGCCGTAAATATTGTGATTTAGATTATTTTATCCTAAGATTGACTTTACGATACATTTTTAGTTTTCAATCAAGCATATCAATTAAAATTGTATCCAAATATTTATTTAATGTTACAGATTCCAATCACTTTTTTTGTTTGTTTTCATTTAATCCTGGAAAATGTCATTCAAATCTGGTGTGATAGAAAGGACAAAGAAGCATTTGAAGCCAGTGAACTTGAGCTCAAATCCCAACACTCAGTAACTAGGTAATGTTGAAAAATTGCTAACCTCTCTGAGACTCAGTTTCCCCACCTATGAAATGAAGATAATATTTGATTTGCAGGGTTATTGTGAAGATTAAACAAAACGGATGAATAGATTTCACCAGTGAAGATGGCAGAGTAGGTAAATGCTGCTTTTGCCTCCTCTCATCAAAATGATAACTAAACTACATAATAGCCATCATTGGGAGCCACCTGAAGTCTAGCTGAACAGAAGTCTTACAACCAGAGACACACAGAGGAGGCCACCTTGAGATTGGAAGTTGGTTCAGAGAATCAGAACAGGCCGTCCCACACCTGCATGTGGTGGTTGAGAATCAGGAGAGAGCTCTCTGTGTGGAGGTCCCCTCAGAAGAGTGAAGGACGCTGGCCTCACACGGACTCCCCAGCCCAGAGTTCCAGTGCTGGGAAGAGAACTCCCCACAGCTTCTGGCTGTGAAAACCAGCAGAGGTTGTGGCAGAGTGAGAAAAAGTGCTGGGGGAGTCACAGACTTTCCTCTTAAGGAACTAGTGCATGAACTTACTTGCTGATGGACTCACTTACTCTGGGCTCCAGTGCTGCAGCAGCAGCTTGAAAAGCACCAGGGATATATAGGGAGGAACTGAGTTGTCTGGCTTCAGGGCAAGGTCTGGAGGGGCAGCTTTCTCCCAGACATAAATGCTGGCAGAGGGCATTGTTTCTTTGTTGAACCCTCTTCCACTTGGCTTGCAGACAGACTCAAGCAGCCACCATAGCTGAGTCTCCATCAACCTGGCTAACACTGGTAACCCCACGCTTGTGATTCCTTGAGACCCTGCCCCTCCCAACTTTCAGGCTCACTCAAGCCACTTCCAGTGGCTTTTCCATACACACAGCCTGGCTCACACTGTGGATTTTCCTAAAATCTCTCAAAGGTTCACAAAACCTAACAAGCAGCATCTGGCCTCAGAATGCCCTGTTTCTCTTGCTGAGCAGCCCCAAGACTGGCATCAGCAGTAGCCAGCCTCGGTTTGTTGCTTAGCTTCTCTAGGCACTTCTAAGCCCAGTGCAGATGATGGCCATCTTTGATTATCTAGAGGCGCATGGCAGATGTTCCCAGGCAGGGCACAGGCTGTGACTGAACCTGGCCTGTGGCAGGGCCCCCTCCCAGGAGGCCCTAGAATATGCACCCAATGGCTGGCTTCAGTCTGAGCTGGAGCATCACACAGGTCCACATCTGAGGATGACCCATCCAAAGGGCAGACTGGGCAGGCACCAAAACCCCAAAAAAGCAAATTCTGCTCTGTAGGATCAGCCCCTGCACAATAGCTCCACCACCGTAGTCACTGGCCAATCTTCAAACCAATTACCATGAGGATGAACCTCTCCCACTGAAGTGTAAACAGCAACCAAGGCTCGACTACTTTGCAGGCCAGAGGGATTGGCAGGATATATTCAAAGTAATAAAAAGCAAGGAACTACAGCCAAGATTACTCTACCCAGCAAAGTTATTACTTAGAACCGAAGGTCGGATAAAGAGCTTCCCAGACAAGAAAAAACTAAAGGAGTTTATCACCACCAAACCAGTATTACAAGAAATGTTGGAGAGACTTCTTTAAGAAGAAAAAAGAAATTAAAAATATCAGAAATATGAATAATAAAATGGCAATAACTACATATCAACAATTACTTTAAATGTGAGTGGATTAAATGCTCCAATCAAAAGATAGGGTGGCTGAATAAATAAAACAAAGCCCTCACATAGGCTGCCTACAAGACACCCACTTCTAATCAGAAGACACACACAGACTGAAAGTAAAGACCTGGAAAAAGATGTTTCATGAAAATAAAACAAAGAAACAAAAAAGCTGGGATAGCACTATTGATACCAGACAAAATTGACTTTGAAACAAAGGCTATGAAAAGATACAAAGGAGGACCCAGTAATCCCACTTCTGGGCATTTATCCAAAGAAACTCAAAACACTACTTTGAAGAGACATGAGAATCCATATGTTCATTGCAGCATTATTTACAATAGTCAAGATATGGAGGCTACTTGTGTGTCCATCAGTGGATGAATGGGTAAAGAAGAAGTGGTACGTATATACAATAGAATATTACTCAGTCATAAAAAAGAATGAAATTTAGCCATCTACAGCAATGTTGATAGACGTAGAGGGTATTATTCTGAGTAGAGTAAGTCAGACAGAGAAAAACAAATAGCATATGATTTCACTTATATGTGGAATCTAAAGAAAAACAACAACAACAACAAAATAGATACAGTGAACATGTTGATGGTTGCCAGATGGGAGGATGGTTGGGGGTGAACAAAACAGAGGAAAAGATTAAGAATTACATATTGGTAGTTACAAAATTGTCACAAGGATGTAATGTAATAACATGTATGGTGTCTAGAGTTATCAGGGTGATCACTTTATAACTTATATAAATGTTTAATCACTATGTTGTAAACCTGAAACTAATATAATAATCATATTCCAACTGTAATAAAAAAAGACAAAAATCATTTAAAAATGTTTAAAAATTGGGGAAAAAAAATGGCGCAGATGATAGAGGCTCTGTTCATCTCTCTGGCGACTATATCAAAGTTGTGACAGAAACAACGAGCAGCAGCAAGGAAAAATCACCTGGGATCTTGATGAACAAGCCATACAACTAGGGAGAAGTCCAAGAAAACACCCTGCAACTGCAGAAGGTAGGACAGGGCGAAGATGCGGGGCTGCCCAGTCTCGAGCACTGAGTGAGGCCGAGGCTGCTGCAGCAGAAGCCTCTTAAAGGAGCTGCATCCACAAGCAGATTTTCACAGTGATGGACCTGCTCACTCTGAACACTAGAGCCAATTAAGCAGCACGCAGGAGCACCAGGGACTTACATTGTTGGAATGAGGGCTAAGATGAGACTCACTGTTCAGAAGTGGTGGTGGTATCCATTGTTCCCTGTTGAGCTCTCCCTCTCCCGGTGCACAGACACAGTGCCACCATAGTCGTGAGGTCATCAAACTGGATAACAGAGGTTGCTCCGCCCAGTGGATTCCCAGAAACCCCGCCTCCCCCAACTTAGGCCCCACCCAAACTACATCCAGGTGTATCCTCAGCAAGTCAGGTTTCCCTGCTGAGCAGTGCCTAGACTCACACTGGAGGCAGCTGGCCTCAGTTTTCTGGAGTGACCTTTTGAGGCAAGAATAAGCACAGCATCTGTGGTTTCCTTGCTGAATCTTAACAGCTGGCCCCCGGAAGGGCAGAGGCTTGGGCTAAGTCTGACCTGCATTGAACACCTCTCAGGATTGTGCCAGTGGATACCTACTTCACAAATCCACACTAATAAGACCAGGAGACTTAAGAGCTTTGATTAGTACATAGAAACAGTTATGGAAAGGCAGCCAAAATGGGAAGACAATGAAGCAGAAACCATATGAGAGAAGAGAACAGAGATCCAGATATAATGGAGTCAGATAATCTAACAGATGCAGAGTGCAAAACACTGGCTCAGTGAACTTTTAGGAAGTGTAGATAAAAATTCAGTGAGAATTTCAACAAAGAGATTAAAAAAAAACATAAAAATTAAAATGTATATTATAAAAGGGAACCAGTTTGAAATGAAGAACACATTATGAGATGAGAAGTATATTAAATGAAATAAACAAAGAAATAAACAAAATGAATAAAGAAAAGGATCAAATACCCTGTCCAGAGGACAGGAAAGCCAATGAGGACACTCAATCAGAATGGCAAGAGATAAGATGCCAGGACCATAAAAATAATTTAAGGAGCATATGGGACACTATAAAGGCTCCAAATATCTGTCTGATTGGCGTACCTGAAGAAAATCAAGATGCTCACCAGCTGTTTGAAGAAATAATGATGGAAAACTTTCCTAACCTGGTGAAGGAAATGGACATAAAACCCCAGGAAGTTCAGAGAATTCCAAAAACTAGGGATCCAAAGAGGCCCACACCAAGACTCATCATAAGTAAAATGCCAAAGATTAACTACAAAGAAAGAATATTAAAAGCAGCAAGAGAAAAACAGATAGTTACCTATAAGGTAACGCCCATAAGACTGGCAGCTGATTTCTCAAAAGAAACTGTATAGAACAGAGGGCTTGGCAAAAATATTTGACATGATGAACACCCAGAATCTACAACCAAGAATAATTTATCCAGCAAAGCTATCATTTAGAGTTGAAGAATAGGTAAGAGCTTCCCAGACAAAAATAAGCTAAAGGAATTCATCTCAACCAAGCCAATATTACAGAAAATGTTAGAGGGACTTCTTTAAGAAAAAAAAAAGAATATGTAGCAAAAACAAGAATAAAAAATAGTAATAACTACATTTCTATCAATAAGTACATCAAATGGAAAAGAATTAAGTGTTCCAACCAAAAATTGGAGAGGCTGAAAGGATAAGAAAACAAGACCCCTACATATACTGCCTACAAGAGACTCACTTCAGATTAAAAGATACACAGAGACTAAAAGGAAGTGGATGGAAAAAGATCTTGCTTTGATGGACCTAGAAGGTATTTCATTCAAACATAGAAGATATACACTATATGATTTCACTTATATGCGGAGTCTAAGAAATACAAAGAACAAACTAATCAAAAACAGACTCACAAATATAGTGGACAATTTGGTGGCTTCAAGGATGGGGTGAAGGGTTAAAAAAGTACAAATTAGCAGCTGATAGATGGTCACGGGGATGGGGAGCATGGCGTAGGAAATGCAGTTAGCATTAATATGTTGGTTAGGTGGAGGGTCAGGGGAAAGAGGGAGCAATTGGGAGGACCGTTTTATAAACTCTATAGATGTCTAATCAATGCACTGTATACTTTAAACTAATTAAAATAAATAATTTTTTTTAATTTAAAAAACTAGCATGAATAAAGGAACCAAATATAATTCCTGATCCATAGTGGACTTTTAGCAAAATTTATTCTTTCTTCTTGAATTTGTATCATATCTCTGAATACAGACATACCCACGGGTGATTTTTTTTATATATAGGCACACAAACGCCCATTTGTAAACACATACTGTAAAGACCTCCAAAATTAAACTGAAATTTAGATACAATTTGTGGGACTATTTTTGTGCGTTGTTTGGAACACTGGAGCAAAGCCAAGGTAATTAAATCTCTTACAAATTTAGTTATATAAAAGGCCCTAGCCATTGGCTATTGTAATTATTCTCTTTCTCGGAAGAAAGAAGACAGGTTTATTTGCAGTATCCCATGCTTAATCATTAGTATTAAATGAATTAGGGCCAGAACTAATCAAAGAAGAAAACAGCTGATTACTGCTGTTTTGTAAAAGAAAGAAGTAATTGATGTTCACATAGGTTAAAGCAGCCAAAAAAAAAGGCCTTCAAATAAATAGCCCAGCTCTTTTTCTTCCTTTATAACTTGTTTTCAATGGTCTTTGGTCTGTGATTACTTAAATATTCATTTATTTCAGAAGCCTTTTTGTGCAAATTTTAATTAAAAAACCAATCACGTTCTTAATAAATTGGGCTAACAACTTCTTTCAAAGGAAGAAATAACAAATCACAGTGTTTCATCTATAAAATTTGACTTTGTACGACTATATTGGCAGCTAATTCGATTATAACCAGGAAAGATTATGAAGTCTCATATATTTATTCATGATGATTGATTTGTAGGGGGGAAGGAAGGGCTATGATATGCCTTATATGAAATGGAGAATCTGTTATATTTGTTCAAAATTTTGTTTTATAATTTTTGCTATATACATTTTGTACTCATTTGTTTAATATTCAGTATGACTAGAGGGACTGTACACTTATGGCTTGTCTGTAATTGGTGACCTAGTTGTAGTTTACCATCTGGCTAGAAATATTGGTATAATTAGCATATGTCTTTCTTTTGGACTTTCAAAGAGCTATTACAATCACTAAATTTAAATTCTGGTGGTGAACCACAGAGGGTGGGAATCCTTTTGACTAATTATAAAATAATCCTTTTTTTTTTTTTTTTTTGCTTATTCTGAAAGTTAACCACAGCATAGGGTTGGCACAGGGCCTAAACATGAGACTTTATTCATTTGATTCTGACTGCACTTACACTGCCCTGCTCATTAGAGAATTTTTGAACAGTTTTCTTAGTGGTATTTTTTTTAAAAAGGACTTAATCAATTCCAATAAGCTGGAAGATCAGTTTCCTATACCTAAAACTTATAGTTTTCCATATAAAATAGAAATTCAAGTGTGGAGGTTGGGGGCAGTAAGGAAACTATATGTGAAAACGTTGGAACATCTCTATTCTTATTGGAAAAAGTTTGATAAATAAGAATGTCAGAAGGTGTGGAAAGGCCTGTGATGGCTAATGTTATGTGTCAGCTTGATGGACTAAAAGATGCCCAGATAGCTGGAGAAACATTATTTCTAGATGTGTTTGCGAGGGTGTTTCTGAAGATTATTAGCATTTTAATTGGTAGATTGAGTAAAGATCTTCCTCATCAATGCTGATGGGCATTATCCAATCAGTTAAGGGCCTGAATAGAACAAAAAGGCAGAGGAAGAATTTACTTTCTTTATTTGAGCTAGGACATCCATCTTATCTTGCCCTCAACATTGGCCCTGCTGGTTTTCCAGCCTTCAGACTTGGGATGGAATTATACCACCAGTTTTCCAGGTTCTCCAGTTTGTCACTGGCAGGTATGGGACTTTCCAGACTTTATAATCACATAAGCCAATTCCTACTTCACACACACACACACACACACACACACACACACACACACACACACACACACTGTTGGTTGTTTCTGGGAGAAACCTAATGCAAAGTCTTTGCTTTCAGGCATGGAAAATATTACAAATGAGTTCAATTGATAGAGATGGAGCATTGAGAGTGCAGTCTGCTGGTTTTGGAAGCTAAGGCATGGCCAAGCTCAGAGTCCCCAAGGAAACATCTACAAACTGTTGATGGCACATGAGAATCAAAGTGTGTTGTATCAGAACCTAATGGTGATTTCTAATAAAGGCATGAAGCTTATAATGCTACAAAGAGGGTTATTGAAAATGGTCTTACTTGGATCGAGACTTAAGAGCCTACCCTTCCCAGCTCCTTCTCAAATATAAGAGCTGGTTCTCACAAAATAACTTGAATTATATTCCTGAGTAAGCCAGAATTTTTAGATATCCTTGAACTATACTGCTTTTGTATCTAGTGTAGTGTTTTTCAAGTAAGTGTTCATGAATACTATCCAAAGAAATCTTAACATGGTCAAAGTAATTTTAAAGCACACTGCATACTGTTTCTCGCTTGGAGATTCCCAGTATAAATTAAAGACTTCAAGGAATCCTGCAGTAAACATGTATGTTTAACACTGTTGAACATGGTGTTCCCAAAACATAATTGGGTACACATGCTTTCTTTCTTTTTCACACATCTGATAACATTATGAGAAACATGAGTTTGGAAAACATTGATGATTTTATCAATTAAGATTTCAGCTGCAAATAACGGGAAAAAAAGAGAGGGGCTTAAAGAAATAGGACATTTTTAAAAATCACCTACTGAAAACCGAAGATGACTGCTGCTGTTGCTTCAGTGAGATAATAATGTCAGGGCCAGCATCTCAAGATTCCTTTGTCCCTTCCTTCATAGTTACAAAATGGTAGAAACAGCTCCCACCCAGGTTGTGGGGAGTTGTGGGACTATCGGCATTTCTGTTTCTCTTCTAGAAATCAAAAGCCTTTCAGAAGCTACCCAGGAGTCTACCAGGTCATCCTTAGCTCCGAGTGAGCTAGAATAGCCTCTGTACTGGAGCAGGCAAAAGAGAAGGGGGTTGGCTACAGCGGGTGGGTTAGCCAATCACAATGTCTTCAACGATGGTAGAATTACTTTTAGAGATTTGCATTGTAGTTGTATGTGTTCAGCTTCTACCCAGAGACAATGTTAGAACCAGTTATGTGAAATCTACTGGTGTTTCTCTAGTGAGAGCATTCTGTTCATGAGGATGTTGTCCAAAGTAATAGAATATAATCTTATAAGACCCAAATGAGAAACTCTTCTCAGGCTTAATACTATCGTTTCCCTCCATGCCATGCTCATTCCAGAGACAGTGTTTACCCCACACAACCCTTTTGGTTCTATCTTAACCCTAGACACGACATTCCTGGTACTGGAATAGTCTACACAGTCCTGCAATTCTTAACATGCACTGGGGAACTGAGTAAAGTTCTTGCTGTTCCAAGATCTGTAGATCTTATCACCTTCTGAGACCTTTTAATACTTTCTAAACTTATTTTCTCAATAGATTTAAATATTTGTAAATAAAAGCCTCAGTGGAATTCTTTTTTATTCTTTTGAGTGCTAATATATACTTCCCCTGATGCAAAGAAGCAGTCTCCTTATATAAAAGGAAAAAGTACAGGATGAATTTATAAATTAGTATTTCAAAAATTATTTGGCCACACACTTTACACAATAAACTCTTTAATCACAAATTAAGATGTTTGGTATTTAATGCCTGCCTCTCCTAATACATTGTCAGCTCCAGTTATTTGACCAACACTGTTCAAGGATTCTTACATTCCTGTTTTTGCTAAATTTTCACTTGTCAAAGCACATCCACCTCCAATTCCTTTGCTCTCAGCAGACAACTAGATGCAAGTTTCTCATACCTCTATTGTCATCCACCTTTTTTTTCTTCATTTTCGTCTGTCACGAAAAGATATTTTTCCTTATTCTAGCCTAGGTTCACCCCTCCAATTGTGCTTATGTTCTCATTACTTTCTCTGGCATTTTCTATCATCAATCCTCTTTAACTCTTGTGCATTTTAATTGCTGCCTCCATGCAGAGTTCTCTTTGCCTACTAACATTTTCAAGTCCTCACCATCCAATAACATTTTAAAAAACATTCTACAAACTATTGTTCTCCTCTTCCCCTAGATTTGGAAGACTGATATATACCTGTGGCCTCTACTTTCTCACTATTTTCTCAACTACTTGCAAATTCACCTTTCTAGTGAAATCATTATATCCAATGCCTATTTCTAAGTCCTCTTCCTCTTGGAAGTTTGCTTGTTAGACAAAGTCAGTTCAGATGAAACTCTGCCCTCTTTCTGGCCTCTCCTCCCATCTCAATCATACTAGAACTAAAAGAACCAGTTAGAATATCATCATGATAATCTAGATCAAGGTCAATAAACTCAATTCAGTCCATTGTCTGTTTTTACAAAGTTTTATTGGCACACACATTCATTTACATATTGTTCTTGGCTGTTTTCATGCTCCAACATAACAGCAAAATTGAGTAATCGTTACCTGATAGTGTCTCTCCTGCAAAACCTAAAATATTTAATAACTGCCCCTTTGTAGAAAATGCTTGTGGCCGCTTTCTAGATGATCTAAATAACCTAGATCTACATGAAAGAATGTGTACCAATAAGAATCAAGAGAAACTGACTATACAATATTTAAGCAGATAACATTGGTGGAAATTAATGACTAATTGAAAGAGGTACAGTAGAAAATTGGAAGAAAATTTGTAGAATGACACCTAGAAAGACTTCCAGTTGTGATGTGTGAGTAAACAGTGCTGTGTTAACTAAGGTAGGTAACATGAAACCGGAAAGTTTGGGTGAGATGATAAAGGAAGAATATGATCATGATTTTACATAAAGCTATTTAACATTTGAGGGTACTCATATTATCAAAAAAAAAAAAAAAAAGATAATTACAATGCCAAAGAGGAAATAAAGGCTGAAGAGAAAAACTGGGACTCTCTACATTTCACAAAAAGATATGAAACAAGATACTTCCAATTAGAGTTTCAACACATCAACTTCTCCTTCCTATAGATCCTATTGTCAAGTTCTGTGCACCATTTCTTTCTCATCATACTTCATACTTCTTACATGATGATTTTAGCATGTACAGTTGACCCCCAGATTCAGATTCATACTTGCAAATTCACCTGTTTGCTAAAATATATTAGTAAATTTTAAATCAACATGTATGGTGCTTTTCCTGTCATTTGCAGAATGCTGAAAATTTTGAGTTGCCTGACACACTTGTTCCCAGCTAAGACTGAATAGGGTGACACTCTTATTTCAGCTTTCATACTTTAAGGTAAATGTCCTTTTTATAGTCTCAATTTCTGCATTTTTGTGCTTTTTGTTAACTTTACTATTTAAAATAGCCCAAAACATAGTTCTGAAGTGCTGTGTAGTTAGTGTTCCTCAAGGCTATAATGTGCCTAATGGAAAAAAAAATGTATATTAGATAAGCTTCATTCAGACATGAGTCATAGTGCTGTTGGCTGTGGGTTCAATGTTAATAAATCAACTATATATTAAATAAGGTGTCTTTAAACAGAAACACACATAAAACAATGTTATGTATTTACCACAGGAGCAGTGCTTCCGTATTCATTGTTCATGGGAACTTTATAGATATAACTATCATAAATAATAGGAATTGACTGTACCCTAGTGCACAACCAGATTATAAACTTCTTAAAGAATCCTTTATTCATCTTTTTAAAAAAATTCAATTTATTTAAAAAAACAGTTCACTCATTTCTAGTGAATAAGAATTCCTTATCTTTATGCAACATGTAGTACAGTGCTATTCATCAACATTTTCTAAAAGTTATTTATTATTACCAGAGAACAGACCATTTTCAAGTTAATATGACTTTTCCAACAGACAGTATCTAATAAACATATCTGTACTGGAAAGCAAGTTCAAAGATAATGTGGGTCAAAGGCTAGAACCTCCAGATAAGGTTTGCTTTTAACACTAACACACTGAGAAATACTTTAAAACAAAAGACAACTGCAAATGTAAAAAAGTACTTTTTAATTTTTAACCAAAAGGATCATTAAACTGATGTAACAAGTTTTTTTTTTTACTTAAGTATTCATAATGTCATTTAACATACATTAAATAACATGATTATTTAATGAAAGCTAAGACAGAGGGCAGTTATAATTTGTGTAAAATTTATAACTAGAGTTTAAAGTTCTTTAAACTTTTATAAAATTATAAGATGATAATTCCCCAAATTGGAAGTTAATTTTAATATAATTTGAAATGAGTGTACAATTGTTTGTACAACAAGGATAAATTTCCAAGTCAGATATCAAATTGAAAATTTAAAACAAACAGCTATAACAGTTATAAAATAACATTTGTAAATGTTGCTTAGAGCAAGGCCACTCAAAGTATGGCCACTCAAAATGAAAAAAGCAAGCTTGTACCAGATGAAAATCAATTATGTCACTAATCAGTTGACTTATTTTATTAACAAGACTTCACTGATAAAGGAAGCAATGTGTTGATTTATATTTCAGCACAGGTACCTTATCTCATTACAAGTGAATAACAGGTATTGTGAACTTCTTTAAAGTGCCATTATAAGTTTACTACTCAGAGTTAGGTTAACTTTACTGCGAGAAAAAAAAATTTTTAATGACAATCATAACTGTCATCTATAATTCTTTTATCTTTTAATCCCATCAATCTAGGGATTCTATCCAGAAAACAAATTAAACTTTATAAATTCATCACAATTTAACATTTATCTTAAGATGTGTTTAGACGTTACCATCTATTCACTTCAGAGGGGCTTTCTAGGTTCCTACGTTAGTGAGCTATATATCATCTGTTATTGATAGACATTTGTTTTCAATCTTAAGAGAAAAAGAATAAGAATTAAGTCATTTCTCTCTAAAGATTGGTTTATTTTCACATTTCAATCAGTAAAAATATTTAAATTTATCCTTAGAAAAAAACTGTATTTTTAAACTGTGCAACCACTAGTTGCTTTTTTACAATAAAAATTTTTAGAAAAAAGGGTTTGGAAATTTTTAACTGTCTATTCTATTAACTAAGGGGAAGTATATAAAATATTTTAAAATTCCTAAAAGAAAATTGGTATAAAATAGATTTTCAAGAATTAGCTTATAATTCAAAATTCCAACATGTCTTTTTATTTTTCAGTATGGCACAACTCCTCTAGAAATTTAAAAATATAGTATGATCTTTTGTAAAAGTTATTTCCTCTTCCTCCAATGACTTATTAAGCTTACCTACATTAGCTTAATACTGAAGGCAAATAAATGACCAACCAACAATTAAGAAAAACTCATCTGTTTTAAATATACAAGAGCCCAGATTAGCTTCTATAATGGCTAGTTTATTGACCCAACAAACTACTTCTTAAAGAGTTTAAATGTATATTTACATGTCATAAGACAATATCTCCTTTGGCACCTGAGTTGAGCACAATATAGTAGAGCCAAAAATCTCCAAGAAAAAGTTGTTTAAAGGTTATATTTTATCTATCTGTACATATATACACGTACCTGTACATATACACATACACATATGCATACACAAACACACAAGTAGAAATAACTTTCCTTCAAGAAATGCTGGAGCTATAAAAGAAACTGACCGTTTAACAAAATAAAGTGAACTGACGGTTATTAAAATGTTACGTTATTTGGAGTCTTACCTAATCTCAGCAAGTTAAAGGTTTTAGAGTAATACATAATTCAAATGCAGAAAATTCAAGATTTTTTGGTCAAAATAGAATTTCTTTTGATATAGTAGCATGGTCATAAGATTCCTATTATCTTAACGAGACAACATAACAGACTTTTTAACAATCCAAAAGGAGTAAATTTCCTCCCATTAGGACTGAACATAGTCATCAGCCACTGATTAAACATTCTGCTGTTCCTAAACTCATACTTTTATTGGTCCCAGCAAGACCACCTAAGGCAGATTGCCTTCTGTGGAGCCTCATTACTCATTAGGAATTTTACAAAAGAACTTTAGAAGAGCTTGATGTCATATAGTTTTATGATCATATCCACCTTGCTACGGCTGACTTTGGCATTGTGTTAGTAGTTCTACTGGTGCTGTAATTTTTTTTTATTCATACTTTTAAAACTCTAAATGACTACCTTGTATTCGAAGACTTAGAAGACATTTGAAATTGCCTAAGTCTGCCAGTATTTTTTTTCATCACTCAATTAATAAATATGCCTGGCTAACAAAAAAGGGAGCACATTTGGTTTTACCTAAGTATCTTCTACTCTAGAAATTCTGGAGGATGATAATCCTCTACCCTTGTATACCATATATTCTCCATCTGTCTAACCTCATTAAATCTGAAAGGTGTTGAGAATGGGCAAAAAATATCTAAATTAAAAATTGTCATGCTACTCTTTTCTCCACTCTAACTTGTATAAAATATCCCAAATCAGGTTTCTAACTCTTCCCTCTGCTTAAAGGATCTATCTCATATAGACCACATATAATGGAAATCTTATGTAGTTTCAAAATTTATGATTAAGACATTTTCAAATATAAACTCTCTCGAGCAATGTGAGTGTTATCCTAAACAAAATTTTGTCTCAACAGAGGCATGGTATACAACTTACCTTAGAGAATCTATGAAATTCAAACATCTTCATTTTGTTCAGTTTATATCAGACATAACATAACACAAGTCACTCTTTTTCCTGATATATAAACACTTTGATAAACCCATCTGAACTGAATTTTTCCAATAACAAGTAAACTCACATGCGCACTCTAATTTTTGGTCATATATTTTAAGTATTTTCTTCTCTGCATAGTTGATATCTCAGAATGAGAAATGAAATTATGCTAGTAACTAGAAATTTAACAATCCCCTAAATCCTTCTCTGAAAAAGTGCATTTACAACATAAACATGCCACATATAAAGCTACAAACCACAATTTCGCACTGGAGTGGAATTCAAATTCCAAATTCAGTACAAAGGAGTCAAAGAGAAAAATGCTAACAGAGCAAATCTGAAACAAGTTCATGAGGATTGGGCAATGAGTCATCGAAGCGAAATCTCTTGGAAACCGTGCTGCTATCCTCTGGGATATTCTCTTTGTCTTCTCGATCACTACAGGTTCCATTACAAGAGGATTTAGAACTCTTGTCTTCAGAAGACCTGATTGTATGATCCGGACTTTGAGAGAAACTGGAAGTTTCCTCAGGGTGAAACAAGTTTCCAAAGTCCCACTGCTGTAGCCAAGAATGAGAAAGGCAGATTTCTGCTGTTGGTCTTTTCCTGGAAAGAAAGAACCAAGGGAAAATTTGAAATAAAAATCAAGTTGGAAATGTCTGCAGTTCAACATGTTTTTTACTTATTATGAAAATAACATGCTTATAGCACAGAAGGAAATAATAATAGGAAAACTAGAACACCTAGAAAATTTTTAAATTCTGTCATGTGCTAAAAATTCAATATATCACGGAACTTGCTGATGATGCTAGTCAAAAAGCCTAAGAATGTATGGTAGCCTCACAAATAAAATTAGTAAAATTATAAAGTCTCAGATTTACAAATCCTTTGAAGGAAAATATATGTAATTTGTAATCTCTATTATTATTTTATGTTCTTGAAAGCAGTAACTGCCTAATATTGAAAACAAAAGCTACTCTTCACTGATGTTTATCTAACATTTTGAGTTTTTAAATTTTGTTTTAAATGATGAAAGTAATATGGTCAAATATTATGATAATTCACAAGGGAGAAATACACCTATCTATACTTAGAACACCAACCTTCACGCAACCACCATTACCATTAGAAACAGTTTCCTTTGTCTCTGTTTTTATGTTCATTTTCCTATTATAAAAAATTAATATGCACATTATAGAAATTTTAAAATATAGGTAAAAATATATATAAGAAAATGAAAACTGCTTATAACCAGAAACAAATAGTATTATTATTATTTCTACTAAATAATCATTCATGTCTAAAAAATAGCCAGTGAGAGTCTGCTTGGACCTGTATTAGTCAATATAATAATTAAAAAACCTTTGAGATTTTTTCTATAATTAAACAGACAAGGAAACTGAGTCCTTTTGAAGATTAAATAATTGTCAGAAATAAAAAACTTAACAAGCAGAAAACTGTGATCCCAGCCCAAGGCACTATGACACACTTCTGCATTAAATATAGCCAGGCCATTTTAAAGTAAATAGGGCTGATCCTGGTAAAGAAAACGGAGGTCAGCCTTTTCTTTTCCTGCTCTGCAAAGTCGCCAAGGAGTGAGGTAAGAGCCCTACATCACAGTTCCAAGTCCCTTCTTTACCAGGAGGTCAAAGAGCATCAGATCATCTGCAATAGGTAATTTGTACTTGTTATATAACTATAATTATTAAACTGCAGATCATTCACAGCAGGAACTTATCATAACCAGTCACCTGTACTGTAAACCTTCTACTTCTAATTACTTTAGAGAATTTCCGGGATTAGTTGTAGCTTGAGAGAAAAATAACCCAAATATTTTCTTCACTCCAAAATTTCCTGTTGTGTATTTTATATTTTCTCCAACTGAAGTTATGAATTTATTTAATGATCTCTCATAACACGTCTCTCCCCACTTTACCTGACAGCATACTTGTAGTAGTTTTATACTGTTTTAGGATGTGTTTCGTAACAGACATATTTATTTTGCAATAGCATTTGAACAAATGCACGTTATTACTTACTCTGGATTTTTTACTAAAAGGCTCTGGATAAAGTCTGTGGCCAGCTGTGAAACTGATGAGAAAGTTTCTTCTGAATAATCTACATTAACTTGAGAAATATTGAGGTATGTTTCTTGATTATCTTCTCCCACAAATGGGGATGTATGAGTTACCAACATATAAGCTATTATGCCAATATTCCTGAAAAAAAAGGGAGGAGAGGAATTTAAAATTTGTTAATCTTAAAACATTTATATAAAATTGATACTCAATCTATTTCTGTCCTCAAGGCTTGTACACTTAAATTACAGACTTAAATTGCTTTTCAAAGCTCCTATATTATAACAATAAAAATAACTGTGTCGCTTCAAAGTTTGTCTTGCAGAAAAAGAAAATGAGAATGCACATGTGTTATATAAATATAAATATAATGTATTAAACATATATTATCATACCTACAGTCTGCCCTTCACATAGACACTTGCTAATGAGTACACAAAACTGCTCAAAGAGCATTTCCCAAATGGTGTCCAATGACATAGTAATGATCTGTGAGACATAAACAAGGGTTTTACGCAGAGAGTCTGCAAATTTGGCAAAGCATACAGTTGGGCAGGCAGATTTTTGTTTTCACTGCAAAACTTTTCAGTCTTAAATATGTTAATGACTATCCTGAACTAAAGAGCCAGAAAAAGACAAAACATACAGTATGTGTTTCACCCACTTATTTAGCCACAGGACCCTTTTTCTTTGGCAAACCCATTACAGTTTCATGGAACACAGGGAGTAAGTCTAAACTCTGTCATTTGGCCTGTGGAGTTAGACTCACTGTGGACCTAACTAAAGTACCACTGTCAATTCCAGTTCTGTTCCCTATGATCTTCTCTCTGTGCTAGCTACAAAAACTCACAATACCCTGGTTTATGAGAGTACACCTTTGATGATATACTCTCATAAAACTAAACTTTTGCAGGGACCTGACCTCATTCTTCTGCTTAGTTAATACCTTCCTAGTTCTTCTAGACCTAGATCAAACGTCTCCCATCTGGTGCTTGTCTCCTGCTTCCTCCAAGCTTATTAAATAGCATTTTATCTTTATTATGGAACATGTAGCACGGTACTGTGACTATTTTGTTCTTTTACTAAACTGAGTCTTCCTCCAGAAAAGGAATTTTCCTTTTTATTTCTGTGCCTTTGGCTCAGAGCAAAGTGTTGCTTAAGAAAAATAAGACAGGTAAATGTTTTCCTATGGCATAATAATGACACTTGAATAAAATCTTTTCAAGAAAGACTTATTATTTACATTTGAAATCAAAGAACCTTAGTGTATATACTACACAACTTTTAACAAAGGCATTTAGGTAAGTAACAAAATCTTACCACATATCTGTTGCTGTGGTAATAGGATCATAGTTCAGGATTTCTGGAGCTGAAAGAGAAAATAAAATCCAAATTCAATACTGACAAATTTAAAAACATGAAAATTATTTTACATTAAATGAAAACTGGATTTAATTTTAAAGAACTATAAGATCAATAGAAATTTATCATATTAATTATCCTGTTAGACATTTAAATATACCCAATGTTCAGCAACTTATATAACCACATGGTTCAACAGCACCAATAGTGTTCCTGGAGTACCTGATAGCTATATAGTTTTTTTTTTTTTTAATTAAGATTAATCTCAGAAAAAAAAATTTTAAAGAAGAAAAATGTTACAAACTAGAATCTTTTTAAAATTTAATTACTCTGTTAGAAATTAGTTTGTGTTATTTCAATAGATTGATTTAAGTTTTTCTTTTCAAGGTAAATAGAATCATATGCATTTACAATGACATTATGAACAAATCATGCTTCCTAGAAGTGTTTTAGTGTTTCAGGTAGATTAAATACCCCTCTTAAACTGCCAAGAACCTAATTTTCTACCGTCTCCTGCCCTGCCAAAATGTTTTTAAAAGTGAAAAATAAATCCTCTATACATTTTAAACATTACCATAAATTTCAAATTTATAGAGTCCGAACTAGGATTTATACTTGAATAATAACTTTTTTGTTTCACAGTATGGTTTCATAACTTCTCCAAGAGAATTTTTTTCAAAGCCTAACTATTTTGTTAATAAAGCCTGTGGTCACATATATTGTCAGCTGCCATTGCGCCACCTACCACCTTTACATATATTGCTGTGAGCTGTGTTATCTATAATTACAACTTATTCTAGGACACTGCAGCCTCTATTAGCTTTATTTTTCATTTTGGTAAGTCAGTTGCCTAGCTGAGTACCACCTTATTTTGTTTAGTTGTATCTTTTCAGTGCCTGCATGGGGATACCAATATAAGCAACAATAAAAAAGCATAAAAAGATTATAAGTATAAAATTATAAAAACTTTAAATTTATATGCTGCTTCATATAACTTAAAAATCTTTCATCTGCATAACATACTTTGTTGTTTTAGAACAATATTCCTAGATATATAATCGCAGGATTTTTTGTCACCCTTCTTTAAAATTCTTTTACAATTATAGGCAAAATATCACATTTTAAAGCAGCAGCAACAAACAACAAGGAGTCCTGCTAGCAATTCCTGCAAACTGAAGATATCTGTATTTTCAACAGCTTTAGATATGGGACCAGGATAGAAATAGAAACTACCTTCTATCCAACAGCCTGACTTCAAATACAATAAAGGGTCACTTGATTGTTTTCCTCTTTTTTAATTTTTTACTGCTTCCTAACTTCCCTTTGACCCATTTTTCTCTGTGTACAAAGCCTTTACGCACAAATATTAAACTTCTGAACTTATATGTCCAATGTCCTATTGTTGTGAATGTCTCAATAATCCTACATTCACTACAGTTCATTAAAGTGTGTCATATCTGAATTTCAATGCACTAAAATACTTAAACCAAATACATCCTGGAATTACATGCTCTAAAATATAGGTTTACAGAGGCATCATTTAGGTAATAAATTTCAAAATGATGTAGAAAATAAGAAGGAATTCTTACCTAAGTATTCTGGTGTTCCCATGATTTCCCGAAGTTCACATGCATTTCCTATTTTTCGAGACATTCCAAAATCCACAATTTTTATGTCCCCAAGAGGGTATATGCTGCTCAATAATATATTCTGTGGCTAATAAAATACAACAACAAAATGATCAGTAATATACAATGATTAAAGAATACTATCTTCAGATTGGAAGTCAATTAAGGGGAACTTACTACTTAGCTATTATATATTTCACTGAGTTGTTCATCAAACATTTACTAAACTACTATTTAGAAGGAACTACACAGTCAATGGTAAATACAGTAAAAAATATATTCAAGGAAAATTCTTGGTTTGGAGGAAAAAGATGGATATATACATTGATTAATTGATTATAAGATGTAGTAGATATAATGCTTAAGTTGAATCTTAAAGGATGAGCAGGAGTATGCCAACTAGAAAGGTACTCTGGGGAACAGCACAAAAGGTGGCATGAGGGAATAAATACCAAAATGGTTCAGTATAGTATGATGGTTCTGAGTCTGACTGTTCCCAGGTTTGTAGCTTAGACAGTAAGACAGTAAGATGCATGGTAGGATGTATGGCAGGGGGATTGTATAGAAAGAGAAGAGTCCAATGGTCAAAAGATAAGATACCGATTGATTTGGATTTCAAGGTCTTTGAATGGCTGTGGAGGAAGAATAAGGAGAAAGGATAATAACATGAGAGGCTGAAATGGTATCAGGGCATGAATGGTCTTTGGGGGAGGAGTCAAAAGACTGAAAGCCTCAAGAGAAAGATAAATGAGTATGATGGAAGCAAAAGAATGAGGACTAGTGGGAGGGCATCTTCAGAGATAGAGGTCAGAATTGAGTATTTTAGAGACGAGTTTAATAAGATGAGAAGATCCAGGGTGTAAGCATGAGATGGAGTAGAATGACGAAGGCTTAAAATATAGAAAAATGATGATTTTTAAAAGCCCAGTGATTAATGTGAGCTGCTCACATATATAGTCTTCTCTCTGCCAATTTAAAATTAAGTCCATGTGGCAAACCCAGTGGAGTCTAGACCAGCATGATGACTACTATTTCCTACTGATACCAGCCTGCAATTGTACAAACCAAGAGCAGAGAAGAAACAGAAGTATAGTTTTACATAAAACCACATTACCTTTAAGTCAAGGTGTACAATGTTATTCTGATGTAGATAATAAACTCCTTCAAGTATTTGTTTAATGAGTCTGATAATGTCATTTTCAGAGACCATTTCGGCCAGCTCAGGTAAACACAAGTTGAAAATTTCTCCACCTGCGGCACTGAAATAAAATTAAAATGATAGAAACTTGAAAAATTATTGCTTAAAAATACTTTTAAATACTTTATATCTGTTAACTAGAAGACACACAGCCATCTAAACTTTAGTCTCTCTACATACACATTTAAGGAGTGGAGGGCAGGCATGGGAGAGATCTTTAAGGAATAAAGTAAATGACAAAAACATTTCAAATTTGGGGTACTAATACTTGAATATTTGATAAATAAAACTGAATTGTTTTATAATTCAATAATAACTGCCTTAACGCTGCCATAAAAATAGCTAAACTATGTACTCAGCTCTGCTCTGAACCTCCATTTTATCCATTTGTATATTTATGTCTATATCTAAATATATATAGCTATATATTTCTGTATCTAAATGTATCTATATCTATATATGTTTATGTATAGATATAGATATAATTATAATTTATTTTGATCCTCATGACAATGAGGTAGGTGGTTATTATTCCCATTATATAGATGAAGAGATAAGTACCAAGAAGATAAGCAATTTGTTCAAGGTTGCATAGTAAATGGAGGGGCCAGAATCTGAATCTGTATACTATGGGTGAGATTCCAAGGTCCTTGAGTGGCTGCATTCTTAACCAATATTTTGTTTTGCTGCTTCACAAAAAATACTTGGGGCTAAAATCCAAATTATTTATTTATTTATTTTTTTAAGAATTGAAAATCTAAAGAATGTTGACAAAAGGCATCAGAAAAAAATCTCTAGATTTGGAATCAAATGATCTAAATTTAAATCCTAAATCTGTTATTTACCAGCAATATATCTTAGAGTAAGTCACTTGTTTGAGCTTCCCCATCTGTAAAATAGAGATAGCACTGAACTCAATGCATTTTTGAGGACCAGATCTAAGTAAGTAAAATAAAATTTTTCAGTCAGGCACCATGCAAAAAAAAGAAAAAACAAACAAACAAAACCTAGATGGATATTCATCAAATTTATAAGATATGTCTGGGAATATCTGAAGTAAAGCATATTCTATGTGATAAAAGAGGAACTCACTCACTCTAGAAAACACTATTTCATAAATTTCTTTGGTTAACTGCTGTATCTACATCATGAAGAAATGTCTGGCATGTTGAAGGTGTTTAGTAAGTGTTGAATGAATGAATGATGGAATAGGCAGTCATTCATCAGAATATCTGAAACTGAAATTCAGATGTCTCAGTGATTGCCAAGAGGAAGAAGCAAGTCATTATATATTAAGAGACATGAGGGAAAAAAATAATCAATGGGGGTTAACAAATTTGAGTCTCACAGTATAAGTCACAGGACTGACCCTTATACTGCTTATGTAATTTGTAATTGTGTCATCTGTACAGAGCATGCCAATTAGAGACCACAGGGATTTACTGCTTTATACTTTGTTTATGATAGTCCAGAGAAAACTGTGGGATAGCAGTAGGAAACAGGTATGAGAGCTCCTTTCACGTATATTTCACATTTTAACTCCTCCAAACCCCTGTATCTCCCAAAAACTTCATGAGAAATTAACTCTAATATTTGTCCCAAGGTATCACGGTAAAGACAATTTGAGTATGAAAAATTTAGTTTGCTATAAAATTGATGGTAGTGAACTCAAAAGTAAGGAAAAACAATATTAGAAATTCATGTTCATCTAAAAATATATTAATTAATCTTTATGAATAGTTAACAGACTATCTCTAAATATCAGATGTTTACTTGTTACAACTATGCTCAAGGTCTCCTGAAGGAAAAGGAACTCCATAGGCCATGTTGCCAGTGACACCCTCACGCCTTCCCTTTCTGGTTACATTATTTAGCTTTAACCAAACAATCCTCTCAAAACAGAAAGTGGTCTAAATATATTCCTGCAAAGACACTGCAGATATTACTAATGCAACTGTAAACAAATTAGAAAATAAAGATGATACATTAGATTCTCTTAAAATAAGTTCTTTGCTAGGCACTTTACAAGATATATCTAATAAAAAATCAGAACAAATAATTTGAGATTATAACTACAGAAAATATGGATTTATATTCACTGTTCAGATATGGAAAATACTAGAAAGACCTGAATTCTTCATATATACAGCAACATATATTGCTGAGGTAAGAAATTCATTCTTGAACACCACTAAAATTTATGTACTGATATTTTACATTACATTAATTAAAGTTAACTCAATAGCCAGAACACTTCACTAATTCTAAAATTTGAAACAAAACACAAGAAAACAACTGAGAAGTATGTAAAAGTCTTCCCAGAGCAAAGAGATAGGGTAGTAGATTGCTTATGGGGAGTCTACTGAAATCAAGACTTCCTAGGGTTCCATTCTGGCTCTGCCATTCACAAGCTACCTGAACTGGGACAAAATGCGCCTTTGTTTTTCCATAATGATACGTAATGAAAAATGATAGCTCCTACTTCATTGGATTGCTGCAAGAATTAAGTCAGGTAAGCCATGTAAAGTACTGAACACAACAGATCAAAGCAGATCATCTGTATAAGTATTCATCACAAGGTCTGACATATGGCAAATAATTAGTAAGTATTAGCTATTACTGCAATGACAACAAATATTCCATATCTCGCTAATGTCCAAGTCTTTTTGAATTTGGGGGCTTCCTGTTGAACTCTGATTATGAAGGCAATATAAAAAGTCTTCGCTAAATTGAGATTGTCTGATGTGACAATGCCATTCCAAAAGGGTAAGGCATAGTAATTAAACCAAAGTGATAGTAATAAATTTTAGTAGGTTTTAGTTGTTCTGGTAAGAAATTAAATATATTAATCCACTCACATATTTACCAAGTGCTTGCTATCTTTCAGCTCTGGGGTACACAGGGTCCCTAAGAGTTATGCCCTTATGGAACTCAGTTTACTGGGGAGAGATGAATCAATTTGCAGGGTATAAACAAGGTTCATCTAGAAAATGTATGTATCAAAACTTTTTGATGCATTTTGTTGTTGCTATTTAGATGACGCCCAAAAGAAGATTTTATGAAGTGGACAATGTCCCTGTGTATATTCACCCACCAAACCTAGAATTCCATTACTGTTTTGGAAAAATGTTAGCTACTTTTTGCATAGTCAGACATGCAGACGTCATGCAAATAAATAACTTTTTAAAGGATAGCTGAAGAATCCAACAAAAATAATCATGAAGTGTGCGAAAAATAAAATCATGCTGGTAGTATTCTGGGCTCTTCTGCAATTCTAATTTGTTTTGAAGGGGCTACAACATACCTTATTTGGTACATTAGTATTCTGGGAAATGTACACAGTATTTATTCTTAAATAAACCACTTGTTTAACAATTTGCAAAATAAGCATTTCTATTTACAAGTTAAATCTAGACAATCAACTTGCCTGATATAAAACATTGGTTTCTTAAATAAACAAATCTCTTCATTGTTAAGATAACTCAATACTAAAATTAGGCTAATATACTTTTAATTCAAAAAGTGATGATGCAGGTTAGCTACGAAAAAGAATTACAAAGAATTATAAAATATGTATTTTTCTAAAACAAATACTTATCTCTTTAGTTTATTATAAAATAGGTTTATTTTATAAAAACTATCAGAATCTAAAGCATACTAAATATACTATAAAAATTATCAGAACCGAAAGCATACTAAAATATACACTTAGTTCCTCCAATTGTTGCAGATGTCAAACATATTTTACATACTTATAATAAATATGTCAGACTATCATGCTTTACAGGTACTATTTTAGTCATATGTCAATATACTGGTTAATAAACCAGTTAGCTTAAACATGCTATATCCCACCTAACGAATTATTGAGTATTGGGTGTTTTCAACTTTCACTGACTTGTGGAAAGAGATATATTTTATTTCTTATTGCTATAATTCCTAATATACGGTTCTATATATCACATCTACTAAATAAATGTGTTTCTTTCACGAACACTGTGCTAGGCATACCTTCATGCAAGTTTACCTATTATTCTCCTTGGGTCATTTCCTTGGATGGGTTTTTCAAACAGATGGACAAAATATATAAATGATTTCAATTCTATCTGCCCATCAGATTGTTTTCTAAAAAAATCATCAAATTTCTGTGCCATTAGCAATGAAAGTATACTTGTACTACCACATTCCCCAAATATTGTTTTGTCATTTGTTCCTTCTGTGCTATTTAGTTTTAGTTTATGTGGGACTGTACCTTTAGCCTTGTGAAAAGAAAATATTTGAATAGAAACTATGTCTCTCTAATATTTTGCCAACAGGAATATTTTCAAATTCTTGGCATACTTTTATCATCCTTGTTCTTAATATTTCAGGTCACCTTATCTCACTAATTAAAAAAGGTACTATAAATGTACTCAAATTTATTGAAGTGCATACTTACTATTCTAACACCAAAATGATCTCACTTGTATTTTCATAGACTTCATGAAGATTAATCACATGGGGACAGGACTTTGCCAATTCAAGTACAGCAATCTCATGTAGAATCTCTGCTCGACAATCCTGTCCTCTTCTTCTCTTTTTTAGAAATTTTGCAGCATATTCTTGACCAGTAGATTTTGATATACACTGTCTAACCACAGCAAATTTTCCTCTGGGGAGAAAAATGATGACAATCAGTTTTAACTTTTCCATAAAGAATAATATTAGTATAATACAAATACTGATATATTTCCAACTTAAAGTCAATCCTTTCAAAAAATAATGCCATGGAATTTATCTTTGTTTTCTTAACTGTTGCATGTATTTTTATAAAATTTATAGCACTATCACATAAAAATAAAAATGGCAAATATAACAACAGGTTAAGACAGTATTATATTTGTTCTTCTCTATTACTATAATATATTATCATTGTAGGGGGAGATCACATTTGCATGCCAACTCCATACCATACTCTTGATATAAACTGTTTAAGTACCACAACAGTCCTAACTAGTAAATGCTATTCTGTTTTGCAGCCCCCAGAGAGGGTATGTATCTTGGTATATTTCCAAACTCCATATCCTTAATAGGGTATCACATTAACTCTCTAATCAAAATAGCTTTCCTTCAAATAAAAAATTTTAAAATGAATGCAAAAATGGGTATTTGACATTTAATTTTATTAGTGTAATCACTCTGCCTTTCAACATCTTTTAGCAAGCTTTCTATCACAATTTGTCAGTTGTTTTACCAGTAAATCTTTTAGTATTCTTTAGTAGTTTATGAAGCCTGTAACAGATATCAAAGGTATATATATGTACTATCAAGTAAGAAAATTAATGGTTATCAACATCCATATACAAATATACCAATTACAATCATGTTTATCATTTTAAGAATAAATATGTGCTTAGTTGTCTCCAATAGAAGTATGCAGCATCTCAGCCAAAATTTAAAGACATTGGCAAATGTGTATATTCCTCAGCCAATAGTTGCCCAAAATCTAGTTTCCCAAAGACTTAAAGCTACTTTGAGTAATAATATTTTAAGAAACTAAAAAAAGCTATTATTGACTGCCTGCTCAGAAAAATGTACACATGTCCTTAAATAGAAAGTTTTACATACAATTCAATGAGAGGGTGTTAAGATTTCAAAATTCATTCACAAAGCTTCTAAGCCTGAGTTCAGGGAATCTAAAATTAAGAACCTTTATCCTAAGGTTCAAATTACTCTCTAACTACTAACAAATCAGGTATAAAGTATCTTCAGAGACTAACTTCTGTTCTACAACTCCTCTTTTCCTAATTTCCCTTTGAATATACTTCTAACATAGCCTATCAGGTGGTTAGCAAGGAAAACTACTTCTAATACATTTAGTATTTGGATTTGGGGTGGGGCAAAATAAATTGATTATATTTTACTGGCTAGTCTCAAAACCAGGATGACAAAGATTCCTACTCTTGATTTCCTAAATTTCCTCCAAATTGGTGCCTGTGAAATATACTGGAAATCAAGTTGCAAAACTATAGCTACTAATGCCAAAAAAAAAAAAAAAATTGACCAAGCTATAATTTGACTTTTCTACATTTATCAAAATAAACATTGACTCAATAAATTTGCATGCAAAACCTGACTATTTGAAAGTTTTCACTTATGATTTGATATCTTTAACAAGATATTTTATTTTCTTACTGTATGTAAAAGGAATACAAATGGGTGCATTTTAATGAGCACACACAAGAGTTAATAATTTCCTTAACTTCATATTCGAACCACTCATGTTTTATAGATTTTATACTGGATAAACTGAGTCAGACTAAGATTAAATGACTCATGAAAGGTCATTTAATATGAAATTGAAGTGCCAAGAATTAAACTGTGGAATGTGAATTCCTAGCTTTCTGTTCTAACCACAACAAAACAAATCTCCCCTTTAAAATATGTTTTTTAAAAGTAACTTACTTCTTACAATTCTTACTTAGATTTAGAAGTAAAAACTGGTCTAAAACAAAAAAGAAATTGAGTTTTATGAAGAAATCCACCTTGTAAAAATTAGAAAACAGAAAATGAGTTAACCAAGAACACTGGGTTTATCACCAATTGTGATAAACTCATTGGCTATAATTTTATGACTATGTCTACAAGCCAGAATTTTCTCAGAAACAAAGAGCAAAAATAAATAATAACATTTTTTATCTATTTCAGGTATTCTAAAGATGCCTACTTTAGTGCAGTTCTCATTGATCCAGGGCAAATGTGATCAAATGACACTGGTAATTATTTGTCAATACTCACCACTAACTAAAAGCCCTACAAAGGCAGAGACCCTGTGTGTTCTAATTACTACAGTAATTATAAAAGCTACACTTTGCTAACACATAAATAGGAACTGAAACATATATTGAATGAATGCTAGTTATGTACCTACTATACAACCATATATTGTGCTATTTTGAGTCCTGTACTTAAAGCATTTAAAATTTTAAAGCTTACTTGCAATTCCAATAAATTTTACATATGTTAATTATATGCTATTAAATAAGGTAAATATTTTTACCATAATTATCAGATGACTTTAGGGAAAAAAAAAACAAGCATTTGTTATCTACTATAAAATGCTAATTGTGGTTCAGAAGTATCAAAAATAAACTTCCATATATAATATTCCTATATCAAATTTAACAGAAACATATTTTAAAAAAATTTTAAACCCTTAACAATAATAATTAATTCATACCCTAAAAAGGCAAAGCTGACTAGATTTCTCAGCAGTGAAAGGTCTAGTAGTTACCCTTCTGCATTCTAGAATAGACAATAAAATGTGAAAGGAAGGGGGAGGGTAAGCCACAAAGGAAGCTGACGTTTATTTCTGCCTCTGCCTCACCCTTCTGACCACAGAAAGCCTATGAAACCTTGCCTCAGTTGGGGGAAGGGTAGAGAAACCTTACCCAACATGTTAAAAAACAGGAACAATGCAAAGAGTTTTGAGAATAGCCAAAAATGAACTGTTAACTTTACATGTTTTTTTCAGTTTACTAAAGGAAAATTAATTCTAAAACACTAACATCTTAAAATTAATAAAAAGGCAATTAATTTAGAAAGGTAACTTTGTAGTTCACCACAGGCTAGAATTATACATTTATATACTTCAAAATGTACAAGCCTCAGGAGAAATAAGATTATAATTCCAATCTCCATTTCACAAAGGTATAGAATATTAAAACTGGTAACAATATCAAAAGAACTCAAAGCAAAGTTTTTGGCAGGTGAAAGGTCATGATTTCTAATTTCTCATGGTTTACTAATTAAATATATCAATATTGACCATGTGACTCATTAGCCTATATTAATTAAAAGGAAGATGTTAAGTCTCATTCATAAAGATATTAGAAGATGGGATATAAGCAATCTGAATTTATTGTAATTAGATTCTGTCAAGAGTTTTTGCTCTAAAACATCAAAAAGTATATTTGATTCAAATTTGTGATTATTATTTACGATGGCATGTCTATCATAAGAACTATTAATATTGTCCTCCTTCAAGTTTAGGTTCTCCAAAACCCTCAAAGAAAAAAATTTTGTACACTAATTCCCATAATATCCCTTATTTTGCAACATTAACAAATGTAACTTAGTCATCCAAATAGCAACTGAGAAAAACAGAAAGAATGCCCTTTATTGTGTGTACTGTTCAAGGTATATTCAGTTACCTGCTCAAAGCATTTTCTGATCGTTTTTGCAACAGAAGGAAGCTTGGAGATAACTTTAGATTCAGAGTAAACAAAGGTCAACTGACTTCCAGCTTAATTTGTTTTACTAATAATATACTAAAGGATGCTATATGATACATTTAACAAGACTGTTGAAAAAAAAGAAAGAAAACTCCTAATGGAATCTTACACTGTCTCAATAGTTTTGTTGTATCGTAGATAATTAGATATTACAATACTGTGTCCATTCTAGGTCTCCTCTTTTTAAGGCTGGTAATGAAAAATGTAAGCTGGTTCAGAAGATGGTAACTCAATCAAGGAAGTCTATTTTGAAATGAGGCCATAACATGAGCATTAAAGGAAATTAGCAATGATTAGCCATATACAAACCTCTGAAGGACTTTTTACATGGACATTATATGCAGCTACAAAAGGAGAACCATGTTTATTGGGTAGACGTAAACAGGGTAGAAAACAGAACCTTCGGTGACTAAGAGGTCTACAAAATGGAAGAGACACATTCTGAAGTAATGAGTTCCTCAACACTGAAGCATTACAGTTGAGGCTGGATAAACAGCCTGTTAGGAAAATCATAGGAAAGAGTGCTACACTGCATAAGATATTAAATTAGAAGACCACTAAGCACCGAAGTCCTTCCATTGTAAAGATTCTATGACTATTCCATGTGAGATATAGGCAACTAAAAGAAACCTTATGCTTTCCCATTATAATGCGAGGAGAAATAATTATTGATTTAGGACAATTTCTCGAAAACATTATGAAAAGTTTTAAAAACTAATCTTTTAATACACTGTTTCAATACCCAAGTATTTTGTATGTATAATTAAATAAATATGCTGGGAATTATGAAATGAGCTTTCACATTTAGTTCTTAGTCCAATGAGGCAGATATCATCATTATTTTGCAAAAGAAAGATTACATCCAAAATCTGCCAAGTGAAAAAGCCAGGACATTTCTTTTTATGTTTCACATAAAAAACTACCAAGAACAGAATAGCTTTTTTGTGGTTGTCAGTTTTAGTTTTCACATTGAAATTTTCAAAGATAAAAATCAAAGATACTATTTTACTGTTCATTTATCAATATAAACATGGACTTAGTAAACCATTTAACATAAGGCAACAAACACATTTGCCTCCAGAACTAAAATCAAACTTAAGACAGAAACGTATCACCATCTTGCAACCCTTTAAGTGTCTTTAACTTAAAGCTTGAAAGATGCTGAATATGTAACTTAAATAACTTGGGATATCTTTTATAAATTCCATATATATTACAATTGTAGTGTTAAATGGTCTCATAATCTAAGGTCACCCCCTTGGCTGTAAGGAATTTTACACCTTGGTTAAGCCAAAAAGGATTAGTATTAGTGCAACTTTCATTTATAGAACATACAAAATTTATATAGCATTCTACTAAGTACTTTACAAATATTAACTAATGTAGTCCTCAAAATGACCATATAAGATAGATATAATTATCTTCATCCCCACTTCTCAGATTAGGAAACTATAGCACCAAGTACAGTAATTTAATTGAGATCTTGGAGCCTGCTGGCAGTTCACAATGATATCCTGTTTCTTCCCATGCACAGCCTCAAATAAGAACCCTGATTTCAGATAAGGGCTCTGAAGCTAGAGGTGGGATATATCATATAAACTCACTAACCCTCCACAGATTTGATTTCCAAATCAGTTAAAACTAGACACTGTATAATAACAGCAGAAATGATGACTTCTCTTGCTAATCATTGTTAAATAATAATCGAGTTTTATATAACCATGGACACACAAATCCAAAATGTTAATTTAAACAGCATACACATCAGAAAGTTTCCTTACCTTCCTAGTTCTTTCGATGTAAGTGTATAAAAATTATTAAAGTTTTCCATTTTTATTGGAGTTTGAGGAGTTGTAGTTAGCAAGCCTGAAATACTTCGGCAATCAAATCTTCTCCTCGACATGGTGGATGACTTCCAGATATGCTTCTTTAGTCACTTATTTGTACCTATTTAAAAAAAAAGAGAAGATAGAGGATATAACTTAAATCTAATTAAGAAAACAATGTTACTTATCTGAGACAGAATGTGCACTACATTATATAGCTCCAAAGATAACTATAACATACAACCAAAAAGAAAATTTAAAGAGCACATTCATTCTACCCACAAGGAAAAAAATTAAAAAGCGCACATGTAAACTGGTATTAATTACCTCTACAGCACTTGAACTAACTTATAGACTTCCTTCATGAATACTATAAGAAACCTGCAAGACCTACAAAATTCTTTAAAAATCTGTTCAACAAAATTTTAATACAAGAAATCATTCAATTTCATTTTTTAAACTGTCATTCTTTAAAGTTCTAGCTCCTTAAAACAAAATAATGAACAAAGTGAGTTGACTATTCACTTTAAATTTCACAGAGCCAAACAAATTTGATGGTAAATTCACCTTTTTTGACTTATATTGCTGACACTAAATGACTATAAGAAATAGAACTTGTTTCACAGACTGTCTACATTCCAGTACTAAATTCAGAAACTTTCTTTCACATTCTTAGAATCTTTCTTTCTTTTGGCAGTACCCAGCACAGAGCCTGCCGTGTATAAAGAGCTCTATAATTTTGTAGGATGAGTGATTGGCCATATAGAAAGCTTAACTCTGGAGTCGTGATTTACATCTGAAGCTCATATTTATCTGGAACTTTGTAATATTTACATGTATTCAGTTTTAACATCAAAACTACATTTCACATTAACAAAATTTACAGAATAGCAAACTATATATTTTAAGATCCTTCTGACTTCCAACTATGCCTATCTAATAAATAAAAGATCCAGTATTACTCTTTTAGCATCCTCTTATAATAATCCCCTAGGCTTTTGTTCCTTCTCCGTCACATTTTTTCTCCATTTATTTCCAACTTGACATGTACTGTTTATCTTCCTAAATCCAAATGTCAACTATACTCAACTTAGTAAATAAGCAGAGTGATTAGAGCTCAGTGTTTCCGTTTCTATATTTTTTCAGGTTTAGTCTTAAGTCTGCAAAATATCTTTTCTCTAAATCTCTTGGGTTTTGGGGAAACGCTGCCTTAATTTTGGGGTAGTGAAGTTAAATAATTTAGTTAGCTAGTATGAAATTTAGTTAGCTGGTATAGTGGATAAATGGGAATCATCATCTGTCATATCAGCTAAGTAAATTATTTAACTTTGCTACTGTTATTGGCTAAATTTTATCTCTCTCCTCATTTGGCCAATTTTACATATATTATAGCATGACTGCTTCCTCTAAAGTATGGATGATAATAGAATCTATCTTGGAGAGCTCTAAAGATTAAAAATTAAAATATGAACTCATGCAGAATGACACTGGTACAATGCTAGTTGTGAGACTATATCATGATTGTTCAATACATAAATGTTGCTAATATTCTATCCAAAGATACTCTCCATACAGTCCCCTGCCATTATTGAGTAGCTGTACTCTGTTTCCATATGTAAAACTCTCACTCAAGTTAGCTTAAATTCAACTCTTAAAATTCTGTCTTTTCTGTTTTGATGAACTATTTGTTTTTAGTTCTGATGGCACCCAGTTTCACTGGTCACACATTCCTCTCTGGCAGGAAATGAAGTCCAGTTTTTTTCTAGATCATCTCTGGGCTTTCACAACTTTTTTTCCTAAATTTAAAAGTCTATGATAATGCATGTTTATGATCACATTTATGCTATACACATATATATAAAGGAATGTATGTACATCATAGGTACGATCTGGACTACATTCTCAGTACTGTTCATCAATCAGGCCTTGGGAAACAGGAAAACAAGAACATATCAAATTTAATCACAAAAAGAGATTAGAGGCTCTTGATTCTAAGATGTTCACCTCATCTAGATTCTAGAATCTAAGATGTTATATTATGCTATAATATACCTGCCACAAAGAGATCTATTCATAAGAACACTAGGAGAGTTAAGATATGTAAGTATTTTCTGCTCTCAAGTTTCAAAAGAGTCAATATGAAGCTTAGATGCAGTCAAAGATTTATATTCAATGAAGCTTTATAATAGTAAAAAATAATAACTTTGTTGAATGAATGAACCTGAATCCAACAATAGGGCAAGGGTTGAATACACTTAAATAACAGAATACTACATACTCCAAATTGTGCTTTCAAGATAATCTTTTTAACTCATATATTAAGTGAAAAAAAAGACAAAAATTTTATATACAATATGATAATTTTGTGGGAAAATATTAAAGCAAAGAGAAAAAAAGACTGGAAAACTATGGCAAAATGTTACCAGTCATTATCTTTGGGTGGTGGGATTATAGCAGTCTTTACACTTTCCTGTGTTTAAGTTATCTACACTAAGCAGGTACTATATTTTAATAAAACACACCTCTTTACACATTCAGTGTTTACTTAGCTGAAAGTTCAAAAGCCATTATTGCTCAGGTTTTTTAAGGCCTCTTTTCTCTGTATTTAGATAGAGCAGATAGTTGTTCATTATCCAAATAATATGTCTGTTCTTATGCAGAAACCATATAAGCATTTAGGGTAAATACTAAGCAAGAATTAATGCCTTGTTTAATACTGCATAGAAAAAACAATTTAAGAAATTCTGAATTAATGTTATAGCTATAATTATATATGATTAATAACAATTTATAATCTTAAGACATATACCTTTACTATAACTCCCTTGTGAAAATCCAGACTCATCCTGGGACCCCTCTAAAAAATATTCAAAATGTGATAGCCAAATACACTGTTAAATACTGTTTTATAATACCTATTATTTACTTATATTAGAAAGAAAAATAACTTGTTTTTTTTTAAATAAAAATAAATGAAATGGCTTAATTATAATATAAGTAGGGCTTTATTACTCAGGTTACTTACTAATATCTCCTAATAGAGGACATAGACTTGTATTTAATTTTTACCCTAACAAAGTTTTCTTCCCTCACATACACTGTTGGTCATCATAATAAATAACTATACCATAAGAATTTGTATGATTAGAAATGTAGCTGAAAACAGAATTAGGTAATCAGTAGTTTTTAAAATACATGTAAACACAAAAAATCATTGTTTGAGATCTGACACATTTCACCACGGCTCTAAATATACTGGAACACAAGCCACATCTCAGAAAAAAAGAAAGCACAATTCTTAAGATTAAACCTTAAACTTACCTACTTATTGCTAATAAATAGGACTTATATTACAAACTGCTTTAGGAATCCACATAGCATTCCTTAAGTGCACTTTCCTTTAATTTACTGTCCTTGAATCAGTGGCCACAGTCTAGATATTTCCTCTCATTTGGCCAATTTTACATATATTAGAGCATGACTGCCATCTTTGTCCACCAAGCCCTCCACAAACATCTGGTTGCTTTCATGGAAGATTTAATCCTTGGGCACATGAAGGTTATCAGACAGTTATCTCTCCTTGCATCTTTCCCATCAAATTCTCTTTAACTCCAACAAACAATACCAGACCTTTTCTTGTTTTCTATCACAATTCACAGACCAATAACTGATTCTACATTACCAATACATCTGACTCCATTTGAAATTCACTTCATAACACTTTATTAGTCTATACTAATAAAAAAAATAAATCTTAAGGGAGTTAGGTAAATGTGTGTGTGTGTGTGTGTGTGTGTGTGTGTGTGTGTGTAGGTACACAATCAGACACAATTAGGTGCTAGAAACAGTAAAAGGATAATAGAAGGCAAGATACGATTAAGCTTTCAATTACATAGTACTACTAAAAATAATGGTATCATTATTTTCAAAGATTTTGTTCATTAACATCCATTACAATAATTACAATAAAAATTCAAATATGGATCAGTGAAGGAAAAAACATAAGGAAATGTTAAGCTTTATCTGGGCCATAACTCACTTGAAGGAAGAAAGCAAATATGATGTGACCAAGACAAGGAAATAATCCCTATAAACTTCTAAATAGCTCTATTTAAAAATATTCATCATGACATTCATTTCAAACAACGCTTTGTAAAAATAGACTATATCATATACAATAAATGAAAACATCTAGAGAATTAAACTGTCTGCTTTGATCTGTCCATTGACTACCCCAAACCTATAAGCTAAGTTCTTATAGCATAACACACAAAAACCTTGAGGCCAGGAACTGGGCTTCATTTCCTGCCACACTCATACCTCATATTTTGCGTCCACATCTCTATTATACTTTCTGCCTGAAACATTCTCTCTACCTTTCCTTAAATGGCTAACTTTTCTTATGCATCCTTCATAGCTCAACAACCACGACCTCTGCCCCCAACCTCCCCCACCCCCGCCCGGAAGCCTTGCCTAAAACCAACAGGATGTTTTAAGTGATTCTTCAGTATGCATCAAAAAGGGATTACCTCTTTACCTCAATATCTAACATGTTAGACTGCAATTATGTTTAGGGTCTAAAAGGTAGCAATCATTTACTTTTGTGTCTAAACTCACAGCCTGGTAGAAGAAATTTAAAATTTTTTTGATGAACAGAATTATAAGAATTATGAAATGCAGCCAAGAGGAATTTTTAGGTGTATCTCATTTCATCAAGGGTTTTTGCAGAACTTGAGACACATCTTGATATTATAGTATTAGAGGTTCGAATGCAGCTAGTCTCTGCTTAATTCAGTATTTGGCTAAATAAAATAGGGTAAATTTTAATTGTTATTAGAGAATTTCAATTCTAAACAGGATATCCAAAAAGTCTGAAAATATGGATAAAATTACTTTATCATATATTGTAATGCAATACCAACAGGCCATTTATTTTGTATTTACCTGTCTTTCCAGACTAGGTGGCCACCTGTTTTATATAAATACGTACTTCAGCTAAGGATATCAATATTTTAAGAACTATTTCAGTCCGGAAATTCAGATACTATCCTGTCGAGGACTGATTAATCTAGATATTCATGAAGTACATTTGAAAGGCAATGGAAAGCATGAGAGATCTTATAGTAGGACATAGGAACCACTGTTTTCAGAGAACTCTTGCTATTATATTTGCTTGGTCCTTAATACAATTAAAATTTGGACAGATTTATCCTAGTTAAGCCATAAGTGTCAACTTGTAAACTTGTTTTGATTAAATAATTTTTAAAAAGACATTAGAAAGCAGAGAGGCACAAGATTGATTATAGGGAAACAACTTTCTACATTGGCATTTACAGCTACCGAGGTTTCCCTAGGAAACAGAGAAATTGGAGATTTATCTATCATCTTTCAAAATAGTGTGGCAGAAGGATCCTTTTTAATGTCACTGATTAGAAGTAAAGGTATTGGTGTAAGCATAGGGATGACGATGATTTCCAGTTTCACAGAAGAGACTGTATTCCTTATATATATCTTACTGTTATATTTTATTTTATTTAAGATTGAATAGAAAGCATAATTGGAGAATTTATCCTTTGAAAGTCACAACAGGAAACCAGCTAACTGACTCTAGTCCAACTAGTCTAGCATATGGTAGCCAAGAGAGGAAGTCCCAGGTAACAACATCAGGCCCAATTCTAGCTCGGACAGTAAGGCCTGTAATCCCCTCTTCTACCTTCAGAAGAAGAATTAAACCCTGTAACTATAAAATAGTATAGGAAGATGTTGCAAAAGAGAAATACACCTGGCCAACAAACATACAGTGCTTGTCATTCATCAGATGAAAAATTTAAGTTTCTTTTGTAAAATAGAGTACTGTTTACTTATACTATCATGAAGTACTGTTTATTTAGTAACTATTCCAATGCAAAATGGATTACGGTCCTTTAAGGATTAAAGATGAAGCTATCAACTCACTGTTAATATTAAAATTTTTAAATGCTTAAAGTATAACTACATCCTCTTTTGGGGAAGAATCTTCAAAGGTTCAGGGGTACAACATATTATGTATAAATATTAAAAGAAACAGATCAGTTTAGATGTTTAAACTGGCATTGAAGTTCCAGGTTAAATGTATTTGGGGGGGGGAGATAAATCGAAAAATAAAAAAAAATTAACAAAATGTTTTGAAAATTATGTTTATCACAACATATCTAAATAAAAATGTGTAAACTTAATTTTTAAGTACATTTGGTTACTTCAATAGTCAGAGAAATCTCCTTTAATTATAGTCTATCGTAGAATATAAACTACCTAAAGATAAAACCATTGAATTTTGTCATAAATATTGTGGCAAACTAAAGCAACTAAAACATTTAAAGTTTTCCCAAGTGGAAAGGAAGTACATAAATGATGGTTAATGTTTCTGACACAATCAATTCCCGCAAAAATGGAAAAGAATTAAAAAAAAAAACCAGAATCAATCAAAATCTTTTAAAAGCACTGTTCTTTTCAGCTGCCAATTTTATAAACAAGATATAGGCTCTACAATATAGCATATGTGCAATTTTGAGGCAATTTTAGGATTAAGTGAAAGTGTTAGCAATGTATTTCCTTGATTCCTGGGTTTGAAATTGGGAATCTACAATGAAGACAGAAATTTTTTATAAGAAATTCTCTCATAATTATCAAACAGCTTCAGAACAAAGTTTTAAAATGTTTTAAATGCTTATTAACAACAGTAAAACACTGTCAGTGCAAGCTTAAAAATAAAATTATTTCATTAGAAAAATGCCATAAAATGCCTGTATCTTCTTCAAACTTGTTATTAATGTGCTGACACAGTGATCAACTAGTCAAATCTCAACTTTCTTTAAAAACTGATTCTATCTTAACCAAACTGTAATTCACCATTCAATGAGCTCAAGAGAAATCGCAACCATTTTGCCCCCAGAGAAGGCCTTCAAATTATTACAAATTTTACTTTTTAAAGTCAAATATATTGCCATGTAAATATATTTCACTTCAATTTTGGATCTATAATTTAGGAAAAATGATTTAAAATGTATATGTACCTCAAAAATAAAGGAGCTATAATTCCAATTACTAAAATATTAGAAAAAAATTTTTAATTGAACATCTGGTTCAGAGGAGGATGAAGAGGGAGAAGAGATATCTTAAACTAAGGCAGTTTCTATGGGCCTGATTTTTCAAAAACGCACAACTCTATGGGTATGTAGCTTAATATTCAGAAAACAAACATTTTAGAAGTTGTTGAAAACGACTTCTGGTCAGTGCACTATAAAACTATAAAATGGTGTATTAATAAGAAAGTAGATTTATCTTTTTCTTTAATGAAATTGCGCCCCTGGGTTCAAAATTCCAGATTATACTTATGCTGTCACTTGTCCAGTCATCTCTGTCCACCAAGTTGTTTCAGTGTCCATATTCTCAAAGACGTGACACATCGAACATCACTGCAGGTTCAGCACATACTATTGGTCCCACAGATATAAACGTATTTATGTTCGCGAGGCATTCAGCAAATATGATTACAAAGACCTAATGTTGAAATCTGATTAGTATGTGGTTGGATTTTTTTAGTTTTTTTTTTTTTTCTTAATTTCAATTTGCAAGGTGCTATCAGAGTGCCCCTCGTCTTATCACAAAACAAACAAACAGAAAGAACTAATACGGGCTACAGGCTGCCATAAACTCTCTCTCTCAACCCTGTCTCCCCCTATGCCTCTAAGGCAATTCAAATGAAGCGCTTTTCCCTACAGCGAAACGAAGCTGGGTAAAAGTCAAAATCGTGGCCCTCGTCGAGGCCCTCGTCGAGGCCAGGTCGTGACCACCTACGTCGTTTACACAGCACCGAAATAAAACCGGGACGCTCAACAGCACTGAAACGACCGCCCTGGGTCTCTTCCCGTCGCTGACCTCAAAAACGGCTCACAAGGAGCCCCTGAAAAGGCCGCCAGCACGACGAGCACGCACTTCCGACGACAGGCAGCTGGAAGCTGCCACCAGCCCAGATGTGAACACGTCCCGCGGCCGCACCGCAGCTGTGAACTGGGGAGGCGCACGAAGGGCCGCAGCGACGCGACGTGGACGGGACCCCAGCGAGCCGGTCGCTGCGGGGGGCCCCGCGGGGCGCGCGGCCCGGGGAGAGCCCGGCCGGCCGGGCGCCGGCGCGCACACGCACCCGCCCGGAGAGGGTGTCGGGAGCACCGGCGGCCGCCCCCCGCGCGGAACCCGAGCGCTCCAGGAACGCAGGACTCCAGCCGGAATGCCGTCGAGCCACCCCCCGGAGGGGCGGCCGCGTCCGAGCCCAGCCCCGCCAGGCCGGGGCTCCGCCGAGACCCCGCGTCCGCGCACGCCGCCTGGATCTGTCCTCGGGCCCCCTCCCACCTTCGGCGTGTCCGTGCCGCAGGTAAGGGGGGCTGGCTCAGGGGGCCCGAGTCGCAAGCCGAGCCTACCCGCCAGTGCCGGCAGCACCCGCGGACGCGCGGGGAGGGAGACACTTACCGCTCGGGCCGCGGCAGGTTCTCTTGGGGTTGGCCCCGCCACGGGGGCTCCCGACCCGCCCCACGCCGGTGGCCACCACGCGACGCGTGCTCCAGCTCTGGCCCGGTGAGGCGCCGGGTGGCTCCACGCGTAGCAAGACCCACTTTTACTCTTCGGGACAACGGCCAGCAGTGGTGACCTCAGCCTCCGGCGAGGTGGTTCCCGGCGACTGCAGCGGAGACCGTGACTGGGGATTACAGTTGAGGTTTGAAAACTGCAGCCGCGGTGCGGGGCAGGGCCGCACGCTCGGTCCCACCTCCTCAGTCGGGAGGGCCAATCCCAGCGCGCGCGTAGGGCGGGGCTGTCACGTGACGTGCGGGCGGGGCCCGGCAGGCGGCGCGTGCTGCGGGGCGGGGCCCGGTGGTGAGAGGGTGCGGCCCGCACCCGGCTGGCCGGAGGCTGGGCGGAGCTGCGGAGCAGGTGGGGCACCGGGGTGATTGCCACCAGGAAGGGGTGAGGGGGCCGCTGCTCTGGCCGGCGTCTGGTTGTAACCCTAACTGGGTACACCGCTCTCCGCCTTCGGAGTAGTCAGCCCACGAGGTGCGAATTATCCGCAGACCAGGGAGAGAGAAGCAGCAAAGTTAGCTCTTGCTGCTTCCCACTCATTCCCGAACTTCTGTCCTTATGAAAGACCTGTTTTTCTGACTCTTCCAGGTCACCTTCCTTGCGACCTAAACCCTCCCCGCAGGTGGAAAGCCCATGTTGCTACAACTTGGCAAGCATCATCATCACTTGGGGATTTATGGAGCCTGGGCCCCTCCTCTAAAGTCTGCTGCAGCAAACTGAGACCTTCCGAGACGTGGCTGAAGGCAGTGTAAGCAAAGTCCGAATAGGATGAATTGCTGAGTTTGCATAGAGGGTACCAAGCGAGAAAACGAAAGCCCACAGCAAACTACTCAGCATGTTTGTTATCCCTTGAAGGAATGAAAAAGTTTTAAGTTTTGTGCAAGGCACAATTGAAGTTTTGTTTTATTCTATATAATCTAAGACTGGTTGCAGAGTATATTTACAATAATTGTAGAAGACTATTGGGAAGGTATATTGAGAGGGGAATTGCTCTCAAAAGACTTTCATACTCGATATTTAAAGAAGTTTCCTTGTTCTATTCCAGTAAGCCAAGCAAATTCCCTTTAAGCCATCCATTTTCTCTTCCTTACTGTATTTTTCCCATGATAAATGCATAAAATGCTACAAAGTCATTCAGTGAAATCTGCTTGTCCTTAACTGACTCTTCCCAGTTTTTTATGTCTATTCTCTAGGCCTTGTCACTTGGAGAATATTGCTTCCGTCTATTTAGTTTCTTGCTTCTAACTATTGGAGTGACTAGAGATGCCCAAAGTTAAGATGGAAACAAGACACACTGAAATGGACTTTTCAGTCATCAATATCTAAGAGTCCACAAACAGATGATGTTGTTCCTATCTTTTCTGTTTATGTATACAGGGATAGCATCCCAGAGGTCTCATCACCAGCACTGGAACCAGTAACCTCTAGGATTACAGCACTGAGTTCTGGTGATTTTTGTTTTGTGTGTATTTAACTCTGAACCTTCCCAATTCCAACACTTGGATCAGTCGTCAGCTCTTAGCAATCTCCTCACAGTTATCCTTCTCTTTCACTTACCCAGTTCCACATCAGTGCACATCTAGATGCAGACCTTTCTCTCCATCACTGCTTTAAACCAATCCCCCTATAGTCACAAGCCCTTGGCTCCAACCAATCAGCTTCGTAGGGGTCTTTTCATGTTTTGCATTTTCCTGCCTCTGCCTTGGCTCTAGCTTTCCACCATCAACCTCACCAGCACCTGTTCATCAATTTCCAACTTTAAGGAAGTTCCCGTCTCCAGAAATCAGAAATCTTCTGTTTTCTACATACTACTCTCTCCACATACTACTCTCGGCTTTATAACCTCTTTGCCATATATTCCTAGGTGCAGGGCTTATGCTTATTCTCTGTGTTTCTCTTATGCCCCTAAATAGATTATTAGTGCTTGTGCCTGAAGTCAGATTTTCCAGCTAGATTTAGCACACTATCCCAAGGATATTCAACTACACTTGCATGGTGTCAAGTAACAAGGAAGTCCTGGTACTAATGAGCAGACTGTATCATCTGTGGCCTTGCAATAAAATTCAGGACTCAACATGTCTCTCTTTCTACCTCATTTACCTCAAACCATAATGATATCAAAGGTATATGTTCATGCTCTCATTCCCTTGACTAGGAAATTTGCATATGACCAATGATCATTCTGTGGTTATTGTCCCTGACCACACAGTTTAAGTTGATCCTTGAATGCCACATACTGGCCAGGGATGGTGGTTGTTATGTGCTGAATGTGTCCCCAGCAAATTCATATGTTGAAGTCTAACACCCAGTACTTCAGAATGTGATTGTATTTGGAGATAGGACCTTTAAGAGATAATTAAGGTAAAATGAGATTATATTGGTGGGATCTTCTTCAAAATGAAGAGATTACAACACAGATAACATAGACTAAGGGACAACCATGTGAAGACAGTGAGAAGGTGGTTATCAGCAAACCAAGGAGAGAAACCTCAGAAGAAACTAAATCTGCTAACACCTTGCTCTTAGACTTACTTCCAGCCTCCAGAGCCATGAGAAAATACATTTTTGTTGTTAAAGGCTTACAGTCTGTGATATTTGTTATGGTAGCCCTAACAAACTAATATAGTGGTTCTCTCTGATCACTCCAAGTGAATCACCATATCTGATCATGCTATGATATTCATCACTTTCCTTCCAGGAAGAGTGCCCTCCGCAATCACACCAGGTCACATGCTGACCAAGTACTGACCAGAGAAGGTGACCATCACTTTACTTTACATTCACTCCCCACAGATACAGACAAGATGGGTGGAATTTTATATAGAGAAAAAGGCCCTAAATTTAAAACTCCTGCCATTGACATATGCTCCTTCAGAAGAAAGTCTTACCAGTCATTTTTTTGTTTCAAGATCCTACAATTCAATCTGTGGAAAGTGCAGAACAAGCACTAGTACCTGTCTCCAAGTGAATAAATTGTGGCTAGATTAAAGGTGGCTAGACACAAGAGGGGACAACAGCCAGTGAAGGGATTTGGCTCACACCTCCACCCAACAGAGGTAGTCATGTTGAATGGAGACAGACTAGTCCAAATAGATCCCTTCTCTGGAGGTAGTGGTAGGTGTACTCAAATGCATAAATCACAGTGCATTTATCCATGGTGCCTATAGCACATTCCAATTTAGGAAGCACTGGGGACCACAGAGATTCTAGGAGATCTTATATCTCCTGGCTCTCTTAAACCCTGTTAGCAAAGGTAATTTGAGCAAGTCTTTTCTGATGAGAGTCATAACTTAGGCTAGTATAGGTGTCTTCTTCAAAGAGTGACAATTCTTTTCTCAAAAGTACCCATGATTTACTGGAATCTAAATTACCAATCAATCAAACCACCTACCATGGTTTAAAGAGTATAAACTTCCAACACCGCCTAAAAGAAATGTCATGCAAGCCCCATAAGTCATTGGAAATGTTCTAATACATAGTCACATTTATAAAGTAAATGCACATTAAATTCATTTTGATTATTTAACCTACTATATCCAAAATATTATCATTTCAATATGGAATAAATATGAAAATTATTAATGAGATACTTTACATTCATTTTTTCATATTGTCTTAAATAAGATGTATTTTACATTTATAGCACATCTCGATTCAGATAGTAAGTTTTCATCAAAAGCAATTGATCTGTATTTAGATTATAAAAAATTTACCATTGGGGGAAAAAATTCATATCCCTACATTGTTTTAGACATATAAGTTTTCAATAACTAAATACAGTATCGATTTCTTAATTTAAATTTTATTTAAATGAAATAAGTGATAATTCATTTGCGCTAGGCACATATCAGTTGCTTCATAACCACATCAGTGGCTACTGTATTGGAAAGCATAGGTCTAAAGAGCTAGAAATGTACCTCCTAACTTCTAAACCTCAAAATTATTTAATGCAGTACTAGACACAATGTAGGTTCTCAGTAAGTCATAGCATCAGAGCAGTTTGGAACTTCAAAAATCCTTAAGGGTCTGTAGCCCAACCCTTTTGTTTTATTTATTTATTTGTTTGCTTGCTTAATTTTTTGTTTTTTAAGAAATAATTTTTTTAATTTATTTTTTATGGTGACATTGGTTAATGAAATCCAATGTTTCAGCTGTATGCTTTAACAATAAGGCATATATACCAACGCCTTTGTTTTAGAAAGGAGAAAATCTAGAATGAGAGAAGTTAAGGAACTTGCAAAAGATCACACAACTAAAACAGGTGATGCACATCTGAACAAGAATTTAGGTCTTCTGATTCACAATCCTAAGGATATTCTACCTCATTATGTCAGACATACTTTCGGCTAAACTTTGAAAAATTTATTTGAATAATCACATGAATTATGATACAGGCAAAGAAAAATGTATCCTAGTTGCATTTGCATAACCTGATAAAAAAAAGTGTCTCCTAGAATATTTAAGGCCTTTTTCCACCATGGTTTGCAGGCTAGGTGATTTATCTGTCACTCGCTCTTACCTTGGTTTGTCAATGCTTCCTCTTGGAGCCATCTCACTGCACATTTGTCTCACCCAACCCCAGAGCATCCGGCCACATTTTTCTGTCTGCAGCTGTCCTCACCCAGCTGTCTCCAACAATTTGGTTAAGGTTGTGCTTCAGAGAACGCTTTATATTTGCAAATCAAAGTATTCAGTAGAAACTGCAGCGAAGTTGTAGAAAAACTAATATCTTTCACCCACAAATACACCAGCTCTGAGGTCCTGCCTAATGAGGAGTGTGTGTGTATGTGTGTGTGTGTGTGTGTGTGTGTGTGTGTGTGTGTGTAAGATGATGTATATGTGTGGTTAAGGGTGGCATTTACAGCTCAACTCTGCCCATTCCTAATTGTGTGACTTTAGGCAATCCTCAGTTTGCTTATCTATAAAGTGAGGATAGTAATAATAGCTACATCTTTGAGACTAAAACATGATAATAATTACAAACGATACTGCCTGACCAGAATAAGCCCTCAGTCTGTACAAGTTGCTATTTTTCAGTGATCTGCAGGCTCCCTGAGGAGGAGGACTTAAGATAATTGGCTCACTATGGCATCTTGTGACTTGTGAAATGCAACATAGTAGGACCTACATAAATTGTTGAATGACTTTATATTTATGGTTTTCCTCAAATCTTATTACTGATGCTAGGAGAGATCTTGGGGAAAAAATACGGTGAAATCTCTGGTAAGAAAAGGGGAGAAGGAGGTGGCTGCTTTCCTTCCTCAGAACCTATCTGGGGACCACCTATGTTCAAAATGAAGCTGTAAAGTGAACAAATGGTGACGTCAAGGGCTATGTCTGATAAAGAAATTAGAGTCACTTCTGTTTAAAGGGAAGTAGATATCATGCAGAGCAAAAAAATAAATATAGAATGTAAAATTGTCATTTATGTGATTTTGGTAGATAAATGTCTACTAGTTCTCTCCAACAAATCTCCTGTTTTACTTTCCTAAGATACTTCCTCTACCAACTGCATATTCCATGAATCATGATCTGGTGTCACATTCTCCAGAGCACACAACAGATAAGAAATAGTAAAGCTTTCAGGATTCCTTGACCAAGTAAGTGTTCTTACAACAGGCAGTGACAGGCATAGATGAGGCAGGGATAACTTTTAACCCCTACCAGCTTCCTTGTTGGGAGTGTCCTTTGCCTCAGCTGGCTTAAGGTGACTGCATGAACACTGAAAAAGCAAATCTACTTTTCTAGCTGAGTCCTTTCATGGCATAAAAGTGTTGGTAATATGGGAAATGGTAATATTAATGATTATCACAGTATCCCTGACTTTGAGAATACTCAAAGCATCCTCGAATTTTTTCAGTAGTTAACCTTGCCTTTAAATTTATAGAGTAACATTTCTTAGTTGTGTATTTACAAAAAAAGAAAAAGCAATATAAGTATAGAGCTATTCAGAAACTCTTTAAAAAGCACTGATTATAAGAGAATGGGTCTGTAATTTACTAGCTGTGAGAATTTGAGCAGGTTATAATATCTCTATGCCTCTGTTTTTCATCTGTAAAATGGAAATAATATATTTATCTCATGGGGTACAAAGTAACAATAGCTCATAAATATTGAGCCTGGCGCTGTTCTAACTCCGAGTAAAGTGCTATATTTTCCTACTTTAAAGAAAACTAAGGAACATGGAAGTAATATACTTTCCCACAGTAACCTAAGTTACTAGTGGAGCCAAGATTCAAGCTCACCCTTTACTATGTGGCCTTTTACTGTGGATATTTAATAACTGTAGGAGTCACAATAAAGCATAGGTTCTTGGGTGTTTAATTCACCTTAGTTCCTGCTCTTTTCATCTTTTCATTTTCTCTCACACCTACTATTCCAAAATTTCTTAATTGTTAAAATAATATATAACAAATGCGAGAGGAGGGGAGTAATGTCACCCATTTGGCAATGGATTAGAGTTAGAGACATTGGTATGAAATTATATTTAGCTTAATATAGATGCAGATGTTTACATAAGAAATATTTATAGATATGTGTGTGTTTATACCTTTATCTGCTGCTGTCAGCTGAAAGCATGTAGAAATAATGACACCTGAGGAGCAATAAGCACACCTACCACTCAGGTCTTTGTTTCTAATAGCATTCTCCAATAAAAGGAACCAAAGCTCCTTGGAGAAATTGATGCTTCTAAGACTGGGCAGGAAACATACAGATGGGCTTAGAACATTGTGTAATGCCAGAAAGAAGGAAGTTCAAACAAACAAACCTACTAAAACACCACACAGTGACAGGAGTATGTCAAGGGGATCCAGGGGCCAACTGAAAGGTCTCCCGGTGGCCAAAGCTGGGACAATTTGAGCAACACAATAAACAAGGTAGTATTGGATTATGACCCAAAGTAGAAAACAAATATCCATGAGTATATACTGATACAAATAAATGATCGAATAAATAAGTGGGAAAAAATAGACAAATCTCCTATACAGAAGAATTATGAAAAATTTATGTAGATACTCCCTCCTCAAGTTGGTGGAGTGTAACTCCCTACTCCTTAAGTATAGGCTGTGCAGAGTGACTTTCTTCCAAAGAGCACATGATGGAAAGGGAGAGAAAAAGAGTAACTTTTTAAAAAATAACCTGACAAACAGTACCTCAAGCCCAGTGAACAAGGATAGCAGCAATAGTCACATCAAGTTGATAATACATACCCTTAACATGATATAATGAAAGTGATGCTTGGCCTCTGTGGTCTTCCTCTTTAAAACCTACAACCCAGCTTAACCATTAGAAAAACATCAGACAAATCCCAGTTGAGGGACATACTTCAAAATACCTGACCTCTACTCCTCAAAATTGTCAAAGCCATCTAAAACAGAGCAAGTCTGAGAAACTTTCACAATCAAGTGGCACTTAATAAAGTGTCATGATGGCTAAATGTCATGTGGTATTTTGGATGGGATCCTGGAACAGAAAAATGACATTAAGGAAATCCAAATAAAGTATAAACTTTAGTTAACAATAATGAATTAATATCACTTCGTTAATTATAACATATATCCTACTAATATAAGATACTAACAAGAAAACTGGTTATGGGGTACTTTCTGTAATATCTTTGCAATAATTCTGTAAATCTAAAACTGTTCTAAAAGGAAAAGGTGATTTAAAATAATGAATGAGTGTATCAGTGCTTAAAATATTCAAATTTAGAGAACTATAGGATCAGAAATTAGAGCTAGAAATAACCCTTGAGACTGAAGGAAAGAACAAAATCTATAAAATAATCAAAATACCGTCTGCCTATTATTTTTGCAGTCCATTCAAAATACCATTATATTAGCAATCTGATGCAGATTCAATCTTTTCAACCTCTGAGAAAAGTTTCCAAGCCTTGGAGGAAGATATGTGTGACAGTAATACAGAGAGGGATCTAAAGAATTGTGTGTTTCAATATAATACCTGTCATCTAACTCCAATCACAAAGTGAATCTTTCATTTAACAATTCCCAGACTCTACTGGGGAGACCTCAACACCTTTTTAAGAAGTGCCCAAGGTTGAAGTTATTTTAATAAAAGAACCTGTGTACTTGAGTCATAGAATCTGGAACAAGTAAGACTAGGGCCAGAAGCAATTCTATGACAGAAGCAGAGTGGCAAGATCGGTCCCTGGAAGCAGGAGTCTAGTGATACCTCCTTTGTCCACTGTTAATGTTGTTGACAGCATTAATTGCACAGAGAACCTTGTGTTTTAGCAGTAGTGGTGTCTTCATTGAGCAGCACATGGATGTGACTTTGGATATTGTTCCTGGTTATCTTATTTTGTCCTAGTTCTCCAGCCTGGATCTCTATTCTATGAACTATACCAGAGGTCCCCAACCTACCAGGCCGAAGACTGGTATAGGCCTGTGGCCTGTTAGGAACCTGGACGCACAGCAGAATGTGAACAGCAGAGAAGCAAGCAAAGCTTCATCTATATTTGCAGCAGCTCCCCAGTGCTAGCATCACAGCTTAGCATCACCTCAGATCATCAGGCATTAGAATCTCATAGGAGCACCGGTCCCTGGTGCCAAAAAGGTTGGGGACTGCTGATTACAATATCTTTTAAATACATTCCTTTCAGCTTCAATCATCCAGAGATGCTTAATTGCTTGCAATGAGTAACTCTGACTGATCCTACCAAAAATCGGTTTCTTTGTTCACTTTATAGTTTTTTGACTACTTTTAATGTTAGCTTTTCTGAAATTTCACAAATAAACCATGGTTAATTAAAGGAAAGAAAAAGCAAATAAACTTACCTTTTGTTTTATCTGCTATAAAAAATAAGCAACTATATAAATAAATTACAATGTTTAGCATATTGAAAGGTAAGAAAAAAATGTTGGCCTTCTACTCCAGCTCTAAACTTCGACCTAAATTTTGGAATTGTGATTCAAATTTCAACCAGCAGAATGTAAGATTTTATGTGTTACTTCCCAGTTATGCAATTTCTATAAAATGGGCAGGAGGCTCTAAGGAGAATGACTGATGACGCCATCCCATGTGCTTAGTTCATTACAAATCATTTCAAGTAACTCCAGCCTTTCTGAGCCAATCAAAACAGAAATGTTCTAACACATTTGAGAGTATCTTGTTTTATAGAGTGCTTAAGAAAGGCATGAAAAGCACACTAGATTTCAAATGTACCAAATTATCCATAAAGGACTTTGGAACTGATTCCTATTAGGTTACTTTTTGTTATTATTTAATGTGATATATGAAATATAATGCTTTTCTGTTTGAGCTCATAGAGTCTGGAATGGTTCTGACTTCTACAATTTTGCAAGCAAATTTTACAATATTTTTATCCTACTCATTTTCTAACTAGAATTCAAAGGTGAAAAAAATGTGGGCTAGTTAGTCCCTTCAGGTCTTCCCATTTCGTGCTAACTGAGATTATTAGAGACTTAATTTTGACGGGGGAAAAAACATCTTCTTCTACAATTAAAACATTATCTCAGATTAAGGATTCTTTGTAGTGTTTTGAAGTTATTTAGTGAAAACATGAGAGAAGAAACCCAGTGCTTTTTTTCTCTAATGCTCTTTCATTGTCCAAGTTTGAGTTTAGGGGTTCTTGGACCTCGATTCTGCTATTTCCAAGTTAACTTCTCTGAGGAAAGTTTTGTTTATAGGAGAAATCAACATGAAAGCATAAATTAATACACCCTGCCTTGAGAACAGGTTGAGAAATTGAAAAACAGGCACACATAATGACCAGTGATAGCTTATTTCTTTACAGGCCTAAATTGGGGGTACATCTTTTTAAATATGAGATTTTGAGCACTTTGCAGATGATTATCTTGGTGACTTGAGAGAAACTGCATAAGCATAAAGTCATTCGTCTTTATTTCTTCCTGTCTCTCACCCAGGGTATTTGTCTCTTTTTGTACTTGCTGAGAACAGGAAATTGCAGAAATGAAGATTTAATCAGTTCCCATTATTTCAGTGAGCCTTTTTCAGTTTAACCTAGGCCAACAGCACATTTATATTTACCCAAATAAATTATACAACTTGTCAGAAAAAGTTAGTTTTGTATAGTTTTTAACTATCTTTTAATTTTCCAGGCCTTGAGTTCTTCTCATTATTAAGTCCATCTCTGAGAAGGTTGCTCTTTCAAAGTAAAAATAGGCAATACCTTTGAGACACTTTTCAGTACTCATTGACCTAAAAATCCCCTTCTTGTAGCTCAGTCCTGAGCAGGTCTAAAAAAGCTTTTAGGCCAGCTGTGCATGCTGAATATGGCACAGGACATATTCATATTAAGAGCACCTGAAGTCTGGGCAGCATTTTAGAGTTAATATAACACTTTCACATGCAATATTTTTTCTGAGCTTCAACAATCCTGAAATTACTGTAAACAAAGCTACAACCATCCCACTTTACAAATGAGAAAAGAGACTCTGAGAGTGACTTTCCCAACTGAGATTAGGGCTCAGTCTAGAACTAGAAACTGTAGACCCTTCTGGGCTACCTACCTCTAAAGGAGGACTATCCAGAGAGCAAAGTTATCAGACCTGCTTTCTCTCCTCTCCATCCCTACCCTTTTTCTGAAAGATTATAAGAAGCCCTATGATAGAGTAACCTTGGACAATGAGGATGAAAGGAGGAGGTAATTTTTCAGGAGGACCAAAATCCAGATGGAAGCCCGATAGAGCCCCATGCTATCTTACTTGCAGCCTTATGATACCCCAAAACTCAGTATTCATGTCTTCCCAGCTGGCTGGGCCATGCTCACTCCCTGCTACCACCCTGAGGCAGTTTTGGGTCGGGAATTAGAAAAATCAGTAATAGTTTACCACCTAAAATCATCAGATTTAGCACAGAACTGAGAATTCCAAACCAACAGCCGAGGTTCCAGAAAAATATTTGAGAGAAAGGAGCATACCTGCTTTTAAAGGTTGACATTTCTGTAGTGAAATTACAGTAAGTGCAAAGGATTAATGTTTGTGAAGTGAAATGACAGGAGTGCTCTAAATAAAGCATGGCAATACATTTTTTGTGTATGAGATGCCATGTATATGATATTTCATTAAATTCTTGAAATGCAACCTTGAGGTTGGTCATTATTATTCCTCTTTTTCAGATAAGAAAACTCAGGCTCATGGAATTGGAATGACCTGCTTGAGGTCATATGGCTAGAAATGGAGACAGAATTTGAATGCAGACAACAAATCCCACTTCCTTTTCATTATACTGCACTTCATCCTAAGTAATAGGTAACCTGTTCTCACTTTTTATTTCTCTTTATGCCCCATTATACAAACTTATTATACACACAAGTTTGCATTACTATGGTGGAAAGCTACTTATCTGGTGGTCTAACTTCTAAGGACAGGAAATCTGCAAAAGACCTCTGAAAAGCAGAACAGATGTTACAACAGGCGTTCATATGTGAGAAGATTCTCTTTGGCCATGATTATGTCTTTTATGTATACCCTATAATTATTTTGGATATAATACTTCAATAATAGGATACTGCAGGAGCTTTCCCTCTGATCTTCCAATAACTGGCTGCTCTTCCACCTTCAGTTCTCATCTTAAATAGTATACCCTCTGAGAGGCTTTCCCTGTCCACCGCTGCTCCCTGTTCTTTATAGTACTTTTTATCGTAATTAATACTTTTAGATTTATTTGTTTACTGCCTGTCTTCCCCATGAGACCATAAACTCCCTAAAGACAGAATTATGGCTGCTTTATTCAGCAGTGCTTCCTCAGCACCTATCATGGTGCCTGGAACAAAGCAGCAGCTCAGTAAATGTTGTTTGGATGGATGGATGGATGGATGGATGGATGGATGGATGGATGGATGGATGCATCATTCTCAGAAGAGTTTCCAAAGAGATCTGAAGAAATAGGTGATTTGATAATCTGATCTGGGGAAGGCTGTATTACTTTTAGACTAGGGTATGTCAGTCGCCTTTTCCCTTACAAATAGGCCTGAGAGTTGGTGGCTTCCTAAAAACAATATACGGGAACTGTGAGGCCAGGCCACCTGGACAGAAGGGGAAAGGGAAGTAAATATACTAAGCACTTACCAAATCCAAAGCAATGTGCTAGAAACATTATCCTATTTAACATAAAAAGCACTGCACCACATGAGAAAGAAATTATCCCTACTTTACAAATGAAAAATCTAGACTCAGATTGGTGAGGTTGTCCAAGGTCATATAACAAATAAGTGGCAGAGCCAGGATATGGAGCTGAATTTGTCACATTTTAAAGACTATGCTTTATTTTTTTTAAATTAAATTCACTTTATTTAAAATTTTTATTGGCCTATAACTTACACATAAATTATAGGTTCATATTTTAAGTGCATTGCTTGATAAAATCTAAATATGTTTACTTTGCAACTACAATCCATATAAAGAAATAGGACATTTTTAGCCTGTCAGAGGTTGCCCTACACTTCCTCTTAGTTATTATTCCCAAGGCTACCACTATTTTGACTTCTATCATGACAGACTCCTGTTGCCTATTTTGAAACTTTATATAGGTGGAATCTTACAATATGCCTCTTGTGTTGGGCTTTGTTTGTCTACAAAATTCAATCCTGGTGTTGCTTTCAGCAGTAATTGAGTCTTTTACATTATTGACTTATATTCCAAAATATTAATATAATCACAATTTATTTATTCTACTCTTATTTACAGTGTTATTAAGTGCTATGAACATTCTTGAACATGTGTTTTGGTGGATATACAAACTCATTTTTGTTGGGTATATACTCAGAAGTGAAATTGCTGGTCATAGTTATGCATTTGTATAGCTTTAGTCAATTCTGTCACTTTTAAAACTCTTTTCTCATTTAGAAAAACAAAAGTGCAGCTTGCTGCCAGCGTTCATTTAATATCACATGTAGGAATGCTACATTTTCTAGGATTTGACATTTTCAGCAATTGAGAACTACTGCATTTTGTAAATGGAAATACCACTGCTAAAAACAGAATGCTATAAATAGACTGATGTTATCTTTTCCCCAAAGACTATTGTTATACTATAGCAATGTGAAAATGATGATAAAGGTGAGATATTTCATGGCAAACTTTGGGGGTAAGGTTAGGACTGTAAATTGTGAGTTACCTTGGGGTAAACGCTGAAGCTTCAAGCACCGCTGGTGAATATTCTTGGAACAAACGAGAAAAGGGATAAAGTTTTTACATCAATTTACACTCTTACCGGCAATGTAGAGAATTCCTATTGCTTCACATCCTTGCCAGCTGTTGCTATCATCAGTCCTTTCAATTTTAGTCACTCTGGAGGAGGAAGGCCATGCTTTTATAAACTGCAGCTTGATGCCTTAGCATGTGGGTCATGAGCCCTCAGAATAGGGAGGACCAAGACTTTGCTTCTGCTTCTTGGATGAAGCTGACTTGATATTATTTCCCAGGTTTCTAGTATCTCAGAAAAATGAGGCTCACGTGTCTGGATACACAGTGGATGAAGAAGTGGAGCCTCCCCAAAGGAAAGAACAGTCTATAACAACTAGTTCATCAATGTGATTGAGGCAAATGGACAAATTGAGAGCAAAATAGTTCACAGCAAAGGGAAGAATTTTTCTCCCTTTGGTCAGAGTCACAGAGACCTGCAGCAGAAGAGTAAGACCTCATCAAGTTAATCCACATTTTGAACACAGAGCAGGACTCTTTTAGGTAAGGAAGTGCCCACTTCATGTAGGTCAATATCAGATGACTGCAATCACAGTCATCATATTCTTAGCACTTCCTATGTGCCAGACACAGTGTTTCACACTTCATAGAATGTGGTTGTTAGGACTGTTGGGTTATAAGTAACAGATTCAAATCTGATTATTAATAAAGATTAATTTATTTAAAGAATGGCTTTTAATTCTGAATTGCTCTTTTTTTCATGTGGGTGTTTAAATTTATTTCATTTTATATAGTAATGATAAGAGTGAATGATAATTACTCATTATTAGTAGAAAATATTCCTTTTAACCACACGCAGAGTTCATGACACTAAGGCATTCACCTGCCCCCACCAACAAATTTTTACTTTTGTGCTATGTTACAGGCTGAATTTTATTGCCACATGACACCCAGGTGGGAAGGCCACTGCTTCATACCATTCTCCAAAACCTGAGCATTTTCATTGTTTTATCCAAGAAAGGCCCTCAGGTTCTCATCAACATCCTATTTATTAATGTAGCAATAATGTTAGGTGAGCTTGTATGACATTATTATTATCAACTCAAATCCATACTTTATTCAGATTTCTTAGTATTTACTTGATGTCCTTTTTCCATTCCAGGATCCTATCCAGGATACCACACAACGTCTATCACTGTGTCTCATTAGGCTTCTTTGGCTGTGGCTGTTTCTATGTTTCTCAGACTTTTCTTGGTTTTGATGATCTTGATAATTTTGAGGAGTACAGGTCAGGTATTTTGTAGAATGCTTATATATTAGAATTTGATGTTTTCCTTGTGGTTGAACTGGAGTTATGAGTTTTGGGAGGATGACCACAGAGGTAAAGTGCCATTTTTATCACATCCTATCACAGGAATATACTACCCATATGATTTATGACAGTTGATATTGACCTTGATCACCTGGCAGAAGTAGTGTTTGTCAGGTTTCTTCATGAAAGTTACTCTTTCCCTCCTCCCCCATCTGTGCCCTACTTGGAAGGATGTCATCTGGGCATCCCACATTTATGGGTTGAAAAGCTACATAAATTATTTGGAATTCCTATGCATGGAAGATTTGTGTCTTCTTCATTTATTAATTATTCAATCATTTATTTATCATATGGACTTATGAATATTTATTTTATATTTTGTGTTATAATTCAGTATTTATTTTGTTATTCGAATTGTTCTAACTTTGGCCACTGAAGCTTTTTCAGCTGGCTCCCGTATCATCTTGTATTTTTCCTAGAATAAGTCATTTTTCCAAGTAGTAGGGCTAATTTTTGAAATATGACTTTCTATCTTAATTTAGGGCCTTAGCTCAGGACAGGTCAAAGTTAGGAAACATTAATTTACTAGCATGTATGTATACAACTATCACTACACCCAAACTGTGTGGCTGATTAGAAGAGATCTGTATATATACTCCAGCCACAAAGCTATTGGCATTCCTGCTTGGTTCCAAGATTCAGACAACCTGTTATCTTCATTCCTCCTTAAACATTATTATGAGTGATATAACAGACAGGTTAATTGCAGATGAGAGAAAACAAACCCAAACATTTTTACTCCAAATTATCAGTGTATTGTGTGAGGAAGAAACTCTGATGATTAGACATTGCTTTCCAAACCAATGATATTGTACACCCCAGGGTACACAGTGTCTGGCCAAGAAACAGGCAAAATCAAAGTGGTATCTTATAGGATCAGAAGATTTCTTTAATATTTGAGGACATGGGGAACCACCTGCTATTAAAGCTAATGGGGGAAAATTCATTATTTTCAAATTAAAACCAAGTTTGATGATATATAAAAGTTTTACTTAAAATAAATGAAGCATACAGTATTGGTAAGGCTGGCTTCAAGCCACATTTTCGTATTTGGAGGGTCCTCTATCAGTATTGGTGACGTGATGCAACAATAAATGTTGACATGGTTTCCTAATCTAAATCAGAGTAATAGAAAATTATCACTAATTAGTGAATGGTTCTTTAGCCAACAGTTAAAATGGTTTGTTTTGTTGTTTTCTTCTGGGAAGCCAATCATTCAAGAATTGAATCAGTCCCCAGGGGAAATGCATAGCTCCTGTGCATTCTCCCTGCCTCTATTCCAAAAAAAAAAAAATGCTGGTCTGGATCGGTCAGTTCAGAAACCATTCTTGGATCTTGTCCTCTTTGGGGATTTTATCACTTGAGATTTCTCTTGCATTTCCAGGGCACGAGGCTGGAAGGTAAGAGGAGCTGCCCAACATCGGTCAGGTCTGGCCATGCAGTTTTTTTTTTTTTTTTTTTTTTTGTCATTTTTCTGGACTCATCAGTCGTACTGTTTCCATTTAGGGATCCCTAATCCCTGAGAATTCATAGAGTGGGCAATCTGGACCAGCTCCAGATTTTTATATTATATATCCAGATTCATATATCGATATATTCTCTTCTTTTTCTTGGCTGTCTTTTCTTGGAATTTCCTTTTCCCTCTAAATAAGATGCAAAGGATCAAATTGGGAGGGTGGGTTTAGGGAGAAACAGACACAGGAAGTCTCTTGACCTTTTCTGGTCTCTTTATAACCGACTACTTACTATAAAAGATATCTTTCATATGATTTAATCCAATTCAAAGGAGATTGGATTGGACATCAGAGGGAAAGATTCATAGTAACAAAAAGCAGAGCTTTGCTTGGCTTAGAGCAAATAATTTAATTTGGGGGTGGAGGAAGGAAGAGGGATATGTTGGCAATATTATGACAAGGTTCAAGACTTTGGATTTGAAGTCCATTTTCCAATGTCAACTGAATACTAACTAGATGTGAGTTATTACAGTACCCAAGTATTTTGTACACCAAGAGGTAGTAATTTATAACATCATACATTTTCAAAGAAATATATATTTTTCCAATTATTTATGCTTTGAAAATTTTCTTGCTTTTTCTCTCTTAGTGAACAATTACTAAAAAATGTTGTGTTAAACCCATTTATATCAATGTAAACATTATATCTTGGATGAGTCTTTGCTTTAACTGCTCCATGTGATATATGAAATTCATTTCTAGTCTAAAATACAGAATAAAATGTTTAATGGCAGGGATCCTCTTAACTCAAATGAGTTTACATGAGCTAGTTTTCAGAAAGAGATTTGTAAAGTACAGGTCATTTTCATGCATACTTTAGTGATTGTCTACCTTCCTAATATATATTAGCCTTTCTCCTGTCCCTATGTCTTCCCATTAACTTCCATGTCTTAGTAATATTTTATTTAGTTAATTTATTTATACTACCAGTCAAATATAAAAATGCTATTTCTTAAATCAAAGTTTACAAACTGGTGGACCCACAAGACAAAATCAACCTATAGAAATATTTGCTTTGAACCACCCACTATTAAAAAGATCTAGATATATCACATAAAATTTTAGATTTCTGCGCTCCTCTTTCAACATTGGACCTGAATTTCATGTGACTAGAATTTTCTGGAGCAAAATATTAGAATGCCCCCTTTAGGTAAACCCCGCCTCTCTGTTGCTTACACCCAGCAAATTTCAGTCATTAAATACCTACTCAGTTTCTGTAGCTTTGTGAATACATGACCCCTGTATTAGACTGTGTAGTAAAATATCATTTTAGATATAAGCAAAATATTCCTAATTATAAATATCATGAAAAGCAAATTTCCTATATCTACAAAGCTACATACTAATGTCATGAGACCTTTATCCCTGTTTTCTTTCCTCTTGAGTTTTTTTCCTCCCCAAATATATCACAGAAAAATCATAATGTGTTTTTTAAGAAGATTTATTTTGAATTAAGTGACTTTATGATGCAACATGATTTTAAACAAAAATAGAGATCAGTATGAAAATAAAACAAATTGTACACATTAAAATATCTTTCCCTTAAAGCATTTCAGAATCATAAAAAAATACAACACATAAGGGAGAGGTTCAGGTGAAGATAAGAATACAGACTTCACAGACAATGAACAACCAGTCTATATTTCAGAGTTCCAGGCTCTAATTAATACCACTCATGAATCATTTCTAGGATGTCAACAATCTACATTATTTGCTTTGTAATAAGAGGATGAAATTTCAATATAACGTGAAATGAGAGCTGTATAATGTTAATGCCAATAGCAAATTCTTCCCATTATTCTTCTCTAGTAAAAGTCACATTGAATATGAAGCTTAAATCAACTGAACAAAAATGGAAACATAGCTATTAGCTGAGATACATGGATAGTAGATACAATGGGTGAGTTGGTGGAAAGGAATGAAAAAGCTTAAAAAAATACACCACCTGTGGTCTACTAAAATCTTAGAAATAATATTTTTTTACAGAAATTTAATATTAAAAAGTAAGCATTAATACTTTCAGTAAGAGGCAAGAGAGATGCATACATTTTTATTTATCTGTTTTGGAATGCCTGCATCCCTATTATAAAAATGTGTAATCTTTGCACTTTCCAACATAGTAACAGCCTCAGATTTTATTTATGATATCATATAAAGAAAAATAGGTTGTAATAACATCTTTTGGAGCATCAGGGTCCAAAAAGAACATTCAATTCTGTGTGTTTCCCGATTAATCATTCTAAGGTATTTTTGAACATTATCCATCCTCTACCAGCATCAGTAATAGCTTATTCAGTTTGATTCATTCAACATACCCATCAACACTCCTCAGTGTTGTAATATCTTAAAAGACAATCAAATTGAAATATATCACCTGCCCAAGGCCACTAGATATAAAAATCACATATATAAATTTAGTTTTCCTGTGTTCCCCAGAAACCATACATCTAGGGCTTTCCAATTCTGCTCAATTGTTAGATTATGAAAGCCAAGTAACTACTTTACATATTAAGTCTAAGCAAATGTATTTTCAATCTTGTTTAACTTTCTGAAAAATTGGAAACACTGATTGGGTCACCATTTGCAATTCAGTAACCTAATTCTTCGGTTTTGCACTTAAGATTAACAGAGAAAATTTCAGTTACCATTAGAAACCATGAAAATGTTTCAAAAGCTGTTCTAACATCAAAGAACATCTGCTAAAAAACAAATTAAGCATAAGTGCCAAGCAACACCCTTTCTTTTATTTCATATACAAAGTTCAATAATTGTAAAAATAATTCTTGTTAAAAAATATCCACGACGTAATTTATTATTAAATTGTCGAATCTCCTGATTAAATTATAGTTAGCTTTAATACTTTTAGGCTAAATTCTGTTTTGCAAAACAGAAATTATCAACCTACTGAAGTTATAAAATGAAGTTATTTCTCACCAGGTAGATTATGAAATAGTAGTCTCATTAGGTAGCACGGCATTCCTTTTTTCAAAGTCAAAAACCAAACTGAAGTATATGTTCCTACCCCGACCAGCAAGCCCTAACATGATCCATCCACCCTTAACTTTCTCTCTGTTACCGTCCTGTTTTAGCCAACCTTGCATTCCTTCTAGCCTGGATTGCTATGATATGGGTAGAATACACATGCTTATTATATCCTTTGTCCCTATATCCTGGGAACGTAGTTACCACTCTTCAATTTTGACAGCTGGTCAATAATTAGCATTGCATCCTTACTAGGGATGGCACAGCTGCCCAACTCTTTTGCTTTGTGTTTTTATCACCCAGTTGGCAGTAGTTGGCAGTAGCCACAATTTAGAAAGCATTCACGTCTCTGGCATTCCTTTACTTCCATGTTAAACAAACAAAGCTATCTGGAAAACACAATCAAACTAGGAAGGTAATAGATTTTGCAAAATGAGAATTTAATTAAAAGTGACATTCTCATTAATTCAAACTCAAATTTTAAGGAAGTACGGTATCTAAGATTTTCATTTGTCTTCTAAATCAGAAAGCAGATAAGAGAGAACAGAGGGCCTAAAGCTTAGACTCAGTTTGAAGATTAGGCTATCATCTTCATTTGCATGTTTTTACTGTGGAAACTGACAGATATCTCTCGATGATATATCATCATTTCACTAGCCTTGGAATTTTCCTGAATAGTGTTAAATTATAAAGACTTTTTGACTCCTCATTTTAAGATGTTTGCCTTAATTAGAAGAGGTCAAGTCATAAACACAATTTGTGTAGAAAGAAAAAAATTGGACGAATGTGAGGAGGACAGATAGGAAAAGAGAACCCACAGTAGTTTCTTCATCTACATCACTGCAACTCATCTGTCAGGGCTTTCTAGACCCATTCTTACTAAAAACTGAAAAGTAAAATCAGGCTTCTGATTGAAGTGTTTAGGGCTTTTTTAATTATCTTGCTTCCAAGTAATATTTGAGAAAACAAAACTACTATACTATATAAATCCAAAAAAAATCAGATTTTGTTTTTAATTTCTCATAACAAGTAGCAAAATGCAACTATTAAGTCTATGAGGAATTTTTCCATGAAAATGCTGATTTCTTCATTGGCTTCAGAAAGGGTCACATTTTAACACTGTTTGAAAAAAATGAAGGTTTGGATAGGTGAAGTATCTTACAAATTCTTCGAAAGTGGAATATGCTGTGGAAACATTAGTCTCCATATCTCTTGAGATGAAAACTAGAATTGTAACTATACAGTAATAAAACCAACCTCACTAGCAGTTCCATTTAAATCAGCCTCTACCCAGATGGGACTTGACACCTTCTACCCAACAAAGTATGGAGGATCAAGAGACAATGCACCTGCAAGTATTTTGAAGCTCTGAAGTGCTATAAAAACATGTTCTACCATTACAGTTAATCAGTTTTACCACTTCTGATTGTTATACAGGTGAAACAGATTCTCCTTCATTTATTACAGAATTTCTAGCAAGTTATAAACACAACATATGCTATAAAATTGTGACTGTGCTTCTTTGGCCAAGACCCATTCATTTTGAGTACAAGAAAAATGTTTTGACCCCAGAGTGGGTTGAGTCCAAAGACTGAGATTTTTCACACTGAAAACTAAAGCTATATTGTTGTGTAGATGAAAGGCAACAGAAAAACTACTTAATTTTGGCATTTCTTTGAAAATCTGAAGATCCTTGAGTTGTTCCTTCATGGTTCAGCTCCCTACCAGCACACATTAAACCCTTAGCTTCACCAATTGACCAGTATCAATACACTATTACATGCCATTAGTTACTAACAGAGAGAGCATTTATGTGATTTAAAAAAAAAATTTTAGCCACAATATCTCCCATATTTGAAACTTTAAATGAATCTCTCTAATGGGACAGCCATTCTTTCCTCATTCCTTGATTGTAGAACATATCAAATTTTATTTAAAATACTTTTTTGAACCTTGGTGTCTACTCCACTAGACCATGAACTTCTCAAGGGCAGATTTTGAATCTTGTAGCTCCGTGATCAAACGCAGTGGCTGGCACAGAGAGTACTCCAATAGTGTGCTTCTGTCATCTCAGAGGCGTTCTGCATACACGTGCGATGTACCTTGACTGTCTTTTATAAGACAGTATAAGTATCATTTAATAATTTCTTAAGGAAAACAAGACCATACAGCCAAGTTATGGAAATTCACAGTCCAGAAGAAAATATTTATGGATATTTCTTTTTGTAGAGTATACTAAAGTCTAAATTATTCTGTGGATAAGTAGTATTTAATATTTTATATAGTTATTAGACTTTTTGTTTTACTAATGAAGAATAAAAGATCAGTTATCATGGTGTTCCGATATGCTAATAAAATCTTTGATAATTCCCAGTTCTGAGAACAGTAGCAACTAAGTGATTATACTGTTATTTGGGAAGAAGTTGGATGCCTTAAAAAACAAGTATATTTGATAGAAATAATTAAAGAGATACTTTTTAATGCAAATGTCTTTTACCTAAAAATGTGGAATATGGTAAAATGTCACAAACCAAAATGACAGCTAACATGGTCTTTGAATATATTTTCGAAAGAAATGCAACCTTCATATCAGCTACTTAGAGAATGCCAGCTCTGAAACATCTGAAACACCATAAAAAATGTGAATTTTTTAAAAAGCATATTATTTTTCCTTATAATGAAAAATATGAATAAAAATAGTTTGCAAATTTAGATATATACTTATATTCATGACCAGTAAGTAGAAACTAACATTTCCAGTTAATTTTTTTCTCTTCCCTGTTTTTTCTGATCCAATTATTATAGACAGGCAAATATTCCATTTGTATTTTCAGATTTCTGTGACTTTTTCCCCCCAGAACATTTCACCACACCGCAGTACCTGCCTTTAGTGCATGAATGCAACGTGAGTGGTATTCTTCTTGAGAGTCCCAATAGTTAACATAGCTTAACCAACAGGGGAGCAATCAGTTCTTACAAACCAACCCATGAAAATCACGCATATAACCTCTGTAAAGTGTAAGATAGCCAATAGCCCATAACTGGAATTCCATGGCTACTTATATCTCAAAGAAGTGTTCAGGAAATGCCTGTAAACCATAGGCTGGCAAACCAAATGTTAATCCAATGCTTTTATTATTCACAATTTAACTTCACCATATTGAACGTATGATTAGTTATGGTCATAATTCAGGAAATAAAACAATGATGTGGAAAACCCCAAAAGCAATAAAAATGAAGGACACCCTCTGATAAAAACACGCAGAAATAACATTAGTGATGTCATGCAATTTCTGAGATACCATAGAAAAATTGTTTCTTAATATTGATAAGAAAATTATGCATTGGTGAAAATGCAGGTTTAGAAATATAGTACTGAGAGTTTCAATTTGTGATGTCTTCACTGATGAGGGAAAATGGAATTCTTACTACTTAAGAGAGCTGATCTCTTGGGTGTTGCTGATGGCTCCCTAACTGAGCTTAGTGTTTAATGATGCTGTACAAATAAAAAGCAGTGGGGGAAATACGAAATCTTTATTAAATGCCATCCTGTAAAGTATCTGATGGATGGAAGAGAGTCTAATGCATTTTAAATAAATGCATATTATACTATCACATATAGTGAGTCTTAAAAAATTATTACTTAGATGCACAGTCCTTGTAGTGGTAGACATGGCACTGTGAAGGAAGTTGGATTTAGAAGCTATTCTCTATCATATTTGTCAAGTGATGGAGTTGCTGTTAGTCATATTGTAATGTCCCTTCGACTTTGGTACATTCAGTGCAAAATATTTCAGGGAATTTTTTTGTACCTTTATAAAAATAAAAGGCCCTTTTGTTCCCTTGAGTGTACTTAAAAGGATACATACTAGCATGATGCCCAAGTAAGCATGGAACATGAAAATGGAACAGGTGACATGTACAGTAAGATAGGTAGGTTCTTATATACATCTTAACGAACATAAATATAATGAACCTATAAAAAATAAACAGAACTCACTGTGTAATTTTTCCTGATATTCTGGATTAATTGCTAGTTATTTAAAATTGTTTTCATGCATTATAAAGCATAAAATCTGTCATTAGTAATTCATTGTGTAACAGTTTCTCTTTAGCCATAATTACATACATACCACTTTGCATATACATTGTCATCGTCCACCTTTTGCAAATCTTTAAAGTTACCTCATATTGACTTGGTTTCATTTTTCACTTGTGTCCCATGAAAGCTGAAACTTATGGTGCACACCATGCAGGCACCTATAAGCTAGAAAAATGAACATTCTGTTATAGCTTAGGGCTTAAATAAATGTACTTTGGGGAAATATATTTGTTTTTATTATATTATTCAACTTGCATTAATTTGGAGATTGGGTCAAGTGCTGCCAGTTTGGCTTGAACCACATTCAAAGGTAAGTTTCAAGATTCTCCTGAGTCCCTGAAAGTTACCATGCAGCTGATCTTGTACAGGCTCATCTTTGTCTTGGAATATAACAAATGGAAAAAAGTTTGGCAGTCAAGAACTGTTGATTGAAAGACTGTTGGGTTGTTCCCTGGGCATCAAGCTCACCCAAATCCTTTGAAGAGGACTCATCACCACTATCCAGTCCCCAAATATGGCAGAGCATGTGCTCCTGGAAGATAATAGCACTCAGTTTTACTCTAATGGAAGCATACTCTTGAAATTTCCCATGTTCAGCCATTCTAGAGGGCAACTTCTGAAATTGCCTGTCCATATGGAGTCAGGCATTGTGCTTCCAGGTCATTCAAGTCCAAAGGTACTGGTCTCTTCAACTGCTGTCAAGAGTTTTTCATAAAGCATGGAGAAGGATGGGTATGGGGGGAGATCCAGACGGTTAAAACAAGTGTGAGCTCTGCAAACAGAAAAAGCATATACAGTTTAGAATGCTTAAAGTGAAATAAGGTTGTGTATGTGCATGCTTCTCTTTTATATTCAATTTGGTTTTTGCCAATTTTCACACTCCTTTTCACACTCCTTTGAAAATATTTTGACTTAAAAATTTAGAATTGAATTTCATTCTCTTGGGGAAATGGGATATTTAAAAATTTATTTTCTTTACATTTTTAAAACCTTTTAAAATCCATATTAGGCACATAATACTATTTGTTCAGTTGTCTAAGAATTACAAAGACAAGGGTTTTTTTCTCTTTTGATGTTATTTTTTTTTAAAGAAATGAATATAAGCCATTGTGAAGCAATTCATTTTCAGAGTTGGCATTTGCCTGGATGTCTCTCAGAGAATCTACAGTTTTGCATTTTTTCATTTTGTTGGATGGAGAAGAGCACTAAGTATCTCTGAAGACCTCTGCCTCATGGCATAGTGTCTTGGGAAATTTCCTGGCTGTACTTTCCTGTTGAAGTCAGTACACCATTGTTAATTTCTTTGAATCCTGTGCTATAATGCGTTTTCTCGTAAATCACAATGCAAAATAATGGCCATTTAAATCATTACATTAAGTATTCTTTTTTTTTTTTTTCAGAAATACCTCCCCTTATGCCAAGATGGGGGAAAAATATGCTTTCCTGTTATTTGCACCTGAATCACAATAAAAAATAGTCTTCAAATAGTGCATCTTATCGGGAAGCAAATCTGCACTTTGACATGGAATAGGAAGCATTTTATTCTGAATGCACAACAGCTTGTTTGTGGGAGCTAAACAACTTTTGACTAAAAAATTGCTCCTGAATTAATACAGAATTTTAGAAGCTATGATTATTAATGAGCTATTTTTATAAAGTCATGTTTCAGTTTTTGTTCTTATAAATCACTTTAATACTTATGAAATAAATATAATTATATTCCTAGATGTATTCCTAGAAGCAGTGGGATGATCAAAAGTTTAAAGTTGAACAGACTTGGGTTTGAATTCTAGTCCTCACAACCAGCTATATGATTTGGAGTGTTATTAAAACTTACTGAGACTCAATTTTCTCACCAATAAAAAGAGACCAAAATCATTCATCTCAGGATACAAGGATTAAATGAAATGACAGAAACATGCTTAATACATCACCCACCTCATAGTGTTTGACCAACTAATACGAGAGGTATTGTTAGCTACATTTCATTACCAATGAAAAGATTTACTCTAACTGCCTTCATTAAATTGCCGAAAGATAATCTTGATTCATGGAAATTATCAGATAACAAAGAGATAATAAAGCAGATGTATGGCCACATGGCTTATTAGAAACAGGAATGTGAAGGGACTCTGTAATATAGAAGAATATCAGTAGTACTGGCTCAGGATTTATGACTTGTTATTACAAACTCTAGGACATAATGAGGGGAAATCATCTAATTAACCATTGCAGTCAATCCCCTTTTTTTGATATAATAACCTATTTAAGAATTGCATTTAATATAATTCTTATTATACCTTTTTTGCACTGGAACCTCAACTTGGGCCTCAGGGAAATGTTTTACTTTAAAAAAATTGAGCTAGCATACTAAAAGACAGTCCTAGGAATGGTTTAAAGTCTATCTTGTATTAATTACAGACTTTGTTTCTGTTCTAGGGAGAGGGGAGAAAGAAGCAGAGACATAAAATGTTTTGAATATAACTTTGTATATTAGACATATAACATTAATTATGGCATTAAGCTAAAAGAGGATACTTCTTTTAAACAAAATTTTTAATTTTTTTTCTTTGGTTTCTAACAAGGCTGAGCATCTTTCCCTAAGTCATCCTGCTTGTAGTATTTCCTGTTTTGTGATCCACATGTTTATCTTCTTTTAATTTTTTTTATTGCAATAAAATATACATCACATAAAACTTGTCACATTAACCATTTGTAAGTGCACAGTTCTGTAACATTAACTATATTCGCATTGTTCTGCAACCATCACCACCACCCATCTCTAGAACTTTTCATTTGTCTAAACTAAATTTTTACCCATTGAACACACTCCTCTCCTCTTCTGCCCCTGCAATCATCATTTCATTTTCTGTCTCTATGATTTTGACTACTCTAGTTACCTCATGTAAGTAGAATCAGACAATATTTGTCCTTTTGACTTGCTTAATTCACTTAGCATAATGTTTTCCAGGACTATGTTGTATCATGGTTCAAAATTTCCTTTCTTTTTAAGGCCAAATAATATTCCATTGTATGCATATATCACATGTTGTTGTTCATTCATTGACAGATATTTGGGTTATTTCCAACTTTTGGCTATAGTAAAAAAAATGCTATTCTTGAACACTAGTGAACAAGTACCTAAGTCCCTGCTTTCAATTCTTTTGTGTATAAACCCAAAAGTGGAATTGCCAGAGCATATGGTAATTGTATTTTTAATTTTATAAGGAGCTGCCATACTGTTTTCCATAGTGGCTGTACCATGTTACATTCTCACCAGCAGTGCACAAGGGTTCCAATTTTTCTACATCCTCACCAACACTTGCTTTTTTGTGTTTTTGATAATAGCTATCTTAATGAGTGTGAAGTCCATTTATCATTTAAATCTTTAGGATATCTTATTGATTTGTATAAATACTACAAAATAAAGAGATTAACTTTTTTATTTCCTCCTGCTAATCTCTTTCAGCCTATTCATTTTTTTATTTAGTTAGCATTTCATTTATAGAGTAATATTTATTTGCTATCCATTTTTGATATATTGTCTTTCTTCAGTGTGTTGCTAAGAAACATGCTGAATAGGCGATATCTCTTGTTTATACCTAATGAAAGGTTTTTGTTGTCTATTTTTTCCTTTTGACAGTGCTGGTTTATCAAAAGGTGTGATAGGTCAACTTTTGGGAGAACTCTTCTTCAAAGAGTAACTCACTTATATAGTTGTAATCTTGAGTAGTTATGTGGGAATTCATTTTTGAATCAAATCATATTGGATGAACTAAGAAATAAAAGGAATTCAAATGACCCTTTCTCTAGGTAAGCAATAATCTCTAATTAATGTTTTATTTTCTTAGGACAGGACACGAGGATAGATGAATGTGTTTATCACACACTAGTTAAGCCTGTTCCTTCTCTCTTGAAAACCAAACACTTTCCCTTAACTTAAGCTTAATTTTAGCTAACCAAGAATTAACAAGATGGTCACATGTACGGGAATGGGAATTCATAAATAGTAATGTTTAAAGTCCCCAATTAACTTCTTGCACATACTTAGGTCAAATGTCCAATATTAACTCATGGTGATCTTGTAGTAGGCAGGATTCTAAGATGATCTGCCGTGACCCATGCCTTTGTATAATCCACATCTTTTGAGTGTAAGTGGGACCTGTAACTCACTTGTAACCAATGGATTATGGCAAAGGTGAAGATACGTTGTAGATGTTATTAAAGTCCATAATCAGTTAATTTTAGGTTAATCAAAAGGGTGATTATCCTGAGTGGGCCTGCCCTAAGTAGATGAGACCATTAAAAGAACATATAGAGGTCAGAGACCCTCACTGCTGCTGAATCTGAAGAAGTGGCTATGAATCCCACAGCTGTAAGGAACGGATTCTGCCAATAACCTAAGGGAGTTTGGAAGTGGGTTCTTCTCTAGTTGAGCCTCCAGATGAGAATGCAGTCCAGCTGATGCTTTGGTTTCAAGCTTTTGAAATGCTTAGCAGAAGACCCAGCTAAGTCATGCCTGGACTCCAGATCCACAGAAACAGTGATATAAAAATTATGTATTGTCTTAAACTGCTAAGTTTGTGGTAATTTATTATGCAGTAGTAGAAAACTACTACGGGTCTCAAGGTAGTAAAACAGTCTAAGAAAAAGTGGCAAGTGTGATATAACAGAATCACCCCTATCAAGGACAAAGCTGGGTGTAATCAGTCATCCTATCATGTGCTCAGTTTCTGAGCACAGAAACAAGAATTCTGCATGTCCCTTCACAGTTGCTATAGTATCTTTGTGGACACTATTGTATCTTATCCAGTAAATACATAAACCTGGTTATCTCTTCTCTAAAGATTCATTTCTCAACATAAAGGACTGGACAATCTTTTTTGATACTCCTCAGTCATGACATAATCACCATTCCTGATCCAGAGTCTAAGGCTATAACTGCTTCCTAGTTTACATATGGTTGCATAACATACTTTACCATACTATAACTTTACTTCTGAATAAACTGAACAGGTCCCCTAAAAAATGTCTCCATGAGGATGGAGAGAGGATACAATGTGGAGGGGGAAACTGTGCAGAAAGATTAAATGATTTTCCAAAGGTCAAAGCTGAATCAGTGGCCGAACTAAGAATAAAACCTCAATCTTGGGTTCCTAGGGGAAGTCCAGTATTAAACCGAAAGCAGGGAGGCTATTGCTCTTCTGCTCTGTTCTTTCATTTCTAGAGGCCTGAATGTTAATGTCATCTCACCCCTGACTGTGAACTGCTAGTCTTCAACATCCTACCAAATTATATACATTTGAAGGACAGGGATTAGCAAAATAAAGCCTCACATGTTTTTTAAATGAATGACTCAATTACAATATGCCATAGCTCTAGGGAAAACGGTCCAAATTGGGTCAATCTAGATAACCCTGGGAGATACCAGGGGACTTTTAGGTGCTTTGTTCTACCTTGGGCTCACCAGAAAGAAGAGATAGAGAGATACACTGGAGTGTACCGGCACCACCCAAGAGGCCTGTTTACAGTGAGATTTTTGGCTGTACCCCCTGAGTTCCTAATTCAGAAAGTTTGGGGTGGGCCTAAGGATCTGCATTTTAACAGTCACTCCAAGTGAGTCTGATGGAGGTGGTCTCCACTATTGGAAACATATCAAGTGAATTAGAAATAAGATACCTACATTGCCTATCTACACCAGCATTTTGTGTGCTTGCAAAAATTTCAAAACTCCTTATAAACAAGACAGCATTGCTAATGAGGAAATTGAGGAATAGTGTGGTTAAATAAATTGCCCAATATTTACCATCAACTTGCTGTATGAGCCAAGAACAGGGAAGAAAAAAAAAAGCAAAACAAAACACAATCCTCTGAGGTTTTTCACACCCCTTCTCCCGCCCCATTCCATGTCCTAAGAAAACTCCAGCAGAAAATAACAGGAGGGCCCTTGGACCGTGTTGATATTGGCAGCAAAAGCACATCCAGTTATTCAGTCTCCATAAAAGAACATTTTTCAAATCTTTCAAAGCCAGCCACACTAAAGGCTATAATGAGTTTACCTCATTTTGATCTATGCAGCCAGAACCACTCAAGGAGGGCAGGTCTGAGCTTGTCTTTGGGAAATCAAGCTGGCATCAATATAAAGACGAATTAAAAGCCCTCCAGACATCTGGTCTGACTTAATAGATCTCTTGGTGCTTTCTGGATTCTTCAAATGTTAACCAGGTCACATGCTAACCCTATCTTTTTTCCTATAGATAGACAAATCAGTTATCCAAATCCAGTGAACCAAAATATCACTATTACATCTAAGTTTTCATAGATTAATTAACTGATTAATGTATTTCTGTGTGTACTTTTAAAAATTAATTTATTCCCCATTTTTCTAAAAGTGATTTTTGGTAGTGTATAAGGACTCAAAATAACAAAGAAGAAATTACAATCAGGACTTTAAGTTGAGAGACAAAGAGAAAAACCTGGAGAAAACCATGGGCCTCATTTTATCCAGCAGATGTACTCCTAGAAGTAAAATGTATATGAATCTAATAAACCCTTTTTATTTACATTATAATTTAGAAAGTGCTTTGTCAATACTTTTTCTTTTTTTTAATCAGCAGCAGTACCTAATCCTTCAGGTTTCTATTTTCTTACTCCTCACCTCTTCATCAATTAATTAAAGGAATTCTGGAAAATCTTAAGGGATTGTGGAATATATCACTTTATAATGTCAAGATTACTTTGGAAACATATTTCTGACCCAACATAACTGTCAAGTCCAAAGTTTGCCTATCTTTTGTTTACAACAGGCTTCCCCCTAAGGCAATCAGGTGTGTGTGCAGTTCTAGCTGTCAGGGCATGCTGGCAGAAGGAGCAGAGTCCACCTAGAGCTGGGCTGTGAAGTAGGCCAAGAGGGGCTCTCCAGGGCCTCCTAATTCAGGGCCCAATGAGTGTTCAGACAGCACCCAAGCTCTTTCACCTGTAAAAACTTTTATTATTTTTCCTCTTGAAGATTCCATATTTCAAATGCTCGTTGATCCCATACAAAATGCTCAAATTAATAAAAATTATTTTTTCAATTTGCATTACATTTCCTGTATTCCTTCATTATTGAACAAGTACTGAGCTCATACTGCATGTCAGGCATTCATTCAGCTGTCCCTTGGTAGATAGATGAGAATAAATAGTCTGGTTTCTGCCTACAAGGAGTTTATACTCAGGCAGCAAAATATACAGACAAATGGGACCCCCTAATGTTGTGCAATCTGTGCTCAATACTAGGATATTTGTCAGTTGTGAGCACTGAAATTCAGCCTACCTTTGGCTCAGCTCACCAAACTGGGAACTCTACCTACCTCAGGGCTATATTTCTCCAGAAGACTACTAGAAAACTTTGTCTAATTAATCCAAAAGATTCATAAAGGCTGTCTGTGGCTGTGCACACAATTATAATAAGTTATAATCTAATCTGCATAGTCGGGTAAGGTTTTATAGAGAACATTATTTATGCTAAGTCTTGAAGGATCTGTAGGTGTGTAGGGTTTTTCAGGATCAACAACAAGGAAAAGAATGTTCCCAGTAGATTGCCATAAAGTGTGAGGAAGCATTACATCACCAGGAAACCTGAGAAGTACAAGAGCTTGAGTTACAAGAGTCAAGGCTGGACCTGAAGCCATATGGAGAGGCCCGGCCACATCAGGAAGTGAGGTGTGTTCATGCAAAGACCTTTTCCATTTATTCCAAGGATAAAAGAAAGCTAGTGACTGGGTGTGGATAGCGATATGTGCCATTACTCAAGATAGAAAGTATAGAAAATGGGTAAGAGGTAGATGATGAATTCAGAGCTTATAATCAGCATGAAAAATCCAAAGTTACCAATCACACAGTAATAAAATTTAATTAAAGTAATCCAGTGATTGTTTTGTTAACCTAGGTAGATTTATTAACATAAATATGTAACTTGTTATGATTTTTAAAATATTCATAATTTCTCTCCTATCCTCATTTCTTAGACCATAAGATTTAGAGCAGAAAGTCCTGCTAAGACTAGTTCACAAATATTTGTGTAAGCCTACAATGGCACAGGATAACCCCTGACACTAACCAGGTGTCCTATGTGAATCAATGGAAAGGAATTCCATGGCACTTATTACCCCCATTACTCATTCATCGTATGCCATTTGGTGGCAATGATGTTGGTTAGCTATTCATCTATTACTTCCCTCTCTGTGTTTTAATGTCTAGAGATCAACCAACATCTTCCACAAGGTTTTAGCACATAGTAAATGCGTACTGAGTACTTAAAGGCCTGTTACAGGAATTTGATTTACTAATGTCTTATTCTAAAGTCTCTGTAGGTCACCTTGGTTAAAATGCATCTAGGTCTATATATAGAGTATGGAATGTTCCTACAGTGGGAATTTCTGCATCCAGGGGTAACTAGCAGAAAAAAACTTCAAACTTTTCCTTATAAAAAGGTAACTTCTTCACCTGTAGATGGCCCTGTGAAAAGATGAAGAGTACATCCTTTTTAAATGTAAGAATTTAAACCCAATAGAAGGAAACCTATTAAGGAGCAGTTCTGAGAAGAACACTCTTGGAAGTGATGACTAATAATATCTTATTAAGAATCCTTAAATGTGCTATACCTTTTGGATTAGTCTTTATTTTGAGAAGTGGGTTAAATGATCATAAAAACATACTGTGTCTAAAAAGAGACTCTTTAGTCATTAAAAAATAGAGCCACTGAAATAATTTACAGTCATTTAATGGAATGAAATATATTTTAACTGCTATAGGCGGCAGAGAGTAGAATAGTCCAAGTCAATATGACTAATGGTCCTTGAGACCTGTTTCACAGGTCATATTTTAAAGTGTGTATTTGTGAATTACAAACCTTACAGCATTTAAGAAATGATTATCCCCTTTTCTTGGTCACAAGGGGAAAAACTAGTTTAGGTTTATCTCTTTGTATCACCCTAGACCACTACACCAGCACCTCTCACCTGGACCACTTGAAGCAGCCTGCTGGCTAAACTCCTGCTTACCTTTCTACACCCTGTAGTGCGCCCAGCAACCGGAGTGATCATCTGAAATCTCAAGATCACTCCCTCCTCTGCTTACACATTCTGTGGCTTAGAATGAAATTCAGATTCCTTGACAAAGACTACCAGGTAGGTGGCCTGGTCTGGTCTACCAATCCAACCTCAACACATATACTCTCCCCCGACCTGCTACAGACACCAGCCTCCTTGCTGTTTCTCAAACAAGCCAAACTCTATTCTGTCTTCACTCTGGACCTTGAAGCTGCTTGAACTCTTTTCTGCAGATTTGTCACCTGGCTGGCTCTTTCTCATCTCCAAGGACTCAGCGTAGGCATGATTTACTCAGAAAGGTCTTCTTCCTTCAGTGCACCTATCATTCTATACTGGAAGAGTAAAAACTGCATTACTGGTGAGATTATACAGCCATATTTAATGACATGGAAAGATGTTCATGACTAGTGATATCTGGTAAACAAAAAGAGGTGACAAACAGTGTATACAGTATGGTTATGTTTCAGTGTGTGCAGTATGATTATATTTTTGTTTTTAAGTGTGTTGTGTGTATGTAAGTAAAAGAGTGGAAACATATACTACAAAATGTTTAGAAGTTATCTAAGTAGTGGACTTTTGATACATATATTTAACTTCTTGGCATTTTTTGTTAAAAGTTTTCTTTTTATAAGAATAAAAAGCAGAGTTTAAAAGATGAAAAAAAATGTTTTTTATTTTCCAAAACCAACTCAATGTTAAAAAGAACATTGTGACTGCAGCTTTCCAACTCCTCTGTCCCCTCATCCTACTTGGCAAGAACCTCAGATATGAACATATAAACTTTATACCATGCTGAGACAAAGGATTTGCCTTGCATTTTCCAGGATGGCATGTTAGCAGCCTGTTTTTAGAACGTTTAAGAGCAATTGCCATAAAGTGAATTTACTGTCTCTTATTAAGTCTATCAGAACACTGGGGAATAGGAAATCTCCAGCAATGCAAAATATAGAGCTAACTACCAACCATGAAGCAGAGGAAGTACAGTAATGTGTTCAGGCTATAAGCCTTCATGGAGACACCCGTCTGCCTTCACCATTATTTATCATCTTGGTTTCCAGTTATTTTATTACCACAAAAGAGAAAAAAATAGCCATGGCTTCAACTTGTACTGGCTTCAGAGACAACCATACATGTTTTAATACACTGCTTGGCACACATGGCAAGTAGTGTTATATTCACTGCTACCGCAAAGTGAGACCAGGAAATCCGAGGAAAGAATGAGACTCACATTTCCTTAGGTTAAAGGCCTTCAATCATTCATGTCTAGAAAGAGCAAGATGCCCTCCCATCTGCTCTTATCCTACATAGCCACCTCCAGCTTACCAGAGTACAGCCTCTCATGCCTAACCTGAGATGACTCCAGACTTCTTAGAGAACACATTTTTTAAGTAAGAAGGACATCCATCCATTTTGTCTCCAGTGTGTACACGTCACATTTTAAATAAACATCATCTCATTAATAAGTAAAAGAAATACATTCAGGTTGACCAGTTTGAGACAAACCAGCTCTTCAGCTCTGCAACTTAAATCTATCAGGAAATAGCAGGAAAAATGGCTTCAGTGTATCTGTTCTGATGGTAGGAGAAATGGGCTCAGTCATACAAAAACAGTCTCTTTAGACCAGAGCCAATCTTATAGATCTTACACTTAAGTAACATGCCCACATTTCATAAAGGATGATGACAATCTTATCAGTGAAGAAATAACTTCTGATGAAACTATATGGTCATGCATTAAAGTTCTCTTTATTTTTTTTCTGTAAATGAACTTTTTTTTGAGGAGGACATTTAAAAATTTACAGCAGTATAGTGGCTTATAGGACATTTGGGATAAAAACATAAAAGGAACAAAGACAACCTGATGTCTCTAAAGACTATCATATACTATCTTACTTTTCACAAACACGACTTGAGCATGGCATCGTTATTCCTACTCATCAGTGACAGATTTAGGCTCTTGCTTAGGGTCATATAGTTAGTGTATCATAGGGCTTAGATCTGTAGTCGTGCCTCTTAACTAGATTATATGAGTTGACTATCATGAAGTAGAATAGCCAAGTACTTCTTTCCTACTATTGGACCTGAAAACTTAGGGCCTGTTACAGACAAAGTATGAACATGGTCTGCTTTCCTGATATGCTTCATAACATACTTATTCTATTTTATAATCTGGGTAAAAATCTAGAACCAGCCTCAGGACAAAAAGAAGAAAGGAAGAAACAGCAATGCTTGTTGCCCAACTGTGTGTATGCAACAATGCTGAAGAACACCACCATTTCTAATGAGTCAGCATATGAACTTCCTGGAGCTCCCCAGGGGGAAGTAAAAAAGTACATCCAGAATGACCCCCAAGATTCTTCAATAACTTGTTGGTGTTAATTCTTGCTCAACCAAACCTAATATACCACCCCCAGGGAGGTCTTTTAGAGACAAGGAAACTGAGCTCCAGAGATCAAGTGATCCTCAAAGTGTTAGCATTAGCTGGTAGCAGAGGGAGATCTAGAACCCAGGTCATCTTCTACCTCCCAACCCTGTGTTCTTTCTAATACGCTTCTGCCTGATATATTTTACAGTGGATGGTGACAGAAATCATAATGGCAGCCATCAACCATTAACTGGATGCTTACTCGGGGCCAAGGTCAGCAGTAAATGTTTTAGATGAATGATTTAATTTAATCCTCAGAATTACCAGCCTACCAGGTAGATGAGGAACCAGGCTCAGAAGGATAAAGTAACTTCTCCAAGACCCCACTATGAGTAAGAACAGTAAAAATGCAGAATTCTTGAGGTAAAAAAGACTTTCTGGAGCTAAAGTTTCATGTCTGTACTAAACTGCCTTTCTCTGCTTACCAGGTTTGGTGAAAATTGCAGTGATTAAATATGAACAACCAATCTATCTTCTTACTGTTACAGTTTATTCCATCTACTTTACAAAAGTAAATGTTTACAAAAACAGATTTTAAGAGAAAGGTGTCATAATCATAACCTCCCTGATGCTAATCCTTGAGTTTCTCAAAAGGGCTAAAGGCCCACTCAGTGTAAATCTGCTTTTGATAAACAAATGTATGTTTAGGGGGAAAAGAACATAATTCAGGCATAAATAAAATATAATAGTTCTTTAAATAATGAAATTGTAGTGTCCTGAATTTGGAACATTAGGTATGCAGTTGAAATGCAGTGCCTCTGTTCACTGATTGAGATGCACCCAAGGTGACTGAGGAGGCTCTGTTTGAGCTCGCCCTATTCATTACTTTCTGTATCTGCCTTTTCAGCACACTTTTCTCATGTGTTGATGCTTAGAACATAATTCTCAAGAACTAGTGTCTTGTAATTGCTAAGAAGAAAGTCTTGTTAATGGGTTTCTCAAAGTTGTTTGTACTTAAAGAAGCTCAGGATGACATCTTGGGGTACCGAATATCACTCGGGAAGATCCTTTAACCTCTGCATATTGCAGTTTTATTAGTAGTAAAATGAAAGGCAAGCTGAGGTCCTTTTTACCTCAAGAATTCTACATTGTTACTATTAATACAGAAAAAAGTTCTAAAACCAATTTTTATTCATTCCTCTTTTGTTCATTTGCTCCCTCCTTTTCTTTTGCTTTATCTCTATTTACCTCCATTTAACCCCAAACACATTTTTATTCAAAAATACTACCTAACCTTTAAGGCGGTAAGGTGAGACTCTTACACATATTAGAAGCATCAGTAAAGCAATTTATTTCCACTCCAAGGAAATGTGTCATCTTATTATGAAGGAGAATACAATGCAGAGAGCATTCACATGGAACTGGGGCTTGTGATATAAGCTAAAGAGGTATAGAACACAATCACTTGATTTAAAATTCTTTAGAAACCACAACGATGATCCCTTAGTGAAGGGATTCTAAAAAGTTATCAATATAAACTTAATGCTAGAGTTTCTGGAAACAGCTAAATTACAGCCACAATCATAAGAAGCCACAGTATGATGACTAACCTTGCTTTATTAAAGCTGACAAATGCTTTGGTTTTGTTGCATTTTGTATTCTAAGAAACATATGTGTGTATTTTAACTATGACCAAGATCTTTTTATCCTTCATGTAGAAAGGTAATCAGAGATAAATTCACTCTAAAAGCTTTTCCTGCTCTCCCAAACTTTTAACATAAAAACAGTAACTAATCAATGTATATCTAGAAAGAGATTAAAGGTTTCCTCTAGGACACTGTAGTGACAAAAACAAAACAAAACAAACCAAAACAAAATGTTGTTTTCTCTTTTACCTGGGAAGAGCGGTGATTTTCCCCCATTTCTCCACACAGAATCTTCTTGGGCCATTACTTCCTCGGAGAGAAGCAAATCCTTCATAGGGAATGCTGGATGTGCCTGTAACAAACTATCAACCCAAGAAAACAGAAGGAGAAGGTGAAGCCAAGAGACCAGCTGCCAAGAAAGGCCTGGCATCATACACATGCACAGCTCCTGGGGAAGGGCAGCATGCTGCTTGCTGGTGGGAAACCTTGGAAGATGAAACTTTACAGGTGTGGAATAACCACAAGACGAAAATTCTGACCAAGAACCAGAACACCAAGGAAGGACAGCACATTATAAAGGAAAAGGGGATGTGAAAGTTTTGTAGAAGATAAAGTATCCTGTATAGCTGACTAGCTTAGAAGCTTAAACCTAATATATTTTCCATTATAGGTTAATAAAGTGATGTATCAATTAACCAAGTCTAGTTAGCATCAGTTCCTGATCAACTTGTCATGAATAAAAAAAAAAAAAATTCTTGGCCTCCAAATTTGAGGGCCCAATCTTTGATCCAAAGGAGTTAGGACCCAGTCTACTTGTAAGGCTTTGTCTGAGCATCCAGAAGGCTTTCTTGTGTCTGATATCTCTAGCTGCAACCAACCAGCAACTGCCCTGTGTAACTATAAACACCACAAGAAAATGAGTTAGTTTTTCCACTGTTCTTGAACTTCATTGTTATCTCTAATTTGTTGAAAGTTATATGGAGGAAAAGAAAGGACTCTTTATCAATGAACTGGGTCACTTCTTAAGGGACTGAATTAAGATCATCTTTTTCTGCTGCTAAGGATGCTGCCTTACAGAGTACCCGGGGACCTCTTCTGAAAGGGCCAGACTGCCCTGAAGGCACAGGCTGTTCCTGGGATTCTTGGACTGAAGTTGGTACTTCTTATGACTCTATGAAATGCTTTGACTTGGTTGGGGATGTTCTGTACAGTGATGAAGCCAAAGAACCATGCAATCCGCAGAATCGAAACAATGTATTCCGCATTTGCAGATAAATATGGGATATATTTATTGAGTATACTTAGCAATTATTAAAAATATGCAATTCCAACAATAATTATATTAATGCATTAAAAAGATTAACTAATGCCATCTTACCTGTAACAACCTTAGTCGCTGTTCATTGTTGAATCTTTCCACTGCAGCCCAGAACCACCGAATTACAATATGATTGTCATGATATCCTATCAAACCAATTATGAAAGCCCATATTACTATAGTTTTTTACCTTAATCCATCATGACAGATTGATAAAAAATTCCAGATATAAATCATTGTCTTAGATTCTTTAAAGGCTGCTTATAATTTAAGGCTAAGATATAACACTGTAAATATGATTATGTGAGTATCAAAAGTCAAACAAAAACAAATGAAACCAAGAGGTCTCTGTTTCCATTTAGAAGTCACAAAATAGTCAGTGGAGAGAATAACAAATGAGTTATTTCAACCATATTATTTCTGAAAAATATAACTGCTGTTTTTGGAAATGCTTAAGTCTTTTGGTCATTCATTTAAGAAATAATTTTTTAGTACCACTATGCCAAGCTTGGGGGTACACTGGCAAAGGAAACAGACCCTCACAGGGCTTCTGGTAAAGAACAGACATATTAATCAAATAAGCATATAAATAAATACATAATTGCAAACTATTTTAAAACTGCATATAATGTTCATATTTTTAAATCAAATTACTTTCACTAATAAAAAGAGAAAAGCAATTTTATTATTTTAATTTCTTCAGCTAATAAATCTCAATCAAACTCAACGTTACTTATATTCTATACTTTAGTAGAATTTAATAAAATGTCAAAAGTATCATCTCACAGGTGGATTAAAGTAGTAGTTGTAGGTTCCAAAACCTTTCAATGAAGAAAAATTAAGTTCAGAGAGAAGGCTGACAGAGATTAAGATACTAACAGTGATTCAAACCAACTGACATACTACTGAATGTGTACAAAGCTATTCTAATTCTGAGTCAGTAGAAGTAAGTCCAAAATAAAAGGTGGGCAGAAACCATTTTACTTCAATTTTTTTTCACATGTTTCAGTGGTTATTGGTCAGGGATACTTACTAACCTTTGGAGAAGAAAGGGATCCAAGTGAAAGATAAATAAAACTAGATTGGACATGATGATGTACAGACTCCATGTCCTCCTTTTGGCAAAGACTAGCTATTTGGTGCTGAGCAAATAGCTTTCTCATCTATAAAATAAGTACATTGGCTCTTAATAGCATTAAATTTTTTTGATCTTATAAACCGGTCCTTTTCTAACCTCTCCTTTGGTGTTTGTGCCAAACCTTTTGGAGGAGGAGGAGCAAAAGTGTCTTGCTCCTTCTGAAAACTGTCAGCTGCCTTCTGAACAAATGGCAAGTGGCAACAGAGCTGCCTCTTCGTTCAGGGCCAGCTAGTTGAGTTAGCCAACATGGCAGCTAGGTGTCTTGCCCTTTTCCTGCCCTTTCCCCAAAGCACTCTCCTCCCAAGGATTTCATTTGATAAGATTTACAATAACCATAGAAATAGGTACTTGATTAGTAATATGTGAATAAAAGTTTATACTGTGTAAATATAATGGCTCTTTTGATTAACAGTATCGCTATTAGAATCACTTGGGGGAAATGAGCTAATAATATTTATGGTAAGATGTCAGTTATGTAATGTGTTAGAGAAATTGTATTCTAGTTAGTGAAAATAGTTTGGTTAAGCAAGTTATAATAACCAAGGCCATATAAATTATGCATTGGGCCAACTGGGAAAAGACCTATTATAGCAGTTGGACTTCAGAAATAACAGCAATCAAAACTGCAATTTAATACTACTTTTCAGAGAAAACAGGTGAGCAAGGCCAGCCCACAGTGACAGTGAGGAGCTGGGAGAGCCAATCACAGGCAAAAACAAAAGTAAGTTATTTTTTACTCCAAACTTAAAAATATTTTTAAAAAAATCTGTTTCTATTTATAGATAACTAGAGAACTGTTCAGTGCAGTTTATTCTGCTAAATGATGAATTCAGGGACTTAAAGTTTGTATTTTTCACTCTCCAAGTTCAGAACTATTGCTAACCTCTTACATTTTGAGTTTAAAAACCAAAACCAAAACCTAATCCAAAACAATTGTTATTTGTCATGACTTTCTGAGGACAACATAATACTACAATAAATTTCAGAAAGTATTTCTTTCTTTGCTTAAATTATTGAATAAAATTTTAACTCTGGGTTAGCATCAGATCCCCTTCAAAGTATATTAATTCAATGTCAGTGGCTTCAGTCCCAATTATTAATGGAGAATATGTACTGCTCTATAAAAATGCCACTTCTAAAGCTTTCCATTCGGTGAAGTGCCAGAGAGCGCAGTTTTTAACTAATCTTACTTTTTAGTTAAACTTAATGCTTGAATTAAGAAGAGCTTTTTCATTAAACTTCTTGAATTTTGAGAAGCATGTCGTATTCCATTCATGTGTTTTAACTGTGAATTACAGTTGTTAAGTAGTTTAACGAAATATAGAAAAACTGTGTTTGCTCATCAGGCGGTTCAGAGGGTGTGCCTCTTCAAGTTTTAGAATAGACAGAATAGGTGGAGTTAGAGCTCCTTGGAGCTTCACTACCAACATCATAAAACAATTAATTAGTGTCTTTATGGTCACATTTCTTCACCAACAATTAAGTGTTATGACATCATCAAATGGTGTGTAAATAGTCCTTCCTCCACTTGACAGATGAGGTAACTAGGAAGAGAAGGGAATGTACCTTGCCCAAGTCTCAAAAGAGACTGCTTCAGACGTATGTGATTAGAGTACAATTGCTTTTGCCTGTCCTGGATTCAGACCAGCACGCCGAACCATTTACCTCTCCTTAATTTCAAACTTAAAACCCAGCCATCTATAAATCAAATTTCACCTCCTCTATATTCTGTGTTGTTTCTCCAGTCACTTAGGTCTATTTCAGCTGTGCCTGCGATGACAAGTTCTAGTTCTCTTGCATCAAAAACAGATACCAGCCTGGCATCCACCACCTATGGAATAAAAAGAATACAGGGTATGGTTTAAGAATTGGAGAAATCTCAGCTATAATTAAGCCTCATCAGAAAAAGAGGACATAGGAGTTTGGGGAATACTGTGGATGTACTTGAGAAACTCTAAAGCTCTCTACAAAACTTAGGTATTTTTAGTATAAGGTTGATGAGATTTTCCTCAACAGAATTTTTATTTTATAATTGAGCACTGATTAATCCAGTTGTTTTTCTCTTTTGAAAAAGATCTAGTGCTCCTACAAGAAGTCACATGGAATACTTGTAACAACTCATTCAGACCCTCAGCTACAATCTTTTCACATATCAAGCATGAGATAAGATTACCCATATCTAAGCGTAACATGCATGACTTAAATGTTATCAGTGGTCATTAAATTGTCAAATGCTATTTAAATTCAGGCCATTTTAGTTCAGTGGTCTCGTGTAACAGGGCCTTAAGCTTTTTTGTGCTCTTGAAACATAACAAATTGGAGTTTTTAAATTGAAAGACACCAGTACAAACAGCAAAAGAAAAATTGAAATATTGCACACATATAAAGTACAGTAAGATGGGCAGTGGTATCATTGATATCAGACCGCAAAACCCCACTCCTGCTGACTTTCTTTACCTCGTAGAAGCCACGCACTAAGCTCTCTGTCTGTTGTACAACACCTCTCTCGATCCTCCATTTTACCATCCTCTCGATATACTCCTTCTTGTTCTTCTCTGTGACTGGGATATTGGCACCCCCTGGTTTTAATTCTCGTTCAGTAATCTGAGATTTAAAAACAAAAGAAGTGACCATAAAGCAATACTTTTGAGGTTATAAAGACCCTGCACCAATGAGCTGAAATCAGCTGGCTCCCTGTTTCTGCCCTAGCCTGGACTCATCCCACAAGCAGGTTGTGAAAAGCCCAGGCAGACACCATTGCTCAGTAAAACCTGGGCATTGAGCTAATGTCTGAAAGCCTCAGTGGTTAAAAAATACATATTGGAAGTGCTGAAGGTTAAGTTTTAAATCCTCATTAAACAGATAAGCAGTTTAAAAGAAAACAAATGGGCTCCAGATTCTGGTTCACTGCTATTTGAATGACAAAAACACATTTTTTCAAATTCATTTAGGGTTCAGAATCAACTACATATACAAAGCTCATATTTAAGTAAAGATTTCCTTTAAGGAAACAGAATTACATTCAAATGAATGTTAAATTGAGAACTTCTTTTCTAAAACACAAAATTCAGAAAACCAAATATCATCTAAATAAAAATATTAGTTATGAATTAGTATACAATTTCTGAAAGAAATCTTTCAATCAATCCTTCCATCAAATTTATACAAAATTAATATATTTTTGAACCTTCACCAAAATATTTACTTTCCCCCAGTTTCAATACAAAACAATCAGTTTCAGTTCTGCAATATGAGAGTTAAGTACAAATGCCAATTAAATAATTTAATATTCAACTATGGGATAGCTTGGACTTTTAAAAATTGTACTTTATACAAGGTACATTCTAATATGTGGATACTCTAGTTGGAAATAAAAAGAAGATTGCTTACAATACACAAATAGTTATTGCAATCTGTAAATTAGAACATCTTAATCTATAGTTGGCATTAGAATAATCTTTATAACCAAGATTATTGTACATTTACATAAACCTGGATTTAAACCACCTAACAAGCCATAGATAAATAAGCATTGAATCTTAGCCACTGAGTTAATTCTTCACCAACCAAGAGCCTTCAATTGACGCACTTAGTCACCAGTTATTCACATACACAGACCTGCCCAAAAACTTCTTCATTCACAGTGAATGTGAGGTCCAGGATGTCATGAATATCATTGTCTTTCATCCACTGCAAGCTCTGGTGGAACTCTTCATCAAGGTATTCCAGATCACTAAGGTCACACAGACTAAGATGACAGATAGAAACAAATATGAGGGCATGGCTATTAGCAAAATCTCAGAAAAAGAACCTAAGAATTAAAGACAAGAACAAGATCAACAAGATAGGCAGTGATTTCTGAAATGTTCTTAGTCAAATTCAGTAACCAAACCAGTGAAATAATGCAGAAATTTAGTGTAAAATTTAAAAATCCTGGATATATATAAAATGCTTTAGGAAACACTCAGTCTCGCTCTTCTTTCAAGACATAGAACTGGAAGAGAAAGAGTGGCTGCCATTTGCACAATTACCCACAATTAATGCCAGAGCACAAACTGGAACTAGGGTTGACTACTTGGGTCCAGTATCTTTTGGCCATGGTATAGTACCTTTAAATATTGTTCTCCAAATTAGAAATTCTTTGTATGTTTCAATACTGTACTTTAACTCCCCTATCCCCCGCCCAAAACTAGATATCATCATCTACATTTACACATATCCCCTTTTTCTTCACAGTTCTTACTATTTCTCTGATTCTGAAAACAGCAAGCCACAGAATTACTCTCAATTATAATAATTTTCTATAGTTCTCTCCTCTTTTTTCTTGCTGAGTTAGGATCTGCATGCGGTAGAGTTACTATTATGTAAGTGTAAGACGGCAACAATTGACTTACCTTAGTTGTTTTGAAATTTCCTCCCATCAGCTCAATTTCAAAGGTCATTTTATTTAGTTCAGTCTAAATATTTATTAGGCATCAAGTATGCCAGACATCTTGATAGCTACTTGACTTACTTTCCTCAAGGAACTAATGGTCTAGTTGTGGAGATAGGCCACGAATAGATAAGTTAATATAAGGTGACAAGTAATAGCCTAGGGTGGTAATACTTATAATTTGTGCATTTTTTTTTATAGGCGTGTTACACTCTAATTAGAAAATAAAGATAAGGTAGATACAGGGAACTCTCAGAGCAAACATGAAGGACATTACTTCAAACTGGAGATTCAAGAAAAGCTTTTTGGAGTAGATGACACCTGTATTAAATTTTACAGAATGTTTAAAAGCTAGAAAAGTATAGGGAAATGGATGAAAAGGTGAGAAGGGGAAAAAGAGAAAGGAGAAGAGAACAACATGAATGAAGCACAAAGGCATGAAGTATACAGAATACTCCAAGCATATCGGCAGGACCAGAGAGTTAACCCCAAGACAGAATGTCCAGAAAATGAGGCTAGGAAAGTAGCTGGAAGTAAGCTTTGAATGTTATAGTAAGGAGCTTGGTCATTCAGAATGACTGAAAGGTTTTAAGACAGGGAATAACATGATTGCATATGAGATGTGACTTTAAATTTTTTCTTTGGAATTTGCACTGTAGAGGATTACTTAAAAGGGGGTAGGGGTGATTATTATTGGAGGGTTGGTGGAGACCAATTAATAGACCATAACAGTAATCTGAACAAAATGAGATAAAAGTTTTAATTAGGGCATAGTTGTTAAGGGTGGAGAGAAGACAAATTTAAAAATTATTTAGAAGGCAAATGTGGAAATTAATAAATGGTTTTATTGGGCGATATAAAGAAGGATATCTAAAATAGAGTTGGCAAAATAAACTCACATTGCAAGCTAACCCTGATTAATTGCCAGTCTTAAAGGCTATAAGTTGAAAAAATTCCTGAGGCCAAAACAACTGAGCAGGAAAAAGTACTATAAATGATTTGTGAATTATACTGTGGGAATAGGATGGGAGGTGGGGAAGAGCAGACCATGTGTTGTGTATTTGCCATCCCTATTTGAGGGTAACTCCTGATTTGAGACCACAGTAACTTGAGAATATTGGGACCATGGACTGTGTCTGGGCACATGGGAGGACGTACATTTTCAGGACAGGAAATTGATGAGTTTTGTTTTAACCATGTTGATTATCAGCTACCTGTTCGACATGCAGGTGGAGATATTCAGTGGTCTGACGATTACTTGAACCTACAGATCAAAACTGAGGGTATAGATTTGAGAGTCAGTGGATGAAACAGGTGAAGAGATTTCCCCCATGAAAATACATAGAGAAAGAAAAGAAGAGAGCTAAGAATGGAAGCTCTAGGAACACTAAGGTTTAAGGGAGAATTGGAGAAGCCCACAAAGGAGACACAAAAGTCAAAGAGAACAGGGAGATGACAGTGTTGTGGATGCCATAGAGGAAAGACTCAAGATAAATGGGTATAAAAAAAAGCATCAAAAGCAGCAGAATGATCCATTAAGATAAGAACCAAAATATATTCTTTAAAAGCTTCCATAGGTTACTGGTGGAAAAGAAGCCAGGCTAAAGTGTGTTGAGGGTGGCTCAATAGTTGATATAGACTACTCTTTCCAAAAACTTCAATGAGAAGAGAAGAGATAAGTCAATGAAAAGGGAAGAGGAAAAATGGGCCAGGGGAAACCAGAGACAAAGATGCCCAGTGTCCAGTTCCCAGGGCTTCATTAGCCAGATATCAAAAGAGAGGATGACAAAAAGTCTTCCTGCTGATCTTATGAGCCCATTAGAAGCAATTTGTTTTCATGTGAGGTCTCAGCTTCCATGTTATAGAAAGAAGGTACATGGCTTCACTTAAAGAATGAGCTACATAGAACCAAGACATCATTTTGTGCTTTTTCACTGCAAGTTTGAGCCACTACCCCCATAGACAGTTGCCTTCTCCTGTTCAGCCTCATAAATTACTACTGATTACAGGAGAGAAACTGTGCTACACTTTACAATAATTGCGAACTTTCATTGTGATAACAATGAGGAAAAGTTATGTGAATGTTAAATTTTCATCTGCCATCATAAATTACTGTCTTGCATAGTGGTAGGTTTCAAGAAAAATATGAGACTGACCACCTCTAACGAAGAAACAAAATAGACAAAAGGAGAATGAAAAATGTGAACCAAAAGTTAGCAGTTGAAAGTTTGCATAAAGCAAAATACAAAGAGCATCTCATAAAGGATATGGGGCTGTGAGTCACCAAGGCTAACATAAACTGTTCTATTAATAATCAGCATTAATGCCACAGGAATTCCAGTGCTGTATTTGAAGTACAATTGTTTTCAAGAAAAATGTGTCGCAACAAATAAGAATAAATTATTTGGAGTGGAGCGACACTAAGACTTTGGGGGCAAGACAGGATTAAAGGACCAGAAGCAGGAAAAACACAGCAACTGTATTTGAAACTGTATTAGCTTCAGAAATCTAAACCACTATTTAAGTTTACTAACAACAGATTTGAGGAAGTACTGCATTCTCACATGCTAACTACACAAGCAATAAAAATATTCTTACATTCTAAGAAGAGCCTTATAAAAGGGCCGTGTGAAGAAGGCATCCAACAAATACTGGTGTATTAGTGCAAGACCAAGGATCCTACCACTGAACCGGAACCTGTGAAGGAAAAGCATGAGATTACTTACATGACATGGAGCAGTTTCTAAATAGTTCTATTTGCTTTTTAGAATGCCTTCCAGCTCTAACCATCTATGTTTGTCCAAGATTAATTGCTTATTAGGCCCATGGGAGTTTGCATGCTGTAGGCTGTGTCTTTGTCAGGCCAATATTCACATCTACTTGTTGAAGAAATCTGTTTAACTCTGATATTTAGAGAGAGATTGCTCCATCTTCACTCTGTGTCTGTCATGTCCACTGTGCAGCACCCCACATGGCCATCATGTCAGTGAAGCCACTGACTGTTAGCATACCAGTGAAGCCACTTCTAAGAGACACTGACAGAATGATACTGGTAGTGGGGGTGGGGATTCTAATTTGCTTGTATGAATATTAGCAGGATTTCTCTAATACAAACCCAGTAGCAATTCCCTTTTCAGGAAAAGCCCAATCTCAAAGTGAGAAAGTTCCTGTCGCTATTCTCTCTTAAACCCCACTCCTGAAGATAATTATCACCATCTAAGAATTATGCATGTGGACATTTGGGGGAGTTTCCTCATAGGACATTCTGTTCTCTAAAATTTCAAGGCTCAATTCTATTCTGAATCACTTTGGAAACTTTATTAAATATATCTGTCATGACTGAATTTGCTGACTGAGATATACACTCATTTTCTCTTTCAAAATTTGAGCACTCAAGTTTCTAGCTCTTTGGAAGTCTGATGCCTTCCAAAAGGGTAAATCCACACTGAGGTTCATCCCGTCTATTTGTAATTTTAGTATTAGGCAGCCATTTTAAGATTAATGTTCAGCAGATTTGTTTTTCTTTATTTCCACTTATGTTAGCATAACTGCAATAGCTACATTTGGGAGGACTCCAAATTGTAGCTAAACGGAAGTTAATTTGAAGAATCTGTCCTAAAAGTTATGCCCTCCACCCACCAACTTTATGACTCAAAGAAATTTCTCCATGAATCCTACTTGCATCCTTTTTTTGTTGTTGTTATTACTATCAGTGAAAATGAGCAGAAACAAGTAAACAGGAGTTACAAAACTAAAGTCTGTAAAGACAGGGATTTTTAAAAAATGTAAGGACTTTTGGTAAGAGTGAAATTTGGGATTTTCAGAATAAATAATTCCCAGATGAGAATCCTATACCCGTTTTCCTTGATAACTTTGCGTGAGAAATTAAGAAGGGGGCTATCCCTGGCTACAAACTGCAAATGGCTAATAAGGTAAATGGCCACCACTGTGATGCTGCATTCTTGCCTTTCCGCCGGGGTTCTCTTCTACCAACAGTCCCTCCAGGTCACCCCATCTTCCCTCTTCCTACTAGAATACCATCATCACCTCACCCACATCCCAGCTGCTCTGCCCCTCCCCCACTATTAGCTACTTCCCCAAGGGCTGCTCTAGAAGCTGCCTGGTCTCTTGGTAAGAACTTTCCCCTTCTCACTTTCAGCCCTCCTCAGAGCTCAGAGATGACTGAAGGTACAGAAAGAGATTTAGGGGTCTCACCAGGAACCTAAAGTCATCCATAACTTTCTTTGAACGGGAAAACCTTTTGAATTCTACGCAGCTCACTCAAAATTGGTCTTATGGAATATACTTTATTTCTAGATTGGAGACTGCCTGTATATATAACTTGACAACAAAAAAAAAGAGTCAAATGAGATATTTAACTGAAAATATGATTTTCTCAAAAAAAATGTTAAAAAAAATATGGATTCCTTATAAAAGCAAATATCACAGAAAATCAATAGAAGAATGTTGGGGGAAAATTACTTACCATTCATGGTGATTGTCTACAAAAGCAGACATGGGACTTATCTGTACTGTGTATGTGTCATTGGCTGAATATTCAAACAAGCCATAATATGGGTTAAAGAGTTCTCTGGACACCAGGAAGAAAAACTCTCTGGAAGGTCCACTGTAATCCAACCTTTAAAAAAATCCACAAAAAGAACAACCAGTTATTATTTTTTTACATACATTGGGCACATTTTCTACAGAGCTCAACTTTCTAGAACACTCATTACAAGCCTAACTGTCCACATTCCAGGACTGTCCAAACAAATCGCACAATCATGATTCCTGATCTCACCCATGCCTCGAACCAGAATAGTAAAATGGACATTATAAATGGAGCATATTGAAAACTAAAACTACAACTCAGATAATGGATAAAGCAGGAAATATACTAATAATTTCATTGTATAAACATGTACAAAAAGGTAAATATTTTAATGTCTGGAACAAGATTATAAGGAAAGGGAGTATGGTGGGAATGCTTAAACCCAGAGGGCATTAGCTACCTACATCCGTGGGATATGGATTTCTGAAACTTTTTTTAAGTGGGGGAAGAAAGAGACTTCAGTGATTTACTGAGAGGATATTTCAAATATAACCCCTGCTATGGTGATCAGAGGCAAAACAATGGGATGATAGGGTTCAAATGAAAACTTCAAGTTATAAAACACCAAGGAAAATTACAGAAGAGAAAAGTGAGGGTCTCTAAAACTTCCTAAGGAGATAAGAAGAGTATTTGGAGAAGAGGTTGAAATTTTAGAACCCGAACTACAGTGTAAATTCCATTTTACTTACAAAGACATCAGGGTCAAAGTGAAGTATGAGAAATGACTGTATTAGGTTCGAGGAATGACAAGTGGCCAACAAAGCTGAGAGCAAAAGAGTGCCAGAAAGAGGAGTTTGCAATAAAGCAATCTGGTATTTGAAATGAAAAATAAAGGGACATCTACCCTATTATAAGTGATTATACATGGGTTCAAAGACAGGAATGCTGAAGGGTTAAGAAATGGGTTAAGTTGGAGTGGTAGGATTTCATAAAACTTTAATTGTTCACACTTTTTTTTCTCTGAAGGAATTTCCTCCGTGGACATACACACACATATAATTTTAGAAAATATTTTTATTTTATATACAGTCATATATATAATATTAAAATAACTATAAAAAATCTTCTGAGTCTTGCCCAGTGATGAGATTGTGTGATAGAGAAAAGGATCCTCTTATAGGTGGAAGATGGAGTTGGAAGACTAGCAAGAAAAATAAAATGGCTTTTACATGTCTTAGCTGAGAATTTAATAGAATTTACTTAGAACAGACTTCAGCTATTCGCATACTACTTCCTCAATTTTTGCTGTATCTGAATATATAGTTATTAATATTTTTTATCAAATCAACTTTAAATTCACTCATTTTTTTCAATGTAGCCGTGTCTTACACAATATTATGAAATTATGATGTGCTAGTTTTATTTTTTCTAGTACACATCAACAAAAACACATAATTAAAATAAAAAATGTAAGTCTGTGTAATAGTTAAAATCATTTCATACATCACCAGTTCACACTGCTCTTTAGGAGATACAAACAGACTGACAGGAAACGTATGTGTGCAGAAAAATGCAAACCTATCAGACTCTCAGATCCAAAGCGGCTTTAAGGGGACAAGATGAAACTACCGTCTGAGGTAGCTGAATATAATGTGGCTAGCAGGTGGCCACCAGAATTGGTGGGACTATGCTCTGATTACCCTGGGGATTCTCAAAACAGGACTCTGGCTGCCTCCCAGGTGCAAGGTTGCAGACTATACCTCCTCAAGCTAAGACTGAGGCAGCCTCCTGTGGCTTCCTCCCACTGTTCTAGTTCTGGTCTCTGACGCCACCAAGAACAAGTAGAATACTTCTTCCACTTGCATGTTCTTCACATACTAAGAGGCTTTCTTTCAACAAATATTTGAGTGCCTATTATGTTTTGGGTACCAATCTAGATGCTAAAGATACACAATTTTTTGAAAAGTCATTCTCTATAATAAGAACTCTTTAGTAATTTCTGTATCCCTGGTTTCTGCCCCTTCTTGATGCCTTCCCCACTCCTGAACATAGCTACTTGTTTCAACCTCCCCTTAAAGCAGGGTTATGATTCCCTTTCCACCCTGGTCACTCTGCTCTGGACACTCCACGGTGTCAAAGTCTGACCTAAGGGATGTTGTCTAATACTGGTCACCATACTTTGGGGTGTGGTCTTGTCAGCAAGGAGCTTGGAAAGGGCTCCTGCTCTCTCTTCCTGGACACTTCATTTCACTAATGCAGCTTGAAATTACCCTACCTTGTGGAGCAGCCCCTTTGTTGACTCACTGAGTTAGTCATCAGCTCAAACCTTCACCTGTGCTTCTTTAACCCAAGACTCTCCCATCCTTTCCACATGTCACTGTATCTTTTTAAAAGCTAAGACTTTATACTTTTCCTTACAAAGTTTCACGTTATGTGATTTGTCCATGATTCTAGTCTACCCAGATCCCTGTGGATACAAAACATCTCCCTGATTTCTCTAAATTTCTTATGGGTGGTGAATTTCATCACCTGCGTCTTTCCAGGAATCTAGAACCACAGAATACCAGTGGTTATAGCCATCCTAGAAGTCATTCTGTCTAAACTCTCTTACTGAGAAGACTCAATCTGAAGGAAATCACTAACTTGCATCAAGTGAATGCTGCAGTGGAGGATATAGGTCTTGATGCATGATTCCTGACCTCAGGATTAATGCTCATCATTCTTTACAGTCTTCAGTAAATTTTAAATGTTCATTGAAACTAAAAAAAAATTGTCGTTTATAGAGTAAGGTTGGCAAACTATGGCCTGTGGGCCAAATCTGGTCCACCTCCTGGCTTTATAAATAAAGTATTATTGGCATACAGCCATATTCATTTGTTTATGTGTTATCTGTGGCTGCTTTTCTGCTAAGACGACACAGCTGAGTATGTGGGACAGGGAACATATGGTCTGTAAAGCCTAAAATATTTACTTTCTGGCCCTTTATAGAAAAGTTTACCAACTCCTTTTACAGGAGAAAGTAGGTAGAAAATGCAGCTTTATTAAAATGCCTGGCTTACTATAAATCCTTTTTTTTTTAGTAAAATTCCTTGAAGAAAATGTAAAATGCAAAATGTAAAATGTCCTAAGGTATATGCAACCTCAAGGAGTGATCACAACTATGTATGAGACAGAGAGTGGTCCTAGCTTTGCAGGGCTTTCAAACAAAACCCAGGCATACAATAATAAGGGAAACCTGAGCCAAATATTTTATAATTCAGTTTTCTTACTAAGAGACAACGAGTATGAGTAAAATGGATTTTTAGTTGATTAAAATTAAATAGTTAGAAATAGGTTTTCTCAGCATTTTAATAATACTGCACTTACCTGAGTTATTATAATTATCTGTTTGTATGTCTGCCTCTCCTATACATCTATCTAGACTATAACCACACTGAAGGTAGGTACTATGTTTTTCTCACCTTTGTATCCCAAGTACTTAGCCTGATATATGGTAGCTCAATATATATTTTTGAATCAATGAGTGAAGTTCTCTGACACCCTTTGAAGAAAATCAACATAATTTCCATTATTTGACATCTATGGAGAGAGAGCTTGGTGCTTTTCATTTCCAGGTCTAATTTCTTCTAATATGGTAAAGTTTGTTAAAATGACAAAAATGGTTCCTTTATTATGATAATAGCTGAATCTGGCTAAAGGTAACAGAATGTCCCTCGAGGAGTTAATTTGAAAAGTAAAACTGCTTTCTTCTCAAGAGAGAATGAGGAAAATGTATCTTCCTCAACTGCTCATGTTTTTATCTGCTGTTTTTTAACTCTAGGTGCATTGATGAAATCACTCTAAAGCAAAGAGTTTCTGAAGTTTGATTTGATTACAATCTAAAATTTAGAACTGTGTATCTGAGAGCAGGCTGTAGGTTACACAGGTCTACCAAATTAAATAAGACATGTCTCAGCACGGCATCTCGTGCATGTGCTTCCTGTACTGTCTTAGCAACCCTCATCCATATAAATAGTTAACATGAGTCATATCACAGGGATCGTTTGTTACATTCCTGTTTTGCCAGTTTGGTTGGTTCCACAGCTAAAGTCTTGGCACAGAAATACAGAAACTCTGGACAACGGGTGTGTAGCCACACAACAGCTGCATCTGAGGGCAGTTTGGAATAAGCACAGATGTCTTTAGGGTGGCAATGCAGTCTTGAGCCCCATGAAGTGCTGACAAAGCACTTTAAAACACCACCATGTTGTGTGGTGACACCGCCCAACTCGTTAGTGGCGTCTAATATCTGTTAAAATAATTAATTTTATTCCCCTTTTCTTTATTTTGAACTAAAAATTACTGAAAACAAAGTATTTCAATAGAAGTAGACTATAAAATCAAAGAAGATGATGACATTGAGTTACACCATCATTTTTTACAAGTCTTCTAGAAGACAGAAAGTTTTACTTACTTACAAGTCAGTTCAGCACACATGACCTATGCACCTGCTGATTCACCCTCAAATATTTATAACAGCAAGGCAGTGGTTCTTCAGCCACTCAAGGATGCCTCATGGATGAGCAAGAAATTTTGTGGGCAATTAATAAGACAAACTCTGGTGATTCCAAGCCTAGCATAGAAACAAGCACCCTTTTTTAGCAAGGTTTGGGTTATTTAGGCTATGCTGCAGATGTCTCTTTTGGGAGGAAAACAAGCAGCACCATAAAGTTTAACTTGAAACTTTACAGATTTTTAAGGAATAAATGTTAAGCTCAGGCTTCCAAACAACTTCTAGTAAGAATTAGACTAGTTAGATGTAAGAGCTGGTTATTTTATAATCAGGGCCACAAAAAAACCATTTTAGCTCTCATCCTCCTTAGTTGCATATATTTGCCTGTCTTGGGAAAAAGATCACAGAAAGAGCTCGTTTGTTCCTAACCCCCAACCCAACAACTAAAATTGTTTGCACACATCTCCTCCCTGGTCTAAGTGTGGCTTTGCAAGACAGATGATTGATGTCATGTAGATGGCACCTCACATATAATGAACTCATTCTTTCTTAAAGAAAGGTGCCTTTTACAGAGTTGGCCATGGAGAAAAAAAGAGGTGAGGCAATCACAGTGTAAACATCCTCTCTTTACTTAGGCCATTATTTCCTTACTGTTTTGAGTATTAAGAAGTTAACAGCCCAGGATGCCTTATCAGAACACAATAGTCTACCTAGCTACCTTCTGACACCAACCACATAAGCTTTAATTGCGAGGACTTTCAATTCAGGAGACCATAATGCTGGAGACTATGCAGTGCTCCACTGGCCCCCTTCCTAAAGAAGCAACTTCTAGGCAGACAGAAGCCCAACAGAAAGACGCAACCACAGCATGCAACTTCCCCCGACATTTAGTCAAGATGACTCAGTTTCCAGCCATTCCACCACTGCTGACCTCCACTCTGCCCCACTTTGCAAGAGCAGATAACCAAATTAAGCTGGGTGGAAATTTTAGTAACTAGAACAAAACCTCAAGCTCTGACTAAATTTAATCACAGTGGTTTGTTTAGAAACTATTTTCTTTTTGTAAAAAGCCAAGTATAACATGAAGCATTATTTTAGCAAAAAAATAATAAACATCAAATAATATATTTGTATTACTAGGCCCTTGGATTATTTTTGTATTTTTTTAATTGAATATAGGCATCATTAATATTCTGGCATTAATTCAATGTCACATGGAATTTGTAGTTATCCTGTAAATTTCTGACTATAAATTTTTCCATCATTTTTCTTGACTGAGCTCTTCCATTTCAGGAATAACCTATATATCACATGTCATATCTATGCAAAGAAACAGCTGAGAGCAGAGCTAAGTCTCTGTAAATCTGCTAATTCACATATTTTTGGAGTGCAGGCAGATCTTAAAAATAAATCACTTTCTCTTTACACCCCAGGGAATCTATTGTAAAGATCCTGAATATGACAAGTTGAAAATACAATCAGTGAGAAGGTATAAGAATTGCATTATTTCACCATAAATAACACAACGTTGACATTTAGCAACATGAAATGATACTCTATATATACCAATACCCCTACTGAGTTGGATTTTCCAGAGAATTAACTCTATCCATATACTTAATTACTCTATTGACCTCAAGTACAGAAGAAAGTACACACTCACCAAAAATTACCCTGGTGGCAGTCACTTATCAGACAAGAAAATAAGAAAAGTCATTCAGAGAAACATTTCCTAAATCTCCCCAACTCCTGACTATAAGTTTTCTTTTAATAAATATTTATTTTAGGATAGCTTTTGATTTACAGAAAAGTTGCAAAGATAGTATGGAAAATTCTTGCATACCCCACATTCTCTCTTAACTTCTTACATTAGTATAATACATTTGTTACAAATAATGAACCAATATTGATACAGTATTTTTAACTAAAATTCACATTTTATTCAGATTTCCTTAGTTTTTACCTAATATCCCTTTCTTGTCCCAGGATCCCATCCCAAATCCCACATTACATTTAATTGTCATTTCCTCAAGTTCTCTTGGCTCTGATGGTTTCTCAGACTGTTCTGATTTTTGATGATCTTGACAGTTTTGAGGAGTACTTGTAAGGTATCTTGTAGGATGGCCCCTAATCTAAATTTATTTGATGTTTTTGTCCCTCAATCTGGATTTATCCGATGTTTTTCTCACCACTAAACTGAAATTATGGGTTTTGGGAGAAAGATCGTAGAGGTGAATTGCCATTCTCATTACATCATACCAAGGTTACATACTATTAAAGTAATATATCACTGTTAATTTTAACCTTGATTACCTGGCTGACTGTCAGTCATCTCCACTGTGGACTTCTTTTTCTCATTTCCATAAAGAACTATTTGGAAAAAAGTTTGTATATATAATACACAACTAAGGAGTGGGAAATTATGCTGAACTATCTGAAAATCTTCTGCAAAGCAGATTTGTCTATTTTTCATTCATTCATTCATTCATTCATCCATTCATTCAATCATGTATTTATATGAATATAGTTATTTATTTTATACTTTGGGTTATAATCCAATGCTACTTTATTTATTTTGTTGTTCAAATCCTTCCACCTTTAGACATTGAGAGCTCTTCAGTTGACTCTTGTATCCCTTTGACATACCCCCATTATGGTGGACTTTTTGAGTACTTCTTTATTTTCTGGCACTGAATGATACTTTAGCTTCTTCTTGTATACTTCCTGCCTCAGTCTTAGAATCAGCCAGTTCTTCAAGGAACCCTAGTTCCTTTTATTGAAGAATGATATTAGAAACCAAGATCTGGGAACTAGTTGTATATGTTTTAAAATACTTATTACTAGGGCTAGACATAAGGAAATTACAAAACAACACATTTTGAGGGCATTGAAATTAATAAAGAAAAAGTAAGATTAAACATCCCTGTCCATTTTTATAGTTCCATAGAAAAATTTGGTAGTTTCTCATTTTGAGCATTTATCATAATCAAGAAAGAAATATTCTAGTCTTTAAGTTTAATGTGATAGAATCAATGTGTTTGAGAAGGTTGCAACAGCTAAAATAACTTCTTAATTTTAAGTTGTTTTGAGGTTTCTAGTTTTTCAGCAAGAGTACTGTTTTAACATTTTTAAAAAGTGTATTTATTTGAATGCTGTAATTGCAAAATAAAGTCTATATCTAATTATATATATGATATGGACATTATAAAGCTATGAAACCAGAAATTATCTAGCCCTATTCCAGCTTCAATAAACCATATGCAGAGTGGCTGAGGTCACACATCAAAATATCCTCACTCTTATTTTCCCTTTGGAGGTTATAGGAAAAAGACAGGTGATAGAAGCAGAAAGCATTTGGGCATTAGCAGCAATTAAATACAGAGATATCAAGCCCCACTCAGCCTGGGCCTCCTCCTACGAATGGATGTCATCAGTCCAGATAATAGGGAGACTGCATTAGGATGATCAAGCATGAAAAGCATCTGTTCTATTCAAACTTAAGTTCCAAGGCTCCCATTTAATCTTCCTTACATCTCTGAGATCTCAACAAACCATGGTCCAATAATGAAGGAAGGCAGCTGGAGTTCTGAGGGAGGATCAGTATTCTCATCCAAATCAGACTGATTATGTCAGGAAATATTTAACATCCCATGCATATCTGTGATTAGGCCAAAAACATTTGCCTTCATTTTCAATTGTGTACCTGCATCTTTAAGTCAATTAACATAAGCTAGAAGTCCATTAAGGCATGTCAGCAATGAAAGACTCAAATCTCAGGCAAGCTTCTGCTCAAACTTTTGTCACAATTCACTGTTTTCCCATGTAATATTTTACTTTAGTCACAGCCAGGAGATGATACAATAGTATATGTGAAGAGCAGAAGTATCAGGCACTAGTTGAAATAGTAAAAAGATCCTTAGGTAGAAAAAAAATTCAGATAGACCAGAGTTCAGTTTGCCTATATCCCAGTGTTAGTCAAGAGTACTGGATGAAAGACTAAGACCTAGTTGTGAATCTTAATTTTGCTATTATCTAGTTCTGTTAACACAGGCAAGTTTTTCCATACATTAGAGCCTCTATTTCATGAACCATATACTGAATGGTTAAATTTGTTGTGTATTCTTACTATGATCCCATAGTCTTTATTCCTGGGCATGACTGAGAGGGTAGACTGAAAATAATCCAAATCAATAGAATCAAGGAGAAGACAACCAGAATTCAGGTAATTGTGTGGTACTGTTTTAATTCACTTCAGTGATGGCTGGGTGACATAGAAGGTACTGAAACTCAAAACTCTGACCTGAAATGAGGAAAGAGGAAGGGTTCTGAAAAGGAGAGCTGTCATCTTCTCAAGTGTTATATAACAACTGTTACATCTATTCAGATGCAATAATCATTGTGTGGGAATCTTTACTCCTTCATTTCCTAATCCTTATCTATATGAGCTCTCATGGAAGAGTCATGGAAGGTTGGAGACCTTTTTTTATAGCAGGTTGTAATTTTGGCAGGTGTGCTGCCATCCCAAAAAGGAGAGAAAAACTGGGGACAGAGAAATAAGAACCAAGGCCCAACAGTTACTGCTGTGGAGACTTCCTGGTAGAACAGCAGGATTCTAATTCATGATTCTGAAACTGAGTTTATTTAATAGGTGAAGCACATTCTACGTAGCACCCCAGTGCAGATCACAAGATCACAGATACTAAAATGCAATACTATGTATTTCCCCCTCAAAGCCCACATTTTCCCTTTAAGCAAGTTTCAGAAAGAATAAATCAAACCAAGCTTCTGCTCTCAAAAATGATCTACAGTTACAAGTTTGTACCAAAGAAATTCTATATCAACTGATTTAAAAACCAGAGACTCAAAAAAAAGAGGAAAGCCAAGAGGCTTAAGTGTATGAGAACTGCATTTCCTGCCAGAAGGATTTCCTGTTTCAGGCAACCACAGTGAGGATGTGGTGAAACATCCGCCCTGCAGTCACAGCCTGTGTTCCACAGGCCACTTCTCTATACTACTCACCCTTCCTCCCCGACGAATGTGACATACAGCTTATTTCTCTGCAGGTCTTTTCGGGAGTAGCCCATAATCTGATTAAAAGCATCTTCAAGTAAGTGATCTCTTCTGATAATTAACCTGTCCGTAAAAAAACAATTTGAAAAATGCAGATTATTTCCTAATCCTTATCTTTCTAGAACTGGGCACTTGCCATTTAATTTCCATTTACCATAACTAACTAGGCAAAAAGGAGTGACTTAATGTCCTTGCTATCTGCCATAAATGACACACTTGTCTTTAACTATTAACAGCATTAACAAAAGTTACATAAGAGAGTCATTGGTAAAGAGAGCACCCCACCTATAACCTGTGAAAACAATTCAAGAGGCCTTTCTGAATGGACAAATCCATTTATCCAAGAAGGATATGAAACAACACATGCACAAGACTTTTGTTTTGTAAAGGAAGAACAACCCTATGAGGTCATGTTTGACGCCTGAACGCACCTAGACAAGGAATTCAATTAGTAAGTGCCTAGAGAGATGGTGTGAGAACAGTGGGAAAAAAAATTCTCAGTGTCCTCCACAGCAAAAGAGTTTGTAATTGTGCTTAATTTAATTTTCAAATTATGTGAATCTTGGGATTCCCCAAGGGACAGATGCAAATGACTGATACTTGCAGTAGATTAATCTACTTGTGAAAATAACAATTAAATCATCCTTAAGCAGATATCAATTTGCCTTTAGTGAAAACAGTAATAGAAGGGAGATGATAAGGAGGCCAAAAACAGGAAAGCTTGATCAAGACCTTCTTCATAAGTGAAACGTGAGAATGGTAAGAGCTCTGAAAAGTATAGTGTTTGGGGAAGGCTGATGTTTTCAGAGGGTGTTGAAAGTGGAATGTGTGAATTTAATCCAGAAAACCCTCCTCGGGGGCAATGAGCCATGGGCCCCTGGACCTTCTCTCAGGCACCCAGGAACAGGGCAATATTGCAGTAGAGACCCACCCTCCTCTGTCCTCTCCCAGGTGACAGAGTGATCTCTAGTGGGGCCATGGCACAGAGGTAGAGGTGGGGAGGAAGGGAGTATTAGTAAGGAGGGAATGAAAGTAATTCTAGGCCAAAAAACGTGATGATGTTTCAATTTTCTCATTTAAATGGAGGTGGATAAAGATAGGCAGACACAATATTCTTGACATTACGTTGGACAAGTGAAGTTTGTTTCACAGAACAAAACAGAGCTGAGCAGTGTTCCTACACTCAGGTCAGCTCAGTAGACACTGATGAGCAGTACAGGACATTGTGACAGCATTATATCTGATGAATATACTCTAAGCAACAAAGAGGTGCATTTCAGGAGAGAAAAACAAATCAGCCTTTTATTTTGCCTATATTTCTACATGGAACCTGGTAGTTTCTTTACTGTTTGTTTTAAAACCTTAAGCTTAATTGCACTCAATTCCATAACAGTGTTTTAGATAATTCTGTAATTTACAAACACCAAAACAATTATGCTGACTAAAACAAAGGTTGGTCATCCTAAACCATAATATCCTGCATTCTCAACTGCATCCCATCCTTTCACCAGGTACAAATCCTGTGGCTTGGATCACATAGACTTACTTTAATTTCCCTGGGCCTTGTCCATATCCTTTAGTCTCTAACTTCCTGTAAAAGTTCCTTAGTTTGGCTTCAAAGTCTCGCTTGTAAGGGGCAGGAGCCCGGGCATTGGCACGCTGTGTACCTATAGCAAAACACAAACAGAGAAGGGTGTGGATTTGTGCAATGTCCTGATGTTCATCACATCACCATGAAAAATATCACTGTGGGTTAACAAGTAATAGGAAACAATACTTTAAGTTCCTGCATTTTCAAATCTCCAAGCTGAGGCTATACTAGGGCATAATCAGGTCCTTACGCTATGTCTTCTTTGTGGCATTTTGGTTGAAAAGAACAATGCTGTTCAAATAGTTACAATGATGCCCATGTATTACTCAAATATGTTCCCCTTTTCAGTCCAAACTAATATGAGTCAAACAGGGTTACTCATGTCTAATGGTAACTGTAGAGGTTACCATTGCTGCTGAGATGATATCATGGCAATTAGACAGGAAGTTACAGTGTGCAAGTATCTGGCACATAAAACAAGAACAGCGAGTTCCATACTTCACTCTATGGAAAACCTACAAAAACTTCTTTTAGATATACACCATAACTGAGAACTATTTTATTCACATAAGTACATAGATTTCATAATGCAGGGTAGAATAATCTTGATGTAAAAACAGAATTCAGACATACCTGTAGAAGTCACATGACTTCTGGTTGCACAAAGAGTAAATAATACTGCTACTTGCTGTATTCATATTATGTGCCAGTACTGTGATTACCTACAGATCACCTAAAGATGTTTTATACGTCATCTTATGGCAAGTATCATTAATAAAATGTAGAAGTAACACAGTTTGTTCCTCTTTTCATAGAAAAATCTGGCTTTGGGTCATAAAGGGACTAAACAATAAGCCAAGATACGAAGGTGATGATGAATATGGGAATCAGATACAGATCCATGACAAAAGCACTGGCTATTTCCACTAAATATTTCACAACACAATAAAAGAAGCACAATAAAAACAGAAATAAAAACAGAAAACAAAAGTTATGGAGTCTTGTGCATTACACACCGTGTAAGCTCATTAAATATTTCCTTAATGAATGAATCACTAAATTCACTGTTAATACTGTTAAGCCTAGCAACAGATTCTGAAAATGAATAAGATGAGATTCCTGGACTGGCTATCTCAGTTGATAAGACAGAAATGAAACATATCTAACAATCAGAGAATAATTAAGTCCTAAACTAGATAGTATACAAACTATGAAGCAGAAAGGACACAATGATAGCCCTGAGGCCAGACCCAGACCCCAGAGGCCAGACCTATTAATCTATTTTGCTTGCTGTACAATCACTTTTAAAGATTTTAAATTAACTTTCAACATTTAAAAATTAGGAGATTTCAAGTAAAAAAAATTAATTTAGATTTTCTTTTGAATATGATTTGGGAGCTCTTTCTTGCAACAACTGGCTTGCATTTTCCTGGGGCTGTAGCAGGCAGCTGCTCAAGTAAACAAGCATGTGCTCTCCACTGTTTCACAGCCACTCAATGACACTGACTACCTGGGCCCCCTTGGTAGTTGCTTTTGAGGTCAGTGTAATAGGAAAATGACAGTAAATGAGGATCCGTGGAGATCAAAATGAAAAAGGCCTTAGGGAAGAGGCTTTATTGAAATCAGGCCTTATAAACAGGAGGATCTATATTGTATACTGGGGCAGGGAGTAAGAGCTAAATATGCCTTGCGTGCATGCTCAAGAGGAGAGTGGCGAGGAGTAAGTGAGAAATTAAATCAGTGAGAAGGTTAAAGCCAAATTAATTATGAGATAACTTTTTTAAAGATTGGGCATAATACAGTGAGCACTGGGAAAAATTTATAGGTTCCTGAGCAAGCAAATAATATACAAGCAGTGTTTTATTTAAGAAATGATTTTCAGAAAGTGTTGAGTAAATTAAGGGTGTGAAAAGACTGGAGGGCCGAGATACAGCCAGGAGTAGTTGCAGCAATTGAAGCCTGAGGGGATGAAGACTAGGCTGCAGTGTGGTGAGTCAGAGAAACATTTACAATGTGAAATAAGAGTTGGTTATAGTAGATATGTAAAGAAGATAAATAGGAAGCTCTCAGTGGTAACATAAAGTTTTTAAAACAGTAACAATAGTTATTTGTTAAATGCCTGCCCTGGATTAGGGACCACACATTTTACTTAGAAGATCTTGGGGGAATCCTTACAAGTCTGCGAAGTAGGCATTATTATTATTATTACCATGATCACTTCTTTATAAATCAGGAAACTGAAGTCATATGTCAGTGAATGGTAGGTTTGGGATTTGAACAAGGTCTATCGGACACTAAAAGCAGTGTAGGACAGGGCATGTGAAACTTTATACATATGGAGCTGGAGACGATAGCTATTCAGGTAGATATACTTTATAAACACTTGAAATTATGGTACCAGAGTTCTGATGAGAGATCAGGGCCTCTCTTGTGGATTAAACGAGTCAGTGTATATATGGCACTTGTGCAGTGCCTTTGCATAAGAAGCCCATATAAGTGTTAGCTCTTACTGTTATTATCTGCACAGAGGTGAATACTACAGACACAGGAAAATGTGCTGGGGTTGTAGGAATGGATTGTAATAAACTGGCTATTGATTAATAATATGTCCAGAAGTCTGTTTGTATAGTTAGGAATCCTTCACCCAAAGAGCTAAGTAAGAGCTATGTCATAAAAGACACAAATAAACTTGACCTTAAAATGTCTGGGTTACAGAAGAGATTCCTAGGGACTTAGGAAGCTTTTAAAAATCTCAGTGTTCAGGCCACACCCAAGACACATTACATCAGAATTTGTGGGGGTGGAACTCAGGCATAAGTGTTTTATACCGCTCTCCAGATGACTCCAAAGAACAGTCAAGTTTGAGAACCATTATCTCCTACAGGTTGGTTAAATGTACCCAATGAACACCTGGGCAGCATCCAGGGACCAACATGGGGCAATGCTTCCTGTGATTTGAAAAGCATCATTTGCAACGTGAAGTAACATGATCTCGACCAACACGAGGCTGCTCTCTTGGATGGCTGAGGGACAGGGCCATGGGTCACAAGTCCACTCAGGGGTAGCAGAATAAAGCTGTCAGTCCTGCAGTCTGAGAAACTGCAGACTAGTAAACCCAGACAGCTCAGAAAGCAGACGTAATGAATCAGGTTTCAGGAGCACAATCATTGACAGGGAAGAGGAAAAAGAACAAAAGACTGAATGAAAATCTTTCAGAACTCAAAAGAAATATGATTCTTTAAAAGTTCACTACTTAAAAAACCAAAACAGCACATATTATTGTTACTGCTATATAATCTGAGATGCGTAAAAGGATGTGGGAAATGCCCTAATGCATTCCATCAATATTAATACAGACACTTAATAAAAATTAGCTCCATTTATACTCTAGGTAAAGTGATTCAATTATGGAGATTCTGGAGACAGACACTGTTAAATGCAAAAATTCTTTTGCTAATAGTAGGATTATGGAAAATCATTTACAAATTACGTCATGGTTTAAAAATTACAGTAAATTATGCTGTTGGCCTTTGTCAAATTCTTAATGCAAGTCAGGTACAACTGCCAAAAAGGTCTAGGCAAGAACAATGTTACTTCCACTCTGGAAATCAAAAATGATCTTGGAAGACTGAGCTAACAGAATTGTATGGGAACCAGAACTCCAAGTGAAGTTCTAAAATATAACACTCCCACAGACCGAGTAATTTTATGGTCTTTGTGGTCATAGGAAGTCAGATATGAAAAGGTCAGTGTTACATATAGGAAATAATCAAATGAAAAACTGACTTTATGGATAGTCAGCATTATGTTAATTATTTGCAGGAAAACATTTCAGTAAGATATTAGGGTTTTTTTTCCCCTTTTCTTCTATATAGTGTTACACTATTTGTATTTCTATTTACTCTTACAAAATTGCATAATCATGTACAAATTTTAAAAATTCTACCTGACAAAATACTTTGGATGGTACCATAAAAATCTTAGCAACAAACTTCTACGAAACCTGGGTTTTTGTTGTTGTTGTTGTTGTTGTTGTTGTTCTGTTTTGTTTTTTGTTTTGTTTTGTTTTGATTCTGGATGTGCCACTGAGAACTCAGACTGCTTTACTGGCTAGCTCTCACTCTGTGTCTGCCAGGGATGGAGCTTGGCCCAATCCAGTGTGGCTCCAGGCCTCTATATTGAGATGGCTCAGGAGCTCACTTCTTTCCTGGTTCATTTTCTAAAAAAAATAATCTCTATGATATATATAGGTAGCTTCTGTATTTCTTTTTAAAACAATTCCCTATTAGTGAATGAGAACAAACTATCAAGCATTACAATAATTTCTGGAATACTCCCTCTTCTGGAACATAGCTCAATAATGGAAATTAAAGGGAAAAAACACCTACAAAATAGCTGGCACAAAGCACAGGGCTGAAGTCTTCACATTTTTGCTTTATTCCCTAAGAGCAGTAAAAGGCCCTCAGGTCATTGTTTTGAGCTTGCTCATACTTTCATTTACATACCATTTGTTTAAAGAAAAAAAAAAAAAGCCCAAATTGATAGTCTGATTTCTCAGGCTGAAGTAATTTAGTAAAAGGGAAAAGCTGAAAGGGCGTGCCAGTGACAGGCTTCCTCTGACAGCATTAGGGCTGGGGGACAAAGAAGACTAACAATAACAACAACAACAAAACAAAAACACAAACACCTCTCTGTTGTGACAGAGATCGTATTAGGCTCTTCTTTGGTCCCTGTACTCACAACTCCCCCATTCCCAGCCACTCAAAAAGCACCCTTCATTTGTATCATTTGATCCCTACATCATCTTTGCAGGGCTGAGCAAAGAGAAGGGATAGAACACTGATTCTAAGAAGTATAAAGCTACTTCAGGAACTGTGGGGAAGATGGGAAAGAGAGGGAGAGAAGGAGAGAGAGACAGAGGGAGACAGAGAGACAGAAAGAATGTTTATGAAAAAGAACAGGTGATGAGATAGATACACTGCAGCTAAGATGCTAAAACTGTGAAAAGATTGAGGGAGGAAAGGAGTATTCTTAAGGAGCTGCACCATGTGTGGGCAGAAACAACTCCTCATATCCCGTGCCCTGAAGACAAGCTTCAGTGAAGGCCTATACGGCTCTTCAGTGCTCTCTGTTTTTTCACTTCTGTTGAGTGGGACTGAATGCTAATCCTGGCTTCCTGATAGTCCAGTTCTAGTCAAGTAACAAGAGCTCTGTACAATGATTCCCCCAAGCCATGAAATATCCTCAGTACAGTCATAGCTTTGGTTGCGTGGAAAATTCACATAAGTGAGCACATCTCTAACAATATTAGGTAAATTCGGTGCTATCGCATTTAAATTCCTAGAAATGTGCAGATAGAAAAGGTCCTGAGCTAAACTTCTGGGTCCCCTATTTGGCATAACAAACCATATGGTGTTTGCAAAGAGCTTTTCTTTCTGGCATAGGTAAGGTTGGGATTGGCATTATAACGGCCCTGGAAAACGAACCTTCACATTCCAAGATTTTGACGAATTTTAGGTGAGCACTCTAACAGCTGCAAATAGCAGTGAGTCAAAGTTTCCAAAACTCCTGTCTCTTCTGTATTTGAAAAGACATGTAAATGTGCTTGGAATGAGAAAAAGTGTGGTAACTGTACCAGGTTGTTAGGCGTTCTGCAAGAAGATCATTAAAATTTATTATTGTCATAATTTTCACAATATTATTCCCACACCACAAAAAGGGATGAAATTCTAGTCACGGGGAGGATCAGACAACTTTAAAAATCTGTTTGAAGTCTTTTTACAAAAACTTTAGGGATACTGGTACAAGGAGAAGCTATTTACTCAAAGAAACAAGACTGCTCCACTGGGTCAATGTGGCTAGCTAGTCCTGCCCTGGTATCATGTGGAATTAGTTAAGAGTTACTCCCATTGAGATCAGGCAGTACATCCCAATTTCAAGATCAAATAAAGCCCACTAAATAGAGAAGCCAAAAATATGGAGATGATTCTTTCTGAAAATTGAAACCACCACAAATACTGCTGGCCCTTTAGATATATTTGGGTTCTACATGTCTTTGGAAAATATTTAACTCTAAATCTGCTTTCAGAGTATGTTTTATTACTATCATGGGTTACTCATGTACGTTTGTGATGCTCAATTAAAAGAAGCAATCTAGTCACCATTTGGAATGTTCATGCAGTCTCAGAGACTGTTCAGCCAGTCTCCAAGAGCATACGCCTTTGTGAGGCTCAGAAGAGACAGAATCTGGTGATCTACCTCTTTCTCGGGGAGGATTGCACCAGAAAAGGCCTGGAAAGGAGAGCCTTGATTGCAATAAGCAATAATCCACACAGCTTCATTTCCTTAACCATAAAGCATCCGGTAAAGGGACCACACATTTAAACCTCATCAGGTTTCAGCTAAAATAGAAATCAGTTAGAATAATTAAATATCTAAGCAGCCAGCTCTGCAAATCAGGAAGAAATGGAGTTTTATATTCTAGTTATGGATGGTTCAAATATTGACAAATTATACTTCTTGGAATCCAATTTCCAAAAAGAAAAAAAAAAATAAAGAAAGAAATTAACATTTACTGGATGCTTTTCATGGTGTTCTCCATCACGGTGTTCTCCACAGGACTACGGGAGGTGATTACTATTATTCTCATTTTACAGAAAAAGAAATTCCAGGTCAAGAAAGGAAGCAAATTGCCCAAAGTCATATATAGTTGACGAAGACTGAGGCCAGCTGTGAATTATATTGATTTTCCCTAATACTTTTAAACTGTCATATGCCTATTTCTTTTTATCCCGTGTCATCAAAACAAGTATGCCTATTTTGTTCCAAAGATGACCTGCACTTTTGCCTCTAGTGTCCTGCCTTCCCTTGGGCCTGTACTGTGTTGACTGCTGCTACTTTGCCCCATTCGAGGAACTGCTTTCTTTCCACCCACATTGTCTGACTTCTGCACACATATATGCTCAACTTCCCCATCCTAAAGTGCCTTCCTTAACACTTCTCCTTCTAAGTACTGTTTTGTTTTTCTTTCCTTTCATACTTCATGAAAAGGATACTTCTTTCATTCTTTTCATACTTTGTGAAAAGAAGAGTCTACACTTCTGGCTTCTACTTTATATCCTATATCATTCTGTAACTGGTCACATTCCAGTCTGTGACCTATTACTTCACAGAAACTGCTCTGGCAAAGGCCATATATACTGCATGATTTTCAAATTTAATGACCTCTTCTCAGGCTTCATCCTTTTTAAACTCTTTGAAAATTGGCTCTGTTAATCACTCTTTCTCGAAACCTTGCTTCCCTGAAAAGACTTTCCTAATTCTCTTCCAAAACCCACTGGCTTCCTTTCTTTCACTTGCTCCTCTACCTCAGGCCATCCCTTAAACACTGGAGGTCTTCATGTTTCCATTCTCTATTTTCTCTTCTTTCCATAGACTGGTCCTTCCTAGTTCTTTTAGTCTACACTCTAGGCCTCGCCTGCCACCAACATACCTGTATCCCTAGCCACTGGCTTTCCTGAGCTCCAGGACTGTCTTTTCCAGCTTTGTTTGGATATCTTCAATGATTCCTCAACAAAACATGTCCCAAACCAAACTCATTTCCCCTCTCTGCTTTAGTCTAAACTTTTTCCTTTCTTGGTGAACGGTATTACTACTTGTCTATATAGTCTAGGTGGTGAGAATCTCAGAATCTGCCTTGACACCTGGACTCAAAGTCCTGGTGCCTCTACATCCTACATGTCCTCTGAATTTATTCCCTTTTCTTCATTGTCACTAGTCCAACCCTTTAGCGTGTCACCTGGATCAATGCAACAGCCTCCCAATTAGTTTCTCTGACTCAAGTCTCTCATCTTCCAATCTATCCTCTGTATTCTCACCAAATTGATCTATGTAAAACATGACATTCCTCTGCTTATAAATTTTCAGTGACTCCCATGAACTACAAAACAAGGCTTTAATGACCAGCTGGCCCCAGCCTATCTTTCTAATCTAAGCTTTGAGAACTTGCCTTCATTTGTGTCTATTAATTTGCCCAAAACTACTTTAATGTCTCTGTGGCTTAGCTAATGCTACTCATTTACCTAGAATGTCCTTCTTCCTTTGGTGTACCTGGTAAACTCCTGTTCACCACTCTTCAAGGCTCCCCTTCATACCTGTTAATCTTCATCTTTCCCCACATAACCCACCCCCAGTCTTAAAGGAAGAATTGTTCCCACACCTGTGTTCCCATACATCTCTTGATTATAGGACTAACCACAGAGCTTTTCAGAGTCATTTGTTGACTCACTACCCCACCATGAATCCTTCAAAGGCAGACACTGTATTATTCATCCTTTTAGCATCAAGGTTTAGTTCAGTGCTTGGACTATAGGAGGATGCTCAATAAATCTGCGTTAAATGAACAAGTTAATTGACTTTTTCCTGTTTGTGGTATTCTATTAGGCTGTAGCTTCATTATTATAACAATATGTAAAAAACACATGTTATATATCAAAGAACATAGAATAGCTTTTAGTGATACATATGGAGTTTGGATATCTATTAAAATAGTTTTAAAATCTGATAGCTGTTAAAGTGTGAACAATACATTGTCTATAATAAAAATAAATATAGCTGATGTCTGTTAACAGCATGACTACCTTCCTTTAAAAAAATTCATTTGTCATGCTCCATCTTCACCATTCATTCATCCATTCATTCATTCATCGACTCCTACATTCACAACATCTTTTGAAAAAAATTCGAACTTAAACATTTTAGTTTGTTCCATCTATCAACATATTCTGTCTGCCCATATGTGTCTTTTCTTCCTACCTAACAGAGTTAGTGACCACTGCAGGCAGAAAACTATCCAAGCCCATTAAACTAATTTTAATTCTATATTATTTCTTGAAAGTAGAGATTTCTTTTTATTGTTCGTTAAATCAGTCTCCTAACTAGAAAATTTTAAATCAAAAGCTAACAGTATTTTGTGCACTAATATTTTCCAAGGTACATTAGGCACTACATAACATAATGAAAAGTAAAATTTGTATCTGAGTGTATCACACTGCTAACCTTTATCTTCCTATTCTGGAATGTCATTATCTTCCTGTCGAAATGAATTCCCATGGAAACAAGCCAGTTTTAAAAGACAAACAGTGCCACAAAATATGTACATGTACGAACACTAAAGATATACCCAAAGTGTTCCTTCAATGTCTTTTGTGGAACAGAACATCTGAATCTAGGGCTCGAACATCTGACTCTAGGGCTCACTCCTGAGAGAATTCAAGGTGAGCTGCCGGTGGACTTACCTGGTGAGTTCTGGGGAGAGGACACTGGGGAGCCACGTGGGGACTGACAGTAGCTGGGGTGGAGTAAGGCATGTGGAGGCACATAAGACATTATCTCTTCTTCAAATAAACTGGGGAAAACAAGAAATGAATGCACACATTAGCCAAGGAGGTGGGGAAAAGCTTTGTTACCACAATGAGGAAGACAGCTGATTTCCCATTTTGACCCATTTCATCCAAGGTCCAGTCCACATCCCAAAGGGAGCACTTACCCCTTTTCCCTGCATGTATTCTTGCTGGCTGTTGCAGCTTTTGTCAAACCTGTGGTTACTTGTCTATTCTCCTACCAACTCTGGAGAACATCATTTCTGTTTTGCTACTTTAACACATGAGTTTGAGTTTACATGTTTGTTTGAAATCTTACCTGGGTTTTTTAATTTGGGAATAAGATTCAACCACAACAGATGTTTGTTAAGAACCCATAATAGATATACAAAGTATGTCCTATATCTTCATTCTAAGAAGCATACAGCAGGGTCTCAGCCTTCAAAGAGCTTAAGATTTAATTGGAGAGTTGAAAACAAAATAAAACTCCTCCTAAATAATTACAACTGCTAAATAATTAACTCCCTCATTTACTCTGGCTTTATAATGGTTTTCAAATATGAGCGTTTTGATATTAGATTATTCAATCCTGAGTCTTCTTTCTTCTCTATATTGAAATTTCTGTTTCTTATACTCTCTCTAAAAAATAGCAAGCAGGTATCTGATATCTTGGAATCCCGCAATATCAGAAATATTATGATAAACAGAAGTAGTATGATTACAATCAGCTTAAATATACAAACACTTAACAAAACAATTAAAACAGTAAGAGTTTTTTAATTAAAAGGTAGAAGTAGGTTCACTTCAAACTTCCCAAATCTAGAAACCTGTTACTTGTTTTCAGATAATATTCAGAAAAAGTGGCAACAATTTAATTTTGCAGAGATTTGAGGATATGACTCCTAAGGGTCATAGCACTGGTTCTCAACTGAGGCAATTTTACCTTTCCACCACACTATCCAAGGGCATTTGGCAATGTCTGAGGACATTTTTGATTGTCATAACTGGATGAGAGGGTACTTTTAGCATCTGCTGGGTAGAGGCCAAGATGTTGATAAAGATCTTACAATGCACAGAATAATTCCCTACAACAAAGGCATATCCAGGCCCAAATAGCAATATTTCTGAGGCTGGGAAACCCTGGGTTATAACAAAGTAATAACAACATGAAAAGTTTTTCTCTTCTTCGTCGCTCACATGCACTTGTCTGCTAGACCATTGCATCAAAGCATTTTTAGACATGATATTTTTTTAAAGCCATCTTTCCACTTTTGAACTAAAAAGTCAATGATTTGGAAATAGAAACAGTAATCAATCATATTTGTAATACTAAATTAAGCCCTGAAACAGTCATTTCTTTTTCAATAAATCATTAGCCATTAGAATAATGTGAATTTAAATGTAATTGCTAAGAAAAGTCCCATGTAACAGTTGCTACCTCAAAGATCTAGAAACCAATAATTAAATTAATTGAAGACTAAGAATTAGCATCCTATCCTCAGACATCTACATCCCTTTGCACCATGATAGTTACTGCTTCCTTTAAAGATAACTAATACTTAGGAATCTTTCATATCCCAAGAAAAATTTTTTACCTGAAAAAATGAATACATAAGAGATAATGATATAAAAAAACATGATTCATATTATACAGTATTAATGTTAACATTATTATATTTTACTTCAAACACACACATATATATATTTCTGTATATATCTGTAAATAGATGTACATATACATATCCACATGAATGCAAATGTGTAAATGAAGTCCTTTTTGTTCTCCTCTATCATTACTTCAATAGGTATTCTTCCTTCCATAGTTTTTTACTTTGTAACATACATGCAGATGAACATATAGTTTTGCCTTATGCACAGCTAAAAATTATAATAGCTATATGTATACAGCATTCTTGAACTTTGTCCATTCAACAATATATGTCTGGTATCTGTCTATGTTGATACATAAGAATCTAGTTTCTTTTATCTGCTATGCAGTAAGATATTCTTTGAACAAATCAATTTATTTATCCCTATTTTTTCTGACAAATATTTACTTTTTCCCCAGATTTGTGTTTTTATCAATAATGGTACAAGGAACACCCTGTATATGTCAACTTACATATATGTAAAAGTTTTCTTAGTATAAGTATGGTGTCTATGTAAAAGCAGAATTAATCAGTCAAAATGCAGATGCCTTTTCAACTATACAATATACTATCAAGTCGTCAATCCCACCAAGACCAGACAATATGAGACCTATTTTTCACTTGGTATTATCAGTTTTTCTGACTTTTTTCAAATCTAATAGTGTGAAATAGTATCTCATTACTTGAAATTGCATTTTATGATTGCTAACATCTTTCCATAAGCTTATTTGTTATTCTTGCTTCAATTTCCATGAAATGCCTTTTTAATATCCTTGACCTATTTTTCTTTTGAGTTTTCTTCTTCTAAATTTATTTGAAGGCATTCTTTATGTTATATATTCATGATATCTTTTTTATGTGTTGTGAATATATTCTTCCAATTTGTTACCTTTCTTTATTTTTGTATATGTGGTGTCTTCCATTAACTAAATTTTAAAATTCAAATATAGCAAAATTTATCAATCATTTCCTATATAAGCTCTGAGGGAGGCATATTTTTACATGAGCTAAATTAGTGAAAGAACATATAAAATAGAATAATCAATAACAAATACAAAAAGGTCATTTCAAAACTCTTGAGTTTTTTTTATACTATTTTGAAAAATATCCTTATATGGGTTTTTTTGAATTGAATCTTTTCCTAGAGCCACATCATCTATACATTGCAGCTTGCTGATAACCACATCCATTTGTACCAGGAGTGACTTTTTTTTAAAGAAATAGACAAAGTTTAAAAACAGATGCAAAGTCTTTCCCTATGTATACAACAAATTCATTGCTTGAGTTTATAGTCACTGATTCAAATGATTCACACTTCAAAATAAAATTAAAAATAAACTGAGGCTATCCCAAAAAGTTTCAGTAATCATTAAAAATTATTTATTAAGCATACACATTTAATACACTGTATCACTATGTACAATTATTAAAATAAAAAATACATTTAATCACTCTAGTAAGTTTAGAATTGAATAACATCATTTATAATAATTACAGAACTATTATATATAAGTGAATTTCTCATGTTCCTTTCAAAGCCTATAAACTTCAGAGAACATGCTTATTTCCCTGAAAGGGAGAAAATGTAGCCTTGCTCTTTATGTACATATACATACATCAGTTTTCAAATATTCTAAAATTCTACCACAGAACACAGAGAAACTCATGCAAACTGTGGTTTATCAAAGTACACTTATTCTAAGCTACACTGTAACTTAAAATATTTAGAACCATACTATCTAAAGATTATTTAACTAATGACAGGTAAATGGTAATCATGATTTCTATTTTATAATCATTATTGTTTTTACTAATACCAAAGCTGAATTCTTTAGTTTAAATGAAAAATCCTTGATTTCTGGAATGAAGCTATAGAGTCAGAATTTTATAACAAAACTGACTATTTTATTACCAACCAAACTTTGGTAGAAACATCATACTCCATATTAACTGACCAATAGTCTCCCTGACCATCTAGCATACTATATCCTGTTTTCAGAACTAGCTCAGTGCATCATAGTCAAGGGTCATCCCCTAAAGTGAAAAGTAACTCCCCTCTCCTCATAGGTCTTGTTTAGATAAAGTGAATTTTTTTCTGGAATGTGAATATATCTCTTTGAATTATATTCCAACTATACAGTAAAGAAAAGTAACTATTTGACTTTAGTTTTACAAATATGGCAGCTACCATGTAAGTAGCTAGAAATGGTTAGGGTCAAGATCATTTTGAATAACATGAATGAGATGGTTAGCACTTTGAAATAAATAAAACACTGCCTGATAATGGCTCAACATGATTTTCCTTTTAATCCTGTGAAGGTTACAGTGGTGGGTGTCCCAGTCACTGGACAGAGTAAAGCATTATTTCACTCCTGCCTCTTACATTTGAAGGATAATGTTAAAAATGAAAGAAGGCTTTTGAAAACTTGCTATGATTCCCTTCTAAACTACTCTAAAATTTAAAACCAAAGCTGATCTAACAATCAGGAAAGAAGAGACAATTGGTCAGTTTTATGAAGGGCTATCAAGTTGGCCCTGAATACCAGTGACCAAATTTCAACTCGATCTGATTTCTCAAACCTAAATTCTCAAAACCATAAAGTAAATAAATAGTATTGAATCAGCAAAAGGGGACAAAGCATATTTTGAGCAAACAAATTTGAAATAAAATATAAACATGACCTCTTTTACTCTGGAGGAGTAAGCTGTGTATACCCTTCTGTTCTATTATGGAACATTCCATTCTAGAAACTCTACAAACATTTCCGTTCTCTAACCCCACCTTCTTTACCTTCTGATCTCAGGGATAAGAACTACAATCTGAAATGAATGATCATTAAACCAGTATCTGGTAGTTCCGCAAGTTTTCAAGAATAAAGGAGACCCTTTTAGGCTACCAATATTGTCATATTATTTTTCAAAATGCTCCATTATATCTGATGACAGGAGACTTTCTACTTCAAGAACTAGTGTTACATACCTCAGCAACATAACAAGGTCTGCATCACTTGAAAGGCGTACCAATCCTGGGGTCCCTTCAGTTCGTATAAATTGGATCTTCTCCCTATTGAAGCAAAGAAACAGCTCACAGCGTATGTGGTAGACTTTTGGGACATAACTCAGTGCTTTAGGCACCATTGAAAAAAATAACGGTCACAACATTTTTGCAGTACCTATTATGTGGCAGCTACTGTGTGATATCCTAGTAATACACATGGTCCTTACCTTCAACATTGCCCAGTACTAATGCTGGGAAAAGATTCTTTTAATGCTTTCATTATTTTGCTGCCCAAGTCCTACTGTAGGTAGTGGTATCATCCAACCAATAAATCTCAGTCTCTGCTTTGAATTAAAGCTTGTGTGGGCTTGAATCTAAGCAATAGTCTAGACCATTAAGACTGATTCTGTTATTCCAAAAAGTGAGTGTGTAGGAATATTCATCTCTTTTCCTAAGGATATACTTCTAAATTATGTGTGATGAGCACATTCCTACCTGGAAGCAGACAGTATCTATGCATTATATACTCAATATAAAAGCATACAGCTGTTTCAAATAACTGAAACTGTGAAACACTTTCAGTTACTACAGCTGGTGAAACAGACTGTGTGCACACCTGTGTACATGAATATATGCTTATGTAAACACATATTGGACACAACAATATGAGATATTTCTACCATTATTTTATTATAGATATAAGTGATATACATGTTAACATGTTCTTTTTTGTTTGATAAGTCATGGCATTATTTTTTATTCTTTACATGAAAACAATTTTAATAAAATTTTCCTAGTTGCTTCCCCCTCATTTCCATGTTACTTCAAAGCATACCATATTAATTTGTATTAAATGAGAAAAAATAAGAACATAAACTATGGTGCTGAAAGCAGTACATTTGATAGGAACACAGAGGCCAAGACAGGTAAGCAATTTTTAGTGCTAATGACAAATATTAGGATTCCTGTATACTAAAAAATAGCAATCTCTGATGTATTTATTTAGATTCAGTTCTTATCTATGGAGCATTTTTATATGATATTTTTTAAAAGTTTCACTGCATTTTAGATTTCCAAATTCTAATTTCTCTGCTTGAAAGAAATGAAGTAGAAGGCAAGATTTAATTGTTGAGATGAAAAATTCCTTAATGCACAGAAAAGTCAATTGTTCAGTCACATAGGTTGCTAGAAAAAAAAAAAAAGAGTTCAGTCCTCAGCTTTTTCTAGCTAGATGCATTTTTCACAATATGTTAGCATATGAAGCAACAAATCTTTGATATTGCCTCCTTTTTTTTCTGTTCTTCATATATACATATGTATATAAAACAAATGGCAGACACATACATTAAAGAATTGTTCAGAAAAGAAAGGCCAGCCTCTTTGCTTGAAGTTATTTCAGTTTGAAGGCTTGAACCAAGCAGAACATTTGCCCTGAAGCTTTACAATCACATGTCTGAAGCATATGACGAAAACCAAGGCTCACTATCTGGCGATTGATTTTTCGATAAGAGATATAAAAGTTTTTTAAAAACTAACCTAAAGAAAAGTTATCCTAGAGAAAAAAAAAAGAGCAATAACTTAACCAAAAAAGTACTCTTATAAGAGAGAGTCAGCTTTTGATCTTGAAGGATCAAAAGCTATCTCCAACAAATACACAGTTTATCTCCTTAGTCTCTCATCACAATAAATCAGGCAAACAGAAAAACCAGAAAGCAAACAGGCTGAGCACTCTCCTTCACGTCTTTAAATTGGAGCTACTCAGAGCAGGTGGAGTGGTGACAAAAGATATCACACTCTGGACTGTGGCTTATATGTTTCCTGTAAATAAGAAAAGGATCATAGCTTCCTGAGTCAAAAAGATGACAGGATGAGGAAAGACACCAGAGGAAATATACCAATTGGGAAACTTTTCATCACTTTCCAAATATTAACTTGTAAGCAGTGAAGGCAAACGATCTGATTTTTTAGGCAAGAACATACCAGAGGTAGGCTGAGACTAGCTTTCTACCAGGCCAGTTGACTCATCACAATGGCAAGCTATGGGTCATTGCTTCCAGGAACAAGACACTGGAGAACGTCATATGATGTACATCATACCACTAAGTACCGTCTTATATTAACATTCATTTATTCTTTCAGCAAACATTTTCTGAGTGCTTACTATGTGTTACCTATAGTAACACATACTGACAATCCAACAGATGGTAATCCAACAGATGACTTCTTTCTCAAAAGGTCATGGCAAAGTGGAAGAGAGAAAATTAGTGGGTAATTCTAGTATTACATGAAAATATTTAAATTGTTCCATTCACTTACCTGAGCTCTGTTTAGGCCTTATACCACCCCTATTCTACAAAGTCCTTCCTAAAGTATTTTCATGTAGAAACAAAGAAGGCATTGGTCAAGAGAACAGATTAAGGTTGAGGACAAGAGAGAAGTTAGCAAATATCCCCAGAAATGTCACCATCCTTTACTGAGAAAGAGAAAAAAAAAAAGAAAAAAAAAACCACAAAAAAAACCCAGGAACTACTTCTTGGTTATCAAATATCTATTTGCCTAAAAATCTATAGACTAGTATTTCTCAAACTCTTGTCTACTAGAAATCTACAGACATAATCTTGAGTTCTGGGATAATTTAAAATTTTTTCTGTTTTCACTTTTTGATCAAAATTGCTAACAATTTTAAAGAATATGCCTTTTGGATAATCTCAGTGATATTTATGACTAAATATTGCCATGTGACTTTAGCTCCCATGTTTGCATGTACAAGACAGTTGATGCCAAGTGATTAGATATAAACTTTCAAAGTGTCTGTGCCTGGCCCTTAAGTCATTATCAGGACCTCGATGTTAAATAAGTTAACAACAGTCCTTGTTTGCCACTCATGAACAATTCTCTTACCAATTAAAAGCATAAAGCTTTCATTTTGCAGTATTAATTTGCATAATGATAATGATGAAGTAAGGATAAGTAATTTATATGTAAATTGCCAGTAATGTATATATAAAATGCTAAAAAGAAAACAAAATAATGGACTTAAAAAATAAATTAAGCATTTATACTAAAGAAAGCATAAAAGATGTCATGATTCACTCTAAGAACAAAAATTTTACAACAGTTTACAAAGAGAAAATTTGGCAGTAGAAATATCACAGACTACACTTGATATATTTTTTCTTTAGCATTGTATTTGGGGGTGCATTATTCAATGAACTGGTGGTTCATCAAAACAATGAATCAATAGATAAAAATAAGCTATTTGTTAAGATGGAAAAATGATGACCATGATAATGCCACAGATGCACATGATAGACCATCAGAAGCAAAATCAAAACCATCAAGTCAAACACAAGTGAAACAAAAAGCACAAATGTTTCCACTGACGATGGTCTCAATATTGGTGATTTGGCTTTTGAGAAACAAAATCTTCTCACATTAATATCATTAATGCAAATGTTACTGGTTTTGTTTAAGTTTTTACTTAATTTATATTTGTTCTTTAGGCTTTATAGTTTAGAAAAGCTATAAGGATAAGAAATTTATGCATATTTTATATTTGTACATCTTTATGTTTCAGTAAAACAAAAGTGATTAAAGTCAACATTGTAGAAAAAATATATATGTATATATATTTTTTTCCCTTTGAAATAGAAAATAACAGGCTCCTAACAAGTTTCCGTGAGTTCACTTAGTGTCTGAAATAAACATAACAAGTTTGAGGAATATTGTTAAAGATACACATGATTGTTATTAGGGGGCTATTTGAAAGTTACATTAATATATTTATTCAAGTTTATTTTATAAATTTATAGAGTTATAAGGAATCCGTGGCAGTCCTCTAATTTCTTTCTTTACTGCCTTCACCTTAATGAAGAAATTTTATTCAATTTTAGTGGCTTGTAATGAGGATTAAGATTATATTCATATAACACCTTATCTTTGGACCTTCTAAGCATGGGTATGTTTCCCTCTCTGTGCCCTTCAGCATAAATTCCAGTTCTTCCTCCTTTGGGCCTTCTCTCAGGGCCACTCAGTTACAACTTCAGTTCCTTTTAAAACACGAGTTCCTTGAGGGCAAAGACCTCTTTCTTCTTTTGGCTGTGTTCCCCAAGCACCTACCACTGTCCTGTGAGCACAAGTGCTCAGTAAAATATGAACCAGACACAGGATTAGTTAATGCCATAACAACATATTTGGCTCTTAACAAATTTCCCGAGTCTATTCAGTGTATTGAATAAACTATCTTGCTATCACTTCTTGTTGTGGCAGAGAAAAAGAGAATCAGAAAGCTGACAACAGATTATTAACTAAAATAGGACCCATTGAGGGAAGTTCAAAGACAGGTAAAGAGGTGATCTTCAAAAGAAAACTCACAACTGTTATAACAAGACGCTTTAACTGTACAGTGACAACCTCAGGGAAAAACTGCTGGCTATGGCTGTCCCTTAGATGCCCATAATATTTAGACTTTTGTAACCACTTCCTCCAGGCCACAAAACACCCCAGAAGATAAACTCTAGCAGAAGATCATTTGAGGACAATGAACATAGTCTCAAGACCGGAATTCCCACAGAAAATACTCTCATCGAAACCAACCAACATTTTAGTGAAGTTAAAGAAGGGCACATGATCAAAAACAATCAGAAGCAGCAATGCCTCTAAACCACAAAACTCTCTGGATTGCAGATTCTGCACACACATGGTTCCTGCACACACAGTGCAGGAACACCTTCAAAAACATATTTTTTTAAAAAGCTGCCTGAGGGCAATTTTAGAGAAATCCCCATGAATTCTCTAACTGTTTAAAGTGAAGAAAGAAAAGTTAGCATTGATCATTCACACTTTTTATTTCAGTCAAAGGGTGTGGTCTGACTTGCAGGATAGAGTTAAGCAGTAAAAAGATCAACTTTTCTTTCTACATCCGATTATATAGGGTAGATTTAGAAATATAGATCCATTACAGTCATATGATTTTTATGAACACGCAGAATTGACATTAAAAAGCTATAAGTTTCAGGGAAAATTCTGTTGTGAATATATATAATTAGTTCCTTTATTAGAATTTAAAGAGTTACTTAACTCTCTTTGCTGGTTTCCTCATTTTGAAATAAGTATAGTTACAGTACCTGCCTCAAAGGATTGTGGAAAGGATTAAATGAATGAATACAAATAAAGTACTCAGCATGGAACCTTTTACATAGTAGAATTCAATAATTTTTAGCTAATAAATATATTATTAGATAGGCTTCATAATTACTTATTTCTTTTTCAATAGACAGTATAATTTATTGAAAATAGAGCCAAATTAAATGCCTTAGACTGACTTCCCTGTTTTTATTGTTGGCAAGTTGTTTTATTCATGCTGTTTGCCTTGGTTAATTCCACAAATATTTATTGAATACTTCTATGATATGCAGTAGACAAAATACTGGTCTCTCTATAAAACTGAAATAATGCTGTGAATACCAAGAGATAACACATATGAGGGCTTTACATTTCTCATAATTCAATAGATAATGAAAGACATTATTCCAGTACAGCAAAATTCCATGTGAAGCAAAACCATTCTCGACTCTAAAAAAGGAGTTTAGTTATTATATACAAAAGAACCTGGTTATAGAAATCTTACCTAAGGCATTCTAACAGCTTGAACCCTCAGTCCATCATCATTCTGAGGAATTAATATCTAGGATATACTAGGAATTAATATCTAGGATATAATAGAAGGTATAACTAGATTTTATTTTCTTATGAATTAAAATATTCTATTGTGCATTTCATAAAAGGTGTTTTAACTGAAAATATATTCAGGAATTGAAACTATGTTATACCTGCCTGTAGTTTTATTTTAAAATAACTATATATTAAAACAAAAAAATTGGTTGATGTGAGGCAATTAGAATGGATTACCCAGTTAAACCACATATAAAGAAATAGATAGGGACATGATGGTGTTTTTTAAGCAGCGATATAAAATGTAAAGGCAAAAAAAAAAAAAAACTTGAAGTACTAATTTCTAGAAAATAGTACTATAAAAAACAATATTTTCCTATATTTTGGTAGTCTTATTTAGAACAGTTAAAAATAAAGTCCACCCACAACAGAAGCATAAACATAAAATACTTTGGGAAAATCTAGACAAGAAACAATGAGTTCCTAAATAAATAAACCAGAAAGTTTTACTGTAAGAAATGAAAGGGTTGAATATGTGAAAAAATGTTACAGTTCTAAAAGAAAAAAATAGAAAACTATAAATATTTTAATTGTATCCATAGTAACAATCACCATCGTAAGCCCAATGCATTTTAAAAGTTGAGGACATTATTCAAAAATTCATATCAAAACTCAAAAAAAATGCTACATGCTAGAGAAATTTAGCCAAGTTTTCAAAATAAATGGTTATGCTGTCATTTCCTAGATCTAAAATGACATATTAGAATATACAAAGATATATAAGTGTTGTATTAAAAAGACAGATTCTGTATGTTTAAATATGTGATTTTGCATAATTGAAAAGTAGCAACTTGACTTTCAGGATAAATTGTTTTAAGTGTTATCATCAAGTCCCAAATATGGTACTTAAGTGACTATGAAACTGATTGATTTACCAAATATTTGTCAAATACCCACTCTATGCAATATAAGATGTGATGTCCTATGAAAATTAAAAAGATAAGTAAGATATATGCCTTGACTTCATATACCTTGCACTTGATTTGGAATACATGTCTGTAAGAATAAATATGGTAGAAAATACAGGATGTTTTTAAACATTTTAAGCACAGATTGTACTATTATGCCATTTCTATTATAAACTATAAAAGTCAGACACATAGGGTACCTGATTCTTAGTACAATGGCACTCTGATGGGTATGCAAGAATATTTTCTGTAAAATATGCCCCCAAGGAACTGAAAGTAATCAATTATTTAATGAGATGTACAATAGTATCCATTTGTATGTAGGACAATGTATATAAAACAAGGAGATTTTAATTTTGGCTTAGTTAATTTTTCTGAAGACAGTTTGCATGACTAAACACATTGAGAGAGACAAAAAAGAAAAAATAAGCATTATTAATGTAGTGAGATGCATATTTTGTTTCTTTTGTAATAAATGCTTCTGATTCACTGATAATTTAGCAATATAAAAACAAGTAAAAAGCAGATTTCATTAAAACCATTTTGTGCTATCATAAATGATAATGCAACATGCACTGTTTTTTAAGATTTTAGAATGGCTTATTATTCTTTGAATTTGGGAAAAGCATTGAGGGTTGATTCAGTACTGACATTTTTCTTTGGTCTACACAGAGTCCATTTCTGATGAACTACTAAAGAAAGATGACACTTTGAAGAACTCTTTTCTTGATAAATACAACAGAGTACAGCAAAATTAATACTGAACAGATATACCTAAAATATGCCTATACTTCATGCTAGACAATGATTTGCAAATCCTTAATGAACTATTTGTTAGCAAGAAAACACAACTCTTCAGTGAAATGTTCAGTGGATGAACTAACATGTTTATAAGGTAGGAAATCTTTCAAAGTTGTATCAGGGAACTATTTTATGGGAAAATGATTTAATAAATACCTGAATATAATATTTTAAAAGAATTGAAACTAATTTTGGCTATAAGAGTTCTTCTTCTGGGCCTTTTTAAACTTAAGTTGATTGACTATCCAGTTAGTATAAGATTCCATGCATGAGTAATATGAAATAAGACACATATATGATAAATATGTCTAAGACCTATAAACAAACATAAATTAACAGGTCCATTAAAAAAAGAGCATGCGTAGACATTAGTCCTTTCACAGAAGCCATAGACTAATAGATGACATGGTGTAAGAATCTATGTTCCTTATAGTCCTATGTAGCAAAATCCCAAACTTCTTATGAGATTTACAAAATTAGTTGTCTGTGAAGATGTTTTAATACACCTTTGGATATCTTCTGAAATGTTATCTCAATGACACTGGGCCATGGTGTGTTGATCGTCAGTCATTTCTGCTGAACCTGGAAGCCAGTGGTTCAGGTCTCCCTGTAGACTCAGGGCATCGTATACATGTAAAAGATTTTAGAGGAAAGCTTTCTGTAGGAAACAGCATGAGCGCAACACTGGAAAGCCTTCTTACACAGAAGTTAATCATGGAACTCAAGAGACTCTTTCAGTGTTTTAACTACACCCACAGGATCACATCGTTCCACTTATATACATGATCAATCTTAGGAATAGTGGTTTTGAGAATCAGAGTATATTTGCAGGCAAATTACTTTAAACTGAGTCTTTGTGATACAATAAGGTAGAACATACTACTAATATAACATTAATTTAAATTTGTTATATGCTGCTTTACACAGTACTAAGTGCTTTAAATAAATTATTTCATTTAATCTTCAAAAGGACCCTGCAAGTTAGAAATTCCTATGTCCATCTTACAGATACGGACACTACAATAACTTTGGAGGGGTTAAATGCTTCATTCAAAGTCATCTGAAAAGTAAATTACAGAGTCAGAATTCAAACTGGTCTGTCTGACCCTAAACCTGAACTCTTAAGATGTATATTCTACCACTTCCTAAGAGCCATTATTAATGCTGGTCTTCCAGTGAGAGACAGACCAGGACCCTCCAATGACTATTACTACGTGGTGTTGATAAATTATTTTATCAGGTGCTTTTAAAAATTCAATAATTATGCCTATCTGAATGGTCCACAGGAAAATAATAGTTCCAATCCAGATCTCCTGTTATCTAAATGTAGTACAACAAAGATAAAAAATTTGTCATGTTGGTCTCAGACATACGAATGAGCAGTGAACAAATTAGAAGAACACTATGAGAGAGGGCCAAGCATGTTGTAACAGGAAAATGCATAAGGATCAGCAGAAGTAAATTTATGCTATTTGACCAAGCAGCCCAGGTGTTAGCTAAGATTAATATTTCCAGTGCAATATTAAATGTAGAAAAATTCACTTGCTAAAAAATGGACAAGAAATAGGTTAGAAATGTTGAACACTGGGGTTTGTTTTATAAAAGTCAGCTTTTGGAAACTTTAATTTTTTATTTCATAAAATTCTGTATTGTTTGAGAATTTTACAATGGCATGTGCTATTTTTAAAATTAAAAAAATAAGAGTCTAATTGAGCAATAACATAATTCCAGGGCTTTTAAAACAAGATAATGGAAGAAAATAGAAGGTCATAGTCTGTGTTTGCTTCTTTTCTGGTGAACCCTGAGATATGTTTCTATTTGTCTTTTGTGGCTCAGAATTTCTTGACTTCCAAGTTACTAATTTACTATTGCCAAAAAATGGCATGGATCAATTCACAGATTACATCCTCATGGCAAGCGAATTTATTTATAGGAAGCACTCAAAGAGCCAATCTGCCTGGAGCTCAAAATAATTACCATCAATGCCTGGGAAAAGCTGGACTAGTATAGGGAAAGCTTTAATGGCTGGACCTAATAATCACACAAGAGGTGAAATTCTCAATTCTTAATTCAATTTTATAACACTTAAATTCTTGTTCATAAAACCATGCTTTACTAATACTAATAGCAAAAATTTTATTGAATTTGTATTCATTATATTCACCTATAAAATATTGTTAAAAAGTTGTTTTTAAATTAATATGTTTTCAGATAAAATATTAGAACATTTGATTCCAGCTTTTATGTTAAAGTCACAGCATACAAAAAGCTTCTTAGTATGATTACTGCCTTTCAATGAGAACCAATAGTAAGATATAGAAACCCAGTGGAGACACTACCCATTTGATGGAGGTGGTACTGACTTTAGCATATTGATTTTTCTGAGGAAATAAACTCCACTAAGGTTTAAAAAAAAAAAAGAGGACAACGTCTTAGCATTCACATTTGCATAATAGTTAAGGTTAGATGGAGCAATGATTTAAATACAAGAGTTGGAAGCAAAGCCATATCTCATTGTGCGGAAACCACCGCCATTCTGCAGGGAAAGATACATTACTGGAGTCTCAGGAAGAGGAGTTAAAAATGGATATGAACTAGATAAACTGCTTGTTATCCTCTGGTTTAGGAGGAATCACAAGCATAACATAAAATTCAAAGTAAAGAGGTATATCTACTATTTGACTTTCCCAAGGGCTAACACTTTTTTTCATTACATTGCGAAGAAAATAAGAAGAGATACTTCTTTAAAATGGCTCTGCTGTGGAGGAGGAAGAATGCAGAGCTACTGTGCTACCGAGAAGCATTGCTCAAGATGTGAATAGAAGGGTCACAGTTACCTTTGACACACAGTTATTCAGTAGTTCTGTTCCATGCATAAATCTCGTGTCAAAAATATCACTGCAACATGAGATTAAAGAACCCCAGCTGGTTCCCTATCCCTGCGTTTGTGGGAATGCTTCTTATAATGTGGTTTTTAACTATTTGAAACAGAATGTTCTCTTAGATAATACGAACTTCCCCATTATGTTGTTATGATAAGTAAAATGCTTAACTACCAAAAGCTTTTCAGAAAATAAAAGTGCACTGTATACACATTCTGTGTAAGAATGGCATTATCTCACTGATTTAAGTTCCTACTTCCTCCTTGTCATGACTGCATATGATTTTTATGGTCAAATTCTGTAATCGGTTTTAGAAAGTGTAAATGAAACTTGTAAATAAGTTATGGAATAAGATAAAAATTTACTTCAAAACCTATCAAATAATTTCTTAGCAACCAATTACCATGTGAAATCTTCCTTAGAAGAAAGACTGTGCTTAACTGAGGACACTGGAATCACTAAAAAATAAAAATCTTCAGCAATCTTTAGGAGATTAAAAACTTTTAAGACTCTAAAAAGCAGAAAGAAAAACAAAAACAAAACTGGAAGCTACCAATGGGGTCTGCAGCTATTCCCTCTGTTAGGATCCGTTAAGGTTCTGTCAAGTCGTTAAAGAATAATGATAATGTTGGGTGCCCTGTTCAAGTAGATTAAATCATCTGATTTCTCTGATAGTGCAGATTTGAAGATATGTTAAATTTGTGTAAATAATGTGCACAGCAAAAGTGAAAAACTTTGAGTTTCCACTTTCTTGTTCTTTTTTGTGGGGGGTGGGGGACTTTCAGAAGAACACATATTGATTAGAAGTGCGTGTGTGTGTGTGTGTGTGTGTGTGTGTTGGGGCTGGAGTTGGTAGAAAAGAGAGAAAATAGAGTTCTCCTTATTTTATGATTAGCACAAGAGGAGGGATTTTGTTTGTTTTGCTTTGTGGTCCAGAGTCTTTCATATCTCTCATTAGATAACTGAGGAGCTCATGTCTGCAGTTTTATTAACTAGAAGTTCCTACACAAGGTTTACCTGGGGATCAGAAATTACTGAGTGGATGCCATAACATACAAATATACAAAATGATAACTTGTATCATTTTTATAATTTTTTTTGTGTGATTTAGAATAGAATTCTTACCAAGTTTGGAAAACACTGAAACTTGAGTTAGATGTTAACTAATGTGAAACTAGAATTTCTGTATAAGCAACTTTTATAGTGTCATTCTTGAAATTATATGTAGCTTTAGCCTTTAGAAACTTTAGAAGGTAATGGTAGCTTTAAAGATATGAGAGACTGACAGGGTTGGAGGGTGGGTAAAATGGGTGCACAGAGGGGGTTTAAAGGTTCAAACGTCCAGTTATAAAATAAAAAAGTCATGGAGATGTAATGTACAACACGGCGACTATGGTTATAAAACTGTGTTAATATTTGCTGAGAGTTGATCTTAAAAGTTCTCATCATACAAAAAAATTCTGTAATTGTATATGGTCAGGGGTGTTAACTAAACTTACTGTGGTGATTATTTTGCAGGATATATAAATATGGAATCATTATGTTGTATACCTGAAACTAACATAATGTTGTATATCAATTATACCTCAATAAAAAAAGCTGTGAGAGACTGAGATCACAAAAAGGATAGTCAGAAATTTATTATGTATACACACACCACACACACACACACACACACACACACATTCACTATATGAAAAGTGCTATTCTAGGTATTTGAGTAGTAAGGAGGGAAATAATTATGAGTTGAGTAACATCTTTATTTGTAATGAACTTATAATCTAATTGGAAATAAAGCATAAAGACCTGAAAAGTCTAATTAAAGCAGAAAAGTCACATAACCAAAATAGTAAGAAGGACAACTCAATTTGTTACACAATTAATTGTCAAATTAATTTCTAGACCAGAGCTTATTACACCTGGCTGTGCCACTGAAATTATATGGTTTTTAAAATTTACATGCTTGAGCTCTGTCCCAGACCTGATTTAAATTTCTGGGCAGTCTGTGGGAGGACAGGGGTTATAAATTCAGAGACAAGAGAGAAGTTGTGGGAGATAAGACCTGGCATTTTGTCCTTTATAAAACTCCCCAGGTGATCCTGATGAAAACAGTTTGGCACAACTAAGTCGAGTAGTATTTGTGAATCACTGCTGTGAGTCAGGATGGCATGATTGGGCAAACATATTTCTACCAGTAAAGGCGGCATGTAAATCAAATGGGCTTTCAGTATATCAGATTTTCAGCATTAACTCATCGTTTTTCCATCTCGCTGTAACATTGAGGTTGAGCAATACCAACCTTGATCATGAGAACAAGAGTCCACAGCACAGCTGAACATCTTCATGTAGGGGCAGCTTGTGTCAAATTTTAAAGGAAGGATCTTTCTTGCCCAACACAAAAAAACTTGCCAGGGAAAAGGAACAGCATGTATTCAGAAAAGTAAAACAGGGCTTGAAGCACGATATATTGCAAAGTTGTTTAGAAAAGAGGGGTCATGCAGGGGAATGCTGGACTGTGGAGAGTATCAGATTCCCTCCTTGGGTTCCACTGTGTTTTTATTATGGAAAAATGTGACTACCAAATCTAGAATTTAATAAGTTTCAAATCAACAAACTCTATGTTACTTTTGTTTACTCAAATTATACTCAAAAAGGTTAGTGTCTTATTATTTTCATTATAATCTGCACATCTAGGATACATTCTTGGCTGTGAATTTTTGTTTCTTTTTCATAATCTTTAAAGAGGGTTCTAGGTTCTTAAGTTAATTTTATTCAATCTTTATACTTAATAAAGTCAGGACTATAGCGACCTGGTATTGATGACATAAAGTATCTGTTACAAGGTGACTTTGTTCAGAATGCCAGAAAGAAAGAGTGAATTTTCAAGAGGATTATCATTGTTACTAAAGATTTAAGAGTTGGGCTTACACAGCTTGAACCAAATGCCAATATTATGGTTACCTGAGTGAGTGATTCCTGGTAAGATCAGGTTGGCGTTCCTGGAGAATTTCAAAGATATTGGGTTGGCGCAGAAACGCAACAATCTTGTCATTGTAAGCTGAAAAATCAGGAAATATAACAATATTTTTAAAATCTGGTATTAGTTTTGTGCATATAAATACAAACTTTAAAAAATTAATTTTTCTGGTAAATATTTCTTGTACTCAAAGTTTGGAGCCACTCCAGATGTTTATGTTCCAGTTTGTGTCTATCCTGTTATATGAGAATGGGACAGAGATTTATTAGGTGTGACTTACTTAAGTACTCATTAAATTTATTTGATGAGCCGTATTTGTCATCTTGCAAGATGAGATCACAAACAAGATTCTAGGTACTGATTGTTTTAAGCTAAAGCATACCAAAATCAACTTTATAAGTAACTGTTACAAATGAAAAACTATCTTCTGATTAAATATCAGCTATGCAGAAATCCAGTTTGGTCATGACGCTTGTGTTCATAAATATGATCGAGAAACGTGGCTTACCTAAAGTAATAAATGGTCAAACAAAGGAAGTATAATTCTTCGGGCATTTGCCAGTTCAAACTTAGTTGCATCATGCTGCCTATATATACACATTTTAGTTAAATATGAATAAACTTTTTAAAAAATACTGTTTGCTGACATGGAATCTCACTGTCAAATTCAAAGTGTCCCTAACTGCATATTTCAGCATATATCAATAATAAAACTGCCTTTATAACTAAAATTTGTCAATGATTTTTTCACATTCTATCCATGATGAGATACTAGATAACTTTTTGAGCAACAATTTTATAATACTTTAAAATTCTATGTTCGGTATTTAATAAACATCCTCTTAGTAATGACATAATAAAGCAAAATCTGCTTACTTTGACCCAAGAATTTTCTTATCCAGTGGCTGTCAGATTCCTTTAAGCCATGGGCATTACATTTCATTTCATGATAAAGTTTTTCTTAAAAAAGTAAAAATATTAAAGTAAAAACAGACAAATGGAGAGCTGTTCAAATTTAAGATGGAGCAGGGAGCTCCTATGTCCTCCTTCCAGCCTGTCCACTCCACCTGCCTTAGGGATTCCAAGTATGACAACTGACCTACTTCGACTTTATCATTTTAATAACAATCAAAGCTGTTCTTTATGTTTATTTGCCCACAGCCATTTATTTTTATTTTACGATTTTGCTTTGAAATTTGCTACAAAAATCCTTAAGGATGTGCTATCATTGCTTTTGTATTTTGTGAGGCAACTACAGGCTCACATCCCACTGAAATTTTGTCCAAGCATTAATATATATCAAATATATGCTTATCCAAATGCCTAATTGAAATTACCACATAGTACAGTTGCCTTAAAGATTTATTTTTCTTTAATGTCAACAATCCACTATAATAGCTCTACTCAGAAAACATAGAGTAGTATAAAAAAACTCCTCCTATAGGATTTTGCAAGACATAAGTGCTTTGAGATTCAAATCAATTTCTTAGGGATAACAGAACAGTTTCTTAGTATAGGGCAAAAGTAGCAGGCTGACAGCAGGGAAGCACAGCTCAGAATGCATGGTACATACTGACATGAAAAGCAAAGATGAAGATTTCTGGAAAGAAATGACATACCCACTGGAACCATGTCCTGGTATTGTGGCCTACTGACTGTATTGAATGTACTCGATGGCCTAGGAAGAACTGGTGGTCCTGCATGTCGAGAATCTTCTCCTACCTGCAAGCACAAGCATCATTTACGGTCTTACCCAAGACTTAGAGTACTTTATATCAGCAACTAAAGCCAAGTTGTTCAAAATACTGGACGACAAGCATTGGTAAGTACCAAATGAACAGAACTGATGCCAGCTGAGGAATATTCTCGAAAGCTCTGCTTTGGTTGCTGAATAGAGTGGAAGTGGGGCGTCCAGGTCCCCGAGATGGGCTGGGGCAGTGACTATTTACCCAGTGGTGGAGGAGCAGTTCCATATGTTTACAATTATTGGGGCTTTAGATGTTAAACAGCATACCTGTTTATCAGGAATAACTTCTGCTTTGACAGAACACAAATCTGCAACAATGCATTCAGAAAGAAGACCTAGGCAGTCCAAAACATATCCAGCAGTGCCAGGATATGCCTTCTTTTGGCCTTGGCAGGTAAGGGATTCCCTGGCTCGGCAGAGAGGCTGAAGAGCAGCCCTCTTCATGTGGGTTTTTGAGTTGGTGTATTACCTTCTTAGAGGCAATTTTATATGCCTATTAGAGCACCCAGCACAACAGATCTTTCTGGTTTCAACCTCCCACACCAGGGAGCTAATCATAGCAGGTGTGGAGGAGCTAAATAGGGTTGCCATGACCTGGATTATTTATTTTACCTACCACAGATTTAGAAACTCATATATACAAGTAGATAAACAAAAATACCTATTAATACTTACCAGAAAACTCTAACATTGCTTTAGCTTCTGTTTTAGCATTTCCCCACATATTACAGAAGTCTTTTAAGATGACATTAGATCAATAGTATACGAAAATAAGAGAACAAAAGGCAAAATAAAATAACATATTGAATTTATAAATTGGTATTTTAAAATAGAGTTTCTACTCCCACCCATTCAAACCTTCACAAACATTTTACCGTTTTGCATCAGTTAGGTGTTTGGTGAGGGTTTTCCTAAAGGCCCTAAAACTGGAAATATCATCCCCACCCTACACTGCTTGCTTATCCTTCAAGAATGCTCTCACTCATTCAAAGCATAGTTCAAACAGCCGCTCCTGGATGAAGCCTTTCCTTAACTTTAAGCTGGCATTAAGTGTGACCTTCTCTGAGCTGCCATGGCACTTGGCGTACATTTTTAAAGCAGCTGCTATTACTAATAGTTTATAAAGTATTTTTCGCTCCTTTTTGTATTCGTTTGCATTATGGTTAGTTTCATATATTCTCTTCTTAATAAGAACACAGGAACACACATTTCTACACTGTAGATGTTTGATAAGTATTAATTTGTTGGATGAAAGAGATACCAAAGTTTCTACTACTTGGAATATTTACTAAATAAGTATGAGAGTGTCTGGAAAGACTTGTGTATGTAACTAAGAGCGTCTCACTCTGCTTCTTCTGAGTTATTGGCTTTGAGGAATGAAGTCTGCCACTCTTGGAGAGATTCAATCATTAACTACACCTTGTTTGTCACTCACAGAACTTATTATTTCAATACACCAACATATATTTTCCCTCCTGTTGGAATGTTGCTATGTGTCATCATTTCTCAGAACAGCCAAAGGTCTTCTCCTTGACACCCCACTTCTTCAAACCAGACCATCAGACAGTGACAAATGTGCATATTGCTGTAGGATGTTCATGCTTCCAATGAGTGGACCAGGAAGCACATTCCCCTCAAAAGTTTAATAATGCTGGGATAGAATGCTGAGTCTTTATGGGGTATCTCTGGTCCACTGCTCAGTTGCCACCAAAACAAAGGGAAATCTTCATTCAAATTTTAATGTGTACCTTAGGATCCCTCTCCCACAACAGGCTACTATTAGACTACAAAAATAATTCAAATTCTGAGGCAGTAGGGTTGAAAGAAAATGTAAGTGTAGTTCTTCATCTTGTGCATGTAGTCCTGAGCAGACTGAACAGTCAGCTTTATTCTGTGAAGGCAAGCTAGGGCACATGACTAAAGTGCACTGGCCACGTAATAAAGTCAGGCAGGGCCCTCACTGTGCTAAATATCACGCACAAGGTCTAAAGGTGAGAGGTCTGTTCTGCTTGTAAGAGGAATGCTGTTAGCATCATCTAGTTCACCACTAGTGGTTTATATGACAGCAAGGTAAAGATTTATTAGCTATTCATAAAACACAAATATTTTTGTAGATGCCTCATCCTGCAATAAATTTGTATATTATTTTTATATTAGCTTCTCATATAAACTGTTCTGTGTCTGCACTTATAACCAGCAAACACACAGGATACATTGGAGAAAGAATGTAAATCATGAGAGGAAATTCTAAGACTGGAATTTTGATGAATCAAATCCAGTTATTTATCGTAACCCTAATCTTTTCTATAACAGAAGGTACAATAATATTTGACATCAAATATAATAACGAAAATATGATATGGACATAGACGTGGAAAAGGCATGCAGGAAAAGAAAATGTTTAAAGGAATTTTCAGAAACAATGTATATTAAGTGATGATATATATTCAAAGCATAAATCTGTATTTAGAGGAAAAAATTTGACCTAAAACATTCCTAATCTTTAAGGTGCTAACATAAAAGGGGAGCAGGAAGAGATTATTTCTTTTTTCTTTTCTTTAGTTGTTGGGGTGTTTTGGAGGAAGGGGGAGGTAAGGCTACTAGAAAGCCCTCATGTGGTTACCACTGGTCACTGCAAGCTAGCAAAGTAGACAAAAGCAGAGCTTTTAATATTTCTTAATTTCCCCATTTTCTCTGGGCATTTACAGTACACAAGTCAACTCTCAGATATCTCCTAATTTTAAAGAATATTAGTAAGAACACCACAATTCCACTTCTTGGGCCTAGGTTTTAATCTAATCCACAACCCTTAGGAAATTTCCCCACATTTTACCGAATTTTAGCCCACTAGAAGTTACATTCATTTCTTCCTCGGAAGCTGAACTTAAGTTTGCTAAAGGGTGTGCATCCTCTCTTGAACTTTTTATTTTATTATGTATTCTCTCTCACCATCTTCAGAATTTAAGAAAACCTCTAATTTCTTCAACCTTTCCTCATATATCCTGCCTTTTAAAATTCCATTGTTAAGGTTCTGTATATTTCTATATTCCAACCCTTTCAGCCTCCAAATGACAATCTCTAAGTCAAACAGGAAAACAAGATTAAACAATAATGAAAAGCCAGCACAATTCCACACAGCACCACATCCCTGCAGCCTCTATCAGCCACAGGTCAGTTCCTAAGGCCAGTGACTCACCTCGCCCGCACTGTGGCTGCGCTGCCTCGTCAGGTGCTGCCGATGGACCAGTGCGCTGGTGGGTCGACTGCTTTGCAGTGGGAGCCGGGGATCAATGAAAGTGGTGGTTCGGGAGTTGTGGTCAACAAAAAATGCCTAGGAAACAATCCACTCCACCGTCAGTACACACAACATACTTGTCTTAGCTGACCTACCATTTCACACATTCAGGAAAAGACCAACTTTTGAGTAACGATCTTAGCTCCATTTTCTCCTAATTTTAAATCTTTGGGGGGAATTTTTCCTTACTCCTACAGGATAGACCAAAGTGAGAAAGCGATGCTTCAACTGAATCACGAATAAAGAGAGCACAAAGGAACACTATTCTTAGTTTTAGAAAATACTCTAAGAGATAGTCATCAAAGATATGATCTTAGAAAGAAGTCAAATGAATGGACATTTGGGCTTCTCTTAACTGATGCTCTTTAAGGTCTTACTACTACCCATAGTTATGACAAAGTTCTTATCACTGTAAACTACAAACCATTGACTTCTCTTTCTTTCTCCTATGCAGTCGGCCACAGAGTCCTCCCCATTTTCCCACTGTAATGTGTCCTCTATTTGTCCTAACTACAATCCCATTATTTTAGGGCTTTTATACATATTATTATATTATTAGTTAGTATTAATAGTCTCAGTTCTACATCTACAACATGATCATTTAACTGTCACTTCACTATCAGAATATTCTTTCTAAAAGCTTTAACTATGTCACCACTCCAGTCCAAACCTGTACTGACTACCCATTATCTTTAGAAAAAAAACATTGCTCTCTGGTCCATTTCCCAAGACTTTAAAATCTCCTTCCTACTTGCCTTTCCAGTTTAGTCATTGATCACACACATCCATACAAATTCTATGAGATACAATGACTCCTGGCAAGCCATTTAAGTTCTCTGCACTTTCATAAGATTTCTTATATAAACATGTCACCTCATTGATAATAAACGTTTCTCCCCCATAATGTGAGAAGAGGGAGGAAACCATGTTTATGTTTACTGCAGAATCCCTGGGGATATGAAATCATGAATGAGTATAAATCACTTGATCAGTGCTGTAGTAAGAATTGCATACAATGTAGAGGAGACTTTAAAAAATTCTTGTTTAATTCTAAAGCTCTGCATGAGTGTATTCATTATATTTATGAACCAAAAGGTATAAATTTTCAAAGTAAAATTCACTCAAGGTAATAATGAAGCCCATGACCTCAAAGGCAATTAGAAAACATACATTTTCCATGATCAGATAAAGTTAATTAGGCCATCAAAGATAAAAGAGACTATTAGCAGATCCAGGAGACTCATTACCTATAAATCAAGTGTCAGGGCACAAGATAACATGCCAAATAACCTAAGTAAAAAAGAACAAACGTCTCAAACTGATGGAGCACAATTAACAAAGTACCTTAAAGACTAGTAATGACTACATCTAGGCAAACCCCAGGGGCAGGTAATGTATTTATGCTTATAAAAAATGTCCCCTTCCCATTATGAAATAAAATATTTCCATATATACATAATCAAAAAACACGGCAAAATAATTTGTAGGTAGCTCCCAAATAGGAAAAAAAATGACTTCTTTGTAAAGAAATAACTTTAAGCAGTACATGCACTAGAAAACAAAGCAGAGAACTGAAGAGAATTAGAATCCTTGCCAGTCCCTTCTCTCAATATTCCATTTCCAGGTAACGAAGACTAGATTAAACAGAAGTCTTGTAGGAGACAGTGTCACTAGCCTCACATCCCTAGGTAATGCTCTTTTCACCCAACTTGGCAGGTGGAAAATCTTTCTTCCCTGATCTTGTTTAAAAAAAAAAAAATACACCAATGATAAACCTCACACAGGCTTGTATTGGTAGGTTCTGGTTCAAATGTCATGACTGGTCCTCATTTGATTTAGGTTTCTATTACACTTGTATATTCAAAATGTCATAAAATAGGAATTCTATCATTTTTCCAAATGGACATTTCAAAACAATAGGTTATAATCGACCCCGTATCTACTTTATATAAATTAAGATGAAGCTTTATTACTAAAACAATAATATAAGCCATGTTGTTTAAGGAAAAAATAAAAAGAGTTCTAAAATAAAATTGCCTGTTTACCTAATTTCTTGGGAATGCTTTGAAGGGATGGATGGCCATTCAGAGGTAACCATGTTGCATCTGTAATTATAAGGACATATGGGTGTGCACATCTAGGTCAATTGTGATTTACATGTAGTGTCATAGTATAATTTGATGCTAAAAGACTTGTCTAAAATCCATTCTCTAAAGAATTACATTTAAATGCCTTGAGGGTAGGGACTCTTCTTACTCATCCTGTTATCCTCAGTAGCTTTTAGGGCTGCATCTGGGAGAGAAAGGGTGCTCTGTAAATAATAAATTGCCAAAACTCTAATATGTAGACTCCTGACCAAAATACAGAAAAACAACTCCCAATCAGCTAATGAAGTATTAAAAGTCATGTTATTTTACATAAGCATAGAAATACTTAAAGGTTTGAAAAAAATAAATGAGGGTGTGTGTGTGTGTGTGTGTGTGTGTGTGTGTGTGTGTGTGTTGGGTGGAAAGGGTAAAGAGCTAAAGCCTATAAAGTTGCAAATAGAATAGAAAGTTTTAAAACATCCCAATGGAGATATAAATAAACTAACACTAAAATTCAAGAAGTGGGAGGCAAAAAAAGCGATTAAATGTTTGGATCTAAAGAATAAAAAGTCTAGTTCTGAGCTCTAGCTCCACCACTTACTAGAGGCATAACCTTGGGCAAACTACTTAACTCTTTTAAATTACAATTTCTTTTCCGTTAAATGGGGATAATAACACCTACATTAAAGAAAGGTAAAATAAAATGGTTTATATATATTTTTGAACATAGTAACTGTGACCCCTTCAATGTGAGTTACTCTTGTTATTACTAATAACAGTTTTAACTTCTAAGACATTTTTCTAAGGCTGACATGCTTCTTGCTATAGTCTGTGCACAAGCTCCAGTGCAATTACATTTCCCAAGCTCTTTGTAGGTATGTGTGACCCAGACTAAGTTCTGACCAATGAGATATAAACAGAATGTCACATGGTTCTTCTGGACAATCCCCTTATACAAGAAGATTTTTTACAAAAAAAAAAAAAAAAAATCCTTCTAGGGCAACCAAAATGGCATAGATGAAAGAGGCTCTGTTCATCCCTCTGGCAACCAAATCAAGGTTGTGATGGGAACAGGGAGCAACAGCAAGGAAACATCGCCTGGGATCTTGATAAACAAGCCATACAACAAGGGAGAAACCCAAGAAAACATCCTGCAACGGTAGAGGGTAGGACGGGGCGAGGATGCAGGGTGACCTGGTCTCCAGCAGCTGAGTGAGACAGAGGCTGAGGCAGCAGCAGATGCCTATAAAGGGGCCGCGCCTGCAGTTGGGTATTCGCAGTGATAGGCCTGCTCACTCTGAGCACCAGTGCTGATTAGGCTGCACACAGGAGGCACCGGGGACTTACAGGAAGACATTGTCAGAGGGAGGGTCTAGGGGAGACTCACTCTGTACAGAAGTGCCGGCCGTATCCATTGTTCCCTGTTGAGCCCTCCCCACTCCCAGTGCACCCACACAGCCCACCACAGCCATGAGGTCATCAAACTGGACAACAGAATTCGCTCTGCCTAGAGGATTCCCTAAAACTCTGCCTCCCCCAACTCGAAGCCCTGCCTAAGCCACATCCAGGTGTATCCTCAGCAAGTCAGGTTTCCCTGCTGAGCAGTGCCTAGACTCACACTGGAGGCAGCTGGCCTCAGTTTCTGGTGTGGCCTTTTGAGGCAACTATAAGCACAGCATCTGTGGATTGCTTGCTGAATCTTAAAGGGTGGCCCCGGAGGGGTAGAGCTTTGGGCTTAATTTGGCCTGTAGCTGAGCTTCCTCTCACTGTGCCACTGGACACCTACTTCACAAATCCACACCACAAATAAGACTGGGAGACTTAGGAGCTTTGCTTAGTTCATAGAAACAGACATGGAAAGGCAGCCAAAATGGGAAGACAAAGAGGTAGAAACCATATGAGAGAAGAGAGCAGAGATCCAGATATAATGGAGTCAGATAATCTAACAGATGCAGAGTGCAAAACAATGGTTATGAAGATGCTCAAAGATGTTTTGGGAAGTGTAGATAAATTCAGTGAGAACTTCAACAAATAGATTAAAAACATAAAAATGGAAGTGGAAATTATAAAAGGGAACCAGTCAGAAATGAGATGGAAAGTATATTAAATGGAATAAACAAAGAAATAAACAAAGTGAATAAAGAAGAGGATCAAATGCCCTATCTAGAGGACAGGAAAGCCAATCAGGACACTCAATCAGAATGGCAAAAAAAAAGATGCCAAGACTATAAAAATAATTTAAGAAGCATATGGGACAGTATAAGGGCTCCAAGTATCTGCCTGATTGGCGTACCTGAAGAAATCAAGATGTTGAATAGCTGTTTGAAGAAATAATGATGGAAAACTTCCCTAACCTGGTGAAGGAAATGAACATAAAACCCCAGGAAGCTCAGAGAATTTCAAAAACTAGGAAACCAAAGAGGCTCACACCAAAACACATCATAATTAAAATGCCAAAGATTAACTACAAAGAAAGAATATTAAAAGCAGCAAGAGAACAACAAATAATTACCTACAAGGGAACACCCATAAGACTGGCAGCTGATTTCTCAAAAGAAACTATGCAGGACAAAAGGGCTTGGCAAAAAATATTCAACAGGATGCAGACTCAGGATATACAACCAAGAATAATTTATCTAGCAAAGCTATCATTTAGAGTTGAAGGACAGATAAAGAGCTTCACAGACAAAAATAAGCTAAAGGAATTTATCACCACCAAGCCAGTATTATGGGAAATGTTAGAGGGACTTCTTTAAGAAGAAAAAACATGTATCAAAAACAGGAATAAAGAATGGTAATAACTACAGTCCTATCAATAAGTACCTCAAATGAAAAAGAATTAAGGGCTCCAACTAAAAGAGTGGATGAATAGAAAAAAAATCAAGACCCGCACATGTTGCCTATAAGAGACACTTCAGATTAAAAGACAGACTAAAAAGAAGGGGATGGAAAAACATTGCTTTGATGGACCTCACAGGTATTTAAGTCAGACAGAGAAAGGTAAACACTATATGATTCCACTTATATGTGGAATCTAAGGAATAAAAAGAACAAACTAATCAAAAACAGACTCACAAATATAGTGGACAATTTGGTGAAGGGCAGAGGGGAAGAGAGTTTGGGGGGCTGGGAGAATAGGGTTAAAGAAATACAAATTAGTAGCTGATGGATGGACACGGGGATGGGGAGCACGGCATAAGGAATGCAGTTAGCATTAATACGTTGGCTAGGTGGAGGGTCAGGGAGGGAGCGAGTAATTGGGCAGGGGATGGACCATTTTACAAACTATATAGATGTCTAACCAATGTACTGTATACTTGAAACGAATAAAAATAAAAATAAAAATAAAATCCTTGTATTCTTCATCCAGTTTGCTCCCCGAAACACAGATGTAGTTGCCAGAGCTCCAGCTCCATATTGAATCATGAAGATGAAGAATGACTGAGCAAAGAACTGAAAGGAACCAGGGATCTCCCATCTTGAGGAACCACTTTAAAAGCCATAGACTTCCTGTCTCTTAACTTTTTATTTGAGAGAATAAAATCTTATATATTAAACTTTGCATGTGTCTTTATTACAATACAGCCAAACCAGATCCCAATGGATAAACTGAAGTCTCAGCATGGCAGATATTATGTGGGCTTTCTAAAATTAAAAGTACAGAAGATCACATAAGCCAGCAATTACTATTATAAAGAAAGATTATTATTTGATAAATGATGATATCTTATTATCATTCACCTTTAATACAAATGTGTAACAGTTGATTTAAGTGACATGTATAGTTGGGAACCTTTAAAGCTAGGATGTGAATTTGTCTTTCTGTCTGACTCCAAAACTCATTGACCAGTACCTCTTTCTTCCCTCTCTCCTTTTCATTATCTTCTCTTTTTTTTCCATTATGCTTTCCACCTGCCATCTTTTCCTTTTTATGTTTTCCGCTCCCTACACATCTAACACAGTACTTGATTTTAGAAAAGCGTTTAATTATTTATTGAATTAGGCTGACAATAACAGCCACTCACAGTGCTGGGCCTCACCACTGTTTCAGTGCTGAAAAGGCTGCTGCCAGACAGCAAACCGCCCATACTGTGCACGAGTCACATCGTGAACTTGTTGGAGGCATGGCTGTGGGTGTGGAGTAGGTGCTATTTGTATCCCACAAGGGGGTTCAGTTTCAGAGTCAAATGGAATGTGTATATTGTTTACACATGCTTTTTAAGTCTGCCAAGTACCATGGAAGAAAGGGCTCAATTCAGACCTTTATCAAAACCACATAGCTACAGCACTAATAGAATGCGGCACAAAGCAGCAATTCCTCAGCATGCAATTTAGCTCTGCTCTGTCCACCGTGTGACCTTAGACAAGTTTTCCTGGTGCTTTGCTTTGTCTATGTAAAGGGGTCCACTCAGGTCACCGTTGAGCTGTGAAAAATGTATTCTACTTTAAAACAGAAAGGAAACATAGAAAAATTACTGTGCAATTTTAGGCTTGCCATTTCTATTTCTGACGCACAGTTCAATTATGTCAGGGAAGTGGATCACTTTCCCACAGGATATCCCAACTAGTTCAAGCCAGTAATGAAGTTGACCTAATACTCTCTATAGAAAAATTTGGGTCACTTTTTATGTCACTATTCTTTAATAGCCTGCCTTTATGAAAGTAACTAATGTGTTAATAAATACTGTCTAGATAAACAGCATGTTGAGAATGTAGAAGCCATGAAAAAAGCAACTGCATCAAAAAAAAAGAAATGAGTCTTTTTTTCAGATTAGCCACTAGCAAAGCAAATTTGAACAACATCAATTCCCTGCTGTTAAGTTTCATTAAGGAAATTCACTCAAGCTTCACAGTGCTGGTCCAACTAAGACTAACAGCACAGTTAAAAACTGAAAGGAATGCAAATACACACACTTAAATCTCAGTTTTAAAAACTTCTATCCTTTCACTGCTTTGGGGCACAGTCACAGTCAGGAAATATGGGCCGGCTGGAGCCAAGTGGTATTTTAGCAAAGCCAAACAAAACACACTTCTCTCTTTACACAATTCTTTTTTTTTTAAGCTTCTATTATTTTAAGAAAAGAGAAAGCCATTAGTATTTGTGAAGAAATACCAACCTCAAACACAACAAATCTAAGTTACAGAAGTTTGAAATTGTTTCCAGTTAACATTCTGCCAAACCAGAAATCCATATTAAAAGACCATGTAAACAAAATAAAACAAAAAGCACTTGTAACTACGCTACAGAAAGTCAGGACATCAGATCTATCTTTTTCTAAACAGCCATGGAAACAATGAAAGAAGAACGATTTATAAGTTAGAAATACTGTGTGATGAATCTGTTCTAATTCTGGCTTCTCAAATGTATAAAGTCTTAGAAATGCTCAAAAAAAGTTCATTGTAATCTACTTTAATTTTTATAAAGGTTGTATTTACTCACACATTCTCTCTCTTCCAACATATAAATTTCTTCTCAGCTCCTAGCTCCTTCCCTAGTATTTCTCCAATTATAAAGAATCATATGCTATTATTTTCTCTATATTATATCCCAAACAGAACCTTGTTACCAACAGCAGAGATCAAAAAGGCTAAATCATATCATTCATTATAAATAAAAATGGTTATGCTTACATTTTCTTCCACTTGGTTCATTAGAAGGAGGTAGTAGTCCCAAATATTTTGTGACATCTGTATCAGTCACACAAAAGTTAAAGAAGGTTTAGCTGGGTGATATGATAGCATAAAATTTTTATAAGGAAAAACATAAGAAACTATGGAAAAGGGCATCTCATTTTTCAATATGGAGATGGTTACCGTTTTCATTTTTATTAAAAAAAGAAAACATGAAGTTTATCATATGTCATTTTTAAAGCTCAAAGTTTCTTAGTATTTTAATTTAGGCCCAAGTAGAACGATCTGGGGAAAACACCCTGTGTTAACATTGTTTGAGAGTATAAAATAAAGAGGCAGGGGAAAAAAAAGTTATTCCATACTTAACATCTGAAAGGGGATTCAAAAATAACACTTTTTCTAAAAATTAAACCAAATTATAACCAATCATGTAAGCTTAATAACAAACTTCACAGTATTTTTCTAATTATCCGTGTCATTTTGCTTCACTCTCTCTGTTATCCTTAACTCTCTGCAATGAAGTTTCCACTGACTTTACTTTCTTGATGAGAGTCTGTGCTGGTTAATTTTATGTGTCAACTTTATTGGGTCATGAGGTTCCCAAGACATCTGGCCATATACTATTCTGGATGTGTCTGGTGTTTCTGGATGATTTTAACATTTGAATCAGTAGACGGGTTAAGCAGACTGCCTACCCTAACGTGGGTGGAACTTATCCCATTAATCAAGGACCTGAACAGAAGAAAAAGGCTGAGAATAGGGAAGTGGGACATTGGTGTTTTCTGGCCTTCAGACTCTAACTGAAACATAGTCTCTTTTGGGGCCTTGAGCCTGCCATGTTTTGGATAGAAACAAACATCACCAGCAGGTGTGTGTGTGTGTGTTTGAGGGTGGTGGTAGTGGTGGTGGTTTGTGTGTGTCTCTGCCTGTCTTATGTAGAGTCTCTCGAAATTAGCCCATAACTTCTTCAAAGGAACCAAACACACCTACCTGGTGTGTTCCTGTCTCCATGCCTTCAGGTTGGGTGTTTTTCCTCCTCGTCCTCCATTCTCTCTCTTCCATAGCCTCTTTTTTTTATCAAAATCCAACTCATCATTCAAACTTCAGTTCAGATTGGTTCAGTTTGCTATGAAAACTTCCCCGGTACCCCAGACCAGAACTAAGCCAATCTGCACTGGACCCTTGCAGACCCTGTGCCAGTGCATGGCACATTCCAAATGAGAGGCCTAAGGGTAAGACAGTCTGAGGAGGGGTGCTTAATGGTTTTACATAGGAAGTACGTGATGCTGTGCAAATGTCTGGATCTATTTTCAGGTCCCATTCTAACAAGGAAATTATCTTGCTAAGCATGTTTGAAAAACTCTACTTCCATGGCCATGGCCATAGACCATAGAGAATGTAATCACCAGAGCAGAAGGCCACTCACTGATCCAGCAGGGGAACAAACCTACTAGAATAATCACAAGGAGAGCACTCATGATAAAGAACCAGACGCCGCTTTGAGTTCTTATACAGTTTTAAGGTGGGAGCAAACATCTGAGCACGGGCTATCCTGTGGCGTTATGAACAACGTGGATAACAAAGAATAAGACAACAGAAGGATATCTGCTTTGAAAAAGTTATAGATAGCCATGGTTAACGGAGATCAGCAGTTCGTTAGAAGAGGAACAGGACATTTGCTAATCCTACAGTATATCCTTTATAAAACCAGTATGCCTCTCCCATTAGAGTGAGGATTTAGCCATCAACAACAAATTAACACTTTCGCAAAATTCTCACTAGATGAAACCCTTTAGTTATTGTTCTTTATATATCCTTACTTCTACCCAACCATTCAAATCAAGATTTTGATAAACTGGGTAGCAATAACTCCTGGCTAAAAATAAGTAAAATATAAAATAAAATAAAAAAAAAATGGCCTATTTTATTTTGTAGAGATTTTGTATATTCCATACCTTTGCTTTCACCAAACTAAATTATAAACCTGTATAAGTTTAAAACCTTACAGCTGTTATCTTTTACACCATAACTCAAGTCATATTAAGTTAATTACTGAGTAAGTTCTCATAATTTTTCTTCCATTTGTAACCCCACTGTTATTGAAGTTGATGCTAACTGCAGCTCCAGAAGCTGGAAAGGTTACTAACTCTCATTGTAGGAAAAACTGAGGTTCACAAAGGTCAGCTCAGATAGTGATGGATCCAGAAATATTGACACCTCTGCAGCATTATTTTCAACCAATTAATAATGGCATGAAAAAAAAGGAAAAAAGGAAGGAAAGGGAAAAAGAGAAGGAAGGAAGGAAGGAAGGAAGGAAGGAAGGAAGGAAGGAAGGAAGGAAGGAAGGAAGGAAAGAAAGAAAGAAAGAAAAAAGGAAAGAAAGAAGGAAAGATGAGAAAGAAGAAAAGGGGGGAGGGAAGAAGGAGAGAGAGAGCGAGAGAGAGAGGCTCCTAAGTTAAATAACATTTGGTTTTCTTTATTAAAGCTCATATTCATCTTCCAGATACATTATCCCCATGAGCACATATTAACGATCAAACCCAGCCAAGAACCATAAGCATTTTAAACTCATATTTTAATACTACTGATGCTATTTCTTATAAAAATATAGTCTATATCAACACTGTAACCCAGAACCCAAATTACCCTTGATTTTCATACTCCTGAGAGTGTACAAAAATTTAAAAATTATTACAATAAAAAGCAAGCTGAAAAATTTTTCTCTATCGGGCCACTTTCTTTGCTTACATGTTTTATTTTAAAATAAGGCAAGTCAAATGTGTCCTCTATGTTAGGTGAAAATTCTAGGCCTTCAACAACAAATATACACAGATGTTGATCACAGTCTCGTAAGGACAATCCTGCATGAAATAAAATCTGGCTTAATTGCCAGACCCACTATCACAGAATCAAAATAATTAAGGAAGTCAAGTAATGGAACAAAATACTGATTAAAACACACTGTCGAATTATGAATGAGACCTTTCCAAATGTAATTAAAAGCCAAAAGTATTACATATTTGATAGCAAATCCAGTTAGGAACCATATTGTTCAAGCTTCAAGACTGAAGAATCAGAAATCTATGGAATCTAGGAGCTATAAAGGGAATCTTGACCTTTCTCTTACCCGACCTATTAATTTTTTAAACAGCTTTATTGAGATGTAACTTAGATACTACACAATTCACCCTTTTTAAGTCTGCAATTCTTTGTTTCATAGTAATTTACACAGGGTTGTGCAACCATCACCATAATTTTAGAACATTCCCAGCCCCAAGAAACTCTATATTCATTAGCATTTACTCCCCAGTCCCTGTGCGGCACAAAGAAACCACAAATCTACTTCACATCTCTATAGAGATTTGTCTATTCTGGACATTTCAAATAAATGAAACCATACAATATATGATTTTTGTGACTAGTTTTTTTTCACTCAGTGAATATTTTTAAGGTTCCTCTATGGTGTATCAGTACCTCATTCCTTTGTATTGTCAAATATCATTCCATTGTATGAATCTACCACTTTTATCCATTTATCAGTTAATGGACATTTAGGTTGTTTCTACCCTTTGGCTATTATGGACAATGCTATTGTGAGCATTTGTGTACATGTTTCTGTGTGGAAGTATATTTTCATTTCTTGGGCATAAATGCCTACTTGTGAAATTGCTGGATCATGTGGCAACTCATTGTATAACATTATTTTTAGGAACTGTCAAACCATTTCCAAGTGGCTACACTATATTACCACCAGCAAATATGAAGGTTCTAACTTCTCCACATCCCTACAAATATTTACCATTTTCTACTGTTTTGTTTTGTTTTGTTTCATGGCCAATTAAATGAGTCTCACTGTGCCTTTGATTTGGATTTTTCTAATAACTAGTAAGATCAATGGGAAAGAACAGTATTTAACAAACGTGTTGGGGCAACTGAATATCCACAGGCAAAAAAAAAAAAAGTTGAATCCCCTACCTCACACCATACAAAAGAATTAACTCAAAACGAATACTATATCTAAATGTAAGAGCTAAAACTATAAAACTTAGAAGAAAACACAGGGGTTAATCTTTGTGCCCGTGAGTTTCTTGAAATAACTCCAAAAGCACAAGCTACAAAAGGAAATAAAAATTAACTGGGCTACATCAAAATTAAATTTTTGTGCTATAAAAAATACTATCAAGACAGTGAAAAGACAATTCACAGGACAGGAGAAAATATTTGCAAAGCATATATCTGATAAAGGACTAATACTCAAAAAATATAAAAAACTTATAACTCAGTAAAGAAATAAATAACCCCATGGGCAAAGACTTTGAACACACATTTTTCCAAGGAAGATTTACAAATGGCCAATAAGCACATGAAAAGATGATCAACCTAGTCATTTATAGAGATAAGGAAACTCGGTAAATTTAAACGACATTATTTCAAGGTAGTTAGGTGGTTAGTAGCCAGTGAGTTCTAGACTAACATTGCCTAGAAAAATTATTACAGGTTTCGAATACAGACATGGATTTGGATCAAAGAGTTTACTGCACACTGAACCTCTCTGAGCTTTGGTTTTTTTCACCTGTAATAAAAGCTATTCCATAGGATTACTGTAAAAATTAAATGAACTAATATAATATCCTTAGCATGGAGCCTGGCATCTAATAAGCCATCAATATGTGTGAACTCCATGTGCTGTTAGCATATAAGAATACCATACGGACTCTGTGGTATTTAAGCATGAAGCCAAGTATGTGTTTCTGGTGATATGGTCTTTGCCAGAGCACCCATGATTTAATCAATACCTTTACATGTCATTCAGCCTTGAAGGATACCAGTAATCTCAGCATCTGAAACTCTTCTTCCATGGGATGATAAAGCATCTCTCATTTCCAAAGGGAAATGTAGAGTGCAGTGCTTAAGAGTCATACTACTAGAGTATGAATCCTGGATTCCTTCCTTGCTTGCTAATACACACATCATTTATTATCTCTATTTTCAGTAAAATGTGTATGTTAATAATAATAATAATAATAATAAAAATTCCCACCTCATAAAGTGCCATGAAGTATAAATAAGGTGATCTATGGAAAAGTACCTAGTACAGTGCCTGGCACATAGTATGAGTTTAGTAAATGCAGGTATCATCATCATCACCATCTTACCTAGCAAGGCCCAATTTCTGTTCTTCTTTAATTACTGGTTAATTTTTAAAAATTTTACTTCTATGTGAGTCAAGGATGTTTTTCACCCTAAAACTCCCCAAAGGAGCATACCAGATCTAGAATACTGTGAAATCTAACCCAATTCAAACCCTTGCCCTTAAGTAATTAGAAAAAATTGAAGACAGCTAAAGTGTAAGCAGAATCACTACCTTGTTCAAACATGTAATGTGAAATATCCAAGATAACTTTAAGTGAAGACAAATGGGGCAGATCTAGGTGCTACTTCTGGTGAGAGCACAGGAGAAGGGAGTTGGAGTGAGGAGACTGGCAGCTTCTTTATTTGTCCAAAGCAAAGGTTATTGAATAGCAGTGAAACTACTGGTGACAAGTTTCAGTCATTCATCAAACTTGTTCTAAGCACCTTCTATGTGAAAGGCACCGGGGTAGAAAAGGCAATTAAAAAATAAACATAACTCCCAAGAAGGGGATCATCTGTTTGGGAAGAACTATACCATGAGACAGATGGGGACAGCTGAAATCATGCAAGTGAAATTATGTGGGATTCGAGAAAAGATCGATCACTTACAACTGGAGAGTTAGAAGCAACCCACTCAATATGCTGCCCTTCGAGGGTGTGTCTGAAAGCCCCCACCTTCTCCACAGCACCTTTTACTACCTTCATTATAATTGCTGAAGATATCCATTCACCTGACTCACTGGAGAAAGGCAGTATAAGAGCACAGACTCTGGAGCTAAACTGCTTGGGTTCAAATTCAGTTCTATCACTTGCTAATTGTGGGATGCTGGTCAATCCACTTAACTATGCTGTGTCTCAGTTTCTTCTATGAAATGTGGATAAACCTAGCAGCTATCTACAATGCTGCTATGAGCATGAAAGGAACTAACCTAAGTGCTTATAACAGCATCTACTACACAGTCAATGTTACATGTTACATAATCCTACATTAAGTGTTAGCTTCTATCATTGTTATCACAGTGGCACACAGCAGGCATTTGAAAGTACGTTGAATGACTAAATGAAACATGAAAGGAAGATGTTGCATTTGAGAAGAGGACATAGAACCAAATTTCATAAGCCTGAAGGACTGAATTTGAGAACATTCCTTTTAAGAATCATTTCATACAGATGAGGATTTGGACCTCCTATCCCATGTCGATTCTAGAAATCAGTCATCATTGTAGAAAATAACTTAGTAATATTTAAAAGCTTTTGTTATCATAGTAAATAAAAAAAAGTTCATCCCTTTAAATGTTCTGGAAGCAAAGCAATTCATTGATAAAAGGGAAGCTAGGACGTGGTTCCATAGTGTAGCAGTTAGCACATCTGCTTTACATTGCAGGAGGTCCTCGATTGGCACCCCAGTGGAGAAACAATCCATGATCAATGTCCATGCCACCCTGAACAAGGCTGATGTCTGATCTCAAAAGCTAAGAAGGGTCGGGCCTGGTTAGTACTTAGATGAGAGACCACCTAGGAAGACCAGGTGCTGTAGGCATAAATAATAATAAATAAATAGATAAACAAACAAACAAATAAATAAAAGCGATTTTATTTATTTCTAAAATTTCTGGGCATGGAAGAAAACCTATTAGCTTCCTGGAGGATGGAAGCTGTGACTTCTAAAGTGTAGTCAAAAGCACCGCAGCCAAACACAGACACAGTACGAACCTCTCCCAAATGATTTTTAAAGTTATTTTAGTTCACTGGAAGCCAGTCATTTGTAAAGGAAGGGTAGGAAGAAGTCACAGGGAGGTATATCTGCTTTAGTTACGGTGTCCTGCTTAGTTAGAAATCTTGTTAAAATCCTAATTTATGAAGCAGAGAGGTCAGGCTAGAGTGATAAGCTTTCAGGCCTGTCCGATAATCCATTTTGTCCACAAGGCAGGGGTTCTTGCACACCAAACAGCATTCAACTGCAAATCTACCAGTAGATTATGAGCTCGGCTATCTACCAGCCCACTTTCAGGGTTCTTTACAATGCCTGCAACTTTAGGTTGAAACCCCCAGATGAGTCCAAAACCCTCAAGAATAAGATGGATAGCTGTGTTACCCACAGAGGTGAGATAATGTTTACCACTGTTTAACTATTAACACTTTTTTAAAAGCTATGAGACAAATCTCATTCTTAATAATTCATCATAACTCATCTTAAACAGTATCCTAAATGCAATTTAAACTTTTCTCAAGGTCCAAAGGTTATTAATAAGCTCTCTCCTGAATCTGCATGTCTAGCAAATTATGACTGGCAGAAAGGGACCATCTCCTCCACTTCTAGTGTACACTACAAAATCCCAATCCCCTTTAGCTAAAGATACAAAATGATGTAGCAAGTTGAGTCTCTACACAGAGCAGAGTATATGTAGTATTATAGCAACTTGGTTTTCTTTGGACATAGTTCTCTAATGAGTAGAGTTCTTCATGACACCAGGTAAATATCAGAGTTGAGAACAGAACTGAATTCTAGGTATGCTATTGCTCTCGTATACCCAGGTATAACTCCATCAGTATTTTTTTCAAAGTCCTTAATTGCCATGCCCACCTGACTAATACAGTGCCATTTTACCTGTAGTCAAGGGACATAATCACAAAGCCATTCTCTTTCACCGATCCTAACTCTCATGCTTGCCACATCTAACCTTTTCTAGGCTGAGAATTAGAGCTATATTAAAAAAGATTTACAGAAAAAAATTAATAGTTTCAATGAGAATCTGAGCACTCCTCGCATACATTAAAATACACGCACTTTGTAACACCTATTTTGACCGTTTTTAGGTTCTCAGATGAGATTGCTGGAAGCTGAGTTTAGAATAAATAAGATGCTACTGTAGTATTATTCCTAGAGGGTACTTTGGAAGAGAGTGGCATTTACTGAGTACTTTACACATATCATTCACCTTGAATGCTCTTTCTCTGATACGGTTTTTTCTTCACTTCGTTCAGGTCTCTATTCATGCATAGCCTTGTCTGCAGAAAATTAGTCTCCACTTCTGCCTTTACTTGACTCCTGCTTTCTTTTAAATCATGGCATTAACAGGCTCTTGGCATGCTATGTATTTATTTGTTTATTGCCCGTCTCTTTCCAGGAGAATGGCAGTTGTATGAAGTAGTTGGCTTATTAGTAATTTGCACAGGTGCTCAATAAATATTTATTGAATGAATGAGCCAAGCATAGTTACTTTAAATATCATATCATTTTAATCCTCCTCACCCTACAAGCCACATGTTTCAAATCTCTTTATAGACAAGGAAACTGAGGCTGCTTACTACTTGGAGAGCATAATGTCATGGTTAAAGGCACAGACCCTTAAACCAGAATGCCTGGGTTAGATAGAGTACAGCTCAGTCACTGCCCATCTTTGTGACACTCGGCAAGTCACTGAACCACTCTGGCACCTAAGGTCCTTGACAATAATTGTAATAGTACTGCCTTATGGAGTTTGCTGTTAGAGCTTAAATATATAAAAGCTTAAACAGTTCATGGCTCATACATAGCTAAACAAGAGCTAAGTAAATAAAGGAACACCTTATAAAAATTACTAAGTTTCTCATTCTGATTTCATACTTATCTAACAGCCTCCTGATTATAACCCAGCTTCATCTGTCTACAAAAGAAATACACATGTGGTTACTCTGGCCTGTGAGAAACAGCTACATATGTCTCATCATAAATTAATCAATCTATGAGTCTTATTTAATGTGCTAATGAAATTAGGGTTTTAAACCAAGACTGAGGCCCAAGCCCAGACAGAGTCACAAAGACACACCTTGGGCCGTTGCCTAGCAACCTCCTAGCCACCTTCACCAAACAATACAACTTTTATTCAACTACTCATAACACAAACTGTTTAGCAAGGGAGACGTGTCATTTCCCAAGAAACCTTTTCTCTAATCAGCAGAAAATGGTGAGAGATTAATGGTGAACAAGTGCCCTCACACCTGTCCACTGCATACACGACTTCAAAATAGTGTAGTTTAACTATTTGTAATAACAAACTGCTTGTCCAGATTTCACTCAAACCAGGAGATAGACTGTTTCACCTCACAAAGGGCTTGCAGCCCTCACTTGAAGAGCAGAGCCCAGTGCCAAGGTCACAGGCAGCCCCCAGTCACTCGGCAGCTTCCCCCCGCAGTAATCCTTTGTGTTACCTTGCCCTGATGATCATGTTTCATTTCCCAGCCCCTCGGCAGCTCCAGCTGTTTGTTTGCGAACATGTTGAGGAATCCCACAAGGTCCCGGTTATGCTGGTAGCGTTCAAAGTGGTGGGTGTCCCGCCGGACTTTGGTGATCATGTGCTTCAAACACGTGTTGTTTGTAAACATGCGGTAGGCACTCTGGCGAAAAGGATTGAGAGCTAATGTTAACCCGCTTGTGACATGCAAAAGCAACATGTATACTCCACGTGGGTATATCTCGTCTCCTGATGGGTATGTAGGCTTCAACATAACTCTAGACCTAATATCTCAGTATTTTTTTTCCTTTCTCTCTCTATTCCTCTGTATTTACATGGCTGGATTATATGATCAAAGTGCACATTTAATAAAATCCCACTTAAACAACAACATAAAAAGTGATTGTTTTATCAAAGATGCTACAGACTTCATCTCTAACGTTTAAAGAAGATTCTAAAATCTGACCATAAGCCATGGTCTGTCCACATATAAGTCAGTCAACAAATATTCACTGCACAATATCTTGTACCAAGGAGTACAAAAGTAATAAGTGTATGAAGCTATTTCCATGAATCATCAGAATATGATATTTATGAAACTGACCTGGCCCTGAATGATATAAGCCTGGAATTCTATTCTTCTCAGATAGATTCAAAGGGCTTTGAATTCCTCCTACCTTTATTGTCCCAGGGACACTAGACTAAATCTGGAGGCCATCAGGTTTTACTTCATGGTTTCTGTTATTTCTTTCAGTTTAAGACAAACAAAGCCAAACCCAGATGAAACCAGAATCCCTGAAAATCACATCATTTTAATAAACATTCATTGTATTTTCTGTGCCCAGTACTGTGATAGTTATCGAGGGTAAAAGATGAACAAGTATGAGGACCATCAACATTGCTCCTAATTTCCAGGGTCCCTCAGGATGTGTCATGCCCAGGTCAAAACATTTATTGCCAGTGTGAGTCCTTCTACAGCTTTCTTCTCTTTGGCACAGCAACCAGCAAAATTTGACATGATGGCTGCTCCCCAGGCTGGGCCCAATTTGGAATGTAAAACAAACATTTGTTAGCTTAAGCCACTGGGGATGTGTTATTTGCCATTATTGACATGTAACCTAAAGTACATAAAATAACTATTATATAGTTATTCTGATTGATTCATCATCACTACATACTTTTCACTTTGCATTAAAATATTTTTTCCCTATTAAGACAAAAGGGAGGGAGAGAGGAAGGGCACATTGAACTTTCCTCAAATACTAGTATACTAGTTCCTTAATATACCGAGTATAAAATATTTTGGGATCATATTTCGACCTGAAGAAAAGGAGGTTTTGATGGCCATGAGAAATTGTGAGGTTCAGAGCACAGAGTACTGCCAAACCAAGCAGGCCTAAGCAGGGTTTCTGGGCAATTAGAGAGCATGAGAGAATAAGAAGGTGATACCATGAAAGCAAAGGAGACTAATAAAAGAGGTCGAAGGTTTGTCAGAGACAAACATAAGCTAATTAATAGTTTAGCCTGTGGCTGACCCTACCTTGGAGTTTAAGATACAATCAGCAAGGCATGTATTTTTTGCATTTGGCTCTGTGCTGCTAATATATTTTCACATAAGCCATTGTAAGCTTAGAGACTCGAGATCACACTAATGTGTGTGGAGGTGATGGTGATGAGCTTTCAATTCATACTCCCTAATAAGTCTCTTTGGGGACAATTTAGAGTGGAATAATTCTGTCAGATAAATCATTAGATTAACTGCTGTTCTAAATAGGTATATCTCTTGACCCGCCCCCGTCACTTCTCCCTCCCTGATTAAAATAAATAAATAGGCCACATCCCAATTCTTTATCCAAAGAACCAGAAATGCTCTTCACTCTGCTAAAGAAAAGAAGCAGAACTTCATTAGAGAAAGAAGTAATGATAATTAGGTGAGGGAACCCGTCCAAGCCTCAGGCTTGAAGTAATTCTCTGGGGTTGGACGGCTCTTTAAGCATCAGAGGCTTTAGACTGGTCTTATATTAATTATGTCCTTTCATCTTCCTTCTCTCTACTCAATGAGACATGTAATATAGTGCCACATTTGAGTGATCTTTGCAAAAAATATCTACCAAAGTAAATTAAGTGCAAGAAAGATTTTTCTCATTAGTAACTAGCAAACAACCTTTAGAATTATAGGTTTTTCAAGTCTGAATAACATGCACATGACTATTAGGGGCCATATAAAACACTTATTGCAAATAGGAACATCCCTCTAGACCTCTACATTTTTATTAAGAGACTTACATAGTTTGTTTACGTATACATGTTAATTTATATGTTTATATATGTATATACATGTAACATATATTTATACCTGTTTATATACACATGCTTATTCTATTTTGAATATATTTTATATGTTTTTTCAATATGCTATTTATAAAAATGTTTATATTCCAGTTTATGTATGTATATGAACTGTGGTAAACTGTGGTAAAGATTCTAGTCATAGCCCTATCATTCATTGACAGAGACAAAGAAGTCATTTAACCTCTGCCTCAATTTGCTCAACTGTAAGATGAGATAATAATTACTATCCTGCCCTGCCTTCTTCATGGGAGTGTAGGATTCAAATCCAATCAAAAAACGGATATAAATGTAATCTGAAGAAGTAAAAATGACTATAAAAATACAGAATAGGAGTAAGTAAAAGAATACATAAGGTATTATACCTACCATACCTATGTTATAACAGATGAATGATAGTAATAAAAATGTTTTCTACTTTTGAGGTCTTTGAAGATCTTGGTCTAGAATCCTACTTCCTTTTAACTAAAGGAGGGTACATACCCTTTGATAAATTGTGTGGTAAACCCTACTCTACACCCTGAGGATACTGAAATGAGCACAGCCTGATTACTCAAAAGGATGGAGAAGGAAAATTATAGGGGGAGGAGGTGGGAGGAAGAGATTCCCTGAAGGCAGAAAGTAGATTTTAAAAGCCAAAGGCCACGACGGCAGTAAAAATACTGAAATACAGTGATAGAACTAGCAGAGCTAAGGGTGAGAGTAGTCCAAAGAGTCGAGAAACACTAAAGAGGTGGGATCAGATTGAGAGTTTAGTCTTCATATAAACTGACATTGACAAAGCTGTGAGTTAAGAGAAAAAAAGGTATTTATTTTCTCTCTTAGGTTTTGTGGTTCTAACTGGGTGCGGATCCTTTTCTGTGTTTGAACTGATGTTTTGTTTTGTTTTAATATTCTAGAAAAATATGCAATAAAGGGGTGTGATTTTCTACTTGAAATAAAAGTAGATTTGAGAAGGGCAAATGGGGTCTACTTCGGAGCACAGACTCATGATATTGCACAGAATGGTGTCACCTGGGAAGCTGTCAGGTGTGAACACAAGCAGTTAAGTCCAGTTGTCAGTTGGTAATAATGGACAGAGCCCCTCTGAATGAACTCTAAGCAGCACAAGGTTTTGTTTTCCTTTGATGTGATTTAAAATGTCTTTTTCAGTTAGTCCTTCTCTATTCCAAAACTGCTTTTCTCAAGCTTCTTAGTTGATTCTTAGTTATTTCTTCCTAGCAAGAAATAAACACTTGACAGCTGAGTGAATGATCAACTGAATTTCTCCAGTAAAATTTTGTTAAAATAGCACTCCTTAGAGCGTAATGTGTTTTGTTTGGTTAAGTGTTTGAGATGCTATAAATGAAAAATATTGAAAGGAGTTGAGATGAATATTTCTGCCATTTAGCATCAGAGTAAGAAAATTACGTGCAAACATTCAGTTCTTATCAAACAACCAATGCAAAAATAATTCTTTTTTTCTTTTTGTGGCAGAGTTTTTGTTTTTGTTTTTAGTTTTATGGTGATCATATGTCCTGGATTACTTGACCTGGTGTTGATTTCACCTAATTATGTTCTGTTCCATAATTCAGGTAAGCATATTGCTAAATAAAATATATCATTCATATTTAGAAAATCCTTCATTAAGAATAGGTATTCTGAATTTATGCTTGGAAAATATCAGCACTGCATCTATAGCAAACGTCTCTCATATGTGGGGACAGATGTGAGCAAATGTATATATTATTCACTAAACAAAATTTATTATAAACAAGATCAAATAGTATTGTTTCCATAAGATATATGCTAGGATATGGAAATAGTCCTGTCTTACACAGTGTATTTTTATTTTTATCTTACAGTTCGTCTACATTCTTAATCACAGGGACTTTACATTCTTATCATCTACCTAAACAACAAAATGGAGGTGAATTTTTAACATATTAACCAAACTAACTGTAAATTATTCATTTATTTTGCAATAGCAGGAATTCCTGATTTGTAAGAATAAGTCTATGTATTTTGGTACAGTACTTTTCTTCGTTAAGTACTAAAGAGTTTTTATGATGGAATTAATGTATTTCTGGAGTTTATTACAACTGACAGTAATAACTATTTGGCATATATGTTGAAAACAGTATTCAGTTGCATATAATAAATATATTTATATATGACAATTATTAGATAAACACAGACATGTCAACTATAAAAGGCATGACACTAATAACTAAATTTTGAGTTATCAGGAGAAATGTTTTATCAAGACAATTTTGGAAGAAATCTAATCACAACCAACAGAGGGCAGCAGAATATATCTTAAAGGAACTATAATGCAAAACAGGAAACAAAACCAATATTTTGTTTCTCAAGTTTTCCTTAATTTTGCTTTTTTCAATAAAGATGATGAGGTAAATTACTGTTAAATCTATTTTTCATGACTAGTTTACAACATAAACTGATATCTTCAACTCATAAAAAAAGAGAATTAGGAAAGCTTTTAAATTAATATACTCTTTGTACACTGAACGTTTTCAGTAATATAAAAAGAGAACTTACTGAAACAGTTATAAATCATAAACAATTCAAGAAAAAAAGGCTACATAATAAATCTTAAAATAAGGAAAGTAAATTAAAGGGTTTTTTGTAACATTTTCTGCTACTCTAGGAGAAAGAAAAAATTCCAGTAAGTAATGCCCTTTACAAAAAATTGGCTGGCTTATCCCCATAAATTTCGACCTTGAGACCATCAGCGAGAAAAATCCAGCAACTTTAATTCCTGCCATACACAAATTAGGGAAATAAACTTTCTCAAACCCAACAGAATTTAAATCTTATAGATATGCACAGGTGAACAGAATGGATGATCTCTTTAGCCGGTAATGACTACAATTCAGGTAGGAGGAAGAAACCAATTAAAATGTTTTAGAAAGAACTAAAAAACTACTACACTTAGAATCTAGTAATTATCAACCTAGCCCTACAACTTCATAAATTGAATCTCTTATTTTGCAAATGCTGCTCCTTCTACCTAGAATGCACTGGCCTTTCTCATTTCTCAGGCAAGTTCCTATTCAGCCTTTGAAACTTATCTCAAATGCAGACCCTCTATGGCTGCTCCCATGTGCTCCCAGAGTTAATTACTCACTCCAGCAGCATGTTTTTTCATGGCCTTCATTTTTATTGCATTCATAACTCTACTCATTACACCGGAATGTGTTTTCAAGTCTGGGACTCAAGAAACCACAGTTGCTCTTTTTTTTTTTTTTTTTTTTTTTTAATCTCAAGCACTTAGCACAGTGCCTAGGACACAATAAGAAATCAACAAACTGTTGTTAAGTTGAATGCATGGCGAGTCTAATTCTTCTTGCATGAAATCCAATAGCTAGCATGCTATTCACTGCTCACCCTCCTCCCACGTCTTCTCTGTTCCAAGCTAAACCTGTGAGCCAGAAGATAATGAGCAGTAAAGCCAGACAGATGCTTATACATATAAAGCAAAGCTAATGAAAGAAGACAGAAATATATTAATGTCAATAAACATGTACACACTAACAACCTCACCAACAACTGGTGATAGGGCTATGCTGACTTCTACTTTTCCCTGTAGTCTACTTTATTTTTCCTAAGGTGTATAACCTATTTTGTTAAATTCAATATGTTCTTCCATTGCCTTAAAAGGATTCTCATTCCAATTTTCCTCTTATTATTCATTAATCATGTATTATTGTTTATTATTTATATGTTGTTATTATTAACACTCAGAGTTATCATTAGATTCTGGTCTATCTATTTACCCACCAAACCTTGACAATGTCTGCCTGTGACTCCTTTCATGCTTTATCCTTTTCTATTTCCTTACCTCCCAGTCTAGGTTCTTGTCAACTCATATCCTGATGAATAGATTACATATGGCTCAATGTCTAAGGCCAGTGTTTCCCTCATTCTAAATCAGTACATGTGCAGCTACAACCTTCCTCTAATTAATATCTTCAGCAAGCCACTCTCTCAGCCCTCGGAGACTTTGCCCACTGTGTTAAACCCAAACTCCTTCCTGAAACACAAAACCTCTTTTTTTGTGTCTCTCTCATACCGAGTCAAATGTAATGCTGTTTACTCCCACAATGGCACAACAGATCCAACAAGATTAAACCCTTTGTCAAACCAAAGCACTGGAAGTATTTCTCGCTTCTTCCCTAACAACCAATTTTTGACCAAGTCTTACTGATTCTGCTTTCAAAATATCTCTCGAATCCATGCACTTCTCTCTAGCTCCATGTCAACACCATGGTTCCATTCATTATTATATTTCTCCTGGGCCATGGAAGAGACTTTGTGTTCACCACTCCGTTTTCACTCCTGCCTTTCTACAGTTTCGAAATTGGAGCATGTCACACCAAGTACATAATGGCTTCCCACTGATCACAGAATAAAATTTGAATTCCTTGTCATATCCCATAGCCAGATCCATGATCTGGATCATGCTGACTTTCCAACCCAAAATCACATCACTGCCTCTTTCTATCACCACACAGCAGTCCCTCTGCTTTTTTCAGATTGCTGGGGTCCCTTCACTTGCTGTTCTAGTTGCTTAGACTAAGCTTCCCTGGGCTTTCAACTCAAAACTGCTTCTTCAGAGAGGCATTCTATAAACATCTTTCTAAAGTTACCCTTATCATTTGTCTCCCCTAGGGTAAGAACCTCATCTAATTCTCTAACTACCATAATTTCTAGCATAAATCATGTTTCAGTAACATTTATTGGATGAATAAAATAATTCATTATGCATATAGGACACATTTTTTCACTTCTACTTTTGCTCATGTAGGTCCTCCACCTAAAAAGCTCTCTTACTCCATTTTTACCAACCGATGTCTGTTATTTATTCTGTGATCCAACTTAAGTTTCACATCATAAAGAAATGCTTGCTAATTTTTTCTATCACACTATAATTTTTTTCCTCACAAAAGTTTTAGCATAAGTTATATAATATTCAAAAAGCCTCTTTTTTTTCCTCTAGAAACATTATTGTTAAATGCCATGCTTCATGACCAGAAAACAGGCATACAACGTTTTGCAGTCACTCCATGGACCTCACATACACCAGTGTCTCCAGGAGGTCAATATTTTCCGAGTAAAATAAAAAATTTCCTAGTCCTGGTTGTAATTGCAAAGTAAATGTGGGAAATGGGCATGTTAGTAGAGTTAGAGAAGCTGGTTGTCATGAGAATTTAATTGGGGGTGTGGGAGAGGGTCGTCATGAGAGATTTCTTGGTTAAGTAATCAAGATCAAGAAAGTTAGAATTTTCGCTAAAGGTCAGGACTAGAGGAAATGAAAGTAAATAGGTAAAGGAGAGAACCAAATGATTTCTATTTAAAACACTGATTAAAAACAGTAAGTTTTTTACCATCTTCCGGTTAACAAAAGATTTATCCTTTTAGATGATACTAACATTTTTAGGCATCTAGTGAAATCACAGAGGTAGGGCTTCTAAAGAACAGACACATTAGCAAAAGGAGGGAAATGTCAATGTACTTCATCCTAATCAAATCACCATACCTCCTCCAACAAACATAACAAACAAAAACCTGATCTTCCAAACAAACTTCATGTATCTTTAAAATATTCCTCTTTATTGATTTATTTTTCAGATTGCATCAATGTATTTCTTTTGGAGAACCTGTACCACAATCTCAAAGCCCAATCTGACCACTGCCTGCTGTCAATGCTTAGATATTTAGCTATATTTGTGCTGATAAAATAAGGTGGTCATTAAGAGCATAGACTCTGGAGTCAGTATCTCTGGGATTTTAACCCCAATGGTACTATTTAGAAGCTAAATAACCTTGAGAATGCTATTAACCTCTCTGGGCCCCTGTTTCTTCACTTAGAAAAACATAGCTTTGTTTGATCTAAATGGGTTAAAACACATGTAAGTGCTTAACACAGAGCTTGGAACACACAGTGCTCAGTACACATTCGCTGCTATCATTCTTCTTATTATTACATACACAAGGATAATTTCCTTTGGATCTGTTACGTTTTCCATCACATACTTTCAGTTTGGTACTCACAGGGTTAGAATGCAGCACAGTGAAGAACTCTGGGCTGATGAGGAACTTCACAGGGGGAGACTGTAAGAGCAACGTGAGCCTGGATCTGGAGGTAGAGTGGGGCAGGACATTCTCCCGGCGGAAATCTACATGGAGCAGACCACAAGGCTTTCAGGGAGAGCTTTCCATGGGGAAGAAACACATCTATTCACTTCCATCCATGTAGACCTACATCATTTACTATTATTTTATTTTCCAAATACTTTTTCCTTTGATGTAAATTCATACATAAAACCTGACTGCTCTTAATTATACTAAAATGAAACTGAATACTTCTAGTCACTATTAACATTTTAATGCATCCTTAGATGTTTTAAGTGGTCCGATTCAATCCTTTTCCACACTCCCACAGATCCAGAGATTAAAGTAATTTATATTCTCTTTGGTTTTATGATTCTTTTCTTAGTACTAACAAAAAGTCAAAGATTCGAAGAGGTTTCTGGAGAAGTCTACTTTTTGAACTGGATTACCCAATCTCATTGAAGATCAAAAGTTCTCTGAAAGAAAAGCCTCATTTCTTGGAAACCCTTACTTGTTTTCTATTTTTATGTGATTACAAAACAAAGCGACCCAAAGGCTCTCTTACCTGCACTGGCTTGGTGAAAGTCGGCTTCCTCCCCTGCCCCATCGATAGCATTGGTATTTTCCTCAGGCCTCTCATTAGTCATGGTTCTGCGGATACTCTGATATCTAAAATCACGAATCTATAGTTACATCACAGTAGCCTCTAAAATGTGGGACTCTACTGCTTCCCTAGAGCCTAGAAGTTTTTGCTATCTTCCTAGCTTCAACCATTCCTTTCACAAACCCTAATTCCCAAACCCTCATCTCTGAACCCCCATTCCCAAACCCCCATTCCAAATCCCTAGCCCCAAACCCCCACCCCTAAACCCCCATCCCCAAATCTCCATTCCAAATCCCCATTCCAGAACCTTCTAGGCCATCTAAGTACATTCCATTCCATTGAATCTCTTCTCTCTATTGTTTGTGAAACATTCGCCTAATTTTTTTTTAAAGAAATTGTGGCTCTTTACTAAAGAAAATTAAATCCCTCTATTGCTAAAGAAAAAAAACAACTTTGTCCCATAGCAATTAGTCTTGAAAAAGAGCTACAAATTTTGAAACTTAAATTTATGTAATAAAGATGCATGCTGAATGAAGATTCTAGACCTTTAAAATGATATTTGGCTTCAAATTATAAATGTGCATACTCTGTTTTATTAAAGATCAATGCCTTGGGCTGACTAAAGGGGTCATTTTTAATGTTTTCCTTTCCAGTTTCCACACCATCTTTGCAGTGCAGTGCTGTGCAGTGTAGTGCAGTGCAGTGCACTGTGTGTGTGTGTGTGTGTGTGTGTGTGTGTGTGTGTGATTTTTTAACCAAGAGAAGTTCAATGAAGCTTATGAATCAAAAAGAGGGAACAGCTATACCTTAATCACAGGGCTTCCAAAGATGAAAGAGGGACAACCGTGTTCTCCACTTTGCACCATGTAAAAATTAGCCCAACCACAAAACAGAACAGCCATCGCAAACATGCCCCTCCTCACCTCCGGTTCAGCTGCTCCATTTGCTGTATGGAGTTTGACCTCTGCAGCACCTGCGGGGCGGGGGGGGCCGTGGGCCGCTGCCACGTCGTGGTTCTGTTTACGTGATCCACGTAGAAGATCCGGCCGTGGCTGTCGATGCGCGCCTCCCAGTCTAAAGGGCAGTAACGCATCCAGAGGGGTTAGGAGGAGGCGCTGAGGCCATTAACGTGCTTCATTAAGTTCGGCATGTGTTTTCCCTCTGTGACATGCTGCAACGTGGCGTTAATAACATACATCTCGCAGCACAACCCAGCATTTCCCCTCCGTCCATACCAGACTCTGTTGTGGCCGGTTGGTAAACACATCCCCTGTGTGTAATGCCAACCCTTTAAAGATTCTGAATATAGAGAATCCTTCCAGATCTGCCCACAATGCTCATCCTTTACATATGAGTACCAGTATTTAAAAACTACAAGTAGTATATTATAATTCTTTAGACAGTCCCATCAAAATTGGTATGGATGTTTGTTTTCATTAAAAAATGGATTTTTTTCTATTTTTTTCCAGTTTAGATGATAGACTCATAACTGGAAACTTGCACATGCACATTTTTATACAATTTTAGTCAATGTAGTCATCAGCAGAAAATAATGCTAGTCTAGTTGTTAAACACTATCATCATCTACACACTTATCTGTACTTCCCCAAAAATGAATACATTTTCAGAGCAAGGGTAATCACTTGCATCTAACCTCAAACAAATACAATGTTTTAAAAGATTATTTAATTTTATGTTTAAGTAATTTCATTGATTAAGTAAAAAAATATATATAAGTGCATGTTTGTTTAAAAATCTTTGTAAACAAACATATAAGTGCATATTCAGTAAAAATAGTAAGCAGACTGGTCCACAAACCCAGAAGTTTCACCCCTGTGACTATATAAAAGGCTAAGCCCCAATAAAGTACACAGAGCATGTGCTAATGTTTTTAAAAAGCAAAAATTTAAAACTTATTGCAGTTGGGAAAGGTAATTTGTATAGAAACATATGAAAATAGCAGAGAACTATTCTTTAACCAGGAAGTTCTTTCTTTTCTTTCCTTCTTTTTATTTTGTCATGCACACAACTCTTATTTATTTATTTATGTATTAGTGGGGATAACATTGGTTAATAAGGTCATATAAGTTTCACGTGTACAATATTACATCATCTGTATATTGCATTGTGAATTCATCATCCGAAGTTTCGTCTCCTTCTGTCACCATTTAGTTGAGGAAAGTTCTTATATATTTCTATTTCTATGTAAGCTATTTTTTGAAATTGATAAGCCCCTTTCTCCTGAGCAGCTTGATTATTTCAAAATTCTCCATGTGATCACATAGCTTATCAACAGAAATCACAGGCCTAATCTTGGAGACAAGAAGGAAGGCATGTTTGCTCCTGACTACCCACAAAGCAAGTATTCTAACAAAGTCCTTCGGGTTGGAGAGACCTGCATGGTAGGTTCCAGCCAACACCAGATGATCACTGAGGGATGCCTCAGTAGGGAGTGGAAAGATCTTTTTTTGTTCATCTCAACACAATGTAATTTATGACAAATGGCAAGAAAGAAAAATTGGGCTGAGGAAAAGCACTACACAATCACAATACGACTCAGTGTCTCTCACACTACAAGGTAACACAGACTCACAAGGAATCAGCTTGCCAAATTGGAATTTTGTGGGGACAGCTGTAATTCCATCAATAGAACATTTCCAAAAGACCTTGTGCTTGGCCTTCCATATGCTGACAAATAGTAACTACATTAAAGTATTTTCAGGAACCATTTTCCAAAACCCTTTGATCTGTTCCTTTCATAGCTTTCCCATCTCAAAGACTGAAGAACTAATTATTCTCATCTCTTTCTCATTAAAGCTAGGATGATTCAAACATATACTATACATCAAATCAAATGTACATGAAAACAAATGGCCATTCCTTCCTCAAGAATTATTACAGTAGCTTCCAATTTTTAAAAAATGTAGAATTGATCAATTAGGGACATAAACAGAGCAGAAACAAACTAAAGGAAGCAGAAAGAAAGATGCTGCCAAACACCCAAGATAAGGTTATAACTATAATTTGGCTCAATTTTTTGGCAGCTAAGGCAGAAAAGAAAACACATTGTTGCATGCTTTCCATGTGCTGACAAAATAAAGTAAAAAAATTATCTTTGATGATAGAATTTTTTCCTTGATCAAACTAAATGAGAATTAACCTCATGAAATGGAGCCTATTTGAAAGTCACATGAGTAGCAAAATAATGGGGTAGGGTAGAAAATCTCCAAATGTATTCACCACTGTACATTGCACGTAGCAGGAATGAATGAACAAATAATTTAGATAACATACAGTCATAAAAAAGAATTATTCTTGTATTCACTTTCAACAAAGGCCAGGAATAACTTTAATTTGTATTTAAATCAAGGCATTTCTATGTGCATTGGGGAGAATAAGAAAACAAGTTCCAAGGATTTTCTTTCTAAGAACACAGGACATTGGATGAACATTAAAATTATCCCATCAAATCTCTTAAAATTGAGGTCATTACTCAAATTTCCAAAAAGAGAAATGCTATATTGCTGGTTTTGAATGGGCACCTGGCATTAGATTGGTAAAGACTATTAGGCTGTTGATTGATTCATGAACTACATATCTGCTCTTACCCAAGCGGTGAGCAGATGAAGATGTGAACACATCTCTGTGAATGCTGAGGTTGAGAAGAAGGTCAGTGACCAGACAGAATAAATTATGTATCGGGAAAGCCAGAATTAGACTCTCTAAATGACTCAGAGGAGTAAGGAAACTACATGAGTGAGGGCTTAAATTGGTTATAATTGTATTTACAAAAGTCAAATACCTGAATGTTATAAATTTATAAACCCACTATAAAAAATTATAATAACCATGGTATCTTCACCAAAATGATGAGATGTTAAAGTTATAATGAACTAAGGGTACTTTTTAAGGGGGAGTAGAACCACTTTGTGATAGATGCTAGACATCCGTGTTAAAAAGTTTTGCTTTTCTCATTTTGACACAAGGAAGTATGATTCCATTTGTATAAAGTACAAAAGTAAGTGGAACTTATGTGTGATTTTGGAGTCAGGATGGTAGCCTTCTTCAGGAGTAAGGCGTAATGATTGAAGGGCGGCACAAAGAGACTTCTGGGTGCTAGTGACATGGTACTGGTTGTATGGGTGCATTCAGTTCCGGAGAATTCAGCAGGTTGAATGTGCTCTTTTCTGTATGTATATTATATTTCAATAAAAAGTTTTTAAAAATTTCAAATAGTTACAAATTTTGCACCTTAATCTTCAATTCTGTATGTAGTAGCTTTTTAGATTAAAAGTATCCTTTCTGCTCTCAAAACTTTCAAGCTTTAGAAAATAAGAGCCCCTAATCTTAAACATAATAGAAACTTTAAGATTAATTATATTTTTCAGATTCACTGCCTACTTTCAGGCCCTCATTTTAAAGGATGCCTTAAAAATGAAAGTGCATGACCACAAAAAAAGAAAAGATAAACATTCCCCTGTATTGTTCCAGAGCTATCCATAGGAACCCACTACATAAACAATGCATTTGTCCAAACTATATGGCAACAATTCTGGGGTCCTAGAAGAGTCCACTAATAGTTTATCTTGAATCTATTCCTATTCCTACCCTTTTGAGGAAAAAACATTTATGCAACAATTCCCTATTTTCTTCAGTATGACAATGGGTTAAGTCACAATTACATTAGAGCCAATAAGAGAAAAGGAAAATAGTATTTTAGAAGGAGCTGAGCTAGCCATTCTTTTTTCATTTATATTAATGCTAAAAACCAAGATCTGTCATGCTGATGAATTCTGGTACGCTTCAGCCCTGAACTGCCTCCAGCTGCCAGTGTCATCAATCATCTTAGGATAAAATACAGCAAATCCTTAGAGCACTCAGTGCATATTAAAGTTCAAGCTGCTTCCCTGGAAGGCTCTCAGCAGTGCCATGCTGCTCTCAAAGACTGGAGCTTTCTTATTTTTTATGGATAATTTTGTTTTTCAACAAGTGGTTGAAGTTACACAGCCCACAAGGTCACAGCACAAGGTCCTAAGAGCAAGATTTTGAGAACCATTGGTAAATCATCATTACATCTGAGCAATCTTTGTACTAAATTCAAGATAATGTTCCATAACCCTAAGATAGAAGGAATAAGACTGAAAGAAGCAAACAAACAAGGAAAACTGCTTTACATAAAGAGATCAAATAAGTGTTCAGAGATTTGATGCTATGTAGGCTATCACATGACCAGCTATAAGAGTAAAGTGGCATAGCAAGGGATACCACTGAATCCCCTTAACTAAGTTTGTAATCTTCAGAGAGAAGCATATGTTTGCTGCATAATTTTTTCACTATGTGTTAAGCACCCAAGTATTTTATAAGGTGAAAATAAGCTAAAACAACAACAGTGATAATAATCATGAAAAAGAAAAGAATCATGAATGGGGGGCATCAAAAGCCAAAGTACAAAGCTTCAGCAGCCTGTCCTGTGGGTCTGGAGATAGTGACCTATACAGAGAGGAAAGGCACTTCTGAAACTGAATCAGATACACATGGGCCATGAGACAGTTGCTCGTACTGTCATGTCACTGCAACCACTTCTCTTACACTTAAGGAGTGGGGAAGGTCCTGTTGAGTAAACTTAACTCAGAAGAAGGAAAAGAACATACTTTTTGAGCCTTCTTGGGTCTGACCTCAAAACATTATAGCATACAAAGCTTCAGTAAAACCTCCAAACCCTCTGACTTGAGGAGTTGCTTGCACCTAACAGGAAATATACCACACTATAAGCCACCACTCTGCTAGCTGCAGAATTTACATTCATCTACCCACACATTAGTCCCTTCGCTTCTAATCTAGATCAAAATACCTGATAGAGAAGGAATGTCTGAGACTCTGTCTCAACTTTTACTAGTATGGTATCTTAAACAGGTTACCAATTTATCTGAGCTTCAGTTTCTCATCTTTAAAATGGGAGAATCAGATTAGTTGATTTCTACCCACCAATCTATAAATTACAGATAAGACCAGTTTGACCTACCTCACAAAACTTACAAAGTATTTTTTAAAAACAAGGAAAGCATGTAAAAGTGCTTTGTAAGCTGTAAAGCACTATACAAGTTTCAGGTATTATCATTTTAATAGTGTTAAAAGTATAACTGTTAGCCTTAAAATAATTGAGCCAGGTCATTTAAGAGAGGAACAAAACCTGTTCATCTGTCACTCTTCAAATTGGATACAAGATTGCATTGCTTTTTTTACCTTTGAATAAACCAACTTACTAAAATGAACTACCATTGTTTATATTTTAAAAATCCTAAAATATATTCTATCTCTGTAACACAAATATCAGTGGTTAAACAAATGCAATGAAATAGTGGTCATAATTTCATTAGAAAAGTGTCTGTCCTTATTAAATCCATTCTAGAGACCAAAACCATGGTCCAACAAAAATCAGAGCAATTGGATGTGACCACGGGGATGTTATCTATCCATACATGAATGAAATACTGTGCCTCTTGTCCAGGCCTCTGTAACTCTACTTATTTACTGTTAATCCACATATGCATATAACCAAAGCTCTCTCAGAATTCTCTTCTGGTGTTTTTAATTTATTTTTCTTTAACTATATTTAAATATCTTCCAGGAATATGTTTTCCTTTCTGACTCTAATCTTTTCTCCAAGGGTAAACAATAAGAAAGCTATTTCCCCCCTTGATTAAGATGACACAATGGTTAATTAATTTTTTGGTTAATTTTTAAAAAACTGCTTAAAATATGTTTCCTATGGTAAACCACCCTCAGTATTCAAATGTATGAACAAGGGGAGGATCTGTGCACAACAGAATTTCAAAAGGATCAAGCCAATATTTTAATAAATTGTTCATAGTATCATTCAGCTTTTTTGTCAGCACTCACCAAAACTAACCAATCAGACTTTTAGCTTTTTAAATGCATGTTCCACCTACCCCTTTATGTCTCATCATTTTTAAAACACAGAGGGCCAACATCAGCCTCTTCCCATGATCACATATCAGATGGGTAAGTAAAGAGGGTGAATAAGAAGGGAAAGCAATAAGATAGAAATGTGTATTTTCCAATGTGTTCTTAAAAGCAGTATTTACTCAACTTTATCAAAAACACTTTGCTTTCACAAAGCAATATTGTTTTCAGGGATTATAGAAACTTTATATAGAGTTTAAATTATGACTGGCCGTGGGCATCACTCAGACCTTTGAATGCAGGTGAATAACTATTTCTCAGCATCCCTAATCCTCAACCATCTCTCCTTTAAGTGCTATGTATTTCTTTAAAGTGAAAGGAAATATTTTTCAAATCCCCAGATAATTATCATGCTCTGAATAAATGATAGGCTAATTTCTAAAATTAATAACACTTCTCTGTATATCCCTAAGAAAAATACCAGAACTTTGTACTTAATGATTTAAAATGTTGTAAGTGAATTTAAAAAGCAGCATATTACAGAGTAAGGCTTTTCTAAGAGATTTACCAATCTGTCTTGTAACTGAAAATCTGTGCTGCAATTAGGCATATATATTTTTTAATCCTATTATACATCCCATTGTCTAAAACATCCAGACCTATTTCCCTGATTACACTATTTGCTCCACAGGCATCACAGTATTTACTTTTCCCTCTGCTGCCTTTTCATTCACCAGAAAGGAGTCCTCAGCAGAGCACTTCCCAGACTACATCTGCCCTATCAGGTGGCAGCCCCCAAGTCCTCTTGGGTACCAGGCATCCACCCTTTAGGTTCCTGGGTCTTGTCACCTGTCACCCTTGTACCCTTTGATCAAGGTGAGCCCTTTAGTCAACAGGTCCTCACTTGGTGGGAGAGCCTCGTCCACCCTCTGGTACCGGCTAACATCCTGGCGCACTGAAGGCAGCGATCGCAGTGGCTGGTGGCCGTTGGCTTGAGAACCTAGGAGTAAAGGTAAAAGTTATCCAGATATTGTTTTCCCCTTCAGTGTCAAAACAGTCTTAAAAAACAAACAAACAAAACAAAAAACACTAACACATACACCTGTAACTAATACAATATTGTATACTTTAATAAAAAAAAGTCTTAATCTAACATAAATCCTGGGGCTAGTGTCTTTTCTCTCTTTAGTCTCATTTCCATACGAGGACTCAGAAATAAAACAAAAAGTGAATGCTTAGTCAAAAAAAGAGTCTTCTGGAGAGATGCCCATCTACTCTCATCCCTCCCTCTTCCCCTCCCCCACCTTTTCCCACCCTAGCCTCTGTCCTGGTCATGTGCTAATGTTTTAGAGCCACATAATGGCCACAGGATAATGAAGGAAACAAAAACAAAAAGAGGGGGAAGAAAAGAAGAGACATACTTTAACTTTAAGCAGAAAAATAAATTACGAAATAAGAAAATCATTCCTGAGTCTATGCTATTTAGGCATATGAAATTATCCTTCGATGTTTTAATGCATCTATAACTGAACATTTTAAAGGGATCATTCAACTGAGCCGCATTCATTGAGACGTAATACAAATTTTATGGGTAAATTTGCATCCTTAGACACTCAAACAGAAGGCAAAAATATCACATTTGATGCAAAGCACATATTAACTTTCTGTTTTGAAGGCTTTATGCAAGAAGTGGCCTTAAGGTGTCCCCCAAAACTTCCACAGATTACACTAACACCGAACTGCTGGCCCATTTGGTTTTGTATCTACAAAGGCAGCTTCCGCCAGAGAGTCATTATTTAAGTTTTGTTTCCATACTGCCCAGACAAGGGGCCTGGGTGCATCCTGGAAGCCTTGTGGCGGCATGCACATGCACGGTTCCATCCTGCAACCTAATCTCGGGTATCCAGGTCCTCCAGGCCCCCACCCCTCCACCTTCTGGGCCGTTCCAGGGGAGAGCGGGTCCCCAAACAGCACTCCTGATACGGAGCTTTGAGATTCATTATTTTAGCCTAAAGACTGTCATTCGACAGGCATCTTATCTCAGCAAGAGAAGATCTATTAAAAACATAAGAACGCTAAAGTTGAACCCCAAGGTGAAGAGTTCAAATAACAGTCAACCTGCGGCATAATTTACATTAAGGGACAAAACCCCACAGCTTCTCTTTGAGCAGGTATGCTTGAGCCAAGAGCCATGCTGTCTTCGACATCCTACCTCCAGCAGCGCCCTCTTCTTGGGCAGCGGCCCCTTCGCAAGGCCCCTGGGCATCCCCTGCATCCCCCTCTTCTGGGGGCTGGCTCTCGGCAGCGGCGGCGGCGGCTCCCTCTAGGCTGCCCCTCCGCTGCCAGACCTCCCCCACCTCGTCCTGCTCAGGTAAGGCAGCCGTGCCTGGCCCGGGCCCTTCCTCCTCTCCGCTGGGCACCTGCACCGCAGGCAAGGCCCCGGGAGTGCACGTGGAGGCCTGCGCGCCCCCCGCGGGGCCGCCGCCCGCGGGCTCTGCGGCGCACGCCGCGTCCTCCTCCTCCTGGGAGGAAAAGGCCGGGGTTCCGGGGAAGCGCGCACTCTCCAGGGAGGAGCACCGGGTCTCCACCGAGGACAGCTGCGTGGTGACGCTCTCGTTGCAGGAGCTGTCGGCGCCTTCCAGGTCGCTCTCTCCCTCGGGCCTGGTGCTCGCCTCACTCACACTCTCCGTCCTGGCGGGGTCACTGGGTTCTGTCTCAGAGGACACCTGTGAAGGCTCAGACCCCTGATCAAGGGACTCGGTCTCGCTGATGGCTCTTCGGCTCCCTCCCGACGTGTCGGAAGTCCCTGTGTCTGCCCCGCTCGTGGGCTGGTCTGCCTCTTGAGAGCCACACAATTCAGTGCTGTCCTGGTCAGCATGGGGTCGAGGCTCCGGGCCATTCTCACTTTCATCTGGGACTGGGCCCAAGGGTACGGAGTTCTCTGCAAGGTCTGGAAGAGTTTCCGGCTTATCCTCAAAGGAAGCAGCTTCATTGGTGGAGGCTTCCTCAATCTCCATTGGGCTGTCTTCTGGCTTTGTCTGAGATGTGAGGCTCACTTCGTCAGTTCTTGATGCCCTGCTCAACATTATTAACCCTCCTTCCTCCTCCAAAGAAGAGGGATAACCCAGGTCTTGCTGGAACTCGTGGTCCTCTTCGTCTGAGTCGATATGAAGCATGGCATTGAGTCTTGTGTCGGTAGGAAAACTACTCCTCAGTTTTGGAGAGGCTCCCAGGGACCTCTCCGAGCAGGTAGCTGAGCCCGGCCTGGAATGGCCACTGTGCTCAATAGCATCTAAATAATCATTGAGTGAATCCTGACGTCCTCTGGGAGGTGAGGCCCTTGAAGAAGTAGAGGTTAAATCCTCTGTGTCTATTTCCAGAGTTGAGCTAGTCCTGAAAGAATGCTTGGGGGTCCCATCAGCACTATCCTCAGACACTGGTCCATTAGAACAAACCGGGCTGTCATGATGCCCCCCTGGCACGTCCTCCTCATCAGAAGGGCTTCCTAGGTCTCCGTTCACAGTATTGACTCCGAGTATTGTGCCAACAGCTTCTGGAGAAGCATCTGAAGGAGAAAAATAGCATTTACAAAAACAAACAAACAAACAAACAAAAAACGAAGTAGTAAAAACCAATGTACTTTTCATGTCCTATTGCTTTGCCACCAATCAGTTCAAAAAACTGGTCATCCCAGTGAAGCTTCTCTACAGTATTACCAACTTGCTAAGATTCCTTACTCACTACTAAATGAGTAAATTGCTGGTCAATCTGACATGTGGGGTACATTTGCCCACTACTGCTGGAAATTCTACAACCCAGTTTCCAAATACAGTCATAAACCTAAGAGATATTTTTTGATAAATAGGCTTTTCAATATCTACTTGGAAAACTCCAGCAGGTAATCATTTCATAGCTATTTTATTTTCAGAACAGGTCACAAATTTGATTCTATTGAAGTGCACACTGACAACTGAGTAAGATTCAACAAGTTTTCCTACAGTGATTTATACAGATATCTCACCTTCATGCACAGAAGATGTAACCTCCACTTTAAACTGGAGGTAGCCACTCACGTGGTCAGCTGGGAGCCTTCTGCCAAGGTTGTAGCTGAGCATTTGGTCACTGCAAGAAGAGAAATGATTCTTTCATTTTTAGTACACTGGTGTCAACCTTCATCTTCTTCCCATAAGCCATCCCCCAAAATCACACATACTTCTTTTAAAACTTTCAGACTCATAATAAAAGTCTCAAAGCCATGTTAGAGTCCAGTGTAATATTCATTTGCACAAGTGAATACTTACAAATCCAGGGATAAAGAGAAATCTTGTCATAAGGGAAATTATTAGTAAAAGCTGAAAATGCAATATAGTATTATTATGTGGTTTTTTTTTTAAGGGCACTATTCACTCTCTCACTGCTAAGGGTGACTAGGGAAAGGGCATTTTGAGTCATCAAGGAGCTATGAAAGGCCTGAAATTGTAGCTGTTTTTTGGCTCAGGTGCAAAAGTATAAATGGCCTGGTTCCTTAGCATTGAGCGCAATAGGAAGCTGGCTTTAGAAAGATATGCACAGGTAAGGATTATCACGCACTGGCATGGAGGGCACTGTGCTGCCATATTCCGAAGAACGGGACCTAGGAGCTAAGAGAGAGCAGCATGAACAGGCCCCACCCCGAAAGCTGCTCCCCTGTGTGAGCAGCAGGGAGCTGCTGAACCACACGTTCCTCACCTGTAAATTAAGGGGACTGGAGCTGCTGTTTGTCACTGTGGGGGAGCCTGGCCATCACTGATTCTCAGACTAGCCTGTTACTGATAGTGATGAGAGGGACAGCTGGAGAAGCTAAATGTGTCACTTGGAGGTGTGCTGGAAGGGACCACAAGTGGGCCCCACCTTGGCCCCAGGCTCAGGCTAACAGCCTCAAGGACAAAGTTGTCCATCTTTTTCAATTTAATGTTTATTTATCAAAGTCAAAGGCAATTACATCATTTCTTTGCAGCAAGCGTTTTTTTCCCCCTGAATCTGATTTACATTCAATTAAGGAGAAACCCTAAGGTGTAGTACCATCTCTGCTCTCACACTGCCCTCTACTGTCAACTTCAGGAGGAAGACAATGCCTTTACCCAGTGTTTGCAGTTTAATTTGAGCGTCTTGTCAGCTATTATTAATCTGCCTAATTATTTGTTTCTTCTTCTCTCCCTCCTCAGTACAATTCTGAAGAGATGTTATCTGTTTAAAAGAGCACATGCTAATATAAAATCCCTGTTCAGTTCTTATGAATTTCTTTGACTTCATAGGAAAATTTTAATAAGATTATATCCTTTGCCTTTTATTCTTCCCTAAAAACACTGCAATAATTTTTTTCTTGATTGATGCTTCTAAAATGCTTTGTTTCCCCAAATTTAGTGTTTATTGCATGTCACTTACACTCTCCTAAAAGCTTTGCATGGATTATCTCTTTTAATCTTCCTAGCAACCCTAGGAAGGGTAGTGGGTAGCCCTGTTCTCTAGAGAAGGAAACAAAGGCATAGGGAGCCAAAGCACCTTGCCCAAGGCCAGACAACAATTAAGAAACAGAACCAGGATTAGAACACGGCTTCAAATGACAAAGAAGCTCCTGCTCGCTCTGCTGTCACCATATCACAATCTCCTTTATGTACATTCTCAGTGATTCTACATTGCTTTCAATAGTATGCATTCTAATGACATACGTCTACTCCTGGCTCACCTCAATGTGACTGCTATCATAATACTTTTTCTACTTAAACCGGTACTTAAAATTTTTTTCTGTAAAGGGATACATACGCATCTATAACCTGTATTAGACAGTACGGGTATGTTAAATGCTTTCACATTAGTGTTCAAATAATATTAGATAATGGCCACCATCTGCATAATAACAGGGGTATCTTTTTCTATTACCCCTAACATTAAAACAGTGCCTGACACACATGGGTGCTCCATCTTTATCTGCTATAGCATGAATCCAGTAGCAAATTACATGGGTCTGCTCTGAATATTGTGGTTACTCACCCATCTCTTCGGACATTCAGTCCTGGAATAATAAAATCTTTATTTCTTTATTAAAAATAAACTGACCCTCCTCCTTGCCAATAAATTGTTGCTGTTGACAATGAAGCTTTATAAAAATGATGGATTTTAGATAGGAAATAAATGTTTAGTGGGAATTGTAAGGAAAAAAACTGCATCCATCTATTTTGTTCACTATCATATCCCCAAAACCCAACACAGTGCTAAACATATATGTACACACACACACACACATAACTTGAATAAATTAATGAATGAGACTCTTTACTTAAAAAAAATGTTTTAACAGGTATTAGTACTGTTTATTAAACAAACATACAAAAAATTCAAATATTCAACCTACAGATACCAAAAATCTTCTGCATTTGGAGACTCCGAGTCAAGGTCTTTCTCCTTTGCTGAGTTCCTGTTAAAGGATTCACATGCTTTCTTGTTCTTACCCAGTCTCATCTGACTCATCCTGCTTCTTGCAGTGATATATTATTGTGAACAATAGGTTATATACTATTATGATAATATAAATATAAAGAATAAGTGCCAAAGAACTCTCACTACTTGAGACTTCTTCACTGATGTAATCAGAGCAATTGACAAAGCATGGGAAAGTGATGTGCATTTTTGGACAGAATGCAGGCCACTCTGAAATATGTCAAATTCAAACAAATGCTCTCGAAATAGGTAATTCAGAAGGAGTTCTAGCTCACCCTATAAAACCACACCCTGTGAAACCTCAACTACTTCAGATAGTTGCTGTCTACGAAACACATAAGTAGTGAAAACCCAGCATTTTTCCAGATGTATCAGTTATTAGATGGAAAGCAATAATCAGATCAGAAATATTTATTTAGATGCTGTCTGATAAACAAATGTGTAGTATGTATCATTCTTATTAAACAAAGCAAATCCCTAAGTATCTGTATTGGAAAATGCCTTTAATGTATTTATACAGAAATATTTTATAATGCTATTTATAAATTCATACTGGACTTCTTTCAGGTACATGGAATCCATGGCTGGCAGTTCTCTGTTTGTCCAGTTCTTTAAAAGACTAAATGAAAAGCCAGCAAGTCAACAACAGTTTGAAGCACTCACAAGGTTTTATTTTTCATTGATCACTCTTACTGGCATACATAAACTGACACTTCTACCAAATATCATATATATTGTGTAAATTATATAATTATATAAATTAATTGGCAGATATGTTTCCCATAGTTATTTCTCACTCTTTATAAATTTTCACTCTCTATAAATCCTAAACATAATTTTTAAAAACCTCCCAAAGTACATTATCTCTACTGGAAGCAGTAATTGTTATCCTTAAAAGTAATTGTGATTCTCTAGCTTTTATCAGATAAGACAGGCTGCTAGAATTTCAGGATAATATTTATACTTCATGTGGACTGGATCAACCACAAATTCCATTGTCTCTAATGGCCAGAAAATTAGAATCCATTAGAATTTTTTATTTTCAGATTTTTAAGGAGGCTTAGGGATCATCTGGTCTAAATGCTGTATTTTTCAGATGAGGAAACTAATGCTCAAGGAAACCATGATGAATAGTTAATTAGCTGCAGAGTGAATATGGATGATCCCCTTCGCTCAGTTTCAGCTATATCACATTATTGTCATTCCATGAGGTGTTTCAGAGAAGCCAAGTTTGTAGACCAGACTGATCTGAACTTAAATCTCAGCTCCACCTCTTGCTTGTTAGCTTCAGATTCCTCATCTCTGAAATGGGTATAATTGTATTATTTACCTCCCAGAGTTGTTGAGATTACATGAGCTAATGAGTATAATGTACTCAACTCCCCGTAAAAAGTAAGCTCTCAGAATCTTTTTTGGTTTACTATTACTACAATTACTATTATTGTTATTACTACTACTGTTGCCACTACTACTGTTATACTATGTTTATAATGTTCTTCTACAATGGAAAAGATCCAAGAAGTTGCCCCCTAGTGCTATCTGGGAGCATAAGTGATACTGAGTTTTCTAGTACTTACCATGTAAAAATATATACACCATTTATAATAAGGGAGAGAGGCATGTTTTGATTTAACTACTTTATTCATAACTTACAAAAAGCTCACAGAAAGAAAACAGATATCAAAAGTAAATTTTAGTTGCTTGATTAAATGCATATGTCTTGGAGCTCTACGATAATATGAAATACCCCTTAGAGTCTAGGTCTTGTTTTAAATGGCCCCAAAACACCATAGTTTTTATTTTCAGGAAAAAACAGTTTTCCAGATGGTACTAACCAAGGATTAAGGTGGTGTCAACCTGATACTAGCATCAAGGAAGAGGATTTCATAGCAAGATTTCATTATACTCAAACAAACAAACGAGCAATATGACATTTGATGCTGAAATGCTAGTGGTGGGTATATCTTAGAAAAGATAGATACTGAAAAAAGGTATATAATTAAAACAAAGTGCTTTTTGTCTTGAACATTTTAATGAGTCTACAAGCACCCTCATTTTTAAAATAATTATGTTATCACTTCTTATTAGTAAGAAAGTCCTAGTACTGAAAATGAAAGTGCCATTTCATTTGCTTCTATACAAACTAATCTCACCAAGATCCCTGTAAGTGAGGGTTCATTACCCGATGGCTTGCCGCTCCAGCAGCCTCTGGACTGGAATGGTTAGTTTCCCCAGAAAACGCTTGATGATAGGACGGCTCTTGGCAAATTTATCTTTAATTTCAATTTCTAAGACATCAGTAAGAAGAGCAAAAAAGGAATATTTCTGAAAACGAAAACAAACAAATGTTGATTCAAAAAAGGATAAATATGAAATTATATCATTTATTATGGAAAATGGTGTCTCTTAAATCCAAATGACATACAGAGTCCACATTGCTAGAAATATCTGCAGCTATTGTCAACCCTTTATTCACTTAGAATCATTAACATTCACAACAATAAAAAGCAACAGTTAAGGATCTACATGACAAAGGAAGCCCCTTCAATCATCCCACTCTTCATGGTTCAACGGTTTTAGGAGATGCTATCAAATATTATATTGTGCACAATACAATTTTAATACTCAATACATTTATTGTGCTTTAATTATTTTAAATTTAATATCCTGTTATAGGATGGTTTAAAATTAATCAATATATTTGACTAATGGCAATCTTAACTCTGATCCCATGGTATTTTGAAGTTGCACAACATAGATTAAAACACTGCTTCACTTAGTGGTTAAAGTAGGAACATCTATAGAATACAATGGTTTCTCTGGTAAATATTAAAATAAAACAATGTTTAAATAAAAATTACTTAATTTAAAAGGCACTCAGGGTTGTTTCTTCTTATACAGGACGGAAAGATAAAGGTATGAGGTTAAGATAAATTATTTGTTTAAGAATATCATTAAAAAAATAGCACTGGATATTAATAGGATATAAAATAAATATAAAGAGATTTATCCATTTACAAAGACTTTCAGATATATTATCTCCATTTTGTCTTTACAAAGGTAAAATTTTCTTTTTAACAATGAGGATCTCAGGAAAAGTAAGTGATGGAGCCTAGAATCTAACCCAAATAATTTCCCTCCTTTTTTGACAGTATCCACACAACCACGGTGATGGGAAAGTGTTAGCCAGCTTTATACCTAAGGATCACTAAGTTTATTTAGTTGTAACAATTAAAGTTCTCCAAAGGGCCATACAGTTTAATTATTTGCTTAATGAAACAAAGCACTTGCTTAGAATAAGAGAGATGAATTTAAGCACTATTGCTACCTTGAAGATAGTTAAACATTTTAAGCTTCAGTTTCTTAATTATAAAAATGGAGAAATGATAGTCTCATCCCTTACACCCCACCTTATCAGGCTTGCACTGGTAATGTGGTTAAGAACTTTGTGAATATTACATAAGAAGGAAATAAAGTTACCATTAGTATCATTCTATATCTACTACATGCCTTCCAGAGCTCATGCTGAGAAAATACTGTCTTCTGGCTTCTAATGTGTTAAATTAGGTGGTACACCTTTAAAAAGTTATTTACAATTTGGAGATAGTAAAGACTAGTCTTTAAAACCAGAAACATTCATAAAACCAGATGAATGTGCATTTATCTATTTAAACAACCATAAGAACTACCCAGAAACATCCTCCTACATCGCCTAGTCTCAAATAGCCATACCTTTTCTTTAACTGGTTTTAGATCCCCTGAATTATCTCTCTCCCCAATGAAATATATCTACAACACTGTTAGAACATATTATTGTCATTAAACATTTAGGAAATGATTTAATTAACTGTGTAACTCCTATGCTAATAAAGCTTTACACCGAAACACTCTAATACCAGTATGTGAAATATGACTTGGAGCTCCAAGAAGTGGTGGAAGAGCTCACACTTTGCTCACTAGGTGAAAAATGATGGCTCCTAGTTCATTCTTTGACTTTGTGTAGTTCTAATGAGAAAACTCTTTGCTTGATTTCACTGATACGGTTCACTAAGATGTCTGGTAGCATAATGTAGCTATTATGGAGTTTAAAGTACCATCAACACAACCTGGCTTCACTCGAGGTGACAACTGTTTGAATGGTTCACTTAATTAACTGAAATCTAGAAATCCAAAAAACATTTGCCAAAGCCTATAGGCAGAGAAATTCCTATAATTTGTACTAAATATATGCTTTAACAAAATGTCAAAATTTTAAATAAAAACAGGTTTTTCTGATTTTTCCTTCTGTCTCAAGGTTCAATATGGCTCTGAAAGGCACTATTACCGATCCTGTCCTTACTTCAAATTTTGATATTTTGTTCATCGTGAACTTTTTGCATTGATTTTGATTTTTTAAAAAAATTGCATTAAAGTATTTACTGTGATCTTTGAGTCTTTTGGCATCCTTTATATTGTGCACCTGAGGTGAGTCTTCTCACATGCCTCATCCTAGATCGGCCACTGCTGGAAGGAAATATCTCATTCTCAATGTACCCTCTTCCTAACAGATCCCTTAGGAACCTCAACCATCTTCTCCATACCCATAAACAGCTCAGTGATAAACAGTCTAGAGGAAAGAGACGGAGCTGGCTGACTTCCTAACTAAAAAGTAGAAGACCCATGAGGATCACCTTACCTCCCGGTGCCAAATTGGATTAGTGGTGTTACTGATGATAGTAGACCTTCTCTCCTGCCCATGGTGGGCACAAGTGGGGAAACTGCTCTTCTTCCCTGGCTGAATGGACATCTTAAGGTAAGGGTCAGGATTGAAGAACATCCCTTTCTTTAGCCCAACAGCTCTTAGATCTTTAAAGAAAGAGAAAGAGAGGAGGGAGGAAAGAGAGACAGGGAGGGAAATGGACAGAAGAACAAGCAGCTCAATGACAACTTTTTTTAAAATAATCACACAGGAAGCTCTATACAGAAACTATTTGGTAAAACAATAACAAAGTTATTCATACCATGACTGACAAATGAAGAGTGGGATAAGACTAATCCCAGAAGAAGCGTCTCCTAACTGGCTGCAAAAATGAAGCCAAACTTTTACTACCACCTTACATGCCTAAAATGACTTCCTGGAAAGCATTTTGATTCTAACATGTATGTCTTCACCAGCTTTTTCTATGTGGTTTGGCAACCTGCATTTCAAACATTGTCTTGAGAGAGAGATCCTTAGTAAACAGTTCATTAGAAAATATATATATATATATATATATATATATATATATATATGATCCTTCATGAAAGAAAAATGAATCTTCTATGTATGTATATGAAATACATTGACCTGAGTTTAATTGGGGATGAAATTTCAATGCACACAGTCAGTTGTTCCACATTTAAAATGTTATATATGCTCTATAAATATAATGAATGTTAGGGGGAAAAAAAGACTGGAAATATTTTTAAAATGTGAATGTTACCTGCTCACTATATTAAATAACTGTTAGGTTACTTTTTCAATAGCCTCTTCAGCAATGTAAATATCTGATGAATGCCCCTTAACTCATCTAAGATTCACCAGTTGTTATTTCACACTACACAAGCTAATGAAAGTTCTGGCTAAATTTGTTTAGTGAAGAGATAGACACTTTTTTAAATGGCCAGACCAATGACTATAAAATGGCAGGAAACAAAGCTGGCTTTACTGAGTCCTCAATGCCTTTCTGAGAATGTCAGTTTGAATTAGGACAGCCTAAGAGCCAAATGATCTTAAAAGCTTCTGGAAGAATAGACTGTTTCTAGGTAACTTTATGCAGTTATGATCAGTCTAGGGAAGTCTTGACCTATGGTTCAGACAGAAATTCTGTAGTTGGCCTCTGAACCTTCAAAGACCTTCAGATTACCCAAATCATCTGGGAAGTGACCCTGTGGAGCAGGGTTCCCCATGGAGTCACTAGGAACCTAGCTACACAGCAGGAGGTGAGCTGCAGGTAAGCCAGTGAAGCTTCATCTGTATTTGCAGCTGCTCCCCAGTGCTAGCATCACCACTGCAGCCCCACCTCAGATCATCAGGCATTAGAATCTCATAGGAGCACTGGTCTCTGGTGCCAAAAAGGTTGGGGACAGCTGCTATAGATAGACCCTAAATTATAGGAGGTCATCAAGGTTATCCTACTTAATCCCGTTTCTGAAAAACAAAGTCTTTCTTAGAAGGGCAGAACTGGCCTGGGGTTGCCCATAGAACCATATTCTCCAGGGAGTTCTCCCTGGAGGAAGCTCTCACTTCCTCATCTAGGCCAAAAAGAACTTATGGCCTAGATATCTGCATGGTGCAAACAGACCAGGACTGTCTAATGATACATAACAGACAGTAGAGGGAAGCAGTTTAATATGTTGACAAAGATTGAAAATTTAACCAAGATGACCTTATGTTAAGAATACTGCATAAAATAGAGTAAGGTCTTTGATCTGAAAACCAGTGGGAGAAGGGAAAGATGAGAAAAGAACTAACAGGCACTTCAGAGAAGCTGCTGTCATTTCATTAGCCGTAGAGCTCCCATTCCTGGCACTTACTAAACAGTCATTATTAATTCAGCACTTGCATTGGACTATCAATTTAATAATGCTACATGTGTTCACTTGGCTTTAGTTAGCATAAAATGGCCTGGAGAGGAAAATGAAATTTACTTATTTATTTTCCTACTTCTCTTAATTATGCTAGCCTCAGACTCAAAGACAAAAGAATGATATTCTTCAGATATTAAATTTACTTCTAAACAAGAGATTTCTTTGCAGTAAATGAGAAGAGCAACATTAACAGAAATGGCTGCCACAAAGTCTGACAGAGCTAAATTATTCATGTAAAACATGCCTTTGAACAAAAAGAATTCCACCAGAAGATTAAGCCACTGTGATGAAAGAAGCCACTGTTAGTTAACCCTCATATCAAACTTCTCCACAAGGGACCCTGTACAAATAAATCTTCATTAATAAATATACTAAATTACAAATCATCTGTAGTCTGATTATGCAGTCCCCTTTAGCCATCTCATTTCTGTTCTTGTTTCTCTTTTGTCTTCAATATATTTTGTTACTCATTAATATCCATATCTTTGAAAAGACCAATGAAGGGCTCAAAGTCATAAAGTTATAACATGTTAAATATCTAGTTTAAAGTCTTATTTGAAGAAAAAGTTTAAGATAATAACCAAAACACAGTTTTGGTTCTGCTGTTGAGTTTGATTATTTGTGTTCCTACTTATCCATAGACAAGCAAGAGTAGAGCATTTGCAGACAGCCATTCTATAGTGCTTAAATACTCTTAGATAAATATTATCATTTACTATCAATATGCTACAACCAGATAATTGTTTTTAGAATTACCATTATAGGTCTGCTTTCATTTTCTATGATTTTAGCCATGTCTGTATACCATCTGCAAATATCTGACTATATAGTAGGAAATAGATTTTTAGCTAGCTGCTAAGTGTATTAAGGTGGAATGTTGAAAGAGTTGTATTTACAGAAGAAATATGTGGCTGTGCCCTAAAGCTTATTTCCTGCTATGTCCTGGGATTTTCATCTTCTAGATGGTCACTCTCCCATGGTGAGTTAATTAACACCCCTATGGAGTCAAAATCAATATGTGTGTCATATTTAGAATGACACTACTCAGTTGGAAGCACAGGAAATACTTCTAAACTAAGAAAACCATGATGTTTGTGGTCAAATTAAATTTCTGGGCCATGGAGGTTGGCTAATTCTTCCCAAGCTATAAAGGAAGGATATGTGCACTGGCAGCCCCTCAGGACTGTGAAGGCCTAAGGCACAGATGGCCAACTGAAATGTTTTCAGGAGACAGACACGTAAGGTGGGTAGGGCAGTAGTGTCACAGGTAGAAGTACTTCTGAGTGGCTTTCTAAATACTTTTTAAACCTTGGGGGTTCCAACCAAAACTTAGTTATTGGCCAAATTTGAACCAAAAGTCACAATTTTATCATTTTTGAGATTTATCAGAGAACAAAAACAAAAAAGGCTTGCATAGTAAGTAACCTCATAGGGTGGGGAGAAGAACATGCTAGACTAGACATGGATACTCAAAAGCCCATCAGCTAACAATGAACTACTTGTGCACACTTCTGTCTTATGTGATAATTACGCATCATTGCAATGTCTGTTTTCAAGATTAGCCTTTTAACTCTCACTCTTGAGAATGTCTACTTCCATTCGCCTTTTTCTGCAACCAAGAAAGTAAATCTAAATTAAATTTCAGAAGCACAACACTGATGGAAAAATGGGAACAAAACATCTTACAGTGACAGACGTCTGTTAGACTTTTTTTGGTATGTATTGTAGTATAGTTGTCTGTTTTAAAAGACCATTTCAAATACTGATTTTCTTGAAGTATTCTTGACTTAGTAACTGACAATTTTTAAAACCCAGTGGCTTTCAAACTTTTTTAACAGTGACTGACATATAAAATACATTTCACATTAAAACCTAGGGTACACATACATAGGTATATATATTTTGTGTGTAAAAATTTCCAGGTTGCATAAACTGATGATCTACAAAAGAATCTTTCCTTTTGGTGGTAAATGCTGTTTTTTTGTTTTGTTTTGTTTTTAATTGCTAGTTTCAACTAAATTAATCTTATAAACCATGAAACGGTTCCAGTCACAACCTGAAAAGCTTTGGTTCTATGATAAACAAAAAGGCAATCAGAATATTTACTAGCCAAAAAAAAGTCTCATCCACTTTCCAATTTTTCTGTGTATTCCTCCACAGAAATAGAAGTATTCCTTGACTTTTTTTTCCTACTCTCCTAATTTTTCCAATCTCTAGACGAGGTAAATACAAATTACTTCCAACTAATTATCAAAACCCTGCAGTGGGTTTAGCACCTTATATTACAGGTTTTTAATACACATGTTACATTACAGTTTTTTAAAGTAACTATATGTAGCTATAGTCTTTTTATCACCAGAACACCTGGTAGAAGAAATAATTTCTGAGTTTATACTGATAATCTAATTTTATCAAGGTAGAGATATACTTGAATTTCAGAGGCATTACCCCCACCCCAAGTAAATAAATAACTAGTTTACATATCATATATGAGAATCTGTAGAAAGAAGTGATTATTCATGCCTGTGAAACTGCACACTTTCAAACTGGATGTCAAGCTTAAAGCATCCTTACCTGACAATGTAAAGCTAACGAGCTTCCGAGAATGATGACTGCCCGAAGCACCTCCTTCCATGCCTTCTGCCCCCATCTGCAGAGAGAAAACATGAATCTGCACTTTCACAGGAGTATGATGCTACTCAACCATTCTAGGGAACCATATATGTTTGCAAATAGGATGATTTTTGTATCAAACATGTATTCAGTATACGCCTTTTCATATACTACAAATCTTGCGATTGAGACACAAATGCAGATTCTTAGAGATGAGAGAAAGGATTATACTCAAACTTAATCTCTACCCAAAATAAAACTAGTGTGAGTTTCCAAATTCCTTGGGCTATGAATCAACTTACTTTATGTCATTTATTTCTTTGATAATAATATAGTTAATATGTAATAAATATATGTTATATTACTATTACTGTATTAAAACATTATTTAATTTAAAAACAACATCAAATTCCTTCAAATTTGTTGGGAAAACCTGGAATAAACTAAATACATGATTTATATCAGATTCATCCATGTATATGTAAAATTATCCTCTCACCAAATATTTCTGAGTGACCACGTGGATGTCCCATTGCCCTACCCAGATTCCTATTTTATTGTGCTACAGGTACCTGGCACATGCTATTATAATTAGCTATAGTAAAACTCTGTAATGCTATTGTACTAATTATTGTATTGTGAAGCTTTTCCCTAAAACCTTTTGAGTAAATTATATTTCACTTGAATCCAGTTATAGCAGATTTAACTACAAAGCAGATTTAACCTTCTCTCAATTTATGTACAATTAGTGCTCAATTTATGATACACTAGTAAAAAAAACTTCATGGTCCTTTAAAAAACAAAGTCCACAATACTGTAAGAGAGAGAATTGAAAGCAGAATATATTTTGAATAGTTGCAAAATAGAAAATACATTTTAATTCTAACGTTTCCGTTAAACTCTTCTACCTTATCTTTGTGGCACTCCCACACTCCAATAAAAATCATATGCCACAAAGAAAAAAACTTTCACTAATACAAGAAAAGCTGAAAATTTTACAAAATAAATTCCATTCCATTCTTTTCAAATATAAATTCCTACTTCCTTCTCTACTTCCTGTAACTTAGTCAAACTATTTTCTGGACACTCTTCCTGATTGTTTCACATGTCATTTGCAAATATGCTAGGGTACCATCTGGGTCTCCTATTTCATTCAATCCAAAAAACTAACTCCTTGATGACACTGAGTTGGCACTCAACAGGTATATATGGTGTACTATATTGTGTAATATCCCTCTGCCTCATCACTCCCAGGTTAACTAACGTAGGGGTTATAGCAAACTGGTCAGACAACTGACCACTCTCACAGTCTAATCCTGCTTTAACCACACTAAACCCCAGATTACAGAGTGGTAAATAGCAACATAGTATAGACCCTCAGCAGCCTGCTCCTCCTGTGCTCTGGGTGAGCCAGACATTTGATAAACCATGGCCTCCCCTTAAATGGATATTGCTCTATGAGTTGTACCACCCCCCAAAAACATGATGTCTCTTCCTGCTAAAGAATGCTCAAATTAAGTGAGCTAAATACAGACAGACTCTAGTACTGACCACCAATTCTATTTTGTCTATTCTGACTCTAGTCTGTCTTTATTTAAAAACTAATTAAAATATTATAAAATATTATAGAAACAAAAGAAAATGTCCTTGAATTCTCTTTTTTTTTTTAAATGTAATTCATTCTGGAAAAAGGCTTTTGTGAAACAATTCTCACAGAATTCAGAGATAAAGTTTCCTTTACTATAACCGTGGCAAAATAGGCATCTGAAATAATACTAAAAGAATTCAATTTTATCACTGATGACAAAAAATCCAGGAAAGACCAAACATTACCACTAGATATAGGGACATCAGTAATAATAAACACATCTGCACTCACTGTTTAGAGAGTTTTTTAAATAAACTCATTCCATAGATTCATTCCGGAAAACCCTGAAGCAACACTGTCAACCAAGTATGGAAACAATACATGGTAATGAGTGATGATAGCCTTTATCTGTCCCTGAAGCCAAAGGATTTCCTGTTCCAAGTGTCTGAGATACATATCACTGTGTACTCTGATAAATGATAATGACGTCAAAGTGCCAATGACAGAGAAGACACAACTGTTTTTTATCTTTGACTCACTGCAAAAGGATATGTGAGAAAGGATACCATATGATTAGGATGGCAGGTTATTTCCTACCCTATAGAGTTACTCAGTTATTTCTTCCGGGACTGTTCTTTGCAACTGGTCATGGAATAATCACACTAAATGGGCTTTGTGTATATCAACGTTGTTATTCAGTCTCAATAACTCAATACATGTCATATTCCTGGGTAAAATACAAATATAACAGTCACCCCCACAATGAAGTGTTCACGGCCTCCCCATTTTGGATGCTAAGTCTCAAGCTTGGTCAGAAATGTACTGCCACCAATTGTATTAGCCTTTGAATCACTATATTCTATTCTGATTGCCAGAGCTTTATCAATGAAACTTTTAAGGTGCTTTCTAAAACCTGTCTGAAGGAAATTAATTATCTCCACACTATCCACAGGATTTGACAGAATAATATCAATGCAAAAAATCAATGGAGTGAGATTAATGGTCACCAGGGTGTGAATGCTGGCTCACTTCTGTGATATCTGATCACTGAAATTGCTTAAGTCTCAAAAAAATGTAAATCCAGAAAATCATGTTTGAAAGCTATTGTCTAATCTCACACATGGTTAATTTTTCAAAGGCTTTATTACAACCCCACATTTGTAGCTCCATAATTTTTCTTTAGACATGTTAATTAAAGCACGTTCCACTGCTCACTATGTGACATGGCAGAGTCTGAAGTCCAAAATTGTTATTCTCCTTGTGGCCTCCAAAGTCTTTATATAGTAAATGTGGGTTATTTTTTTATATCCTATACCATGTTTAATACAATGGGTATTCAAATATAATTCAATGTGAGAAATGTATTTAGATATTGAAGATTTTGCACATACTGTTCCCTCTACCTAAAATACTCTTCCTTCTCTCTCTTCATCTGAGGAGCTCCTATTTATCCTTTAGATTGCCTTGTAAACACAATATCTTCAGGGAGGCCTTGTAAGACCTTCCTGATCAGGATAAATCCTAGTAGCATGTGCTCTGATAGTCCCATTTTACTTCCTCTCCTAGTAATTTTCACTCAAATAAATGTATTTTAATTCATGTCTCTCTCCCCCAGCTGACCAATGTGAACAGGGACTGAGATTTTGCTTAGCATTTCATCCCTAGTGGTGGGGGAAATATCTGCCACTTAGCTGGCAAATATGTATTTAAATGAACAAATGAAAGGGAAAGATTGCATGATACAGCATTCGTGTGTCTGGACAATTGTAAAATGCCATCTGCAAAGATTACTTTCTGAATTTCAGGGCATCAACCTGGCTACTTGCCGATATCCAAAAATGCATGCAACTATAAATGTACATAACACACACACACACACACAATGTTATGAAGTTTCATATTATGGCAGGCAATATTTTTCTTCTCTACTTTCACAACATGATTTTTATTGACTTATAAAAACTGCAATGATTTACATATCTTATACTCTTAGACTCTCTCCAACCATATGAGTACAATGGAGTACGTCTTGTGAAACTCTAAGGTCTTAACGCTAGTGGATAGAGCAAAAATCACCAAATCATGAAAAGTAATCCTTAGGAAAGTACCATGTTGGAAATGGACATATTTTCCTTCAAAAGTCCAACAAAATTAATATCCCCCAAAACTAAATTAAGTATCTCTTTCTGCTGAGGACCTGGTGAAGAGGTTTGGCCTTCACTGAGTGGCCATGTTATACCAAAAATATGTACAGTATTTTTAGGGACTAGGTCCTAACCCAGCATTGAGAGGGATCTGGCCTAAAGCTTCCTGAGGAAATAGCATATTCATGATCCCCATCTCATTCTTTCTTTGGGGTAAAAGCTTAAGTTGACTTGGCAGGTAGAATCCACACTATTTAAATAATTATTTTTCTCCCTTTACCCACTGAGCTCATGTAAATTAAATTCACATAAGCTGCAGTGTCACTATTTCCTACCGACCTGTCATCCAAAGCTTAAAAACTTTCCCATGGTGGGGCCCTCACTAATTTGCTTCTTTGGTGGTTTCTCTGAAGAGTTGGCTACATACAGAATTGTTATAAATCAAACCATATTTCCCACTGATTTATATTGTAAATGCAGGTAAACCAGCCTGTAAGTAATTTCCTTTACTAAAGCAGCGCCCATTGTTCCCCATAACCATGCCAGAAATGCACAGGCAAAAATAGAAATCGCAGCCCTGGAGACATGGCATGGAATCCCCACAACCAGGGGCACTCACCATCACAGCAGGGTTCTTCACAGTGATGCAGGGCGTGGTGGCTCGCAGGGCTCCACTAATGCCATGGTAGTATTTAAAACAGATTTTTATCTCCGCTGCAAATCAATTGGAGAAAAGCAATAATTTAAACATAGAAACAAGTCATTTAGGAATAAACTGAGGAAACTGGCCATGACACCTCTCAAAAAATCCCGCTCATGGCTCTTTGAACTATCCCTTCTTTTCTGATCAGAAAAAACAGATTGATCATGCCATTTCCTATTTAATTTTATATACATCTCTGGAATTTTCTAAGAATGATTTTAAATATATTAGAAAAATAATGCGTAAAAACAACATGCCAAAATTTAAATAGTGTAGAAATAAGAATAACACTAGCTATGATTTACTGAGGTGCTCCAAGATGTACCAGATGCAGTGCTATGTCTTGGCTCATGTTGTTATTTAACCTTCATACCAACTTTAGGAGACAGAAATTCCTGTCCCCATGTTGCAGATGAAATGGTGAAGTTTGCAGAAAGTCAAACAAACAGGAAATGACAGTCAGGACTCAAACTCAATCTATTTAATGCCAAAGCCTTTACTCCTAAGTCCTACAATGCAGGTAGGTTGTAGCTGTCCATGAAAATAGAAAAAAAGCAGCTTAACAAGTATGATAAAATAATGTCATAGACTATGCAGTGATAGGGTCTGGAAATCTGTATTATTTTAAATTTCCAAGTACAAATGCAGCCACTAGACAGAGATCAAATTTAGAAACTACTGGTATATTTATACCAGTATGTGGATAGATGGATAGGTATAGGTATGGGTATAGGTATAGGTAAAAGTGTAGGTATAGGTAAAAGTGTAGGTGTAGGTGTAGGTATAGGTAAAGGTGTAGGTGTAGGTATAGATAGATATAGATGATGTAGATAGAGATAGAGATAGAGATGATATAGATGACTAGATATAGATATAGATAGATATAGATAGATGATATAGATATAGATGATATAGATAGAGAGACAGAGATAGAGATAGAGACAGATGAGATGATATAGATAGATAGATATAGATATAGATTTAGATATAGATAGATATAGATATATAGATGATATAGATGATAGAGATGATAGAGATAGATATAGATATAGATGATATAGATGATATAGATATAGATAATACAGATATAGGTAGATATAGATATAGATAGATATATGTAAATGTATATCCTGTGGATATACACATTTATACATACCAAAATACACACAAATCTGTAGATGTGTATTTTTATATATATTGTTTGTATTTTATGTATGCTATATATGTATAGTGTGTGTGTGTGTGTGTGTGTAATCTGAACTTGATAAAAAGCAATACGAATGTCAGCTGTTGATTTTGAAAAGTAACTACAGGTTCAAAGGCAATGAAGCCAGAATGTGTCAAAGATAAAACACGTACACTGGAATTTCTCTATATAGAGAGTGTCTGAGACACTGAAGTGTCACTACAAAATGCTTTTTTCCCTAAGTATCATTCAATATAGGCAATGACACTCAGGGGAAGCCCCAGGAAGTCCTAGCCTACGAGAGTCACCTGGATTATTAAAGTCACTGTATTTTCCCAAAGAAGTTAATCTTCCACTGACTCTCCTGACTATACCAAACAACCTCCTAAAGTGTATTTAGTGCACTTATTTTAAAAGAAAAATATAATGATTTAAAAATCCTTTTGTAGAGATTTATATTATTACACATTTCTTATCAATAATGAAACACTAAAAAAAGTCTGTGATGAGGTAAAATATTGAGTCTTTCCATTATGTACATCAATTACTAAGCAGTGATTCAAAATTTAGTTCGCAAAGTCAGGCAAAAGATTTTTACCATGTACCCACCACAACACATGACCAACACTATGCCAGACAGTGCAAGGGAATCAAAGAAGGATTTCTGGAGTAGCAGGTGATTTATAGTGTAGCGTTGAGATAACAATCACAGGAATAACAAAATACCGAAGACAAACACTAAAAAGGAAAGGTAGAAGGCTGTGGAGACCACAGAGAAGATGGATGAGGACATGGTAAAGTCAGAAAGCCTTACAAACAAACAGGTCAGAGACTCAAACCTACAGATGAGAGAGATGGGGATAGAGAGGTTAGAGTGATGAGTGGCAAAAGCAGGGAAGCAGGAATTATTAGTACACTGCATTTGAAGAAGAGCAAGATGACCTACATGGGAATTCTAGCTTTATGATTACTTCACTTCCCTGAAAACACTCCATACATGACTTTCCTGAACACTAACACAGGTTTTTAGTTACTACTGAAATAGTAATAGCTGTGTAGACATGAATAAACCTTACTTTTCTACTTGCTTTCTTCCAAGACCAATAGCATGTTTTCTGCAAGAACATGTACAAGGCCTGTCAAAGCAGAACAAGCTCAGTGATGAGCATAAATGTGGAGGTCTGTGGGCATGAGTTTGTTAGTGTCACACTCTAAATGCTAGAGATGAGCAGTCTGTGAATCTGCTTATAGTGGTGCCTCAAAGATCAAATCAGTGGTTAGGGAGGAGGAGCTCATTTTCAATAAGTGCATTTTTATAAGACATCTTCCCTGGACTCTCTCAAGTTGGATGCCATTTCTTCTTTTCTAAGGTTCTAAATAGTAACAGACTATAAGACAAAAATGACTGCTTATTTTTATTTGTAGGATATTAATAGTGAGGCCAACTTTGCTAGCTGACTCATTTTGGGTGTTATTTCATTCCTTACCAGAACAAAAATCTCCCATCCCTGTGACACATTAGAACCCCCAAAACTATCAAATAAACTTATTCTGAATTGTGCAAAGCAGATTTTAGGGACGCCAAAAACACTGCAGAACTGACAGATATATAAAGATGACAGACATAAATATAGATACTGTCTAACTTACCCCACCCAACCTCTCAATTTTTCTAAAGTTCCATACCATGAGCTCAGAGAATCAAGCAAAGTTTCATTTTGCTGCAAAGTCCCCTTAGGTCTGCTTTAGACAGACATGAGGTAAAAAAAAAAATGTCTATAAAACATGAACTATACTTCTACGCACTGATATAAATACCACCGGAGGTTTTTCCATTGAATGGACATTGAAAGGATAGAGATGTGTGTTGGGGGAGGCCTCATTCCAATTAATGAAGATAAACTTTTTATAAAGCCAAATCTTTCTATAATTTCTATTCACTATCTAGGACATTGACTTATACAAATTTTCCCAGTCCTTAAAAAAATACATTACTAAATATTTCCAGTTTTGAAATCATGTAACACAATAGCTCCAATTCTGTGAAGGAAGAATTAAGGTGGAAATGCTAAATTCGAGAAGCAAAGAAAATGAAACCCTACTTTTTTCTTTATTCCCAATTCCTAGCCTCAATGTCAAGCCCATTTCTACTAAATACTAGAGTGCGGGGTAAAGAAAAACATTTGTTCAGACAGAGATAGTTACTATACTCTAATCAGCCAGGACATTACAAACATCTAACACTTTTGAGGGAAGACAGAAAATCAATCGTGGCAAATGAGATACTCTGTAAGTGGTTTTTTTCCGCCACACATAATGTTCCAGATATGTTCCAGCATATGATACTGACTTCTTCCCAAGTAATCACATGAACCCCATAATATGAATCTGCACACTCTATCAAGAGGCAATCCTTCCTAGCAGTCTTCGGCATTTGGGAGCAAGTAGGAAGGTTGTTTTACCTCTCCCCCTGAAGTTCACTTGGCAATATTTCTCTGCTAGATCAGCCTCTTAAACCCTGGGATCCTTTCAAAGGAGGAATCACACTGAGAGTAAATCTGGCCATTTCCTATTCAATTTTCCCCCATATTTTTTTATCACTTATTTTCTCATAACTTAGATAGTAATGCCTGCTGGGCCAATGTTGGAAACTAAAGAAAAGTAGAAAAAGGCAAGAAAAACAAATCACTTGTAATCTCGCCCCCAGAAACAACCCTTGTTCACATTTTGGCTGATATCCTTCCATTTTTTCCCCATATGCTATGATTTTTGTTGAAATTGTGCTGTATGTAACTGCTTTCTCTCCATCGCTTACTGACATCCCACAAGCATTTTCCCTTAAAAATTACATTCCATTTAAGGTTTAAAGAAAGAATCTAGCAAGGAATTGAACTATGAAAAGAAGATATTCTTTAGGGGGCAGACACAGGATCAGAGAAAGCTCTAGAATGCTGACTTATCAGATACACACGGAAGAAATTATCTGATGCCTTTAATGACAATTCAAAGTAATAGATGTTCACTTTTTAAAATAACTTTTTATATTATATAAGTTTTATATGCTTCCATGAAGATATGCTTACAGCAGGTTTCTATTTTATCAAGCCTTACCTTTATTTTAAGGTGTAGTAAGTACCATCCTTGGTATCCACACATTCTCTCTAACATTAAATATCCTGCATATAAAACTTAATTATTACACAGAGCTAAACAACTCAGAAAATTTTTAAAAAGCCCATTTTTTTCTAAAATTAAAAAAAAATTCTATGAATGTAGCAGTTAACCTAGACCAACTAGTAAATCGTTTATTTATTCATGCTTCTAGTTACTTTACAAAAGGGTATTTACTATATTCTCAATAATATTAGTGGCAAATATAAATACCCCCTTTATCCATAATAAAAAGGGATGAGATATTTCTGTGAACCATGTACTATATATAGTACATGGTTCATATTAATATTTCATATTAAATATGAGTTCATATTTACAAATAAATATAACATCAGATCAAATGCGTAATTGTTGAATTATCTGCAGCCAATTTCCTATTCCTAGTAAACTGACATCTATGGCAGCCCAAGACTATCTTCCCTGTACTTGTAAAGGTCAGGACCCAAATGCTAAAGTTATTCTGCTACTGAGAAAAATAACAGCAAAGTTACCAAATAAAAATTTTAAGTTAAGTTAAATTCATAAATTTAACTTAAATCTTGAATTATTTTTCCTGCTCCCTAAAGCTAATATAATTACATGTTAACCACAAATATAGATATAAGGCTATATAAAAATATGCAAAGTATTAATATAACCATATATAATTTATATATCATAAATTCATAATGTATATGTAACATATGAGCATTTTCTAAAACAATATATTTTCCAGTTTGGGGGCACATGGCATAAATATGTAAATCAAAGCCAAAAACTTCTAAAATAACATTCAGAAAAGTCTCCATAGATTTTTACATATTTATGCAATGTTCAGTAACAAACTTATATTTCACAGTTCATTACTTACGTTCCATAAAATAGGGCCCAGGCTCAATTCTCCATACAATTTGCCCTTTTTGTGTTCCAGTCACACCCCTGTTTTTAGAATCCCAGAAGTTGGCTGGCGAGTTCTCATCTAAAAAACAAACAAACAAACAAACACTTATCAGCTTAATTATAATCTCTCTCTTTTTCCTCAGCTCAAAGATACAAGTTCTAAAATAAATGCAAAAAAGATAACAGGAAAATATTAATGAACACTATTATTAATGACTACCTTCCCAGCAGATTATTACCCTGGATTTCTATATTTGCATTTATATGGGAGAATTGGGAGGAGGGTAGAGTGTGGGGTGGAAAGAAGATGGCATCTGAGCTTGACCAGATTGGCCTATGTCGCCAAAAGATAAAACTGCAAAGAACAATGGGTACACCTGCTGCAGCTTCAGTGATGGGCTGATACTATAAGAAAGGCGTTGAGGCCCCATCTATAAAATCCATGATGAAAAGAAAAGGAATAGTGAAGCTAGGAGAAAATAAGAAAGAAGATGGGATGAGAAAAAGGGACATTAAGCTATGAAACTGAGTCAAGACACAGTCCAGGTTTGCCATGAACAATGTCCAGGAGATACCAACCAAGTCATCAGGTCTGCTAGGAAAATCTTTACAAAATGCCCAAAGCACTAGACCTTGAGCTAATACAAGAAAAGGAAAGAGGCAGTTTTAGGCTTTTGTCTGGAGGGACAGGACAGACCTAAAGAACAGGCCTGAAAGCATCACTTTCCAAGCGTTCTGACCTCATGGCACATAGAAAATGGTAATATTTGTAGGCATCCCAGGGTAAATGGAAGAGATGCTTACAGCTTCAGATGACAGGTAGGGATGCTTTGGCTGCCCATCTCTGCCCCCCACCCTGAGGCTGAAGGGAGTCATATTCTTTATAACTTGATCACATCTCATTAGTTTGAAGCTCTGTCTTAGAGCACTAGAAAAAGAAATGAAACTAAAAACATGGAAAAGAGACCATTTAGGGTTTTACAGGCACACAAATATGTGTATAGTGACACTGGCTCTTAAGTCTGATGTACCTCAGTTGTTTTCCCAGGAGGAAAGATTAGAGATACAATTTGACTGAGAGCTGGAATAAACCAGACAGGGTGAAGCAAGAGCTACACTTAAAATGAAAAGGTAGAGAAAAGGTCCCAAGTCCAAGGGAACAATCTTGAGAAGAAAAACCTCTCTTCTTTTGAGTATAAAAGAAACAAAGTGGGGCAAAGTGAGGGGTTGGATAATCCAGCTCAGAGGGATTTCTGTCTGTGGACATCCTTGGGCCCCACTGGCTTCATCATATTGATAAGCCAAAACACTTTGGGAGAAATGGTCCTTTCATGCCTTTTGCATTCAGCATATTATAAGTCAAAGATTCTTTCTGTGAAAGGCCAAGAAGCAATGACGGCTCTTCATAGGAATGGAAAGACACCACCCATCATGTCACAACCTCCACTCCTAGACACACGATGCAAGGACACAACTTTACTTCATCACAAAAATATAACTGCAATGCTGTTGAGATTTAGAAGGCACTCAGGCAATCACCTAAAACTGGACTCGAAAGATATCAAGTGACTGGCTTGCTCCTCAGGGCAGATCCTGCTCACTGCCTATGCTCTGAGCTTCTCCCGTGCCAACTAAAACGCCAATTTTGCCCAAGCTGCAATGTGCTCAGTAAAAATACTCACCTCTCCAGAATAGCTAGCTAAGGGTAGCATGTGGCCTAGTTCTGGCCAGTGAGACTGGAAGTCTGCTGGGTAAGACTTCTGGGAAAGCTATTATTTTTCTGATTAATAAGAGGACAGACTCAGTAATCCTTTTGTTCTTTCTCCTCCCTTCTTTTTGGAGGGGAACCACATGCTAAGTAAAGACAGCAGAGCAAGAAGCTAGAAGCAACCAGGATGATTTTTTTCGAGTCCTGAATGACCCTCAGGCTCCTTGCTACCTAGGCAAAAATAAACTCCTGTGAATTTATTTGATGAAGCTTCTGTGGTTGGGTCTCCGTTAGTTGCAGCTGAACACAATTAATAATAACAGATATACCCAGCATCCTCAGTGATTTAGACTTATTATACCTTTCTTGACCTAGAATCCTCAAAACTGCATCACTGCTCCAGGTTAGACAACCTGGTAGTTGCTTCCCTTCTAGAAGATACTGTAAGTCGCAGAGCTGCTTGGATGGGGAGAGGGAGTCTTATGTTTTCACAAATAAATGTTCTCTATTAGCTTTTGGTCACTTGGAAGGCAAAGAAAGTTGGACCCTACAGAAAATAAAATTTAGGCATATAAGTAGAAGGTGTACAGCTATTCAAAATGTTTCTTAAAAATGTGGCTATGCCCATGGGACATTTTCTGAAAATATTGTGACAGTTTCCTCTTGAGGCCTCAGGAAAGTTGAGGCAGCATCAGATCTTGCTTTAAGAAGCAAGTACTCAGATCACAATGATAAAAATTAACAGTAAGAAAATTGTTCTCTTTAATGGACCTCTCCGTAAAAAGGTTTGCATTTGTTATTATTACTAAACTTTTTCACTCTAAACCATCAATTAAGACAAACTAAGTACATACTTCTGACAAATAACCTTGGGAAATGGGCCATTGAGGAGCTGAAATAGAATGAGAGGGCAGTAATGGGATGAGGAGAAATACTGTAAGAGGTATGTGCACCAAAGAGACTTGATGCCTGCATGGCACCTACACCCTTAATTGCAAATACAAAGTCCCTAGAAATAAACCAGTTTAGGGGCACAGAGTTCAAATTATTTTGATATGACCATCACAACCTCCACAACTACTACTGCTGCTACTGCTGCTAGTTAGCAGAGCCCGGGCCAGCCTTGGGCATACCATGCTAAAGAATGCCTAAAATGACTCATTCCTTTCTTTGTTTCAAGACCAATTTTAATTGGTCCTTCAGAGTAAAGCTTTTTTCTTTAAGTAGGTTAACATCTTCATTTAGTTGCAGTCAATTTTTGTCTAGCCCAGGAACTCCTTTGTGGTGACAACATTTCTCTGCTCAGATCTACTTTTCATAGATATTCAAGGACAATATTTTTTCCCAGATTGAATGAGTTATGTTTCCTTTACTAACATTTAACATCTATATTAGGTAATTCAGTCTTTTAAAAATGTCCCTAATCCAAGTAAAAGAAAAAAACTGAGTATAAAATGGTATACCAAAGAAATGTTTTTATATCTTCTACAGATGACATATAGATGTAATTAGAAATCTATTTTTTCCTTTAACTGAATAAAGGTTTTGGTAGATCAAAGAAATATAATCAATCTTTAAAAACAATTATCAAGTGTTCCATTTATATTTAATCACTCCTCTTCCACATTTCTCTTCTTTTTTTTTTTTTTTTTTGAAGTTTTCTTTTTTTTTTTTTATGCCTACAGCACCTGGTATCTTCCTAGGTGGTCTCCCATCCAAGCACTAACCAGGCCCGACCCTGCTTATCTTCCCAGATCAGTCGCCTACTTCTCTTAATAACTAGTCAAATCTGTTGCACTTTCCTTACACTCCCTAATTTCCATCCTCTTACTTGAAGCAGGGTACCATCCAAACATGGAAGATATGAGGCTTCATCTCCTTGGTTTCTCCATCTCTCTATTACCACCATCTTTTCTATATCCATACCTATTTTTTATCTTCTTGCCCAAGTTCTACCCTCATTATGGTGGTACCCTTGAGCCAATACTTGTTCCCAGTCACCTTCTCTCTCCTTGATCTTTAGCATCTTCCTCTCAACCTAGAAGTATGTCAGCCTCTAAGAGGCATATTTTCCTGGTTTTACTTTTGCTTTTGCTCTTTGACCATTACTTCCTTTGCCCCGTTTCTCATCTTTGTTCTTATTTCTCTTTTAGCTACAACAGAGTCTATATTTTAGGAGTACATTTTCTACATACTTAGGTAACTTTCTAGCTGCAATGTAATTATAGAAAGAAACGTTAGAGATGTTTAATTCACGTACCTAATTACCTTCTCTGAATCTAATTTTGTTTGGTAGGGTTTGTACAATGCTTGTCTACTCATGTCTCACAAATTTCCTTTGTTCTGTTACAAGTCTAACTGGCAGTACCTTTCCTCTAAATAGATAAAACAAAGCACACTTAAAAAGTTCTAAAATCCTTTTAATACAATTTTCATACCTAACTTATAAATACTGTGAGAACATGATCAGGAAAACTTCTGAAAAATCTTTACTTCTGCCTTATTTTAGCAATCCATGATACTTTTCCAAAATGATTTCATTTGGTGTTTTAAAAAATTACTTCTTAGAGATAGTCCAATTAATTCCAAGTAATACAGAAATTATCTTTTTAAGTTTGTTTCCCCAAGGGACAAATAAATAAAGTGTTTGGATTCAAGAAATAAAGGAGAAGAGATATAAGATTACACATCACACACAACTAACTCTCTTCTGTTAACCAAAGAGTACAGCGGCTCTGAGAATTTTCTCAGATCTGGTTAATTAGGTGAGAAAAACACCTCTTTTCCTAAATGAAAACTATATGATTTTTTTTTAGGAGGAACACATTAGAATCTTAAATTTATATGTAAGCATCTGCCTCACATTCAGTAGGTCACGAATCACTATTGTCTATCTTGTCTATCTTCCCCTTTAGATAGTTGATCCTCTAGGGAATTGACCATCCAACTCCACTGCTCACAGTGAATATCTTGGGGGATTCTCCAAAATGCTAACTCCTGTTCCACTCTTCCAGAGATTTTGATTCAGTAGGTCTGAGTTGGGTCACACAAATCTGAGTTTTAGCTAATACCCAACCAGGTAGGTACCACGAATACCACACTCACAATAAATTGTGTCCCGTGGTTATTTCCAGGGAATTTGAGCAATCATTGCAATGTTGCGGACCATGAATAATATCTATTTGACTATTGTCCCTTTCACGTATTAGCTCTTTCCTTCCTTCCTTCCTTCCTTCCTTCCTTCCTTCCTTCCTTCCTTCCTTCCTTCAAAAGGCATGTATTGATCAGAATACCCATGTCCTGCCACAAGTAGTTGATAGCACAGCAGGAGAGGACTGGCACAAAAGGCACAACACAATATATAAAGCACTACGATGAAGGTGGACATACTTTATAAAGTGTTAAAAGAGAGCCCAGGAGAGATAGTTAGTGTTCCCTATGGTGTGTATTATTAATACAGCTCTGGATCTATCAAGTTTGAAGTGTCTCTAGGAGATGCATGTGGAGATATTCTTTGAAAGATCTACACATTTACACCAGTCATTAAGGTGTCCCATCCATTCCCTTGTTCATCACTCCCAGAATTTTGTTTGTTTCACAAATGGTCACCAGAAAAAAAAAAAAAAGAAGTGGCCATATTTAGAGCTGAATTCAGTCATAAAAGTTGCCGTTGTTGCCTGGAACCCCAGGATACAATCCTTTTCTTGCTTGCAAAAGTTGAATTAGTTTTATTAACCTACAGTGTGATTATAAAGAGTAATCTTTAAAAGACGAAATTAATTCTTTGTTTAAAATCCCACAAAAATGTTCATTGCAGCATTAGTCACAGTGTCCAAGACATGGAAACAACCAAAGTTCCCTTTGATAAATGACTGGATAAAGATGTGATACGTACGTCAATGGAATATTACTCAGCCATAAGAAAAGATGAAATACTGCCATTTGCAGCAACATGGATGGATCTTGAGATTAATATGCTAAGCAAGGTAAGTCAGACAGAAAAAGTGAGAACCATATGATTTCACTCATTATGTGGGGTATAAAATGAAAGCAACAAACAAGACAAACAGAGACTCACAGACACAGATAATAGTTTAGTGTTTACCAGAAGGAAAGTGAAAAGGGAGGTAGATAAAAGTAAAGGAGATCAAATATGTGGTGACAGAAGGTAATTTAACTTTGGGTGGTGAACACACAATACAATATATATATATAAGACATATTATTGAATTACACACTGGAAACCTATATAATTTTCTTGACCAATGTTACCCCAATAAATTTAATAAAATATTTTTAAATAACAATGAAATAAAAATGCCACAAAAACTAAAATAATGGAAACATAGTCTTCTAAGTTTTTTCAAACTTTCTTTCCCATAATATGTCACACACAGAGATTAATGTGAAATTATCTTTAAAAATTCATTTTTTCCTGTACATGATTTTTGAATTCCAAAAAAAATCCTATAAATAAGCTTTTAAGATGATAAGAGAATATATAAGGGACACGACCAGACACATCAAACATATTCAAACATAATTTAGATGACTATATTAATATTTCTAAAACATCCATACACTATTGGAGATAAAACAGAAACAACAACAAAAAAGTAATTAAAGGCCTCACTCTTCTATCAGTAAACCTAGGGAAATTGAGAAGAGATGAGGAATTTTATGAGAAAGATGCCATGTGACAGATTGTGCAGAGAGATGAAAACCAATGCTTACAAATTTTCTTCTGCTTTAAAGTAATGCCGCCCTACATTTTCACAAAAAATGGAATAAATATCTAAATTCATTTTAAATTACCTTTTGAATACAAATCGAATATTCTATGTCCTGAGATAAGACATAAAGAGACCTGGCTTTATTCTGGTTACACTCAGATATTAGATGCTCTATCTGAGATTTCGGATTTGGAAAGCAATACTAAGTCACGATATGAATCAAAATGATCATTCTAGACCGGGGCTAAGTATATACCTTTACAGAGACCGTTTGATGGTACAAACTTTGAAATTCACCAGCATGTAGTAGGCGGGTTATGGAAACCCACTGCAGTGTGAGAGGAAAACTTTGACAACAAATGACTTTGAGACTAGAAATACACTGTGGAGGAATGATGAGTCTCTATCAGTGAATGTACCAAGTAGAGCACCAATCTTACTAAGTGCTATGAGAGTTCATTAACAAACTCCTAGATCAATTTGAAAACCTGGCACTAGTTTTTAATCCAATTTCCCTAAGTGTCCAGTTTCTTACATTGAAGCCCATTCTGGATGGAAAAAGAAAAAAGAAAAAAAGAAAAGAGTGCGTGTCAGATATGCTTAGAGATTACCATGATAATATGCCATCAGCTGAGAATGCACCTATTTGTGACCATGGCTTTGGAGCCACTTTAATGGTAATATTCTCATAAGTACCAGAAAAATTTGCTGACTGTAATATGCTAGAGATAGGAGAAAGAGAGAGACACTAGAACCTTACAGGATAGGAAAAGCAACAGAGGCTGACAGAGCTGATGACAAGTCCACAAGGTCTGGCCTTGGGGATATTTGTGCCTTCCTACAATTTATTGCCCCTAGATCAACACTCCCCTCTGTCCCCCATTTTATTTGTCTAGTTATTTTCCCACAATTTATTGTCCTTTATTAAAATAGTATATAAGCCCCTGAGTTCAACCACTTTTTTGGGTCTTCATTTCATTTCCATAAGGTTTCCTTGCATAATTAAAATTATAACATCTAATGAAATCTGTATGCCATGTTTCCTGTTAATCTATCTTCTGTCAGTCTGATTTGCAGGTCCAGTAGCTGAATATAATAGAACAGAAGGATTTTTTCCTTCTCTATATGTCCTCAAAGGTATGGTCAGGATTCTTCCTCAAGGTCCATTTGTCTGGAGCTTTCTCTCATATATCATTATGGCTCAAGCCTTTCCTTCAATGTTTTACCTTTCTGTTTGCACATCATCTTCTCAATGAAATCTACTCTGGCTGCCCCAATTTATAACTCCTCCAGCATTCCTGGACTACCTAATTCTGTTCAATTTCTTTTCCATAACCTCATCACCATCTAAGGTTCTATATAACTTACACTTCTTATATATTGCCTGGCTGTCTCTAGAATTTAAACTCCAGAAGGTCAAAATCTTTTGTCTATTCTGTTTACTGGCTGTATCTCCAAGTGACTAGAACAATATCTGGCACATAGTAGTTGCTCAGATTTGGCTGAATGAAAGACATCTTGATATCTTCTTTTAATATATGACATTAACTGAATATTAGTATTATAGTTTTAAAATATATAAGAGAAATAAAATTCTCACCAAAGAATGCATAAAACCTTTTTAAAGAGATCTCCATCTTGTTCAGAACAGAGAAAAACAAGGACAATACTGAAAATTCTGTGGTAAGCTTCATTGGGCTAATTTAACAAAAGCAGTTTATTTAAACGCTCAGTCTTTATAACAAAAATTTCTAATTAACTTAATTAGATCACACTATTGTGCTGAGTTGACATTCAACTATGTTTATAACTTACAGTAGGTCACACAAAAAGATGACTTGGCTTACCTAAGACCACATGACCAGTTTCAGGTAAAGGCCTTTGAAACCTCTTAAGAAGTTCTTTCCTGACAAAGGCTCAGAAAATTTCTAAATTAAGATTTATTTTTACCAACTGAATGTTTTACTCTACAGAATATAGGAAACACAAATTCTTTGATATTATCTCAGAAGAAAAAATTACTAAAGACTTACTTATAACAAATAAGTCTATTTTATTTGGTTATTGTATAAATTTATAATAAATATCATTGTAAAAATAAGACATGCAATTTGTGACTATTTTATCCAATTTCATGATTAAACTATTGGTAAGAATCAGGTGCTCTTTGTAAAATTTGAACCTTAAAAAATACATTGCCATCAGAGCATAATTCTCCTCATCATAGATTGCAAGACTACTTTCCTCTAGCAATGACACTTCTATGATGAGAATATAAGCCCAAGATTTTTAAAGGGTTGAGTATGGCCAGCATTTGGTAGCTTGGTAAACACCTTAGCACAAGATCAAATATTAAGCCCTTCAGGAATATTTAATAACAACACTAAAATGTCTCAATCCTATTTTGTGTACAAGGCTACAGGTTAGAACAAGACCTCCTATTGCTAAAGAACTTTCACGATAAAGAGTAGAGTAAATGGTCTTTTTCTAAAGTTCTATAATTTGGGGCACAGTGATGACAGGCTAATAAGAGTTGGAAGGTCCAGTTTAAGGCCTGAAGACAGATAAAAAACAATTCTAGAAGTGATAGAGAAAATGAAATTTATTGAAAATCAATTCAACAAATATTTATTGAGCATCCATTATCTGCCATGCAATATTCTAAGTTACAGGGATTCCAGGGGAATAAGAGAGTCAAAAGTCACTGTCCTTGTGGAGACTTTGGCCCAGTGGGAAAAGTGATCAACAGGCATATACAAAATAATGTATATGTTACCTAGTATAGTCAATATAATGTAATGTCAAGTAGCGATAATATAGCTCAAAAAAGGCAGCCAGGGGATGGAAGAATAAAGAAGTTGGTAGGAAAGTGTTACTTTATGTAGGTTGGTTACAGAAAGAGGGGCCTGAATGAAATGAGGGCTTTTTCCACAGGGAGATTTGGGAAAAAAGCAAAAAATAAAAACGCAAAGACCCTGAAACAGGAACAAGCCTACAGTGCCCTGAAGAACAAGAAAGTGATTCAGAGAAAGGGAGAAGATGAGATCAGAGAGACACATAGGGCCACCTCGTAGACCTCAACGGTAATAACAAGCACTGCAGAGCCCATTCTACTGTTTTTGCCTTTATTAAAACTGCTAACAATTCTTTGAGGGACTTTGAATAGATTTTTAACAATGGAGAAACTAAGGCACAGAGAAGTTAAGAAATGTGCCCAAGATCCCAAAACTACCATACGCAGAGTGAGCACAGGCTGCCTTGCTCCAGAGGCCATGCACCTCCACACAACATCACACTGCCTATGGTGAACAGTTAGGATTCCAATCTGATGCTAATGGGAAGTCACTGAAGAATTTAAATCAGGAAAGTGACATGATCTGCATAAAAAAAAAAAAATCATTCTGGCTGACCTTGGGTAAGTCTTAAAACTGCAGAGTCTCCATTCATTTATTCTATAAAGTAATAACAGCACCTACCACAGAAAGCTGTAAGGAATAAAAGGTACAATATGTGAACCTGGTATATATTAGGAGCTAACTGTGTGGATTTAAAAAATTTTTCAATCCATTTCAGCCTTCTTTCAAAAGGAGCTATGGTTTGTTTGTTTGTTTCCAATACTCAAAAGCACAATTCCTCAACTTCATTTTCTTAACTTTTACTTTTTAAATTGATTTTTAAATAAATTTATTTTATTCTAATTTTTCACAAATATACATAAATTAAAACAAATACATGCTTATTTATATGTGTTTGGAGATTCTGCTTTCTTAAGCAACAGATGCCAAATTACCAGACAACAAAAGTGCAGGCCATATATACAGTAATAGTTCATTATGCCCTCACATATGTAGCACAGTGTCTCACACTGAGTAACTCAATACTTCCCAGTCCTTGCATGGAAGGTTACTCAAGTTTAAAGTTCTGTCAATGAGCTTTAAACCTGGTTTAAGAAAGACTCAGACAGAGGTGCCCTCATCTCCCTACACAATAAAACAGAAACTTCGAGTACAGTGTTCAACTTAGAAATGTCTGTCTCAGCGCTATGTGTGTAAAAAGTTGCCAGAAATGACAAAGTTTTGATTATATATCCTCCTTCCTTTCCTCTGATTGTTTTTTTTTTTAAATACCATGGAAACACTCAGCTATCACTCAAAAATAATCTTTTTAAAGCAAGTGTAGCTTAAAAGCAACCTCTAGATTCTGCAGGGTGTTAACTTTTACATTGCACAAGATAGGTGAAGAGTCTGAGAAACGTATAGCTATTATAAAATATAATGTTTAGCACAAAAGCATCCTTTGGTTAGGGGTAAATTACTCCTTTGATCTTAAAGAGCTCAAACAACAAGGTTCAGAAACTGTAATAGCTAATTTTGTTAGAGCTAGTCCAACTAGATCTGAAAATACTAATTAGGAGTATGTGGGAACATCTCTTCCAGAACATTCATTGCTGCTGATCCTAAAGAATAACTTCACAGAAGTAGCTACTCCCTAAAGGTCCCTCCCCAAAACAGCTTAATCAGAAGAAAAATGACCTTTCCCAGATAGCAGAATGCTCACCTGAATCTTTACTAAATCATAAAAGTATTTTTTTATTAAACTGAGCATTTATCTATGTTTCTCAATGAAAGCCTCACTGACATTCTCGCAGATAATTCTTTGTGAGGCTCTAACCAATGCATTATAGAAACTTTGGTATCCCTAGCTCTCAGGCACTGAATGCCATTGCATCCTACATGACAATTAAAAAATAACATCCTCAATGCCCCCTGAGAACCATTGATTAGCATTTCATAGCCAAAAAATAAAAAAAAATAAAAATTTTCATTTGAAAAGCTAATTTGTAAAGAATTAAGAATGAAATGAATTTTGCTCTGACTTCATTCCAGTTCTTAAACAATTAAACCAGATTTAGAAGGCCTATAGAAAACTGGGCCAGTTTGCCACAGCAGCTACAAGAAAATCTTTTTTAAAAATCATGGTTTTATTCTCAAGTTAAAATTTGTTATGATTGCTGTTAAATCAACAACAGTCTCTAGAATATAAATATCTACAAATATTTGCCTCTACGTTTCATTACAAATAAATACCCCTTAATATCCTATTCCCTGAGAGAAGAGTAAATTCATCGAAAACATTATTATTCCAGAGGCAGATAACCTGTCATGAAATCTATTTAGACTCAATGAAATGCCATTATCAAAAGCATTCTTGTAGAAATTATGTTTAACATCACAGTAAATAATTCATTTAAAACCTTTGGGACTCCAGTAACTCACAACAAGGGGATTACATATTTAGTTTTACCTACTTTAATCCCAGTACTGATCTCCAAGATGAGGTGTCAAGTGACTAAATGTGAAAAACGCACTGCACAATTTGTAAATGGAGTATCCCTAACCAAGCTGGGAGGGACAGCATTTAAGAACTTTTCAAAGAGAGAGGCAGAAAGAACTATAAATCCCAAACAGTTGGATACAGAAAGCAGGTGAAAGTTCATTTCCAGAACTTACTAATACCTTACCTCATATAATCGCAAATCGTTTCTCTCTGCCTTTGCCAAGGTAAACTCCGTCATTTCAAATCAGATTTAAGAAGCAGCGTGAAGAAACACATTTCATTCTCCTTAAAATCTTGTACCTGGCCTACCCACTTGGCAAGTTCATTCACAGTAGTGGCCAGAACTGAAGTCAGGATGGGAATGGAGTCCTAACGTGGCTTTGAGAGCACTGCAGGTTCACTTCACTGATGCTCCTGCTTCTCTTCCTCCTCCCTCAAAGATCTAGAAATAAAATACTAGAAGAATTCGAGCAATACGTTACCAAGAGACTCCTGTCCAACTAAGAACAACACTGAGGGACATTCCTGCCTTTCATCAAGACTTATCATAGCTCAGGCCTCCTAAGTGAAAAAACATAACATATTAGTGTCCCTTTGGCTGAGGCAGTTGTAGCCACACCCCTGTAAAGGGTACAGGATGCAATCATCCCATCCTCCCCTCAGCTTCCTTCCTTTGCTTTTCCATGGGAGAATTCCAAAGAATGACTTATGAGTACATACACACACACATACACACACAGACACACACACAGTCATACAGAGTGGGCTTGATGTAAACAAGCTGACTGTTGTCACAAAGAGGGGAACTTTCTGTTTGATTTACTAGTGTGGCCACTGTCTGGGAACTCTAATTTACTATTGTCATTAATCAGATATAACATTCATTTAGGTTACTGAAATAGGCTTAGAGTATCCTAATCAATGCAGAACAGAGTTTGTGGACTTGTAATTTCAGGCTATAAAAAAGAAATAAAACTTTTTTGAACATAATATAGCTTTAATGAAAACCCAAACATGTGGTTATCAATCCAGAAGTTATTTTCAGATCTCACTTTTAATGCAAAAATAAACAGAATCATCAACCTAGCTGGTGCTCTTATCTTATGTTGGGAAGAGGTTGGGTAGGGGAACCCCTAGCTCAGATGCATTGTTCTTTAATGGAGAAAAGGGGCCTCCTAAGATATTGGCTAACTTAGGGCAGTCACTGCAATTTTTAAGTGCTGGTTGAATGGATAAATACAATCAAAGGCTGCAAGACCACATCTTTACAGCAACCTTCCAGGAAATCAAGATGAAATGTCTTCATTTGTCACATGCTTTTACTGTGAAGAGAGGCAGACAGGATTTAAGCTCCACGCTACATATGGTGGCTGCAATTTCCTCTCTACAGTTCCTATAACTCAGACATAGTTTGTCATGAAGCTTCAAGGGCCCACACTGCTTTGGGCTGGTTCTGGAATAGACTGAGTAAACATAGCAAGCCTGGCAATCCAGAATCATCACCACCCTGACCAGGCCTCTTCCAGACAGGCAAACCCAATCAAGTCCTAAATCAAATCACTGTGAATTTTTGGATGTGTCCTAAAAAACAACAATAATAGCAAGCATGTACAGAATGCTTACTATGTACCAGGGACACATAATAGATGCTTTAATCTCTAATAAATGCCACTGTACTCTAAGGCTGAGGTCAATAGTGTTAATAGGCCTATGTTACAGATGAGAAAACTGAGGCTCACAGAGAGGAAGTGTTAATGGCAAGGATTTAAAGTCAGATCTGAGCGACACACAAGCCCAAGCTCATTTACAATACCACCCTCAAACAACACTGTGAAAATGCTCAGTAACTCACAGGTGGCCAATGGGCCCACAGTGACCTAAGTCACCATTAGGAGATTAGGAAAAATCAATCTAGAAAGGATAATGCACCGGCATCAAAGATGACTATAGCTTGTGAACAACAAACTTCTCAACAACGTCAGCATCTCTGTTTTCATCCTCAAGAAGGTGTATGACCTTGAACTTTTGCCTACTTTCGAATCATGGACCACCAGACTCTCTTTAGTGTTGAAAAGAGGCTCACACCATCTGGTCATAGTGCAGCTCTTATTGCCACTCACTTCTAGGTCTCTGGACTTTGCCAGATGCTTCCATTATGCTGGCCCCTCCAAGCCCTGAGGCTTTGCCTTCCAATACTGTAACATTTTCCAGAAAGGCTACTTTAGCCGAACTCTAGGTTCTGTTCTCTCATGTGTCACTGAAGCTCATATTTGGCAAACAAGCTATTTTCCTATGTCAAAAAAACCTGCTTCCCCACAGTATAAGCCATTGTCATAACAGTACAAGATTTCCAAGTTGATCAAGAAAGAACTTATAGAGTGAAGCAAAAGAGGTTAGATGAATGTTGCAGCTTAGAATTAAGGCCATCACATACACATACATTTCATAAAGATGGTATTTCTCAAACACAGATCATTCATCCAGTACCCACTCAATCACAGTAAACTAATATATTGAGCAGATATAGCCAGAGCATACTGTCAGACCTCAAAATTTACATATGCTATTCCTTTATTCAAACCACACCCCTCTGCCAAAAAGAAAATCAACATCAACAAACAAAATGAGTTCCAATATTGCATTCATATATCATCTTATCGCTTTCACTTACTGTGATGTGATATGGTGTTAGCTGAACTAGGAGATGATTGTGAACAAGACAAACATAGCCCTGGCTCTTTCTTTCAGGGCTTCTATTTGAGAGAGAGAGAGAGACAGAGACAGAGACAGACATAGACAGAGACAGAGGAAAAAAAAAAAACACTAAATAACATATTAAATGAATTCTTTAGTTACTAATATGATAACATGCTACAAAGGAAGAAGAGGATGTTGTAAGGGAATGACTGAGCTGCTGAAATGACACAGGCCAAAGAAAAAGAGAAAGCTCCCTCAAGGAATCAGTGTGTGAATGAAACTCTAAGGGATGACTAGGAATTGGGTAGGGAGAGGGAGGAAGAGGAAAGAGAGATCATTCCACGTGAAAGAGCTGTGTGGAAGTCTTACTGTGGGAAACAAAGGCTGAAAGACCAGAATGACTACAGCCCAAAGGATGAGGGAGAGATGAGGCCAATAATGAACAGACCAGAAATTGTATCCATGTATAGAGAAAGGGAGGCTTAAGAATAAGAGAATGGAAATTGTCCCTTTCCCCATCTCTGTAAGATCTTCTGAAAGCCCAACTGATTATCATAGTTGTCAACATTCTAAGCTATTGATCAAGCAAGAATACTCGGGGGTGGAAGTGTGATCTGTGGATGCTGAATGGATTAGTCATAGAAAATTAAAGACATCACAACTAAAATAGTTTATTCTCTAAAGCTCACAGAATATTTATTAAAAGTAAAGCAGAGAAGAGCCAAGACATAATTCTTAAATGACAATATAAATTGACAATGGAAAAATTCAAGTGTCTCCTCCATGTGTCTTTATGCTGGCACCAAAAACATAAAATAGAATCAAGGTCAGCACATCAGGAAGGAACAACCCTTTTCCTGAAAAGCCTGAATTTCCTTTGTGTTTATGCATTTTGTATGCCTCTGAGTCTGAAACTCATATGCATTATTTGTTTTACAGCGAGTGTCTGCTTATCTGCTGCAATTTTTATTGGCTGCTTTCTCTTCTGACATTGTGAGAAGACAGGTGAATATTCATTTCATCATCACTCTCATTTCAGATTTCCCACATCTTCCAATGGAAATACACATACGTTTGTGTATAAATCAGAAGCATTTTGAAAATATGTTAAAAATGAGACAGCTGCTAAAAGATCAAGGGGAGGACCTAAATCTCAAACCAAATAGATGCGTGTATATAAAACATGTTATTTTATAAACTTAGCTTAGAAAGTGGTAGGCAATCAAATTCAATAAAAATAATAATGGCTATCATCTGTTATCTATTAATAACATACTATATTCCAGGCCCTGTAAGTGTGTATACACATTCCCTCATTTAATCCTCAGAGTGACTTTCTGGCATAATTATTACAAGTCCCATTTCACAAATTCAAAAAACTGGGGGATACAGTGATTGAATAACTTGCTTGCACAAGATTACATAGCAAGAAACCAGGTGAATTTCAAATCTAGAGTCTGTGCGACATCGAAGCTTATCCACACATTTCTCACTGTTATACAACTTCATCCAACAATAAAACTACTATTTCCCAAGTGCCAAGAACTATACTCAATATTTCAGAATCATTTATCGATAGAATTCTTACAATTTTGAGAGGAGTTTTTATCCTCAAGGTGAGGAAAGTTTGAAGAAGTCTAGTAACTTGATCAAGGGCATACATGGCAAGGTTGAAAAGTGCAAAGGAAGATTATCCGGAACCCTGCACAATTTTACAACAGCAACACTTTAATAGTGCTTGAAGTTCAAAAAAGTAAGAATGGGCATGTTACTTTCTTAGGGTTTTTCAGTTTTATCTGGGAAATTTTCATTATGCTTTGGAAGAGCATGAAATCCCCAAAGAACTAATGTTCTCATCTTAGGTGGATAAGGAAATCCCGTTATCAACATCCCTTCAAGCAAAAATACCAGGATTGTGATCCATTGCTTTCACACACAGGAATAAATGATATTCGCTTTTACACTTCTAATAGAAATATAAAATTTCTATTTCAATATGAGCAAACAGATGTAATGTGCCAAAAACTCTGAAAGGCATACCCAAATAAGAATAAATGTGGTCCCTGCCTTTCAGTAATTTCCACTACAGAATTAAAGAGCCAGCTATAGCACGGTCTCCTTTCTTTGACTCACATGTATCTTAAAGCTCTAAGGATATATTTTTCCTTATGGGTGAATTTTGTATTAACATATAAGAATGTAATTTTTCCTTAATAAATTTTGCATTAACTCATATTAATGTAAATACACTGTTTTTAAATAAAATACTATAGAGGCTGATAAACAACCCACCTCCCTCATTCAATTCATAACTACTTAATTACATGGATAATGGGTTCTATAGCTATGCTATTTTTTATTCAAAATAAATATTTTGTAAAGTAGGATAAATTTAAGAATTGATTTTAAGCATGTACAACTCTGAAAATAAAAGTAAACCAACAGAGGATGTAAAATTATTTTGTATGCATTGTTTCTATCTGTAAAATGAGAACATTACCTTTTTCCACTAATGCTTTGCATACGGCTGAGATATCAATTACCCTGGTAATATATCCTAGAGATTCTTTGCTGAAAGCACGTATGTAGAGACTCCAATATACTCACATTAACGAACATGTTCCAAATAGGCATTTATAATATACCACCACATTATGTGATGCAGAATTAAATACTCAGATTCCCAAACCCTGAAGGAATAGTTCTCATTCTACTGTGTATTAGAATTGCCTGGTGAGAAAACAGTTAAAACTCAGACACCACAGGACAAACCACAGAAATTCTGATTCAGTAGACATAGGATGGGTCTTAGGAGTTTGAGTTCTCAATTACCCAGCTAATTCTGATAGGTGGGTCCTTCAACCACACTTTAAGAGACACTAGCCTTGAGTCTCAGAATCGAACAGACCAATTATTAATGTACATGTGTGCATGAATGTCACATTTGCTTTTGCCAATTCATTTTATTAGAAAACACAAAAAGAGACATGCAGTTTTATACCTTCATAGTATTCCCTACCCTAACAATTCTCAATTATTTCCAATCCATCTTAGAAGAAAAAGGAGTATAATAAAAAGATAAGAAAGTACAGGGAAAATAAAGGCAGGAAAGGATGCTAACCTGAGAAATAAAGTTTTCATCTATATTTAAGTCTAGAGCAGTGCTCCCCAAAATATGGACCATGGACTAGAAATTGGCCATGATCCGGCTTTTTAATGATCTAAAGTAAAGAGATTGAGTGTCAGCCTTTAGAAACTTTTACAGAAATCTGTCAAGAGTAATTTTAAATCTGTTCCATCTAATACTTTATAGATCTTGTTTTTTATTGCATTTAATTCTTCTAATAGTTCATTTTTAATTTGGTTTACAGAAGATCAATGTTTGTGATGGATTTGAATGACAACAGGTCATTTGAGAAGCACTGGTGGACTCCAGGTTGAAGAATCCAGCCATGCTTGGTCAGTCCAGTGAGACTCCCAGCCTATGACTGGACAAAAAGGTGGCTTTCTGTGGTGTCATCTCAAAGGGTTTAGGGCTGAAAGGATTTCTTGAACAGACATCCTTAACATCTCATAGTAACTCAATCTGAATCTGTCAGCATTACACCAATCTATGTTGGTTTTTTTGTGAATCGATCAACTTTTGTATAGCTTGTACCATAGTTTAGTAAAACTTCCTGCTTACTTTCAATAGCATAAAACAGTACTTGTTTCGCTTATTATAAATGTGTACCTTTCAGCTTTCAAAGAGACCCTTGAGTTTTAATATTAAGGATTTTGTGGTGAACTTTATCACTTTTGGGTGTACACAGGGTGTTTATCCCTTATCTGTTCATCTTTGCTGATATGAAACTATTGTTTTAGGATGTTCTCAAAAAGCAGGTCTTTAATGACCTCAGTCATCTTAGTACTAGGTCTCTATTAGCTGTATAATGATTTTCATATTTGGCAACGACAACAGAAGCACAAAGCATCAATAAATTATTCCAGTCATAAGTACATACATAGGACACAGAACTCATTTTGCAGTTGTCCTGCCTCCTAGTGAACTTTAAATATTAATTTTCTCTGTTATTAAAGACCTACATTCTAAACAGTATTAAATTCTAGACATATTCTAAAACTTCCTGCATCAGGTCACTGCATCCTTTGGTAGCAGCCCGCAGCTGCTACTTTTGCTCTATGAGTGTTGCCAAGAATAACTTTTCCCTTTCCAAGTGAAACATGATGTTTATAAAATGTGAGGGATGGTGAACCTGGGAGTATGAATCTGTACACACAACAGACAAAGGCACAATAATAGCAACTTCACTCCTAGTTGCCAAGATTTCTAGCCAGGGTGAATGAAAAATGAGGATTTTCTCCCCTAAATTATTGTGTTCCTTTTTAAAAAGAGAATAAAATCAAACTTTAAATATCTGAGTTCATTCTGTGATGCTAAGAATTCTCTGACAGCTTGTTGGCAGCACAGAATAGCACTAGCTCTGCAGCTAAAATAGATAACTACTTGCTGTGTGACCTTGGCCAAATTATTAACCTTAACCTTTAGTTTCCTCATCTAAAAAATGGCGATAATAACACTGCATCACCAGCACAATTTTGAGAGCACTATAAAACTACATAAAGCAAGCAGACAATGTCTGGCATAGAGTATATACTTATTGTCAGTAAATTCTCAGATATTAATGTTGTGATTCTCAACAGGGAAGACTAAATCACTGAATTATCTCCAGAAGTTTTTAGAATTTAACTTCTGTAACAAATATTTACACTTAAATAGGTTAATGACAGTCCATCAGGGAGGCAGCTGGCTAGAGATGAACTGACCTCTGGAGTCACCCGTGTCTAGGTTATCTGACATGATTAAACTGGGCTCAAATTCAGTCCTTTTTGGAAAATTCACATAATATCTTTGGAGAAAAAGAATAGTCTTTCTTCAATTTACTAAAGAAATTCTAATTATGTTAATATCTTTTATTGTACTACACATATTTGCTTCGGCAATCACTTTGGGAAAGGTTAAGTGAAGCAGATAAAACCAAAATCACAAGACATTTTTGTAAAAGTAAATGGCATTTATCCAAAATGCCTTTCCTGGAACAAACTGTAACAACTTGATTCACTCCCATCCTTCCCTATCCAGCTATATTTAAGGGTCTGTAAGCATTTCTATTATAAACTGCTACCATCAGGATTTGTAATTTTACCTTCTAATCTGTTTTAGAGTTTATATATAAACATCTCAATCAACTTTTTAAAAAGTTTTTTTTTTTAATTGAAAACTTCCTTTGGTAAAAAATAATAGTACAAGGGGTGGGTGGGGGAAAGAAACACAAGAAAAATTAGGATTACTTTACACATAAAAAAAATTATCTGTCAAGGCTTAAGCAAAATGAAATGTATGTTCAAGAAATACATGCCACCAAAGACTATATTAATTCAGCAGTCATTACATCATAGTCATAATGATTATAAACTATATGTGTCCAAAAATAAATAAATAGGTAAATTATGGCACAGCCATATAACAGGGTATTATGTAGCCATTACATGACATTCCCAAATAATTTTTTTCTTTTCAAATAATTTTTAATGACATAGAAAATGCTCATTATATACTTAGGGGAAAAAATACACTGCAGAGCTATATGCACAATATGAACTTAATTGAGTTTTAAATGCATATAATATTTATTAAAATAAACTTGTAAAAGAAATACACCAAAATATTCATAGTAATTATTGCTTGGCAGGAAGACTTAAGTGTCCCTAATATTCTACCATATTTTCCAACTTGTCTATAATGAACTTACGTCACTTTAATAACCAGAATAGAGAGACTTCAATCTAGTGAGTGTGATGAGAAATACAAAAACAGTAATACAGGGAAAATGAAATTTGAAATCTCTTTCCTGTCTTTCTATATCCTCTGTATTTCCCTTGCAAATCTATCTTTAATCATCAACTATTCTGACATTTGAAAATACTACTTATACTGTGGACTTATGAAGTACCCATTCAAAAAGAGCTTTTATTTGTCAAGTGGAATTGCCCAGAAGAGTGATCTTATAGCTAACCACATATTACCAATAATGCATGTTTCAAAATACTAAAAACCACAAGTATCATTCATCATAAGGGGACTTCTAGGGGATAAAACAGATTCAAGATATATCTGGTAAGAAAACAATAAAAAATATAAAATTGAAGCAAAAGATGTCACATGTGAAAACAAGTTTGAATCTGAGTTTAAAATTATGTTAAAAACTTCAAGTACTCAAGTCATCAGCCCAAAGACACCTGCTCCAAATGGAATTATAACATTAATTTAAATAAAATATAAATATCAAAAGATTTTAGAGTCCCAGGCTACCTCAGGGCTTCTCTAACTCCTACTGAAAACAAAGGTGCACACACACACAGAAATCACAGCACAATCAACCACTGTAAGCATTCATGGCCAGAGATATCATTTACAGTTTATCTTCAGAAAAAGCTAAATAAATTCTACTAGAAAAACTATTTTTCAATTTGTGTATTTCAAATTTATGTATTTGGAAACAACTGTTAAAGAAAAATTTGAGGATACTAAGAGTGAAACAGACGCCAAGCCACATCTAAATAACATTATTATACTGAGAACTAAAAATGAAGAATGTGATAACAAAACATAAATTAAAATAGTATTTCATTTTTTAGGGTAAAAAAACAGAAAAGTTACAAATTCTGTGAAAACTACTCCTTGATGATGCTCAAATTTCATAAGCAGGGGAAGGAAGTTTTAATAACATTAATCCCTAAATAAAATGGAAACTAAGTTAGTTGAAGCTACACAACAGTTAGTGCTAAAAAAAAGTATCTTAAACTTTTAGTGATAAAACAATAAGTAAAAATTCTTGGAATCCTAAAGAGAGAGAAAGAAAATCTCAAGTGTAAACTAAGAGGCAAATTATATTATGACCACTTTTAATCATTTATCTGCATAAGGTTGTCTACTGAGAATGGCATTCTTGACCTAAACTACTAAGATTATTTTACTGCAGATTTTCCTGAAAAGACCTCAGAATAATTAATGCATGAATGAGGCAAAGCTTTGATTTTACCAAATGATCATGTATACCAACTGTAACATCTCAAAGGGCTTAGAACCAACTCTTCTCCTCATTTCTTACCAGTAGAATAAATCAATACTGCTAAATCAAAAGTAGAAAATGTGAATCAACCAACCAACCAAAATACAAAAGATAAAAAAGGGAGAGAAAAGCAGCATATTTTTTCTTGGCACAAGTTTACTCGGATGTATTATCACATAGCATTTTTACAATTCTTTGAAAATCAGGTTTCATTGTTATTCTATGTTCAGATTACTGTTCTACCCACTACTCCAAGTAGTAATGTCCCAGATGCCTCCTCTCTGACCTGTATTTGGGTTGTACGTCAGTGAGACTGCTATAAGATAGCAAAGCAGTGAAGAGTCCAAGCTTAGAAGTCTGATTCCTGGATTTAAATCTGGATCCTGCCATGTCATCTTTTTGCCATTTTGGCCAAATAACTTTAACTCTCATTGCATTGGGCCAAAATAGTATATATAATGATATAGGCCACACACACACACATACACACACACACACACACACACACACACAATTTTCTTTTGTTAATAGGGGAAAAAACATGAGAATGATAAAGAAGCCACCACAAAAGTTCTACAGAGAGAATGAGGGTTCACGGTGGAGATATGGCGATATCAGGGGTAAAATATAATACTGCTCTCAAAACAGCTTCTTATATAGCTTTCCATTGTCTCAAATGATATAACTTGAGCATTAAAAAAAACTGCGACTCATTAAAACACAAAAAAATTTTAAACATAAGTTCATAACAATATTAAAATGTACATAGCCACTTACCAAAAAAATTAAATCTCTTTAGTCACAACTGGCAATAACTAGGGCACTATTGCTTATGTACTCTGAAAATAATTTGTCAATGAAAATTAAAGAATTAGGCATATTCCATTCCTTTTCAGTATGAATTGTATTTCAGAATAACTAAGGAGCTATAGTTTATGAGGGGAAGTTTTTTTACACAAGAATTCCAAGAAATAAATGTGGAAGAAATGAAAGAATTAGAAAATTCACAATTTTTCAACACCAAAGAAAATAACATAATTGAATACATTACCCAAAAAATTGATGGGAAACTTTCCAATCTGGACATCAGGATGTCACAATCTGAACTCAATGATCAATCTTACCATTACAAAGATATGGATGATGAGATATTAAGTATTTCATGTATCTTTTGAATAAATGTGGTATGAAGTACACAGCACCATCAACTGTACACCTTGGGAAAAAAATAAAACTGACTCTGGTTAAGAATTTTGTGTTAAACTCAAATTCACAAGAAATATGAGAGATAGTGGAAAAATTTAAAAGATATTAGCAGGAAACAAAAAACAAATCCAGAATATGAGAAGATCTACAGGATAACTGATACAGTTGTCAGTGTCACTGAGAAAAATAAAAAGGAGAGAAGGTAGTAAAAGAAACCAGACAAAAACTAAAATCCTCGATATAATTGTTTGTTACAGAACAAAAACAGGCAAAAATAACCCATAGTTTTAGCAGTCAATCCTTGGAGATTGCGATCAGAAGGGGACATGGTGGGGACTTTGGGGGTGCAGAGAATGCTTTGTATCTTGATTTAGGTGGTAGTTATGAAGTTGTGTACATATATAAAAATTTGTTGTGCTATATATTTAAGATTAAGTCACCTTAAGGACTTTCATAAATATGTTTTTATTCCTCAATAAAAACAATATAAGAAGCATGACTAATATAGTGTTAGAAGTCAGGAGACAATGGTTGCCTTAACAAGGGTGTATAATTGAGAAAGGCAGAAGAAGGACACCAAAGTAGTAGAAATGTTTTGTTTCTTGATCTGAGCACTGTTTGCATAAATGTGTCCAATTTAAGAAGATCAAGTTGTAGACTTATGATTACTTAATTTTTCAGTATGAATGGCATTCTCAAATTTTAAAAAAGTGAAGAAAGGGGGTACTACTCCATAACAATAACCAAATTATTTACTGGATTTTGTTTAAGCAAACCAACTGATTTTTTGAGGGACAGTGCAATTTTAATATTGAATAATAATTCCTGTGTATTGCATTAAGTATAATAAAGATATTATATTTGTATGAGATAATGTTCCCATTTATTAGAAGTTTATAGGGGTAAAACTGTTGTCATGTGTGGCCACTGAAGTCTATGGTCAGTCACCTCAATGGTCAGATAACAATTAGACAGAGATTTCCTTAAATACCTTGAACCAATAAGTCTCCCAGCTTTTGGTAAGGAGCTCTGTGTGTACAATGGATCACACCTTCAACACACTACTAGTTTATAACTCTGCCTTAGCCTTTACTTCCAGCTTGCATAGAGCCTTAAGTAGGCCAGCAATGAGGCCCTTTTAAAGTCTTTCCTGGGTCCAGCACAGCCCTGCCTACATGTGTAGCCTTCTAGATTTCCAGGAAGAGATCACAGTTTTTCAAAGCCCCCCTAAGGACTTCTCATTCTCCATTTTGTCCTTTTACATTCTTTAGTCAGCCCTTTGTGTGCCTCAAGAGGTATTGCAATCTCAGGCAGCTGTGATATTAAACAACTGCCAGTGTTTGTTTTTGACAAATATCTTGGAGATATGGCTGCTTGTACTGAGTATGCTCTGAGCTAGATCAAATATAGATTAGTCCTGTGAATAGGGCTTTTTCAAAAGCTACCAGACATATCAAGTAGTGACAATCCTCTAAGGATGAGGCTTTTGGGGAAGCAGGAAACCCATTGTGCCTGTTAGTGACTGTTAAACTGTCAGTTTTCTCAGCTACCATAGTCACAAGTCTGTTGGTTTTCAAAGCTACTCTGAAGCAGGGGAAAGGGGTATAGAAGTAAGGCAATTAAAATATCACAAAGCCGAAGCCTTCCATTCTAATTGAAATTCAACCTGTTTCTTGAATAAATGCTCCTCCTGTACTTGTGTGCCTTTGGTTGATTTTGAAAATTTTCTCCAGTATACTCATTGCTTTTTAGAGGAACAGACTTTTGGAGGTTCCTACACTACCATTCAGAAGTGCTTCTTCTCACAGTCATCCCTTGAAAATATGATGAGGGGTTTTCCCACTGGATTTGTCAATTCTACCAGCTGCCATGTTCAGTAATAAGCACAGTTGCTTAAAGTATGATAGTCAAGGAAGTCAAAAGTCTTTTTTAGACACTATTCTGTGACCACAAACTTCACTGATAACCCCACATGGTTATCATGTCACTGATTCTAAATACCAGTTCAGCACAAAGCCATCCTTCCTATTAAAAAACAATTAAGTGCCACATGCCTTATTGATCACAGGGTGAGAATCTGAATAAGGTAATGGGAACTATATTCTTCATCTCATATTAATACGTAGGCAAGGTGGAGAACCAGAGGAGAGAGGATTAATTAGCGGGTTTGTTTTATAAACTATATAAATGTCTAACCAATGTAATGTATACTTGAAACTTCATGATTTATAAATAACATGGATTTTAAAAGATATAGCAACTGATTCAAATGGACACTACACTTCCATCTTGCTTCACAGTGATGGTTCTAAACCAGGGTAGTCGACATGGTCAAACTGTATTTTGAAAATGTAACTAGCTTTAATATTGGTAAAAATTATGTTGGAGATGGTAGAAGGACTAAAAATAATTTTTATTTTATTCTATTTCCTGTATCTTATAAGTTTTTCACTGAGCCTACCCTTCATCAGGGACAAAACTATGTTTTTTTACAAAATAAATGACTCTAGTGACAGTGCAGAGAATAAATTGCAGCAGGAAGAAACTGGAGGCAGGAATATCAGTCAGAAGTGTACTCCACTGAAAAGCCACATGCAAAAGAATAAAACTAGACTGCTGTCACCATACACCAAGATTAACTCAAGATAGATCAAAGACCTAAATATAGGACCTGAAACAATAAATTGCAAGGAAGAAAAGATAGGTAGGTCCTAAACTCATGGACCTTGGATTTAGAAAGGATTTTATGAATTTGACCTCAAAGGCAAGGGAAATAAAAGCAAAAATAAATGAATGAGAGTATATCAAACTAAGAAGCTTCTGCTTGGAAAGGTTAGGGGAAAATGAACCCTCCTACACTGCTAGTGTAAATGTAAATTGGTACAGCCACTATGGGAAACAGTATGAAAACTTCTCAAAAAATTAAGAATAGAATTACTATATGACCCAGCAATCATTCTTCTGGGTATCAACCCAAAAAAATTGAAAAAATGTATCCATAAAGATATATGCATCCCAATGTTCACTGCAGCATTATTCATGGCGGACAAGACATGGAAACAATTGAAGTGCCTTGGAAAGATGATTAGATAAAGAAGATGTGGTACATATATACAATGGAATATTTCTCAGCCATAAGAAAACGAAATACTGCCACTTGAAACATGGACGAATCTTGATATTATTATGTTAAGCAAAATAAGTCAGAAAAAGTTGAGAATCATAATTTCACTCATACGTGGGATATAAAACTGAAAGCAACAAATGAACAAGACAGAGACTCATGGACACAGACAACAGTTTGGTAATCAACAGAGGGCAGGAGGGTGGTAGATATGGGTAAAAGGGCTCAAATATAAAAAGATAAAAGGAAATTTAACTTTGGGTAGTGATGCAATGCAATATATATATATATATGCACACACACATACATACATATATATGACATATTATTGAACTGTATGCTTGAAACCTATACAATTTTATTAAACAACATCAAAAAGAAGTGTGTTTCAAAATAAAGGGACAGATGATAAGGATGTGAATAAAAGCAGAGGCAGTGGGGATTACAAATAGCTAAGCTGAAGAGGTAAACTGACCAGATCAATTGGATGAAAGTAATGAAAAACAAACTTTAAGAATAGTATCAAAATTTCTGAGTTGGGTAACTGCTGACAGCAACATATGAGAAAACAAGAGGTGGGTTGGTTACAGGGCAGAAGATATGGTCAAGTTTAGTCCAGGCTATAAAATTTCAGGAGTCTGAATCCAGGTAGAGATGTCAAATGAACACTGGAAATACAATAACAAAACATAAGGAGATTTGGAAATTTAAATGTATGAGTGTTAGCTGAAGCCAAAGGAATGGATGAAATTGCTCAGACTGCCAAGAACAAAATTAGAAGAAAACAGCCTTAGATAAAAGCCTGGAGAACACCAGTATTTAAGGTAAAAGAAGAGACAGTAAAGGACGAAGTAGAAAAAAATATAGAAGGTAACTAGAAGAGAATGGGTCTTATGTAAGCCAAAAATATACACTTTTTCAAAAAGGGAAACGTGAGAACGATATCATCAAATCTTGCAAAGATTAAAGGATAAAGCCGGGAAAATGTACATTGCATTTAGCAATGATGAGGTCCCTAGTGATCTTCAAGGAGACAGAAATTGGAGTTGGAAGCTAGACTGATGAGGGCTGAGGAGTGAAATGGAAGGTGGATATTTCAACCAATAAAACTAAATCATTCAATAGTATACTTTCACACTGTATATGTACCATTCATTTTAAATCTTTAATAGGTGAAAATTTATCTTTTATTTAATGCAAAAAGCTTAAGCAGTTTGGTACAGTAGTGAAATATATTCACTGTATTCAAGTCCTGTTTCTATCAGTCATTGCTTGTGTGACTTTGGACAAATAATTTAATACCTCTGTGCTGCATATTACTCATCGGTAAAATGGGAACAGGAATTACGCAATCTCAACAGATTACTGAGGATTAGAAGGTAATGAAGATGAATGCAAAGCAACTAGCTTAGTGTCTGCTCACTCACAGTTCAGATGTTATACTTCCTAATTCTATCTGTACAAAACCAAAAGAAATTAAATCTGAAGGCCTGTTATTTAAAATAACAATCTCGTTCAAGACTGTTCAGTAAGTTTACTCATTCACTTGAAAATTACCATTTACTGAACACCTTCCATGGGAAAATATGTGTTGGATCCTGGGGACACAAAAATGATTGAGGTTTGGTCCCAACTCTCACAGGCCAGAGGAGGCAATGGCTACTTAAAAAGAATAATCACAAAGTGGAAAATAAAATAACAGAAGTGCTACTATAAGGATTCCTAAAAAAGGTTGTAGAGAAGTGAACAAGAGAATGCAAATTTATAAGTACTTAAACAATAAAATGATGAACACAACATGTGCAATGCCCTTCCCTAGCACTTTTTAGTCCTTATACCACATCCTGAGTTGGGAAAAAAAAATGCTAGGCTGCTAGTTGATTAATTTCTTTTGCATGCTTTATAAAATATTAATCACTTGTTCTAAATACCTATCATTAATCTATTTTATTCTTCTCTGCATTTCTCAATAACTTCATGACATTAACAATAAACCTCCTGCTGGAGATTGGAAACTTGTTGAATGGTTTTTCTGTATCACATATACAATAACTCACAATATAATCTCATTAAAATATAAAAGCCTTCTGTTTTACAAACATTAGCTCATTTACTTAATCAGAATATAAAAGCTATAGTTATTTAATGAAGAGTATTCAATAAACCACTAAAGATGGGAACAATAAAACAAATCTTTTAACATAATCTCAGTAGAGAGAAACTAAAGTTTCATCCTGTAAAACACCTTCCAGAGATCCTGTATCCTTCCTTGGTCATCCCTCACCACTAATAGCCCTATAATCTGATAACACAACCTACTATAAAAAAAGCACTCTGCTCATGAAGGTAGGGCTCTAAAGACCTAGGCTATATGTCTTAGAAGATCGGTTTTGTGATCTAGGGTTTCATCTTTCACTTCTCTGGAAGTTCAGTGAAGGAGGACTGAATGCCTGGTCAGGATGTCGAAAAGAACACATGAGGAAGTTTTACTAATGTCTTCTTCAAACTGTCAAGTGCAACACTAATGTCAAATATTTTATTGGAACGTATGTACTGATATCTGTTCAATATGCTTCATTTAATCAAAAATGCCTCTTTTAATGTGAAAATGTCAGGCCATTGCAGAGCTGTGCACCCCAAACTTCTTCCTACTAATATGCCACCTCCACCCCAATCCTCGAAACTGCTTGGAAAAAAAAAAACATAGGCTATAACTTTATAAAGAATTGGACTAAGGAGAGAGTAGAATGACAGATTTACTCAGCACTTATTTATTGAGTGCCTGCTTTGTGCCAGGAACAATTCTAAGCCCTCAGGATACATTACCGGACTAAGCAAATACAAAACTCCTGTCCTCAAGCAGCTTACATTTTATCAGGAGATGGAAGTTGGGGGGGGTGAATGAAAAATCATAAACACAATAAAGTACATTACAGAGTGTACTGGAAGGTGACAAGTGTTTAGGGGGAAACAGCAGAGCAGTGTAAGGGCTTAGGAGTGGGACACTAGGGTAGGCCCCATTAAGAAGGTGATACTGAAGCAAAGAATTAGGTGAGGTGCGGGAGTTAGCCTCTATATTCGGAGCACAGAGAATGAATGTGCAAAGGCCCTTATGCAAGACCCTACCAGAAAATGCTTGAGGAATTGCAATGAGATAAAAGGGAAATTTTAAAGATTTAAAAGGAAAAGAGAAATTAAGAACACTATAAGGAAATACACCACCTGTCTGATTTAGCTTTTCACTTCAGCCACTGTGTACAGCGTTGATTTGTCTCTATTGATGAACAGGGCACCCCAGCACTGCAAGTTAGGAAGAGGTGGGAAAACTCTTCTCAACTTTCTGGGTTCTGAGTCTCTTTCAAGCAAAATGAAGTCCTCAGGGCCAAGATCGTCTCCTTTCTAGGCAGTATTTTTAAATTTGGCTATTGAATGGGTCCCTTATATAAAGAGAAAAAATATCCTGGCATGATCATAGCAGAGGTAAGTTATTTTTAATATTAAATACATACAAATAAATAAATACCAAAAGTACAAAACACATTTATAAAGAAAAAAAAAGGATTAAATACAAACAAAACTAGAAAACAAATAAAATTATAATTAACAGTGCTCATTTACTATGATTGAGAATGGTGTTTTGAGAGAACTAATACACTAACAGCATAGCTTATTTTGAGTTCATCATGAAAATAATACATGATGCCATTTGATAATTCAGTTATTCTCATTTTTCTCTATTACTGTGCAATCTCTGGTTTTGGTCTTTTCTTGGCACAAGCACATTACTTACATATTAAACCTACCTTTTAATCTTTTTTCATAAGGTCAAACAATTAAAGCAGTATTAACTTGGTGACAGAAATATATAAGCACAAATGCTATAAACCGGTGATCCCAATGAGTCAGAATATGTCTAAGCACTTTAAAGGGATTATCCCTGGAACAAAAACACAGAATGTAAAACTTCTTGTAAGGAAAATGCCCAAGAACATGCACACATGGCCCCAGGATTCAGGACATCCTGTGGACGAATTTCAGCATGAAGTCAATATAGTAAGAAGACACCATTGAGGCATGTGCAGTGTGCACTGTAGGTAAGAGAATGACATGCCAATTTAGAACATTTGTCTTCCTTGCTGTGACCTTGGGAATATCATTTAGCAGCTTCTTTATTTCATTGAAGAGTAGCAGTAATTTTTATCAAATTCAAAGCTCTCATTCACCTCAGTTAAATTAAATAGAGCTTATGAGCACTAAATTAAAAGAAAACATTCTTTATAATACAATTTTGTTATTCTAATTGTATGTATAAAAAGGTTATTTTCTAAAGATTGTGGATTTTTTGCTTTTTCATGGCAAAAAGTATAAAGATTTAACACTTTATATAGTGTGTATTATCAGTCATGCATTCTTCAGTGTTTCATAAATATAAATTAATTTAATCCTAACAGCAACTTTATGACTTAGATGCTGTTATTATTACCATGTGATATATGGTGAAACTGAGGCACAGAGAGATTATGTTACATGCCCACAGGCACACAGCTGATTAGTAGTAGAGGCAGAATTCAATCCAGGTATCTGGTTTCAAGATACATGAGCTTACTTACCGAGGTGATCACTTCATAAATTATATAAATATCGAATCATTATGTCATACACCTGAAACTAATATGCCATTGCATGTCAACTGTAATCAAAAAAACTTTTTAAGTTATAAAGAAAAAAGGCCTTTTTCAAAATGTCTTTTAAGCAAAATAAAATAAAATATTAATGCTTCAATTTTTTTTAAAAAGGTACAAGTTTAACTACCATGCTACGCTAGAGCTACCTTATATTTACTTGTGGAACTTCAATACATACCTATTTTCTTTTTCCTTAAAGTATTTACAGCATTTAACTATGTGTATTGTTTCAACATATAAGATTGGAAACCTAGAAAAGTGAAATAGGGGGTGAATTTTTCTAGGTACCAAAAGCAAAATACTGTGGCAGTTTTGTAGAAGTACAAATGTTAGGGTTACTGGATGCTACTGGTTTTTTTCTCAGACACAAGGGTCACTGTCCACAGAACCAGGTTTTGGTTACTTCAGAAGTTAACTTTTGCTGGCAGGGAAGGCTAGCACTGGGGCATGGCTGCTGCCACTATGAGAAGCACCCCTGTGAAAAACTAAACAGAAGCATCAACCTCTCTACAAGACAACCTTGACTGGCAACGGGAAAGCGACAGTTCTGAGAATTTGGGGCAGAGATCGCTACATAATAAATTGTGACTGAAGTGCAATCTGTTGTAGATTAGTCACTTTATGGGCCATTCAGGACAAATTTTTCACACATGTCTCGTTCCCCTCTCCATATGGCACAGCGACCTCCTGCCATTAATTGAAGAATATTCCATGCATGACATTAACTGTCGTATTGTGGAATTGTCTGTTGCAGGCAAATGGATGTGCTACCAAGAAGACTAGGAGAGAGATATTCCCTTAGGAGTGCAGCATTTTCCAAAGTGCATTTGGAAAAGCCTTAGTGCTTTGAAAAGTTACTAGTAAAGGGAGCTTGTGGTCAAATAAGAGTAGAATGTGGTGGACACTATATCCCCAGCCCTTAGAGGTTCACAACATTCATAGCAAATATAAAAGCTCTCAGAAGCCTTCTGACTTCCAGGGTGTCCTAAATTGATTGACCACAGAACCCTTTACCACATAACACCTACAAAAAGCCTGAAGAATGTACTCTGAGAGATTGTGACTTGGTGAAACCTCATTATTCTGAATCTTCCTTCTGGCTCTGCAAGAGTTTTGATCTTGTCAGCCCCCCAGAATTGGTCAAAATCAGAAAGGCAGACTAAGTTGACAAAAAAATGTAACTTTTAAGGGGGCCTAACTTTTACACCCTCTGGCCTTCCAGAAAAATGACCCAGGAAGTGAAATTATCACCACAGGTTTGTTTGGTAGCAAGAAATCAAACGTAGGGAAGTAACTTCAGATGTTTAAAGTTCCCCGGCTAATACCATCTGATACATGTACCTCTGGCCCTTGGAACCACACAGCCCTCACCCTTGGGCCAGAACATCTTCTCCCTGGGCAGTGATTAGCTAAACACTGCCAAGGACCACACCATTCACTCTAAGTTTCTACAACTCTCCAAGACCCTTTTTGATATTTCATAACCTCTTTGGATATTTCAAAACCTTAGGTGTTACAGCCTGGGCTTGGAATAATAATAGTTATTGATTCAGAACCTTCTCAGTGTCAGGTATGATGTAAAGAACTTTTTTTTGTTGTTGTTGTTAGATTTTGTAATTTTCTCTATAATTTCATGAGGTAGATCCTATTACAACACACATTTTATTCTCAAGGTTCCTGAGGTTCAAGGAAATTAAATAGCCTGTCCAATATCACAGAGAAGTGGCCACGCAAAAATTTAAATGCATGCCACCAGTTGTAGGAATCCACACTCTTCACCAGCTGCTTTGGTGATTCAAAGACCTAAGAATCTTATAAGTTCTTGAAGGCTATTTGGCATGATCAGTATGTCAACTTTACAGCTTAATTCTCAGAGGGAATTATTTTTATCTTCTTGCAAGCATTATTCTTTGTACTCCCCCAAATTATTACAAATCATGACTTCACAGCAGCCACTTGATAGCTTCTCAAACTGAGTGGCAAAAGTCGCTGCATGGAATACTAAACACACTAGAAGTGGCCCTAGACAGGTTACTAGTCTTTCTGTGCCTCGATTTTCTCATCTGTAAAACAGAAATTACACTTCCACTAATTCATAACATGACAGGAAAGGTACTGTAAATGCACTTTCAGCCTCCTGAGACGAAATAATGTCATCTACAACCTTTTTTAAAATGTATTTTATTAATACGACACTTTCATACTTAATGCCTGTTGGGGTCAATGCATTCACCATCCTAGAAACAAGTACACACTTTTATAAAACCTGTCACCAGTCATCATAAGAAACAAAATACTTGGAAATAAGTATTCACGCTAGGTAATAATGTTTAATTTATGATGAATGGGCTAGTTAAATAAGAGGATTTTCTGGTTTGAACTTTTCAAATCATTTTCTTTTTTAGATTCAGTTTTTTAAATTTTAAAATAGATTATATGAAGATTGGTAACAGAATAGAGTAAAATTGAATAATATTGTTCTCCATCTCCTACTCATGCTAAACCTCACTAATTAATTATTCAACTCTCCAGAAAAAAAGCCTCACTCTTACTAAACGTAGCACTCTATGTAGCTTCTACTATTCAGCTCAGTTAGGCATGTTAAGATGAAACTCATTTTCTATACCAGGGCTCGATGATATTTAAGGATCCTTCTAGTTCTTTTATTTTAAGTTTTATACTCATTAACTAAAGTGCTATGTTCAGAAGCTTAAAGAAATATGTTATATAATAGAAAATTATTTTTTAACAGTAAATGTTCAAGTTAAGGCCTTAGGAGACATTTGTTTGTTTGTTTAGTCAGAAATGTAACACAATATATTCCATCTTGTAAAACATCAAAGTAATTGTTTATAAATCTCAAATGTAGGAGAGGTCATGGAAAAGCATGAATCATTTCCCTTCAAATACAAAATATAAAAATGCTAAATGCCATCACTATGATTCACAAATATTGCTGGAAAACGTTACAGAAATACAAAAGCAATAGAAATCAACACCAAAACAACAGTAAACAGAGAAAAGGAAGACATGAAAACATTGGTCTTTGCGTATAAAACTTTTATATACTTAGAAAGTGATTCTAGAAAAAATATTATAGATAATAAAAGTGAAAAAAGAGCATAATTTGCTTTCTAGTTCTCTCATTACATAAGGCATAAGATAAATCAAATAGATAAAGGGAGACTGTTATATCTTGACTTTGAGAATAATATACTTCTCCATCTATTTGCCTGAACTTGGGGTTGGTGTTATAATTTTAGCAAGTCAATCAACACCATTCCTCTAGTCCACCAGAGTTCAGACTACCTAGAACTAGATACAGGAGCCAGAGAGATAGATGTTCTATCCAATACCTGGCTCAGATGGTCAACTGACTTACCCAAATCAGATAGTAGCAGAGCTAGAGCTAATCTCATGTTTGTATGATCCTAAAGCCCAATATGCCACAATGCCTCTCTGAAAGAAAAAAAAATGGATTTATAAATATTATCTTTAAAAATGTTTGCCATTCAACAGGGAAAGAACAGTCTTTTGAACAAGTATTGGGGAAAATGTATATCACATGCAAAAGAATAAAGTTTGATTTTTACCTTATAACTTATATAAAAATTAACTCGGAATGGGTCAAGACATAAATATAAGAGCTAAAACTATAAAATTTTTAGAAGAAAACACAGGACACAATTTTATGACATCGGATCTGGTAATAATTTCTTGGCTATAACACCAAAAACAGACTAAATGAGAAAAAATAGATAAGTTAGATTTCATCATAATTAAAAACATTTATGCATTAAAGGACACTATCAACAAAGTGAAAACACCAACAGAATGGGAGAAAATATTTGCAAATCATGTATATTTGCTAAGAGATTGATATCCAGAATATATAAAGAACTCCTACAACTCAACATCAAAAAAAAAAAAAACAAACAACCTGGTTAAAAAATGAACAAAGGACTTGAACATACGGTTCTCTATTGAAGATAAACAAGTGGGCAAAAAGCACAAGAAAAGAGGCTCATCATCACTAATCACTAGAGAAATGCCAATCAAAACCACAGTGAGGTACCACTTCACACTCATTAGGATGATTATTATAAAAAAAAATCTTTTAAAAACAGAAAATACAAATGTTGATGAGAACGGGAAGACACTAGAACTCTTGTGCATTGCTGGGACTAAAAATTCGTACATCTGCCATGGAACATGGTATGGCAATACTTCCAGAAATTAAACATTGAGTTAACACATAACTCACCAATTTAACTTCTTGTTATGTACCCAAAAGAACTGAAAATGAACTTAAACAGACAGTTGTATACCCATGTTCAAAGCAGCATTATTCATAATAGCCAACAGGTGAAAGAAACCCAGTGTCCATTGATGGATGTGGATCAACAATATGTGGTTTATCTATGCAATGTAGTATTAGTCAAAAACTCTTAAAAAGAAAGACAACTCTGACACATGCTACAACATGGATGAACCTTGAGGACAAATTCTGTAAGATTCCACTTATATGCAGTACCTAAAGTAGTCAATTTCACAGAACAGAAAGTAGATTGGTGGTTGCCAGGGGTTGGGGAAAAGGGAGAATCAGAATTGGGAATTTGCATGTCTAAATGCAATAAAAAATATACAAAGTAAAGCAATAACATAAAAGGAATTTTGAAGTTTATAACTGAAACTATGAAATAATTTTTAGATAAACATATATGGTCAATTCACAGGGTCTCTTTGCAAAGTGATGCAAGAAAATATATACAGAACCAAAAACAGGCAGCAAATTATCACATGGAGATGAGTTCAGAAATACCATTTTTAAAGATTTACTTCATGTTTAGTAAAGGAGGTAAAAATACACATGTAAAAACAGGCATTCCCACACATTCCTGGTTGCAACATATAAGACTGTTCCAATCTTCTAAAGAATATTTTTAAATGTCCAACATAAGATATAACAGTATCCCAACTGTTTGTCCTGATGGAGAAAAACACCCTTCAGCCTGAAGACCTGAGATACCTACAGGAATTTCCTCAGTGGTGGTGAGAGCGCTGACATGTTTACAGAAGGGAAGAAGAGAACAACAATGAGTGAGGTAGCCTGGCTGGGACTCTGGCCAACACCCCTGCCAGCTCCAGCAAATTGCTATCCTGCAGATATAACAGGCTTAGGTTTGTATATATTCTAATTCAAAAAACAAAACACAAAAACCACCTTTGTGAAGTCTGCTACATGTAGAAGAATAGGAGCTGTTTACAGAGCTTGGCATGACAGAGGAAATACACTGTGTCCCTGCTTTCTGCTCCAGAAGACTAAATGAAGGCATCCATGAGGTACAGCCTAATATGACTCAGGTACCAGAGAAATCTCACTTCTTAAAATAGGCCTTCCACTCATTTCCCCAAGACTTTACAAATATTCACTTCCTGGGGACACGGTGTACCTACCCCATTTCATATCATCTCAATAACTGCATTTACACACAGAAGCTCCTTCTGGTCAGCCTCTAAGGACCTGGATTTGTCAAATCTTAAATTATTTCTATGAGGATATGTGTTTTTTGTGGTTTCTTTCTTTTTATTACTTTCAATGAATACGTTCATGCTTAACAGCTCTGCTAGCTCTCTGCATAATTTCACAGACAATAGTGAAAGAACCCCCTTCATCTCCCACCAAATGGCAGAGGATATCATTAGTTGTAAACACTCAGGCACCTTTCCCATTTTTGATCAAGTGCCACATTTGCTACAATCTGTTTTCTGTTACAAATAGTTCAATTTTTCAGTTTATAGGTCTCCACTGACATGTTTGGCTACCATTTCCTTCCACATATGCCAAGACATTGTTTTTCAAATGCTTCTAATATAAAGGCTTTTAAAACTCAGCAGAGCACTCCAATACCTCTGCTTCACGTGCCTCATTCTCCTTACCTACACGCAAAGATGTTCATGGTGGAACTCACTGGAGACACATTGAACTGAATAATAATAACTAGTTTCCACAAAGCTCTGAAACCCTGCAGAAAGCATGCCCTTTCTGATGTACATCAGCAGGAAGTGGAGTTCTAAAGAGGTGGTTGATGGTTTCAGGCCAGCAAAGAAGAGTGAAGGAGGCATGGCAGGGGGCGGTGTAAAACAGGTGTGGTCAGTGGGGAGAGAAGGGGATAAAATGGCCTGGGAAGTCAGCATCTGTCCATGTGAGAAATGAGGGAGGACACAGTGACCTGAAAATAATCTTGGTTGGCTTGGTGAGAAGGACTCAGAAATTGACAAAGAAGGCTAATGGTCAAGTTGAGGGTTTTGAAGACAAAATAATATGGCCAAGTCAATGGGTGGCAGAGGGGGAATGTGTATTTTGATTATGCATGCAGAGAAACAGACATCTATCAAAATGTGACAGTTTAAATAAACATGCTTAACAACTTCAGCCAGCAGAACTATTATACAATTAATATAGGTCTTCGTGAGGGCAAGAGATAATGCTGTGGTTTTTAAGAAACTGCGTGTTGTGGGATCTGGTAGAGAACACAGCAGTTAAGACCGACAAACAGCTTGGAAAAGAAGAAAGGTCCCTAAAATGTCTTTTTTTCTAACCAATCAAACACCACCCACTGTTCAAAATCTAATCAAGTCCTCTATGAACCTAAGTGGAATCTTCTTCATTTCTCACCTAATATTTTGCCACTATACACAGCTATGAATCTTTTAATATCTCGTATTCCAATATCTTGTCTCCCCAGTGAGAGTAAAAGGTTCATGGTATTCTACAGATTCACACACTCTGTAACTCTGAGAAGAAGTCAATTTTAAAATAGAGATAGAAGTATGGCTTCCAAACCAATGTCATGTTTACAATGCAATGTCATTATATGATTTTGCTTCAATTAGTAGTGACATATTAGACAGAAAATCCATTCTTAATAACAAAGTAACAAGTGCATATAGGCCTCAATAGCTCTAGAGTTACTCTCAGGCTATGGTTCTCAAGTTGAGCATGCATACTCTAGAAAAATACACTGGTATGCCCCGGACTTCCCCGCCCCCTAGTCCCATTGAGAACATGGAGCATTTTCATGGAGGCTAATCATTTTCAGAGATTTGAGGAAGAAAGGGAAGCACCAAGTAACATTAAGTAATTTAACTAGTAATTTTTAAAAAAGCATTTCTATGTGAAAACATGTATAGTACAAACTGGTTAAAGGAACACAGGACTTCAGACAATTCTATCCTAAGTAGCGGACTACTATGGAATAAATTTTCAGAGACCAATGTTGCTTATTCATCGCCATCTGCAGTAGGAAGACTCTGGTGCAAAATTCTGGGAAGCACAATTTTAAGTTTCCGCAAGACTGAGACTGAAGAGTTAACTACCAGAACAGGAACTCACAATCAAGCTTTCTTCTAAGTCAAATGCGGTGCTTTGCATTTCACAAACATTTCTTTCTTTCTTTTAATAGTCCCACAGGAGTTATGGTGTTCATTTGACAGATAACTAAACTGTAAATTTATATAATTTGCCCAAGTTCAAGCCACTAGTATGTGACAATGGTGGGATTCAAACCCAGGCCCATTAAACATCAATGCTATTGTTCTAATCATACAATCTCAGCAGGACTGACAGATGCTTGGATTTATAGGGCTAAATAGTTTTCAAGAGAATACTTCAAATAGTATGCACTTATTAACACATCTTTGAACAAATGGTTTAATAGCTTTTGCTGCCGTGTCTACCAACAATTTCTAGGCAAAAGAATAGTGATGCTAGATGTTGCCAAGCTCTATGATTTCAATCAACTCCTGAAGAAGGTCCTTATATAGTACTCAACAATTATATTACACATGATTGAATTATTAGAGTAATTAATAACTGAGAACCCCCTAGAATAATAAAACATTCTAGCATCTGGAAGGATTATTATTTGTCTTATGAGAAATTAACTGCCTTCCTCCCTCAGGCCAGATTTTCATGAGCTTTTTCATAAATCTAAGAACCAAATCTCAAGCTTTCAGCAGTTTTTCCAATCACAGTGAATAGTATTTGGGCCTTTGTAACCTTCACTAAAGGATTCTTGAGGTCTTTCCGAAAGGGATAGCCTAATTATAACTGCCAACATTGCAGAGAAATTGCATCACTCCTGTTATATACATCAGCAAGGAAATGGGACAGACAGAGGAAGGATTTTGTGTTTCGGGGAAGAGAGTAGTGTATATGACTAATGCTTGCATACCTCTGGAAAAGATATAGCATTTTCACTCTTGAGTGAAAAGATAAGCTTGTGTATTGTATTAAAATCAAGCCCTTTGACTGAAACAGGATAGCCTAGAAATAGTTCAGAAGCACGGGATACTTGAAACTCGAAAATGTACTTTCAAAGAGGTTATTTTTATAAAGCCAAATATGCACAGGAAATTTTGTTATTCTACTTCTATTCCATAGCCTAAAGATCTGTATTGTCCAAGCACAAAGACCTTCTTGGACTGAATCCCGGTCTCAGTTAGTTTATTTAAAAATCATGAAAACCTGACTAAATTCATCTCGTTCCTGCAAAGATGCCCTTCACTCATCTCCGTTTTCAAGATTGAATGGCTACTGTTTTGCCCTTTCTGTGAGCCACTAATCTGCATTCATAGAAAATACAAAATACAAAGTTTTAAATAATTTCCTATTTTATCATAAAGCTGTATCTACTTAAAATACAAATTTTAAATTTCCATGAAACCTAAACCTTCATCTGCGATGTATACCTTATAATCCAGCAGACTTGTAACCTCTATCATTTGAGCAATTCCTAATTTAATTTAATGCTTAATAATAGGCTTTATTAAATTGATATGGTGTTTCTGGAGGGATGTTTAACAGTATTCCTCAAATGTGCACATTCTTTGTCTCAACAGTTCCATGTCTAGAAATTAATTTTTTACAAACATGAAAAAAATGCTCAAAAATATGTGTGAAAATGTTTATTGCAGCATTATCTTTTATATCAAATTTTGGCACTAACCCAAATGACCATCAATAGGGTAATGGCTAAATTAATTATACCACAAGCATATTAGGAAATACCATGAAAAAGTTAAAAACAATAAATATTGAAATGGATAAATGTCCAAGACACATTGCAAAGTGAAAAGAAAAGCAATTTATAGAAGATACATCTAGCATGATACATTTTTTGTTTAAAAGTTTATTTGTGCATGTATGTGTACATGTATCGTATATGTGTATCGTATATAATCATCATTAATACTTCTTACCTTTGGTGGAGAAAAAGAAAGAAACTATTATTCAAAATTTTACAAAACTATATAATAATACTCTTGTAGTAAATTTTAAATAAAATTGTTTTTAAAAACTCTGTCTTTTAGCATGATATCATGCTAAGAGAAGTAAGTCAGACAGAAAAAGTTGAGAACCATATGATTTCATATGGGATATAAAACTGAAAGCAACAAATGAGCAAGACAAACAAAAACTCATAAATATAGACAACATGTTGTGGTTACCAGAGGGAAAGTGGGGAGGAGAGAAGGGGGTCAAATATATGGTGACAAAAGGAAATTTAATTTTTGGCAGTGAACATGCAATGCAATATACCTATGACATATTGCTGAATTGTACACTTCAACCTATATAATTTTATTAACCAATATCACCTCAATAAATTTAATATAAAAAAATGTTAAACCCTATAACAGATGACTGGATAAATTATGATTCATATATACAATGGAATATTACTCAGCCATTAAAAAAATGAAATCCTACCATTTGCAATGACATGGATGGACCTAGAAGTTATTATGCTGAGTGAAATATGTCAGACAGAGAAAGATAAACACCCTATGATTTCACTTATATGTGGTATCTAAGGAACAAAAAGAACTAACAAACTAATCAAAAACAGACTCACAAAGGTAGTGGACAATTTGGTGACAGACAGAGGGGAGGTGGGTTGGGAAGCTGAGAGAATGGGGTGAAGGGTTAAAGAAGTTGATAGTTGAGCACAGGGAGCATGGCAGAGGGAATGCAGTTAGCATTAATGTGATGGCTAAGTGGAGGGCCAGCGGAGGGAGGGCCTATTTGGAGGGATCATTTTATGAACATTATAGATGTCTAATCAATGTACTATATACTTGAAACTTTAAATAAATTTATTTTAAAAATATGAATCATCCCTTTCTCTTACAAAATGTGAAGAAACATTCACAGATGTTTTAATACAAAACATGAACACTTAGAGGAATTTCTTCCATTTGTAATCCTAGATAAAGAGTTTTATTAATGGCAATACTATCTTCATCAGTACGATTTCCAATGGAAAACAATTCACTGAAAAACTAAAACACTGAATCAAGGAACAGCTACCATTTACAGAGTCATCAAATGGAGAGAGTAACAGCAATAACTAGGCTTCCTAAGCAGAGAAACTTGCCATCCTAATCTTAAGTTACTAAAGGAAAAAAATGGCAAGCTGTAGTCAGAAATTCAATAATAATCAAGCCTCTATATAGTACCTGGCCATTTAACAGATCTTGGATTTAGTTTGGGGGGTGGTTCCTGAGCAGTCAAAGAAACTATGGATCTGTTGCCCAACGTAAGAATCCACTGGGAGACTTTCTGCCATGAATATTGTACATGGTGTACCTCCACACCAAGAATTACTTCAGCTACTTCTGCTTTAATTGTTCAGTCCCCTGAGAGATAATATGCTCCACCATGTTTCTGTCATTCATTTAACTGCTCTTGAAAAAGAGTAATAATAGGTCATATTGAATGACATGTTTTTCATGGTACCTAACACAAATGACCTCAGTGTATCTTTGTCAATGACCCAGAACAACCCCCACCCATAAAAAACTGTAACAAAGTAAACAAAATTTCTATGCCTGAGAATTTAGTTTGGAGAGACCAAATACATACTTATGAAGAGAACTTAAATATTTGTAAACCAAATAGAGAAAGAATTAACTAACAAATGGATGTCTTTGCCTTGAGGGGTTATATTTTTCTGCAGTTCTCTCCAGCTGATGATCACTTTTAACTATGCTGGGTAGGGCAGAACCTGGACAAAGAAAGAGCTAATAAGTACTGAATAGCCACAGGCTACCAAAATGACACTCAACTCAATGTTGTATTTTGATTCTTCATTTAATAGTTAATCTGATGTGTAAAAAAGTGTTTTAATAAATACATTTTAAGGAACATTATCATACTAATAAAGCAACAGATTACTAAAAGTTTCTATTTTTCACTTATACTTGGGTATACATATAGACTGTTAAAATGACTTTCAGGGAAAGGTAGGACTCTGCCATTAAAAATTCATCTCATCTTATGAAAGATTCAATAAGTACAAATCTTCAGATCTTCAAAATGCCACACATTTTTAAAGTCCTTTTCAAAAAGACATTTATACTATGCAGCTCATTTCTGCAAAACGTGACTTGATTACAAAGTCCTCAGCAACTTATGTGATATATTTTAGGAGACTGAGTCACTTCCCTAAAGTTTTACAGCTCTCTCTTGCCAGTAAAAAAATTCTAAAAGCTCTCAAGGAAATGAACCAAAACATTCTGAAAAATTCATTCTCTGCAGAGACTGTAAGATAACCATGGCTGTAAGACCAGTAGGTGTAAGGAAATACACAGGGAAGAATGACAAAATGTATTCGGGCCTCTGATCTTTAGAAGGAAGTTATAGAAAACACAGAAACATGTCTGTCTCCTAACTTAATATATGTAGCCAGATTGTAAGTCAGACATTTTTCTTCAAATTTTCAGTCATGATATATAACAAGCATTTTGTCCTACTTCCATGCCATACTATCAACACTGTCCATAGCTTCCAGACTTTTTTTTTTTTAAAAATTATGTAACATAAATGTAGTGTAGACCTCATATTCACCTAAGATCAATGTTTAGGTGATATGCAGCTTTGGAACCACTTACTGCCTGCAGCTGGTTAAACATGTTATATTAAGGCTTTTATTACACACACTTAAGATCCAAGGAAGGGTTTTCTATTTGAATACATACAATAAACAGCTGTCTTACAATTAAAGTGTCTGTAGCAACTTGTACTATCCACACTGAATAAACTTGATTTATTAAAATCATTGTTGACAGGTGGAGAGACACATGGTCCTGGAGTTGGAGACAGGATATGAGTCCCATTGTGGGAACTTTAATAGTTACAAAGCATAATTCTCCCTGTGACTCTCCCACAAATGTTTATTTACTCTCCCAAAGCTTTAGTCATGCTTCTTTCTGCCATGTCTGCTAGGGCTATACAGGAATAAAGAGATTCTTCAAAGTATCTTCCTAGGTCTACTAGTAAAGAAAATGATGTCCCATTTCTCAACATAAAACAAACATTTCCTGACCAGCCAGAAAGCTTCAGAGGGTCTTCTAACACTTCTCTAGTCAAAAGATTATAACTTGAGAATGTAATGACACTTTTATTTTATTGTGGAGAAACCTTCAAAATACTCACATTAAATCCCAAAGAGACTTTCACTCCTCACATTTTCATTTTTGCATCTTGGAAACCATTTCTTGTCTTGGTGTATATTAGCCTCTTCCTCATCCATGGAAAATGTGTTCCAATACCCACAGTGGATGCCTGAAACTGTGGACAGTACCAAACTCTATGCATATTATGTTTTTTGCCTATACATACATACCTATGATAAAGTTTATAAATTAGGCATAATAAGAGATTAACAACAATAGTAAAATAGAACAATTACAAAAATACAGTATAATGAAAGTTATGTGAATGTGGCATTACTAAGTTAAATAAGGGTTATTTGAACACAAGCACTGTGATACCACAACAGTTGATCTGATAACCAAGAAGGCTACTAAGTGACCGATGGAAAGGTAGCACAAAGGAATGATTCATAACCTGGATGAGATGAAGCACGAACGCATTACTCAGAATATGTTCTTTACGTTATAGAATTTAAAATTTATAAATTGCTTATTTCTGGAACTTTCTGTTTAATATTTTCAGACCACAGTTGACTAAAACCTCAGAAAGTGAAACCGTGGATAAGGGAGGACTACTGAATTTCTATCTTCGAACACCTCCAGATTTTCCAGCTCACTGGCCTCAGGGCTCCCACTTCAGAACTCTTTCTAATTCAAGCCCTCCATTCATTTTCTCTATCACCCCCAAGTCATCAACATCCTCCTTATCCTGCTAAATTCCTTGACTCATTTTTATAATCAGCCTCTAACTCTATCTTCCTTCTCCGCTTCCGCTGTTCCCCATCACAAAGCTCAACAACAGTTAAACATTGCTGCCTACTTAGACCATACCTACAGCCCAGCTGGTGGAAAAATAAAACCAAACAGAAGGATGCTCACTGGTCTTACTTTAGACTCATGACCACAAATCTTGCATTGGACTCAATATTGCCGGGCACGTTTGCTACCCTGCTCTAACATATGTACTCTCTCACTTCCCTGGGTACTATGTCACATATTACTTCTCTCCTCTGCTTCTCTACCCATGGATAGAAAACATTTAAATGCATAAAAACAGAAGCACACAAGTTCATCTTTTCATTTCCAGACCTACCACTGACCTCCACCTAGACACAATCTTCTCTACATTCCCTTTTGCTCTTCGGGATGTAGTTCCTCTGCTCTTGTGAAGTCTAAGGCCCTGACTTGCACTCTAAATCCCATCTGCTGTCGTCTTCTCAAGGATTTGTCTCCTGCAATGATCTCCTCTCCTACATCATCAGTGACATCTGGACAATGCCTATTAGAGCACATTCATTAATGCAAAACATAAAAATTCCCTTGCTTTATTCTGAATGCCCCTCTAGGCACTACCCCATTACTCTATCTTCCTTACAGCAAACTTCTTGAGGGACTGATCTGCAGCCCAAAAATCCACTCCTTCATCCTATATGTTCTCTTCAACTCCCTTCATTCCAGCTTCTATCTCTATTAATACTTCAAGACACCAATTATCTCCCTTACAATGCTGTCAAACCTAATGGTCATTTCTCTACTCTTACAGTACTTGCCCTCTCAGCTCTAACTGGTATTATTGATTACCCCCTCCTACTTGATTTGTCCTACTTTATTTTCATACCTTCCACAATACCTCATTCTGATAGATTTTTTTTCCTGACCACTCTTTCTCAGACCATTGTGACTCCTTCCCTTTGTATTCTCCATTCTGGACCTCCCACTCTTCTCTATGTACACACTCTCTCACAGTAACTTCACCCAGGCTCCATCCATTTGTCAGTAATTTCCAGACTCCAGATTCATGAAGCCAACTTCCTTCTTTACATTTCTACCTGAATGTCTAATAGGCATGTCAAGTTTGACATGGCCAAAACAATTCATGACTGTCTCTTCTCTTCCTCCCCATTCCCCTTAATTACTCCTCCCTCAGTAAACTGAACTACGCCATTCCTGATTTTTCTCTTTCCCACAGGATCCAATATCTAAGCCAAGAGGATTCTGTTGATATTACTTTCAATAACACCCTATACACATTCCACTTCCACCAACTCCTCTGCCATAAGCCCACATTCTCTCTCACTGCCACAAGACTTTGACTTACAATTCATTCTCCACAGCAGCTGAAGTGATCTAAAAAATCAAATGTGTTGCTCTGGTGCTTAAAAGCCTTCACTGATCTCCCTGTACTTGGAATAAAACCCAAACACCTTATGCTGGCTTACGAAGTCCTCTATGATCTGATCCCTGTCTATTTCTATGACCACCATATGTCCTATTTCCCTCCTTATACACTGTGCTCTAACCACAGTGGCCTCTTTCTGCTCCTCAAATCTGCCAAGCTCCTTCCTAACTATGGCTTGTGCTAGAGCTGTTACTTCTGCTCAGAAAGCTCCTTTCTATGATATTGACATGGCTTGTTCCTTCTTGTCACTCAGCTTAAAAGTCACCTTTCACAGAGGTCTTTCCTGATGTCCAATTTAAAGTCTACCAATTATTCTTATCAATTATTCTTAGCATTGTAGTTGGTTGGAATACTATCTATATTTTTATTGTTTATGTGTTTACTTTCTTTTTTCTATAGAATATAAATGCCACAAAAAGGGATCCACTCTGTTTAATTCACTGCTCTACTCCAAGATTTAGGAGAATGTCTAACACCAAGTAGGTGCTCAATAAATATTTGATAATAAATGCTTATATGGAGTGCTTACTCAAAAAATATGAGCTTTCTGGTACAAAAAAAAGTTATCTGTTTTCAAAACGAGATTACTATACTTCAATTTATGTGGCAGATAATATTTTCAAAACACTTTCATAGATATGTTTAACCCTCCCAATAATCTTTTAGGAGTTCACCATGATTCTTCCTTTCCCCAACACAGAGAGAAAGATGTTAAATTATTTATACCAGGTCACACAGTCAGGCAGCGCAGTGCTGGGACTAAAACCTAACTGTTGAACTCCTTGCTCAGTGCTCTTCTTACTAAGCCTAAATTAACGAATGAAAAGATATATCGAACTGCAACCTTCTGTCAAAATGTGCTGGGTATGTGCTACATCTAGATTATACTGAAGCTATCTGTTCACACATCTCTTCTCCTATAGCTATGTTCTTACAAAACAAAATTGATGTTTTATTCATATGTGTATTCCCAATGCCTAGCACACTGCCTGGCACATTGTAGGTGTTTAAATGCTTGTTGAATTGAGCTGAATATTTACATCAGAGCCAAGTCTTCTTCTCAATGCTAAACAGATGGCTTATTCTCTAAGTCAATACTGAAGATTTCACTCTGAATATATAAAAATCTTTCAATGATTCTTTTGAAAAGCCTGAAGTTTCACATCATCCAGCACTTTCTGAGTCCTTTCACTGACAATGTATGTACCACAAATTATAGAAGGTTAAACGAGTCTTAGGCAGTCCTCCAAATCAGCACTCAAATTCACTTTCCACTTAATGTGAACAAAGGGCATGTAGAAAATCTAACACTTATTCAATGTAAGGTCAGATTCTAGTGACATATATTATGTATTTTTTCCATTTTCTCATGTGGAGAAAAAACTGAATAGTCAAAATGGTATAATGGAAAGAACACTGAATGGGATATCAAGAATCACAGGTTATACATACCAAAATTAACTCAAAATGGGTTAAGGACCTGAATATAAGACCTGAAACAATTAAATGCTTAGAAGAAAACATAGGAATTAAACTCAAGGACTTTAGACTTAAAGAGGATTTTATGAATTTAACCTCAAATGCAAGGGAAGTAAAAGCTAAAATAAATGAATGGGACTACATCAAACTAAAAAGCTTCTGCTCAGCAAAAAATAAATCGTCAACAAGGTAAAAAGACAACCATCCAAATGGAAAATACATTTGTAAGCAATGCCTCCAAAAAGGGACTAATATCCAAAGCATACAAAGAACTCATACGACTCAATAACAACAACAACAACAACAACAACAACAACAACAAAATGATCCAATCAAAAATTGGGCAGAGGATCTGAACAGACACTTCTCCCTAGAGGACATATATGTGCCAAACAAATATTTGAAAAGATGCTCAACATCACTAGCTATTAGGGAAATGCAAATCAAAACCACAATGAGATACTATCTCACACCTATTAGGATAGCTATAATCACCAGGACAAGTAATAACAAATGTTGGAGGGGATGTGGAGAAGAAGGAACCCTCATACACTGCTGGTGGGACTGCAAATTGGTACAGCCACTATGGAAAACAGTATGGAGGGTCCTCAGAAAACTAAGAATTGATCTACTATATGTTCCAGCCATCTCTCTACTGGGTATTTACCCCAAAGACTTGAAAACTCATATCCAAAAAGACATTTTCACACCGATGTTCATAGCAGCATTATTCACAGTAGCCAGGACATGGAAGCTACTGAAGTGTAGTAGTGTCCTACAACATATGACTGGCTAAAGAAGCTGTGATACAAATATACAATAGAATATTACTCAGCCATAAGAAGAGATGAAATACTGCCATTTGTGACAACATGGATGGACCTCGAGATAATCATGCTAAGTGAAATAAGCCAGAGAGAAAAAGTTGAAAATCACTGCTTTCACTTATATGTGGGATATAAACATAAAAGAAACAAATAAACAGGACAAACAAACAGAGACTCATGGACATGGAATATAGACTAGTGGTTACCAGAGGGTAAGGGGTGGGGGAGAAGGAGGGAGATAGACGAAATAAAGGGGGTCAAATATAGAGAGGTAGGGGTAGGGTGAAGTGGGTAAAGGGAATCAAATATATAGTAGCTGAAAGAAACTGAACTTTGGGTGGTAAACACACCATAGAATATACAGATGTCAAATTATAATGTACACCTGAAAATTATATAATTGTATTAACCAATATTATCCCCAATAAACTTAATTAAAAAAAAAAAAAAGAATCACAGGTTATGATTCCAAAGGATGACTCCAAACAGCTGTGTGTGTATGCAGGTTTCCAGCAGACGCTAGGTCTCTTCCTCTAGATGAAAAAACCTAGTGATGATTATCTTTAGGGTCTTTCTTGGTCTCAAATCTGTTATTCTGTAAGCAGTTATGATTATGATGATTTACCCCCAGTATCTTATCTCCTCCAGTCTTTAAACTCAAAATAGCTAGATGGAGGAGTTCGATTACAGGTTTAGATACCTAATAATAATCAAGGTAGGTAGGTAGGTAGGTAGATAATAGACAGGAAGGAAGGAAGGAAGGAAGGAAGGAAGGAAGGAAGGAAGGAAGGAAGGAAGGAAGAAATGAAGGAAGGAAGGAAGGAAGGAAGGAAGGAAGGAAGGAAGGAAGGAAGGTGCATGGATGGACAATAGGTGATAGATAGGAAATGTTCCATACCCCTCCACTGGACTTTGTCTCAAGATGGAGAATCTTTATGAAGAGCAAATTATAAGTCCCCACAACATGACTGTCCTGAGATGTTTTAGAACCAAAAGAAACATCCCTCTACCCCTTAGTATCCCATGTTAATTATCATGTTAACTCAAGAAGAATATAGCATATTATGAAGAGATTAAAATCCAGAGAATGCTGGACTCATTTTAACCAAAATGAGCCCTTCTTTAATCACACTATTTTATCTCCCATCACCAGAAGAGGCCTACCTATTTCAGAAGGCATTGGTCACCAATATACCACCAACAATGTCAAAAAGAACAGGTAAGAGAATGCAATCAGCGGTGTGCTGGAGCCAACTGTTAAGTCTCTAGAATTCTGAAAGCTGGTTGTGAGATTATTGATAGCTTGAAATTGGCCAGGTGGAGTCTTTGCACCATGGAAATCTATAAACGCTATAAAGCAGAGGGCATTTTTCAAAGAGAGAGTCAGTTCATCAACATACCACTGAATACAGTTCTTGGCCAGAAAGGTTATGGGCAAAACAGACAATGCAAGACCAACAGAGAACAAAGAGAAGACCTAAGGTAGAGCCCTAGACATTCCCACTAATCGGCCATGAAAACTGGAGCAAGTCTATGAACCTCTGTTTTGTTGACTAAAATGTAACAGATGCTAAAGAAGCTCAAAGATCCCTTTCAGACCTTATTGTTAGGATTTTATGGTTAATCTATCTGACTCATACCTACCCTAACTCCTGAGGTCTTCTTATAGAAAATGCTCCATAAAACAAAAACTAGGCAGCTCTAACACATTGATCAATCTTCCTTCCACTTGTGAGAGCAGTTTGGTGCTACTTCAGTCTAATGTATTTGGCCAACCAACCATGTTCAAACCTGGCCATAGCTCTGAAATTCCTAGGATCTCTTAGTTATTGAGTTGCATCAAATTCAAAGTTCCAGAAAGCCTCCAGCAGATCCAAGGGTTTCCTTTAGCCTTAGCAAAAGGTCGACAGAGCATTCCTGGCCATATTTGTCAAGTATATACTACTTCTACATACCATAGCAGTGGTGAGGTTGGCGAAGGAACCCTCTAGGCATGAGGGCAAAAATAAAAAGTACCATGCTGCCAGAATAATATTTAAAAGAAGCATATGCACTAACACCAGAGCTCCTGCCTTGAACCTGAGCCACCATCCTGAGTCCATTATACAGTAAGTCCCTTAAAGGTAGAGACTGCATAGTACACACAAAGCCTGGCACAGGCTTTGTTAAAGTAAATTCCCTGATTTGGTAGAGTTTGAGGTTCATCAACCTGGGGTTGGTATATAGGCAACAAGTAAGGTTTAAATATTTCTTACAGAGCAGCAAAGAACTCAGAATAACTGCTGCTGACAAAATAGCACAGATTTATCCTGAAATATAAAATGGCAGTGTCATGGTTTAACCATGAAAAGATGCAAACTCTCTTGCTGCTCTACCAAGTATTCTCATTTCTGAATGCAAGAATTCATAAGTATCATCATCATTCCACTGTCCTGATCTTCAAAATAAAAATTCATATAACACATTTTGGGGGGAATTATTTAATTAGTAAATGGCAACAGACCATTTAGGCATAATCCTAAAAGTGATGAGAAGTAGAACATCATCCAGGAGGTCCAATTTGTGTGCTGACAGCCAGATTTTTTAAAATGTAGTCACAAAGAGAAGAGCTTAAAAATAGAGTGGTTTGAACTTAGAATGGATTCCAGAAAATGATTATATATGTCCAATCTAACATAGAAACAGGTTTTTAAGAGATTACAGGGAAAAAGGGGGGTTATTTAGGTCAGTCTGCTGTGTCTAACCAGATCATTACATAAACTATTAAAAACAATTCATAAAGCTCACCCACAAAAATCTTAGGAATTCAGTCCAAGATTAAAAGCATTCTCCAAACAAACAATATTCTGAATCTAAAGACTAGAACATTTTAGGTATAACACATCCTAGAATTCAACTGTACGTCAAATTCAAATACAACCTATAGGACATTGAATCTATTTTCCTTTTAAAATGCTCATTGATTCAACAAATTTGTATTGAATTTGAATTGGGTACTTGGCACTGGAGGTCCAGGCATGATGAAGATATGGCCGGACTGTAAACTCATGGTATACAGTAGAAGTCACACACCCACAAGTATTAAGGTAAAGAGTACTGAGAGCTGTAATGACAACAGCCCCCCCAGATAAATACAGACTCTGAGCTTCAAATGCCAGGCAAGTCAATAGCTCAGTGAGAGGCAGCAACATCCTTTAATTAACGGTGAATTCAAATAGTACTCTTTCATCCTAGTGGGTGCTATCACTTCTAAAGATAACAATTTTTTTCAAGTCAGAAGTAAAATAAATAAATAAATAAACCACAAAGTAGTGGAAATTTTAAAAAGCAATGCAGGTTCAATATTGAGGCTTTGTGGGAAGGACGACAGCTTTTGACAGGAGTCAGGGTGGCAAATTCCAGACATCTAGGGCACTGGATATAAAAGGAGACACACCAGAGAGTGGCTGAGCTCAAAGGATGGTGGTGCTGAGTTGGGGGTGGGCACTTTATTTAAGTAAAAGAGAGAGTTGGAAGCCTTAAAGCCCCTGAGGAAGCATTTTAAAATGGAATACAGAGTGAGGAGGCCTTGCTGGCAATGGCCTGCGCTGCTTGATTTCTTGGGACAAGATTGCATGTTTCTTGCAGATGAACCGTGGGGTCTGCCTACAATGGAGCCGGTTTGGGGTTACTGTCATACCTGATCTGAAAAACTACCTGGAGGAGCTCATGTTACCCAGGGACAGAACATCCAGAGGGACAGAATAGAAGACCTTGGCAGAAAGAGGCTGAGGGTGCTCCTGGAGACCTACTGTCTGAGGGCCAGACAGAGGGTTGTCTGTGACCATATCAAAGAAATCGAAGGTGAGAATCCTCAGAAATGAGGCATCTCTCCAGAACCCAGGAAGTTTCCCTTTGAGAGTGAAAGATGCTCCATGCTTGCAGAATGCGGTGTCAGTTTGTGGCCGTGCCAGCACAGTCAGACCTTCTCTGCCTCCTAACCTCTCCTCTTTCCATTCCTCTGAAAGAGTCAGAAACTGTCAGGAAGTAGAGAATCCACCATGCTTCCCACTCTCTCCAAAGGCTTTCTGCCTGAAGCAGGCCTGAACTAAGACAGAGAAGATTTCATTTTAACTGAAGTTTAGAGTTTTGACTATGCCACAGGACTAGACATTTTCTTTATGGAAGTGCACATGTATGTAGCTCAGTATGACCAGAGGACCCTTTATTACCTCAGAATGACCAGAAAAGTCAAGGGGCCGCCTCTCATTTTACTCAATGGTAAGCAAAGAACTGGTCCCACAGAGCAGAGTAGAACAGGCTGCAGGGTAAGAGAATTATGTTGTTTTAAGTTGTGCCCTACTAGTCCTATTTGCTCTATGTAATGGTTCACCAAATACCCAATTATAAAACTTACATGAGAAAATATGTGGCTAAATATTGTCTTTGGAGTTTGAAGTGGACATGTTGAGATCCGTTTGGCTTGGTCTTCAAATTGCAAATTGAGGTGTTACAGGACTGGGGGCCAGGCGTGCTTTTAGTCTTAGATTCAGAAGTGAAAGTGAGCTGACTGTGACTGGACAAAGTGAGACATAGTGGTACTGTTGGGGAAAATGTTGCCTTTCTCTGGGGTCTTGCTTCTCCATCTAGCTGACTGACAGCTGTGCTCAAGTTCCCCAGAGAGAACCACTTCTGAAGAAGGATGCATGTGGCATCAGGCTCTAAACTATTTATGGAAAGGCGAAGCATTTCACTCAAAAGCAGCAAAGAAGAGAAAATCTGGGAACTGTGTTCTGTGCATTTTGACGTTAGTGGGATACAGCTGGGTACAGAGGTGAACTGCAGAGTAGTGATCATCGCCAAAAACAGCAAACAACACACTGAGGCAGGTCCTGCCTCAGCCCTTGAGATGTAAAATGCAGGGTGACTGAAGTGAGACCACCTGTCCCTAAGTGTTCCCAGTAGGAGACCAGGAGGAATCAGCAGGCTCAGAGAAATGAGGGATGGTGTGGGCAATATGTGTAGCTATGGTAGACCTTAAAGAATAAAGGGAAAGCTCCAAATTAGAGTGGAAAAGAAGGCAGAATTAAGGTTTTAAGATTTGGGTCTTCCTTCCAGTTTTTCTGTGATATGTTTATAGTGCTTTTATTTTTAGAGTTTTTTTCAGGAACATTTCATGTAATTTTTAATACAGCTATCCACCTGATTAACTACGCCAGCTGACGGTAGGAACTAAATGAAGAAACTAAAGTGGTTAAGCTACTCACCCAAGGTCAGAAAGATGGTAACAGAATTTGATCAAAGTTTTCTAATTCGGAGAGCTCTTTCTACTTTACCAGCCTTAGTGCTATGTTAGTAAAGTGGGTGAGAGGATGTCAGGTGGTTTACATACAATATTTTCAATTTAATACATGATGCATTTATTTTTAAGATTGCCTTCTGTTTTTGGCAAGAATACCAGTTTCACATTAATGGACGAAGATAAACTTGTTAAAGTAAAAGAGTAGAAATAAGCATCAAGTAAATAGTGCTACTGAGATGCGGCAGTGATTGCAAACGGGGCCTGTGCACATGTGATGTTTAGGAACCACTAGTCTAAAGCCTTTTGACCCAAAGATAGAACTTAGAATTTGATGACATCCTCCAAATATTATTCTTGAATTGTCTCAACTAAGTCCCAGCCTCACAATTAAATTATAAATTATAAATTCTTTGTGGACAGGTGCCATGTCATGTGTAATGTAGGAATTATGGGTTGAATTGTATCCCCTCAAATTCATGGGTTGAAGTCTTAACCTATAACTTCAGATTGTGACCTTATTGGGAGATAGGATCTTTACAAAAGTAATTAAGTTAAAATGAGGTCATTAAGATAGACCTTAATCCATGTGACTGTTGAAAAGGGGAACTTAGGATAAAGACATACAGGTATAATGCTGTATGAACATGAAGACAGCCATCCATGAATCTGTCTTTCAGTGTGATGTTGATCAAACTCATAGTTTCAAGTTTAAAATGCTTCCTCAGGGGCTTTAAGGCTTCCAACTCTCTCTTTTATTTCAATAACGTGCCCGCCCCTAACTCATAGCTTCTTGCTTTTAGAGTCCTCAAGTGTGGATCAGACACCAGCCCACTTTGTCCCTCACACTGCAGAGGACACTCATGAAGCTCGCAGAGCAGTCAATTCCTATGACATTCCTCTCTCTTGATTTGAGGTGGAGGGAAGCACCCTGCTTATCTCCAGTGTATATGTGTTTAACAGAGAGAACAGACTCCCAGTACATTGACAATGCCCCCAAAGAATCCTCCACCAAATCAACAACTCCCCTCTCACCCGAGTGGCCAGGTGAGGGTCCTCAGAATGATTCAGGACCACCTCCTTCTCAAGACCTGCTTGGCTGGCACAGCTTTGGAATGTGGGGGTGGTTGCTACCTTTCAACTGATCCAGGACAAGTTTCATTTTAACATCCTTGCACATTAATGATGCTATTAATTCTTAAAGTACAATTTCAGTCATCACATTTTCCTACATTTAATGTTTAGGCTTTTTTAAAACAATAAATACTTTATCTAAAAGTATAGGCTATTCTTGCCAGTATGTTAAGTAGAAATAGAAAAACTTGTTCTTTGCCTTGTTGAAACATAGTTATCATCATCATCATCATCATCATCATCATCAGTCAACATTTCTTATACTTTTATTAAACTAAGTCCTATGCCAAGGACTTTATGTGTATGGAGAAAAATCCTACTGAGGATTTTATTATTTCCCGTGCGACTGATACTATTCTCAGAGAGGGTAAGTAATTTACCCATTGTCACTCAACACAAGAAGCAAAGGAGAGATTTAAATGCAGGTCCACCCAACTTCATCGTGTACGTGCTTGGCCACTAGCATCTACTACACTAAATGGGGAGGTTTATGACAAAGAATAATAGCATAAGCTATAAAGTCAGGAAAATGTCAACTTCTCCTTATCCTAATTGAAAACACCTTAGAGAAGTTAATTAACTTCTTGATCAATTGCTTTGGCTATAAAATGATGATTCTAATAACTGTCTAAATCAGACATCTGTTGCACTACCCAGCAGTCATCTCTCTCCTGGTTCCTGGCAGCATAGAGCTTGTGTAACACTAACCCCACTCCTACCTCTGGGGAGGGGGGCTTGTTGGGATAGAGGATAATTTGCATATGCCAGTCTCCTGGCCACAGTTGCTGATCCAGGAAAGGGCCATACTTGTTCTTTTTTATTAGTCACTGACTGCAAGGTTGTTTTAAGGCTTAAATAAGGTAAGATATATAAAAGCGCTTAGCTTAATGCATGAAAAAATAAAATTTTATGTATTAAATGTTTGGCAGTAATGTGGAACATGAATTTCACCAGAATGTGTTAGACTGAGAAGATGACTTAGGAAGATAACAAAAAAGACCTAAACATTTAAAAAGGCGATAGTGCCAGGAAACATTGCTAACTTAAATTTTACATCCCTTAGTAGCACATTAGATATGCTGGTTGAAAGTGAGGTAGGAGTCCAAACATGGGCAAAGTTTCCAAGTCTGAGAGACTAAAAAAACTTCATTCCCACTAAAAAAAAATAGAGAATCACAAAGACCTGGGTTAGCATGTCAATTTGTTTTGAAAAAGCTGAATTTGAGGGGGGAAAAAGGATATTTAGAGTGTACTGATTTGGAGAGCTTTTGACAGAGGCTGGGATTAGAAAGCGGTTGGCTGGCAAATTGGCTCTGGGTTAGCTGGGCTGAGGGGGAGGCCTAATTTGCAGTGTTGGCCCCTTTCTGTGAAGCAAACACCCTCATCACAGTGGAGGTACATAAGTGTCTCTCATGGTGCAGGTAGAGATGTTTCCAGTCACCCTTGGTTAGAAATGATACTTCCTGCTGAGACTGGCTAAAGACTGAGAATGAATGAAATTATTCAAAGAGAGAATTCACAATAAAGCCTAAAGAATATAAGAGTATAAGGAATGAAAGGAGTTTCAGTAAAGAGGAAAAACGAATGACCAGAGACTGTGGGAACCAGGACAGTGTCATAGCCAATGAAGAAACAGCCTCAAAAAGAGGGGGCAGTAGACAGCATCTATCCTGGGGTGGTGAAGATTAGCAAAGGGTCTGGAGTCTGACTTTTAGGAATTATTGTTAACTTGCAAGTACATGGTTTTTGGTAAACAGGGGCCGAAGGGTTCTATTGTAACTGCTTACAATAGAATAAGAATTTCCCATAACTACTGTTTATTTCTTCATACCTTTTTCTTAATAGAGATATCAAATTTTGAAATATTTGAATAATATTTGAAATATTTCAGCTCATGGACACTTTTGGGCATCGGTCACATCTGCCTTTATGACATAATAAATAACACCAGTTACAGTTTTGAGAAAAATGAGTAGGTTTGATATTTTATGGCAAAGAAATTTTTGTACACTAAACAATTGTATTAGATCATCTCAGCCATTTCTATGGCTAGAGTTTTTATACATACTCAGCCCTGTAGATTTAAAACCCCAAGAAACAGGATGCCGTAGTGAAAAGGGGACATAAATAATAGAACAAAAAAAGTATTTCTATGTGATTTAAAAAATCACCTGAAAAACTGTGACAGCTTTAAAATAAAAAATGATTTATAAAATAAATCTCTATTAAAGAAAATGACTCAGCACACTCCACTGAACCTTCAAAGATAAAATAATGTTCAGGAGAGGAACAGCAAATGCCCTTTAACATCTGCTGTAACCCCACAAGCTCACTCAATATAAGAGAAGAGATGAGAAAAAGAACCATCTAAATAACATGGGGCCCATTCCAGGCCTTGAGCATAGGCCCCTAGAAGGAACAGGAAATATGCCATTATTCCAAGCATTCCACCAGACCAAGTGGGATTTTAGTTTTAAACGATAGAGGGGTTTCGTATAAAAACAGCCCCTAAATACAAGCCAACTTCTTTTATGGCACTCAATCTAAGACAGGAGTCTGTTCCAATGCTGAAAGAAAAACTGGCTGTGTCGAGTTCGTTAAGTCATATTGCATTCCCACTAGGGTTTTCAAAGGTAATTTTAACTACACTCAAAAATCACCTGTAAGAATTGACTTTAGCACCTAACTTCCTTTCCACTGTAGAGGAAATTCCTATTAGGCATTGCATTTTTTTCTATTTGACTGAGCAATCATGGGCATATTCCTTAATCCATCAGGGCCCTCAGTTTCTCATTTGTAAAATGAGGCCAGTGGAGTGAATGATCACTAATTTCCTTCCTAAATCTAAAAACTTCTGTGATTCTAAGTTTTACAATCAATGTCAACAGGCAAATAATATATTTTAATGATTCCAAATGATGAATAATACAGAACCTCACTACAAGTATTCAATTTTCTTAAATGAGTAATATGGTTTCCTTACAGTTGAGTAAAACATATAAAATGAGAAATTCTAGAGGTTCCATCAATAGCATCGCATAATGCAAAGATGTAATGCTGCTGCTTATCTTAGCAGTACTGCTATAGTTCAATTTTTAAAAGTAGTAATACTGATTTTTAAAAGAAATTTGATTAGTTTCATAGTACGCCATTCAGACAAATGAAATCATATGACAGACTGGAAAATTCTACAGATGCTGACCTATAACCTTGCTCAGATCAGCAGTTGCAATGGGTCACGTGCACAGCACAGTTCACCCTGTTTACCTTCTTAAAATGGCTCAGGAATGACAAGTTTCGGCAGTTTAAGTGAACAAAGGAAAATGGCTGTCATGCAGCTCAAAACTAAGAATTTAACCTCCAGATGTTCACTGAAGTTCAAGGCTTTCCTTTTTTGCATGAATATTTTGTATAAAAAATATGCCACAGACATACACTTAAAGAAAAAAATTTATTTTGGTGCTACAAAATGATATATCACAAATATTTAGAATCCTATTAGCTAACTTAATGCAAACCCTCAGTTGGAAAATTCAAGGTTATTATTTTTAGGCTAGTCTTTCAGTAACGTATTTGCTTCTAATAGTATATATAGCTTAGTGCTATAACCATTGTCCCCCCAAAAAAGTAGTACATATTTCTGTAGAGTGAAAGGATGATAATTCCTTGATTCATCAATAATTGCATAATAGGACTTGTATGTACTAGAGGTGCAACAGTTATATCACGAATATATAATTACATATTTCAGGATGTCAAAACACTATATAGATATTCATGCCGAATGACACATTACTTTCAGAAAAACATCTATGGCTGCTTAAGCAGCAGATGCTTATTTCTGGAAACAAAAGAACAAGAAAGGACAAAAATATGAGAGTACAAGGCAGTAAACATGCTAAATTCAGGGAACAAATTTACTTCTATCTAAACATATAGTGCTTTGTATATTGAAGATAGATGGGTAAGGAAACAGGAAGCAAAAGGTCAATATATTGTATAAAAATTGAAGAAAGCTTAGAATGACAGCTCTTTAACTATGATCTTAAATACAGAAGACATCTTAAAAATTCTTTCAAATGCCTGACATATAAACTCCTAATATTGTTGGGCAAATGAGTGAATAAATACCAAAAATAATCTGTTGAATAAGTCATCAGGAGAAAACAACATAATATAGAATAAAGTATTCACTTTTATGTTATAATTCCTCCACCCTAAAACCTACTCTTTAATTAAACGAATTAATCCGTGTGGATAGTGCAGCACAGAGAGGTGGGTAAGGTGCTCAGGATGCCACATAAACAGGATGCAGTTAAAGAGTTAGGAGTGTAGCCAAAGAGACAAATGTGGAAAAGGACAAATTACAATATGAAATAATCAGCACTGAAACAGTGATATGAAAAAAATTTCTAAATGAACAGGAGAATGGATCGATTGCCTGGAAGAGTTAGGGGGTAAATTACAGAATGGGTGACTTCTGAATTTTATCTAAAAGGGTACACAGAAGTCAGCTAGGTAGAAATTGGGGTTGAGACAGGAGGTGCAATCTTCAAGGAGAGCACATGCAAGCCCTCCGTGAGGAATGCCTGGCACATGCAAATGTAATTCCCACCTCCCGGAATGACTTTTTCTTGTGTGAATACCAAAACAAACAAACATATAAAAAGAAAATAAAACTCTCATTTCATGATAAGTCTAGATCTGGTCTTCCTGGTGAAGCCCATTCTATATCGCTCCCATCCCTAAACCCATTTCAGGCATTAAATTGTTACTTCTTTATTATCTTGTGACCTTTGTAATATTATTCTGAACACACTGCACCATTCTTACCTATTTCTCAGCTCACTAAAATGTGAGCTGACTCATGTTTGTACCCACTGTCAATGGCAGATAAATAGGTTCTCAACAAATGTTTGTGGCTGATATAGCGGCTCCCTCCTATGAAGCAACTACCCTGAGATACACGTTACAAATGTTATCGTGTTTCATCTTCCTGACAGTTTTATAAAGTTGGTATTATTCCCATTTTGTACATAAATAAAATTGAGGCTCAGAATGATTTACTAACTCTCGTGCACCCACTAAGTGGCTAAACCAGAATCTGAATCCAGGTCTGTCCCATACCTCAACACCAAAACCACCCTCCTGGCCACTCTACTGCCCAATGCTGAGGTTAATGGATCCACCAGACTCTACCGAGTTCAAGCTTTGTATGTAATTAAGGCATCAGTGTGGTTCTCCTAATGATTTTATGAACTACAGTAAATTGAGAAAATGTGACCATTTGACTGTTTTTATCAATTCTTATGTAGGAAAAATCAGATTTCTCAATGAGCATGCATACATTGGTTTTGCAATTCATAATTTAAATAAAATAACCACCCAAGGTAAAACTACAAGGACATAGAGGAATAATTCCCTAATGTCACCATTAAATCTGAATTATAATACTTTGGTTCCTACAACTTAAAACAGACCGGAAATCTGAGTTGCTCTAGATAGTTCCTCTGAAGTCCATATAAACTATACAATATTGTGAAGTAACTGTATTTATTCAAAAATTCAATAACACTTCCGTTTATTTTAAAATATAACTTCCATTGTGTGTATATGTTTATAAGAAAATCAAACCCCTTGTCCTCTTGTGCTACTGGCTCAGGTCTTTTTTTTTTTAATCCTTAAATTGTTTACTCAGTCAATAAATTGTTGTTTTAAGCCACTAAGTTTGTCATGGTTTGTAATGCAGAATATATAACTGGAACAATCCTTCTCTATAAAATAATAATAATAATAATAATAATTACTACTATAATGATAATGTGTAAGGGGATTTAAAATAAGATGCAATTAAATGACAACAGTTTAAAAAGAAGATGGGGAGGGAAGTGATTTTAATAACTATGTCCTAAGATCCTTGTTTGAGAGGTGTTTAAAGTCAGTAATGCATTAATAGCCTTTGTTAACTCAGTCACATATGTCAAAAGTGTTAAGGAAAACCCCTGGCAGACTAAAACCAGAATGTTTACCTCCCAAGCAAACAGACTGAGGAAGAACATGAAAGTAAAGAAAAGTCATCATTTCAATGGAATGCATAAAAGCAGGGGCAGAGGGGGGATAACTAAGAAAAAATGTAATATATAGAAAACAAAATAGGATGTGGAAAGAAGTCTAAAGCATATTAAAAATAACAACAAATATAAAAACATTAACTGCACCAATTTTAAAAGTCAGTCACTCATACTGGATTTAAACTCATAAAGCTATAGATGATTAGCAGATATATCTGAGGCATGCCAAAGAATGGCTGAAAGTAAATCAGTGGGAAAAGATGCATCAAGCAAAAACTAACCTAAAAAAATTGCTTTTCACAACAGCAACTGATAACAAACAGACTTTGAGAGAGAGATCAAGATAAAAAGATGACATAAATGTACTTTCTTGATTGGTGTGCCCATTATTTAGTTCTTAGAAAAGTACGAAAAGACAATTATAACAAACAAAGATTAGTATGTGTGGTAAGCAATTACTTTGTTGGCTGGGAATAGGCTTTTACCAGAACAAAGAATCTCTAAACCTCACACCATGCTATCTTAACTCCCTCACAAAATATTTACAATTATTTAACATTTATTAATTATGGCACCTATATATGAGCCTCCTTTAAGGAAAACTGACACAAATCAGCATGGAGAAAAAAAAAGCCCTCAGATAATATTTATAGAATAACTGGATAGAAAATAAAAATCATCTCGATATACGGACAGAAGAATGCCTATTTCATTACTATGTGCGATCAGTATGTTAGCCAATAAAATATACTAAAGCTTTTTTGGATACACTGAGCTATACAATTTTTTTAGAACCTTATGTTCAGGAAAGTCTTCAATAACTATTCTGAACACATGGACTCCTTTGTGAGCCAAAGCCTTGACATGCATATAAAAAGGAAGATCCTTGAAGGTCTGAGATGCCAACGCAATGCTATGAATTCAGATGCCCCTAACTGCTATCTTGCATCTATAATGTTAGGTACTGTCCTTGGTTCTGCTCTGTGTGTCCTCTCATTCAGTCTCCTGAATGCCTTGCATGGGGTATACCAAAGTATGACACTTTTTAACCCTAGCATCTATTAGGCCTTGGAACAGACCAGAGGGCCAGACACACTGTTAACAAGACACATAAATCTACTATGGCAGAGATACTGACTGCTCACTAAATAGCTAAGGGTATCTCTCCATTTTCCAGTCCTCTTGTAGTTAGGCAGATCATGGGACTAATGCTGAACGATGAGCTCTGAGCAGAAGTAAAATGTATCATCTTAAGGCCCAAGGCATTTAAGAGCTGGTGTAAAAGTCCCCAGTTCTCTCTTCCCTTGATACTTGCTTGAGGAGGCCTTGTGTTGTAGATGGTGTGATGATAAGACTGTTGTACCTTTAATAACGCAATATGGCAAAAATTAAGAGGGTAGTGAGCCTGCATCACTAAACAACAGTACAAAGCAAGCCCTCTGCCAGCCCACACTGGACACATAGCATTAGCAATAAATCCTCTTTTGTTTTCTAAGCCACTAAAGAGTCAGGATTCATTCATTTCTATAGCATAAGTTGACCTACCACGACTAAAATAACTGGGTAACAAAAAGTAATTTAGAGTTAAGTTGTTCCAAAAGCCATTTCATGTTGAAAGCTCTTATTTTCTAAAAACGTTTTTAAAATTTTAAAGACATGACCTCAAACAACTTGTCTTTGGCAGTAATCATGTAAAAATACCAAAAGAGCTTAAGAACAAATATTCTTAACCGTATTTGATAGTTGTTCTAGAAACTAAATACCTAATACATAACTTTTTTGTTCCATTTGATTGAATTTCAGATTAAAATGCAGCTTTCCTGTCACCTTGGTAAGCACATTGGTTTAGAATCTACATAATACTCAAGTTAAAATACTGTATTATTTAGCATTCATACTTTAAGTGCTTTATATAATTTCTAGTGCTTTGTTTCATTGGAATGGATTTTGTTTTATATAAGTAGGAGTGACCCAGTGTGTCACTTTAATCTGAAAATCTCTTCATATGGATTCATTCTGTCAGTAAGTTTGTGCTTCAGCTTCAGACTACCAGGAAATTATTTTATTATTATTAATAGTAGCCAAAATGATGATGAGAGTTTACACTCAGCAGTACCTTACAATGAGTCTGGCATTTTGCTGAGAGCTTTATACACATTATCTTACTAAATTCTCATGATATTGGTACTTTTCTGAGTCTTTTTTTCATATAGATTAAGAAACTGAGGTTTTAAAAAATTACATAATTTATCCAAGAAGGTAGGTAGACTTGAATTTACTAGTTTTCTAACTATAGAAACTGCTCTTAATCACTGATAACCCCAGAATTTTTCAGTATGCTGCATGTGATGATTCTGGGCAGTTCATAGACAAAAGTTATAATTTAACAGCTAATGCATATTAGAAAAAAATATACCTAACACAGATAATCTTTTTTGCTTAGAACAAGGTCAGGGTAAAAAATCAGTTTGTTTTGTTTTAATTAGATGGTTTAAAAATATTAATAGTACAGGTGATAATCCGATATTGTAAAAATCAAGGTATTGAGTAAATAACTAGAGGTTAGAGAACATTGGACTGCATTTTTTAACACAGAGGGGGAAAATAAAGACTGGGACTCAAAATATGTGCGTTCCAGCCTTAACTGTCTCCAACTGGCTCTATGGCATCACCGTTCTGGATCGTTTTATCTATAAAACATCAACTAAAATTTTGGAATCATAATGCTCTAAAATATATGATCTCAATGCTCTGGCTAACTATTGAGACCACACTTTATTTTGCTATCCAAATGCAAAGAAATATGAAAAAGTCATAATACATAAGCCACAAGATTTTTGTAAGACAGAGTCAAAATACAGTTGTTCTGCTACTCACTGTTGAACACATAAATCAATGTATGGACACTGGGAGGTACATTCAAAGTGTGGGCCAGACAATTGTTGGTAAATTCTTTGTTACTGAATCTGTGACAAGATAAGACGCTTCAGCCAGACTATGAAATAGCTACAACGAGAAATTCATTATTTAGTCAGGTTAATTTTTGATAGTGAGATTTGCTAAATAAATGAAGTTACATTGATTTACATTCTAGAGAAAGTTTCTTATCTAGTCCCAGATCAGTAACAAACAGTTGCCAGTCCAGCACTCTGAGTAGCACAGGTGAAGAGCACAGGATATATTTCTCATTTTCACACTGTGCATTTTCTTAGCCCTGTTCAATCTGAAGTTGCCTGTAAGTGAGAAATGACAAGTTAAGCCTTTTGAAGAGTTTTTTCTTTTGAACAATCAGAAAAATAAGCATATGACCAAACATTAAAGGGAATTAGATAGTGAGCCTAAAACAAATGTAATACACTCTGCCTCCTGTTTAAATGATGTCCATTTGATTTTTTTTGTGGAAAGCTGTATGAGTTGGGTACTCTAAGTGTTTCTGCACAAGATAAGCATTTAGCTCTTTTTATTTGGTGAGTTTAGGAGGAGGTAACTGGTAGCACTGTTAAATTTGTAAGGGGTCAATTCCAATTTTGGAAACCAACAATAAGTTATGAACCTAGCGATTTCTGAAAACCACCTGCAAGGCATTAATTGTTATAATTTGGAGAGTCAGGCCTATTAGCTACATTGAGATTATGTCTGGCAGTCTCGGGGCATATATAAGACTTTATGAAGGGAGACAACGTAATAAACATCTGTTCAGAGAACCACGTTTGCACCCACAGTTTCTCCAAATGGCGCTCTGATATTTTCAATTTTTTTCTTTGTATCTACAATAGAACCTACATACTATCTAAAATTTTTAAAGAAAGATTTATGTTTCTAATCCAGGACGCGATATTTCCCCTCAAGATCAGTAGTGACAAAAGTCATCTGGAGTTGTGCAGTACAAAATATTATTAGCAATTATCCAAACAAAAACAAAAGTCACATTTGCAAAGAGGAAGAAAATGTAAGCCAAGAGAAACACAATCAAAATGCAGAATGTGCCAATAAGCCACACCTTGCCAGCCAATGTTCCACCCAAATCCTTCCCCTATGGGACTTATTTCTATAGAGATCATCTTTCTGTTCCACAAATAAAGATAGATGTTGCTAGGAAACAGCCCAGCTTCTCAGGACACAACTGAAGGGGAGCAGTGGCTTCCTACCAAGAAGTATAGAAATCTGAAGCTATTCCTGACATAAGTGCTACTTTTATGAAATCTACATTCTCAGCACACCTATTTCACAGAGCAGAGTGCAAGAGCTGTATAGCTCTAGCAGACTTAAATTTACAACATAACTGGCTCCGCAAAATTCTTTTCCCTATCCTAGCCTTGCATTTCCTCATCTCTTTCAGGTCTTCTCCAAACGTATCATCTAACCTATCTTCATCTAATACTGCCCAAGAAAATGCACATATTTTCAGGTTACTAATTACTCGTTTGAAAGATTCTTTCCATCACATTATTAGTCCTATTAAACTTCTGAAAATTTCCACATGACTTGAAGTTAGTTTTCAAATATTTTATAACAAATTTTTGTTGCTTTTTAAAACCTAGCGATTTTTGCCTACATTAAAGCTGCCCTGAGCACGTTCCCTGAAGTAGTAACCACTGAAGTAGCCCACTCACTCTTCATTCTGCCATTAAAAGCAATTGATGTCCCTCATTTCCCCTTTCTCATCTGTCTTTACAGCACCCAAGCAGCTGAGTTAGGAGTAACTACTGTTACAAGAAAGCCTCACTATGATGACTTAAAGAGAGGAAGATTTCTCTTACATATACCAAGAACTTTAGAGTGCTAATCCTAGCTCTTTCTAACTTTCTGTTCTACCATCCTTAGCTTTTAATCTTCTTGATTGACGCCTACGGTTGCTCCATGGATATAATACCAGAGTCCCAAGTACAAGAGAAGGGGAAGTTTAAACTCTCTCTTCATAAAGCTCTGGCTTTTCATTAGAAAAGAAAGTTCCCCAAAGTCTTCCCCTTACGTCTCAAAGGCCAGAACTAGGTCACATGCCCACTCCTAGACTACTTACTAGTTGGATTACCAGATAAGATTAAAATTTTCCTGAGCATGGGGGAGGGGGAGGTCTACCATCCCTGAGATCAATGGCTGCCTGCCAACCCCCTGACCTCATCAGGAAGAAATAATCAGAAAATGACTGTCATTTAAAGACTACAGTGCTACCACCCATCCTTTTCCATCTGGATGGCAAGAGCCCCTCAGAAGTGAGGCTGCCTCCAGTCTAGAGGTCGGGACAACCTGTCCTGGCCTCAGGAGAGAAATGGCTATCTCGCTTAAAGCCAGGTGTCAGTTCATGCTTCCTGAGGTCCCAGATAAGCCAGTTCTTCTTTTAAACACAGCCATGGCCCAACAACAAACAAATGAACCATTTTTAATGTTAGAAATGCTGAGCCCTGTGCCTTTTAAAGCCATTCATTGAGAAATGCTGCTAAAACCAACAGCATGCCTGAGAACACCAAGTACCTCATTCTACCTATGAGGTATTTTTATTTGCATATGCTAATCTGTATTCCTCGCAGTCCCTTGAGAGGTCTGGGAATGCCAGCTCTCTCCCTTCTTCCCTGCTAAGGGTCTAAAGCTATTAGAAAGTACATTAAGAAGACTGACAAACACATGGAACTCATTTTAAGAATCATTTTATTATTCACTCAGAACTCTCTGGACATGACTAGATGGGAAAATTAAGTGGAACCTTTACTGCCTACCCTAAGTCAAAAGCATGGGAGAAACTTCTGCTTCAGGCTACACTGAGGTCATTTCTCCAGACTAGCCCTCCTAATTGTGAACAACCGTAAAAGCAGGACACAGTGGTTTTCAGACGTTGTACAACAGGTGGTATAAGATTAAAATCCTCGAGAGAAGAGAAATTTATGAGGTAACTCTACAAGCACCCAGATCTTAGCCAGAGGTCAATTCCCTAAGTAACGTGTGGGGAACTAGACTTCATGGCAGTTCTTATGAGCTGAGGAGGCAGAGGTCAGTGTTTGGGTCAACCAAGGTGACAAGAATCTCCAGGCAGAGCACTGGAAAGAGTCACAGAGGAATGAAGGTCAAAAGCCCACACGTGGATCCTGCCACAAGCCTTTGGCTAATGTGCAGGACAAGACTACCCGGGCTGAGAATAAAATGGAGATTCTAGAGGTCAAGCGATGCTGGAGGATACTGCAGTCCAGCCCAGCCAGAGTGAAAAGAGCTTTTTAACATTGCAGGCACTCAGCTAAGACATCAGAAATGCCACTATTTAGGAATAAGTACAAAGTCCTAGAGTAAGGCCTACTGTAGACCTACCTAGCAAAGCCTCAAATCAGGCTCTAACAAAATCCATAAGGGAACCAAGCTTGGAGGCTGAATGCCAAGTTAAAAGTGCTGGGGAACTACACTGGGCTTTCCACAGATCCATGTTTAAAAAAAGTGCAAAATCACACCAAAGGAATTCAAGGAAATAAATCCTCCTATGAGAAAATTAATATTAAAATAAAAATTATTCCACAAAACTCAGGATTTCTTCAATATAGAATCCTCAATGACAATTGCTAGATATGCAAACAAAGAAGAAAATGAGCCCACAGTCAAGAGAAAAAGAGACAATAAAAACCACCCCTTAGGTAACCCAGATATTAGATTTAGCAGAGAATTTAAAACAGCTGTATTCAATTCAGTTCTAAGAACTGAACAAAAATATGGTCCAAATGAGTTAACACATAAGGAATCTCACAAGATAAATAAAAACTAAAGAAAGAAAAATAAAAATTCTATAAACAAAAAGTCAAATAACTGAAATTTAAAAATCCATTGGATGGAATCAGGAAATTATCATATCTGAGTATCAAAGTGATTGAAGGAAAATTAAGCAGAGCCTTAGAGTCTTATAGAACATGAAATTATGTAACATACATGTAAGCAGAGTCTCAGAAAGAGGAAGAAAGTGAAGATAGGAAAAAATATTTGAAGAAATAATGGCCCCAAATTTTCCAACTTTCATCAAAAACATTTACTTGTGAAGCTCAGAGAATCCCAACCAGGATAAATAAAAAGAAAATCACACCTAGGTACATTATAGACAAACTGCTAAAAACCAGGGTAAAGAGAAAATGCTGAAAACCGACAAAGGCAGGGGGGCGGGAGGAAGAGACACATTACATACAAGGTTGTAAAGATACAATGATGATAATACAGAAGAACTTGAAATAAACTGGAGTTAGCACTTTTCAAAAGAGATTTATTTTCTAATTCGACTTTCCCAGCTATATCCTTAGAGTACTGCCAGATTTAGAATTCTGACCTCTATTTCTGTCTCTAGAAAGTGAAATATAAGAACACCAAGGTTTTGTGGCTTTGGTCACTTGGAGATAAGATGAATGTGGCTCTGGATTCCTTAGTTCCTTCTCAGTTAAATTCAGACAGGGAACTACAACAAGTGGAGTGAGGAAACAGAAGACAGGAGAGGGGAAGTATGATGTAACAGGAATCACAGTCTTAAGTAATTCAAGCATCTTACAGATTAAGTTATTCACATGAAAAAGAAATCATCCTAAATAAGAAAGTAAAATTGATTATGTTCCAAAGAAATGTCATATAAAAAGCATTTAGGAAAAAACATAGTCTGCTATTTGTAGTCCCATATTAAGCATTATAAAATAATCTAAAATGAAAAAAAAGGGAAAAAATAATATGAGAAAAGTGAAAAAAAGTTTATGAAATCCAAAAACGAAATTACCTCAATGTCAAAAGAGTTACTCCAAAAGTCACATGAAAACAGTAAGATTTTTTTTGTGAACGTAATAGTATCAGATATAAAAATATGATTTTTCAATCATGGAACTTTCTCACTTGAATATATATTTAAACACACTTGGGGGAAATGCTGAAAGCCCTGAAAACTTTTCCCTTTTTATTGTCACAAGAGAAAAAAAATTCATTAACTTTTTTTTGTTTTGTTTTGTTTTTTCCATTTTAGATTTCTTTCTATCCAATAGGATTAAGATTAAACATTAAGTAAGATATATAAAAGCAAACACAAACCAATTAACATTAAATTCCCTGCCCCAGAGAAACATAAAGTGAAGTGGGTTTAACATTCTAATAAAATTTCAGCAAGGATAATATTTTGCCTCAAACTAGGGTTTCTCAACAGTGGCACTGCTGACATTTGGAAACAGATAATTCTTTGTTGTAAGGGGCTGTCCTGTGCATTTCAGGGTATTTAGCAGCATCCCTAACCCCCCATTTTCCCCATCTAGCTGTGCCAACTAAAAACGTCTCCAGACATTGCCAAATGTCCTGTAGGGAACAAAATTGTGCCTAGTTGAGAAACACTGCCATAAAAGGTCATCCGCTCTCCCCTAATTGACTCATTTAAAAACAAAACATACACACAAAAAAAGAAGCTTGACTTATAATCTACATTGAAAGCAATAGTCTTTCAAATAAAATCATTGATGTTAAATTTTTATTTAATTCTGTTCATTCAGAGAAAAAGTTCTCTAACTTTGGTGAATGTTAGATTTTTTTATCAAGTTTGATCTAGATTTTCTTTATGATTGGTAGGTAGGTTTTGATTTTAGCTTTCTGATAAAGCAGACTATATTTTCTAATATGCACGATTCTAGCATCACTCATCTATGGATAGAAAGTAGCTAAAGAGAGCTAGGACACTTATTAAAACAAATAGCAAGCCATTTCTAAGTCATTTGTTAGAAAAATATGACACTTTCTTCACCTAATTGATAAAAGACACATCGAGGAATTCTGAAATAAAAAGATACATTAAATTTCTAGTGTTCCTAAAGAAATTCAACCTTCGGAAAATAAAGAACATTTTTTTTCATGTTGCTTATCTAAATCTAGATATCTTTTTCATCAGTTTGAAAATATTAGTAAATGTTAATAGCCACCTCTTTCTGAAATAGAACTATTGATAAAGGGCAATATAAAGTCTTAAAAAGAAAATACTGTAAAATCTGCAGGTTCTGGCATTTAATTTGGGTAGAGATATAACTACAGAATTCATACCAGCAAAGATATTTATAACTGTCTCTCTACTTCTCAAAAAGGAAAAAAAATTCCCGGAATCTTGTTGTTTTTACTTATATGTGTGACTTTTTTCCAGGAGAAAATACAGAGTAATAGTATGTTGGGGCAAAATGTATGCTCTAAATCACAAAAAAAAAGTCCATTTCAATTGACTCACCTATGTGATAAAGTCCAATCCAATCACTGGGGTCCACCTCCTCTTTAATGTCCCAGAAGATAATAAGGTTCTGAGCTTGCCCCAGGGTGTACTCATACATGCTGGCAGTCAAGCTGGAGCGGCTCTCAGAAGTCACCAGGTCAGTGTCACTGTTGGCTCGCTGTAGGGTCATGTTCTCTGGCATGGAGCTCTGGGCAGCGAGGCTCTGGAGGTTCTCTGGGCTCAGAGTGTACCGCATCTGGGGATTTCGACGTCTCACAAAAAGCAGGTGCTCCCGGGCTGAGCTGGCCATCCTGTCTGCCTCTCTGAGGTTGGCTTCCTACAAAGCTGCCAAGAGACAGACAAGCACAAAGCATTAGTGCTACAATGTGAGGAATTAGGTTTAAGCTTCCCAGACATAAAGCCTTAAGGAGTGTTTATTAAAGCCTGACCATGCCATAATCTTCTCCTGTCAAAATAAAACCTATGATTCTACTGTCAAATGATTATGTCAAACACAACTTATATAGATGGAGGTCACATGATGGCAAAAGCCATCACACAACTTTGCACACCTCAGCACAGCTTCCTCCTAGCAAGTAAGAAAAAAAGGGATTTCTTTGCCATCTCTTTTAGGTCTTTCACCTTCAGAAATGGCTTAAGAATTGAAACCTTAAAACTCCTAAGAGAAAACATAGTTGGTAAATTTCCTGACACCAGTTTTGGCAATGATTTTTTCAACTGGACAACAAAAGTAAAGGCAACAAAAGCAAAAATAAACAAGTGGGACTCTATTAAACTAAAAATCCTCTGGGCATCAAAGAAACTACCAACAAAATGAAAGAGAAACCTACAAAATGGGAGAAAATATTTGTATATCAAACACCTAATAAAGTATTAACATCCAAAATATATTTAAAAACTCATATAACTCAATAGAAAAAAAAGAAGAAGCAATCCAATTTCATTTCTCCAAAGAAGATATATAAATAGGTAACAGATATACAAGAAGCTTCTCAACTTCACTACTCATCAGGGAAACACAAATCAAAATCACTGTAAGATATCATTCCACACCTGTTAGGATAACTATCATCAAAAAAACAAGAGTTAACAAGTGTTGGCAAGGATGTGGGGAAATGGAAACCCTTGTGCACTGTTGGTACAGCCGCTATGGATGGAGAGCACCATGGAGGTCTCTCAAAAATTAAAAATAGAACTACCGTATGATCCAGCAACTCTACTTCTGGGTATACAGCCAAAGAAAATGAAAACAGAGTATGAAAGAGATATGCACTCCCACTTTCATTGCAGCATTATTCACAGTGACCAAGCTATGAAAACAACCAAAGCATCCATCACCAAATAAGTGGATGGACCTTGGAGCATTATGCTAAGTGAAATAAGTCAGAGAAAGACAAATATTGCATTACCTCACTTATACGTGGAATCTTAAAAAAAAATGTCAAACTCTTAGAGCACAGAGGAGTGGTTGTCAGGACTAGGGGATGGGGGAAATGGGCAGAAGTTGGTAAAAGGTTACAGACTTTCAGCTATAAGATAAATGAGGTCTGAGTACCTAATATCAGACATGGTGACTATAGTTGATAACACTATATTATATAATCAAAATTTGTTAAAGGAGAACTTAAATGTTCTCACTAAAGAAAAATATGTATGAAGTGATGGATGTGTTCAATAGAGGGTGAGAATCCTCTCACAATGTACACATATACATCACCACAAAGTATATACTTTAAATATCTTACAATATTATCTATTAATAATGCCTCAATAAAACCAAAAGAAAAAAAATGTAACTTCATAAAGGCAGGGATTTTCATCTTTTTTGTGCCCCATGTCCACAACAGTGTCCGGTACACAGTAGGTATCAATAAATACTTGTTAAATGAATAAATTAATGAACAGTGAACATCTTTCTCCTAGATACTCTTCAAGCTTCTAGAAGCATGATGTAAAACTTGAGTCCCTTTTCTCAGTCTGCCCTTCACCAATCCTGATTTTCTGTCATAAACGTGATCTCATATTTCTAGCATTATCTCTTGAGTTGAAATAACTGTACTGGTGAGAAAGATATCATATGTAAAAAGAACAAATTTCAAATGAATAAATAAACTAATATTCCTCTTCATAAATTTAGCTGCTATCCTTATGTGGTATATGGTAACTCTGACATCTTACTATAACCCATAACTATTAAACAACCTCACATCCATGAAGCCTAAAATACAGGTCAACTTCTTATCAGACACTTTCATGAAATTTTCATGGATTTTGACACAATTTTAGTGGATCTTTGTTTATAAACCCCAAGTGAGTCAAGCACATCAGCTTCAGCAAACACTATAAATAATTCATTCCTAACACACCATAGTCAAAGAGAGAATTCAGGCCATGTATAACTAAACTACTCCCCTGAAAAAACTAGGGCAGAACCATTATAACTTAAAGCCATAACAGAAGAATTACCAAAAATTACTCTGCTTTAGAAGGGAAAAAACATATATACACCAAAACTATTGTTTTAGAATGACCTCTATTTATATCAAAGAGATAAGTTAGTACAGTAAGAGAATAAGCTTCAAAACCTGATATCTGAGTTTTAGTCATGTCTCTACTATCAAGTCACTCTATGATCTTAGCCACTTTATTTTAACTCTTTGCCATCTTTCCATCTGTAAAGTACAGATAACAATGCTCATCTCATAGGATTTGGGAGAGAATTAAATGAATTGGTACAGGTATAGCATTTAGAACAGTACCTAGCATACAATAAATTTAGCTTTTCACATTACATGACTACATTCTACTATAATTATATCAAGTAGAATTAATGTTAATACTCCTTGATTCTCCCCACCCACTTTTTGAAAGAGTAGTCTGTCAGTATTCTCAGTTATTCAAAGTACAGCCCCCAAACCAGAAAAAAGGAGCCTCACAGACACTGAGGAACAGCTATTCTGAAGTGTGAGCCTTAACCCCATAACCCTACAAGGGCCATTCCTTGGTCCTCCAGCAGATATAAAGGCTGAAATTTCACTTTCTAACCATTATTGTGTTCAATGGGTGGAAGGGGGGGGAAAGAGAGGGGAAGTAGAAGGGGAGATTGGAAGGGGGTGATGGGACATCTTGAAGAAGAGACTAAGGAAGACTGTCAAATGTTGCAGCTAAAAGTTGAGAAGTTGTTATAGCATTTGAAAACTAGAAGGAAATCAATGGCCTTTGGGAAACAGTTTACATGGGCTAGTAAAAGCCAGACCATTGAGGTTTGAAAAAGGAGGCTGAGAAGGTAAGTGCGGGTAAAGAGTACAGACTCTTTTTCAAAAGGTTGGATGGTAAAGCAGAGAAGAGCATGCGGTAGAGAGAGGGTGATGTGGACTGAGACATGACTGGGTCTATCTGCTTTTTGTTTTTAGGATAAGAGAGACTTTTGCATGTTTGTAATACTAGCACATTTACACAGGAAATACTTGTTTAAAAAATCAGTAAATGAAAATGGACAGAAGGGGCAGTGAAGAGGAAAAGATAAAAGGTACAGGAAACAGGAGAGATATATGATCGAGCAAGATCCCTAAGAAAGAACAAAAGTTGGAATACATACATGACTTCTCCCAGAGCTCAGAAAACAGCTGCATTAGGGTACCCAGGCCTTTGAGATGTAGCTCAGGACTGAACCACAGCTTTTAAAGAACTGTTTCAACATAAACTTTAAATCCAACTTCCAAACAACCCACTTGTAGAAGAATCACCCACCTACTGGTGACTGCACATAGTGAAATGTGAGATTAGAAAGAGAAGAGCTTAGAGCTTTGAGCACAGAATGCGAAGTAATTCAGTTGGAACCTGACCAAGAGTACTGAGCAGGAAGCCATTCCAAGATTTGAGCAGAGGAGTCAATATGAAATTTAAGTATGGGAAACTTAATCTGAGAGTTTATGAAGGGCTGACTATAAGAGGAAGAAAACAGGGGTGGGGAAACCACTTTGAAACTAACTGATTAGTTAAAGCATCTGGCACTGGAGTGCCAAATAACGAATTTTAATAACACAAAAAGGGAACAGATTAACCAGGAATATTTCAAAGACAGACGAAAGATTTGGTGACAGATTGACTATAGGGGATAAAAATGAAGAAGAAATTAGGACTAGATTTTAGATTTTAAATCTAAGTGTCAACAGAATCCTAGAAACATTGATAAGGCTAAGAAAATCAACACCATTTTGGGTGAGTTTGAAGTAAATGCAAAATATCCAAGTAATTACATCCTGAAGACTCTTGTGAGGGTGAGCCTGAATTGCTAGCTATTATGAGGCTAGGGATAAAACAAATTTTTAAGTGAAAGTTTCTGCTTAATAATGACCTTAGTATTTCTTAGTCCAATGAGGAACTGTTACCAAATCTACTTTGAAAAACTTCATTTTTCTCTTATAGGAGAAGTAATAAATTTTTGAAAGTTCATGTTTCCATAATAAATACCAAACACCAGGCAAAAGTGCTTTTGCAAAGTTTCATAAAAATGAAAAAAAAATATCAAACCACTCTAAATTTGAATGTTAAAATTTAGTCTTATTCAATGCAATGTTTTAAAAAAAAAAAATTAGTGCTACTCAAACAAGAGGGAGTGGCTGCTTTACATTCTTTCCTACTGGAATCTAAATTCTTGATTGGCTTCTTGGTTTCATACCTCTATGCCTTCTGCAATGAGAAAGACAAATTATGTTCAGAATATTACCCATGCTCTTCTGAAGAGCTTTAGACTATAAAGCTGATAGTAAGGGAAACTGAGTAATACCCACCATATTTATTAAACATATTTATAGCTCCTTAGATAATGCCTCCCATGGTGAGCCTCTGCTGCAGCTATATGTCTCAATCCCAAAGGACACAATTTAACATGATGTAGCACTCCTTAAAAAAAATCCTCCCTCTTCAATTCATCATAAGGTCTGCAGTATGCTGCTCTCTCAGATAACAGACATCTGCTTAAACAACTGAAACAAAATCACTTTTCTTCCAGAGGTCAAGGTAGATATAATTACAAAGCAAACTGCAAAACACCTTAGTTTACAAATTCATTTCCAAAAGAAGCAGATTCTGCTTAGAAGATACACATAGTAGCAGGTGACAAATACATTCAGAAAGTGTTTTTATTTAAAACATTTTTGCTAAAAAATCCAGAGGTAAAGTGTCAATTTACTAAACTTCATCTGAAGGGCAAGTACTGTACACATTCACTGTCAAAAGATTTTTACAAACCAGAAAACCATCATTGGATTTTAACCTAGACTGGACATTGATAAACCAATGAAGTAATAATAATAACTATCATTCCTTGTTTAACCCTCAAATTCCAAAAAAACGCCCCCCAACATACACCCATACCTGTTCAACTATACTATGCTTCAAACTTCATGTGTGCTCTATTATATAAGTGAGAAAACAAAAGGGGAAAAAACTATACTATGTCAGGAGACACTAGGAACATTAGCCCGCAATAAGCAGAGATGTGTGAGATCTAAGAAGAGGCAACAGGTCCATCAGATCTCACACCAGTTGGTATCTGAGATGCAGACAGTCATCACCAAATTCTCAACCAAGGATCCTTCCCCAGTGGAGTCCCATTGTGCCCACTGTTAAGAGAAAGCTTTCACAGAGTCGTAACTGTTTCTCATACATGATCACAACCCAATGCCTAGCTTATTCAGCAAGAGAGTGCTAGTAAAATGATTAAGGCCAAAAATGTCCCTCCCATTCATACTACCAGTAAATGTTCCAAGACTTCAGGCCATTCCACAGAGTCTGGTTGACGAAAGCTGCCCCTCACGTCCTCTTCCCAGGTGGAAAAGTATCAGAAAATGCCAATTTTCCCTCCAGGCTCTGTCCTTTCAGAAAAGGCTCTTCTCCCCACAATTTTATTATATGATACCTTATGATCCACAACATAAAAATAGACTACCTGTTACTTTGGAAAACATGTCCACAGAAAGAAATACCTTTAAGTTTCAAAGTTGTTAATTTTAAAGAATGAAACCAACAGTGCTTTCAGATGCTATTTGGGTTTAAATTGCTGACTACACAATTAGATAAATAACAGAAAATAATTAAGATTTGGTTTTCCTATGTTTAGTTCTTTTAACTCAATAAGGATTTTAATTCAATTATTTAATTAAACTTTTCTTTGCACGTATGAATAGATAATCCACAAAAGAAAAAAATTAAATCATCAATAATTATATATCAAAAAGCAAATTAAAACAAAAATGAGATACAATTTCTTATCCATTAAAATGTCAACTTTGAAAAACAATAGTCCTCAAAAAGTGAAGGTATGATGAAATAGAAACTCATATGCTGCCAAGAGGACAGTTTTCTGAAGCTTGCTGGCACCTGGGATTTGCTCACACTCTTTAGCTCAGTGATCCATTTCCAGTGTTCTCTAGCCTAGGGAAAGAAACAGCAACACTGGCAGAGCTTTATGAAAAAAAAAATGCTTATCACAACATTATTCATAATAGAAAGCAGCTTGAAAGCAAAATGAATTTCCAATAATGAAGAAGAGTTCAGTTATGGGTTGTCTATATTACAGAATACAATGGAACCATTAAAAGCATATTTTTAACATGAGACATGGGAACTTGTTCACCATAATAAGCATAATCAAATACTGCTACATAAACAACATACAGTTGACCCTTGAACAATGCAGGGGTTGGGTGGGGGTGGTACAGAACTCCTGGCTCAGCTGAAAATCTGCGTATAACTTTTGACTTCTCCAAAAACTTAACTACTAATAGCTTACTTACTGTTCACTGGAAGCCTTATCGGTTACATAAACAGTTGATCAACACATAGTTTGTATGTTACGTGTATTATATAGTGTATTCTTATGATAAAGTAAAAGCTAGAGAAAAAGTGCTAAGAAAATCATAAGGAAGAGAATATACATTTATAGTACTATACGTATTTAATGAAAAAAATCCACATACAAGTGGACCCACACAGTTCAAACCCATTTTTCAATGGTCAACTGTACCTCAATTGTGTTAATAAACACACACAAGAAAAAAACAAAAAGACACTTTTTAGTAGTTATACACAGCAGGACTAAAATAATTTTCTTTTCCTTTTGATATGACACATTTATTGCAAGGAAAAGAATACTCTGTTCTGATAAACTAAATCTGATAAACTCTAATCTGATAAACTGAAACAGAAAGGAACTTTACTAGATACCAAGTAGCTCATAAAGTAAAAAGAAGAGGAAAAAGAATGAATCCAAGACTCTCTTGGGTAACAGGAGCCACCAAGATCAGCCCACCAACACATCTGTCCTCCTGCTGTGCACTGGGAAGTATAAGACCTTTGTTATAGAATAGAAAAAAAAAATCAACTTACATGTAAGAAATAGAGAACAATCAATAGTCTTCTATACCATAAGGTATAAGTGCAAAAGCCAATAAGAGCTCACTACAAGAAATGATCAGCAAGGGCCAGTGTTTAAGAAAAGCCTAATGAGAAAAATTGAGGTGGACTTCGAAAGATAGGAAAAGGCCTTGAAAATAGGGCATAAATTCTAGGCCAAAGAAAGAACCTAATTAAAAAGTAAGGAAAGACAGGAATTAATTTTCACAAACTTCACTCTGGTCCACACCACTACCATCTGTCCTCTGGATAAATAATGGCCTTCCCTGCTTCCATTTTTGATTCCTTGCTGTCTGTTCTCAACACAGCAACCAGTGATTCTCTTCATATATAAGTCAGATCATTTACTTTCTACCCCAAACCCTTCAGTGGCCTCCATTTCACTTAGAGTAAAAGCCAAAACCCTATAAAGGTCTGCAAGGCCCCACACAATCTGGCCACTGGTCCTCTCTAACTTCATCTACCACTATGGCCACTCACGCTCATGCTACCCTAGTCCCACTGCTACTCTTAGAAGGCACCAGCCACACCAACCACAGGTCCTTTGCATCTGCTATTTCCTCTGCAGAAGATCTTCAATACCCACATGTCTCACTTCATTACCTCTGCACAGTTTTACCAAATGCCACTCTCTCTGTAGGACCTTCCCTGACTACCCTATGTAATATTTCAACTGCCCAAACATTACCTATCCTCTTTCCCTGCTTTATCTTTCCTCCACAGCACTTTTCAGTATGCAGTATAACTTATTAGTGTCTCTCTAGTGTCTAATGTCTCTCTCCACTAGAATGTATGTTTCAGGAAGAGTTGGGAATGACACACTGGTGTCACCTCTAAGTTAGCAACTGTGTTTTGATGGTTTTCTCAGCAGAGGACCTAGAGCAATGTCCATTCAATTAAAAAATCAAGAACTATTTTAAATTATATAAGTGATTTCTCACCACAGTAAAATTTCTAACTGAAGTCATTTCACTGGTATAATGCAATGACTGGATGCAAAAGTTGCAAACATACAGGTTAAACTTCAAAGTGTGAGATTACTAACTGGTGTTTACCACTATTACAGAGGTCAACAAAAGGCACATTAGAACAGAAAAAGGGAGAAGGATGGAATCAAACAACAAGGAATAATCACGTTAGAGAGGAGAGTCTCACCTAAAACATAAACATGAGTGCTAAAACCTACCTGACTGTTCATAGACAGTAGTTCTCCACTGTGTACCATGCATGAAGCACTGTTCTAGCTCCATAGGATGACAAATGAAACAGACACCATTCTCAAGGAACTCACAGTATTAAAATTAAGAAAAAATAAATTTTAAATAACAATAAATTGCCCAATTCCTGAGATTCCCAGTGGTATAGAGAATCACTGAGAAAAACAAAATATTAAATGAACATCAAATGCAGCATGCAGGTAAGGAAACAATTCTGTTCAGTATCATTATCCTGCTTATTGATACAAAGTGTGACCTTGATTCAAGTATTAGAATAAAAAAAATGTTTGAAACCTTTCCCAAAAGACTACCTACATTTTCATGGCACTATAGTTTTCAAATTTTTTGACAAAATAGAGACCCTTTTTACCTAAGTATTCATAATCCAGCTCCACTCTGTTAAGGAGATGAAGAAAAGAACAAAATAATATCACAAAATAAAAGACTTTTTATATTAGTCCTTGTACAACCATTTCTCCCATGCAATGATGGAGTTGATCCCTGCCAGTCATATCTCTGTGTTAGTCACTCACTGAATTTCCAATGTTCCAACAATAAGTTGATTGCAAAGAGACACAGTATGAACTAATAAAATATTGAGAAATTCATAAAAGTCAATGAAAGAGATTTTGAAGTACTTGAATCACATGCAAAACCACTGATTAAAAGAGTCTGGCAAAGTTAGAAGAGTTGACAACTGAAGGAAAGGAAAATTAAGAACAATTTGAATGTCATGAGATTAAAGAGAGGACATGGGAAGGTTGGTAGAGTCCCAGCATAGCTTTCATAATATGACCTTCATGACTGTGGTAAGAAAGACAAATATCATCTTGTGCTATTGTACAATTTTGCTTGAAAAAATTAACTCTCCTCCACCTTTGAGAAATTTCAACACTTTATTTGTGCTTTTTTCTTTCTAATAATTAAGCTATATTTGTGATAATAATCAAAATTTTATTGTATAAAATAAACTGATTCCCATAACTCTAACTTATTTGTCAAGATCAAACCCTTTTCCCCCTATTTATTATAAAATTTAGCATCCCAATGTAAATGGATTGACTTTAACAGGCCTGCTTTTCTGGTATCTCTTGCCTATTTTCTGCCCCCACCCTTACCCTCATGTTAGCTCTACAGTTACCCTATGATGGAGCTGTTAATTCTAGATTTGATAACCACATAAGGACACCAAGCTAGAGGATGACAGCTGAGACTGACACTTAGGTCTTTAAAGCCTGCTTTTCTTCCCATATGCCAATAGCTCCTGTGGCTTTTATAACAGGGCCACTTCATACGGTACCTAGGGATACCCACAAAACTGGGGAGGAAGATGAAATCATCTATTTACAGGGTTTAAAATCTGTCCCTGAAATGTAGGCACCAAGAGCCTCCCACCAGGCAGAGCTCCTGCTTTTACTTGACTAGCTTTGCACCTCCCCCTTCTCATTCTAATTTTGATACACCTATTGTAACTTTGCAGGCATAGGAAGTGATAATTTATTTATTTATGAGCCATAGATTTATTACAAGTCAACTTTATGAGTCCATAATGTTGTCGAGGAAGAGCAATTTCCTATCTCATGACAGTCTTCATGGACTCTGACAAGTGTACTGAGCAGGCAGAATAGAGGCTTAAAGGATTGGCCTTGCCAATGGGAGCCCTTCCAGAGTAGGACTCAAGAAAATTTACATCCTTTTTGCCTTTCTCTTTCTCTTTGCTTGATCTTTTTTAAAGAATAATGAACAGATATTTATTTAAAAGGTTCCTTGAGCAAGCACATGAACCTTTGTACTTAGAAATCCTGAAGTAAGCTGAGAAGTGAAATTCTGCCTCCTAAGTCAATGCTGAGGCTGGTTTCCATGCATTTGAGTATGTATTAAAAGGAAGATTGTTAATTCCCTCTTAGCCTAAAGATACAGGGAAGAAGGAGGAAACTGGTAATGCCAAGTCTGAAAATCATACCTGCCTGAAGTACCAGCTTCCTTGCACCCAAATGCACTGAGGTATATGACTAGTTCTCAGGTACCCTAAAGTTAATGGACTTCAGAACCACATCTAAAATTCTTACACAATGCAATTTGGTCTTCTCCAGCTCTTTTTCCTTCCTGTAGTTTTGTCAGATGTCTAGTGTAACAGACACACAATAACTATCGAAAATGGAACAAATGAGATTAGATGGATGAAGCAAAGTTTGAAGTCTGGTATAATGATTTCTAGAGAATGGACAATTCATACAAATGATAGAACCATTTTAATTAGGTTATATCGGGTAATGTTATATGACTATAAGTAAAATTGTCAATTTCTAAAGATGCTGAAAAAATTTTCATTTGTTTCAATGAGTCAATTATTCTGTTATAAAATTTACAGAAATTGAATTCCTGTTCCTAAATTCAATATTCTATAAGAAACAGCATTTTAATTAATAGATTAAAATCTATTAAAAGAAAGAAGTCCATTCAGTTTATAAAGAAAGCTAAATGTTCATTTTTGCTTAGAATGCTGCACTATTAAATTTAGAAAGATACCATGGCTTTAAATAATAGTTTCAAAAAAATTAAAATCACAATCAATGCAAGTCAATTATAACTGGTTATAATTGGGGGAAAATCTCAAAACACTATGCACTTATCCATTAGTTTATTAATTCAATAACTTTTTTAAAAGAAGGATCACAGTGTGAACTAAAACCCCACTACTTGCAACAGTAGTAACATCTTCTGTCCTGATGCATGAGTAACTGGGATAAAAAAAGAGATTCTGAATCATAAGTATTGGCATTTCTCTCCTCTTGCCCTCCTCGAAGAGAAAAGTGTTCCCTGCCTGCCTCCTGGAGGTATGAGGACCTTCGCAGTCAGCCGAACTGAAAACCAGAGAAAGGTGTTTGTAGGTGGCTCCAGGCTAAATCCAGTGTGTCTGAGGCCCATCCCTGGGCTCTCCCGACATTTTTCTTTTTGGTAGGCAAGTGGGTCAGTTTCCGTCACAGACTTAAAGAATCCTAGATAATATGCTGGATACCTCCCACTGCTCAGGATACAAAATCTAGGTAATAGGAGAAGCCAGGAGGCAAAAGTTAAAAATCCAAAAAACATGAGTTGACCTACAAAACATGCTTGACCAGAGAGATGCAGGGGAAGAAAAATAAGAGACTGGGGGAGAGGAGGGGAGATATAGACAAGAGTACAAATTTCCAGCTATAAGGTGAACAAGTTCTGGGGAGCTAATGGTGATCATAATTAGTAATACTGTATTATATACTTAAAAGTTGCTAAGAGAGTAGACCTTAAATGTTCTTACTACAAAAAAGAAATGGTAATTATGTGGGGATTTTTACAACATTCGAGTATATTATTAAATCATCACACTGAACACTTTACACACACACAATGTTATACGTCAATTAAATCTCAAAATAGCTGGGGGTAATAAGAAAGAACAAAAAAAAAAAGACTGTGAAGATTAGGTAAAAAAGCAGTTTTTCTGGGAGATTAGGGTTAAGAAGGAAGATAGAAAAGGCTACCAGGAATAACAACCAAGAGATCCCATTGAACTACCACTTTCAAGACCCCAACCCAAATTTACTGATCTTAACCCACCCATGGGGTGAGGCCCAGACTTCAGATTTTTAACATGTTCTCAAGTTGATGTTGATAAATGCTGAAATTTGAGAACACTGACATAAAAAATTAGTTTATATTGTCTCAAGTCAGACCAAATAACTTAGATACTATCTTTTCAAATATATCCATTTAAATTAATAAACTAATTTTAAGTCAAGTAAAACACGTGAGTCTAATTTTTTTTAATTCTATTTTCTATAAAATTTGGAGTGACATATTTAAACTTAATAAAATTTTAAGTAACACAAGATTTTATTTATTCCCATCTTTATCCAATAAAAAATTTTGCAAGGAAAACAAAGGTAAGCAAGACAGGAGTAAGTTTATACCCAGAACTCACACGATTCAGCACTGCCCAGGTGCTAAGAATAGGCCATTAGTCTCTGAACTTTCTAGCACCCCAACCAAAAAATTACAAAATTCACAGGCCTAGTCCACATAGCCATAAAATAAACAGAAATAGTTTGCTAGGGATTAAGCCTGAGAGAGTGTTCTATTAGTTTTTATGATGTAGGAAATATTAATATGCATTCTTATATCTACATCAGGTACAACAATATTATTGTATTACCATTTTTATGACATCTCATTGGCTCAACACACATAGTGCCAATATAGGCACATTCATACATAGTTCTATAATGGTTTACAACATGCTGCCCACTATAAAAGCTACCAGTCGCATGTGGCTATTGAACATCTAAAATGTGGCTAGTCCAAACTGAGATACACTGTAAGTATACTCACCCGATTTTGAAAAATTACTACAAAGAAAGTAAAGTATTTCATTAATAAGCTTTATATTGATTACACACTGAAATGGCAATATTTTAGTTATATTGGGTTAAGTAAAATATATTAAAATTAATCTCACTTGTTCTTTATAACTTTTTCAATGTGGCTACTAAAAACATTAACTTGGGTGGCTCACATTGCATACCCACTGAAACAGTGCTAGCCTAGCAGCTATACTCCAGCTTAAATCAAGGATAAAATTGAGACTTAAGTTTATGTCTTAAAGCAATGGCCGGACCTCATATTTTTAAAGCAACTCTTGGTGAATATTTCTTATAAATATTTCTCACAAGAATTTGTTAATAGAAAGTTCAAGATACTGTCCACTAACAGAAATCTGGCCTTGAATATATGACAGAGTGACAAAGGGCAAAGCCACTGGGAAAAACTCATCCTTTTATGAACATGAAGAAAGCTGAACAGTACATGTACCTACACAGAAGGCCACTCCTGTCCTGCTAGGTTGATGGAAAGATCATTTATGGGCAAGATCTTCCTCAGGAAACAATTCTGAGCCTTGTTTAGATATGGCCAAATGAGTGACTAACCCCAAAGCTCTTAGGAAAAAAACATGGGCCCAATAAGCTTAGCCTGGCATACTTGCAGAGCAGGGCTTATCAATGGAACACTGTTTAACGAGATAATCATATGATTTCAGCAAATCAATTCCAGGGCTGGGAATATAAAAACAACTAAGAATAAGCTCTGTGCACAAGGACCAATGAGAATCCATAACCAAAGTATGGCCTCAAGTGAAAACTAGCTTATTTTCTGGTAAATTTGCTTTTAATAATAATTAGTTCTGCTCTAAGTAATACATCTAGGAAACTCAATAAGACCTTTATATGTATTAATTCTGCCTACAGAAACCATGTAAGCAAATCGATCCATTCACACAAGAGAGGAGGATATAGGCTCCACTCCTCTTTAGGAAAACTAACTTTTATAATTGAAAGCACGTAATAACCAAGGGTTTGGGATTCCCTACAAGGAACTACTAGTTTTGACTCATTCTTCTTTTGCATCATAGAAGTTTAGGGTCACCAACTAGGTTAATATTAAAATGTCAGACAATTAATTATTCCTAAAGAAGATTTTGAAAAAAATGAAGCCAACTAAATTAGTTTAAAGCACATATATCTGAAATCGAAGTAAAAAATAAACTGTCCAAAGTGCTTCAATTCCTGCCAAGTCCAAAGCTAGGGTGGGGTGTGCAATAGAACACAAGCTCTGGGAGGTTTTTATATAAAATAAAGATTTAAGAAGAAAAGGATATCCTCATCAGGCTCTGCATATATGATCATGAAAGAAAAATTCTGACTATTTGACAAATGATTCCTGATTATTAATGGCATTTGTTAATTTTAAATGCAAATTTAAAACTTCTTTAATGTTCAGTGATTGCTGATATTTAGTTACTTTAACAGAGTTCTATTTTTATATAAATAAAGTCATGCAAAAGTCATGTTTAAATCAGGAAGTTCAAGCCAACTAGAGTGGGCTCTGCTATTTACAGCACACCTAAAGCTCATTAGCCCCACCTAATTAAAGCACACCCAGATCTCTGGAACAGTTTTGGTGTAAGGAATAAGTAACTTGGGAAGCTGAAACTTCAAAAACAAAATTGTGACATGGAGCTTCATCTAAACTTCCATATAAAAGACTACCTCACATTTAGAAAGCATGAAACCAAAGTAATACTTGCCAAACTAATTTTATCACACACACACACACACACACACACACACACACACACACACACAAAAACATAAAAAGTTAAAGGGACTAGGAAAAGAAATACTTCTAGGGCTTTTTTCTAATTTTAAAAATAACACAAGCCCACTATATAAATTATAAAAAAGATAAGATAAAAAAGATAAATATCATACATAATGTCACCACCCAGAGATGCCAGCCCACTGCATTTTGGTCTATAAATACATGCATAGCTATTTAGATGGACAGATGAGATCATACCACAGAGTACAAATTGTTTTGTTACCTGCTCTTTTTCACAAAAAATGTAATTCAGGCATTTATATTAATAAATATAGCATTATACCATCAGTTTTAACAATTATATGATATGCCATTATATGATGTACCATAATTTAAACTCCCTCAAAAATCATTATTTAGATTATTGCTATAAACCATGTAGTAAACACATCCTCTTATACTCATTATTGCACACTTGCCTGATTATCTCCTTAGGATAAATTCTTAGAAGTACTGGATTGTAAGGTGTTGAACAGTGTTACAAGAAAGCCTTTTAGAAAGGAGATGCGATAAATACTCCCCACAACTCAGTGCAAGGCAGATGGCTGTTTTCTTCCCGAGATCTTCACCAACACGGAATGTTATCAACGTTGGGAGGCAGTTCATGGATAAGAGCACTGGTTCTAGGACCGGAATTCTATAGCTGGGTTCAAATCTCAGCTCTGCCATGGACTAGCACTATGACCTTTGGAAAGTTATTCAACATTTCTGCAGATTTCTGTAAAGCAGAGACTATAGTTTCATCATAAAGGTTATATCTGTAGAACTGCAGGATTATTTTAAGGATTAAATGAGTTACTACAATATCTGATACACTATAAGTACTCAATAAATGTTTGCTTTTATTGTATTAGCGCTTATCTGAAAGGTAAAAACAAATCTCATTTTTGTTTAATTTACATTTATTTTATTCTTACTAGGATTAAACAGAGGTTGATTTATTTAATTTTTATATTTGCATTTCCCTGGCCTATCTGTTTTAAGTACTCAATCACATCACTTACAAATAATGGTGATTTCTCTCTTTCTGATTTATTTCGTGGGGGACACCACTGTATGGGTTAGAATTTCTAAAATGAAGTTAAGTAATATTAGTGGGCATTAGTATCCTTACCTTTTTCATGACTTTATGATAACAGAAACATTTTTAAAGTATTTTGGAATTCAAAATTATAAAATGTGATGGTACAACTTTTTCTCTACATTTTTCTCACAAAGTATTCTTGAAATACAATTCTGCACTGTTTCTAAATCATGGCATTCTTTTGAGAGAAAGTATTCTCCAATATTTTAAAGAAAATCTTTATTAACTAAACTTGCATATACCTTTAATAAAGACCATAATACTATTTAATACTAGAAATATGAAGTATAGGAAAAAACATTATATTACTTAAATGAATCTGTGAATTAGCAAAAGAAATTCAAAAGACAATAATGTAGAAATTCAAAATCCAATGACCTAAAATCAATTACTTTTGTTAAAGAAATATATCATATAAATAACAAAAAATTTTTAAACTATCATTTGCAAATGAAAATATTGAGCCCTTAAACTTTAAACAGTTGCATTTAATCTAGTATTTTGACTCCATGTTTTCATCCAAAATAGCATGCAAATTTCAAAAGACTGTTTCTCACAATTCACACTCATACTCTCACACTCTTAAGGAGTCTGAATTATTTCCAGATATAAAAGCCTTCAGTACAAATTAAGCTCCTAATTACTAATCTACCAAATGAAGGATACTCAAATTACAGAACAGGTTAGCTTTTCTTCTTCCAAATTAAACAACAGAAATGATACTGTACTAAAACTCGACACTAAATCAAATATTCTTGAGGTTCTTGCTCAAGTCTTAACAAAATACATAAGTCTGCTTGCTGACTGCCTGAGGTCTATAAATCTAGAGGCTAAATTATAATGCAGAGTAATAACATGTTTACTGAGGACTCAAAATGTGCCAGATCTTATGCTATGAGCTTGTGCAATATACATTATCTCCCATCAACAATTGACCTTACCCCAAGAAGGAAAATATTGCTACCTCGCTGGCTGAACATTGCCTTTATCCCACAGTCTTCCAAAAGCACCCTATAAACAGATTGCAAATGGTTCTTTCGAAGTCGTGTCTAACCAGCTGTCCTCTGAAGGAAGGTAGGGGAGATTTCAGGGCTGCAGGCACCGCAGACATAGTTTGAGCTCAGGCTGGTGAAAGATTGATTACTCAAGATCACTACAATCAGCAAGTAAGAGTAATCATATCCCAGAGTGCAGGACAAGGTAAAATGACACTTAAGTATAACCACATGCCTTCCTATTCACCCTCCTGGGACACTTTCCTTGAATAAGAGTGAGCATAGCTAAGAAACTATTTACTTTTCTACAGAATGCAAAACATGGGAAGTTTATCAGGCAAAATACACTACTTCAACAAAACTACCCCATAGGGCAGTTGTAGTTTTCAACAAAAAATGCTTCAAACTTAAACAACCTGGTTTTTATTCCAAATAATATATTTACTGGTTCATATGTATTTATTCCCAGTATTCATATTCTTGCAAAAAGCTCCAAGCAAAGAAGAGATAACCAAATTAAGCCTAAGAAATAGATATCATCCAGAAAAGCATCAATAGTGCCTAATGGATAGATAAGTTACAGAATCTAGTAATGAAATTCTAAATGTTGAGCCACTGACACATTTGGTAAGACATATCAATCTCTATTTTGATTTCTTAAAGCTTTGATCACGTTGTGTTCCAAGTTTCTACCATTGCTTTGTTTTTACACAGAATTGTAAAACTCAAAGGGCTCTCAGAGTAAATCTAGTCTAACTCTTTCATTTTTGAATAACACCACCAAATGACTTTCTGAATGCTGAATGATTTTTATTCCAAGTTCATACAGTTTTTAATTCACATACCTGGAATTATGAGCCAGATTTTTCAACTACATGCCTTAGTATGTACATGTACTAGCACCTGTCAACTACATTCTGTGTGAGGTCATTTGTAGAGTTGTTCAACATGTTCTTTTTAAAACATTACACTTTTTAAGAATGAGTGAGTTTATAAGATGCCTATCCATGGAATGCTTTCTGCAAACTGTGTTAGATAATCCAGAAATAATATAAATTGATTATCCCAACCGACTTACAGTGTGTTGCCCTATTCTGGACTTCTATTAACTGTGACCTTACTTACATGATTTTCTCAGCTATAAAAATCAAAAAGTGGGACTATACAACCTCCAAGACATTTCCCATTTCTATAAATTTTTAAGTCTGTGATTCATTTACAAATCAAAATAATCACCTCTCCTACTTCTGTTTTCCTTTCCCTCACAACAAATCATTAAAAACGCACTAATACAATAAAACTTGAAAAGGCCAAGTAGAGAATCAGTCAATATTTAAGAAATATCCCAAAATGTGCCAAACTGCTTATCAATAAAGCATATAATATTTGATCCAATGTATCAAATATCAAGTAGGGACAGTATCCACAATTATTTAAAGCCTCATAATCTAGTATAATGGGGACCGTTTCCCTTTCCTATGCTGTCTACTGGTTCTGTTACATCACATACCTGAGTTACCAAATCTCTGAGAGTGAAATAAAAGGTCCTATAACTGGAAATATCTGGCTTTAGCTGTCACACCATAACCCACCCCCAGTGTATGAAAATCTTGGATTTGTCATTGCTAGGTGCTGAAGCAAATGATACTGCTCTGAAAAATTCCAGAGCAAAAACTATGAAACGAGATGATGAAGATGACAAGAATGTAAACACCCTAACCTAATAATCATACATCCATATGACTAAGTACTAGGTGTTCATTCAGCATTTATGTTAAAGCCAGTACCATGTTAGGCCCTAAAGAATATACAGAAAAAGGAAAGACTTGATTCATGTTCACTAGAAGCTTATAGTCCAGTTGGAGAGGCAACATTAAAAAAAAAAAAAAACAGCATGAAATAACAAAATTTAAATGTTAAATTCTACACATAAGTGATAGAGAAATTGTTGCTAATTAGAAATGGCATGCAAAATAAATAGGTCCAAAAAAATAGTATTAGAGAAACCAGACTTTTTCATAGACTTGGATTCTACTCAACCTATTTTTCTTCAGTTCAAATTCTATGTGAGTCAAGATGACAATGACATTTCTGGATCCATTAACTGTGCTTTCCAGATGGCCAATTCCTTTAATCAGGTCTTAGCTAAATAGAATCTTAAAACAATATAATCACTACTTCCCAGAATTTTAACCAAAACAGGTTTCTTTTATTAACAGTCTTCTTTTAAGGTCATATATCTATAAAACAGTTTTGAATTTTTTAGGAAATGACAATTTGTAACTCTATAATATAGTCTATAAAGCAACCCCTAACTACCACCAACAACAGAAAAAGAAGACACTGAACAAAAATGAAATGATCTTTCATCATGCTTAATAAATCTGATGAAAGATCTGAGTATTACTGGATAAAAATCAGGTAAAAACAACTGTGCTCTTAATCTCAACATTAGAAAAGTACACTCTAAGGAGACCCAGTGGAAAGCAAATAAAAAGGCTAGAAAATAAAATGTATAGAAAAGCCTTAAGGAAGTGGCCTAAGCAGATGAAACAATGGGTGAGGTCTCCAGATGAGGGAAAGCAGCAATCACCTGCTCATAGTCCCCTGTTCCAGGAAGACTTCTAAACAAGAGAGAGATGTCCTCTGACTCTGACCAGCAGTGAATAAATTGCAAATTCTTCAGTTCCCCACTGGTACTAATGCCAGGGCTTCTAAGTCCAGGTGGAAGTTTAACTTACGATAAACAGTAATTAGTCATACGGATATGCAATAACCCAATTCTATCTTCCCTGATGATCACTAATGATAGCACCAATGGCCCTGTGGGTGTAGAAAGGGTGTCTCACCTTTTTCATGAGATTAGAACTAAAGCAAAGCAGCAGTAATTATTTAACAGGCATTTGTTCTATCAATCATATTTATTAACACTGATTACTGAGTTTGAGATGAGTTCTCTAAAAGAAGAGTAATGCTTTAGAGCCGAAATGTTTGGGAATAGATTGAAAGAGATCCAAAATAGATTCTTCATGCAAACCAGGCTGTACACCACCACCACCACCACCACCACCACCACCCCACAACCATCACCACCACCACTATCCTACTCTGCCAAAAAAATTTTTTTAATTTTTAAATTGTAACTGTAAGGCCGGAATTTCAACAGAAGTGGAAATTCAAAACTATGGAGCTGGGCTTTATTAGGATATTATGTATACTGTCATCTGTTTTATTATGACTATGACAGCAGTAATTGCAGAGAGATAGCTGATTATCATTGTTTAAAACTTCCTTATATAATATCCTATTTCATATTATAAAGTGAAACCATTTCCAGGGTAATTTAACTGAACTACCTGATCTTTTTGTTCTTTGAACTCTATTAGACAAAATGGTTCTTTGTCACAGTTCTCCTCTTCCTGACACTTGCTACACTTTACACAGCTACAACTAGGAGGTAGAACCTGCACAGGGAGTCTCCTCCCCTGAAAACCCATCGTGACGACTGAACCAATCAGTGACATTCATTATCTGCACTCCATTTTGACTCAAGAAATAAAATCAAACTGTGCTGGAAGCCTCATAGAAAGAAACTAAAAATAAGTAATATTTTAAACTATTTTAAGCTACTTCCTCATCCTTCCTCCTCCACCTATGAGGAGTTAAGTCCTTTTATTTTGCTTTCAAATCCAACTCTAAGCTTTTTTGTTGTTGGGAAAGCTCATTTACCAATACTTCTGAAGAGGAATACATTAAAATCGCCACCCACTTTCAGGGCCCTTATCATCTATCTCTATTGCTTCCCATTTTCATTTTGGATCTTTCAAAATGAACATTAAGAAAATGTCACCTAAAAAAGCAAATGCTGCCACATTGTCACCAACTATTATCGCTTCATATTAACTCTCATTTTAGGGCCTTTAAACTTACCCCAGAATTTCCATCTGAAAAATTGCATACATTGCATACAAGGGAAAAAGTATAGTGTGGCTCCAGGGCCATATAGTACTGCTGAGAGTTAGAATGACAATCTAAGTATCGTCAGTGTTTTTGTTGTGTTTTATTTTGTTTTACTAACCATGAAGGCTCCATCAAAACTAAAGCAGAACCTATTTCCTTTCAATATATCAAATAACAGGTTTTTGATGACTAAGCTCAGATATTCAGTCCTCTTTCCTTCATAAAACTATCAAGAAATAGAAAAAGTCAACGGAAAACGTGAAGTATCATTCCCAGGATTTTACAAACAAGAGGCAAAAACTCAGCCTATAATTACCTCATTAACTATATCAAATCTATAAGAATTCAGGGAGGGCGAAAGGTTAGTGCCTTGACAATTTCAATTTCGTATTCACATATTAGGGAACAGGATGACAAATCTTTCAATAAGATAAGATTGTATGTTTGTAAACAACTGCTTAAAAAAGGTGATTATATTTGCCTATAATCCTAACATCCTCCTGGAGAAGTGATTCTATATACACCTCAGTGGAGGACAAAGGACCCAAAGCACAACTTTAAGAGAATGTATTTTTTTTTTTACTAACAAATTAAAGTACTTGGCAGTAATTTTTAAGCATATGGATTGAAATATTTCGGGAAATGCTAAAGGGTTGATTTTTTTATTGTTTTTCAGAATTTCAAGTTATAAAATAAGATTTTGGCTAATCTAGTCTTTTTCCAAATTCAGCAGAGTGTATTAAAGGCAACAGGCTTTAACTTTCTTATCTAGATTATCTAGGAAGCAGTAGTTAGCTTGAATTAGGAATTCAAATTCAAATAATCAAAATAATGCTGGATTCAGCATCTTTAGTCTTCCCAAATAAGATTAAAAAATAACCAGGTGCCCAGGATGATATGAACCCAACCTACACCATGATTTTTTGGGTGCTCTTAAATTCACCATTTCTTTCATTGCTTTTAAACCTAACTTTAGGAAATCTGCCTTATCTTTTACTTTATTCATAATAAAGATTAGTATACTTTCTGTACAAATACCTGTACTTATATTAAGCTCAAAATATCTCATGTTTCCTAATTGTGCCAACAAACCCTTGGCCGTTCTGGTTAACCATTGATCCAAGAGAACATTAAATAAAAATGAAGATTTCCAGTTTCTTGTTTTAAATTACTTTAGCCTTGTGCAATTCCATTGGATATATAAAGGAATTATTCCTCTTTCTTTGGTTCTTTTCTTAGATCAATCATCTGGTCGATATTTATTGAACATCTGCTATGCACATAGTCCTTCAAAGAACTGTCCAAATAAACAGCTATAAATCTTTCCTCAAATCCAATCTCATAACCTCTTAATTAGCTCTCTAACATAGAACTCTATAAAAATATTTTTTACAGACTAGAAAATTAGTCTAAAGGCTAAGAGTTCTTTTTGCCATACCCACTTACTAAAAGGACCAATGACAACCCTCACACTCCATCCAGAAGCTTGATAGTAAGGGAAACCATGTCATTCAAGTCTGTTAATATTTGGTCCCTGAGATTTGGATAATTATCGGGGAAGTAGGGGGATCCCTTTTTAAGTGGTGTGCTGGAGCTGGATCTCATTGGCTCAGGAACAACTGTGTGCATCTCTTCCCAAGCTTCAAAGACCTCAGGCTGGCAGCTTGAGAGAGCCAGAAGTATTTACATAACTTCTGTGACTTTCCTTAAAACTTCCCCTCCTCCAAAAAGTTATCTAAATCCATTCTGTTCCCGGGTTCAGATGACAGGAGTTTAGCTAGCAAGACTGTCTATTACATTAAGAAACCAGAACTTGTAAGAATCAAAGATTATAAGATCTCCAGCCCTCGGGGAACTTCCAAAGCATTCACAGGGACAAGACAAAGGAAATGCAGTGAAGGGCAGGTGCACAAACTATTACTGAAGTGTTCAGGAGGGATGAACAGCATTTGAAAGCATTTGAAACTGTTGGGGAGAGCTCAGAGAGGAAAGAGAAGAGGGATTTGAAGCAAATCTTAATTGATGGTTAAGATTTGGGTCAGCTGGAAAGAGTGAATATAGTCATCCCGGTAGGATTAGTAAAGGGGTACAAGAAGAGAGATAAAGAGTAAGATGAGCCAGAAATGGACTTTGGGCCAGCATGAGGATACATAGAAAGCTGGAGGGGTAGAGGGAGCTACTGGAGTTGTATGAAGAAAGTGATAAAGAAGTATTTTAGCAATATCCGTTCCAATATTGCTCAACCCCTTGTTTTCATGATCTTCAACTTGCTTCTGATCTCTGATAACCTCAAGCCCCTTAGACTTCAGGCTTGTTAGACTAGAACTCACACTGGTACCAGCATCCTAGCATGTCACCTAATAACCCTGAACCTCCTGCTGGGATATAACAAGTAAAGCTTATGTTAAGGGTTACCAAATAAATGGTTCAGAATAAACTTCAACCTAGCCTTCATCTTTAGCAAGTTGTAAATTATTGGAATTTAAATAAAGGTGATGCCCATGTTCGACATTTAGAAAATAATATGCATAAATATTCTTTAAAACATTGATCCCCAACTCCTGGCCGAGGACAGGTACCAGTCAGTGGCCTGTTAGGAACAGGGCAGCACAGTAGGAGGTGAGCTGTTGGCTAGTGAGCAAAATTTCATCTGTATTTGCAGCTGCTCCACAGCACATCACCCCCTCAGCTCCCCCTCAGATTATCAGGCATTAGATACTCATAGGCACACCGATACCTAGTGCCAAAAAGGTTGGGGATAACTGCAGATTAAAATATTCACTTGGAACCCAAAATGTCTCCTCCCATAGAAATCACTTCTTCCTTATCTTTGTACCTTATAAATACTTCCACCACTATTCTTAGTACTAACTATTCTTAGTACTAACCTCTTAGTATTAATCTTTATAGACTCTGAAATCAAACTATTTGAGATGCGTTTTGGGGGGGGACAGGAAAAGGGAAGGAGAGGAAGAGTGACCATTACGTATTAAGAAGTTTCTCTCAGCCTTTTTGCAAGTCCCATTAAACCCTCACAATAATCCTATAAGAAGAAACTGATGCTCAGTTCAATACTTTTTTTATTGCACTTCCCACACTTCATTATAATTTTCATTTCAATGTCAACTCTTCAAGGTTCTATGGGCCCTAAGTGAAAGAAATGGCTATGTGTGTGTATAACCCCAGCTGGCTACATGCTGGTAATAATTTTAAAAAAAGAAAAAAAAACTGAATAGAAACAACATCAGAAATGAAAATTAACTTTCTAGGTTAAATATAAAAGGTTAAATTAATAAGACTGGATCTTGGCAATATAGATTATTGTAACATAGAAGCAAGAAAAGGGAAAATGTTCTCATTTCTGAGCAAAATCCTACATTGTCCTTTATCTCACCTCCTACTTCCTCTTCTAAATAAAATTCATGTTTCTCTAGCAGTTCCCTTACAAGACCTTCCAAACCAAGCCTTTCCTACTCCCCTAAGTGATCTATGTAACAAAAGTACCTTGTTTTCTCATCCTGAAAAATTCCATTTCTTTATAAAATAGCAGAGAGCAACAAAGTCTAATAATCATCAACATACAAATTCTTAGTAACCCCTTCATTATCCTAGTTATTTCTTTAAAGAAGAGTGTGTAGGTAAATTAAAATGGGCCTCTCGCTGGTAGGGCCTCAAATACTATAGCATATGTACCACACTGTTAACCCTTACCCACCCCAGGCTTTAGTGACTTTAAAAGAAGACTGGGGAGGAGGGATCCCTTCCCAAGACAAATCAACCTTGGCTGGGATTGTTTATGTAAGCAAAACTTCTTAAATGTCTCTTGTTAAAATGCAACCCTCAATTCAATAGGACTGTGGTGGAGCCTGAGAATCTGCATTTTAATAAACTACCAAGTCATGGCCAAGCTGCCTGTCTTGCAGACCACTACCTGAAGCTATTTCACTTTTTTATTGCATGTTGTTAATACCTTCACTTCTACAGCTACAGCTTTTCTAAATGTATAAAGGTGTAAGGGTTTTTTTTTTCCTCGAAATAACTCTAAGATAGGCAAGATCTGTAACACTAGAAATTGAACTGGAAGAGGAAGGAACAAAAGGCAGAATTATCAATATACACATGTCTAAGCTAAGCCTATAGATGTTAAAAAGATAATCATAGAAAGCCTGGGTAGGGGTTTGATATGATACCATGTCAGGGACCAGATGTGAGAAGAAAAACAAAAATCATTTTATTTTCTACTGAGGGTCTTTGAATCACTCTGAGAGAGAGAGAGAGAGAGAGAGAGAGAGAGAGAGAGAGAGAGAGAGAGAATGTGAGACCAGTTGAAAAAAGAAAAAAATTAAAAACTGGGAAAAATATATGAGTGAGCAATTTACAGAAATGAAACCTAAATAGCAAATAAACATATTATGAAAAGATAAATTAAAGCCACCATCTTATTTCGCATCCATTAAGCTAGCAACAATTAAACAGTCTAACATTACCATATGTTAATAAGGAGGAGGAGTAGGGGATATACGCTGGTGGAGAGTGTTTTATATATGTGAGGAAGTCCACACCCTACAATTCAGCAATTGCAGTCCCAGGTACTTCCTAGGAAAATCTTTACCTAAAATATCCCTACCAGGGTTATTTGTAACAGAGAACAAAATTTTTAAAGAAAAAAAGATACAAATTAAATGTAACTTATGGAAAAATAGACAAACTGTGGCATTTTTAAACTTCAAAATATTATAAAGCTGTGGAAATGAACTAGAGTTGCCCACAAACATATGTACCCAAACGTTCATCTCTAATTGCATGAGAATGGGATACAACAATTCAGAACAGTGGTGAATTCCTCTTCAGAAAAAAAGTAATGTTTTATTTTTTAAGGTGGTAGATAAAAATATAGGAGTTTGACATGTTACATGCTATACTTTTTGTACGTCTTAAAAGATTTCATAGTAAAATTTTAGTGCCTTGCTTTGATGAACTGGTAACCACACTCCCTTAATAAAGAATTGATTGCAATTAATTATGACCAGAAGTTATAGTCAAGTTACATTCTTTCTGAAGTTTACAAAAAACCACACTCTTCAAAAAAATCAAACTGGCATTAGGACAATAGCTCAAAAAGAATTACTTAAGTGTGCTGAATAATCTTTTGCTTTCTAAATTAGTGATCTCCAAAAAGTGAGGTGCACTGGGCTCAAAAAGAAAATATCACAACTTTTTTGCATAAAATCTTTTTAATTCCTAGGTTTTGTGTTATATAATATATGTAACAGACACAAATAGAAATTATTTACATTAATTTATTTAATGTATAATTTTTCACATTAATTCATAATATGTCCTAGCACAGTGGTAAGTATACATCATCTACAAACAAACACACACTGACCATGGTGCTAGGTCAAAAAAGTTTAAAAACCAGTGTTCAAGATGACCCTTAAATTGACTTTCAAGACCACCTATCCAAGTAACCTACATCCAAACACTGGAGGTTAAAAATAAAAATTTTAGAAGAGAACTGGAATTTTAAGAGAGAACTGACTAGTGAAAAATATCTTGAACCTGATGATTAAAACGGCAGTCTGAGAACAGATGAGGTCTGCCAAATTTCTACAGATCAAATTTAACATCAGGCTTCATGATAAAGATTGCTATAAATGCGAACCAGTGCAGTAACAGATCTGGATTTACTGGTCTTGAATGTTTTGTTTAAAAAAGAAGAAAAAAGAAAATAAAAAGGAATTATTTGGAAAACCCACGTGGGCGCAGAACACAATCTAGGAAACAGTGCCACTCTTTAACAAAGAGCTAAATTAACATTCTCCAACTGCTTCCAGCTATTGATATTCATTTTGGAACAGGCAGGACATATTTAGAAAGTGGCACATCACCAGAATATGTGGGTGACAGTGTGAGATTTTTGCCTATTACAGTACAGCTAGAATCTTTCCAGAACCAACTTCAGGCTAGAAAAGAAAATTTGCAGCACAAACTCTTTAGAGTGTGATGATCTTCTAATGAAATAAATAATATAAATCAAGTAGTATCATCTTATTATAAATAATTGTTTAAAGAAGCTGCATTTTAAAATAATCTCTTTGGCATTCAAGCTAGTGATCTAGGTTATTGGCAAATGAATTCATAATAAAAATGTAGTTTTACTAAATGTATATATAATTAAAAAGTTAAACATACTTTTTAGTGATAATGAGATGACTATTCATATGTATCATTTATCAATTTAATGATGAAAAGACAATGTAAAGAAGTGCACATCAGCCACCATAAAGGCTTGCATTTTGGTGGACACAGAAACAGAGGTGAGTGGATGACACAAATATCAATAAGCCATAAACATGGAATATCTCTGGAGAATGTTTTCTAAGATTATATTTCCTAATTTACATTTTCACCATCAAAGTGTGAATGAGCTTGTTTCACTACATCCTTAAAAAACTGGGTATTATTTTTTAATATTCTCACAGAACCATTAAGAAAAAATTCAGTTAGCAACTATCAAGTAGATCTTTTTTAATCCACAAGACATTATCTCCTAAAAATCTAAAAATACAATAACTTACAATTTATTCCAAAGCTTTCACTGGTTTCATATTGTGTCTATTATCTAATTTAGATATGATAAATCCATAAAAGATTGAATTTTCCCACCCTTGGGAAAATGTAAAATATCTAGATAGAAACAATAGCATGTCCTCAAGCATTAAAAGTAAAAGTAAGTGAATATAAGAAAAGGAGAAATTAGTTCATATTTAATGTGTAGAAGAAAGTCATAATGGATATTTTTCTAGCAGTTGCCTAATAAGAATTTTGGTCTATTCAATTTATCAAATTTCTGCCATTTTACAAATAAATCAAACTCAATCTAAATTTCCTTATTAAAGTTAAAATTAATAGATCACGTATAGGAAATCTTGCATGCTATTTAAAATAAAGAAAACATTTCTCTTGCTTGCTCACCATTCAAGTGTTTCAAGAAGAAAATTCTAAATGAGATGCAGAAGGCATTTATCTTCCAAATCCTTTCAAATGTCCCAGGGGATTTTATTTTCAATAGTGCCATAATTTAACACAAAGTCTATGCTATTAATTAGTTTTCCTTTAGTTCTTTTCAAATGCTTGTTGTCAAAAAGTCTGAATAAATGCTTCATATTTCTTTAAAATGAAATGTGAGTAAAACTGACAGAAAGAGAAGAAGCTCCCACTGCACAGCTGACAGAGTGGAAGGGAGGGAGCACTAAAGACCACCTACATCTTGCAGGAGCTGAACACTTCACAGTGGATACAAATCCCACTCATGATACAGGAGACCAACACTGGTTTGCAACTAACAGAAACAGCAGAAAGTCAAAAAGGAGAAATCAGAGTGTCCTTGGTGACAGGAGAGGCACCAAGCAAAGGGGAAACGTGACCTAGATGGTGAAGAGTAGTAGGTTTTAGACAGGCAAAATGGAGAGGAAAAAACATCCCACTACAATCCCCATGCAAGGCACAATGGTTCTTGTAAAAACCGACGCATTTCCACGGACATGTCTCCTGGCTGCTGGTATGCGATGTGATTATTTTCCCTGCTGTTCAGTAATGTAAAAAGCAGATTTTGCACTGCCTAGTAGCTTTGCAATTACTGTGGTTTGTGTAGTTCTTGAAAGCAACAGAATGTTGCTTACACTCACTAACCGGAATTAGTTAAAATGGTACATCGAGGGTGAGTAATTATTGTTATTTTTATTATTATCACTAGTTATTTTAATTTTACCCTCAATGGTTGCTTTTTACCTAATCTCCATAAATACCTTCACAAGGAATAGTATCAGAAAAAAATATGACAAAAGTACCGGAGGAAATTCCAACTCATACCAGAAGCAACCCAGCCCTGCAGTGGAGAACGGGCCACCTGAGACACTGGGAAACAGTCTTCATACCACTTTCTCAATTCTTGGGAAATCCTATACCAATTTGTTTAGAAACTCATTCACAGTTTCCGTAAGAATGGGCAGCAGCCAAGGATAAGGCAAAGATATCCTCTAAACTATCGTATGCAGAAGAGAGGCCATCTTATAACAAATGTGATCATTACTGGATTTCATGCCAAGAAAAAGGTGGGGTCAGGCAGCACCCAAGAGAGCACCCACTGGAACCCCACTTAGGGAGGAATAACACAGTCAATTTCAGGGACAAAGAGGAGGGTACATAACTTAGCCTGAAATGCTTGAGAATTGGCCACAACACAGTAGAGTGTAAACATTCCACTCAGATATCTCTATTCAAACACAAAGCCACCCCCTCCTTTTCCTGTGTCATGGATAAAGAAGCAACAGTGCAGGACACTGACCACCACCGTGAGCACATACAAGTTAGTAACAGAATAAGGAAGTGAAGCCAGGGCCTTTCGCATCACTTCAAGCTCCATCTCAGCCATACATCTTCCCCATCTCTCTCAAAAGGAAACTGGGAGTAAAATGACAAAAATACCTTCATCCCTTGGCATAATAATCATCACTCCTTTATAGAAACAAAACCGAAGAATGAGATTTTACGTCTGCCAACAAGATTGCAGATGCTTTGACTATCATTGTCAAGACTTCTGAAGAGCAAATACAAGTGACATCTGGGTGGTACCACTCGTCCTTGTGTAGGGGTGTCTCAAGTATCGCAAGCCAATGTCTACTAAATCTCAGCAGTACCATCTAAATCGACATGCCACACACATTTCCCAGACCGCCTCTGAATGAAAATCACTGGGTCACTGAGCCATAGCTCCTCACTGCTCCATTCCCTGAGTCTCCATTCAACGCTTAACCAAGCACATTATGCTGTTTTCACACAGCACTCAATATTTCTGAGGACGAACTCAGAATCTCTCGTCCTTCCTCCAACAGCTCCCTCTCCAGACATCATTATTTGTATAAATAAAAATCTACATTAAGAGCTTGGAGTTATCTTTGGGTCTTCCTCCAATTCTCATATTTTCTTTTCCATCTTGCTCTGCCTTTCCATTCCTGCTATTATTCCCTTGCCTGAAGGACTAAGTCCTTTACAGGTCTCCTTTCTTCAGTGCGACCTGAATCTCCTCCTTGCCTGTCTTAATCACAACTCTATTTAATTTACTGTGCTTAAAAATATTTCAAGGACTCTCTACTGCCTACTAAATTAAATACCTTGACCTGGCATTTGGGACCTTTCATATAAATGACCCCACAGGTTTTTCCCAACACTCCCTCAAAAATACCTATTCTCCAACCTGTGTATTCTTCTCCAACCCAGCTCCCATCCCAGCCATATGCTTTCCCCATTTCTCCCAATAAAAGAGATGGTGCTTCATGATATGTCTTCCTTTCCACATTTTCAGCCAAATCACATCAGTGTGGGAGGTCCCACACCCCAAGCTTTTTAAACTTCCCCAATGTAAGATTTCTTTCTCCTTTCATCCCCCCCCAACACACAGTACTCTGTACTTTATTATCCTAAATATACTTTTTTTTGTACTCATTTATCCACTATAGTGAAAAACATGCTGTATTGGGGTTATTCCACATGCGATAAAAGTCTGATTTCTGTTTGGGGATCCACTGTCAACCCATCCTCAGTCCATAAGAATAGATGAGACCTCCTCCAAGGCACATGGAGCAGAGGATTTCGGCCTCAGGCAGTCAGACATCTCATACCTTCCCGACAGTGATGGCTTCTGGTTTTATACATAATGCAAGTGGAGATAACAGTGTTTGGTCAAAATTCAGCCCCCAGCCTTTCTTCAGGGACTACTGAAAGCACTGAATAGGGAGGATGGAAAGCCGATGGCTGCAGGACACAGAGCTGAAAGGTGAGAGACCAGAGGGCTGCAACACTCCATACCAAACTTAGTCCTATTCCTAGAGTTTTCAGCTACCTAAATCAAAGAGATTCTTTTCTTGCTTAAGCAACTTCGAGGTCCCTCACAACCATATAGTCCTACCTAAAACATCCCTCCTATTACTTGTTGGCTATTAAGTAATATATCTGACCCTTACTCTTGTTTCCCCTCCATGCTTAGTTCCACTGGGTCACTACACATCATACACATGTACAAAGACATGTATTTACTGCACTTAAGCAACTGGCCTCGAGAAGTATTTCTGACATGAATTTGAGAATAAATATTTTAACTGGGAGGAAATAAAGGATTTAATTTTAGCCCTTTGCAGTCTCTTTAGTCATCACCTTATCACTTGTAGTCAATAGACACTGAAAAGCTTCCATTAGCAAGTTTCAGGAAGATTTTGCATTCATAACAAAAATCTACTCAGAAAATCCATCCCTGATTTCAGGATTACTTACGTACTAGTGGCATATGGTAAAGCAGGTGTTTGGCAGCAAATGCTTTTCTAAAAGTCTTTCGAAAACCACAAACTTGTTTCTCATGTACAGAATTAGGTGAAATATCATAATTTTAGCTTGGCTTCCCTTTCCCTTTCAATTACATATTAATTTCATCCTCCTTCGAAGCCACAGGCTTATTAGGGACTGCCAAAAGGATGTAGCTATGCTTGCTCTGTTCTAGGCCTGAAGAAGCCTCCCAGTTGTTTTTTGTGCCCAGAGCATAAATGCTTTGGAAAAAGCACATGTGTGCCCTGCCATCTTGTGATGTTGTAAACTCAATCACAGAAGAAATCAAGAGCAGACCATATTATAAGAGACCTCACAGGGTGTTGCTCCTTTCTAAGACTAACTGATCCTCAAGTTCAAGTTCTAGCCTTCAGACTTGCAAGCTCAAAAACCTATTTGTAGCATCTTCAAAGGAGAACTTTCACACAACTTATATAGAAAATCAAAATGGCAATTAGTTTAGGTTATAATAAAGCATAATTATCTTTTATTAGATACTAGGTATTGTAAAACTATTAGGCATTAAGTATCAAAAAACTTAAAGTTCACTGGATCATTACATTCTCTGCCATAGCTAAGTTCATGGAAGAAAAATCACAATCATAAGATTGTTTTGGTGAACACTGAAATGAAAAAAAAGGGGGAGGGACTTAAATGCCCTTACAAAATGTGCATTAGACAAGACAGCTTAGGAGATGTTGTCCCTATAAGAATATAAATAAATTGACCATACTCCCTCCCTATGAAGAGAGCTAGCTGTAAAATGACCAGTTCTTCCTTTTTCCATATGCCTTCTAACTACATTCTGTTCAGGGCTAACTACATATCTTGCCCAGTCCACAATAAAAACATGGGACTCCTCATCAAAAAGTGGGATAAAAGTGCCATTAAAGGCACTAAAGTATAAAATTTTTCCTTTCATCGTGGTCTCTGTCAACTTATCATGCTGTTTTTATTTGTTATTAGATATCACACTCACTTGAGTACAGACCTTCATAGGCACCTGAGGGCCCTGTCTTATAACCTGACATAAGTTTGCAGCCCACCAAACTAGTGGCTTCCTCTCCCACCAGCTGATGGACTGACAGATTCTGGGATAGGAACAACAAAATCTAGTCAGGCATCTCCCCTTGCAATGGTGCATGTTTCCCAACCCACTGTGGACACAGGCCATCCCACGGGTCTGCATCCTCTGCATTAGGACATACTCAGTAACTGGATCAGGAATGGAAAAGGGGCAGTGAATCACCTGCCAGCCCAAGGCACGAATGACCACTACCACGATTCCTTGCACCGAGACACCATGGAGTGTACACAATGAACCCTGATACTCCCTGCATCCAGACTTCCATCAGGGACAGAAGTTGACAGTGGTTGCTTAATGTTGGGCAGAACCAGGGTACCAGGGGGTGAGAGGCAGAGCTCCATGCTCCTGGACATGCTCCATTGCCCCATCAGATTTTACTTATAAAAACAAATTCAAAGATAAAATTATCATGAGTTTCAGGATAGCGACCACAGAGCACTATACCACAAGCACAGAGCCGTTCTGAGTGGGGCGCCCTGTGTGACTGCATTAGTTGCACACCCATAAGTCAGTCCTGATTCTCTTCTTTTCATTTTCTTCTAAATGTCACTGGGTATGCCACAGCTTCAATAAACAGATATAGTCCAATTTTACCTACAACTACAACTTGATAGCTTATCTCAGTAAAACTGTAGTTCTCTTTTAATTAACCAATTATTTTTTAGACATGTATTTTACAGGCTAAACAACTTCTACACTGGGTATTGATTTGATAATGGAACTAAAAGAAGTATTCTTATTTACATCTTTTCCAAGCACTACTATAGGCCCTAAATACCAACACCACCATTGGCCAAGCAAAGCAATAACAACAGGTTGAAACATGACTCAAGAATGTGTTCATCTTTATTAATTTATTTATTCAATGGATTTAATAAATTTTATGTGCCTACATTCTAAGCATTATGATAACTCTGTTACAAACATCAAGAATTACACAATCCCTTGAAGAGTGCACACTAAAATGGAGGAGACAGACCATTTCGTTGGTAAGTGCTATGTAATCATTTGCACAAAGGAAGGGCATCCAACCCAGATGGGTGCAGCGAGGTGAAAGTTTTCCAGACCGTTTCCATGAAGCAGTGGGAATACTTTCCCCAGGAAAACTAATAGTGCCTGGACTGACACATTCCTTTTCCTATAAACTTTCACAATCTATTAGGTGAAAACATACCACCACCTCCTAAGTGTGAAGTAGTCTTGCAAAACGATCAAACCCAATCTACTCAAGCCTCCAAACCCAACTACTAATTTACTAGAAATACAGGGGACAGGGGTGCATACCAATCTAACCACAGGAGAAGGCATTCAGCAAAATCCAGACTGAGGACAATACCTCAATTTCTTTAAAAATTCAATTGCCATGGGAAAAAAAAATAGGTTAGAGGAGCACTCAGATTAAAACAGACTTAAAAATTATATCGACCAATTACAATGGGTGAGCCTTATGTGGAAGTTTGAGTCTTTTTGAGGAGGAAAAACATTATAACATTTATGAGACCAAGATATTTAATGAAATTAAGGAATTTGAATGTTTCAAATGAGCTCATGGCACTGTTAAAGAGCCAAGAAGGCACAGTGGTAAAGGGTCCAAGCTTTGGGATCATATTTCCTGGTTTCAAATATTTCTTCTGAGGTTGGGCAACAAAACTTTAAGTAAAATCAAACAGCTGCATGTTCCCAACTCTAAAACAAGAAATAATAATGGTAGATGTTTCCTCAAGTTGTGGGAGGGTTATGAGATGTAACATGAAAAGGTACCTGGTCCATGATAAGTATCCATTCTGTTTATTACTATAAAGGTGATGAGGGACTTCAACACCTTTTTATTAATGTTAGCCTGATTATTCCTATATCTGAACTAGGTTACTCCTTGTTCAACTCCCATACACAGCACACTCATTAAGTAATCAAAACTTTTTCCTTTAGAATTTGTGTCGGAATTACTTCGATCACATTTCTCATTTTGTTTATACCGTTCTGTCTCCCTAGGCTGCCTTCCTCACCTGACACCCCCAGGACATCACTTAATGGCAGTTTTCTGTCTTCCTTCGTATGGTCTCTCTATTCCACATCTCCCCTCCTAGCTGCCAAATTCACAAATCCCCATTTCCTTCCTTCACTGCCTTTGAAATGAATCAAGAATGCTCCTGAGATGGTTTTGATTCACCTCCTCTGCTAAATCTCGTTAGGTAAAGCCTCCTTCAGTTCATAACTTCACACCCTAATTCGCCCCCAGCGGGACCCAGGCATAGCCCTTCCTCCCCAACCGCAGCCGTGCCAAATTCATGCAGCTTCTTTCACTCCAGATCTGTGCTGTATGTCCTAGGAGTCAACAAAGAAAAGTCAGACACTGGTCATGGCTGTCAGGCCACAGAAGCACCTGCCAAGTCTGAAAATTCCCACCCTCTGCAGCGAGCCTGACCCTTTCTCTGCTTCAGGGTAAAGAAGGGCAGGGGCTCTTGGTAAATCCAGGGACTGCCTGACACCTTTCTGATTCCTCCAAGGGCACCTGGTGCTGCGCACATTCAGGCACCACAAAATCCTTGATCAATCTTTATCATACTTAAGAGTATGATACTCTTAAGTATGATAAAGCAACGTGTAAGGCTGGCTTACATGTCAGGGTCCATAGAAAACAGAGTACAAAGACTGATTCTGAGAAACCAGTGTAGAGGTGATAATGTTCTTAATATCTGCTCCCATCCCAAAAGGAAAAAAATATTCTAATTACTCTTGACTTTTTAGGAATAGACCTGGGCTGTTTGTCATAGCTATACTACTAATTAACTGTACAGGATTCCAGGTAAATAATTTAACCTTGGAGGCCCGGGGCTTCTTCATCTGTAATGCAAGGATGTCTGATTACAGAATCTCTAAAAACCCTTCCTTCTCTAACAGCATTATTTTAAACATAGGAGATACAACTCCCAGATGCAGATGTCCATGCTACGTCTAAGGCAATGGTACTCACAGCCACTATTTTTGTAATAATCATTAACCAAAACGCTTCCTGCCTACTAAATTGAATACTAAAGTGACTACTAATACTATTATAAATTATAATAATATTATAACACATATATTAGTTACTTTATAGACTTTTAAACTGCATATACAAGAGTCACAGGGCATAAGTCTAACGTTCTGTGAAATAATAATAATGTTTATATTAATAATTTACTAGCACAGGGCCCAGCACATTTTCAAATGCTAAGTATGATTATTCCTTCTAGCACCATAGTTTGTACATGGTAAGCAGTCCAATATCTGCTGAATTCATTTTTAATTACAAATCCTCCCACAGAGGATGTTTTGTCCGGGTTTTAAAGACTACGTCATGCTAAGGTGAGACTGCCATGGTTAAACTGGAATATTCCATTAGTCCTTTTTCTTTGTCCCCCTCTTTTCTCTGAAATTTAGGTATAAAATTTAGTTATCAGCCACTTTTGTTGAAGGCTGGCCCACCTTAAACCAGCATCTTGAAAAGCAGCCAAGGCTATAAAACATTTCTAGAGACAGAAATGTTTCCTGGAAACTGAAAAAAAAAATGAAATCAATGTTTGTAAATAAAATCACAAAATCACAGCAGCAGGATTTCAGCTCAGCTTCCTGCCAGCTGGAACCTGTTTGTGGCCTACATTTCTACCTGTCCTGGAAACTCCATTACAATGAGTCACAATGGCACTGACATATAAAGGCAAGTGTTTATTAGGAGCACCAGCAAAAATGTGCCCAAACTGTATTACAGACAAAAGAATGCTCTCAAAAGAAAATCAGAGAACTGAAGTCATCAGTCCTCCTTACCGGCTACAAAAACACTAAATTGGAAATGAGGGGACAACCACAATTTAAAGTTGCATTCTAGTGATGAGGATCAAATCATAGTTGTCAATCTTTAAATTTGGGGCGTCATGTTGCTGAAAGACATAGTGGAAAGGAAATCTGGATACTTGGGTTCAAGAGCCAGCCATCCACTAAAAGGAGATTGATGCTTGATCAAGTCACTGCCCCTTTGTGGGCCTCAATTTCTTTATCACTGAAATGAGACTTGACCACCCAGTCTCTAAAGTGCTTTTGAAATTCATCATATATAAATCTATGACATTCATCCAAATATCTGGGTTGCCACTTTTACCCATTTCACCCTTCCTTCTTAGAAACTCTTTCTCTTTCATCTTCACACCAACCTCTATAATGTGGTTGAAACCGACATCTACTATTCTGTCCACTCTCTATTGTGTCCCTCCCACAAAGCCCTCTAACATGTTTTCATGATCAACTCTACACCATCCCTTTGCGTGGCCCCACCACTTTGCCACTCTCAGTTCCCAAGCATCCCAGTTTTACCTTGTTTCAGGGAGGCTAAGACATTTGACTTCTTTCAAAAACAGAACTCCTTCATTCTACAGGCATGTGTTTATGGGTTCGCATACCATAAAAGAAGTACATTGAGGTCAATGGTCAGTATTCATATTCCTGATAAGCCTGTGCATTTTCAACCCTATCTCAGCATAGTCAGAGTTACCTCAGTTGTCTCCTACCACCTGTTTTTGTAAATGAAGTTTTACTGAAACACAGCTGTAAGCATTCATTTACATGTGATGCTCTCTCACTACAACAGCAGAGTTCGATAACTGCAACACAGACAATAATGCCAACAAAGCCTAACATATTTATTGTCTAGCCTTTTACAGAAGTCTGCCGACCTCTACTCTAAATGGATGCAGGCAAGCCTAGCACTAATCTGGTCTTCCCAAGATCCAATAGATGATGGAAGTCCTGAAAAAAAGGCAACAATTAATGTTTATCGAGGGTCCACCACATGCTGGGCATCATGCTAGCTTTTCACCATGTTGTACCAAAGCAGTGATACTTACTTAATATCACTAAACTGTATACTCATTTGTAAACCTCATTTTCTTCTCTTTATAACCCCTGATCCTACAAACTGACTGGTATCAAGCAATGCACCTAGCATATATATATTTGTTGAGATTAATTATATATCCTATATGTTGAAATAAATTTTATATATACATATACATATACATGTGTATACATATATATATATGAAAAGGAATGACATGAATTAGATCCCAATTTGTGAGGCTTTTTTATGCCTTCCTAGAAAAAGCAAGGTGAATACCTCATCATACCAAAAAGTTTTTTTTAAGAAAATGTTACAATCTAGTTAAAATCATTCAATTATAATTTTTAAAAGACAGCAGGGAAATTCAAAGACAATTATTAACTATTATACACAATTCGACAAATGTTTATGACATATTGAATTAGTCTGCTAGTCTGCTAAAGTCATGTCAGTAGCCATCATTTTTCCAGACTGCCCAGATGATAAAAATTATGTTAGGGAGGTTATTCACACCTTCCTAGTCCTGCAAGTCCATAGTCTTGGTCTTCTTTATTCATTTTGTCCTTCTGTTTTTGGTCATAAATTGTATTAATTATAGGTTCAGAAAAAAATAAATAAATTATTTCATCGTCTAATAAACCAGGGTAGAAGTTAAATTAATTGCACTAGAACAATGATTTGATTACTTTTAAAAGATCAATAATAATAGAAATGAAGAGAAGGAAAATAGTACATTTCTAAATGGCAATTTAGTATTATATGTCAAATTACTTGCCTTAAAGAAATCACATGCTTTTAGATATAATTCTATGAGTAGGAATTTTTCCTGAAGATGTACAAAAAAATTTGAGTGCCCTTATATTCATCATTTGATTTATAACATCAAAATCTTAAAACAATCTTAATACCCAACGCACTTGGTTAAAGAAATTATGATACATTCAAAGGACAGAATACTAAGTACCCACAATAAATATTTATTAATATAGTCAATGTTTAAACTATAGATAAGTTTAAAGCTTTTGAAGTGTCCAAAACAGTACTACAACATGACCCCATTGTTTTTAACTATATTGTTTTTATTTCAGGTGTGTCTTTTACTTATACCCTGATTGTTAGAATACAATTTTTGCTATAGATGAAATTACACACAACAGTAAACCTAATTAAAAATAGGAAAGCAATAGAAGCTTGATATTAAAACAAAAATGAATAAATCTGAAGGTTAACTGGAACATTTTAGAATTCTCTACTTTGATTTGGAGTTATTCTAATGCCAAGGTAAACCAAATACCAAAGCAGATACATACAGGCCTTCCCTTTGTTCCTTCCTATTATCTAGCTCAGTGGTTCTCTAATTTTAATATGCATAAAAAGTTCTGTCCCATGTATCTTCTATCTCTCTTTTATGGTTGATTCAAAAGGTATTTTTGTGGGTGTTCTGACTTAACATCCAGTGACTATTATATGTTTATATATACATACTGTATGTTTACTCCTTTAAAATGTATATTTTATTTATGTAGAAAATGTACATACATTTCTTAAAATATATTTATATATTTTGTATCATATATACATAATATATAGACATACATGTACATATATGTTCCTAAAATGTATTTACATATGTACATAATGCAAATATATTCCTAAAAATATTTTATATACATAAATATATATGTATATTTCTTTTCCTATAGTTTACAACTGACCATGTTACCAGAAAATTAGACAAATTAGACAAATCAATTCCTCATTTATCAAACATTGCCCAAATTAATGATCTAGAACCAGTCTACTTAAAATGTGGTCCTCAGACTGCAGCATGTGTGACACCAAATTGTAATCTAACAATCACTAACTGATATCCTACTTTTTTCCAGTCACTACACTCTAGTTGCAGGGCCTGGAGATACAAGTAAAACAGCTTCCAGACAAGTACCTAAATATTGAAGGCACTCAAAATACTTGTTGGATGAATGAATAGAGGAATGAATGAATGAAGAGGTCTGTTATCCCAATGAATTTATGGTCTGGCCAGTGAATGAGAAAATATGTACAAAAATCACTACAGGACAGTATATTTAATGTCACAACAGGGCTATGGCCAGTGATCGGAGGACCAAAGCATAGAATAATACTCAAAATATTAGGTCACTTCTTCCAGAAGAGATGGTGTCTACTCTGAATATTAAAAGAGGAAACCAGAAGATAGCTAGGTAAAGAAGCAAAGAAAAAGCAATCAGGAAGAGCAATTTATCACCAAAAGCAAAAATAAAGAAATAAGAGAATATGGCATGTTCAGGGAACTGCAGAGTTAATCTCAAAAGAAGGTAACAGTGAAAGTGTGTGTTTGTGCATTGGTGAGTGTGTGTGTGTGTGTGTGTGTGTGCAAGTGTGTGAATGTGTTTTGAGAGGGAGTGTGTGGCAAAACAGCAACCAGAAGCCTGATGAGGCATGAAGAAGCCAAATCATAGAGGGCTTCGAAAATACTCTCAAGACTTTCAACTTCATTTTGAAAATTATGGAAGTGATCGAGGGATTCAAGCACAACCGTCACATATTCAGTGTTAAACAGTTCTCTGGCTGTACTTTGGGTGGGTAAGAAGACTGAAAACTACCAGAGGTTCTATTGCAAGATTCTAAGTTAGAAGTGATATAGTTCTGATTCAACACGGGGACAGCGAGGCAAAGAGGACCGAGATATCAGTTAGTACAGAGGAAGAGCCAATAAGGTTTGGAAGTAATTGATTGGATATGGTTACTGAGACAAGAAAGAATTCAGACTAGTTTACTGAAGAGCAGGATCAGTAGAGAAGGAAGAGCTGGAGAAGGGAAAATATAAGAAAATAATGAGTTCCATTCAGGGTATCTGTGGAGCATCAAAATGGAGGTCTCCAGAAAGATATAGATTAGAGAAACTGAGCTGGGAGCAGACCACAGAGTTGAAACCAGGAAGAGAACAGATCAGGCCAAGAACAGAAGAGGAAAGAACAGCAGTCTGTAACAAGGGGGCTGAGGAAGATGCATCTGAGGAAGAGACTGGAAAGGGAACTGGCCAGAGAGATGATAAAACGATAACATAACCATAAAAGTCACGGTTTTAAAAACTATTAATTAAAAAAAAATTAAATGTGTTTTAAGAAAAAAAAATGTAATCAAAAGTGTGTGGAGGAAGATACTTAGAAAAACGAAGGAGAAAGTAAAAAACTAGTAACATAAGTAAAAAGTAGAAATTCTCAAAACACAAAAAGATAAATCTCTGGGTCAATTCAGAACCAGCTCTCTTTCATCACACCACACTATTCCTCTCTCATATTAATACCAAATACACCAACTATAATTCCTGACCTATATCACACAGAAATAGTGTCAGAAACATGGTGATTCTTGCAGATTACGTAAAGGGTCTGGTGGTGTTCTAGATCCAGATTCTAGAACCATGGTTCCAGTGATCCTGTGATGTTTGAATTCTTTTAGGAGGCAGAATCCAGCCAAGACCTCAGTCCCTGAAGCCTTTTGTTATGTTGAGAGATAAAGAAAGAGAGAAAATGCTCTCAAAGCCAAACCACAATCTAGCATCTGATCACAGGTTATTGTATGCAAACTAAAAGGCATTTTTGTAGCTCTCCAGGGCCTCCCCACTGAGCTGCTTGCATGCTTCCCAACTTTAATACTGTTGGTAGTACTGATCAGCTAGACAGTTTCTCATTATGTCAGAGTACAATGAGGGTGGCCAAGCTTCAGATGCTGCAGATGCAATCCCTCTGGACTCAGAGCAAAACTATGATTTTGCAAAACCATCAAGCCCATGCCCTGTGCCAGCATTACACATATGAGCATTCCTAACAGAAAAAATAACATTAGTGGCAACACTGAACACCCTCTCAGGGTTCAGGCTGTGGATGTCAGCCTTCTCCTGGAAAAGACAGAAATGGAAAGAAGACACGGGGGATGAAGCAGCCTTAATTATTACTGCATCCTCTGCCCTATTTTTAGAGAGGCTTAATGAATGGAATGGTACTTTAACCAGGAAACAAAGACTGGTACCCAGCATCCAAGGGAGCTATTAAACAAGAATAGAAATATGCTCAGTGTCCACCCCTTACCTGTATAATTCCAAACACAAATTCAGAGAAATTTAAGTAGCTTTATCTCTTTTCATTTCCTGAATAGGAAAGTGGGGCTAATATTAAATCCTCAAAAACAGGATTTAAATAAACTGCTATTATTGCCAAAGTGGTTCCATGGAAGAAGGGTAATTATCACTACATCACAGATCTCCGGCTGATAATACTCAGGCTAATTCCTGAAGAAAGGCCCATGTTTATTTCTGGAAAAATTTAATCCTATCCAGACCTTGCTTACTAACGTTTCAGTATGGTGACGTTGGCTTTAGCTTTGAAGTGGAACCACACCCCACTCCCCAGAGAAATAAACTGACCTATTGTGTCAAAGCACCTGCAGAAGGGGTCCCCTGAAAACTACCGTAAATTGCATCCCTCACTAGGCCTTGCCTTCTCAGACAACTTGACTTTGACATAGATGTATTCTCAAGAAAGAGGCAAATATTGGATGAATTTAATCATCTCAAAACCATGGTACTGACCACTAGTGCATGGCTCAAATATTTCGATATTATTGTAAAATAAAATTTTCACATAAAAACAGTAATTCCATTAGTTTGATGCATTTACTAGGCAGTATTCCCAGGAGTGTAGTATCAATAACATCTATCCAAAATGCAGAATTTAATAGAAATTCTTAGGTCTTACAAAACATTTGTATTCTTAAATTAGCTGGCTAGGGAATATGAACAAGCTTTAGTTTTTTGTCTTGTTTAGTTTTGTTCTTTGTTTTTGTTTGTTTGTTTTGTTTGTTTGTTTTTTAAATGGTCCTACAACTAAAAATTAATAAAAGATATGATTTCAAAGATAAAGATGCTCTTACAAACCCATTTACTGTATTTTGTTTCTAAAATGGGAATGTGTGCATATTCTAGGATTGCAAAATATTCAATAAGATTATCAGTATCACATTAAGTAACAGATCCACCTGCATGTAAGTCAGTTTGCTCATATTTTCTAAGGGATCTCTTATAATCCTATTTCTCAAGGGCATATTTAAAGGAACAAGATCAAATCCCTCTTACATCCAAAACAACAAAATACTCAATGCTCTTCTTAAAATAAACACCAGTAAGAGTTAAGGTATGTTCGATCATAATCCTGACAAATATTTCCACCCATATGTAAACAGCTCTTTTAAAGGAGAGTAAGAATAGAAAAAAAAAAAGTTTCAAAGCATAGACACAAAATAGTAGTGATTCTATTTCTTCTTTATATTTCTGATTTGACTGACTGAATGACAGTGAGCTTTTTCCATTTATAATAAGCAGGGAAAATTATTAAAGTGAAGTTATAAAGGAACACTTAATGGCATGGGGAAATGTTCATTCCACTATCATGGTTAAAATAATAAAAAGCACATTTCAAAACGACATACATTAAGATTCTAATTTTATCATGAAGAATAACACAAACACACCACAAAATCACACCCGGCATCCATATAAACCTAGGGGAGAAAGGGAATAAAATTAATTTCTCTAAAATGTTATCTCTAAATAGTTAGATTGCTAAAAAAAATTTTTTATTTTTGCCTTTCAGGATTTTCCTATTTTCTACAATGACCATGACTTTCAAAGTCAAAATAGCATCTAACCTCGTGTAGTACAGTGTGGAAATTAAATGAGATGACACTTGGGTCTAGTACAAAACTCAATGCCAACAGATGTAAGCATTTAATAAACATTAGTTTAAATATTCAATACATAAAAATGCATACATACAAAAGTAAATTAAAAAGCAAAGATAAAATATTACCTATACAGATTACAGTGTATTAAAAATTGTATATTGACTAAAATAAATTTAAGAGGTTTTGGAGTAATGCAAATAGAGCTGGCATCTTTTATTCTTGTAATCTTATTTAAGTTTCTTTTTTTAAGGTGTACTTAGACAAGTAGATGATCTCATGAAACTTGGAATTTACAGAGGCAGTGAGTCCTTGGTAATGTTTTGCTTTGTTAATCAGAAGACAGTATAATATTGTGAATTAGTAGGTTTATAGAAAAGTATACTGAACATTTTCAAAATGGTGCTTTATTTTTATGTTTTGCTAGAAACCATGAGAAGGTTTTCAAGGACTCAAATAGGGAGACATAACCACCCTATCATAACAAAGCTATCATTTTCCATAACTAAGTACTGATTTTCTTTTAAGGTCCTCAAAGTTTTTTATTCTCAGTTCTACGGGGTATCGGAAGATCACTGCTAAATTCAATAGGGACTAATGAGTGACCAGAAGAATGATCAAAAGAACCCACCCATATCATGGGTCCACACACTAATAAAGAAAGTCCCATCGTCAAATACTCACTCTGAATCCTTTCCTTCAAAGCTTAAACTAAAAATTCCAAAAGAAAACAGCCCGGGGAGCATGCAGAAGCAGACCACACAATCTGTTGCAAGTGCTTGCTCCTCACACACTCTAGTCTGCCACAGCCATTGTAAGAGTCCAGGATGCGCTTGGTCCTCCACCTTGGGAAGTGGGTCTTGTTAACTAGGAAATAACACAAAGGAACACTGGCAAGATGGCACAGCAAGAGGTAAAGAACAGAAATGCACCATCCTCCACTTTCTTCTAGTCATTGGATAATACTTTAACCCCCCTGATTATATCTGAAACTCATCTTCAGAGATGACTACAGAGGGAGAGCTAGGTAACAAAAGAGAATGAGGTAACTGAGAGTCAGGAGAACAATAGACATACATTTCAAAGCCAAGGCTGCCTGATTTAACACAAGAGCTCTTTCTTCCATACTGGGCAGGATCTACTCTACTCTCCACTACAATCATGGCAAAGCAGGAGGAGATGTCAGCAGCCCAACTTTTCCGTACGTGACTCACCGAGGGAGATGCCAAAAAAGATAGAGATGCCCAACTGCCTAAGAATTTCCATTCACTGCCTGGGCTAGACTCTCCTTGGAAAGAATTTTATTTACTACCCTTTCTTGGTAAGCACAGAAAAAACTACAACCAAGATCAAATTAAACAAACAAAAAATTAAACAGTAGTTGTTCAAAGATTGGAGGATACCCTCCACTTTATTTTCTCTTCTTCTCCTGTTTCATTTCTCGAGAAAGTGGTCATACTTCCCCATCTGTTGCTTGACAATGACAGAAGTACTTACCCATAAACCAAATTCATTCACAAATCTGCTCTCATTCGACCCAGAGAATGCCTTTGAAGCACTTTAAAAAGATGCATTCCAGCAATAACATTCATATGCTGTTGGCAAGATGGCAGGAGATAAAAGAGGCTTTGAAAAACAAGCATTTTCCTAAAGTTAAACATACACATACCATACAACCCAGCCATTTCATACCTACGTTCTATCCAAGAGTAACGAAAACATGTCCACATAAAAACTTGTACACAAATTTTGATAGCAGCATTATTTAGGATAGTCAAAAAGTGAAAAATTTCAAATGTCCACCAACTGATGAATGGTTAAACAAAGATGGAATGTCCATACAATGGAATACTATTCAGTAATAAAAAGGAATGAAGTACTGATACATGCTACAGTATGAATGAACCTCGAAAACATCATGCTAAGTGAAAAGAGCCAAAACCAAAACAACAATATTCAGAAAAGACAAATCTAGAAAGATAGAAAGTAGATTAGAGGTTGCCTGGGGCGATGGTGGCAAAAAGGATTAACTATAAATGAGCATAAGAAATTTTATTGTGGCAATAAAAATATTCTAAAACTGGACTGTGGTGATGCCTGTACAACTCTGTAAATTAACTAACAAACACTGAATTATATAGCTAAAATGAGTGAATGTTATGGTATATAAATTACACCTAAATTAAGTCATAAGAAAAGAAGTGTGCCGGGTATTAACTACTGAATTCAAAGCCTAGCTAAACACTGTGACATAGCCCCTACACTCAGTAAAGTTAAAATATAACAGATTAACATTTAAAATAAAAAAGAAATTTTAGCCTTCTGACTGATTTGTTTATTAAACAAGAGCTTCGTGTCTATAATGGAAGAAAACCAACCACAGTCAATCAAAACTAATTTTCAAGATGTTTTCAGATAGTTGATGCAACTTAAAATAGTAAAGGTATTATTTGCAGATGGTCTCAATTCCTAACTTGGTATTATAATTATCTATATACTGGTATAATAACTAAAGCATATTTACCCCAAGTATACAATTGGCTTGTAAGGTGAAGAAAATAATTACAAGGAATGAATGCACTATAATTCCAGATTATCTCTTCTAAGATTTCGCTAAGGTGAATATAGTATTAACAGGACTAAGAGAAAATTTCATGAAGATTTTTTCTAATAGGTGGGGGAAATCTCTGAATCTGGGTGGAAATTCAAAATTTCAAGCTTGAAATAAAATCCTGATTTTAAATAGTAAATGCCACCATTTAGTGCTTAAAATAAAAATTAAAAAGCTTAAAATAAAAATCTCTTAAGGAAAACTGTTTAACATAATCAAAAATGTGGCAAAGTAAATAGAGAAAAGCAAATGTTTATGTCTGAGAGTAACACTGCCTAGTTCAAAACATGCAGATCATCACAGAATGTTCCAGAGACAATGGTACATCAGGGTCAGTAAGCCTGAGTGTCCCTTTGTTACCCGACAGGCATCATATAAGCTGAACCATGTTTCCAGACTATGTGTTCCCGTGATGCCAGGCATAAATGCAATATATTGGTGCCATTATGAGAAACATTAACTCTTCCATATATGCGTATATATAACACATATGTATCCATACATATATATTAACGTATCTATACATATATATTAATTCCCATATGTTTATATCCTCTCAGTATAACTAATCGCAAGCATTTCTTATAATTATTACACTCATATTCTTTATACAGTATGTTTTCCTCCAAATCTTAAGCCCTTTTTTTCACTCTTCATTTGCCAATGAACTTCCACTGAAGTTAAAAATAATTAAATTTCCAATTCAGATTTACATAGCACTTTTCTTCCAAGAAGCTTAGTTTGCTTTGTATTTAGTCTCAAATCTGTTAAATCCTTGTAAGATAATTAGGTATGAAATACTGTATAATTTCACTGGCCTATAAATCAGAGTAAATATTCTCCCAAAAGTCCACCACTAAAGAGTGATAGTACTGAGAAAGCCAAAGTTTTTTCTCCTAAGCCTTTCCTGAGTGCCTACTTGCCAGATACTATGAAAGGATTGGCAAAGTAAACTAAAAGATGAATGAGTCTTGGTATCTGCCTTCTCAGCTACGTGGGTAAAACAAATACATTCCCAGTTGATAGCACAAACTACAGACTGAACTGTCTTAGAGTCCAGAGGAAAAAGAGATGTGGATGCAACATTAAAAAGTATATCAAAGCTTACTCCCAATTCTAGAATCTATAGATTTCCCCAAATACATATGCTGAAAATGCTCAGACCAAACTCTTCCCTTAGGATTTCCTAAAGAAAGTTGAATTTCCTGGCTTCTTTTCTGCTGCCCTTTGGTTTGTCCAACCTTGATTCCTAAAGCAAACGAAGCCTTCCAACCAGGAAAGAAATCCAGGCTGTCACATTTAACTAGAATTCCAAAGCTTACAATTAAACACTTACGAGTAAATATCAATTTTGCATTCAGTTACTGTTCTTCCTCTTTGTATCTCAGGGTCCAGCTTAATATCTAGCAGAGTAAATGGGAAACCAAAGGTTGTTGATTTGACTGAAAGAATTACAAAGTCACTATTAGGCAATGATAATAGACCAACTAACCAGGAAGGTAAAGGCATCTTGGAACTTCAAGAGCTACTGTTACCCTTAATCAGAAGTTGTATAAATCTTACAACCTTTTTTTTTTTTCACTTAACATTCTAACATGAGTGTTTCCTTTTCTCATTTAATTAAATATTCTCAGCATGTATCATTTTAAAAAGCTATGTAAATATATTATTGTATGACTACATAACTTTCTAACCAGCCTCATTTATTAGAAATAACCCAAATATCTTTTTTTATTTGTATGAATAATATTATGGTGAACATATTTCTGCATAAAGGTTCATATGTATTTTATTTTTAGAAGAGGAATCCAGAAGTAGAATTTTGAAAGGTCACACATTTAACATTCATATGATGTACTGAGAAACTGCTTTCCAAAAAAGCTTAAATTCATTCTGACTGCAGGATATAAAAGTACTAGTATCACCAGTCCTTTGCCAACATTAGCATTCTTAATTTTTTAAATCAACACTAATTTGCTAACTTAAATACATTTGACAAATAAATGAAAATAATGTTCTTTGCATTTAACAGTTTCAAAGCAAGGGGACTCTGAAAAGAGGATGCATAAGAAAATAAGCTATTTCAAGAGATGCTTAACTTAGAAAATGATGTTAGATTTATTCTTAGAATCCACAGTTCCAGGCATCTTTTATCTTTACTGGTGACCTTCTCAATGGCAAATTTAGAGTCCTTAACTCTGTAAATGTTCATATTACATTAAATTCTGGAGCTTGCTTCTCACTCTTGTACTCAACAGTATATTAAAATGCATGCATTTCTTAAAGAGACAAAAATTAAATTTAAAACAGTACTTAACATACATTAAACATACATGTTAACCAAACCCCCAACACCTCCTTAAAGAACTTAAGGACTTACAGAAGTTCTTTTCTTCATGGGTTTCATTTCTTTTACTTCACTGTTCTTAATCGCTCTGAGTTAAGGATTATGTTGCATGCCCTTTCAGAGATCTGACTTTGTTACAATAAAGTCCACCTCTGTATTACATTTTTACTCTTTTCTATAAGCATATGACAACAGTTGGAATGAGTCTAAGATTTCATTTCATTTCAAATTCTACAAAGTATTTTGCTCCAACATTAAGCATCCCTAAAAATGTACCTCCTCAAAAAAGAAAAAAAGACATGGTAAATTCCTTACTCATAACTGCAATTCTCAAGGGAATAATGCTATCTCTATGATGCCAAGTTGTGAGAATTAAATGATAATACATGTAAAAACACTCTAAAGAACTACAGAATTTCCTTTCTTCAAGTTTTTTGACTAAGATTCAGCACTTTGAATATCAACCTTTAGAAAAAGGAAAGACTAGAATACAACTTGACATAAGTCAAGATAAAGCAAACTCAAAGCGCAATTCCCCACCCCAAGACCTACAGACAACACTGGCATTTAGCAGCAGGCTGACCACTTTGATACATAAATACATAAAATATATACATACATACTTATATACAAGAATCTTCTACTATTAAAATATTTGAGCATTCCAAATAATTTTCAGAGAAACAAGTCTCACTGCTAGGGAAAAAGACCAAAAGCTAATAAAGTAATTGCTGCTGCCATTAAAAGAGTGACTGGAAGATTTTTAGGTTTCTCAAATAGTAAAATTCCAAAAACATTTTACACACTAACATAGAGTAACTAACTTTTTATTATGTCAAACAAAGATACTTAAGAGAAAGAAAAATTAGCACAATTAAGGTCATTTTACTACTTTACCATTTAATTCCTTAAGTGGAATAACTTTAGCTTTAATGAAAACTCAATATATTGTCTGTGCTTTTCTAAATCCACAAAAAAACACTGTCTCAGAATAACACTGGAAATGACTTATCTCAACTATACTGGATTTAAAGACAACCACTGTGCTCTCCACACTCCATTTCTTGTCTGCATTTCCCCTGCTGCTACTTCTTTTTTGTCCTCCACCATTTCTCTACCAAAAGGGCAGTCACCCACCCCAAACTCGACATTTCAGAAACCAAGGTCAGACCAGGCTTGGCTTAACAGACACAATGCCCACAGATAGAGGGTAAATTTCCAATAATGAAGACATCTTTACTTTTCCTCCCCTAACTGGCAGGGCTAACCTATTTCCAAAAGTAAAGATTTTTCTCTTTGGAATGTAAAGGTAGAACGGGATAAAGAAGAAAGATAAATGAGCATAAATAATAACATAATGAAACCACCTACTTAATATAATCCTTAAACAGAAGGTAGTTCTTTTCAGAAGTTAAAGTAAAAATATATCGAATTTTCATGCACTAAAAAATAATCTGCTAGTAGAGACTAAAACATATTTTCTTTGTCTTTCATGCAAATCATAAATGTGAGAATACCTCTTTTGAATTATAAGTTATTAAAGTCAACTAATTTTTTTAATGTTTTCTTTACTATGAAACTCAAATTTTGCATGGTATTAAAGAGATGCCATAATTACAGAAACTTACAAAAAAGAGAAATTTTTTTAGGAACAAACTACCTATTCTTAAGTAGCTTTAATAGGCTAAGTCTTCCATGGGTTTTGCAGTTATATCCATGAGCGCACAGAGTTTCTCCTGCTTTAGATTTTTTAAGTACACTTTTAAAATCTAAAAGACTCAATACCTAAGCCCAACCAGTCCTATTATAGATTAAAACATTGTGACTTAGACTTACTTCTAATTAAATATAAGAGAAAAATATCATCTAATTTGGAAATATGAATGTTTACACTTGTCTTGAACATCAAATAGGAAGAGCTGTTGCATAACTTCCCAAAGCCAGAAACAAGATCAGTACATGACATTTTAGTAAACTTCAGCTACTGTACATTCTCCCCCAAAAAAACCATGACATGGGATGACTCTCACTTCACATTCTCTTCTAACACTCCCCTAACAGCCACAAATGATTTAATTACAAGCTAACTCAATCACTCAAGTCACACTGAGTTAAGCGTTCTTCACTATAAAAACTTTGACTTTCCTTAACTCTAACTTCCATAGACAGTTTTGTTTATTTTGAAAATGCTTTCAAAATAGTGTAAGGACTTATAGGAAAAAAACAGTCAAAAAATACTGTTGCCATTTTGCTTAAAAATTTAGTCTCAATGATCAATAACAATCATAACCATTTTTATACTGCACTTCCTACTTACTTGTCTTCATTTAACTTACTCTAGTATAGAGTTTTGTTTATATGTTTGTTTTACTCCTTTCTTTTTATTTTCTTCCTTTCATTTCTTTATTTAGTTCTTCCAATCTAATCAAACTATACACCAATCTAACCAAATTATAATGGGTATTAGTAGTAAAAATGTGAATCAGGAAATTATTGTGGAGTTCCCTTCCCTCAGAGAGAAAATATGCTACAAAGTAAATAAAAACATACTATCAAATTCACATCTCTGAAGGAATTATAGAAAATTTTCAATTTTGTATGATCCAAAAGGAAAATGGACATTGGAGCACATCCTGAACAGGCGATTCTTAGTCTACTACACATCACTGCACCCCAGTGGAGTCACTAAGGGTACTTCCCTTCTCTTCTCTTTCCCCCTACTACTGAATAATCCCTTCTACTCCACTGCTGCTTGGATCCCATGACTATTCCTTCTTTCATTCAACAAGTGTGTGCCAGGCATTGTTCTAAGAAACAATGGTGAGCAGAAGCAGTGACGGTCCCTGCCTGATGGTGCTTGTTGGGTGGAAGAGGCCTGTTCTTACCCGGCCTTGATCCTTCCAAGACAACAGGCAGTAGAGTGTGAGAGTGAAGCAACACTCATGCATTCCACTGCTAACATTTGCAAATAGAGGATCACCTCCATATATCTAAATATTTAAAGGCTATAAATTAAGCTAATAAACATTTCATTCCCTTAAGTAGGCCCTCACAATGGCCTGAAGGCCAGGTCTGAGTTGAGAATTCTAGCGAGAACATAAGGTACCAGAAGTGCCAGATACCCTTCTCTATCTCCAATTTTGCCTAGCACTAGCACTACAAGGGGCCTGGCCCATGCATATTTATGGACAGCCAAACCAGCTCATCAAGCTCTATTTACACTTCCTGCAATTAGACATCACTTGGGCCTAAGGATATGGCGCATTGGCTTCAGTCCCTATCTGTCCTCAATAGAAACCTCCATAAAGAAGCCCAAGCAGGCCCTAGAAGTAGGCTTAGGGTTGAGGGGCAGGGGAATCCAGTACCCAGAGTGCCTGAAGAGTGTTCCACAGGCTCCAGGTAGTTACCTTGCTTGGCCCTGTGGACTTCTTGCCCTGTGGGGACTGGGGTGGGGGAGGTGAGCCTTAAGAGGGCCAGACGAAGGGCCTCTTGCCTAGTTCTAAGGGAAATAGTGTGTTCACATAGCATACGAGCAGGAGATTAGATTTTTCAGGATCAGTCAAGAGCAGCACTGAGAGAAAGCAGGAAAGAGGAGACAGGGGCAAGGGAAAAAACACATTATCCTGATGCTACCCCGTGGTCCACACCACCCTCCCCAGCCTTGTGCTTCTCCACTCAGACAGCCAACAGCAGCAAAGGGAAGGGACGAGGGCAAGGCCCGGTACTGTGCTGTTGCAGGAGTGGCATCTCCCTATAACAGTTGAGGTGAGGTGAGGTGAGGTGTGGAAAGAAAGGAAACAAGAAGGAAAGTAGAAGGGAACTGATATTTATTAAGCCTCTGCTCAAGACTGGTGCCCAGTCCAGGGGGCCATAAATACAAACATAAAAATTTCGAAAATATGCAGTAGCTTAAAAAGTTGTTTATTAAATTATACAAAAAAAAATTTTTTTAGAAGGTATTTTTCCTACCACAGGCTTTGCTCTGCTCTTCATGAGCCTTCTTCCACAGCAGAACCACCAACCCAGTGACTCCTAATGTCAAATCAATTACAGATTCTTCTACTTAGGGAGCATCCTATGCTTGCTTTGTTCAAAAATGGCAGGGGCCCTACAATTCCTGGGTAACTAGTAGTGCCAGGACTCTGGTACATCCAACGCCCAAGCACAGAAACGGAGTACATAACTCTCCAGAGCTCACCTGCTGGTGCTTCTACCTAATCTCTCTACTACTCCCCCTCTCAGTCCCTCCAAGCCAGAAACGCCTGGCAGGGAGGTCATCTCACATGACATCACAGCAGTTAACTCACCTACCCACCAGGCAAATGCTATGGGCTTCAGGGAAATGCCTACAGGTCTATGTCAGCCCACAGGTCCATAAACCTTTATGTAATGTTACATTCTATATTATACCTCCATCTACAGTACAATTCTCCCTGTCCCCCTCCATACCAGCCCTCACCTCACAAGAATTCAAGTTCTCTTTTTTCCAACATATCTTTTATTTGACTTGAATTATGTGTTTATTTGTGAGTTCTTTGGGACAGAGTGTGTATGATCAAATCTTATATATCATATACTGAGAAATTTTTTAACATTCTTTCCATATTAGGAACTGTTCTTTTTATATATCTTTTCTCATTTACTCTTACGAAACTTTTCAACCATTATGATTATCCACACTTTTATTCACTAAGCTCAGTGAGATTAAGCAAGTTACTCAAGATCATAAAGCTAGAAAATGTATGAACACAACAGCGCTCTACCTATGCCTGTGAAACTCCGAAGTTAATCTCGTCCCACTGCACTGGTTTCCTGCCTGATGACTGGTTGACTCTAGAGAGTCTGATGTATCAATATTTGGCTACATCATGCCTTCAATTGCCTTTTAAGGGCTGATGCACAAAAACAAGAATAAAATTTTATATTAAAAGCCACACTTCATGGTTTAAAAAGAACTTTTAAAATAATTTTTAAACACCAAGACAGCAAAACAAAGAATTCATAATATCAAAAACAGTAATTAATGAGAGAAAAAAAAAAAACTAACTTGGTTAATAAACCAAAAGATGATACTGTGAAAAGCTGCTGATTCAGTATAAGAGAATAGTACAGATTTATGCCAATAAATTTGAAACTCTAATCCAAATGGATAATTTTCTAGGAAAACATAAATGTATTAGTTCAAAAATACAGAGGATTTCTATATGTTGAGCACTGGGGCCATCACAGTCAACAAAGCAGATGTAGTCCCTCCCACTGTAGAGCTTTAGGGAGTTGTGGGAGTAGGGTGGAGGACAGAAAGAAAGAGATATATAGCATGTTATATGGTGATAAGCGCCATGACGTAAAATAAAAATGTTAGTAAAGAGAAACAAGGGAGGAGGTTTATCTATAAACTCAGGGATCAAAGGACAGAGCCATGTGGGCCAAAAGGGGAATGGAACTGGAAACTACTTGGCTTGTTCAAGTACTGTGAGAAGGAGAGCGAAGAAGTAACATGATCTGACACGCACTTTAAAAGAAGCTTTCTAGGTCAAAAAAGACCCAAGAGAGGTAAAAAATACTACTTAGACCAATAAGTATGGAAGAAATTAGAAAAACTATTAAAAAAAAAATACCTCTAAAAAAAATAGGCCCAGATGGCCTTATAAGTAAATCCCATTAAGCCTTTGAAGAACTAATAATCTCTACATAGAAAGCTATTGAACATTTAGGAGGCTCACAGAATCTGCAAAGTAAACCAGACAAAGATATATATAGGGCTCTCCTCCCACCCCCACCCTTTTCTGTATCACTGAATTAAAATATGATTTATATGGGGAAAAATGCATTTTGAATTCCAAATAACCAACTCTAAAACTTACCTAAACGTTATACCTAACTGAAGGGTCATGATTAAGAGAAAATATATCTCACTCTAAGAGGAGTCTTTTCTCCCAGTTGAACTATAAGAAGAGTTAACATACTCTTTCCACCACCAGGTAATGATCAGATGATTAAAGAGCTAACCATAAAATCATTTGTCCAGCTACTTTTCTCCTGTGACCTTAACATTCCTCTTTGATTCCAGTATGCTCTGGAAACCAGGGTTCATAGTTTTAAATTGTCCTGGGAAATTTTATAACAGGCTAGTATATTTTAAATACCGTTTGCTTACTCCATTTATACAATTTATGTTAAGGGGGAAGAAACAGACCACTTTAAACGAGCAGATATTTTTATCCCTCTGCAACTGTCTCTAGAAGAGTACTGATTTCTGAAAAAATAGAAGACATAAATACATTACTTTACTTTTCTTCCCTTAAAACTTGTGACCTACTTTTTCTAACTTGTTTTTTACTCCTTTACTACAAGTACAGAGGGAAGAAAAGAACAGTTAATAAGTGTTAAATATAGCAGCTTGTGTCCATCAGCCTCGGTACACTGAAGACAAATAAGTTAATATTTCCATCCTTCCTTTTGGCTCAGCTAAAATACAAATTATAAAACTAAATGAGTAAACATTTTCTTCAAGTCACAATTGAAGTGTCTGCAAGGAAAGCTACTGGATTCTCACTATAGCTGATGCCTATGAAGTGTTTAACTTTCAAAATTCATGGATTATAAAAAGCATCTGTGTGTGTGTGGAAGATTGTGTAGAGGATGAGTAGGTGGGGATATAATAAGAAAGAACAGTATTTTTGTTCCATAGCAGATTTAATTCCTTCATTCCGGCTTCCCACTATTTCTGAGGATATGCAAATTACCCCAGAATGCACCTCTCCAACCTTCTGCCTCTTTGCCCTCCATTCCTGCATCCCCCAAAGATATCTTAGTAGGGGAGGAGCACTCTTGTTTTGTTCATTCCTCTTACACCTGGCCTATCTCTGAAGAGAACCCCATTACTTCCTACAGGATTTCTTTTTATGAATATTTTCATCTTGAGCTTTCAAATAACCACAATTATTACTCTGCAAAAAATATTGCTACTGAAGTCAAGACAAAAATTATTAAATGTTTAAATAAGCTTCTGTTTCAAATGTAGAAAAATTAAAATGGTTTAATAGGATTGTAAGATTTTCTTTTAAAATATTTCCTTAATTGTTATGCTTCATAAAGATACCTATTTTACTAGTTATTTTCCATAAATAAGGGGATTATAGTATTATATTTTTTACTTAGCTATTTTTTAATGGTGTGATCAAAAGACCAAAAGAGCTTATTGACAAGCAGTTCTAATTATGCGCAGCAGCAATTCTAATTAGTATGAAACTAATTTAATGGTGACTTACTTTTCACCTCAGAATTATAACAAGTAACTAGTAGTAAAAAGTAGTAACTTCTCCCATATTCTCTTGAAAATCTCTAGAAATTAGACTGTAATCTGACTGATAATATAAGTACAATAAAAAATTATTTTGGAATTATAAAATATTACATTCCTAAAAATTAAATCACAAGTACTGAAAATATAATTAATAAATTTATCAAAATATCAATCAATATTTCCATGAATTTTCTAGAACAACTGAAATAGAAATGGGCTTTAAATTAAAACTGACTGCTGTACTGCACACTGCAAAGGTGCAAATTAATTCTACAACCCACCCTCAAGCTTACTGCACCAATATCTTCATTTGATTTATCCAACAAACATGTGAGTGCCTAATGTATGTCATAGAGGATAGAAGATATCAGTGGTGAACAAAATGGAGATGGCCCAGTATAGAGCTTACGGCTTGGTAGTAAACAAATAAGCACATAAATAAATATATGATTATAAATTATGAAAGCTGAAATTGAAGAAACAAAGAGTACTCTAAAAGATATACAATGACAAAACCAGTGGTATTGCAAACAAGGTTTGCATTTCGTGAGAAAACTGTGTAATCTAAAGAACATGTCATTTCTCTGTGTCCCTAGCCACATGTCCAGATAATAGCACACAGAGGGAGCTCAACATATGTCTGCCTCAGGACAAGAACTGACTCAATTTACAACCATTGAAAAAAAAAAACAGAAAATACATTTACTATTAATAATAGCTACCATGTATTTAAGTGCTTTATATACATCGTCTCAATTAATGTAAGCTTCAGCCTTCTGAGGTATTAAACACTGTCCCTGTGCTACATGTGAGGAAACAAAGTAGGGAGAGACTAAATAGCAAGTCCATGTCCAATCTCAAATCCTTAGAAAGTGGTGGAGTCAGGATTGAAACTCCCCACCTCATGTGAAACTGACTTCCTCTGCCACCCAGTTCCACTTTCACAGGTTCACCTGTACAGCAGACATACAAAGCCACTGTCACCACTGTCCCCCATACTTATACATTAGTAATTCAACAACTGAACAAAAAAAATCAAAATAAACAGAAATAAACTGAAAATAAACATAAAGGGGTGTTGGCAGCTTGCCTCAGCTATCACACCAGTATGTTAATCTATGTTCTAAAGAGCATTTGCACTTTCTTATTTCTTGAAAACACAGAAGTGTAAAATTCCATAATATACTCTGCTTAAACAAAAGTAATAATTTATGCTAGGATGCCTTTTGTCTATTTGTCACTCAACTCTTGAGATAGTCCAGTCCAACCTTGATGACAAAAAGGCAAAAACTTCTCTGAAACACTTAGAGAAAGACGGATGCACAGACTACAAGTATTTCTGATTTTTTTTGTTTCTAAGGGATAGAGGGGTAATAGATTTAAGGGAAAAATTAATGTTTAAGCCAAGAAAATCAGAATGACAGGTATTATGTGAATTAGGCACATTTACATCTGTGTTTTCTATATTTTCTGTGTCTTACACATAGAACAAAAGTAACATTATTTATAATTGAGGTTGAAAATGTTAAAAATTTTTAAAAAGAACTAAGGATTTCCTTTCATCAATAATCTATAACACATACTCAACTTAAACTGACCTTAAATACAACCTAAGTGTTGTATTACCTGGAGTTTACTTTAAAATACCAAGCAGAACAATATGGAATGTATATGTGTATTTTAATTTCCACCTTAATTGGAACTACACATTCCAATGTGTGGTCAACTGACAGTGACTCAAAAGAACCACATCCCCGAGGCAGCCACCTTTCTAACCAATCAACACTGATGGTTCTGATCATAGGTGTTGTAGATGTTAGAGGTGAGTTTTCAATGGCAAAACTAGTAGTGTTTAAGATGTGTGAACTGATCTCTTCCATGAACTTGCTACAAAAATCTAATGGCTACATTCAATGTGGTATTCTAGACTGGATTCTAGGGGAAAAAAAAAAAGAATATTAGTGGGGGAAAAATATCTTGAATTCAGTTAATATTAATTTACCAATGTTGATTACTTGGTTTTGAAAAATACACCATGATAATGTAGATTAACAAAAAAGACAATAGGGTAAGGGGTATATAAAAACTCTAGTATCTTTGCAATTATTCTGTAAATCTTAAATTATTACCAAAATAAAAATCCAGTAAGCATATAGACTATAACATGGACTGGCACCTTAGGCTTGATTCTTAAAGGCCCTGTTCCAGTGCATAGTCTCTGTTCCAGTGAGCTCCTGTCCACCCAATCCTAGGTAGTTAACAAAGTCTTCCTGCTAGAATATTGTTGCAATGGCCCCAGAAAAACCTATTGTGTAATGTGCACCGAAAGATCCTCTAAAAGGACAGATTACCGGGAACTCCTAGTTTATAGAACATGTTGTTTAATTGTTTTATTTCATAATAAACATCTTTACATGCAGCGGAATGAAGTTTCAATGTGCTTTCACTATAACCTATTAAGAAAGTTACTCCTAACTACTGACGGTTAGAGATGTTCATCAAAACAAAGGAGCCTAATAATTGTGCATAACCAGAATGGCTTAAATCGGTTTGTAATACAATACTCAAAGCAGTTTTTCAAGTGTAGCTTTTAATGATGAACGTTCATCAATGTCCCACGGTTAAGCAGAACAGTTAATATGGAGACAGGTTGGTCAAAAGGAATTCAATGTAGTTAAGACAAAATTCAGCTCTCATAGGAGAAAATACATGAGTAATCATTCACCATATATAGGACAAAATTATTTATAAGGGCAGAAAAATTAACTGTGAATAGGAAAAAGCTAGCCAAAACATAAAACAGTGTGGTTTTGGAATATATAGAAGCAAGTATGCGTGTGTACAGCTAGGAATAAGCTTCCCATTCCTTAGCATTGTTCACATCCCCACCAAAACCCAACACACTGGGAAGGGTTTACACAAGCCAAAAAGCATTATTCCATTTTATCTTCACGACAATCTAATGTAGTAGATACTATCATTCCATTTTACATATGAAAAACTGAAGTTCTCTTGTAGGTAAAGAATTAACACCTGGCCGAAGCTCACCAAGTTAGAAAGTGGTAGAACCAGAAAGAAACCTAAGGCTGTCACTTCAAAGTATTTTCTTCTGTCCCTCACTGTCTCTCTTTTACTTTACCACTACTGTGAAATGAGTAGCAAAAAGAAAAACCTACCATGAGCTGCTAACTCATAACTAATTTTACACAGAAAACTTCTAACAGATAATTATAAAATGCTTTCTTCATAATGTTTCAGAAATCGGTTTCACCTAGGCACTGTATATAACATAGAGTTGTACTTGCCAAATTAGGGAACCCACACTCAGGGTTTGAGGCAACACTGAAAGCACTGCAAATGACAGGAAAACTTTCTTGGAGTGTCAAATTTTAACTAATGTTGAATAATTTAAATCAGTGTTTTTATGTTAAAGTAAGAGATAAATTATAAAATAAAACATCTGCATAAATATTAAAAATAATGCATTTCAGAAAAACTTGCAACAGAATACTTTGCACCATATTTCAAGCCCCAGTAGTTTACATCCTCTCCTAGAAGTATTTCAGTGAAAATTTTAAAAAACATTAATTGATTTTTATGTCTTGGTTAAAAATTTTATTAGTCATATAAATTAGTCTGTAGAGACAGCTCATAGACATGAAGATTCTTGGGTTTACAAATTTTAATATTTCAACATTTAAAAAGTATAATGATTAAGATTCTTTATTTTTTTTTTTATTTATAGAGATCATAAGATTGAATGAATTGCTTTCCCCTCAAAACTCCATTTTCTCTTCTTGAAAATAAATACCATAGCAAAGGCTCAACAGATGTTGATCATGGTGATCATACTAGTGGTATCTTTGATAAATGTTCACCTATATTTCCAGGGAATCATTTAGGCCATTACTTAAAATTCTCCCCTCAATAAAATGATATAGACTTTTAAGTATATCTCTTTAATGATTCAACTGAATAAATGTATGATGCATTTACCAAGCAATTAATTAAATATTAAGCTTACAATGGTGCCTACATGATTGGAAATTGACTAATGGAAAACAGAGTCAAACGTATAATTTTTTTAATTACATAAAAAGCAACATTACCACCATGCTATTCTCTACAGTGAAGCTAGAACACACTCAGCTTCCCCCATAGAAAAATGATCTGTTGCTTGAAGCAACCAAAAGCTGATAGATTTTCAAAGTCAATGCTGACAGTCAGCGGCCGAATCACTAAGACTAGAACTCTAATATCCTGGTTTTATAATCCCAGCTCCACCAACCAGAACATGATGCTCCTTCAAAAAGCAAAACAAAACAAAACAAAAAAGGCTTTTCTATTGTGCACACCCAAGGCATTGTCAACACATCACTGCTGCATTGTTCTCATTCTTCATCAGAGCAGTCACAATTATGTGGTCATGCCTGGTTCTTTACCTAATTCAAAAAAAGCTAGAGGAGAAAGACTTCTATATCCTTACAACTTTCATTCTCCAGAACCCCAAACTGACTATTTAATCTTTCATTCAAAAGCTTGAGCAAAAATAAAAATCAGGGTTTTCTCTGATACAAATTAGTGAAATGCTCCCCAAAACTGTAGAGTAAAATGCAGGGAGGTGTGGTTACCCAGAACTAAAGAGTGATTTGACTAACAAGAGCAATTCTGGCCATCACATTCTCTAATAGTTTTCTCAGAAACAGAAATTGAATGAGGTTGACAGTCATAACCAAATGTATAAACCACACCATAAGAAATCAATGTTCCTGCATAATAATTAAACTAACATTTAGGACAAAAAGAATGTTCTAGTACTAACAGAGCAAAAACCATCCTACTTGAGTAGTAAGTACACACTAGTACTCAAAGAACTGTTGGCTTTTGTGGATTCCCATGTAATGCCAGGCATGATCAAGAATGATATATTAAAAGGGGAACATAACATATCCAGGAGAAAATATATACTTTGCCACCTCCCTTCATACTTCCATAAGTGACTAAATTTTTCTTAGTAACAGAAACTCAAATAAATTATTATAAATTTAAAAGTCATTTTATTATTATAAGGGAGTCAAAGGAGCTTCTAGTCCTGACATTAATTCTTTTTGTGATTTTAGGCAAGTCGCTACCTACCTGAACTGCATTTCTCTGTCAAACAGGAATAATACCCCATCATGCCAGGTTTAAAAATCTACAAGAATAAAAAAAAAAATCAATAGGAAGGTAAGCAGAAGAAATGGAAATAAATGCTAATAGTTATGAATATATGTTCAGAGCCTTACAACAATAAGCATGCCTCCTTCATGCTCTTTCACTCCTTATGAGGGCCGGAATCCATCTTACACCATGCAGATGAATAACACTGGGGATGTTGGAACAACAATTTGGAAAGTACCTGATTACCTGATTAACTCTAAAGAACAATGATCTCTGGCCACCTGATCCATTCACATTGAAAATTTTAAACATCTCTGTTCTTTTGGCTACTGTATTATCATCCAATTCTTTGTTACAGCAGCCTACTACAATTATTGAGACCTAAACACAAAAAGATCTATGAAAAACAAATCCCATTCACAGACCCATTTTGTTTTACTTTTTCAATGCTGATCTACATGGTACTTTTTATGTTTAATTTTTGCTTATATGTCAACATTTAAAAATCAGATTTCATATAATAATCCAAGATTCTTTATAAAAAGGAAAAGATTCAGAACATCTGGCAACAATTAATTTTTATGTAGAATTGGTGACATTACACTGGAACTAAGCAGACATGCCCCTTCAGAGAGGGCATGTTCCCCTTAACCTCCCACCATTACAGAGGGCCTGCTTTATTTATTTTGTTTTCCAGTTCTCAAGTCCTAGCAAATATTTGACTTTGCAATCACTCATTAAATAAACTTGTGGACATTTAAAATTCTTGGAACTCACAAAATGTTATGAATCTCAGGCCTAAACAGCAATAGATTAAAATAGTTCATTCCTTACAAATTCTTATCCACAAAGTTCTGCCTACTATGTTATGTCGAATAGATAGCCATTCCTGCAGGGTCCAGACCACCATATTCTTTCTCATCTGGATTATAGCAAGAGCCTGACTGGCCTCGCAGCCTTCAGTCTTGCCCACATATTCATTCACAGCATTAAAACCAGAGCCACCTTTCTAAATTGCAAATGTCATCCCCTCCTTTCCAAACGTTTCACATGCACCTTTAGATAAATCCTAAATTCCTTAACACAGTTTGTAGAACTGTCAGCTACTCTGGAATTTAAATATAATGAGAGTGAAATACACAAACACAAACACACACACACACACACACACACACACACACACACTTTAGTTAATAGTTCGTGGTTCATGTTACCTAATCAAGAATTCACTCCTGTTAGCATTGCAGAGACCCATTCCATCCTCCAGAAGCCACTGAACCAAATCCAGACTGTTCTATGGGAGGGAAATAAACTTCTGTCTTGCTTGAGTCATTGTCACCTCTTTATTACAGCACCTAAAATTTTACCATTAACACTATACCTGGTGTTTTCTAGTTCTTTAAATATGCCACATTCCCTCTTCGCATGAATGCTTCACACATGTTCTTCCCTCTGCGTGGAACTCTCCCACTTCCAAACTTTTATCTATTTAGCCAACATCAGCTTCAGTGGACACTTCCTCTGAGAGATCATCTCTAACCTTGAGACTGGGTTTCATTCCCCTAGATATGTATTCTTATAGTAGACTTCCTTCTGACTTTCAGCTATCACTTACACACCAGGGGCCACTTCTCACCTGTTTACCGCTGCACTGGCAACTCCTGGCACTGTGTCTGGCACCCGATGTCATGACCCAGGGCACATCCTTCCATCCTGGCTACAATGTCACCTGAAGAGACCTTGTCAATTACCTTGCTATGCAATCTAGACATATCTTCATATTTTATTTTGTTTTACTTATAATAACAATAAGAAGAAAGAGGAAAAGGAAGACGAAGTGGGGAGGGAATAAAGGAGAAGGAGAAGAAAAAGAGATTCGTTTGGCATAATTTGGCATGATTTAGTGAACCCTCCTGTCTAGATTGCTCCCCAAAACATCTTATTAAGAAAATACATTCAAAATATTTTGGGGGTTGAGGAAAGTTAGATAACATGTAGTTCCTTTAGCTATAATTTTGTCAGGCCAATAGCACGTAATTTATCTGCTGTGGGGACCAACTGGGTGCCCTCTTACTATCACTTTACCTTGGACAGAACTTAATTATGATCACATTTGAGCTTACCAGATGTAGGGGACAGGGGGAGGGGAACTGGAGAAAGGCAGCCAAAAGACACAAACTTGCAGTTACAAGATAAAGAAGTACTGAGGATGTGATGTGCAGCATGGTGGTGGTAGTTAATATTGCTATGCGATACACAGGAAAGTTAAGAGAGTAAATCCTAAGAGTTCTCATCACTAGAAAATTATTTCTTTTTTTGCTCTCTTTTTATTGTATCTATATGAGATGATGGATGCTAACTAAACTTATTGCACAATCATTTCACAATATATGCAAGTTGAAGTGTTATGATGCACACCTTAAAATTATAGTGATGTATGTCCATTATATCTCAATGAAATTGGAACCAAAAAAACTTCAATTGCATCTTAACTGTGTTTATTTGAAGACCAAGACAGATGCTAAACCTGTATGTTTTAATTCTTTCTGGAAACCAGGGATTAGGCAACTGATCTTTTGATAAACAAATAAATTAAAATGTGAACATGTTCAAATCAAGGTTACTTTATACCCTGCAGAGAAACTGTAAGAAAGATCCCTATATTGGCTGGGATCTTACATACTTCCAATGCTGTATTTCTGGCACACTAATGCCTATTGTTCATGTGGGACACTGTAGAGACACTTCCATAATATGAAGCAGCCTCAAACACCTCAGATAAACCTCGCTCTTTAAATCATTTTGAACCACAGCAGCCAATTGTCAACTCTTGTTTTGGTTTGGTTTGGTTTTGTCTTACCTTGTATCTCACTTCCCCATCTACCTTCCTACTTTTCCCCTTAAATTTATAAACTGCAGACTGGAAAATCTCTTATTCTTTAATCTCAGCAAAATTTGTATCCTTGTCTATGGCACTACAAAAACAATAGATAGAGGTCGTTTCAGTCTTGGTTTTCCATTAGTAATGTGTTCAATTAGGCAAGTAGCTCTGTTATTGTCACCTTAAAATAGGCTATTTTCTAGCTCAGCTTACCTCACTATAAAACAGTATGAGGTCAATGCTAGATTACAGAATTTAATTAACTGCCTAAAATGAAAGCTTGAAAATCTATTCTTTCTTTGCATAAAGAATAAGAAACCAAATTTTGCTTGGGGCTAAAATATACTAGCCTTGTGAAAAATGATTACTGTACATAATTTATATCCTCATTGCCATGAAATATCCATCCCAGTGCATTTGCTGCCTTGATACTGATCATGAGCCATTAGCTAGGCTGGAGATTTGATTTGGTTTCTTTCATTACTGCTCTCTGATTTATTGTTGCACACTATTCCCAGAATTCTGATTTCATTTGCTTTTACTGATAAGATGCATCTGCTAAAAAGTTCCAGATTTGTGTCCTAAACTAAATGAGATCAGACAACTGGAAAGTAGTACATATAAATTATAACTTCCAGCTATTTTTTAAATTTTTCAATTACAGTTGACATACAATATTATATTAGTTTCAGGTGTACAACATAATTTCATGTATACAACATAGACATTTTAGAAACTTCCAAAGTAATCCCCCCAATAAGTCTAATACCCACATGACATCATATGTAGTTATATGTAGTTATTACAATATTATTAACTATATTCCCCATGCTGTACTTTACAAACCCATGACCATTAATTTTTAACTGGTAATTTGTATATCTTAATCCCTTCCCTTTTTTCAACCATCCTCCTAACCCCATTCCCACCCAGCAACCATCAAAATCTTCTCTATATCTATGAGTCTGTTTTCATTTTGTTTTTCTTGTTCCTTAGATTTCATATGGTATTTGTCTTTCTCTTTCTGACTTATTTCACTTATCATAATACCTTCTAGGTCCATCCATGTTGTTGCAAATGGCAAGATTTCATTTTTTTATGGCTGAACAATATTTCATTGTATATATATTCTACATCTCCTTTATCCATTTGTCTATCGATGGACACTTAGGTTGCTTCCATAACTTGGCTGTTGCAAAAAATGCTAAATGAACATAGGGGTACATATGTCTTCTCAAATTAGTGTTTTGGATTTTTTCAGATAAATACCCGAAAGTGGGACTGCTAGGTCATATGGTAGTTCTATTTTCAATTGTTTAGACCTATTTCATGATTGTGTTCCTGACCACAGTAAAGGTTCAGTCTGGCTATAAATGAATCTTCAGTAGATGTCAGGATCTCCAGTCCTTGTGCAGCGAAAAATCTTTGTTTTGTTCTCAAACTATGCAGCTCGTCCCCACCACACACACTAAACCATTTATGTGTCAGCATTAACAACAAGAATAAATTATTAGTAGCAACATGTTGAGATCTTTAGTGAGTGTGAAATGTCGGGGGGGGGGGATTTGTTACTTTTCTCCTCTTTAAATAATACATACCTAAGGATGAATTTTTTCAGCCTTAGAAATGAGAAGGGGGTTGACATGATAGCTAAATCCTCTTTTAGTCTCTTGTGCCTCATTCCACCTCCCATAAATATCAGATGAGAGGCTGCACATTCTGGGGAATGTAGGCCAGCTGCTATGACGCAGGAGAGAGATTTGAGGCTTTGAGATATAAATTTTTCAAAGAGCTAAAAGTAGATCCCAAGAACCTGTTTAACACGACTGTCTGCCTCAGCCTCAGACAGCACTTCCACTGTAATTATCTACTGTGAAACAAGATGGTGCTCATTTTGCCTCCTCAGTGGCTTCGCCTGGCTGGACAGAGTTGACTAGAACAAACAGGGCACTTTTTGTGCTTTTCTTGCCTCAAATTGTACTAACAGCAAACCATTTTTCTACAAGCTTGAGATACTAAAGTTAAACCCTATTTCAACTGCCACATAGTTTCCACATCTAAACAGGAAAATTTTTGCAATGGTAAATACTAAATTAACAAAGTGGCTAACTCCTCAACTAAAGTGGTCTCCGTCAGTCCAATTTGCACAACAAAATGACTAAGAAGAAAACAAATTGTCAGTATAACTAAAAAACACTTCTTCAACAGCTAAAAAAGCTTGCCCCTAAAAAGCCATATTTAAAGTTTCATTTCTCACAGCACTCCCATAAAAGGGAAAACAGATTTCCCAATTTGTGAAAATCAGTGCTGCTTTCAAATACTTGGTTAAGACTCCAACTGAAGAAACACAAAATCAGGAACAGTACTAAAACAGATGTGGGCTGGTCCTTACCCACCAGAATGAGAAATAACACTGCTACCCAGCACTTACCGTGCTGGTTTCCTGCTATATCTTAAGCCCAGCTTCCAACATAAAGCATAGAAAAGATTGCAAATACATCAATGTTTAGAAATTTTATACTGTTCCACATCCATTTACATGGCATGGGCAGAGTTTGGGTGACTTTAGCATAATGCCTTACATAATGTACTGAAAGATAAAGAGATTTGCTAAAGGCATAATATAAGGCAATATAATTAGAAGCCTCAAACACACTGCACTGCATCAAAAATCTCTTATTCCCTTACCATATACCTTTCTGGGACTGTCTATGGCATAGTGAACTCTAAATTTATACATAATGGCACTGGCTATTCTTCCTTCCCTCACTTCATGTAACCCTAATTACTACAATCATTTTGGAAATGCAGAGATTGTGTGAATTCAAAAGTAGAAGAAAAGTTAGAGAAAGCAGAAATAGCTTAGATTTGACCTCAAGGACAAGCTGTCATAAATTCTTTGATATTGTCTTTTCATTTTTTCCAGAATGTCTTAAATTGCTCATTTCACTGATATATTACTTTATTTTTTATTAAGTTTATTGGGGTAATATTGGTTAATACAATTACATAATTTTCAGGTATACATTATAGTTTGCCAACTATATATTCTATTGTGTGATTACCACCCAAAGTCCAGTTTCCTTCAGCTACCATGTATTTGATCCCTTTTATCCACTTCATCCTCCCCCTACTCCCTATATTTGACCTCCTTTACCCCATCTACCTTTCCCTGTCTCCTCAACCCCCAACCTCTGGTAACCACTACTCCATTGTCCATGTCCCTAAGTCTCTGTTTGTCCTGTTTATTTGTTGTTTTAAGTTTATATCCCACATATAAGTGATATCATGTGATTTTCAACTTTTTCAGTCTGGCTTATTTCTTTTAGCATGATTATCTTGAGTTCCATTCATGTTGTCACAAATGGCAGTATTTCATCTCTTCTTATTGCTGAGTAATATTCCATTGTCTATATGTACCACAGCTTCTTTAGCCAATCATCTATCATAGGACACTTAGGTTGCTTCCATGTCCTGGCCACTGTGAATACTTATAAACATCGGTGTACAAACATCTTTTTGGATATGGGTTTTTAAGTCTTTGGGATAAATACCCAGCCTAGGGATTGCTAGATCATGTGGTAGAACAAGTCTCAATTTTTTGAGGAACCTCCATACTGTTTTCCTTAGTGGCTATACCAATTTGCAGTGTATGGAGGGTTCCTTCTTCTCTGCATCCTCTCCAACATTCATTATTACTTGTCCTGTTGGTTATAGCTATTCTAACAGGTGTGAGATGGTATCTCATTGCAGTTTTGATTTGCAAATCCCCAAAAGCTAGCAATGTTGAGCATTTTTCACATGTGATACATGACTTTATATGTCATCAATTCTAAATTTGAATTAATAAGCATTACTTGTTTAAAAAAATAAAAACAGCTATCTCCAGGGAAATCACTACATGATGAAGAATTTAATCAGACTGCTTTCTACTCTAACACCTATCAGAGAACAACTACAGAGGGGAAAAAAAGAATGACTGAGGCTTAATAATTTGGGAGTACTTTAGAATAATCTGGATAGGTAAAGTGGGCCCTTAGGAACCAAATGGCATCCTATAATGTCAAGCTTTTCTTTCTAAATGGCCAAAGTTGAATATGGAGGTCACACTGAATAATCAGTGATTAATACATCTTGTGGCAGAGTAACCTGATATGAGAACACTCTGATACTCCAATAAAATATATGTGGACCCTCAAACTTTATCCAATTCTGAGTCATTAGTTTTCTTGGTATACCTACATAAAGAACAACTGTAGAGGCCACAGGACCATACGCGAGAGCTGGACTACAAAGGTCAGAAATGTCAGTGGGTATTTAGTTTCTGGAGTATGTGTCTAAAGCCCATAAATCTTAAAAGTTGGCATTCTCAGCCTCATTAAACCATTGCTGTCTAGGTATCAATGCCCTAGTATTTTTCTACTTATAAGCAGGAAGAGCAGCAATAAAAAAAATAATTTCTTGATAATCATTCAAGTTTGCCATTTGATGCCTAGACCTCCACCTCCCTCACCCTCCCCAATCCAGGACTTATATCCAGCTTGAAAGAGAAAAGGAAATTATACATCTTGAAAAGTTAAATGTCAAATGATCTTCAGGAGGCACATAATCTAACTATCTGGACTGGGAGCTAAGAGCTACAGGGCCAGTTGTTCCACTATTAATCTGCTAAATGTCCACTATGCTACTTGAATATAATGAGCATCAATCCACTAAGTTAGAAGGCCACTGCAGTTCATGGGACCTTTGACAGCTGCATCAGTTGTGATGATGGATGGAAGGCAGCAGAAGCTATAACTGAACAAGCTTAGAGCTTCCCACATAATACCCATCTCATTGCTTGATCACCTAACTTCAAATACAGAGGCTAGAAAAGGTGGAACTAGTGAAAGGGAAAGAAAGGGCAAAACCCAATTCCTTTTTTGTTTAATTTTGCCTAAAGTTATTCCCATCCTAAAGAGAAAGAAGAAAACTATCAGAGGCTTCCTGCTCTTAGGAACCAATTATTCAAGTCAGCTCTGGTGGAAGAACCTGAACACCTTAACACCATAACAATTGCCAGGAAAATGTACTCCTAGACAAAAACAAAAACAAAAACAGAAAAAGGATATTGGGAAAACCTGTTTGAAATTTAAGACTAGGCTGTGTTTGTAATGTGACAGGGTGGGAGATGAGGAGACTAAAGGCTCTGGAAGAAAGGCAATAGATCCAAGAAGAATTCAAACATCCAACCTAGAGACAGCTAGCTAGATCCTAAGGTTTATAATTCAACTGAAGCTGAGGATGAGGAGGTGACAGAGTTCTTGGTCTAAAAAGCAGACCAGACAAAGCACAAATTATTACAATTATTAAAAATTTCTCACAAAACCAGGGATAGCATAAACGAGGGCAAAGAACAAGCTGAAGTGTGGCTGAACCATGCTCAGTAGAAAGACAGTCTGACAGAGATGGATAGTCAAGAACTTCAGTTGTTTCTCTACCTTACAGAGATCTTTCCCCTGTGTCCTCCCCACTGCCCTTTACAGAGTAATTTTGCCTGCGTGTTTTTCAACTGCCTGTGATAAAGGCAAACAACAGAGATGAGAGAGGAGAAAGGAGCTGTCAAATTTTAGAGTATCTATGAATACTTGGGGAGTCAGGTTAAAATTAAGGCTCCTAGGCTCAGCCCCAAGAGTTTCTAACACAGGCAGTTCTGTACCACACTTTGGCAAACACTGAATGATTGTGGGGATGACAAAAAGGGTAATTTACCAGCCAATGCAGCAGCCTCAGACTCATTCTGCCAATGTAAAAGATGACCGCACACTCAGTAATCCTCAGAGAGGTTACTGCAGAGGACCTCCGAAGAACTTCTCACATTAGATTATGGGGAAGTATGACTCCAACATGGACTGCTCTTCAATTAGGACAGCTACCTTGTAGCTCAGTTCATCACAGACAGCCAAGTGCCCCTCTGTGCCCAACAATGAGTATTTTTTTTAAATGACCTATCTTTCTGAAAACTTTGAGATTTTAAAACTACACAAACATATCATGAGCTAACAGATTCCGATAATTTTGGTTTTGCTTATATAAGTTTTCCTCCCAGGTACCTTCATTTTTATTTGAAGGGCAACCCTGGTAATATGACAGAACACAGAGGCCAGCTTGCAGGCTGTTCATCAAAACTTAACAGAAATAAAAGCTTAGTAACCTGCCTGGGAAGCAGTTATTATCTCTCTACCAAATCAGCTCACTACCATACAGCTTTGTTAGAGCTAAAATAACCTTTGAAGGTGGAAAATATATCTACAAACAAAGAAACCAAGTCCTTCCAACAGTGAGAAGTAGCCGTTTGAAAAGGAAGAGTCTGCTCAATTTTTTTAGTCCTAAAAACAAGGAACTATTACTCAAACAGCATAAATAGTAACAGAAGTCCTGAATATCCTAGACTCTTAAGCTGAGACTACAGGTGGGTTGGTAGAGAAACTCTGAACACTCCTGAATTCTTGTCTGAGGAGCTCAATCACTCTAGAGCCTTGGGCCAATCACTGAACCTCTGAGGCTCATTTTACAATGTTTAAAACAATAATATTCATTCACAATGTGTAAAAAATGGTTATATTCCCTCTTATCCCTCCTCATAAGAAGTGAGGTTTGAATGACAGAAAACATTCTGTAAAATGTTAGTCAATAAACATATTTTTATCACCATAATTACTATTCCTTTAAACTTTTAAAATTTTGAAGAGCAAGTATTTGCTCTCCCCGTTAATGACCTACTCATTGTTCTTTAAGTTACTATGCTAAAGAAATCTGTTACTGTCCATGAAATTGATCAGTACTTAGTAATCAAATATAGGAGAGGAGTATTTGTGCCTAAGGAATCTAAATTTCAAATACCATTTTCTTTTAATCATACGTTTTTCTAAAACAACAGAAATCATTATGAAGTACAATTTTTAAAAATTTATTTATTTAAATTAGTTTCAAGTATACAGTACATTGGTTAGACACCTATGCAGTTGATAAAACCATCCCCCCGAATTGCTCCCTCCTGCCCCTGGCCCTCCACCTAGCCAACGTATTAATGCTAACTGCATTCCCTATGTCATGCTCCCCATCCCCGTGACCATCCATCAGCTACTAATTTGTACTTCTTTAGCTCTTCACCCCAGCCCCCCAAACTCTCCTCCCCTCTGTCTATCACCACATGTCCATTATATTTGTGAGTCTGTTTTGGGTTAGTTTTTTCTTTTTATTCCTTAGATTCCTCATATAAGTGAAATCATATCGTTTATCTTTCTCTGTCTTACTTAAACACCTTCTAGGTCCATCAAAGCAATATCTTTTTCCATCCCCTTCCTTTTCATATGTAGGGGTCTTGTTTTCTTATCCTTTCAGCCACTCTATCTTTTGGCTAGAGCGCTTAATTCTTTTCCATTTAAGGTACTTATTCATAGGAACATAGTTGTTACCATTCTGTATTTCTGTTTTTGGTACGTTTTTCTTCTTAAAGAAGTCTCTCCAATATATCCTATAATACTGGCCTGGTGGTGACAAATTCCTTTAGCATATTTTTTTCTGGGAAGCTCTTTATCCATCCTTCAACTCTAAATGATAGCTTTGCTGCATAAATTATTCTTGGTTGTAGATCTGGGTCTTCTTCCTGTCAAATATTTTTTGCCAAGCCCTTCTGTCCTGTATAGTGTCTTTTGAGAACTCAGCTGCCAGTCTTATGGGAGTTCCCTTATAAGTAACTCTCTGTTTTTCTCTTGCTTTTAATATTCTTTCTTTGTATTTAACCACTGGCATTTTAATTACAATGTGTCTTGGTGTGGGCTTCTTTGAATCCCTGATTTAGGGGATTCTCCAGCTTCCTGGGGTTTTATGTCCATTTCCTTCACCAGGTTAGGGAAGTTTTTAATCATTATTTCTTCAAACTGCTGTTCAATATCCTGATTTTCTTCAGTTACACAGATCAGACAGATACTTGGACCCTTAATAGTGTCCCATATGCTCCTTAAATTCTTTTTATAGTCTTGCCATCTTATCTCTTGCCATTCTGATTGAGTGTCCTTGGCTTTCCCAACCTCTAGATAGGGCATTTGATCCTTTTGTTTATTCTTTTTTTTATTCCATTTAATGTACTCATCTCAGATGTGTTCTTCATTTCAGACTGGTTCCCTTTTATAATTTACATTTCCATTTTTATGTTTTTTATCTCTTTGTTGACGTTCTCACTGAATTTATCTACATCTCCCAAAAGTTCATTGAGCATCTTTATAACCAGTGTTCTGAACTCTGCATCTGTTAGATTGCTTGCCTCCATTATATCTGGATCTCTGTTCTGTTCTCTCATATGGTTTCTGCTTATCATCCTATTTTGGCTGCCTTTCTGTATCTAATTCTATCTATTAAGCAAAGTTCCTAAGTCTCCTGGTCTTATTAGTGTGGATTTGTGAAGTAGGTATCCAGTGGCACAGACCTGAGAGGAATTTAGCTACAGCCCAAACTTAGCCCAAGCCCCTACCCCTCCGGGGCCACCCATTAAGATTCAGTAAGCAATCCATAGACACTGTGCTTTATAGTTGCCTCAAAAGGCCACATCAGAAATTGAGGCCATTTGGCTTCAGTATAAGTCTAGGCGCTACTTAGCGAGGAGCACCTGACTCGCTGAGGACACACCTGGATGTGGCTTGGGCGGGGCCACAAGTAGGAGGAGGTAGGATTTCAGGGACTCCTCTGGGCAGAGTGACCTCTGTTATCCAGTCTGATGACCTCAGAGCAATGGCAGCACTATGTTCACCCACTGGGAGAGAGGAGGGCTCAACAGGGAACAATTGATACCACCAGCATTTCTTTACAGAGCGAGTCTCGCCTAAGCCCTGACTCCAACAATGTCTCCCCATACGTCCCCAATGCCCCCCACATGCAGCTAAACGGGCACTGGTGCTCAGAGCGAGCAGGCTGTCACTGCAAAAACCCACTCCCAGACACAGCCCCTCTAAGAGGCGTTTGCCACTGCTGCAGCCTCCATCTCAGCTGCTCCGGACCGGGCAGCCCGCGTCCTCACCCCATCCTCCCTTCTGCCATTGCAGGATGGTTGCTTGGATTTCTCCCTAGTATGGCTTGTTCCTAAAGATCCCAGATGATTTTACCTTGCTGCTTTGATATGGTCGGCAAAGAGATGAACAGAGCCTCTATCATCTATACCATTTTTCCCCCTCCCTGAGTACAATATTTTTAATCACTGCAGAGGATGATTACACAAGAAATGACTGGCCCTCTAATTTACATGAAAGGGAATATATAAGTTTTCAAAGTCCAGCAAGGATGAAAGGAAAAGACCAGTATTCCTCAGACTTGGCGCAGCTGCACTCACAGCTAGACTAGAAATGCGGCCTTGCTCCTTACCCAAGCCCTAATATAGGGCAGGCCTCTCGCCGGGTCCCCAGGAGAATGAACTGTCCCACTGGAGTTTACCTCCTTCCCTGAGCCTTACAGGCCCTTAAAAGGGGAGATTAAAGTGTTTACTTCTGGGGCAGGCAAGGGTGGTTAGTGAAGTCCCATTTGTTCTTCAGCTGAGAAATAGGAGCCCTTCACTGTTAGAAGGAGAATGAAGGGAGAAACGGAGATGCTAGGCCTGAACAGCCATCATCCTTCCTCTCACGACTTAAACACCTACACTCACCTCCAGCCTTGACTCTCCCCTCTGCTCTGACCACACCAGGTAACAAACCCCCAGAAAGTCTCAACCCACTGTTGCAAGATTACCTCACAATTCCTCAGGTACGATTTGTGGGAAATGAATTCCATCCAAAGTCATATTCACACAGTATGAAATAGGAACAGGAAAAATAATAGTGCTACCTCTCAAAGAGCAAGTCAGATCAGAGGTCTCTAGAGAGTATTTACAGTAAATTCAAAGCTGATCTATTGTGGCAATTCACATCTTTCTGCTGTCATGCCCTTTTATAAAAATTGGCATACCATGCACACAATGTGATAATCAGTGTGAGGATTCAAAAGAAAAAAAGCAAGGGGTTTGGAACAGCAAGGAAAAGATGACCTCCACAGGGTCTCATACCTCAGTCTTTGTTTGCCCAGGTCCAGACTTTGCATCTCAGTCTGGAGGCCTCTGGAACACTGTTAGTTGCCATATTCAGAGTAGACCCTTCTGTCAGGGGCAAATTCACCCAATCATAACTCATAAGATCTAAATGTGATTGCAGAGAGAAGCGGGGAGGGGCGGGCAAACAGACAGACAGACAATGTATTAATTAACAGGGAATACTCTATCAAAGAGCCTGGAAGCATTTAACGTGGAGGCAACTGCATTTTCTTCCTGTAGGCATATCACATTGAAACTAAATAATAGAACTAAAAAGGAAAGCTGCCATTTCTGCCTATTCCTTTATTCTGATTACAAAATTTTACTTTTGAGAACTACTCACTCCCCATTAAGAGAATCTATGGTTTAGATGTTTAGATGGGCATTTACCCCAGGACTGACCTGTCCCAGGGTTGAAACTGCCCCCAAAATTGGTGGGACTGCCAGCCTATGAGAATATGAACTGGGAGAAGCAAAAAGCCATCTCAAGGAGTAGAGCACTGACTAAAAATTAAGCCAAACAACTGAGCAGAATGAATAGATGGAGAGAGCCACTGCCTGATAATTTCATTTAACATTAGAGTCAAGCCATGCCTGAGACCAGGATACCCCTTAAACTTTGAGAGACAATGAGTTCCCTTCTTTGCTTAAGCTACTTTGAGGTAAATTTCTCTCTTGCCAACAAAAAAAAAAAAGAAGTTTGACAAACAAAATGGAATTGGACTTAGAGTTTATAATATGACTTGAATGCTTAATCACCATTAGTTTAAAGTAGCTTAATGTATCCAGAGCAGGCCAGAGTTCATGCTTGAACATCCTTCTGTCCTGCAACACCTGACCAGTCCCGCTTGCACTGACACATGCTTAAACCATGCTCACACATTCACTCCACCTGGCAAGCATGCAGCCATTCAGTCTCTGCTCCATTTAACTCTCAGAGGGCAATCATATATCCCTTGGTCTCATGTTCTTAAGGGGGATCCCAAGTACAGAAAATAATCAAAAGCCACTTAATAGATTATTAAATTCTACAGAACCCAACAGAATTCATAAATCCTCCAGGTTAAATAGTATGACTTCCTTCCAGTGAATTCCAGCATCAAAAAAAAAAAAAAAATCATCTGCTGTAGCAAAATGACATACTCATCAGTTTTCAGCTATCAGAATTTATTAATGATATTTTCAATTACAGAGAAAATGAGGCTTTTATACTTTGACTAAGGTGGATTCTTTAAACCCATGTTAGATAATAAGTTGTTTACACTCACTGCTCTAAGAAATTCACAGGACAGGAATAATGTGTGCATCTTTGTAAGTTTAGCTCCTATTATAGCTATCTCTTATGCAAATAAAGGCTGCAGTATATTACTTTCCTCTTCCTTTGAGACACAAATCCTGCCCACGGTTAGATTCTTTGAGGGCCTTGCCCCAGAGCCACTTCCCAGCTCCTTTTCCTAATTAACCCATGCCACATAGAGAAGCAAATAGTTGTTTTCTCCCCAAGCTGCTGTCATTGTTTACATGTCTCCCCCACCAGATTCAGTTTAGATGACTTGATGACTAGTCTAGCACACTGTCTAGCAGATGCCCTATAAAATTAGTTTTGTGGATTTAATTAACTATACTTGTCAGATGTTAACAGAATATCTGGTTTATGACCTTTATGTTACTGTTTGGTTTTAAGAATCAAGGAAGGTATTGGACAGGAGCCTTAGAAGCTTGGTGTCTGCCATCCTCCAAGAACAAAGTGTCCAGAAACAGTGTCTTGTGCACAAGTTTTCAACCTTTGTAAAATTTATTCTGAAACCCTGGCTACTGGCCCAGGGGTTGGGGCCTGACCTAAAGATGTCAGCTCTAGGCTGGACATGAGAAAGATCATTGGCCTCAAGGTGACTAGGCTGGACCCAAGGAAGGATAAAATGTACTGAACAATGATGAAGCAACTCAATAAGGTCCTTTCTCAGGATATTTTAATACAACATGTAGTAGAAGAAAAAAAAATAAGAGAAAGTAAAAACTGAAACTCGAAAGCAGAAGCCAAGAATATTCAGAAGCTATGAGGACTCTGAGGGAAAGTAAGTAAGTATATAAGAGGGAGAGAACAGATGGAGTAGACACAGCAAAAAGCTGAGATAAGTACCAGGAAAGTACTACAGCTTTGTTCTGTATTCTGAAATTTCCTTTACAACACAGTATAAAGAGTCAATTAATCAAAAGACCACAAGAAGAGACAGCTACTATAAGTTTTTCAGCTATCTTTACTTCTAATAAAGAGGTAAAGTGGACATTAAGTTATTAAGTGGACATTAGCTATGCATTTGTATTGAAATTTGAGATGTTCAAGACTTGTGAATTGACTAGGGGTATCCCACCACTCCATGAAAGGATATAACCTAGCATGTTCACAAGGCAGGGTAGACTCAGGAATAGGGCTCTAGGCTGGATTCTACACTCAGGCATAGTTAATTTGGACTATTTTGGTGGTCCAAAGCCACCTCTAAGTTGAATTGAATTCTTCCTTCACAACGTTGTCATATTTGCCTCAAGTAAACATCTTTAAAAAAAATAAATAAAAAATGTCTAAAAGGACAGAGGCACAGACACATTATTAAATTTACCAAATAGGTTGTAGGTATATTTTTATGCCCTGTTACAAATAAACATTATTTTCATAACTGTGGGTGGGGAACTGGTGGGAAACCTATAGTCCTCACCTTCCTCTAATTACTGGAGTATATTAGTTGAGGTTATAGATGCAGGTGCTATTACACAGTAACTGAAAAATAAAATGCTTGAACAAGAGCTTTATTTATATCTTCATATTCCATAGTCCAAAGGTTACCAGTCTAAGCAGGAAGAACTTACATTTCTAGTTCCAGATGGCTATTTCATATCTCACCATCTCCCAGTCAGCTGGAAGAAAAAGAAATGGAAGGCACACCCTTCCCCCATTGGCTAGTTTTTATCATATAATCATGCCTAGCATCAAGGGCAGCAAGAAAACTAATTTCTATACCAGCAACTGAAGGACAATTAGGTGGAATCATACTGTCAAACATCACATGGGGTCTTCTTCCCTGTGCAGCTCTTATCATCTGAGGGAACTTGAATGAAGACTATTCTTCACAATGTGGCTGCATTTAATACAGGAGTGCAACTCATTACTTAAATAACACCAATAATAAATCCACTGTGAAGTCACTACATGAAAGAGGCAGATGTTTACAAAAAAAGAAAGAAAAAAAAATAGTCAGGAATCTGAAAAATAATTAGATAACCATTATATTAAACAAAAGCTAGCTGTCCTGAGAATAAACCACATGCTTGCTCCTAGCTTTCTTCAATCACCTTAAATAGAGATTCGTAAGTCACATGGGAAAAGTAGCTATCACTGCTCTACTTTGAAAAACCCCAAAACAGGTCATTGTAATAAATAAAACCACTGATTAAGAGAACAAGTAAAATCTTTATTAGTCTCCCAAGCTATATTACTCTGCTAGGGCTGCCTTATCAACTACCACAAACTGGGTGGCTTTAAATAACAAAAATTATTTCACAATGCTAGAGGAGAGAAGTCCACAGTCAAAGTGTCAGCAGGATTGGTTCCTCCTGAGAGGTATGAGAGAAGGATCTGTTTAAGGCCTCTCTCTTTGGCTTGTAGATGGCCATCTTCTTATGTCTCATCACAATGTCTTTCCTTGGTATCAAAACTTCCCCTTTTTATAAGGACACCAGTTATACTGGATTAAGGTCTACCCCAACCACCTCAGTTTAACTTGACCTCTGTAAAGACCCTGTCACAAAATAAGTTCACACTCTGCAGTACTGGGGGTTAGGACTTCAACATGTAAATCAGGGGGGACACAATTCAACCCATAACACAAACATATAAGCTCATCTGAGACAAAGACTGCATACTCACTAAGGTCATCACATTTTTTTAAAGGCTTTTTATTGGAAAATATAAGATACAGAAAATGCGTAGGACATAAATCCACAGTATAATAAATACTTATAATGCAAACACCTGTGTAACTGCCATTTGAGACAAAAAAGAGAGCACTATCCATAGCCAGGAGTCCTTGTGTGCCCCTTCCCATCAGAAATCCTTCTTCCTATAGGAGGTACCACCATCATTACTTCCTGGAAAATGACTTTGTTTCCTTCATAGTTCTACCATTTCTGAATACACACCAAAACAATATAGTTTGGTTTCACCTGTTTTTGAAGTGCATGTGAGTGGAATTATATTATTTGGGGTCCTCTATCCTTCAACATGTTTGTACGATTTATCCCTATGTTTACATTTTTTAATGATTCCAAAGAATATTTCATTAACCTAAATCCAATTTCACTGATCAAAACTATATCTTCTCTGATATTTATTATCCTCAATCTTTTTTAACATTACTACATCCTTCAAAGTCTATTCCAAAGTCATATCAATACATAGAAACTACTCTAAAACCTACTTTTATTGTCTTTTTCTTTACAAAAAAAAGCACTTTTTGGTTAAAGCTTCTATGTAGACAGATAATAATAGAAGCAATTTCTTCAGCCTTGCCTCCACAGACATTTTCCCAGAAAAACAGAACAAGAAATGATATTCGTAGCAAAGTACCAGTTGTCAATTCTATTAGAGATCTGCTTAACTGAACAGTCTCAGTACTCTGATCTTGTCTACCTGCCTACCTTCCTAACGTGTATTTCAGTCCACAATCTCTAACTGGAATCTGACACTAGTTTAGTTAACTCATGCACTGGTTAAGGCCCTAGCCATGTGCAGGTGGGCTGACCTCATATTCTTCACTCAATATCATAAACTTAGATCCTAATTCCTGCTTAGAAGTCTTCATCCATACTTCATTTCCTAGTCTTTATTTTCCAATCCCAACTTATATTCAAGTTGTAACAGTGATGTGACTCCCCCACAAAATTAATCACAGTTGGGAAGTTGTTTTCTCCGTCATTCTAGGTGTATCTCTAAGAAGTAGAAATGAGATAAATAAAAAGAGAAATTCAGAAATTACTACAGACACACAATTTTCACTGAAAGTTGTTTAAATAATAAAAGTTTTTCCTACTGAAGGAATTTTGAACAGGCCCTCAAGATGTGCCACTTAGGCACATGAACTATTTGGAGCTGAAGGCAAACCAAAACCCTGAGGGTGCATAAGAAATTTTTACTTCTCTCCTGAAGAATTTAAATTAGGGGCCTTGCTACATAGTAAGAATTATTACCAGAAATACAGGGCCTGGCAAACTTCCAGTTACTGAACATCCATTCTTCTTATCGTCCTAAGAATGACCTTCTTCCCCTCTGAAGCCCCAAGGTGCTTTACCTCATCCTTAGCTCAGAATGTCATATTTATATATACCTCATTTTCCCTTTCCATCTCTGAACCTCTCATGCATGAAGGATCTCTGACTCTCTCATGTATGTGGGGTTCCCAAATGTACTTATGTAATTAAAGTTGGTTATTTTCTCTTGTTAATCTGTCACATATAGATTTAATTATTAGACCAGCTAGAAAACCTTGATAGAGGAAAGTTTCTTCCTCCTCAAAAGGTCTCAAGGGAACTTTGTCATCTCAATCTTCATTGCCTGTCTGCCTGGAGCAAGGAAGGGCTTTTTATTGTCTTAGAGTATTCTGGGAGTGAACTTTCTGGATCTTGTGAGGCCTGATTATTCTTTTACACTCTCAAGTGTCCTTTAGTTAAGCCATAAAAGGGCTTATTGGTTTGAGTCACTATTAAGATTCTACTTATCACAGCCAGATGATGGATCCTTTGAACTGGAAAAAAGTTCTAAACTGAAAAAAAAAGAAGAAAAAAATTTTTAGAGAGCTCTTATATTGTTATAATGGCTAGTCATTAAGATTCCCTTAATGAGATGGAAGGACAGAAATTAGAACTAAGAAAATCAAAGTCCGCTCAGATCCCTTGCCATTTGCCTTCAGACATTTGCAGATATTGTTTAAAAATAATAATAATAAATCAGGACATTGCCCTGCTCTTCAGAAGAAAAAGGAAAAAAAAATATGACAAAATTTTTCTAAATACAACCTAAAACTTTTATGGCCCCAAGAACACTGAAAGTTCCAAAATTTGGCCAGACAGAAATGTGAGCTTAACCCCATTTGTGGCTAGGGTCCTCCCAAACCACTGCTAGCCCCCAAGGAACTCACAACCTAAATTACAATGGCAATTATGAGGAACGTCCCAATTAGATTAGATCATTTACAAGTATATTTAAAAGCAAGGGCTTCCAAATCAAATAAACCAAATGAGATACCTATTTTTAAGTATTGATAGCGTGAAAAAAAAAAAGAAAATAAAGTCATAGGACTTGTCTCAGCAAAATGGAAATCTTTAGATAGGTCTTTTTGAACAATTAAGGATAAATAAAACAGATATTGATGGGGTTAAAACAAAAGTTTTAATATAGTACTACCAAAGGCTGGATGTGCCAAAGTGACTCCCTATTGGTCCCCCAACATTAAAGGGCCCCAAACAAGTCTGCTCTATTTATTTCAGGTGAAAAAATATTTGTAAATCAGAAAGCAGAGACTGCAATGAGAAACCTGACCAGCAATCGCTTAGGGCAGTGGTAAAGCTGGTTCATCAAGTTAAAGGCTGACAAAAGGGCTAAGGTTTCTTGGCTTGACCCCTCATTGGGGACCCAAAGCCTTTTTACTTAAGAGTGGGTAAGATGGTCAAGGGATCGAAAAGAGAAATTTCCAAGACTCCTTCATATGGGAATCCCATAAAATAGGATGCCAAAATTCATTGGTGAAGCTCTACCTCAGGCTATAATTAGATTAAAAGAACACAGAAATGAAAAGATAAGAAGTTGTGTTAATATTTTATCTGACTGTTTTATGGAAACAGCTACTGTCAGGCCATACTTCTACCCAGTATTGCAAAACCTAAACCTACTGATAAAGTCCTAATGGAGGCTATAGATAGAAATGTGACTTGATGGAATTAAGATAAAAGTTTATAGGGGAATTGGTATATCTGAACAGGCTTTATGTGAAATGCTGTGTCTCTGTTGCCTGACTGCAATATGGGGGATAGCTGTGTATTTCACTGAGGAACATTTCTCCTACCTAATGCCGTCAACAGAGGGCATATAAATCTACCCTTCTATTATTATTCAGATATGCTAAGAAAAAGAAAAAAGCCCTAAAATGAACTTGCAACATGAAAGACATGTTACAAAAGGCTAATAAAACATAAGACTGATGTTACCCCTTATAGGGGATCCTCAGATATCATTCACTCCTTGGACTACAGTCAATCTAGGAATTTCCCAAACCCAAGGAAGATCCTCAAAATTTTTGTAAATGAATTACCCCCTAAGCCCAGTGAGAGAGAGAAATAAAGTTTCCCATTGTCTTTTCCTTCCCAAATCCAGACCAATCTGTTATTGATCCTGTCTCATCCAAGGATAGCTACTACCTGTATCCCAAGGGTTTGGTGTGGCTTTCTGCCTGCCTGGAACATCTAGGCTGTTGTTTTTTTCTTTTGGCTATCAGAGGTAATAAGTTGGGAAGGTAATGACCATTGCAACCTCTTTAGTCCTTGGAATTGTTTAAAACTGCCAGAAATATTTCCTGTTTTCCCTGGTTGAAATCCGACATGACATTTGAAAGGGCTTAATAACTATGAGCAGAAATAAAACTATGTACCCAGAAAGAAAGAAGCAAATTAGGGATGTAGTTGGACTGGTAGATCAACCTATGGTGTACGTAAGTTAGCAATCCAATTCTTTGGAAAATTGAGAGCAATTGTCCTTATCTTACAAATCTTTGTGAAACCAGAAATGCAGTTCTAGAGGTAGTTCAAAGCCCACCTATCTTTACTGTCCTCAATTCCCAAAACTGGAGAAAAAAATGAAAAATAAGGGCTTTTTTGAAAGCACAAACTCTGCTCTGGCTCCAAACCTTACTCATCAAGGAAAAGTAAAAATCTTAAATGTCTTCTCCACAAATATTGATGAAGAAGGAGGAGGAGGAGGAGGAGGAGGAGGAGGAGGAGGAGGAGGAGGAGGAGGAGGAGGAGGAGGAGGAGGAGGAGGAGGAGGAGGAGGAGAAAAAGAAACCTTAACCATCTGAGAGGATAAACTTAGCTTATTACCCTATCTCATGAAAGTAATTTTAAAACAAAGGCTAGTAGGTCTCTGTTTCATAAAGTCAATACGAATTCGTTCTCCCTGTCACAGGACACAAGTGGAAACACTAATTATATTACCAAGGCTTTGAATGGAATGTATATTTGAGAAAGACATGCAATAGACCCAGATATGACCAGACGGCTTAAAAGAATTAAGATTGACTTATCGAAGCAAATAAAACTTTTGTTAATATTGGCCTGGTACCCTGCTTACAAGGTTCTCAGCAACCTTACCAGGAGAGCAAAAGAGGTCATTTCCTGGCAGGTGAGGGAAACTCAAGGTATTTTGGGGACTTTGTAAAAAGAGAAACTCACCCCAATCTGTAGGTATAGCAGGCGAAATCTGATGGCATGTACTTGGATTGGTTTTTCTGGCCTCAAGAGGCCTTTTAAAGTTCAATCTAATGATTCCTTATGAAAATTCCAACACAGCAGATTTTAAAAAGCCTTTATGGTTAATTATAATTCTTGCTGTATCTATATAAATAACAATCCAAGTTTATTGAAACTAAACGTATTTTACAAACAAATTAGTCTAATCAGGCTATCTTCTGTAAAAATGGGAATGATTTTAGGGGTAAATTTGTTTCAATAAAACACCTTTGTGGATATTTGATTCTAGTCCTGTTCATTGAGGTATTGTTCCTACTTTTAAACTGGACTGGATCTTGAATTCTTTTAGTTGCCTCCAATATCTGGCCATAACTCTCCAAACAGCTGTTTCCAATTTTTCTCCCATCCTTTGACTTGAAATCATTGAGAACTAAAATTTCCCTTTTCCCAAAGCCATGCAGGTTAAAGTAAGACAATTTGATATAAACTTCAGAGAAATAACCACAACTCCTTATATATGGAAAACCTTTGTGACTGTTAAGGAAAAAGCACCAGAGACCCTCAAACTATGACCTGAAAAATCTATCAGATTGCCACTGCCTGCCGTCACTCCATCTGAAAATTCTTCAACCCAGACATCTAGAATCTTTTTGACTGCCTTCAGAAGTCAGAACCTCTGGTTGTAATCAGCTCCCATCATAAACAATTGTTTTTCTTTTATTTCCATAGTGATGCCTCTTACTTACTAAATACTTGACGCCTTGCACTACAGGCCTAACTACAGGAGCTCACTTGCATCACCATCTCCTAAAATAGGACAGAATTGTTTACTGAACTGACCTATTCTCAAGACTAAAACTGGTTTTAAAAGAAGGTATGCCCTGTCCTTGAGGAGATGCAAGAAACTAATATTTCAGCACCAAATGATAACAATTACAAGATATAGTCAGGCTGATGTAAGAGTACCAGGGAGAAATATTTAAGTTGTAAATAAGAATTGAGTATTTATTATCAAAGAAGGCTTCTTGGTGGATGAGATGCTGTACAACCAGGTTTGTGCCAGACATATTTTATCTCTCAAAGTAACCCTCAGACCCTCAGCTTCTTTGAATTCCTTCTAGGTTTTTCCTAGGCAGCTCTCTGGTCCACTTCTGTAACAACTATTTCTTATTCTGTCCACTCTTCTCCAAATTTCCAGACAGCCTTCATCCATCTCACTCAAAGAAGATGACCTAACCTTCAACTCCAGAGTAACAAAAAATACTGTTAATTAGCGGAGAAGCCTTAATACTAAAAAATAAAGCACAGAGCACAGAGGATGGTACAAAATACTTATTATTCCCTACATCAACATCTCCTAACATGATCACTTTGAGAGACAGGGAAGTCCTTCCTTTCTTCTGCTTCTCATCAGTTCCTTTATTGTCTTAACTCTTTGGCCAAAGCCCTAAGCTCCCCCTCATCTTCCTTTGCTGCTGGCCCAGAGTCTCCATCATTTGGTTCCACTGCATTTTTCCTTCAGTGGAGCAGGGTGAAGGTGAGAATGTCAGTGAAGGGGTGGATATCTCTTCCGCAGAGAATCAGGAGAAAGGACCTCCCAGGTCCAGCCTGAAATTAAAGTATCTTACCATAACCCTAGAACCCAGAAGCATATCCAAATATGCATCCCACCTTACCAAAATTGTTTCCATTAACCTAGCTTGTTTTCAAGCCCCAGAAAAGTTGGGTCTGGTGGAGCCAAAGAGAAGAAAATCCCATCCTTTTTCACTGGCTTTTATGTTTTACTATAATTGCTTTTTAGGAGTCAAATTTAGATAAGCTAGAAGCTAACAATTGTTTTTGCAAGTCATGAGGAATGCACTTCACATGTAAACAACAGTTCTTCAGAAGCACAATTCAAATTCTGTTCACAGTTTAAGTTACATGCAATAATTCTACTATATCTGGATTTTGGAATCCAGTTAATCGAAGTTGTAGATTAGCCAACAAAAGTCAAAAAAGTAAGTCTATAACTTCCCTATAACCTGAAGTAACCTGCAATTCTCAAGGTCATTCATTCATTCAGCAAATATGTATAAAGCATTTATCATATACCAGATAATGCATTAGGATCTGAGCACACAGTACAGAATAAAAGCAATATGCCCACTGCTTAGAGACTATTGAGGAGACAGACAATAAACAAGTAAACAAGTAAATAGAACATTACAAATGGTAATTGATGTTTGCATTATACCTTGCAACTAAATTATTCTCATAAGCATTTTCCAATTGCCATCTTAGTTAGCAGGATAAAGCAGTTACCAAGAATATGTGGTAGAAAATTGCACCAAATTGTTGGTGTAGGAGACAACTGCACTTAAACTGATTTGCAAAATAACTGTCTGGAGAAGTTTTCAGGCTGATAACACACTAGACCAAAAGGCCCTCTTATAGCACTTTACATGCAATCAAATTGATGCCCCATATATTACATGAGTTTTTAACCAAAGACACCATTAACTTAAGCCATCAATAATATCCCACCTACACAGAACTCTAGAGTGCCATTTCCATATAACCAATAGTCTCTTCAGTCAGTAACCTCAGTACCCTCAACATCTCATTCCAATAACTCAGCCCCAAGTAACACAGAAGCCAAGATTCTGTTCAGCAGGAAGGGTATCTCCCAGACATTTCAGACAGAAATAGAGGGAATTACTGCTTAAAAAAAAGAAAAAGGAAAAGAAAAAGAACAAAGGAGTTCTGAATGACAGTGGCAGAAAACAAGCAACTCCTGATTTCCATTCATTGGCTCATTGTTTTGTCAGTGTCAATTTCACAGTCCTAGAAACTCAACAAATGGTTCAATGACTTATCAAAAAACTGGAGAAACATCTCCTAGGTCTCATTTGAAACCTTGATACCTAAAAGAATGAGGAAGAAAGTCAGACAGGTGAATTTCATCCACTTACCCAAAATATGTGAACCCCCAACCCCACCACCCTGCCTCAGATCTGGGCTTTGCACACAAAGGAAAGCAAACTACCCTCTCATGTTGCTTTCTAAGGCAGGGGGGAGTCCCACTATGCCACTACTTCCTTTCTAGTACCAATTCCAGTGTCTTTGGGGGACACTTTGATCCTCAAATATGATGTCAGGCAGAGAAATTAAGTCTAAAAGAACAATAAGCAATAGGCTCTATGGTGTGCAAAACTACTGTGTTGGAAATTACTTGTACTATTTTCAGATCATCCAGGAATAAATTCTCACCTTTATAAAATGAAAACAAGGACAAGAGATCAGAAAATCCCTGTTTTGAACAACAGATCTATAAACAGTAAAGGCCACCGTTAACACAGTGCACAGCATTTAGCCCTCCAGGTTAAAAGGCCAAAAAAATATATAATAAAACCTACAAGGTAAACCCAGAATAAGACACCAAGAATAGCTGGGTAAATATGGCCTACATCAGAAATGAACAGATTTCCATACAGTTAGAAAATTTTTAAAGTTTTATACAAAAATAACATTTTTACCTACCAAATAAATAATTTTTTAAATTATATTGTCAGTATTAGGAGAAGTACCAAATTTCATATATTCCAAGTGGGAATACAAATTTGTAGAGGCTTCCCAGAGGGCAGTTTTGTACTATTACAAAAGTGAATATTGCCTTTGATCCAACAATTCCTCTTCCAGGAAAATAGTATTCACTGGAGAATTACTTGTAAATAATGAAACACTACAACAGTGGGATACCACTATACACCTATTAGAGTGGCCAAAATCCAGAACACTGACAACACCAACTGCTGGCGAGAACGTGGTGCAACAGGAACTCTCATTCATTGCTGGTGGGAATGCATAAAGGTACAGACACTTTGGAAGACAGTTCAGTTGTTTCCTAAGAAACATGTCCTTACCATACAATCCATTGGTCATGTTCTTTGGTATTTATCCAAAACAGTTGAGAATTTATGTCCACATAAAAACTATGACACATGTTTATGCAGCTTTATTTATAATACCAAAACTTGGAAACAACCAAAATGCCCTTCAGTAGATGAATGGATAAAAAATTGTGGTACTTCCAGACAACAAAAAGCTTTTCAGAGCTAAAAAAAAAAAGTGAGCTGTCAAGCCACAAAAAGTCATAGAGGAGCTTTAAATACATATAACTGTGAAAGAAGCCAAACTGAAAAGGCTATATGCTGTATGATTCCAACTACATGACATTTTGGAAAAGGCTAAACTATAAAGACAGTACAAAGATCAGTGACTGAGAGAGGTGACACTGGGGAGGGGAGAGATAAATAAGCACAGCATAGAGAATTTTTATGGCAGTGAAAATACTCTGTAGGATATTACCATGATAGATATGTCATTAGACATTTGTCCAAACCCTCTGAATGTACACCAAGAGTGAACCCTTATTAGGTAAGTATGAACTCTGGGTGATTATGATGTGTCAATATAGGCTCATCCTTGGTAAAAAAAAAAAAAAAAAAAAAAAGCACTCTGATCAGTGATGTTGGTAATGCGGAAAGTTATGCATGTGTGGTAGCAGATGTTATAATGAGAAATCTCTTAACCTTCCTCTCAACTTTACTGTAAATTAAAATTGCTCTTAAAAACCAAAATCTTAAAAAAAAAAACTGAAAACGCAAATATCTAATAATAGAGCAAATAAAATTTTTTAGAACATAAAGTGCCAATAATATCATGTGTCATAAGAACATTCAATGACATGGGAAAATATTACCAATATAATAAATGGAAAGCATGGGTTTCAAAGCAGTATAATTTTGGTTTCCTTGTGTAAAACATATGTACATGAGGAAACAGTAAGAAGACTAAATGTTAACATCAGTTATTATTAGGTAGTTTGTGGCGATTTTTGTTTTCCTTGTTTTATTTTATATTTCCTACAATAAATATTCCTATCCTGTACTCAGAAACTAATAACAAAAAATACTGCCTGACAATATTTTAATATGTGCTTACTATGTGCCAAGCACTATTCTAAGCACTTCACATATACTACTTAATTATCTCATTACTATGAGGTAGGTGGTAAGCTTATGAAATAGGTATTATTATCTCTATTTTATAAACGACTAAATGTAACTTAAAACAAAAAAAAATTGTTTTCATTTGGTAACCTTCTTAAATCTGATTAAAGTTTACTTTCTAACATTTTCCAAACAGCAAACACTTAAAGTTAAAAGTAGTCAAGGCACTCCATTTACATCTAAATCAGAGCCTCTAAGCTCAGACTTGGCTATGGGCTCAGATTCAGGGAGAGAAAGTAGGAAGGGGAAAGGTTATAACCAAATATTTGCAGTGAGAACACTGATAAATTAAAAATTTTGTGCCACATCTCCTAGTTTCCCAATGCAAGCAGAGTTCTGAATTTGGCTATTGAGCTTTCCATTAAATTCTATATCCTTTCTCAATTGTGAAGAAAAATTTCCTTTCCAGGGGATTATATGAGCACACTTTTTGAAACCAAGTGTTGCATTTTATAGTCTTCCTCATAGAAATGAATTCCACACAATTCAACCATTCAAACACAACTCACCAAAGCTCTTTTTACCACAATTTAGTATTATTATTTCACACATACCCTTTCTTTTTCCTGATTCTGAATCCTCTGCATATTCTAAACTTTCTGGACATGTAATCTCTGCTGGCTATGATCCAGCTGATGAATCTGCCAGGTTGAAAGTACTTCAAAAGCCGGTGATGGCAATAAAAAAAGATGATGCTGACCTGGCAAAGAATCACTTGGAAATATATTTGATGGGCAAAATTATCAGTTACTTAAATCCTTACTCAGTTTGGCTGAGGTAGCCATGAATAAAAAAAACTGGTAAATAATCATTTAATATATCAAATGTATACACAGTAATGTATACTAACCATTTGATGAACACCTAAACCAGGCACAGGATTAGGTATTTAATATATTACCTCATTAGGGCCTCACAACCACCCTGAGATATATTAATGAACCCTATTTTTACAATTATGGAACTCAAAAATCAAAGATTAAGTAACTTCTACTAGGTCAGAAAACTAATAAGCAAGAAGGTTGGGATTCAAACCCACATCCAGCTAATTCCAAATCCAACACTCTTTTCACTTACACCACACTGCCGCCCTCTGTCAGCTCATTGGTACTGGCAGTTCCCAATGGACCTCCCACCTCAGTGAGGCGTACTTGAAGTCTGGCATTGGCTTAAGGTATAGTACACATATTAGCCTATCAGAGTCCCACCTGAAACCACCCACTTCTCAGAAATATTTAGTCTCATATATAGGGAGAAGACTCAATTCCTTTATCATCACTCCAGATGAAACATGTAGAGTGGGAAAACCTCTGATGTATATCAAGGTGTCATCAACATTATTAAAGTTAATGCTGGACTAATGGGAGTTATTGACATCTAATGTTCAACTGATTACCACTCACAAGTCTATGCAGTAACTCAGCACCTGTGCCCTAACTTTCTAGTGTCATGGAACAAAAAGGGGCAACTAACTGTGTTTCAGGGGCCCCAGCAGTTAGGATACAAACAACAGAGGCCTCCTAAAGCCTTGCTAGGTAGTTTTCCCTGCCTTTGAAGTGTGACTTCAAAACTTTAACCAGCTGGTATCACAATACAAAGAATATATAAAGCACTCTCGCCTATAACTAGCAAAATGACTTAAAAACATTTTTTTTTAATAATTTTCTTGGTATTTGGGAAACATTTCTTTAAGTCTTCTTGGAAGGAGCAGTGTGTGAAGGTCAATATCTAACAACTGTATTGAGACAGAAGTTTACAATACAATAAACATCTAAAGTATTTTTACTCTAAAAGGATTTTCCTATATATGCTATTTAGGAAATATCTTCTGGTATTTCACAAGGTGAGCCTTTATCATCCAACCAGATAACTTGCAGAGGAGGGGCAGTCTCACAAAAATGATCTCCAGTGCTTCCCAAACCTAATTTGTATATAACCAACTGGGTATAGTGACCAAATGCAGATTCTGATTCAATAAGACTAGAATGGAACCTAAGATCCTGTATTTCTAGCAAACTCCCAGATGATGCTGATGTTCAGAGACCAGCCTTTAGCAGCAAAGGTCTCAACCACTGTTTCTTCATTCAGATCCTTACATACCTGTGCTCCCCAACTCTAACCCCAGGAAACTGAATGTTACAGAAATTTACACTGTGTTTCAATTTGTCTGATAACCTAAAAGAAAAATAATTTTTACTAGTTCAATGAAAAGACCTCTCTTTTAAAGAAATAATTGACGGGCCTGTCCAGATAATTAGTTTCCTTAATTCAGCTTTTCTCAAAACAGTATCTGCAGACATCTTCTTGGAGGGATCTCAGAAATTTTTCATAAAAGAGGACAACACAATCACTTCTTAATCAGTTTTTCAGCAGCACAGCAAACATCCAGCTACAGAGACTATGCCGTTTGGGAACAGCCAAAGGTTAGGAGAAAGAATAGATTCTGAAAATCAAAGGGCTTGATTTCCTACCCTGCAAACCTCTATAACGGATTATTGAATAAGTGGTTTGTGAGAACTTTCAGTGCAATAAAAAGAGACGTTCATTGGAAAACAGCATGGTTTCACTAAGATTAAGTTATGTCAAACACTTTAATTCCTTTTTGACAGTCTTTTAAGAATGGTGGATTATGACAATGCTTTTGACAGCATATCTAGATTTCAGCAAAGTATTTGAGTCTCTTAAAACAGACTTGTGGCCAAGAAGAGAGAAACTCAGACTAAATCACGTGCTGAATAGATTCATAGGTGGTTAAACTGTTAATATGTAAAAAAAATGGATGGATGGAATAATGTCAGTCTAGTAAGAGATCCCTTCACAGCTTCTTCCCTTCCCTACTCCAATTCCTCCCAATGTCAAACAAAAATAGAAACAACCCAAGTTTTCAATGGTAATTTAGTGGTTAATGCTTAAAGAGAGATTGGAAATAGAGGGCGGGAAAGCAGTAGCTATTTTCCCAGTTAAAATATGGTTAAAATGCTGAAAAAAATGAGCACTAGTAAACATTGTATTTACAAAGTGTATGAAAAAAGAGAAGGACAAAGTGGAGATAGATGTAAGAAAGCCTATCCCAAAGCTTTTCTTTCCATCTTAAGCAAAACATTATTATGTGTCTCTGAAACCACAGAAGGTCCCAGGAGGCATTACTCCAGAGTTTTAATTCTGAATCATAAATCAGAAAAGAACCAGCTTTGGGAAACACACCAAAAACTGGCCTCTTGATATGCTTATGATCTTCAATAAATCAAGGTTAAGTATACATTCCTAAACTAAATTAAAAAAGAATCTTCCATCAAACAATTAATAATAGAAGAAAATTAATTGTGTAAAACATCTAGAGTACTATTATTTACTTTATTATAAAATAAATATAACTTTAGTCACTTAAAAATATTTATTCCCAAAGCATAAAAGTACTCAAAGACTACAGAAGTCATATGTAAAGGATTTAGAATAATTGGTGCATCTAAAAGTATAATACTGATGATCAATTATAACATTTAATTTTTTAAATCCATGAATCCATATTAATGGGGGGGAGAGTGATAAGGGAAGTTCTTGCAGAATGCCAGCTATTAGATGAAAAAGGAATGACGATTACAAAAAAATCCCTCAGACACTAAACAAATGTCTAACCACTACGATGTATACCCAAAACTAATATATTATATGTCAACTATAATTAAAAAATAAAATAAATTTTTAAAAGAAAGAAAATAATCCCTCTGCAATCTCTAGTGTAACTGATTCAGGCAAGAATCACCTGTGAGAGCTAAAAGTACTTGGGGAAAAATTAAGGAATAGGACAGTTACATGATCTCAAGCATCATCCCACAGGTGACCGCTAATCATAAAAGGAGAAATGTACTGTTACAAAAGAAAGCTATGGCGGCCATCTCTTGAACAAATGACTCTATTCCACAATCACCAACAGCAGGATAATCAGATCTCATGTGCCTTCTCGTGTGATGCAGTAAGTGATAGCATCTCAGCTGTCTTCTTGCCAAAATTGCTTAACTTTAACTTGAATCTAAAAATTGGAAAACAAGCAAACAAATCCAGAATACAGAACATTCTACAAGTGATCTAAACTCAAAATAATCAATGTCATAAAACAAAACAGAAGAGACATGATAATCAAATGCAACACATGAAATTTTATTGCACCCTTGATTTTTTTTAAAGTTTTGAGATAATTTCAACATAAAATATACCTGAGATTACATTATTGAATTATGGTTAATTTTCAACAACAGTGATAATAACAATAACAATAATATTGAGCACAGTAGAAGAATATCTTTATTCTTCAAAAACACAAAGGTATTTGGAAGTAATGTTTAATGGTATCTGCAACATATTTTTTTAAAGTTCAGAAAAATATATGTACTGATATAAAGAGAGAATCAAATGTGACAGCATGTTAAAAATTGATTGGTATAGATGAGTATATGAGTGCTTCTTTATATTTTGAAATTTTTGCAGATAGTAATTTTTCAAAATTAAATGAACAAAAAAATTTTTTTTTTTATTTTAAGCATTAATTTTTTTTTCTATTCCCCCTCAGCCTTATTTTTTCCCTAAAAGCTTGTGTTCCACAGCCTCACTGAAGAAGTTTCCAGTATAAACATATCCTTGGAGTTTGGTAGCAATTATAGCTATCTCTGAACTATGCATTCAGTACTCCAAATCCATACAGGCTGTAATTTTAAAAAGTACTCAAAAATTAAAGAAAGCATCAAAAGTTTAATGAGCAAGGTAGTCTAGATGATAATATGTTCAAAGTTGAGAGCTAATTTCTGTTTCTGCGCTTTCAATTCTTTTCAAGGCAAGCACTTCAACTATTTCCTCAGCGATAATTAGAGAAACTGGTAAAATTCAAAGCTGTCTTCAGCCCAGTGCTCCCCTCAAGTTAACAATAAAGTCCCACCTAAATGATTACAAGAAGCTGATGGCTGTGCACCATCCGTGTCTTACTACATGTAAAGATCATCTTAAGCTCACTCACGAAATAAGTCAGCAGTGAGTCTTGAGATCAAGAAAATAAAAGTACGCAAAGCTACAGGTTACATCAATGGGAACACAACCTAAATTGGGAGAATTTAATCTAAAATTGATGATGACAAAGCAGATGGCATACATATTCTCTTTTGGCATTTTTCCCAAGAAATAGCAAACTATAAATGAACACATTTTAGAGATGCTAAAGCAAAAAAAAAAAAAAAAAACCCACAAACTTAACATATTCACTTGTTTATTTCTTATGTTCTTATCACCAGAGAAAGCAGGGGATTAATACACAAAGAGATTTAAAGATCATCTTTCGCATCTTTAAAATACATTTCCAACAGAAATAGACTCTGCTTTAACCAAATTAACATATGACTTCATAAAACAAATGAAAATCCCTGAATATATATATATTTTTTTAACAAAAACTGGCTTCTGCTAAGAACTGCTTTCAAAAATGTTAACCAATGATCCTTAACAATTGACAGGATAAAATAAATAAGGAAATTAAAACCCAAAATAATCCTTCTTTACTTGAAAATAATAACAACTGGTTATGAAAGATTAAAGATAATAATCTGTTATAGATTTAAATGTTTCTTTCTAACTATCAATGCAAATAACATATAGTGCATACTCTGAAAATTAAGCAGTTTAAAATACTAGTAAGATCTCTCTACTTTAGTATATTTTGAAAATATCAACAATAAAGAATTTTGTATTACGTTAGTAGGAGGTCTCATAGTTTATTTCCTCCAGCCAAAGATCAGAAAAACGACTTTTAAAATTACAGAGGCAATTTAAAATTCTCACTTCTGCAGCAAATCCATATGCTACGAATATCTGCCAAATAAATGAATTGCTTCTAGCGATGACCCATTTTAAAAGAAAAATCTAAAATTTTCACAAGTGAAATTAAATTACTCTAATGGACTACTTACCTCAAAACCTACTTATGTATTACCCACATTTAAACCATTTTAAGAAACAGTGTGAAATGTTTTATCAATAATTTTTTTAAAGTAAGCTAAAACAAAAAACCTCAATACTATGTTTCTATAATATCTGGTCTCCACGTATTTAGTCCAGTACCTTTTAATGCTGTAAACAGTACAATTTTCCTGAAGTAAAATAAGCACAATTTAAAAGTTCTCTAAACATTATGTCGTTAGAAAAATATCTTGATCGTTAAAAGCTAAAACTAAGCATAATGTATATGGCAGAAACTGAATAAATAAATATGTATTACCTTACCTAACCCTCCAGACAATCCTTCAAGGTAGAGACTATTATTATCACCATTTTAGAAATGAAGGAACAAAGATTCAGTGAAGTTGAGAGGCCGGTAGATTGCCAGGGATTATCCAAATCTAATTTTCCCTTCTTTCCTAGTAACAGAGCTTTGGCTGGGCATATGACCATCTAGCTGGAGGATACATCTGCAAGCTCCCCCTGCAGTTTTGGCCTGATCATAGACCAAGTTTTCAGCAACGATTCTCACTGGTTAACTAAATTCTCATAAGAGTGGAAGGGATATGTGCACCTTCCATGTCACATGTTTCTCTCACGGGCTGAACACAAATGTGGAACTGAGGCAACTTCAACCATGCAGACGACAACAGCACCTTAAGGGATGGCAGAGCAAGAAAATAGAAGAAATAAGCAGTGCTCAATGACCCTATACATCCTGGACTACCTGTCTACTTGCGAAATAAGAGAAAAAAATACATATATTGATCTATGTGCCCTGGCTCTTAACACAGGGCTCCTAAAACCTTTGTAATTTTCTGGATGATAGGAACTTCTTTTGTTCTAATTAGGAGACAGTGGGTGGGCTCCTGAATGGCTTCTAGATGAGGCTGGTAGCCAGAAAGAACAAACCATGATTAGAATCTTGGGATTTTCAATACCCATTCTCTTGAAAAAAGAGGAGGGCTGAAATGATCTATCATACTCACGTGATGAAGCCTCCATAAAAATCCCAATAGTATGGGGTTTGGAAAGCTTCCAGGTGGGTGAACACATGCACATACTGGAAGGGTAATTCACCCCAACTCCACCAGACAGATGCTCCTGCACTCAATCCCCCTAGACCTCGCCCTATGTATCTCTTCATCTGACCGTTCATCTGTATCCCTTATCACATCCTTTTTTTATAAATGTTTCCCTGAGTTCTGTGGGCCGCTCTAGCAAACCAATCCAAATGGAAGGAGGTCATAGGAACCTCCAATTTGTAGCCAAGCTGGACAAGAAGTGGGTAACCTAGGGACCTGCTACTTTCAATTGGTATCTGACGTGGGGAGAAGTGTTATGAGATCAAGGCTGTGACCTGTGGGATCTGATGCTATATCTCCAGGTAGATAGTGTCCGAATTGAGTTAAGTTGTAGGACACCCAGCTGGCATCTCAGAGGATTACTTGGTGAGGATAAACCTCCAACATTCGGTGACAAGAAGTGTTCTGTGTGAATGTGAAAACACTACATCAGTTAAAAATGACAGAAATATTGGAGACTATAATTGCAGAGGAATAAGCTCCTATTTTCAGGGCCACTGTGTTTTGGAGAAGTGCCAATTACACTAGCTTAGCTTATGACCAATTAATCATAAAATTGATAACAGAAGTGGGGTGCTAGTGTTATATAAATATAAAATATGAAGCATGGGCTTAGCGATTGGATGCTAGGTAACAGGAAAAATGTTGCTACCTGAAAATGGTCTTAAACTGGTGACCCTTGTTTGTCACAGTAAAATGGTTGGCAAATCTGTCATCTGAGACAACCTGTAAGGCAGCCAAACAATATGCTCAAAGGAAAGTAGATGAAAGTACAGAAATAGATATTTCTATAATTCCAGGTGTTAAACCAGAATTAACTATCTAGCATTGAAATAGGCTATTTTCGCAAAGAAATCCTGGAACTAATTATATTCTGTAGTAAAAATCAGAGGCTTCCTTACCTTATACAATAAAAATATCACAGGTAATATGCCTTAAAAAGTCTGTTTCTAGATTAATTTCATCCCTCCTTCAATGTGAATTAAACAGAAAGCACTAAATAAAACCTCACATTTTGGAAACTGAAAAATGGAATATTTTATTTCCTCCAAAAGTTGTTGAAGAAAAACAAATTTTTAATCTTATATACCAGTTATCCAGTAAGTCTTATTTCATTTTAATATTCCACATATGTAAAAATAAAACAATTAATAAAATACATCATTTTGAAGATCATTTAGAAATGTTTGATTGTTTTAATTAGAGATTTTTTACATATTTTTCTTCATTTGTTCCCTCTCTTATTACCTTTTGAATTCTAAATTTAGCTAAGAACTTCATTCAAGGTCAAGTTTCTTTTAAAATTATCCTCAAATATATCTAAACAAAAATTCTCTATGTTACTGAGTTATTTTTGTATCTCTATTATAGAAAACCTTAGTTCCTAAAAACATGTCAGACAGTGATGCCAACTGAAAAACTCAGAGTACTTAGTTTCACTGCCCCCAACCTACTACAAAATGAAAACTAGAAGAACAAAAGTAAATGAAAGAAAACAAAGAGCTTAAAACAGAATCTTAGTCAAAAAACTAAAAGAAATTATAGACATAAAATGTCTCAAATGTCAACTTCTCGATAAATATCAAAACATCTCAAAAAATGCCTTCTGACTACTTTTTCCATACAATATTTTTTTTATCTTTCTGGTCTGCTCCTCACTTATACATTTTTCCCTTAGGAAACCTTTATTTTTGTCATATTGTTTATCTTCCTGCTATAATAGAAGTTTATAGTACAAATAAAGAGACCGGATTCTAATATCAGCTCTATCACTAAGTGACCTTATATTCCCAAACTACCAAGAACTGTCCCCATTTGTGCCTGTTGTTCCAGGATAATTATCGCTCTCAACATGGCTGTAGAAAAAAATTTATAATAAACACACACTCTCCATTACTAACTAGCTGTGTGAGTTTGAGTAAGTCACAAAACTTCTATGGAACTGAGTTTCTTCTTTTGTCAAAAGAGATGTGGCCTTCTAGATCTTAAGGAACATGTCAGAGCTCTTCAAATCCTTCTTAGACATCTCATTCCCCAAATCTGTCTTTTAATTTTCTTTTTTATTTTGCCAGCCTCTTTTTTTGCTCCAACTAGTATTGCTGTCTTAGGCATCTGCAATATCAAACAACTATAGCTAATTGTTTTCAACAAATGCTGTGGGGACAGAGCTTTTCCCATTGAGTGACCTCTCAGGCCCTGAGAATGGGCTTTTCCATAAAACTGCCAGTCAAATAGTGACAATTCTCTGGAACAGGGCCTTTTGGTGGAACTGGAAACCCATTCTGCCCTGTCCAGTGATGGCCTGAGGACTGGTTTTCACAGCTACTGTGGCAGCAAGGATGCTGGTTTTCAAGAATGCCGTGATGCTGGAGAGGGAGTAATAGAAACAGGGAAAATAAAAATGCCACAATGTTCTTATCGAGATTCAAGCCATTTTTCACAACTAAATTATTCTTGTAAATATTGTAAGACTTTGTTAATTTCCAGAGTCATGAAAAAGTTGATTATGATGATTTTTTCCAGTATTCTAGTTGCTTTTACAGAGATTTCCAGACGTCTTTACTCAGTGATTCTGGAAATGCCTCCCCTCCTACTGAATTTTATGACTTACTGCTACTCTTGCTCAGCTTCCTTCTCTCTCTCTTTCTCTGCCGCTTTCTCTTTTGCTCTTTCTTGTTTTCTTTGTCTTTTTTAAGATTTTGAAACATAGTTTTATTATTTTTTTCATCTTTGTTATTTCTGTTTTTTTCATCCCTCCAACAGGTATGTGCTTTTTAAAAAATATGTAAATTTTTTATTTTAATTAAAAATTTTAATTGAGGTAAAATACACATAAAATTCACCATCCTAATTAACCATTTTTAAATGTACAACTCAGTAATATTAAGGGCTTTCACGCTGTATGCAACCAATCTTCAGAACTCTTTTCATCTTGAAAACTGAAATCTGTACCCATTAAACAACAACTACCCCATTTCTTCCTCCCCTTATTCCCTGACAACCTCTATTCTGCTTTCTGCCTCTGTAAATTTGTCTACTCTAGGTATCTCATATAAGTAGAATCATACAATGTTTGTCTTTCTGTGGCTGGTTATTTCACTTAACATAATGTCCTCAAAGTTCATCCATCTTGTAGCATGTGCCAGAATTTCCTTCTCCTGTTAAAGCTGAAAAATATCTGTTGTCTGTATATGCCACATTTTGTTTATCTATTCATCCATCAAAAACACTTGAGTTGCTTCCATCATTTCACTATTTTGAATGATGCTGTTATGAGCACAGGTATACAAATATCTCTTTTAGACCCTGCTTTCAGTCTCCCGAGTTAACTTTCTGAATAACTGTTAAAGGTATACCCCAGCATGCACATACAGCCTCTCAGCAAAGACTGAAAGACTGTTTCAAGGCATTTAACTCTTTTCCCATTAAAAAAAAGGTGCAGCTCATGTAGCTACGTTTTATAGGATCTGACATTTTCAACGATCAAACTACTAAAGACAGATTGCTACAAATAGGATAATGTCATTTGTTTCAAAAGACTATCAATATACTAGAGCAATGTGACTATAATAATAAAAGAGAAATATTCCACAGCAAATTTTGCGGGTAAAGTTAGGACTGTAATCTGTGAGTAATCTTTGGAAAAACAGAAAAAGGGTTAAGAAAATCTGTCTCAAATTGTTAGCTGACCACCATGGTAACGAAGCAGAGGCTTCATTAGCCCCAGGTAACAAAAACAAACAACCAAAAAACCTTTACAGAATTTTTTCAGAAAACTCAGAATTTTTTCAGAAAGATAGACAAATAACAGCAACAAAGAACAAAAATACTAAACTCTAGGGAAGGAAGGAGGGAGGGAAATCAGATTTATAGAGTTCCCATGTTATGTTATTTGATATATCCACTTTCCCATAAAAACTTACAACACACACAAACAAACAAGAAAATATAGGCCATGCACAGGAAATAAAGTAGTCAGTCAAAAAATGTCCCTGATAAGTCCAAATCTGGACCATACTAGACAAAGATTTAAGTAAGCTACTATAAATATGTTCAAATAACTAGAGAAAACCATGTCCAAAGAATTAAAGAAAAATATTAAAATAATGTATTAACAGAGACTATAAATATAAAGATTAAAAATTATTTTTAAAAAGAACCAGATAAAAATACTAGAGTTGAAAAGTACATATTAAAAACTATTTTTAAAAAGAACCAGATAAAAATACTAGAGTTGAAAAGTACAATACCTGAAATGAAAAATTCACTAAAGGGGTTCAATATCAAATTTAAATTGGCAAAATAAAGAATCAGTGAACTTGAAGATATGTCAACTAGGATTATCTAGTTTGAGGGACAAATTAAAAAATGAAGAATAACAGAGCCTTAGAGACCTCTGAGACATGAGCAATGATATCAATATATGCATACTGGGAGTCCCAGAAGGAGAGAAAAAGGACAAAAGGAATATTTAAAGAAACAGTATCCAAAAATTTCCCAAATTTGATAAAAACATTAATCTATATATTCAAAAAGCTCAACAAATTCAAAGTAGAATATACAGAAAAGAATCCACATCAGGACTCATTATAATCAAATGTCAAAAGATACAGGGAAAATTTGAATGCAGCCAGAAAAAAAGCTCATCATATTCAAGAAATTCTCTGTAAGATTAACAGTTTATTTCTCATCAGACACTATGAAGACCAGAGGGCAGTAAAACAACATATTCGATGCCCTGAAACAAAAAAGTCCACCAAGACTTCTATATCCAGAAAATTATCCTTCAAGAGTGAAGGAGAAATTAAGACACTCTTATGTAAGCAAAACCTGAGAGAATCTGTCACGACCAAATCTGTCTTACAAGAAATATTAAAGAGAGCCCTTGAGGTTGAAATGAAAAACACCAAACATTAATTTGAATCTACATGAAGAAATAAAGAGAATCAATAAGATAACTACATAGTTAAATGTAAAAGGCATATAAATGTATTTTTGTTTTAATTCTTTTCTGTTATCTGATTTAAAAGACAATTTGCACAAGGAAATAATTATAAAAATATAGTGATGACCTTATAAATCAAGGAATGTATAAAGCAAGGAATGAAACTATACTGGAGTAAAGTTTTTGAATACTTTTTAAATTCGTCTGAATTCGATGATTTTACATTAAGAAGTTCATTGTAATCTTCAGGGCAACCACTAAGAAAAGAACTCAAAAAAATATCATAATAAGATCATCAGGAATGATGAATTAAAGGCCTATGAAAACCCTCTTCTCCAGAAAAGCAACAAAAAGAATTAAAATAATAAACTATAAAATACATATTTAACACAACACAAAATAAAAAAGGAATAAAAAAGACATAAAACACACAGAAAACCAATAGCAAAAAAGCAGACATATATTCTACCTGATTATCAGTAATTAAACTAAATATAAATAATTAAACACCCCAGTTAAACACTCTAATCAAAAGGCAGAGATCATCTGGATACAATTTTTAAATGGTCCAACTATATGCTGTCATTTTAAAAGAGACACTTTAGAGTGAAAGTAAAAGAATATAAATATGTGCCATGCAAACAGTAACCAAAAAAAGAATTATAGTGGCAATACTAATATCAGACAAAATAGACTTTTAAGATAATAACTGTATCTAGAGAGAAAAAAGTATATTTTGAAACAAAAAACGTAAATTCAAAAGGAAGACATGATTGTAAATATATGAATACCTAACAACAAGGCTGTAAAACACATGAATAAAAACTAACAGAACTGAAGGGAGAAACAGGCAATTTAACAACAGCTGGTGATGTCAATACTCCACTTTCCATAATGGATAGAACAATTACAAGATCAACAAGAATAGGTATAACACCAAAAGCACAAGAATGAAAATATATACATAATTGAACTGTGTCAAAATTATAAACGTTTGTGCTTCAAATGATACTACTGAGAAAGTGAAAAGACAATCCACAAAACAGGAAAAACATTTTCAAGGCATATACTCCATAAAGGTCTAGTATTCAGAATATAAAAACAACTTTTACAATACAGAAATAATTAAATAACTATTTTTAAATCAGCAAAGGATCTGAATAGGCATTTCTCCAAAGGATATTTACAAATGGCCAATAAGCACACAAAAGGATGCTCAACATTAATAGTCATTAGGGAAAAGCAAATCAAAACCACAATGAAATATCACTTCTTACCCACTGGGATGTCTAAAATCAAAAAGGAAAAACAATAACAAGTGCTGGCAAGAATATGAAGAAATCAGAATCTTCATACATTGCTGACTGGAATATAAAATGGTTGCACTCACTTTGATAATGATTTAGTGGATCCTCAAAATGATAAACACAGTTACCATATGACCCAGCAACTCCAAAACCAGGTGTACACCCAAGAGAAATGCAAACATATACCCACACAAAAACTTTTACACAAATGTTTATAGCAAAACTATTCATAATAGCCAAAAAGTGAGAACATACCAAATGTTCTTTTGTTTACCTGATGAACAGGTAAACAAAATTTGGTATACCTACACAATACGACTTTATTTGGCTAGAAAAAAGAGTGAAGTATTGATACACACTACAACAGAGATCAACCTTAAATATATTAGAAGTAAAAGAGGTTCATTACAAAGGACTCCATATTATATAATTCTACTTGCACGAAACGTCTCTGTTATTCTACTTGTATGAAATTGTATAGAATAGGCAAATCTATAGAGATAGAAAGAGTAGTGGCCACCAGGGTCTGAGGGCAGGAGAACAAGAGAGTGACTTCTAATGGGTACAGAGTTTCTTTTGGGGGTGACAAAAAGGTTCTGAATTACATAGGGTGATGGTTGTAAATATGTTAAAATGTAAATATATTAAACCACTTAATTGTACACTTTAAAATGGTGAATTTCATGGTATGTGGATATGTCCATAAAGTGATCTTTTTTTTTAATCAGTAAGGAAAATGAATACCTACAGAATGACTTACCAAAAGAAAAAATAAATTATATTTGTCTTATAATCACTTCAGGTCAACAAACATTGATTAGCCCAAGCTGTGCCAGATGCTGGGGACGCAAAGGCAAATAATAAACAGTCCTGACCCTTGAGGAATTTTACTTTTAACAAGAAATATAATCAATAATAAATCTTGAAAAAGAATTTTGATTCCTTTCCTCAGTTTTCAGTCTCAAAATATAAAAAGTGCTAATTTTAATGAAACTTAAATTGAAAACCCAATCCCATCAAACTTTAAATATTAGCAGCCACCCAAATTCAACAACTCAAATTCTATCTCTATCATACTTCTTTCCCAGCACAAAGTCCAAGCTGTGGTCTAGCCTCCCGGCCCTGGATGACCTACCTGTTGCAGTGTGTGTTCCTAGCTTGGGGGGGAGGGGGAGCAGATGGAGATAGACAAGTAATTTCCATGTCTCCATTTCCTCACCATCATCCCAACCTCATGCTTAGTTCCCTTTCAGATTTTACAGGACCTAAGTTTTATTCCTTTAGGCATTTAACTCTTTCCTTCAAATCCCATTAATTACTGAGGGTCTTCAGATATATATATATATACACACACATATATATATATATATATATATATATATATTTTAAGTCAGGTCATTGAATCAAATATAGCTCCCTTCTTTCATGTCTTTTTATTTTTTACTTAGTAAAAATCCAAAATAGTCCCAACCAACACCAAAACACCTTTACCTGTGTTTGGTGCCCTACACTGAAAAAGACAGGTAGTCATACCACCTCATATGTTTTGTTGCTCTAGAACAGGAGTTGCAAAACAGATGCAGGAAACATATGAATTTTGTTTGGCCTGAGCTATCTAAAAACATTTTAATAACCAACATACTACACTCAAGGGATGTTCTATATACAAACTTACAATTTTAGCTTTATTTTAAAAATCTGAAGATGTAGGCATGCTGTACCAAATTCCCATGTGGCAACAACTGAATGAGCTCAGTGGTGAGGCTTTGCCCTCTGATAAAGAATGCTTCGCCATGATTCTCACCACTTCACAAGGTTTCTATGCACAGCACAACCTGCTGGTTTCATGTGCAACCTGCTGCCTCTGGAGGAGTTGGACTTGAGACTTATCCAAGTACTGAGAGTTAGAAGTTGTTTCCAGTCACAGAGAGGTGACCTCCTCCTTTATCTTTGGTGTTAGGTTGTATGGCCACATCTCCTACCTTCACCAAGCTCTCCTTCCTAGTTTCTCACTCCAACAGCTGCTTCGCCTTTCTATAATCACTATTTGTCTAACATCTAAGTATCAACCCACGTACTAAATTACCCTGGAGCACTCCCACAGAAGTATCTTCTGGTCTGGGAAGCTCCTCTAAGAAGCAGCATCATTCCAGGCCACACAGCAGAAAGCACTGAGAATCTCATCCATAGACCAATGAGAACTTCATTTCCAGACTAACTTCTCTTTGAAGATAAATGCTCCTCCTAAATTCTTGAATTTTGAGATGAAACAATAATTATCAATGTTTAATGTGCATATGCACATCTGAGGATCTTGTTAAAATGCACGTCTGGCATGGGGACTGAGATTCTGCATTTCTATCAAGCTTCCAGGTGATGCAGATGCTGCTGGTCTATGGACTATGCTTTGAACAGCAAGGAGTTAGAAGATTTACAGAAGAAGAGGGTTTCTAAGATAAGAATTATCTAAATGCATTAGACCTCCAAATTTGACTTTCTGCCACTTTAAAGTTACAAAAATATAATTTTGTAGCAGTTGTGCCAATTTAATATGACTGATACAGTTAACAGCCTTTCATAATGGTCCATGGGAAATAAATTAATGGTTCCTTTAGTCATTAGGCATTGAACACTGTATATTCGTATATTCACTTTGTGATCAATAGTGGACACTATACAGAGAGGTCGTCCAAGTTTCCATATATTCAGAGTACCTAAAATCGAGGTGGCAAAAAGACTAACAGGAAACAAAATAACCAGTGTACCGCCTAAAGCAGCAGATCTTAATTGCTATAAAACAGTGATTCCCAGGGGGTGGCATATCAACATCTGTGGGGAAGGGATGTCAAATAAAGCACACTTCCCTCTATCCCCCTGCTTCTTCCCATTGTGATACACCCTCTACCCCCCCCTTACTGTCAGTGACAAAGGAAGCTATATTTACTTTTAGAAATGCCATATTCTTCCAAAAGATAACATGGGGAAGGGATCATAAAAACTACCATTTTTTACATGTCTACAGAAAGGCATTGGAGATATGGAGCCTGGAGGAGTAGAATTGGTGGGCATTCCAGGTGGAAAGTGCTTTCTGTGGTAAAAGTACTGAGGTAGAGATGAGTACGGGGTATTTATGAGATGGAAAGAGAAGACCTGCCTAATTAAACCAGAGTACCCCACTGGCCACCACCCCATTCTGAGTGGAAGAAGCATAGAAGCGATCTTTTAAGAACTTGATGACTGCCTGTTAAGAACATTACAGAGATATTTCTTCACTGGAGAGCTGAACTCATTTGCTTTTCAGGTCCTTTCCAATTTTTCCTCAGCTGCAGAACAAAATTCGAATTTTCCTCTAACTTATAATTCTAACCTGAATCATTTACCTTGCCTGTCCCCCTTTACAGAGGACCTATCATATTTCTGACTGTATTTTTTCATTTTTTACTTATGAAATATTTCAAAACGTATTCAGAACATTCATATAGTTCAGAGGTTAATTTAATAGTTGATATACCACCACCCAGATTTAACAAATGTAAATATTTTGCCACATTTGCTTTGCAATTATATATGAATTTGTTTATCATGTCCATGTTTTCTGTTTCCTACTAGATTCTCTACTTAATATGGGCAAGGTCATGTCTAATTATTTCTTTTATATCTACCACTTAGCATAGAGCCTGACACATATCGAAGTCTGTTCAACGAATAATGTATGAAGGGCGTCTGCCCTAAGATTAAATAATGGTCATCACTATGGAAGAGTTATTAGACCAAATACAATGACTCCATCTTTATTTAAGTTCAAAAATGAAAAGAAATGGATCTTTATTGAAGAATGAGGGTTCAAATTTAAATGTGTGTTATATCTGGATATGCACATTAGAGTATGTCAGCTGAGCAAGAAACAGAACTTCCCTTCCCTAGGGGCCCTGGATAGCACACCTGTCTGCCTAAGACATGGAGATAGAGGAGATGAGCTCTCAATGCCTCTCTAATTTAAAGATGCCAACTCAATGGCTTAAAGAAAAAAAGCAAAGGAAGAGAAGAAAGAAAGGAGGGAAGAAGACAGAGAGAAAGGGAGAACATAAAGGAGAAAGAGAGGAAGATCTGTGGGAAATGAATCTAAGCATTAGAGGTCATTTATTTTTTTCTAGTTTAGGTCAGGGGCAATAGAGGTGATGCCCTGAAAACCTTTGAGTATCATGTCCATTTTTCTAAAGTGAAGCCAAGCCTAAGGCAAAAGTATAAAAAAGGTCATGTCCAATTGTCAGATTTCTCCACATTCTGCTTGTACCCACAGACACCCAGTATCTTAAAGCAAAAGCCTAAAAGCCTAGGTACCCCCGACCATGGTTCTCTATATGCTCCCAAACACCAAGCATATACTTGTACCCTCTCCCCATCAAAATTACTGGGTCTAAGTTCTATTTCTTTGTGCTCTTATTTTTCCACAGGACACTGAGAGTTAATATGCTTATTTAAAGGACTGTCCACTACTGAAAATACTACCTCCTTAACCCATTACGATCATTGTGGACCTCCCACAATTTAAAGAAAAAAATTTTTAGTGCTAAGATTGTGGTAAAGATGTACCTGATGTAAGAGAAACTATTTCTAATCACTGTCATGAAGAAACATTTTTCTGAATCCACAGATAAAATATTATATGAGCGCACTTCCCTAAACACCCAGCATACATTAGCAGAGAGAAGAAGCCCTATACCCACTGCTTATCACTCTGCACAGAACATTCCGATGCTCAGCAGCCACGATCTGACTACATCTAGTATTCACTCTTTCTTTTAGTATTTCCTCGAGATCAGAAGGCACTACGTCTTTTCTGTGAATGGAGTAGCATGTGGATTGGCTTCAACGTACTTCTTTCCTTCATGAAGCCATCACCTCCATATCTGAACATGAAACTAGTACTCTGGCAGTCCTACCCCTTGAACAACTTTTCCAGTTTCCAAAATGATGATTAACCAAAACAAAAATTTCTTCCCTTTAGCCTGAGTTTTCAGTGATAAATAAACAAAGCATCACCAAGAACTCCTCCCTGAACAATTGCCAAGAGCTGATTCACTCTCTACATGACATCAGTGGTTTCATCCAACCCTAAAGTGAAATATCTGCTAGCATGTACTTGATAGTTATCTCTCTTTCACACTCTTACTCCACTGACATTATGCATCAGCCAACCGTGTCACTTGACAAAAGAATTCTGTCAATAACTTCTGGTTTCTCTCTAACGATAATGTTTGCCTTTTTAACTTTTCAGCTAATTTTTCAAGTGTCTCTTCAATAATATGATTCATTCTAATTTTCTGCTACAAGAATCCTTTAATAAATGCTATAAGAGTTTTTAGTCTCTTATCTACCTTTAGCAATGTAATATATTAATTTTGTAATGGAAAGCATTATTATGTGCTTGTCCTGGAAAACTTCGATAGTATAACAGAGAAGCCACTGTGCTTTGTTCGAAAATGACACCAAAATATCCATGGCTTCATGCCACTGTTAGACAAAGTTTCATAACAGACAATGACTGGGGATTAGGAGTGAATGGATAGGTGGCCCAATAATAAAGAGTTTTGAGACAGTCATAGTCATACTTCCATTTGTACTTTCCAATTTCAGGTACTGTTTTGAAATTGTCACCCCACAGATTCCCTTGATTTTATATAGATTCACATCTTACATTTGCAGTGAAATGAGGTTCTCTAAGTTGTTTATGACATTCTGAACTGTAGCATTTACATTACTATTTAATCACTATTTTCACTCTTCAATGAACCACTTTTGAGCCACTGATCTATTTTTGTGAAATGGGGATACAATTTAAGACCAGCAACAACAAAATGCTATTTGAACAAATAAACAATAAGCAAATGACATAAAAAGTTTATTAACCAAGATAAAGTACACCATATGAAATGTAAGCTATTTTGACCAGTGCAGTTTTCACAGTACAAACATAACTATTAATATTATGAATTTTAAGAACACAATGGGATTTCTGCTGAAATCATAATTAGTCTCATATCTCAAGGTCTTACATGTTCTGCCACTCCTACACCAGCTTTCTGATCTCATTTCTAACTCCCCTTTGGTTGCCCCACCTCATCATGCTGGTCTTCTTGCTAATCTTGGAACACATCCAAGTATATTTTCACCTTCAGGCCTTCGGAACTTTGCACTGACTGTTCCTTCTGCTTGGAATACTCCCAGTAACGTCTCTCACCTCCATTTAAGTCTTTGTTAAGGTTTCTTTCACCATGAGGGCTACTCAACCATATTTATACTGTTCTAATTTCTCTTTCTTCCAAAGCACTTACCTCCTCCTAGAATGCTATATAATTTATTTATTTATTTGGTTTATCTGATCCCCACTCCCACCCCTAAACCCCCAATAGAATGAAAACTTAACAAGGACAGAGATCTTTGTTTTATTTATTGGTACATCCCCAGCACCTAGATGAGAGAATGGCTCATGGAAGGTGCTCAATAAATAGTAGTGGAATGAATGATTTTTTCAATTCTTTTCCTTTCTAACCACAAAACTGTCTGTAAATCTTTAAGAATTAAAAAGAAAATGGGGAGCCATCAAAGATTTTTAAACAAGAGAATTATATAAACAGATTGGTATTAGAAACACACGGGGTGAGAAGATGGTTTAAAGTTTGGAAAGGCTAGATGCAGAGTTAGTTAAAAAGTCAATCCATGAAAAAGATGAAGGCCCCAATTTTCCAAATGACTCAGACTTCATAAGTGGTTAATTTCAACCCCACAATACACATATCTATAAATATATGATCAATGTTTGTGTAAACATACACACTCATGTGCATATATGCATGTACATACATAAACAAATCTAGAAGAAACTAAGGACATTTTTCTATCATACAGCTATTCTTTATATAAAAGCTAAGGACCTGAGTCATAGTTAAGACAATCGTACTTCACAGTTTTCCTGGGAGATCCCTAGTTTATGGTTTTAGATCTGGTGACCCTTCCAGTTAGTATCCCCTTTTACTCTCAAAAAGGTCCTTGTCTGAACAAAAAAATTACGTAGTCACCCTACTTATGAAAGAGATACATAAATTTCTTCTTATTTAGGCATGCTGACCAAGCTTTTGAGGATTTTAATGGACTAGTTATGGAAAAAGTGACAACCATACTTAATTATAACACCTACTAGCCACTGCTGCAATTACACTATTTCAAACAGGTGTTTCTTCACCAAAGAATACAGCAATTGCAGATATAGGGGCCACAAGATTTATATATCTATCTAGCTTTGGAACTCATACTTCCACCAAGTCACCTGCACAATCTCAAACCCTTATGAGAATTTTCATGTGGTGAACAGGCTCACCAGGTTCTCCTCAGCAAGCCCTCTATGTGAAAAGTAGAGACTCATACTCAAGACTGGAGTCAGAGAAGATAGAAAACAAAAGGTTTTCTATAATGCTCATGGCCCGGAGAGCTTGTAAACGGAGAATGTAGATTCAAGTCTTCACAACATCTGTATTCTGAACCCTCAGTAAATACCCAAAACTTGGACCAAACACTAGATCTTGAAATTTGCATTCATATCTGCTGGAGCCATACATCATCCATCAGGTCTGCAAACAGGTTTTATTGGAGCTGCTCTCCCAAGTCACAGGAGTTGTCCCAATTCATGTCAACCCTAGGTAATTGGGCAAATGTTAATTCTTATCATTCTTAATAACACAGGCTCAGAGTCATACTGGACTATTAACAACTTAAAGATGTAACTATCTTATTTCTTGTATGTGTAAATAGATGACAAGCAAGCAATCAATTATTCTTCTACCTTCCTTGCTATTTTTTTCTATAAGCATATTTTGGTTTAATTTTTTTTACCTTTCTTATATTTGCATTTAACAAATAAAAAACTGAATAATGATAGACTCAAAATCTGAGGTCAAAAGAGAGTGATAAATAGTCAAGATATCTCAATATGTAGGATGACCATATAATTTATTGTCCAAACTAGGACACTTTTAAATGTAAAAGAGATGCATTTGATAATTTGATAAGATCGGTCAATAAGAATAACCTGAGACTGTAGCAGGCAAACTAGGAGGTACAGTCACCACCTAATCCCTCAATTCATATCCTCATACAAAAGGCATCCTGTGTGTAAAGAAGCAACCTCTGCCTCTGTTATGTCAACCAAACTTCAAATACAGTTCTCTCACTTTCATTCCAGGCCTTTCATGCCAGGCCCTTCTTTCCACAACAGAGCTGGAAATTCCCTATCCAACACACCAGGCAAAACTGTTTCAATTTTTACCCAAGAACGTAGGCAGCAACACCCTCGAATGTGGATCCAGGCCAGGTCCACAACTAGCCCTAGGCCTGAAGCCTCAGGTTTCTCTTAAAGGAACACTCCACAAGAGAGCAACCTGCTAAGAAGGTACACAGATACCAGTAATAGATTTAACAAGTATTTTGAATGTTAGGTCCTTTCACCAATGCCAGGACACATGCTAAAACTGGACAGAGCCCAAAAGCAACCTCTCTTGCAAAACACATTCATCCAGAAGAGAGGCTATAGCATCTGCCCCCAACTACAGGTAACAACTTTTGTTTCTTTGCCTTTTGCTGAGATCGGTGGTGCAAAAGGCTTTAGAAGACTAAGAAAATATGTTTCTCCCAAGATCAATCACACTGCCCAAGTTAAACAGAGCCAATGCTTACTCTCATTCCATACTTCCTATTCAGAGGGGTGAAACATTGCTCATATTTTCCCTCACATTCATAAAGAAGGAAGACCAATTTTATAATCTAGTTGCAATCTGCAACACATAAAGATCTACAATGGTGGTAAAAGCAGCAAAGGTCCAGTTGGTTTATCCCAAAAGTTCAGAATGTCTTTGATTTCCTTAGATTCCACAGTCATTCTTAAAGATTCATTGCCAAAGGCTGCCCAGTGCTTTAATGGAGCCAATGGTAAAGCCATCCATAGCTGAGAATTGGGGGGAAAATGCTGGGAGTTAGGGAACCACTTGTCATGGAGATGGTAGAAGAAACTCCTTTTGAATTCATGTAGGTTGGACTAAAGTCCTTCCAGCCAGTAGACACTATGAGCCATTGGTTGAAATGATCAAGAGCTAAGAAAGCTATTTTCCCCCCATAAGTGGTAGTTTAATCTTAAATTCAAAGATTTGTCTTTAATATAACTATTTAAACTGCTTCATATAACCACAAATGAGGCCAAAATGTGCCAAAGAAATAATCAAAACAAAAAGCTTAATAATTAGTTTTTAAATGTACAAAGATAGAAGAAATTAACTGGTCAGTATGCTGGATGGCAAGGTTATAATGTCTCCTTTGGGAGATCAAAATTATGTTTTCCCCACCTCCACCCACCCTCTCCCACCTCCCAACAGTGCAGTGGATAATTTCTGGAGAATACAATGGCCCTTTATGCTGGGCTTCTCTTGTCTGCTAAGGATGCCATCTGTCTCCCACACTGTATAAACAATCCCTGCAGGAATCTTCTGATGACCAAACAGATTAGCAACCTCCAGATTTTCACATGAATAATATCCCCATCCAGATTAGGCTTCTTGCTTCAATAACTCCAAAGATAAACCCAATAACTGATCCTTCTTTGTTTATATGTAATGTGAGTGTCATTTTAAAGATAACCTCTCAGAACACACAGCCATCTGCTGGGAAGGGTGGGGGAGGGAGCACTCTCTAAGCAACGAAGAAATGAGCCCTCAAGGGAATAGGAGAAATAGTAAAATGAAAAATCACATTTGTAAGACAAGTAGATACGTGAAATTTCACCAGGTCTAATGGAGGACACCGCTAATTACGTTAAAATATTTTTCTTCTAAATGACAAAAGTATAAAAAACGATTCAAGATAAGTGAAGTTTCACACTTTGATAGAGGTGTGTGTGTGTGTGTGTGTGTGTGTGTGTGTGTGTGTGTGTGTGTACAATGAGAATTCAAAGTTTGCTTGACTCCAGGAAAGTGAAAACTGAAACATATCAGAAAGTCTAAAGCCTACTGAAAGTTTGCCTACCGTCGGTCCACCTCTACCTAGGACGATCACCAATGCCTGCCTTCTTGAAAAGTAAATCTACTGATCCCTTGTAACTCTGTGAGCTGTCTATATTGTCGCCAAGGACTTCCAACTCCAAAAGAACTAAACGTGCCTGTAAAGATGTACATCGTCGTCGTCATCATCATCATCATCATCATCATCATCATATATAATCAGGGGAAAACACGTGAGCACTGCTAACAGATGAAAAGACAAGGCATGGTGGAGCCAGCCCTCTGCAGTTGCACGTCCTCGTAGACGTCTACGTCTAAATCCGCAGCCCCAGTTCCCTCCAGGCCCCAAGCCCCAGCAGAGGACATTCACAACGCATCCCGAATCAAAAAGGAAGTGAAGCCGCCTCTCCCTCGGCGATGCTTAGGCGGCCCCGAATGTCTCAGCTCCCGGGATGACCACACCGCGAGACCTGTCCCGGTGCCTCTCGCTCGCGTTTTCGGGCAGCGGAAGTCGAAATGTCAAATGAATGACCCGCGCGGGAGCGTGAGCGAGGAAAACAAAGCCGCCTCCTGCGGCCGGGTACCTGCAGCGCCAGGGCCGGGCGGCGGCCGCGCACTCACCTGGAGCTGTGCGGGCGGGGAGCGGGCCGCCGGGCGGGAGGGCGCCCCGCAGTCGGGGCCCCCGCAGCCCCCGGGGCCCTCCAGGGGCCCCGCGGCGCGCGCCGCGGGCAGAGCTGGCAGCCGCCCCGGGCCCCGGGGACCCTGCGCGCTGTCCCCGACCCCGCGACTCCGGGCGGCGGCCGCAGACGCGGCGCAGGGACGGAGCGCGCGGCGCGCCCCTCAGCGGCTCCGCGCGGCGCCCCGCACGGCGGGCCGGGGCTGCGCTCGCCTTGGTGCGGGCATCGTCCTTCCTTGCGAGCTCCTTGAGCGGCTCCGCCGCCGCCCACCCCCGGCTTACGCCGCGCCCCCTGCGCCCCCAGCCGATCGCATCCAGGCGGCGGCGCTGGCGGCGAGGACGCGTGGGGCCAGGGCTCCCGCCCGCGCTCGGGGTCGCACCGCGGGCGTCGGGCCCAAGCTCGGCGGCCCCGCAGCGCAGCGCCCGGCGGCCGGCCGCCCGCTCTCCAGGCGCCGCCCGCGAGCCGCGCTCGCGCCATCCCGCGCCTCCCCGCCTCCGCTCCCCGCCTGCCCGCCCGGCCTCCCGCGCGCCGCCACCTTCCGCCCGCCCCGACCCCCAAGCCGCGGCCCGCTCACCTCCGGCGCGGGCGCTGCTCCCCCCGCGACCAGCCGCGGCAGCATCTGCCCGCACGTCCCTGCCGGGCGCCTGGCGGGTGGGGGCCTCCTGCACGTCGGGGACCTGGGGAGCGGTGGGGGTGAGACGGGAGGGGCAGCCAGACCTTCCTCGGCCGCGGAACCTTCCTGAGGAAGGTGCGGGAGGGCGGGGGGGAGCAGCAGGGAGGAGGACGAATCCCGAGGCTGCGGAGCAGCCGGAGCCGCTCTCCTGCGACGCCGAAGGATGGGAGGGCTCCGAGGGCGCCGGGCGCGGGGAGGAGACCCTCTGAGGTCATGCACACCGCACTCTTCCGAAACCCCACGGGAACGCCGGACCCAGAGGGTCCTGCCTCGGTTTCCCCAAGTGCAAGGACGACTCGGTGATCCTCGTCACCTACCTGGGGTGTGGTCTCGATTTAAAAAAAAAAAAAAATGGGTTGTTGAAAGCGCTCGCAGCTCCTTTGCCTAAAGAGGGCACTCAAATCAAAAGCTCACCGTACGAATACTTCGGGCTTTCTATTTACTTCTGTAGCATCTTCATTGACTCAGTCCCACTTAGGGGAAAGAGTCAACAACGCTGAAATGTAAGGATATTGGCCCCCTGTGCATGGTATCAATCCAGATATGGGAAAGGTTTGCTAGACTTTACAGTTTATCAGCTAGAGCCTAGGGAGGAAGTCCCAAAACATTTTTCTCCAAAATAGTGGATATCTGTAACCTGTAATTTTTGAGTGTGTATTATACACACTGTCGGTATTATACATCTTTCCCCCTTCTCCAGTAACAAGGATTCGTTTACCTTTGGGAACTACCCGTTCCTCTTGCCCTCTTGTCTTTGTGGTTCCAGGATACTGACACCTCCCATCCTCACTTCCTGAAACGGGCCAGTCATTATATTCTAGACCACAGCGATTGGTTCTGGGATGGGCATATTGGTCCAGGAACTCAACCTGGGGCTTTGCTGAATCAGTTCAGAAAAAAGAAGATCTTTAAACTAGGATAACTAATTTGGAAGAATATAAGCTAGTGATAACAAGTACCACCAGTGCACACGAATGAAGCCAAATTAAAGATAAGGAAAGCTGAGGGAGAGGGGATGTCTTTTGAACACTAGGAGGCAAAGATGACTGAAGTTAGCTCTACCACCCAAACCAATCAATACCCCCTTTTTATTCCCTCAGGTCAGTTTCATTTGTGTTCTGTCACATATTACAAAAAGCCCTGACTCTTATTCCCCTGGATCTATCCATCCCAGGAATCATTGGTAGACTACACAGAACTGATGAACCATCCCCCCATCTACAGACGCCACAAAAAAAGTACTATTTTTGTCTTCACTGGAAGAATAGATGATCTTTTTCTGCAACTTGCTCTTGACCCTGCAACCTCACACTTGCAATAACCTCCTATATTGATTAACCTCTATGTTTACAATCTAGCTTTAAACAAAAACAAAAAGCATAAAAATAGTTAAAATAGATCATTATTGTTGCCCATAAGTTTAAATACAAACTTTTATTTTTTTTTTTACCTTAAAAACAGCCTCAACTAGCTTTAAAACTTTCTCTATATCAAGCATTAAACTTGAGGCTAAGATGTCAGATTCATAGCAAGGTCATCCTGAAATCTTAGACTTGCCAACGTGTTTAAGGCTAGGTTCTTTCATACTGCCCTCCCCATCCCTCTTCACCACCACTACCTAATTTGGGTCTCCCCTTCAAAGAATTCATTACTCATTTTCACCTTTCCTTTTCTTGAACCATACCCATAAAGAAAATTCAGTGTTTCACAAGCTGGTCAATTCTATGTTGAAACTGGCGGAACATTAGAAAGTGATTTCTTATACTGAGTCAAAATACTTCTTTCACATCAAAGGACTCCAAGTACTAAAGACAGACTTGTGAATCACTTAAATCTTCTCTTCCAAGATCTTTCCATGGCCCTTATCTACTTATCATATGAGAGTGTCCTGACTCTTTACCTGAGTTACCCGCTTTTTATAAATGTGCTCATATTTGTGAACACTCCTCCTGAAAGTGCAGTATCCAAAGCTCAACCCAAAGGCAGATTCCAAGAAACTTAAACTTCAAGCTCCTTCCAATACTGCAGGAGGGGTAATAGAAGTGTGTTCATATGGCCTTAGGTTTTAAAAGTCAAATATTTTCATCTCAAGAGGCTGCTGTCTCTTACACTTTAACTCTCCTGTCATTATTTTCCTCATATCTGGAAGCATTGAAACGGTTGTAGGCATCTTGGGGATCTGGCTAAGGGGAAATTGAGTTAGTAAAGTGGAATAAATTTATATGGTTCACTGACATTACAATCCATAGTAACGGTGACATCAATTATAGCTGCTTGAAGTCCTGCCATCAACTGGGCCACTTGGTGTTGTGACATGAAGGTGAAAAGCCAGAGACTACATCAGCAAAAGAATGCATACTTCAGGACCCAGCACAGAAGTATATATGTAATGGGTAGACGATGATTGAAACATGAATTCAGAACTAGAATGTGGAAAATCCTCCCACATCTTATTCTTTAAATGCATAAGAAATTTGATAGAGATTTTTTCAAATTAGACAAGTCTTAAAAATGTATGTGACTCTTCTAATATTGGATTGTGGATTGGCCAAAAAAAAAATAAAACAAACTCATCTAAAATAAAAATAATAAAAATAAATTTCAACCAACTATGCTAGTGGAAAGACTGAAATATTTTAAATAGAGCAAAATGTGACAATATCATTTTCATATGAAGAAGATACCAACATATGAAGTCAAAATATATAGTGAAAAGTATTGTAAAGGTATTTTAGGCAGTTAATTAAAATTTTTTAAATTATGGTATTTTTCTGGATTTGATGTCTGATACTTGTGATTTTTTTTTTCATTTATAATTTGTTGTGGTTTTTAAATTTAAAGTAACATAGCATTCAGGCAGTGGGAGTTTCCAGCTGAAGAAATGACTAGCCACAGTAATGCTGTGAAACATCCATTCTCCTCATATTTCATCTATCACCCATCACAAGCAAATTAATGCCTAATTACAACTAGAGAATTTGGAGTATGATTGAAGAATGTCCATTTGAATGTCAAAAAATACTCTTAAATGTATTACAACTTTTCTGTCTTTTTAAACAAAGTGTACAAACTTAGTTGACTCATTTTCATAGTGGCTATGATTTATTTACTATGCTGTATAATTCAATGATGCCTTTAGGAGCTATATAAGTATAAAATGTTTTTTTCCCCTACATGAAATAGCCTCTGACTACTATAGCTTTTGTCATTGCTGCGCTTTAAGAGAAACTTTTTCCTTAGAATCCTATGTGTTTCCTATCATCTTTTCGTTTCTCAATTAACCTTTCTCATCTCATTCTAGTTTCCTGCTTATAATTTGATATGAAATTGATAGACTAGATAAATAGTCTAATTAGAACTTTGTCTAAAATGGCTTGTGGGAGGGAGGAGTTTCTGTGAATAGCATATGGGAGCTTTAGTGCATACATTTTATGGCTTCTAGTGTGGTTGCTCAGAATCCTTTCTTGTGTTCTTCCAATTTCTAACTTATTACTAATGGTAAGGAGCTCCTGATTCTCCCTTTTATATATCCTTTAAGTAAATATCTGATAACCAGGAACTGTTCTAAGTGTGGAAGATATAAAAGTAAAGGGGTTAGAAAAAAATCCGTCCCTGCAAAGCTTATACTCTAATGGGGTAGGGAAGTCAAATAATAAGCAAGATGCAGCAGAAAGTGTTAGTGTTTACAATATTCATATGTTCCTCTACATTTTCCAGTTTCCATTGCATCTAGGATAGTCATGTTACTACTTCTGGAAAACAGAATTTAAGCAGCAATGATAGGTCATTTCTGTCTGTGGAGGGTAAGAATTCATTTGACTTCTGTCCTCTTCGTCTATAAAGGCCATATATAGAAATGGTATCATCTAAGATGGAAGGAGCCTGGATCCCTGAACTGTTACTTGGAGAAAAGCTAACTGATATAAAACTGTGATGTGAGAAAGAAATAAAGTGTTAAAATACATAGAAATGAGAATATTTGGTACAGCAGCCAGAATTAATGACTACAGTGGAAAATGGTACCTTGAAATAGGTATAATTAAAATATGTGGCACTTACCTAGGAGTTCAGTAACAAGCAGCAAAGAAACTAATATTGGAAGCTATAAAGATGATTATAATATTATGCAGTGACAAAACAATTAAAAAAAGCTGCTGTGATAACTTAAAATGTATCTTGTGCCACTGAGTCAGCTGTAATGTGAATGATTAGAAAGAAACAATTAGTCAGTGATGGAAACTATTGGTTGCATATAACAAGGTATCACAAGAAAGAGATGAGTTCTGAAAATAAATCACCAGTTTTCAAAAGTAAATGAAAGAGAATACAGAGACTCTAGACCTTTGGTTCTTTGCAGAGGTAAAAATGTTGACTGCTTTTTTAGATCCCAAACAGCAGAAGCTGGGATTTATAAGCACTTTGAGACAAAAGACCAGTAAAATTCAGCTAGGGAAAAGATCAAGTTTGAAGATGTGGTCAGAAAGCTTCAAGGTTACCATTAAGTTGAGAGGGGTTTAAAACTTAATGTTTAGAAAAACATTACTGGTACATTCAGCTGATTAAAAATTTTTTTAAAAAATCATAAATCAATTTAGTTTAAACAAAATTGTATTACCAGAAAAACTATGAGCCCAGAGGGAAAAAAATTATCAGTTTAAGGCTTAAGATAATTTTCAATGTACAGGAAGCAGGCTTTGAGTATTATACACCTTCCAAAGGGATCCTACATATTGTTACTCAATTCATATATGGCCAAGGAAAATGATGAGGGAAGGGAAAAACCTCACGAAGGTGGAAGGGGAAAGAACAAGGGTAGAGGGGAACAATAGACAGACATGGGAGGTTGCCTCTGAGGAAAGATCCATAGTTTAATCATGAAACTTTATGAACTACCATGACAGTCCCATGCCTACCCATGATACTTCAGAATTACTCTGGACAAGAGACTGCTGTGTGTCTTCCATACTTCTCTTTTCCACATGTGAGTATCTATCGTGGGTGTCCATCATTAAATATTAGACTTCATGGGAGACAGATGTCTATCCTTTTGAAACTTAAGTGGTGGAGGCAATAATACATCTGAACTAGAGAGGACTGCTGCACATCACCCAAAGGTCTTGAATTTAGAACCAGAAAAAAATAACTAGACTATCTTCCTTAGAAAGGAAATGAGTGTTTTTAAATATAGGATGTATTAGTTTTCTATTTTTGCACAACAGACTACCACAAATGTAGTGGCTTAAAACAGCAACACATTATCTCACAGTTTCCACATGGGTCAAAAATGTGGATATGACTAACTGGGACCTTTGCTCAGGGTCTCACAAGATTCAAATCAAAGCTACATTTGCATGTGAAAACTTGACTGGGAAAAAATCCACTTTCTTAATATGTTGGCAGAATTCATTTTCATGTGACTCTAGAACTAAAGACATCCTTGTTTCTTCAAAACTAAAAGGCAAATCTTTGTTCCCAGTCTTCTAAGACAACCTTATATAACATAACTTGATCAGAAGAGTAAAAGTCTATCATTTTTGCCAAATTCTATTGGTTAGAAGCAAGTCACAGATCTCATCCACACTCAATCAAAGGGTTTTTACAAGGACATGATTTTTTCAGGAACATAGATCATTGTCTGCCACAGGGGAAAAGGAAAAGAATATATAATTGGTGACCAGAAGGCAAATATATAGGTTTCTACCAGTCACTATGTTGGCCAATGGTTAAATGGCCATCTAACTAGTTCTTTCCAATAAAATGGGAACAAAACTAATGTGGGTCACTTCTAGACTGAGTCGGGTAATTATATCATGTCTTTTCCCCATCTTGTCTTCCCATATACCTAGACTATGAAGGCCACATGTTGAAAGATGAAAATCTTAGAACATGGAAGAAGTCTGGCTTTCTTGATACCACTTGAAGAGCCACACGGGACAACAACACCACCTGTGCCCAGACTAAGACAGGAGTAAGAAATAAAACACCCATCATGTTAATGCCACTCATATTTGGGAGTTATTTCTTAGAAGTGTTAGTGTTACTTATTCTGACTAAAACACAAAATAAATAATTAAATGTAAATTATGTCAGATAATGGAAAGTGCCAAGAAAAAAAAGACAATAAGAGATCTGAAAGGTTTCAAAAACTTAAAATATTAGATAGCAGAGGGAAACAGCCTCCCTAAGAAAATGACCTTTAATTAAAGGCCTGAGAAAAGAACCAGCCACTCAGGCATTTGAAGAAAGAGCATTCTAGGGGGGAAAAAAACAGCAAGTACAAGGGTACTGAGATAGGAGATGGATAAATAACATTTTACTGTATTATAGGTTCTGTCCGCAATCACCTTATATTTAAGATTTTTTTTTTGTATTTCCCCATCCCAAGATTGTTTTAATATATTATGTTTACAAGCTTCATTTATTCATTCATGTAAAAAGAGGTGTTTCAGGGACTAATATAAAGATATGACTGTAATGTGAGTATAGTTGTAACTCATTGCAAAGATATTATTACTGTTAGTATTTCTATGATTCTTTATTTGCCCTTAATTTGATCTTATCTGCTTGGTAACAAAAAAATTTTTTTAATTGAAAAAGAAATAAAACCTAGCTAGTAAAATTAGTCTGTTAAGTTTAGAGAATCTCTCTAATGTCTTCCAGTCTAAAAACACTCAGTCTCCCGGATTTTGCTTCCATCCCTAACCTGGGGCCTGAGAGGAGAGGTGGCAGTGGAGGCTTATGTGATCATGTGGCAGCAGCTGTGGTACCAAGACCATTCAATGAGAAAGGATAGTCTTTTCAACAAATAGTTCTGGCAAAACTGGATAACCACATGCAAAAGTTGGACCTCTACATAAAATAATAAAACTCTTAGAAGAAAACATAGAACAAAGCTTTACAGCATTAGATGTGGCAATGGTTTCTTAGATATGACCAAAAAAAGGCACCAGTAACAAAAGAAAAAAATAGACTAATTGGACCTCATAAAATTAAGAAATTATGCATCTAAAAATCCTATCAAGAGAGTAAAATGACACCCACAGAAAATGGGATAAAATATTTACAAATCATATACTTGATAATGGGTCAATATCCAGAATATATAGAGTTTTCCTAAAAGCCAATTTTAAAAATTTAATTCAAAAATGGGTAAAGGACCTGAATACACATTTCTCCAAGAAGATATTTGAATGGCCAATAAGCACATGAAAAAAAATGCTCAACATTAGGAAAATGCAAAACTATAATGAGATACCACATCATACCCATTAGGATGGCTACTATACAATCACTGGTGAAGATACGGAGAAATTGGAATACTTGTGCACTGTTGATGGGAATGTAAAATGGTACAGACACTGTGGAAAACAGTATGGCAGTTCCTTAAAATATTAAAAATATGATCACCGTATGATCCAGCAGTTCCACTTCTGGGTATAAGCACAAAAGAATTGAAAGTTAGGGTCTCAAAGAAATACTTATACTCCCATGTTCATGGCAGCATTGTTCACAGTAACTAAAATGTGGAAGCAACCTACATGTCCATTAACAGATGAATGGATAAGCAAAATATTGTATAGATATATATACAGTGAAATATTATTCAGCCTTGAAAGGGAAGGAAATTCTAAAATATGTAACATGAATGAACCTAGAGGGCATTATGCTAAGTGAGATAGTCTAATCATAAAAAGATACGTATAATCCCACTTACATGAGGTACTTACAGTAGTTGAAATCAACAAGAGAAAAAGTATAATGGTGGTTGACAGGGGCTGGGTGGAGAGGAAAATGGGTATAGAGTTTTAGTTTTACAAGATGAAAGCTATAGGGATGGATGGTGGTGATGTTTGCACAACAATGTAAATACATTTAATCATATATAACCATACTCTTAAAAATGGTTAAGACAATAATTTTCATGCTATGTATATTTTAACGCAATTAAATGAATAAATAAAATAAATTGAAACAAGAGTCCCTACCCTAGTATATCCACCCCTTTGGGGCCAAAGCTTGGAATGGCATATATTTGAGACACACATCTGTCATACTGTGGGACTCTCTGATTTCTGTCTGTCTTCTTCTCCCATGACCCATTAGAACTGGAAGACATATCCTTCTTTTACTTCCCTTTCCTGTCTACCTGGCCTTCCTTTGGCTAGAAGCAGAGCCTTTGAGATGCCTAATGTCTTTACAAAAGGTACTCTGTCCCAAACCCAGCCTTATTGCTAAATCTCAGTAGGCCAGGATGAAGGAAAGAAGTTGGCTTATCAATGAGGCAATTTAAAAATACTGCGGTTGTATTATTAGCAAATGTTATTTAACTTCTCAAAACTTCAACATATAGTATCTCACTTGAGAAACTAATTCCTTATTGCCCCAACTTAATAAGTGGGAAACAAAAACAGAACAACTAAGATAGACCTGGTGCCAGGTCTAGAACCAGGCTCTGACTCCTAATTCAGTTTTTCCACTGTGGTGTACTGTCTCTTTGGTTAAAATAAAATCACTTATAATTTACTTTTTAAAGTTTTATTTCCTCAAGATGCCTAAAATTAATATTGCTCTTAAAATCATCTTTTCAACATCTTTCTTAATACTGCTACCCCTTACAGCATTTCCAATAATGTACATATAGAAAGAGCTTCAAATTGCTTACCAAATGAATATATATCTTCACAATAAAAGAGAAGTCAAAATAAACTTAAAGACATAGGAAAAAATTCCCAAGAGGATATTAATTTGTTTATTAACTAAGAAATGCCATGAATATTTTAAAAATCCAAAATGTATACTATAGCTGGCATGCTTTTCTTGTTGATGAACAAATATATCAAAGCAACCCAGCATTTCCACTTGGCTCAAAATACCAACCAAAACATAATTGGTTGGGGAGAAGACTGTGAGTGGACGCTATAACTTTTGGCCAAAGAAAAGACATCTTTCCCAGAAGCTGTATCATTACTGAAACTTGTGCCAAGAGGTTTATGTTGTGCTTTAGTTAAACAGAAGAATAGAAAATACATTGTGAAATTAAAAGCGAGGGTGAGGTCCTAGAAAAATTATATACATATGGTGTCCTTTTAAGTGCTATTCCTGCCCCTTTGTCTTGGGGCCAATGTTATATCATATACAGCTATCATTTTATACTGGTTTTCCCTTTATGCCAAGTCACCTCCTTTACAGATATTTGTTCCACCTTTTTCTGCCCTGTTGTGTGTCCTGGGAGATGAATCCATGTGTACTGCACCCAAGCTTCTTTGCCCACTGGCTTTGGAGAAGATTGGAAAGTAGGAGACAGGGTTTGGAGTGTTTTCTCCCCAACTCCCTCCTTGCCTTGATGGTGCAGTTACAGCATCCCCCCTTTCATACAGTCCCCCTTCTACTAATCCAGGCTTCGCTGGACTCCAGGACATTAAAGCCTTCCCTTGTCCCTTTGTGCTATGGATTAGTTGCAGCTTCTGACTGTTGCTGGTCCCTGGATGCCTCAACATTCCTTGTTAGTTTTCTTAACTCGGCCCACGCCTCTATGAATAGACTTCGTGACATTCTGTACAACATTCCATCTCAGCGTGACTTCTATTTTCTTCTGGGCTCTTCACTAGCATTCTTTTCCAGGATATTTACACTTTGAGAAATGATAGATTTAGACACAGTTAAAAGTACATTTAAAGTAGAAAGTCTTTACAGTTCAGATTAAAGAATTCAGATCAGTAGAACTAAGATTGATTGCCATCAGATAATTCAAACCTAGATTCATTGACAATTTATATCTCAGTTTTGGAGGTTCAAAAAGTTCAATTTTATCAGTTCACCTGGAGGTGACAGAAGCATGGGGAATCCATTTATACCAAACAAACTCATAGGACACTGAGTTGTATTTCGAGACTTCTATCTATTAACTTGCAGAAGGAAATCACTAGTGTCGGAACTATTAGGTCATCAGCTCACAGTTCTTCCTGGTGGATAATGTTTAGAGTCTCAAATTACAAATCAGATGTTTGCAGTATTGTGAGGACAGAGTTGGACTAGAGAAATGGATATTTTAAGGGCTTTTCTCATGAATTTATTTTGACAGAATGAATTGCACACTTTAAGTATATTCCTACACGAACAACAAAAACCAACAGTACTCACACGGAATACTAGAAAGTAATGGGAATGAACAAGTTACAACTAAATAACAATATGAGTGAAGCTCACAAGGATACTGTTTGCATGAAAGACAGATGCAAAAGTGCATATAATATATGATTACATTATAAAAGTACAAAACAAGGAAAGCTCATCAGTGCCATTTAGAAGTCAAGAAAGTGGTTACCTTGGGGTTGATGAGGGGGTTATGACTGGAAGAGAGACACAAGGGGGGATTCTGAGAAGATGATATTCTCTTTATTGATCTAGGTGCTAGCTACACAAGTAGACTAGTTTGTGAAAATTTATCAAGCTATACATTTATAATAAGGGTGCACCTTTTCCTATTTGTGCATTACTTCAATAAAAAGGTTTTTTTTTTAAATTATCAGTACCACTTCTAGAACTATAGCTTTCTCTCTTTTGGACAATCCTATAGATCCACTGACCAGCTACCACCAACTCTGCTTCTCCATTGTAAGTACTAAAGCTTCTATCACGATATTATTTCAAATAATAATGTCCAACATCACAATTCTTTTACATTAGCATCTCATACATTTCAGATGTCTTCCAGATGAAGAATAATGATAGCACTGATCTCAAAACTTCTTAGAAATAATTTCTTAGACTGGGTTATTTCTGGAGAGAGTTCCATTGATGTTCCTTAACAAAGATTTTATCTCATTGTTATGTGCCTTCTGAATACATGATTTGTAATTGGTGTATGCCTTAGAATCTCATCCCACATTTATTGAGTCAAAGCCTCAATGGGTAGAGTCTCCCAGTTTCTTGTCATGTATTTTGAGAATGTATTCTCGGTTAATCAGATGTGCTTCCCTATTTAAAAACCACTCTCCTGTTCAAACAGACATTAGTACATCAAAGATTATAGCAGTCATCAGCCATAATCTACAAAGGTAGAAGCAACCCAAATGTCTATTCATGAATGAATGTATAAATAAAATCTGATATATACATGCCATAGAATATTATTCAGCCTTAAAACAGAATGAAATTCTGACACATGCCAACATGGATGAACCTTGAAGACATCATGCAAAGTCAGACAGAAAAGGACAAATCTTGTATAATTTCATTTACAGGAGGTGCTTACAGTAATCAAATTCATAGAAACGGAAAGGGGGAGAAGGAATGAGGAGTTAATGTTTAATGGTTACATATTTTCAATTTGAGAAGATGAAAAAGTTCTGGAAATGAATGGTGATGATTGTACAACATTGGGAGCACACTTAAATACCACTAAACTATATACCCAAAAATAGTTAATATGGTAAATTTTACGTTATGTATATTTTAATATTTTACTACACACAAAAACACTCTCCTGAAATCTAATTTAGCTTATATTATGCCAAAATAAGTTAAGGGTTCACACTATTGGAGGAAGATCATTAAACAAAAGCCAAGGCCATCTAATGCCACCAGCACCCCCTTTCTTGAAAGCCAGAGTTTCCCGTAGCCTTGCTTTGCGGGTAGAATCAAAACACATAGCCATTTGGGTTCTTGTTTATTTTGTCTCCATGTTGACTAGTGAGAACAGCACACAGCCTACATCTGACTCCTCTGGCTTTTTGGTTAAGAGCAACCTCTTATCTCATTGAACTGCTAAGCCCTACCTGGCAACAGTTGCCGTGCCAGAGGAACTTTGTTTAAACAGCATTCAGAAAATGTCACTAATGAGCATTACAGAAACCCTGCAATAAAGGCTTTCATGACTTTTAGCCTTGGCTTTTCTAAAGAAGAATCATTTTTCTCTGAGTACGACATATAATTATTCCTAATTATGATAGTAGTTTATTATCTTAGGCATTAGATTGTTTTAGTTTAGTTGATTTATAATGAGATTTGTTTCACCCACCTAGATGTCAAAGGAAACAGAAAAATATTCATGGCCTTCATAAGAAGCCCCACTTGGGAAAGAATTCTGATTTATTACAACTGCAGTGAGGACATCCGACACACAAATTTTTCCAAACTGTTTAGCGTGCATCTACAACATTAGAAAATTACACTGTGATTAAAATTGTCACATATCCCTTTTAAACCATTGTATTCATGACAATCAGAATTCCAGTGGTAGGTTTTCTAACACAATTATAAACTCTCTAATCCACTTGTTGAAAACGTTGTAAATGCATTTTTTTCCTTTTGTTAACTAATGTTGTGGCACCATAGGTGCTATTATTCCCTTCCACCCCCACTGCTACCACCAAAACAAAATAACTTTTATGAGCTAGAAAACTGATGAAATAACAATGGGGACTTTTCAGCCAAATATGGTTCCAAATTAAAGTACTTGACGAAGGCCATTCTCTTTTATATGAAACATTTTTTTATGATTAGAAGATGTAAAGGTAAACATCTTATAAACTTGCTGTACAAAAGCAGCAGTGGGTTTTGGGAGTGCATAACATGCCATACGGTTATTACTTCCCACTCCAGCAGAAACTAATAAAGCCTATTTCCTTGGTAAGAGAACATAGACTTTATCTGGTGTAGTGTATTAGTTTCCTATTTCTGCTGTAACAAATTACCACAAACTTAATGATTTAAAAAAAAACACATGAATTATCTTGAAGTTCTGGAGGTCAGAAGCTACCATCAGGTTCCCTACATGAAAAAGTCAAGATGTAGTCAGGCCAGCCGTCTGAGAGCTCTAGGGGAAAATCTATTTCCTTGTCCTTTCCAGCTTCTAAAGGCCACCTATATTCCCTGGCTTGTCACTCTCTCCTCCATTTTCAAGGCCTATCACTCCAATCTCTACTCTTATCATTCCATCTCCTTCTGCCTTGAACTCTCTTTCTTCTCTCTTATAAGGATTCTTGAAATATATTAGGTCCACCTGGATAATTTAGGATAACCACCCTGTCTCAAGATTCTTAATATAATCATATCAGCAAAGTCTCTTTTGCCATGTAAGGTAACATATTCACAAATTTGGAGGAGTAAGCCAACCATCAATCAGAAGTGGAGGTTTATGCTGGAAATGCAAGGTTGGCTCAACTTTTGAAAAATTTAATGTAATTCACCATATTACCACACTATAGAAAAAATATATAATTATCTCAGCATCCGACAATATTCAACATCTCTTCACAATAAAAACTCAGAAAACTAGGAATGGTAGGAAATGTCCTTAACCTAACAAAGGATAGCTATTTTAAAACCTACAACTAATATCAAACTTAATGGGAACAGGGCAAAGATATCCTCCTTTCACCATTCTTAACATCATAGTGGAAGTCTTAACCAGTGCAACAAGGTGAGAAAAATAAAGTCATTCAGACTGGGAGAGGGGGAAATACTCTATTTACAGATGACAGGACTGCTTACATAAAAAATCTCAAAGAATATACAAAAATAGTTCCCAAAATTAATAAGTGAGTTAAGCAAGATCACAGGATGAGATCAAAATACAAAAGTCAATTATATTTTTATATACTCACAAAGGACACTTGGATTCAAAATTTAAAAAAAATACTATTTACAACGCCAAAAAATGAAAATGTAGATATAGATGTAATGGACTATATATAGGATCTATATACAAAATACTGATTAAATAAATCAAAGAAGACTGAAATAAGTGGACCTAAATATCATGTTGATAGATTGATAGATTCAATAGTGCTAATACTAAATTCTCCCCGATGTGATATATAGATTCAGCATATTCCCAATCAAATTCCTAGCAGAATTTTTTGAAGGTGTCAACCAGTTAATTTCAAAATTTCTAGGGAAAAACAAAGGCACTAGAATAGCCAAAAAAATTTGAAAAAGAGGAACAAAGTTGGAGGACTGTGCTTTCTGATTTCAAGAATTACTAAAAATTACACTAATCAGAGACAATGCAGCACTGATAGAGACAGACACATAAATCAACAGACCAGAGTTAAGAGCCCACAAACAGACTCATACAAATATGTTCAACTGATTTTTGACAAAGGTGCAAAGGCAATTCAGTGGAGAAAGGACAATCTTTTAAACAATAGTGCTAGAATAATTGTAAATCCATAAGAAAAAAAACAAAAACAAAACCCACAAACTATTCCTTACATGTTATTTTGAAAAATTAACTCTAAATAGATCACAGACCTAAAGGTATACATAAGATGATACAACTTTTAGAAGAAAGCATAAGAAAAAAATCTGTCTGACCTATGGCTAGGCATGAAATTTTTAGGTGACACCAAAGGCACAATCTATAAAAGAAAAAACTGATAAGCTGGACTCTATCAAAACTTAACGCTTTTGCTCTGCAAAAGGCAATTTATTGAGAAAAGAATGAAACGACTGCCACAGACTGAAAGAAAACGTCAAATCACATTTTGAAAGCATGCTTGTATCTCAAAAAATTCATGAGGAAGAAATTAAACCACCTAAGTTTTTAAAAATGGGCCAAAGTTATGAATAGACCTCTATTTTAAAAGACACATACATGTCAAATAAGCATATGAAAATATGTTCAACATTATTTGTCATTAAAGAGTTGAAAACTATACCCAACAAGATTCTACTATACTTTTACTAAAATGGCTAAAAAACAAATTTTTGATGCTATCAATTGCGAATGCTGTCATGGATGAGAAGGTTCAGGGAATGTCTACATTGCTGATGAATATGCAAGATGGCAGAACCACTTTGGTAAGACATTTGGCAGTTTCTTGCAAGTTTAAACATGCACCTACTATAAAATAAGCAATCCCACTCCTCGGTATTTACCCAAGAAAAATGAAAATTTTATTTTTATACAAAGCCTCTATGCAAATGGTTATAGCAGCTTTGTTAATAATTGCTGAAAGCTGGAGACCACCCTTATGTCCTTCAACTAGTAAATGAATAAGTAAACTGTGATATATCCATACAGAGGAATGCCAGTCAGCTATGAAAATGAATTACTGATTCACGCAACAACATGGATGAATCTTAAAATGCATTCATTCACTAAATGAAAGAGGTCAAACCTAAAAGGGTATGAATCCACTAATATGACACTTTAGAAAAGCAAAATTATAGATTTGGAAAACATATCAGTCATTGTCAGCAGCTGAAAGGTAGGGGAAGGGGTTGACTCTAAAGGAGAAGCATCTTGGAATTTGATATTCTGAATGTGATGAGAATGTTCTGTATACAAGTATGGTGGGAGATGTAAGACTCTAATAATTTATCAAAACCCACAGAACTGTACATCACAAAAAGTGAATTTCATCCTATGTAAATTAAATAAAATCAATCAGGATGTGGGCAGAACACAAGATAGAATGCTGACTATGACATATGAATATCAAACTGTATTAAAAATAAGTCAAATAGCCACACTGAAGCAGGTCAAGAAAGGAGTGACCTAAGTAACTTTGGAAAACAGCATTTTGACTGGGTACTGTGAGGCTAAAGACAAAAAGAACTATGCCCAAGCAATATACTCTAGTTTTAAATTTGTTTCTCATCAGGTGTGGATTAGCAATTTTTAAAACTGCTTTTCACGTGCACTAGGGTTGAACAAACATGTAGATATACTGCAGAAAATGAGAGGCAGCATCTCTTTACAAAATAATTCTAATTAATAAATGAGGGGAAAAAAACCATAATCACTGCTGCTGGCAAGATAAACCAGGTAACATTAGTCAATGAAAGTTTAAAGAAAAACAGGATATTTGCATAAACACCCACAGACCACCACCTATATTGTCTCATTTGCTTTTATAAATGTATGGTATCCATCGTGTGGAGTATTTCTCATCTCATACGTATTTAGAAAATGAAATTTCTGTCGACACGTTGTTAGAATGGAGTGGAGAATGGGTAGAAGATGGAATCAAACTGAAAAGTGTGGGCTTTGATGGCAGAAAGACCCAAGTCCAAACAACAGTTATATCACTTACTGGTTATACGGCTCCAGGCAAGTTAACTTCCCCAAACCTCAGTTGTCTTATTAGTAAAATGAAAATATAGCTACTACATCTTAAGGTTATGGCTAGAATCAAGTGAGGCAATTATATAAAACACCCAATTCAAAAGATTAGGGGTCTTTAACCTCTGGGGACTGGGCCGTGGACCAGAGCCAGTCTGTGGCCTATAAGAAACCTGGCCACACATCAGGAGATGAGCAGCGGCTAACAGGCCAGTGAGGGAGCAAGCGAACAAGTGAGCAAGCAAGCAAAGCTTCATTTGTACTCGCAGCTGCTCCCCAGTGCTAGCCCCACCACCTCAGCTCCATCTCAGATTATCAGGCATTAGATTCTCATAGGAGCTGGTGCTAAAATGGTTGGGGACCACTGCAATAGATGATAGATTCAACAAACTAAACACACTGTTGTTATTATTCAATCCAAAAATTTCAAAAATATCAGGCAGCTGAACTGTGTGAGGCAATTTAAAGAGAACACTCACATTTTTTCTTGATTATGTATCATCCTATTATGACAAAAAGAGTAATCTTAAGAACTGTAAAATAGAGCTGCAGCAACATCGCCATAACTTTGACCTTAATCTTAAATTCGGCAGTAGAAAAATGTGAACATCTACTTTAACACGTAATTTAGTTGGGGAACCTAAGTGCCAGAGATCTTAGAGAAGCACTGTTACCCTAGATTGATTCAACTAACAGATTAATCTTTGTAGAGCTGGGATGATATACCAGTTCATTAAAAAGTCAGAGATTCCTCCCAATTCTAATCTCTACACTCAGAACCAATACTTACCAAAAGGTCTGACTGTCCACATAAGGTGAAGAACCGGTTAGTGAATTTGCCATTCTCATTCCTCCATTGTACCAACAGGATATGAAAGTGAATTTTTTTGTGTTTGCATTTTTTTTTATCCACAGAATACTGTTCCAATTCCAAGGGGAAGTAGTTATAGGTAGCTTTGCTGTCATCTGTGTATTTGCAAAGTCAAATCATTTCCAGCTCTGGATGTAAACAGATGACTTTCGCAGGCCTAGAATAAGAATATATAAATAATCAAGAGAGTGAGACGTTGCCACCATAAGTAGAAGTGTTCAAAATTTATTCATTAATTCACTCACTTAACAAAGACTTATCAAGACTCTACTGTGTGTCACACATTGTTTGGTGCTGAAAATAAAAAGATCAAAATAAAAAGAAAACACCTTTCCTCAAATAGCTGAAAGCCTAATTAAGGGGAGATGACACACTGAAACTTATCATGCTGTGCAATAAGTAGAATAAAAAGGTTTCACAAAAAAGGTTACATTTCTGTTGAGTTCACCAGACTGATAAAATGAAGTGCCTGGCAGAGGGCACAGAGTCTCCAAGCTCAGGAGAACTGAATTCAAAGTTCCCTTGAAGGACCAGGTGTAGATGAGGCTGGTGAAGTAGGCTAAAGTCTGGGCATCATTCTGTTCAATGGAAAACTTATAGTTAAAAAAAGGAGAAACTTTTAAATGCTTTTTAAGCAAGAAACTGAGAATCAGATTAATTATTTGGATGCATTGGGAAGGGTGATTGGAAAAACAGTTAGAGGCTATATAGTATTATAGTGAGAGGATGTGGTCCTCATGGAATCCCTAGGATTTCCACAACTGTCTTTTTGGATAAGGTCAACAAGTATGAAACACATTTATTGAAAAGAGGGAAATCAAACAAAAACAAGCACTTAAAAAAATAAAAACATACTTTTAATATAATTTATTCTGAGGTATTCAGACTGGTTCTCTAGCAGATGAATTAGTTTATCGAAGACTTCAGATTCTTTTTCTCTAACTCTGTAATTCCTTAAGTTCTTATATGGTTTGCCAGATGGTAGACATAGAAAAAGAAATGAAAAACATTAAATTTAATCAATTTGTTTCCCTGACTGCTGCTTAATATGGAGATTCAAGAAGGTGAAAATTCTCCTTACGTTGAAGTGTCTGGATTATCTGCGGAGTGCATACACACATCTCTCATCTCTACACATAAATCAGAGGTCATTGCAAGAGAAAATGTATGCAGAGAATAATCGGCTCTTTTCACTGACGCTCTGAAATACCCTCCCACTTTTCATGTTAAACGCTTTATTTGGTCCCTTCCTCTGAATAATGTATGCGGTGCTCATTTCTCTTTCACCAGATGGGCTCAGTTTAATGAAAACATCTTGCAGCTGTTTGATTGACATTCTGTCCATCTCGGGTGGAGACTCAGCTCTCAGAAGAATGAGAATAACCAGATCGATTGAGTCAGCCACTTGCTAAGCCAGTGAGGACTCGTCCCGGATCTGAGAGCATTCATTCGAGAGCTGAAGTTATTCCCAGCTGCGCCCCCATGGAGACGAGAGGAATGCATTAATTGTCCTGGCTGCGGTAACAAGGTGCTCTGTCCAGCTCGGTAAAGCCGCGTGGTCTTTTCACTGCAGAAGCCTCCTTAATGGTGAATTCCCACTCAGAGCCAAACAACTAAGAAATGACTGCAGTTTTATTTTCCATGGTCTTTCTCGTTTCTGAGCTAGCTACTTACAGCCAGATTTAGAAATACCTATTCACTTACCTGTAGACAAGGCAAGAAATAAATTATCCCGAAGAGACACACGACACAAGAGCAGGTTCCATATGTTCTACTCTCCGTCTGGCCATCACGGGTGAGGACGAGGTGGGGCTTGCTTTTTACTTTAACGAGAAGAATATTTGAACTCTGTACTTTACCTTTTTGTATGCCCATTAACCAACTGGTTATTTTCCGTGCAGAAGTAATTTGATACTTTAGTCCTCGTAAAACTAAAATTTAAAAAAAAACTAATCTTGGGCTGTCGCCTCCTTCGGGGTATATGTTGGCCAAATTCTCTAAATGTCGCAAGTGCCCAGGGACGAAACGAATCACGGCAAGACTGGACAGAACAGGACCTCTGAGCGATTGAGCCGGAGGAAACTACATCTCCCAGCGTGCCCCGTTCGCGAGCACAATGGAGCCCTGTCGTCATCCGGCTTCCGGGGCTGCGCGTTCCGCGCGCGCCGCCGGATTCCGGTCTGGGTCCCGCCGGGGGCGGAGGGCCCTCCCGGGCCAGGAAAACTACAATTCCCGGCATGCCCTGCTACGGGGGCGCCTGCCTATGGGCGATACCGCGCCGGGGAGCGCCTTCGTTTAAAGCGCCGTGTTAGTTCCATGGAAACCGGCCCTCCTGCTGCTGCACGGAGCCGCGGGCAGACGGGTGGACTGTGGGGTGAGGCTGCCGGGCCCTGGGCGGGTGAGCCGGGAAAAGAGGTCCCACGGGAGGCAGTCGGCGGCCCGGATAAGGCCACCGTCGTCTCGGCTCGCCCTCTGGACGCCAGGACCCTGATTTATGGCCCCGGAAGCCGGAGAAACCGTTTGGAAACGAAGCGTTTGCATTAGCCTGGCTCTAGCTCAAAAAGGAAGGATAGCCACCAGGGAGGGTCTCCCGATAAACCTCAATGCCAGCTGTTTAAAAATATGTTAGGTTGGAGGCTATGGGTTCCTGGGAAAGCCATTTCGACGTTAACGGGTTTTGATTTTTGCCACCTGTTATCCTCCCTGGCCTGCTTATTAGAATGCAGGTGGCAGCGATTTACATTCCTTCATTGCTGTTTGCCCAGGACCTGGGCTGGTGTTAGAATTAGACATTCGTTAAATTTGTGTTGCATTATCCCCGATTGTTTGCTGCCCACGTTGTTCCATGCACTGTGCTAGGCCCTGACGATAGGAAAGGATTAAGAATCTGACCCTACGTTGGAGAAGCTCGCATTAGTTTCTTTGGCTTGAACACCCACACACTCCTCTTGTCCCTGATCTGTTAATCTCGGAGCACCCAGGATTAGGTCCTCGAAGCCTTTCTGTTCTCTTTTCTACAGCGGCATGATTTTGTAAGCTATGCATATATTGACAACCAGAATTTATATCTCTAGTCCACACTGCTCCTCAGAACTTCATATCTACAAGTTCAGTTGTCTGGGCTTCATTCCTGTTTTGAATTTAATATTTCCAGAACAACTCTTGATCTCCCCTCTGAAACTACTTCTTCCTAATAGATTTCCATTGTCTCGATTAATGGCAAGATAATGCTAATTGCTTCCTTTCTCTCATATCGAATCCATCAGCAAAACCTATCTTCAAACTATGTCTGGACACTGACCACTTCTCACTGTTCCATTGCTATCTCCCTGGTCCTAGCCAGAGGCATCTCCTGTCTGGATTATTATAACAGCTTCCCAAATGGTCTTCCTACTTCTGCTGTTGTCCTTCTTCCATTAAAGGAGTGGCCAGAGTGATCCAATTGGAAGGTAAGTTATCTCACAACACTTCTCAGCTGTAAACCTTCCAATGGCTCTGAGAGTCATTGAGAATTAAATTCAAACTTTTATGAAATAGCCTTTAAGGCCCTTTGCAGTCTGGTTCCATCTGACCTCACCTCCTACACTTCTGCACTTGTGCCTCTCCAGCCAATCTGACCTGTTTGTGGACCCATTAGGCATCCTGACTTAAGGTCTTTTCACTCATTTCGCTCTTTCTGGACCTCTGTGTCCCCTAGATACCCACATGGTGCACTCTTACACCTCCTTCACAGGGACTTGCTCAGGTATCATCTTAGGCTTTCTTTGTCCACTTTGTTGAAAATTGAATCCTGAACCACAGTCTCCATCTTATCCTCTTTTTGCTTTATTTTTTTCTATTGCATTTATCACCAATGAAAAAATTACGTATTTTATGTAATGTTTGTATTCCTTAATTGGAAATAAGCTCCATGATGGCAAGTATTTTTGTTTGTTTTGTTCACTGCTGTATTCTCCTGTGCCTATAACAGTATCTGGCTCATGGTAGGCATTCAGAAAATCTGTGTTGGAGGTATGAGGGAATGAAGACAATGTTATTCGCCAAATTATTTTCTAGTGGTTGTGGTAAACAAAACTGAGTCCTTGGTCTGTTATTTTGAAACCAACAGCATATAGTCATAACTATTGCCAAGTATAGGAATGGAGCCTGTAACCACAGAAGCAGGTATTCCGGTTTTAAAATAATTTGACTTTTACTGGTATATTACTTATGACATTGGTCTTTTTCATGCCATACTGTCAGTGAGATAGCCCACCTAGGAGCCTCTTGGATATATCTTCCCAAACCTAGAGAAAGGATTGCATTAACTGGATAATAATATATTTATGAAAATAGCTGTGAATTAACTTTTTATAAAATAAATAAAAGGTATATTTCAGTATTTTATTGTTACTGTCAAGCATTAGGATGTAGATTCAAGGCTGCATTCAGTGATATTTGTGCCTTTTCAAAAATAGCAAAGCACAATTGTGTATAAGCTATGGTCCCTTGGCTGGAATATTAATAATTAGATCTAGATTCTTTTTTTGTAAGACTGTACTTTTTAGACTACAAGCTGTAGAGAATGGCTTCTGAGGATCTGCTAAGTTGCCAGTGTGTATTGGTGGGTGACATTTCTGTCACCCCTGCTTTGGGCCTGCCAAATGAGGAAGGACAGGCAAGGGCATAAGTAACAGCAATGAAAATAAAATCTCTCCTGATTCTAAACCCCAAATTCAACTTATTCACTGGATTCCAAATTTACTTCACTCTTCCTTTAACAGGCTCCCAGGTACTCAGGGACTCTCCCTGGTGGATATTAAGGCTGTCCTGCTCTTGCTATTCATCCACTATTGCTTCCTCTCTTGCTCCTGCGGGAGGAAGGAGGATTTTCAGCTAACCATGTTTTTAATAAATACCCAAAGTATAGATTGGTCTGTTTAGTCTTCAAGTCAGCTTCTTTGATGACCTCAATGATTGACTAGGAAGATATTTTAAGAACAAACCATGTATTTCACTCAAGCTTTATCTCCCACCTACCATCAGTCTGTCTCAGGCACCTTGATTTTCCTTCCTTAGGGTGAATTTTCTGTAAACCTCCTCCCCGTAGAGGCTGAAGGCCACATTTGTGCTTGTTTTTGTTTGAGAGTATTTTTTCACTCTGGAAGCCTGATAAGTTCCAATGTAGATCAGGTTCAAGCGGGTGTGAGTGATGATGCAAGTTAGATTCGTACCCAGACAAATATAGACTTTCTGTTTTTTAAGAAAATGAAGCAATTTGAGTTGTTTTCCATTTTATTGCCAAATGAGCACATATCCTGTGAAATAAGAATTTTATGTGTATCATAGGTACCTTAGGGAAATATCAGCAAAACTATGACATTTCAACATACATGAAAAATTTTAGGTGGGAATCTGCATTCCATTAAAAATATGTGAGAAACTTGTATTCCATTTTCCATACGTTTTTTTTTTCCAAAAGTAGACTTTTGGTTTATTTGTATTAGTATTTTTTGCTTGGCTTCTCATATAAATTAATATTGTAACTGACTACCAAGGCCTAATAAATTGCCATGGAAATTGTCCTCCCCTCCCCCTCTGGCACTGCTTGTCATTTCCTTTATCTCCTCTTTCCACTTGTTTCTTCACCAACTATTGTCCAGGATTCCTGTCTATCAGTTAGAAATGCTTTTGTTGCAAGCAACAGAAAAAAGACAAAAAATCTGAAAGTTTATTTTTCTTAAGCAGAGTTTGGAGATTACTAGTTTTGCAATAATAATAATAATGATGATGATGATGATGATGATGATGATGATGATGATGTCAGGTTAATCTGAGCTTCTCTGGCCTTTTTGTGTTTCTCAAAAGCTGGTGATCCCTGGCTGTGTTTATATTTAAGAGTGAGAAACTGCATAGCTGATGGAAAAAGAGCACTTAGAGCTCTGAGCATCATATGGGTAAAGGAAAAGACAGGTGCCATAATTTCTGTCTTTTTGTAATCAAAAACAAAAGTTTTTGTTTTTGTTTGCCCAGAAGCTCCTTACAAACTTCTACCTAGAGTCTCATTGGCCAGAATGTCACATGGGTCTGCCACTTGCAAGGGAGGCTGGGGACACGAACTTTTCAGCTTCTTTTAGAAGACAAAGAAGCCAACTCAGTGCAATAAACCTCATTAAACTCCCATACTTTTTCTCCCTACCCCAGGCCTAGATCATCAGTAGCCAGACAGCAGGTGACAGAGAATGGAATGGATGGTCAACCCATTAGTGTTTCTCCATTGTTACCCTTCCATTTTCTCCCTATCCCACACTGTTGGTGGCTCCACCATCCCTAGCTCTGGTGTCATACATATAAAACCTGCCTGAGGGTCTGTCATAGAGGCTTTTCCTTCTGTTACTGAGGAACACTAACTATTCTGGCCCAGGTGGTAACATGAGCAGGAGTTGTCAGATCTGGCTCTTTTTCAGAAAAGTAGATGAATCTTACTTAAAATCTTTGTGTTTTCAAAGACTCACTACCTACATGTGCCTTTGTCTTTCCCTTTAGGAACAATTTGAAACATGAAAGGGAATTAATAGAAGAGGCTTCTGCATCACATGTCCATAAGCTGATTGTTAACAGGAAATCTGTTTAAGAATCCGAAAAGAATGTGTGTCAGAAATGCATTCTGTTTTATAGAGCACAAAAGATAGAAATCCTGATAAGAAGCACTACGATGAGAATAAAAGAAAATTTGTATCATTCAACCTTCACTGACCCATTTCTCCCTAACCCTAGCCCATCAACCACAATTATATTCTGTTTCTGTGAAATCAGATTCGTTCTTTTGTTTAGATTCCAGTATTTAGATTACAGTATTTTTCTTTCTGTCTGGCTTATTCTACTTAGTATAATGTGCTCCACATTCATTTATGTTGTCACAAATGGCAGGATTTCCCTTTTTTGTGGCTAAATAATATTCCTCTGTGTGTATGTTGTGTGTGTCACATCTTTTTTTTTTCTTTTTAGATGAGGCAATCCTCAATTGACCTCACAGATTGCAAGAACCTTGTCAGCTTACAATCCAATCCCCCCTCCCCAACTTTTTTTTTTACACTAATAGCACCTGGTCTTCCTAGGTAGTCTCCCAGCCAAAAACTAACCAGGCCCAAACCTGCTTAGCTTCCGAGATCAGACGGGATCGGGCTTGTTCAGGGTAGCATGGCTGTAGACTCATCTTATTTTTTATCCATTCATCCTTTGAGGGACATTTAGGTTGATCCCTAATATCCTGGCTATTGTGAATAATGCTACAGTGAACATGGATGGGCAGATAGCTCTTCAAGATAATGATCATAGTTTTTTTGGATACCTATACAGAAGTAGAATTGCTGGATTATTTGGTAGTTCAATTTTTATGTTTTCATTTTTGGAAGAAAGTCCATACTGTTTTTGTGGTGGTTGCACCAATTTAAATTACCACTAATAGTGCGTAAGGGTTCCTTTTTTCCTTTTCTTCACATCCTTACCAACATTTAGTATATTTTTGATAATAATTGTTCTAACAGTTGTGACATAACTCATTGTGTGTTTTTATCATTGTGGTTTTGATTTGCATTTCTGTGATGATTAGTGATGTGGAGAACCTTTTCATAAAGCTATTGGCCATTTATATTTCTTCTTTGGAAAAAATGTCTATTCAGGTTCATTGCCCATTTTTAAATCAGATTTGTTGTTGAGTTACATGAATTCTTTATATATTTTGGATATTATCCCCTTATTAGATATATAGTTTGTGAATATTTCATTCCATAGGTTGCCTCTTCAAATAAGAGGTTCTGAGGATGTAATGTATTGCATGGTGACTACAATTAATAATAAGGTATGATATACTTGAAAGTTGCTGAGAGTAGATTTTAAGTGTTCTTACCACACACAAAAGAATTAACTATATTAACTATGTGAGGTGATTGATGTATTAATTATTTTGATCTTTGTAATCATTCTGTAATATACCTATATGTATATCACATCATCATGTTGTACACTTTAAATGATTATATTTGTCAGTTATTCTTCAATAAAGTTTTTTAAAAAGTAAGAACTAGAAAGGCCATTCTCTGAGACCTGTATGAGGAAGATATAAGTTGATTGGAAAGCTATTTCAGAATAAAGAAATGTCCTCAGAGATCATAGTAGTATTATATTGGTAAGAAGCCCAACCTTTTCACAGGTCCTCTATATGCTTTTTGTCCCCTTAAATCCTGCCACCAGTTTTAACACTTCTTTAATTGCTGCTGTGGGTCCTGGAGACCACCTTCAGCGACTTGGACCTGAGGTAGTCACCACTTGTACCACCTGGGAAGTAAGGGAGATATATGATTACATAACTAGTAAGAGAGAAAGATGTATCACTAATATCACAGGTGGGACCTTTGTGCTCACATTCCCATAGGAACACTATTGCTAGTGATGGTGAAGGTTTACAGAATAATTAGTATAGAAATGTCAGTACAAAATGGAGTTGCAGGAGAATATACTTAAAGTTCTACCAATGACCTTCTCATTAAACTTTAGGCACATTGTTCATTTAAGGGTTGGGATTGCTTATAAGCTAGTTCTGCTTCTGTCTATAATACCCAAAAGAGTAGTCTCACTACTCCCATTTACGTAGTTTGGAGGGAGAAGTCTGGAAATTTGATGTCAATAGCTGTAGAAGACTTATTGTTATGAAGTTAAGTTTGCAAATTATTTTTAAAAGTCATTGCTTCAATGTAGTTGATAAATCTGTTTTATGACAGCCACTCAGAGATCCAAGTATAGATTTTTTTTTTCCCAGAAAGGTCAAATTGGGAATATATTAATGGCTGGTAATGAAAGAGGTTATAACTCCTTCCGCCAAGTCATAGGTCCTAATGTATGTCTAATAGTAGTTAGAATAGAGTATATTATGATGCAATAACAAACTACTGAACAGTTTCAGTGGCTTTTAACAACATAAGTTTATTGCTCACTCACACTGGCTGTGATGCTACTATTTGGGATGTTGCTCATCTCATAGAGAGGGGAAAGGAGAGATGATGAATGATACATTGGCTTTTAAAGCTTCCACCCACATTTAATTGACCAAAGTAGGACACATGGCTTTTCCTGAGCTCAACAGAACAGGGATGTATAATCATCCCACAGGAAAGTCTAGTGACTATTTCGAACAATAGTAGAACCTACTACACTAATATTGCGACTTTAATCTCAGGTGCATGTGGAAACTGCAATGTCCAGACCAGTCGTCTCTCCAACCCACATCAATGCTACAGCTTCTGAAACATTCACCATACTTCAGCAGAAAATGAGAATAGTTGAAGAACAGACCAGTTCTCTGAGGGATGACCTAATAATGTTGGACTTTGGTGATGAAAGGTAACAAGTAAAAAATGAGCTAGATCTCTGTAAGTCGAAGAACTTCACTGATTATCAATAAGGAGTAACAATGTGGATGGTTTAACAAATGAAATAGGTATTTACAAAAGAATTAGAAATAACACTTTCCATTTGAACATTAATTAGAAAATATTTGCAAGATAAAGTCATCATCTTGTGATAGAACCTCTACCACTATTCTCCTAAAAAGATATTCAAAAGTGTGGTTAATTAGGTGTACAAATATTGATATTCTATTTACCTTGAATACTTCATTAAAACAAATGTGATTTTTTGTGTGTAATTAGAAATAATTTTCTTATTTTTTAAATCAAAAATAGACTTTGATAGTAATTAAAATGAACATCTAAACTTGATTCATGCCATTAAAATATGTTCTTCATTTTCTTTTCCAAAATTTATTCTAAATTAAAAGAGAGGTTTTAAGTCTTAAAAACATAATATAGGATGAAGTACTAAAAAAAATTGTTTTTCCTCTTGTGCTGCTAAGAAGTTATTGCCATTAAAAGTTGAATTATCAATGGCCTGAGAAATTCAGGTACGTAAGCAGCCAGTATCAAATTTTCTGGTGTGATTTTCTTTAAAATTAGCACACAAGCATACCTCATTTTATTGCACTTCATTTTATTGCACTTCTTAGATATAGCATTTTTTACAAATTGAAACTAAGACCCTCCAACAGCAAAAAGATTACAGCTCCCCTTACTGCAGTGGTCTAGCCCTGAACCTGCAATATCTCCAAGGTATGCCTCTATATATTTCCTGAGTGTCTCTGACAAAGAGCTAAAATTAGTAAGGTTGGTATTGTAGTACCCAAAGAATAAAGAACTCTTCAACAGTTAAATATTAAATTTTTACAAATGTTGGAACAAAACGACATTAATTATGACCTTGTTTAAAAATTTTAAAAAACATGCATACTTTGCCCCTGTGCTAACTTTAATTCTTAGTTCACTATTATAGAATTAGTATTTAACGTTTTTTATATATCACTTGTTTTTACATACAAAAAATTTTATGAAAATTTCAGAAATAACCTTAAAAAGTCAGTGATCTTTCCCCATTCCACACCAGTCTCACCCTCTTTACCTAATAGTGCTCTCTTTATTTAAATTTGGAGGGGCTGACAGTTGCTTGTTAACTAAGGAATCTAGTTTTTATTCTTAGTAGAAATATTACATTCACTCAATGATTGGGATTACCATGGTACCCATAGCATTGCATAATATTGTTATATTGGGATCTTTGTTCAGAAGCCAGTTTGAAACTCCAAAGTGTTTAGAAGGACCTGAAAACCAGAACATCATTAGCCCTATCCAGAGAGAAGTAATTTGTTCGGGAAAATCAGATATTTTATGGAAGAACTGTGAGTTTCTGGTAAATCGAATGTGCCATCTAGAAAGCCTCATTCAGTCCTTGAAGATGAACATCTTTCGTCTGCAAACTGAAAAGGATTTGAATCCACAGAAAACAGGTATAGAGAGAAGAGAACCATCATAAATTTGATCCTGTATGGGTGCTCGATGAGTTTGTGATTCTTTTCTGACCTTTCAACTGCTTCATGACCCACCTGTGCTCTCTGGTAGCTTTTCTAAAAGATCGACTGAATACAATACAGGACGAGCATTCCAAGGACCTGAAGCTGTTGCATATGGAAGTGAAGAATTTGCGCCAGCAACTACGAGATGTGAAAGAGGGAGAAGACAAGGCACAAGATGAAATTCAAAGGTTGACTGCCACCTTGGAGATGGCTTCAGAGACAAAGGTTTGAGTCCAGAGTTCTGAAATAGAGTCACCATTAGGTGTTATTTGGCAGATTCAGTAGGCCCATAAAATTAATTTTTAAAATAGTTGGTGTTGATGTGAGGATTCTTGACATTTGAAATGTATCTACACTGATAACCTAAACTGTCATATGCTATCAGTAACTGAGTATTTATAGAGCCCTTACTCTGTACACGTGACTGTAAAAGTCCCAAGAAATGAGGTAGTTTACGCTCTTCTGGAGCTTCTGTACTAGCTGGGAGAACAAGGTGAAAAACTTAATAGAGAAAAAAATAAGAGCATAAAAAATATTAAAGTATAGTACAGGACAGTAAGTGAATACTGAAGAGTTTGCATTTGGGTAGGTTTAAGAGGGTGCGTAATAGATTAAGGTAGGTTTCACAAAAGATAGGACTTGAGCTGAATGTTTAGAAGACAAAGTAGAGAGGTGAGGACATTTCAGGGAATACACACAAGTCAGCAAAGAATGAAGACTAGGAAAATAAACTAAAAATTTTGTTTTCATCCCATGGGCCCAATAGTATAATAGGTGTCCAACATTATTTTGTTTAATCTTCATATAACCTCATTATGTTGGATATTATTGTTTTCATTTTAATGATAAGAGTACTGGGGCCCAGAGAGAAGTCACTTCTCCAAGATCACACTTCCTTGTCTTCTTCCTGTAACTCATGTTTGAACCTTATCTTCCACTGGGTGCAGTTAGGGGGAAATGCATAAACTAGCCTGACAAGAGTGAGGATTATTTGTGGGAAGTAAGTTGGAAATTAGCTAGAGATCATAATATAGAGGATCTCAAAATTAAGTGAAATCAGTAGTTGGGCTTGATTCTCTGGGGGAGTGATTAAGGTTTTTGCTAAGGCTGTGAGAGAATGAAAACAGGAAAGCTAATCTGGCAGTAGTATAGAGTATTGATTATAGAAGAGATTAGAGGTGGAGAAAAGAATTAGGAATCTATTGCCTTCAGGCATTTGCCTTATTAGGTCTGACTTAGAGTTGTGGGATTTTAAATAGATGGGTACTCTTTATGCTAGAATATGGTAGGAGCTGAAGATAGGAAAGATGGCAAAGATAACCAAGGTTTTATATCTGGGTGCCACCAATAACAATATAAAAGAATAAATAACGAAAGCCTTGTTTTTCATTCTTAACTCCTAGACATGGTTAATCTTGGAGACTAGAAGGAATACAGTACTTAAAAAAATAGGAATACACCATGAGAAAAATTTCTGTTATCAGATTTACCTCTGAGTATTGAATTTTACATAGGAAATCAATCTGACTAATAATCCCTTTTTATGATCTAAAAGGAAAAATGATAGAAGTCATAAATCAAAGTAATAAAATAACTTATTTTAAAATATCTCATTGTAATAATGACTTAAGAGTCACAATAAATATAACTGTATTTAGAATAGCATTTATAGGTTGCCAGTTTTTCCCTATCATTTCAGATTATTTAAAATCTTTTCTCCTACGTTTAGAAGAATGTAGCCATTGTCGAAGAGGAACTGAAGACCACAAAACGAAAAATGAACCTTAAAATTGAGGAGGTAAGATTAAAAGATGCCTGCGGGGGTGTTGGAATGCCAGAGGGGAAATCACAAAAGTGGACAGAATGAATAAGAACCTTTGAAGCAGAAAATATGTGACTGTGTAGTGGGAAGATTTTTAAAATACACCACGTGAAATTCATTGAAAGTGGTTGCCCTTATTGTCAGTTCTTTTGCCTCAATATGGCCATAAACCCAGAAATTAAAAATCAAACATGCTGTTTGAGCCAGGAGGGAAATAGTTACCACAAATACATGTGGTTGCCCATATCCTAGATTGGGTGAACACCTTTATACAAAGACCTTTTAAAGTAAAGCTGTGTTTAAAGTAAACAACTTTTAATAAGCCTGCTCATCTAATTTTACCTTGAAACCTTCATTTCAGCCAAAGTTTTAGTAGATAACAGATTGGATATTGTGAAGTAGGTGGCTGCTAAAAGTTGTTGGACTAAAAATTTGCAGCTGAAAATAGTGGAAGAGTCAGAAAGATTACTAACTCAGTATACCCTGACAGTGGCCCCAAAACTTTATTTTTCTCTGACAGAATAATAATTGACTTTAGTCCAAATCCAAAGGATCTTATTATTACCTAAAACATTCTGTTATACAAAATAAAGAAGTTGATATATTTCTTAGGAAAATTCTCATCCAAAATTATTTTTCAAATTATGAATTTTAGTGTTAAGGTGGTAATTATTGCTATCCAGAAAATTATTTTATGTATTTTGCTAGTAATCACCAATAAAAACATGATTGTTCTTAGAATGTATTAAGTTGAGCACATTAAAAATTTTTTTAGCTATTTTAATAGACTGTTTGGAGAGAAGTTTTAAATTTATAGAAAAATTGCACAGAAAAGAGTTGCTGTAAAGTCACTCTCCCCACCCCACAGCTTTCCTTATTATTAGCATATTGACACTAGTGTGGTACATTTGTTACATCTTAGGAACTAGATAATTAACTAAAGTCCACAATTTATAATAGGATTCACTCTTTGTTCATGATAGTATCATACAGAATTTCACTGCCCTAAAAATGCTCAGTATTTAAATTCACCCCTCTGCTCACCTCCCTCTGAGTCCCTGGCAACACTGATCTTTTCACTGTCTCTATAGTTTTGTTATAGATGGAGTCATAGCTGTATACTAAAACTTAGGCTGAAATGAAGATTTCAGGGGAAAGTTAGTGTGTAGCATTTTTGAACTGGCTTTTTTCACTTTAAATGTGCATTTGAAATTTGTCCATGTCTTTTCATAGCTTGAGAACTTATTACTAAACGGTGGTCCACTGTATGGATGTAACATTGTTTGTTTATCCTTACCTACTTAAGAACATCTTGGTTGCTTCTAAGTTTTGGCAATTATAAATAAACAGTCATATGTAGGTTTTGTATGGATAGATTTTCAGTTCATTTGGATAAATACTTAGGAGCACAGTTGCTGGATCTCATGGTAAGTTAATGTTTCACTTTGTCAGAAACAGCCAACTTGTCATAACAAGTGGCTGTATTATCTTGCACCACCAGCAATGATTGAGAGTTCCTGTTGTTCCACAGTCTCACCAGCATTTGGTGTTATCATTGTTTTGAAATGTTGCCATTCTAATAGGTGTGTAGTGGTATCTTCTTTTAATTTTAAATTCCTTAATATGAATATTGAACATCTTTTTATATGCTTGTTTGTATATCTCATTTGGTGAAGTGTCTAAGGTCTTTTTGCTCATTTTGTAACTGGGTTATTTGGTTTCTTCTGTTGAGTTTTTAGAGTTCCTTGTATATTTTGCATACCAGTTCTTTATCAAATACATGCTTTGCAGATATTTTTTCCCAATCTGTAGCTTATGTTTACATTTTTTAACACTGTCTTTTGTAGCACTTTTAATTTTAATGAAGTCTAGCTTACACATTTTTCTTTCAGGGATTATACTGTTGGTGTTATATCTAAAAAGTCATCACCAAGATTTTTCTCATGTGTTTTCTTTTAGAAGTGTTACAGCTTTGCATTTTACATTTATGTTTATGATACATTTTTAATTATTTTTGGTAAAAGGTATGAGGTCTATATTTAGATTCTTGTTGTGTGTGTGTTTATGTCCATTTGTTCCATACCATATGTTTAAAAGGCTATCATCGATTGCCATTTATCTTTATTTTTATTGGGAAAGTCTTAATTCTGAATGATGTGATAAAATCCTGTGTTTTCATTGAACTTTGTCAAGGATCTGTGGAAGGACTCTTCTAGTCCAAAGACGTTTTGAGAGTATTAGAGCAGGAGAGAGGTATTAGTTTGCTAGGCAGCTGTAACAAAGTAGCATAGACTGGATGTCTTCAACAGAAATTTGTTTTTTTCATATTTCTGGAGGGTTAAAGTTCAAGATTAAGGTGTCCTTAGATTTGGTTTCTTCCGAGGCCTCTTTACTTCCTTGTTGGTGGCTGCCTTCTCACAGTGTCTTCACATGCTCTGTGCACACACATCCCTGATGTCTCTTTCACATCCCAGTTTCTTCCTCTTATGAGGATACCAGTCAGGTTGGATTAGGGCCCATTTTTATAACTTAATCAACTCTTTAAAGTTCCTATTTCAAATATAGTCACATTTTGAAATATTGGGAATTAGGGCTTCAACATATGAATTTTGAAGGAATACAATTAAGTCCATAAAAGACAGAATACATGTGGCGTACATCTTCCCAAGACATAAAAAATATATAAAATCTGGTTCTGATGAACATAAAACAGATTGACTCATTGACTTTAATAATGCTTCAGAAATGAATATCTCAGTAATATATTATCAAATAAAGATTTCCTTTACAAAGTACTTAAATTATATCTTGAGCAAATTATATAATTTAATCTAGAACTTAAAAAAGTATATTAAGCTACTTTATAATTTAATTGATCATTAGATGAGAAAGGAATTTCTAAATATAAAACCTCAATAAATTTGACCATATTAGAACTAAAAATTTCTACATGTAAATAAAAAGGCAAAAAACAAAACTAATAAGACATGACAAAACTAAACAAAGAGTTAATATTCTTAAATTTTAAAGAACGTGACTAAGAAAAAACTCAAATCAAAAAAACAGTGGGCAAAGAATAAGAACAATAACAGTTCAGAAAATATATAAAGAGCTAATAACCATATTAGAAAATGTTTAATCTCACTAGTAACCAAAGAAATGAAAAACTCTTAAGATGTTATTTTTCATTTATTAGATTAGCAAAGATTTAAGAAAATGATAATACATGATTCTGATAGGATTTATTCAAATACTAGTAGGCTAAAATTTGGGAAATCACATTATGTATCAAAATTTTTTAAAGTGTTTATACTTGTAACCTACTGATTCCTCTTATAAGAATTTATCCTAAGGAACTGCAATGAAAGATTTACTCACAAGCAGAAGAGTATTTAGAATAGTGGAAAATGGGAAAACCACCTAAATGTTCAGTCTTAGGGGTATGATTAAGGATGTCATAGAATATTTCCAAAATGGACTATTAGAACAGTTACATGCAAACATATTTTTCATCTCTTTGAACTTTTTAAAAACATTTAAATGTTATAAAATATATTATCCATGGAGAAAACACATATAAAATTATAAAGTTTACTCTTATGCCATCTTCACTCAAACTTAAAAATAGAATTTCTTCTAGTTTAACATCACTTTATAAAGGAGTAACATTTTGCAATTCTCATTTTAAGTTGGAAAGGATCTTCTTATCTGTTAAAAGAGACTCCTTTTATCTCTTTCTGACTCATTTTATAGTCACTTATTGAGAAAAATAATGTATGGTACCCCAATTCTTGAATGTCAGTTTATCTGCTATTTAATAGTTACTTCATTATTTGTTTAGACCTTTAAATTCTAAAGCAATTGAAACAGCTATGTTAGGTTTATAATACTATAGGATAAAAAATATATAAATGAAGAAATGAAAATATAGGAAAATAATATTTAAAAAATAAAGTAAGAAAGAAATACAGAAAATACACATACTAAGGTATGATATTAGTGTTTTTCAAACTTCTTTTTGATAATCCATTATGAGGTATATATTTTACATTGTAACACTGTACACACCTATACCAGGCATTTCAGGAAACAGCAATTACCCTTATTATTTGCTACGTGTTTTGATATTTTTCTTTTCATATTCAAATACTACTTGCAACTTACTAATGCATCTCCACGCACAGTTTGTAAAAAAGACTTACACAATAGGCAAGGGCAATAAATTCGGCTCTGTGTTTCTTAGAAGGTCATTTGTGAAGGAAAAACAAAATCATGTTATCAAGTAGTCATAAACAAATGAAGAATGTTTGGGGGTGAGGTGACCAGTCTGGTTAACTTCTCACAGTGAATTTGGTCTTTGTGAAACTGCTGTGATGTCCCCCTTGGTATTGCCTAACTGCATTGTTGCTCTGCAGCTAAGGAAACAATTGTCTCAAGAGCAGTACCTAAGGGAATCTCTTGAGAAATCTGGATCAACCATGCTACTCAGAATACAAGAAATGGGATCAACAGTGGAGATGGAACGGAAGCAGGTAGATTTCTCTCTCCTTATTTATGTTGGGGAAGTAAAAGCAAAAGAGAAAAGCTGGTAATTTTACCTATAATTTCCTCTAGATTTATTACTTTTTTTTTTAGCAATCTGTTAACATTATTACTACAGTTGTAAATATTGTAGTGCAAAATAAGAAAGGATCTGATGTTATTCAGTCTAACTCTTAATTTATGAATGAGGGAGCTAAAGACCAGAGAGGTTACTTTGCCTCAGGCTTAGCTTCTGGGATGATATCCTTCCCTGTGTATCATATATTCTCTGTTTTAGGGATTAATTTTAGAAGGCATTGCCCTGTTCTCATGTTGTATGTATGTGATATGGATAGAAAATAAAGATTAAATTGAGCTAATACTTGAAGCAAAGAATGCTAGTAAGTGAAATAATCAGGATGTGTTTACATGGCTGTTTGCAATTGTCATTATTTATTTTAGTATAATGTATTTGCCTTCATCATTCTTATTATTTGGAGTAGCTACCTGCAATTTAGGATATTTTAAATTCTAAGTACCCAAGGCAATTAGTAATTCCAGATCCTAAAACCTATAATTGGATTATGTAACCCTTATTATCTTAACCTAATTTTAACTTATTAATAACTTTAGCATTTAACCTATTGTAATTATTTTAACAGCCATCCTTCACAATAGAATTATAAAAAGGATTCTACTTAAGGAATTTGTAAATGATCCTTTATTGCTATAACTTGCAATGCCAGTATAGTAGCTACTAGTCACTTACGGCTATTTAAATTAGTTAAAATTGAATAAAATTAAAAATTAGATTTCTTACTCACTCTGGCCGTATTCAAAGTGCTTGGCAGTCACTTGTGACTTGTAGCTGCTTAGTTGAAGAGTGCCAGGAAGTTCTATTGGATCATACTGTTGTAAAACACTGTACTTTGTTGAGATATTTAACTGTAACATATAGAGAAGCTCCCCATCCCCTTCCAGTAATGTTAAGATTGGAAAGTCTGTTTCACACACATGCTCTAAGGTGGTTTATTAGAAATCTTTATGTTACAGAAAATAAATTTTTCTTATACAATTTCAGGTGCAAAGTTTGCAGCAAAACTGCATTGCCCTACGCAGTTCCATACAGAACACTCAAGAACTGCTGGCACAGGAGCGACAAAAAAAAGAAGAGTTGGAAACTGCTATCTCACAGCTCAAGTCTGATCTAAGTATGAAAATAGATGCTAAAAATTACACTTTGCTAGTTTTTTGAGATTTTGTGCAAAACCTCTTTTAAGATCCCACATTCTTGAAGTGGCCGGTGTTACTGATATTATCTACAGGCCAAAATGTAAAAAACTGCTGATTTTTTTCTATCTGTGGCACTGAGGAAAGAGAATGTTGGTAATAAAATAGAATTTGACCCTCTTAATTGTAAAATATTCTTTATTTAGATTCTTTTCAGGTTTATTTCAGTGTTTGTAGACTTGGAAACATTTAGTTTATAGAAATCTAGACTGAATAGTGAAAAGCAGAATGTTAATAAGGAAATAAGGCCATTAATCATTGCTAACCAATTGATTCTAACCATTTATCATATCAGACTCTTCATTCTTCAGTTTACCAATCTATTTTGATTGGCCTGTGTTTATAGAAATGGATGACTATAAGGTACTTCAGAGCTTAGATTAATCTCATTTTATAGGTGAGTAAACAAAGTCCTTAGAGGTGACAGAGCTAGGCAATGGAAGAGTCTAGATTTGATCCCAGGTTACTCAGAGACATACTTATTCCAGCCCATCAACCCTTACCATACATATTACTGTTTTAAATATGTAGTGGTAAATCAGTGTCCAGATAGCCTCAACTATAGAGATTATGAAGAGTTACAGTGCAGTACCTAAAATATGAATAACACTACATGGTTTACACAGAGCTTTCACATAGATGATCTCATGTAACATGCAAAACTATTTATATTTCCCAAAGTTACAAAAGGAATAAATAATGAAATGAGGCCTGAACCTGGATCTTCTAACTCTAAGCCCAGTGCTGTTGCTAATATGTCTTCTCTGCTCTCTGGCTATAACAGAGGAAGGAATACCAAAAGGAAAATTAAAATTAGTAAAAACTTGGAGCAAAGAGCAATTTCAATGTTCTGACTTACTGAATTTAGCAAAAAGTACTCTTTTTCTTTACAATTGTTGAATAGTGAATTATTCTGTGACATTTTCTCTGATGATACCCCAATATAATTTTCTGTCTTCCTATGATTGCATGGCTGTAAAAGTAAATGTTACATTTTATGGTGCTGCCACTTTATCTCATGTGAGCCTTACAACAACCTTATGAGAAAGAAAATATACTCTATTCTACAGAAGAATAAAGAGATCTATATCCAGGACCCATAATAAATAGAATAGCTAGGACTAAAAACAGATATTTCTATAATTTTAGTTGTCCTTTTGATTAAGTGATGTTTTTAATATTACTTTCTCATTGGATTAATGCTTTATTTTTGAATTTTATAAAGAATATATATGCAAGATTATTTTTTAAAAATGAAGATTAAAGCAAAGTAATTCAAACATGAAAAAGGAAGTCCATCTGAATACCAGCTATATGCTCCTTGAATAATAGTTTTTACATGCATATAAATTTATTGCTTTAAGGTACAAATAGTTATGCTAAATAGATTAATAAAAGGGGTGTCATTAGATTTTTGCTTCAGTGAACTTAAAAATGTAATTGTTTATTGTTTATTATCAGTAAACATACATAACCTACTCACCTCCACATACACTAAAGTTATTAAATTGTTCTCCCAAGTAAGATAAACATTTCCTTTTAATTCTTATTTTATCATATAGTTTATTTCTTTTGATTCTTCAGATATTTTAAATTAGAATTTATTTGAAGTGAGTTTTGGACTCAGACATTCAAAAAGTATAATTTTTCTGGTGTATCCTACATAAAATGTGAGGATTAACATATTTTATAATTTTATGGCTTTAGAATATTTAAGTGAACAAAACTAATAGATTTTTGTGAATTTTCTGTGAGGCCAAAACGTTACTCAGAAAAGTTTACATCTTTTGGCCACTAATGTACAATACCAGGTTGTTTCCCTATTTCTGTCTTTGGTTTTATTTTCACTGAATATACTCTTTAGTTAAAAAAAAATTTTTTTTTCCACACAAAATCATCCTCCTGAGCTCCAGATGGTATATTTCTACCAACTAAACATCTATATTTGGATTCTTGCAGATACCTCAAAGCACATGATGAAAACTTAAGTATTGTAATCCTTCATACTCATTCTATGCCCCAAACCTGCTTCTTGCCCCATATTCCCTAGTAAGTTGAAGAGTCCATTATCCACCCTACTCCTCCAACCTGAAGGCTAGACATTTTCCTTTGCTCACTTATTGCCTTTATCCCACCAGTCAGCTTACCAAGTCCCGACAATTTTTCCTGCTTATTTCACAAATGTTTTTCCTCTGAATCCACACTGTCATTACCTTAGAGCCAGTTCTTGTTGTTTTACACTCCCAGTTACTGGATCAGCTACTAAACTTATCTCCCTGTCTTTATTGTTAGACTCTAACAAAAAGCTTTTGATCACATGCCTCTTCAACTTAAAATCTTTCAGAGATTCATCATCATCTATGCATGGAGTAAAATATGACCCCATTTACCATATCACATGACTCTGGATTCATTTCTTGATAATTCTCTGACTTAGTTTCTAGTCTGTAAAAATATGATAGAAATACTTGCATTCTCCTTATTTCACAAAATATAGGCCTCTCTCCCCGCAACAAATCAAAGCTTCTCCGGGATAAACATACTGATTTCAAATGTAGTTGTACTAAATTATTATTATCATAGTTATGTGAACTTTTTGTTTTTAGTTACTAGAGATGACCTCATTTCCAAGTTGGTTGAAGAAAATAAGGTAAGTTTTGAGGTAGGAGAGTGCAGAGGTATTCTTTCCTTTCTTCACAAAGTAATATTTCCTCATGTTGGTTTACAGTCCTTCTGATTCTCAAATCTTTATTAAAAAAAAGATTTAGCATAAATAAGCAGCATATTCAGAACTGTTGTCAACCAGGTATTAAGAAATCATTTCATGTGGTTATTATAATTCAAAAAAGGTGGAGACTGCCCCTAATAAGGACATTATATATCCTTGCCTCTTTTTTTGTAGATCAATTGACTATATAAGCAAGGATTTATTTCTGGAACCTCTATTCTATTACATTGATCTATGTATCTGTTTTTATGCCAGTGTTATACTTTTTCAATTATTTTAGCTTTGTAGTATAGTTTAAAATCAGGAAGTATAGTACCCTCCACTTTGTTCTTTCTCAACGTTTTATTTTTGTTGTTCTTGTTTTTCCGACTATTCAGGGACTTTTGTGCTTCCTAATAAGGGTAATGCTGGCTTCATGAAATGAGTTTGGAAGTGTTTCTTCCTCTTCAACTTTTTGAAATAGTTTAAGAAGGATAAATATTCTTCTTTGAATGTTTGGTACAATTCACCTGTGAAGCCATCTGGTTTTCAACTTTTATTTGTTGGGAGTATTTTCATTACTGATTTAATTTCATTGCTAATAATTGGTCTATTTAGATTTTATATTTCTTCTTGGTTCAGTCTTGGAAGGTTATATACTTGTAGAAATTTGTTCATTTCTTTTAGATTGTTGAATTTGTTGGCATATAATTGTTCATACTATTCTTTAATGATTATGTTTCTGTGATGTCACTTATAACTTTTCTTTCAATTATGATTTTATTATTTGGGTTCTCTTTTTTCCTTTGATAAATTTGACTAAAAATTTGTCTATTTTATTATTTTAAAAGACTATCTCTTACTTTTATTGACCTTTTCGATTGTATGTTAAAATATCTATTTCATTTTTTTGTTCTCTTAACAGTTTCCTTCCTTCTGGTGACTTTCAGATTTGTTGTTGTTTTTCTAGTTCTTTTAGGTGAAGTTTTATTGTTTATTTGCAATGAACTTCCCTCTAAGAACTGCTTTTGCTGCATCCCATAAATTTTTCTTTTCATTTGTTTCAAGATAGTTATTTATTTTTTCCTTGATTTCCTATGTTATCGTTGGTTGCTTTGTAGCATGTATAGTTTCCACATATTTGTGTTTTGTCCAATTTTTTTTCTGTAGTCAATTTCTAGTTTCATGACATTGTTGTCAGAAAAGATGCTTGATATGCTTTCAATCTTCCTGAATTTTTTGAGGCTTTTTTTGTGTCCTAATATGTGATCTATCCTAGAGAACGTTCCATGTGGACTTGAAAAAGTACGTATTCTACAGTTTTTAGATGAAACATTCTATAAATGTCTACTTAAGTTGCTCTAACCTAATCTGACATTTCATTTAAAGCCATTATTTCCTTATTTTCTGTCTAGATGATTTGCCCATTGATGTGAGATGAAGTATTAAAATCCCCTACTATTATTGCATTTGTGTAGATTTCTCCCTTTATATCCATTAATAATTATTATGTATATTTACATACTCCTATGTTGGGTGCGTAGATATTTATAATTATTATATCCTCTTCTTGGATTAACCCCTTTATAATTATCTAATGTTTTTCTTTGCCTTTTTTACATTTTTTGTTTTAAAGTTTATTTTGTATAAGTATTCCTACTCCGGCTTTTTTTTTTTTTCCATTTCTGTTTGCATGGAATATCTTTCCATCTCTTCACTTTCAGTCTGTATGTATCTTTTGATTTGAACTGAGTCTCTTATAAAAAATATAGATCATTTTATTTAAATCTATTCAGCCACCCAGTGTCTTTCTATTGGGGCATTTAATCCATTTACATTTAGAGTAATTATTGATAAGTATGTACTTAGCGCCATTTTGTTAAATTTTTTTAGGTTGTTTCTATAGTTATCCTCTGTTCCTTTCTTATACTGATTTCCCCTTGTGGTGTGCTGTTTTTCTTTAGTGTTTTGTTTAGGTTCTATTTTCTTTGTTCTTTGTATATCTTTGATAGGTTTTCAGTTTGTGGTTACCATGAGATTTATGTATGTCATTGTTGATCTATAGCAGTCTTTTTTAAGCTATAGACATTTAAATTCAAATATATTCCATAAGGATTGCATTTTTACTACCTTCTCCATGCTTTTTGTTATTGATATCGGATTTTAGATCTTTTTGTGTTGTGCTTAGATCTCATACTTATTGTAGTTTGTGTTTGTTACTTTTCTCTTTTAACCTTTATAGTATCTTTAAGTGTATGATTTGCTATATTTACTGAATATTTAGCTTTACCTATGAGGTTTTTCCCTTCCTCATATATTTTTATTTCTGGTTGTGACCTTTCTCTACTTAAAAAAAAAAAATAAAACGCTTTAACATTCTTATAAAGCTGGTTTAATGTGGTGATAAAGTCTTAGTTTTTGTTTGTCTGGGACAGAACAGGTGTTTTGATAGAGATACATGTAATAACATTTACAGGTAAAAAAAAAAAATTCATTTTTTTCCTGTAGAACATGCAGATGTCTTTCAACAAGGAGCATGAAGAAAATGCATATTTGAGATCTGAAATAATATCCCTTCGTGAAGTGTCAGAAAAAGCACAAGTGAGTCTTCTCATTTCTTTAGTTTTTTAGATGCTAATTTTATTCAATTAAGGATTAATTTTGGTATATAAATTCATGGCATCACTATCATCCAAATGTTAATTTCTATAAGTTCTTACTTCATTTTGAAGCATTATCAAATTGACTATATTTTTCATTTCACTCTCTTAAATTCTTATGATACCTAAGTATATTAGATATACTGCTAAATCATGCACTAGTTTACACCTTGCCTTTGTTTTCTAATTTACTTATTAAATATATACCTTTTCTTTCCTTCTTATAAACTTAGCAGTTTAATCACAAGGGCTGTGTCTTAAACTTTCTTTGTATCTTCTATAGAAGATAGTACAATAGGAACCTAACAAATGCTTGCTGGAATTTGGAGTTATATATAACCATTAACTGATATCTTATTCATATGTATGTATGTTGAGAACAGTCACAAAGTATGCAGGCAAACAAGTTATTTCTCATGAGGCCTTATGGGATAGTATTGATCACTTAAAAGAAATTTTAGTACAATTTGAATGCTTTAATGTTAGGATCATAGTGTTGCTGTGTTCTCCTTATGACAAATACAAAATAAATGTTCTTTTATAAAATACTAATAGTAATAACTACTATTACTATTCTAATAGTCACATTTACTGAACCCATTCTAGGCACAATTTTAAGCACCTTATGTTACTAGCAAATTGTAATCCATGCAGTAGCACTATTATTATTATTCTCATTTTAAAGATAAGGAAGTTAATACACAGAAAGGTTTAATGAAAACTAATAAGTGACAGAGTTGGAATTTGGGTTCCGGCAGTCTGGCTCCAAAGAAAATTAGCTATTTCTTTTCAGGGAGCAAGACTTGTCCTCTGTTTCACCCCCAGGTATTCCTTGGTGAATAGTTTGTACATCTGTTTATAACTTGAAAATGCCTCTGAATATGTTCCTAATTACTGTGCTATACATGCCACTTACGATGCTTTACAGATAATCTTTAATTTAGCCTTCCTTTCTTATTACCATTTTTTTAGTATTTTGCTATTGACACTTCAGTTATTTGCCCCCATCCTTGAAGAACTTGTTCATTAAAACATAAGATCCTTGCCAAATATACTTTGTAAAAATAACTGATAATTAAGACATATTTTCCACAGGAATATAAATTTCAGAATAGCAAAGGAACAAGAGAAGTATAAACTAAATATATGTATGGTAGCCTGTTGCACAAAAGATTTTGGTATTATTTTGGAAGATTAATCTTGTGAAATGGCATCTATATTTTACTTTTGAAGAATATGTAATTGGTGATGAATGAGCTAAAATATTTTATGTTATCAGCTAAACAATTCTGAATGGTCATCATTCAGTTTGGGGAATGTATTTCTGTAATATTGGCCGGGGTTCTACATTGTAAATTCCATCCTGTAGGTATTTTATTCTGTTTGATTCATGTTCAAAATTGTGAGGAACAGAAAATCAGTAAACTGCCAGATGCTTTGGTTGCTCCATCAAACCAACAAATTTCTTTTTTTAATTTAGAATTGTTTATGGTGCAGACTCCAAATATTTGAAAATATTTTATAATCTCATCAAATATCAATTGGGGATAGGTTAAATAGGTTTACATATTTAATGAAATACTATGCAGTAACCAAAAATGGTGATACATAAGTAAAAATGATTACTGGTGAGATCTATGCTTTGCTCTATATGTTAGGGTTTGGATGACCAACTGATATTAGGAAATATTCCCAGCTAAATAACATGCTTCAGACTGTTAGTATGGAAAATTATCGCTAACTGTCATTCTGCAGGTATTCATTTAATACCAGTCAGTTTTTGATAAAATCAACAGGAAATCTTTGTGGCTAAGAGATCAGGAAATGCACTTGGCTGAATGAATAACAATTAAGTCCAAGAAATTTACTGATTTTTTTTTTCCATTGATGTTTTTCAGTTTTCACCAGAGAGGTCACTCAGTATTTTCTTAATGGTTTCTTCTTAAAGATCATTATTTCAGGAGAAATAATTATCTACCCCATCATTTATAAAATTATGGAGAGCACTTATAACTGACCCCTAAAGTACTTAACTTTTCCCAAACATCTGTGCTTTCCCATTTTACTTATGCCATTCCCTATGCTGAGAATGAACTTTACTTCATCTTCAACTCTTTGAATTCTGTTCATTCTTTAAGATTCACTTTCATCAGGTCGCTGGATCACTCCAACCAGAAAGGACCAATTTCCTCTTTCTACTTATACTTTTAGGACACTAAACAGACCATAATAATAGTTCTCATTTTTTTGAAGCGTATTTACCATATACTAAACACTGTCCTAATGATTTTACATAGATTACCTTCTTTAATTCTAGATGTCATTATATGTAATTTTAATGGACAAGGAAGTGAGATTTAGAGAAGTTAAATCAACTTACCAAAAGTCATCTAGCAAGTAAGGTAGAGCTGGATTTAAACCTAAGTCTGACTCCAGGATAGATGGGAGGATTTTTTGCCTTTTTTTTTTTTTTCAATTATAGTTGACAGACAATATTAGTTTCAGTTGTACAACACAGTGATTAGACATTTATATAACTAATGAAGTGATCATCCGATAAATTCAGTACCCATCTGATATAATACATAGTTATTACAATTCTACTGACTGTATTCCCCATGCTATACTCTACACACCCACGACTGTTTTGTAACTACTAGTTTGTTCCTCTAATCTCCTCCCCCTTAGCTTCTATAAATAATGTTGCAGTGAACATATGGATTCATACGTCTCCTCAAAATAGTGTTTTGGATTTCTTCAGATAAATACCCAGAAGTAGGATAAATTGGTCCTTCTTTGTCTCTTGTTACACCATTTTTTTAAAGTCTATTTTATGTGGTGTAAGTATTTGTACCCTAGCTTTTTTGTCTGTTTCCACTTTCAGGAAACATTTTTTTTTTTATCTCTTTACCTTCAGTCTGTGTGTGTCTTTTGATCTGAAGTGACTCCTGTAGACAACCAACTAAGGGTCTTTTTTTCTTATCCATTTAGCCACCATATCTTTTGATTGGAGCATTTTACCCATTTACCTTTATTTTCTTTTTCTTTTTTTCTTTCTTTCTTTCTTTTCTTTTCTTCTTTCTTTCTTTCTTTCTTTCTTTCTTTCCTTCCTTCCTTCCTTCCTTCCTTCCTTCCTTCCTTCCTTCCTTCTTTCTTTTCTTTTCTTTTCTTTTCTTTCTTTCTTTAAATTATTCTTATATGGTGACATTGGTTAGCAAAAGTTTCATCTGTACACTTTAACAGTAAGGCATATGTATATTTACACTCTGTGTTCACCTCCCATAGTTAGATATCTTTCTGTCACCACTTATTTGACTTCTTTTGCCCTGTCTACCTCCCCCTTCCTCCTTTCCTTCTACCCTCTGATAACTAGTCTATAGTCCATGACCTTGAGTCTCTGTTTGTTTGTCCTGTTCATTTTTGCTTTTAGGTTTATATCTCACATATAAATGATATCATGGGTTTTTAACTTTTTCTGTCTGGCTTATTTCGCTTAGCATGATTATCTCGAGATCCATCCATTTTGGGTGTGAGACCAGCTTGTTTAGCATCTCCACCCATCCTGCCAGTTTCAAGGTGGCCCCAGTTGTAGGACTTCTGTTCAGCTAGACTTCAGGTGACTGCAATGATGGTTATTTTGTAGTTGCAAGTTTGATGTGGTTGTGAGAGGAGGCAAAAACATTTACCTACACCACCATTTTGACTCCTCCATCTAGAGTTTTTAATCATATGTTATACGGCATCTCTTTTCTGCTTTCCGTAGTAATAATTTATGTGCATGTCTCATTTCTTATACAATATTGTAAATTTCATAGAAGAAAGGACATTGACTTATATATCTTTGTTATTTCCCATGGTGCTAAGTGTGTTTTGTATATAACAGGTACTTAATAAATATTTTTAATTCAATAAATATCTAGTGCTTACTCTGTATAGATATGATGCTAGTCTAATTTGGACTATAGTGGTGAGCAAGACAAAAATTTCTACTTTCACAGGACTTAAAATTTAGAAGACTGAATAAAGTCATATGTATAGGTAGACTGCACATTTTCTCAAACATTTTAAAATGAATATTACACCAGTGAGATTCCATTTTACCATTTGTGGAAGTATAAAGGTTTGCAATGCAATGAAATATTGTTAAAATATGTGTTCTTAAATGAGTTTAGAAAAGTAATTGTTAACATGTGCTATGTTTGTAAAAGCTTTATAAATTGTATGTAAAAAGGGTATCAATAAAAATGTTTTGATAATTCTAAAATGGTGAGCCAGAGAAGATAAATTATACAAAAACAACTATAGTACTTCTGCTGTAACAGTATCTGAGTGCAATTTCAGATATTCTCAAAAGAACTCACACCAAATTATTAAATATGATTGTCCTTGGAGAGTAGGATTATTCAGAAGAGGTGGGGTGAAATAGAAATGGAGGGGTCTTTTTACTTTATATACATTGATATTATTTTACTTTTTACAATAAAGTATGATGTTGAAGTTTTAAATTACAAAAATTGTTCTTAATGTAAACTTTATATCTAAAATATGTTCATTTTAGTTTTATAAATTTTGTAGCAAACTCGGTAAATAATGCATCTTGGTTGTTGGCTGGTAGAGCTATAAAATGATGGAATTGTGGTCACATCAGGGTGGGGACAAAGCTGGGCATTGCAATAAAAAAATTTTTAAGGGATTTTTTATATATATATATATATGTGTGTGTGTGCGTGTGTGTGTGTATAAATAAAATTTGTCTTTTGTAAGCTAATGCAGTATCTTTGACCAGTAATTTTGAATGATATCCTATCAAACGACTTTATGAAATTCAGCTTTTAATATTACTTTTAACACTCAGGTAGAGCAGAAAATGATGACACAGAGATTTCAAGAAGAAAACTTACTGCTAGATGCAGCCCACGCCAGTATCACTAGTGAGCTACAGACTGTTCAGAATGAGAAAACTCAACTCCAAGCACATCTGTAAGTAAATTGTGGGCAACTTCTTATGCATCTTCTGTTGTTGCATCTGTATATCTTCTCTTTAATGAAAATGTAATTCTGTGTTTGCTGGGCCAGCTACAAAAAGACTATCCTCAAAGAACTAATTTTGTTAGAACATTTTTGTAACTGCTCTGAGGCAGGGGATATGTTCCATAAGAACCTTTAGTCTTTCTGTTAAAGAACTCTTATTTAGCTTTCATATCTCCTTTTCTCTTCCTGCAGGGACCATTTAATCCTTAAGAATAACCAGTTTATCCAGAAAGCACAGGATGCTGAGAAGAGGACAGCAATGCAAAAAGAGCTGCTACAATCAACTGTTGCAAGATTGAAAGGTGAATTAGAAGCATCAGTACAAGAGAAGATGTCTCTGCTAGAAGAGAAAGAAAGACTTCAAGGACAGGTAGGTAGAGACAAATTATGTTAGTTCCTGGTTGTGGTGGTCATCTTGTTTTAAAATTGTATTTTAAATGCAAAAGACAAGGAAAGAAATACAACCCAGGTATAGTTTGTCTGAGTTGCCCATTAAAGAAATCCTTATGTGGCTAATCTATGTCTTTTAGCATGTGAAGTAGTCTGTACCAAATACTATATATCCTTATACAGCATTAGTGAATGTTAACTAATAGTTCACACATCCTTGATAAAAGGGGTCAGATTTTAAAAATCAATTTCCCCTGAAAGAGTGAAACAATGTAGCTTAAAGGGGGACAGCCCTGTCTTTCTGGTTAGAAAGGAGCCAGCAGAGTCTGACATGCAGACGTGTCTTTCTAATTTCAGGGCTATTTGTGAAGTCTGCTCTGCCTCAGAGACTCCCTGAGTGGCCCCTTTTCTGAGAGGATGTGCTATCTCTGCAGTGTAGGTATTAATTGACATGCAGGGTATGTCTGCTATAGTAGAGCCTGTCAGCTGCTATAACATTGACCCATTTCTGTTTTTCCCCCCTTGGGCAGGTTAATAAAACAGAGAAAGAAATAGCACAAGAAAAATGCAATTTGGAAAAAGAATTATCTAAAAACAAGGTATTCCACATTTTATTTGTTATTTCACTGTATTTCATTTTCTTTTGTATCACTGCCTTCTGTATCAGCTGATCTTAATGAGGAGATGGGTAATTTTGTTGAATACCAGGATGTGGGGGAATAGAGAAAGCAAGAAGCTGGATGCAACTCAGAGCGCTCCAATCACTGCAGCCTAAGGCTGCTTCTGGGGAACGTTGGCTTGTTGAGCATCTGGTGTTTGCCAGTGAGTCATCACTGCCTCTGGTCCTGTGTTCACTGAGTAGTTTAGCCAGGAAGTCCCCTGAGAGTGAGCTAATGGGCCTGTGGGAGGCAAAGGGATGATTGCTGTCAATGATGTTTTCTTTAAAAAAAAAAAAAAAAGACTTCCTAAGTACCTGTTAACACTTGCCATTTTATCTGTGAGGTACCCTTTTCTGGGTTTAAAAAAGATAGGACCACTAGAGAAACAAATATACTTATTAAAATCAAACAAAAAAATCTTTGAAACATTGCTGCCTGTTTTTCAAAATTGAAGAGAGTTAAGATTATGTATAACTTATCTAGAGACTATATCTAGAACATCAAGGAGAATTAGCCTACCTGAGACAATAAACCCAGTAAGAGACATCAGCATAGTCATCAAGCCTCGACTGTTTCTTGGCTTCTAACTCAATTAAATAGCATTTTTATTTATATATGCATATATATTTATGTATTTACATATTTACATACACACACACGCACGAACATTTGTGTATGTGTGTGTGAACTTTAAGAATTGGGAACAAGAGAAAAGCTAAATTCTTAACTCAAGCTCAGATACCATTCACCAAGCTGGCAGATGCCCCTGTGGTTTAGGCACTCATACCTAGTGAACTGAAAATAGTCTACCCTCAAAATCATTGAATGAAGCTAACTTCCTGTGGCAAGGACCTTACTGGTATTAATTTGGGCTCAAATACACTTTTAAAAATTTGGAAAATTGGTCACTACTATTAAATTCAGTAGTACTTTTTGCCTAAAAGTGTTAGTGGGTGTTTCATGGCTAAGGCAAATGCTGTATGTTTGTAATATAAAAATGGCATTGTTATTTTGCTTGTCTGATTTCAGTTGTTGTAGGCTGAGTGTAAGTTGATGGGACAGAAAGATACTTGCTCATTAAGAGAGGTTGAATTAGGCCAAAAGATAATATTTAAGACAGTAATATTTTTTGGTCTAAATTGATATTTTTAAACTGCATGTTCTTTGTAAAGCTATGCCTTTTTGAATCAGGTTTAATGAGTTATCATTTATATACTCTGAAATTCACCCTTTTTTCACCCTTTTTTAGTATATGGTTCTTTAATTTTGACAAACACATGTAATCATGTAGCCACCACCACAATCAAAATATAGAACATTTCTAAATCTTAGAAAGTTCCCTCATGCCCCTTTATAATCAACCTCTTCCTCCACCCACATCCCTCAGCAGCCACTAATCTGTTTTTTCTGTCCCTGTAGTTATATATCTTTTCCTGTATATCATATAAATGGAATCGTACAATATGTAACATTTTAAATCTGGCTTCTTTGATTTAGCATGAGGCATTTGACATCCATGTCTTTGTACCATAGTTTCTGTTCTAATATATGGATCACAATTTCTTTACCCATTTTCCAATTGAAGGACATTTGGGTTGTTTCCAGATTTTGGTAATTATGAATAAAGCCTTTATAAATATTCACAGATGAACATATATTTGTATTTCTCTTGGGTAAATATCAGGAGTTGGATTTGTGGATCTTATGGTAAATATATATTTGACATAACAACAAACTACTCAACTGTTTTCCGAAGGACTTGTATCATCCTGCATTCCCACTAATAATATATGAGTTTCAGTTTCTCTATATGTTCACCAGCACTTGGTATTATCAGTTCTTTTAAGTTTAGCCATTCTAACTGGTATGTAGTGAGTGATATATCATTGTGGCTATAATTTGTATTTCTCCATTGACTAATAGTATGAGGCATGCTTGTCATCTGCTTTTTTGCCATGCTCAATTTGAAGTGTCTCTTCAAGTCTTTTAATCATTTTTAATTCAGTTTGTTTTCTTACTATTAATGTTTTAGGGATTTTAAAATAGTCTCATATTCTTAAATATTTTCAGGTATGTATTTTACATATATTTTCTTTCATTTTATGCTTTTTCTTTTCAGATTCTTTCAAAGAACAGAAGTTTTATATTTTGATGTTCAATTTATCAATTTTTGAAATTCTATGGACCATATTTTTGTGTCATATCTAAGAAAATTTAACCTAACCTAAGATCACAAAGATTTTTTTCCTTTATTCTTCTCTAGAAGTTTTATAGTTTTAGGTTTTATATTAGGACTGTGATCCTATTCAAGTTAATTTTTGTGTATTATTCAAAGTACAGTTCAAGGTTCGTGTTATTGTTAAATGGATATCTGATTTTTTTAGTGCCGTTTATTGAGATTTAATTAATATACCATAAATTCATCTTCTTTAAATGTACAATTCAAGGCTTTTTAAGTATTTTCACAAATTTGTGCAAGCATCACCACTAATTCTAAAATGTTTTTATCCCTCTAAAAAGGAAACATAGTACCCATTACCAGTCACTTCCTATTCACCCTTTACCCCCAGCGCCTGGCAAAAACTATCTTTCTGTCCCTGGATTTATCTATTCTGGACATTTCATATAAATAGAATCAAATAGTATTTAGCCTTTTGGATCTGGCTTCTTTCATTTAGCATGATGCTTTCAAGGTTTGTCCATATTGTAGCATTTGTCATACTTCATTTTATGTATAGCTGATTAATATTCTATTGTGTGAATATACCACACTTCATTTATCCATTCAGCAGTTGATAGACATTCAGGCTGTTTCCACTTTTTGACTATTAAGAATACTACAGTGAATGTTTGTGTACAATTTTTTGATGAGCATGTTTTTAATTTTCTTTAGTATATGGCTAGGAGTGAAACTACTGGGTCATGTGATAAGTCTGTTTATCATTTTGAAAAACTGCCAAACTTTTACAAAATGACTGTACCATTTTACAATCTCTCCAGCCATACTTGAGGATTTCAATATCTCATGTCTTCATTACATTTGTTATTATCTGTTCTTTAAAAAAAAAAAAAAAGTTATCACACCAACAGCACTCACCATCCTCATAGCTCAGTTTGTCCCAGCAAAATGTTTAAGAATGTTCTTGATTCCAAGATCTTCTGAGATTGGGCTCCCTACCACTTACACTTGGATGTACTTGCTTTGAAACTAAAAAAAGTCCTGAACCTACCTCAATAGGTTTTGCTGCTTGTTTGCTTCAAATTCTACAAAAGCAAATCCCTTTGGAACTCCAGTAGACTTATAATGTGGTATACATATATAAACAGCATTGCCACATTTCCCAAATACTGTCAATCCCATTGTGAGTAACATTTTTGTGAAATAACTTCTATGATAAATTAGAAGCAGTATTAACTATATAAGGATTCTTAATAAAGACAATAAATTTTGAGTTGAATATTATAAGTTAAAAAGTTTATTCTACCCATCTTAGTGGATGTGAAGTATCTCACTGTTTTATTTTTTTAATTGAGGTACAATTCATATAAAATCAGCCACTTTAAAGAGAACAGTTCAGCAGTATTTAGTATATTCAGTGTTGTGCAACACCACTTCTATTTCAAAATATTTTCATCAAAACCTCACTCCCTTTAATCAGTCACTCATTCCTCTCTATCCCTAGCCTCTGACAACCACCGATGTGTATTCTTACTCTAGATTTACCTATTCTGAATATTTCATGCAGATAATAATCAATATGTGATGTTTTGTGTCTGGCTTCTTTCACTTACATAATGTTTTCAAGGTGTGTGTGTGTGTGTGTGTGTGTGTGTGTGTGTGTGCGCGTGTGTGCGTACACGTATAGAGAGAGAGAGACTCTTAACATGGGTTTGAACTGCATGGATCCAGTTATACAACACGTCTTTTTCAAAATACATGTACTGTTTTTGACCTGTGTTTAAAAGTCCACAGATGCTGAGGGCTGACTGTATGCATTGATCTGTGCCATTTTATATAGGAGACTGGAGCATCCCTGGATTCTGTTATCTACAGGGATCCCGGAACCAATCCCCTGCGATACAGAGGGACAACTTAAGTTTTGGGGGAGTCAAATTTATACATGAACTTTTGATTCCGCACGGGGTTGGCACTTCTAACCACCCCCTGCATATATACCACAGTTTGTTTAGCTGTTCATCTGTTGATGGACATTTGCATTGTTCCCACCTTTTGGCTGTGGTGATTAATGCTACTATGAATGTATTTACATATATTTGTTTGAGTTCCTGTTTTTAGTTCTCTGAAATATTTTCCTAGGAGTGGAATTACTGGGTCATGAGGAAGGTTAAATATGTGGTTTAACTTTCTGAGGAACTACCAGTTTTCTCTAATGCAAAATTATCTTATATTCCCACCACCAATGCACAAGACTTCCAGTTTCTCCACATCCTTATCAGCATGTTTTTTGTTTTTTGTTTTTTTTTTATTATAGCTATCCTCATGGGTGTGAAAGTGTTATCTCATTGTGGTTTTGATTAGCATTTCCCTAATGATTAATGATATTGATCATCTTTTTATGTGCTTATTGGCCATTTATGTAGAAGACATTTCTTTGGAGAAATGTCTATTTAGATCCTTTGCCTGTATTTAAACTGAGTTACTTGTCTTTTGTTAAGTTGTAAAAGTTCTTTATATATTCTAGATAGTAGACCCATATCAGATGCAGATATTTTCTCTCATTCTATGAATTGTCTGTAAAGTTTTAGATTTTTATGAAGTTAAGTTTATCTGTGTTTTTCTTTGGTTGCTTGTGCTTAAGACGTCACAGTATGAGAAACTGCTGCCTAATCCAAGGTCACAAAGATTTATACCTGTTTTTTATTCTTTTAATTTTACAGTTTTACATATTCTAGTTAAGTCCATTTTGAGTTAATTTTATATATGATATGAGGTAGAAGTTCAACTGCATTATTTTGTCTGTGGATATCCTGTTGTCCCAGCACTATTTGTTGGAAAAACTATTCTTTCTATTGAAAAAAATCAATTGTCAAAATCAATTAACCATAGATATATGAGCTTATATCTAAATTCTCAATCCTATTGCACTGACCTATATGACTGTCCTTATGCCAGTACCACACAGTATTATAGCTTTGTGGGAAGTTTTGAAATTGAGATGTGCAAGTCATCCAACTTTTTTTCTTTTTTCCAAGATTGTTTCGGCTATTCTGGACCCTTTCATTTCTATGACTATTAGGATTAGCTTTTCCATGTCTGCCAAAAAGGGTAGCTAAAATTTTGTGTTGAATCAGATCAATTTGGAGAGCATTACAATATTAATACAACATTTATATATTTTCTATATATAAAACTTTCATCCGCAAATAGAGATAGTTTTATTTTTCTGTCCAAATTTTGCTGCCTTTATTTCTTTTGTGTAATTGCCTTGGCTAGAACCTCCAGTACAATGTTGAAGTGGTAAAAACAGACATTCATGTCTTGTTTCTGATCTTAGTGGGAAAGCTTTGTTCATCAGCATTAGGAACAAGATGTTAGTTGAGGGCTTTTTGTAGATACACTTTATCTGGATGAGGAAATTATCATATATTTCTGGTTTGTTGAGAATTTTTATCATGAAAATGTATTGAATTTTGTGAAATGCTTTTTCTCTGTTTAGTAAAATAATATTGTGGATTTTGTTGTTTATTCCGTTACTGTGGCATATTGCATTAATTGATTTCAAATGTTAAATCAATCTTTAATTCCTGGGATAAATTGCTCTTGGTCATGGTGCATAATTCTTTTTATATGTTGCTGGATTTGGCTTGTTGGTATTTTGTATAGGATTTTTGTAACTATATAAATAAGTGATATTGTTCTTTTCATATCTTTGTCAGGTTGGTATCAAGATAATATTGACCCCTTAAAATGATTTTGTAAGTGTTCTCTTTCCTTTTATTTTGGGGAATAGTTTATGAGGGATTGATGATAATTCTTTAAATATTTGTAGAATTCACCAGTGAAGCCATCTGGTTCTGGTTTTTCTTTTCAGGAAGTTTCTTGTTTTGTCTTATTTGATTTAACTATTATTGTTGATTTAATCTCTTCTTATTATAGGTCTTGTTTAAAGAAAAGATGTTCTACTTTTTAAAAAAATCAGTTTCATTATTTGGGAGTTTCAATGGACTTGTTCATTTCATCTTTTACCTCATTTGTTGACATACAATTGTTCATAGTAGCCCCTTATCTTTATTTCTGTAAGTTCAGTAGTAATGTCCTTTCTTTCATTTCTAATATTCGTATCTTGTGTCTTCTCTGTTTTTTGGTTTTGGGTTTTGGGTTTTTTTTTTTTTTGGTTTTGTTTGTTTTTTGTTTGTTGCCTAGTACAAGTAAAGGTTTTAATTTGGCTGCTCTTTTCAAAGGACTAACTTGGTTTTACTGATTTTTTTCTATTTTTCTATTCTTTATTTTTGCTCTCATTCTTATTATTTACTTCCTTCTGCTTGCTTTCAGTCTAATTTGCTTTTTTTCTAGACTCAAAATGGAAGCTTAGATTATTTATTTGAGATAGTTCTTTTTTGATATAGGTGTCTGTAGCTTTAAAATTCCTCCTAAGCACACTGCACTAGTTGAATACTGTAAGTTTTGTCATGTTGTGTTTTCATTTTATTCATCTCAGAGTAGTCTTTCATTTCCCTTGTAATTTTCTTTTTGATTCATTGATTATTTAGAATGTTAATTTTCCCATATATGTGAATTTCCAAGATGTCCTTTTTTAATATTGATTTCTAATATTATTCCATTGAAGTTGGAGAACATACTGTAATCTCAGTTCTTTCAAATTTATTAAGAGTTGTTTTATGGTCTAAAATATGATGTAACCTGGAGAATATTTCATGACCACTTGCGAAAGGTGTGTACTTTTGCTGTTGTTGGGAGTAATGTTCTATAGATGTCTGTTAGATATAGTTGCTTTATAGTTAAAGTCAAGTCATTTTCCCACTGACCCTCTGGTTGTACTCTCCATTATTGAAACTGATATATTGAAGTCCCTAAAAATGATTGTTGAATTGTTTATTTCTCCCTTAAATTGTCAGTTTTTACTTCAGGTATTTTGGGTCTCTCTTGTTAAATGCACATGTATATGTAAATGTTACATCTTCTCAAAGGATTGATCCTTTTTAACTACATAATCTTCTTTGTCTCACAGATTGTCTGAATGTCAGTTTTGTCTAATATTAGTATAGCCACTCCAGTTCTTTAAAGGCTACTCTTTACATATTATTTCTTTCTCCATCCTTTTACTTTCAACACATTTGTGTCTTTGGATCCAAAGTGTCTCTCTCATAAACACATATAATTGGATCTTTTAAAAATTTTATTCTGCTTGGCTCTGTTTTTTAGTCAGAGTGTTTAATTCATTTTTATTTAACATTATTGATAGGTGGGATTTACATCTACCATTTAACTTTTTTTATATATGTTTTATATGCTTTTTGTTCCTCTCTATCTCCATTACAGTCTTTTGTATAAGGTAGAAATTTCTAGTGCACTATTTTAATTCTCTTGTCCTTGCTTTCACTATATATTTTTGATTTATAGGTAACAAAAAGTTACAAATAAAAAATACATGTTTGTATATCTTTTACGTGTACTTATGTCACGTCCTTTATTGATACTCTGTTTCTTCATGTGTATTCCTTTGATTACCTAGCAGTCTTTTATTTCAATCTAAAGAACTTCCTTTTGTGTTTAACATAAGGCGTATTTTCTAAACCCAAAGTGTACGTCTCACCAAAGAGTGTACCCTGGTAAATTACCCCGCACTATTCTGATTGGAATTAGAGAGAATTGACATTTTAGCAATATTGAATTTCCTAATGCATTAATACAAGTTATCCTTTAATTTAATTTAGGTTTTATAAAAAATTCCATAAGTATTTTATTATTTTCAGCATATAAAATATTGGGCTTTTTTTTTTTTTTAGATTTGTATCTAAGAATTTCATGAGTTTTGGTAGTTTTAAATGGTTCTTTTAAGAAATGTCAATTTTCAGTTGTTTTTTGCTAGTTTATAGGAATACAGTTGATTTGATGTTGTATCCTTCAACCTTACTAAACTCACTTATTCTAGTATATTATAGATTTTGGGGGGGATTTTCAGTGTAAACAGTCATGTCTAGTATAAGTGGACACAGTTTTATTTTTTTATTTCCAATTTCTGGGCCTTTTATTACTTTTTATTGCTTTATTGCACCAGCTATGGCCTCCTGTATGATGTTGCATAGACCATGAGAGCAGATATTCTTGCCTTTTTCCCAATCTGAGGGGGAAAACATCAATCTTTCACCATTAGGATTAATAATAGTTGTACGATTTTTATAGATACACTTTATCAGGTAGAGATGGTTCTCTCTAATATTTAATTTGTTGAGTTTTTATCATGAATCAGTGTTGAATTTTGTGAAATGCCTTTTCTGCATCTAGTAAGTTACTCATATAATTTTTCTCATGTAATCTACTCATGTGAATTATACAAACTGATTTTGAATTTTAAACAAGCTTTATATTATTAGGACAAACTTCACTTGATCCTGATTTGTGATTGTTTTTATATGTTGCTGGATTTGTTTTGCTAATATTTTGTGGAAGATTTTTGCATCTAAATTCATTAACTTGAATTAATATTTAAAAAATACCAAGTACTAGAAGGATTTTTATTTTAGTAGAAATTTTTTTAGTAAACATGAACTGTATAATTTGTAATAACCCTCCTGCTGAAGACAACTAGAAAAGCTAAAAACAATGTAAAAGGAAAGAAAAAATTTTTTTTAAATCATAAAGTTATCAGGTTGAAAATCCCCAAATATAAAAGCAGGGGAACATGTTCAGAAGATATCTTCTATTTTATTCTTACAGATGTCATTTTAAAAATAAGATAATAATTTTGGATCTGATATAGAGGTATTTATCTATTTATAGATAGAAAATAGATTTCTTCTTTTGTTTTTCACAGGAAGACATAAATGCATTAACCCAAAGCCTGCAGACTCTAGAGGAAAAGAATAAGCACCTGGCAGATCAAATTACTTCTCTGGAACTTCAGCAAGAAACTTCTGATTACCATGGGGTGGGTATAAAAAGGTCAGTCTAAAGTAGGAATTAATGACTGCATTAAAAAAAATCAGAAATCAAAAGATGGATATTCTTCAGTTGTTTGTGTTTTAATAATTACCATAAGTCCTGAATAACTCAGGCTAAATATGCCAGAAATCCCTACAGCGTTTAAAAAATAGAGGATTTAAGAAAACAAGAATTTAAGGGAGTCATTAAATATCATCCTAGATAGATAATCTATAATGCCAAAAAGCACAAATATTTCCAAAATTTAAAAAATTTTTCTTTGTTTATAAACTATTATATTTTTTAACTCCGACAGTTTCCTCTACTAAGTAATCAGTAGTAGTAAGTTTGATTTCTACAAGCTATTTAACAAGGTCAGCTCATTACAGATAAATGGTAGAGTTCTTAAAACATGTTTTCCAAGGGGATTTAAAGAGATGATTAGTCTCTTAAGCAGCTAATAAGTTTCCTGTGTGCTTTTGAATATTTGAAAAAAAAATCAGTTATTGCTTCTATAAAATGCAAATCTTTAAAAATTCTATAGACGGCCCTCATGTTAGTCCATCTTAATCTGAGCTAAATTCTCTCAAACTATGTCATAAGCTGCTGGTTACTTCAACTGTGAAAAATTACACGGAGTAAGTATAAATCCTTTTATGTTTTCATAGCTTTAGAGCCACACTGCTTAGATTTCAGTTTTAGCTGTGATCTTGGGTATGATCCTTAACCTCCATGAGCCTCATTTTCTTAATCTGTTAAAATGGGGATAATGATACTATTAGTGGGTTGTTTGAGAGTTAATTGGATACATATTGAGCATGTAGCAAAGAGCTAACATTTATTGAATTTTGGTATCTGAACTGACCCAGAAACAAAAGCCTTTAAGTTCCTATTGGAGTAACAATATACATTAACTCTAATTCCTGGTGCTACATCAGACCAACTCTTACTCCCCTGAGATGAAAGATTCATGCATGCCCTTTGCTTGTTGGCCAGCCCTCAGCTGGTCTTATCTACCCCTCTGGTTTTGGTCCCTCTGGAAAACCACATCTCAGTCTGCCTCATTCTTTCATTCCCCCTGCCAATGAGTAGATCTGTGGCCTTACTGTTATTGATTTTGACAGGTCTTGCCAGTGGTTTGATCGGGGTTGGTTCTTGCCTGCAGACCACACTTCTTGATTAAGAGCTCTCAGTGATAAACCCCACCTCAATTCCAGCTTGTAGATCTGTGTCTCCACATAGATTCTCTGACCACACTTACCTGGAAGCATTTAAATTGGCTGTAGGAGTCTGAGGAATGAGGCTGAGATTTCAGGAATTTTTTTTTTTTAATCTTAGTAATATAATTAAACCTATTGCCATTCAGTGCTGACAGTATATTTTTGTTCTTTGAGTGATAACAGCTGAAATTCTCAATAAAAACTACCTTTTGGTTTACCCTCCTACTGATTTTTGGAGATACACATAGGACCATGTGTTGTGTATATGTATCCCTCTCCTTACCCCCACCCCCCACCCCGCCACACAAACACAGATTTGAACTTTATAGTCCTGATTTCAGCCCTTGGCATCATTTACTATATGACCTTGGCTCCATTTACTATATGTGCAGCTTCTTAACCCCTATGGCTTTCATTGCCAAAGGATCCTCTCCATATTGACCTGTTTATGCATCTGCTTTCCCTCTCTCTTAATGCAACAGTAGTTACTAATCTCTATACTCCCTACCCTAGCATAGTGCCCTATACATAATAGATATTTAAGAAACATTGGTTAAGTAGAACGCAAAGAAGGTCATGTCTGTCTTGCCAGACTGTGAGAATTAAATGTCATATTGCATTTAAAGTGCCCATCACAGGACCTAGTATATGGTATCCCTGTTATAATTATTATTCTCTTGTTTATTCTCACACTTCCTAAATTTAATTTTTACTATTCCAGCCTTCAGTAATGGTGTAATTTAAGTCCATTACCACAAGTAGTCATGCAGGGACCCTCAGAAAAAATCCAAATGTGGAGAGGTTGCTATCCTGGTTTCAAGTTAACTGACTACCCTTCCCACTTTTCTTTTGATGTTTAAACATTTCAAATAGTACCAACAGACAGAAATATAGTTCTCTATACAATTAAGATGTTAATGACTTGAAATTAAATAGTGAATTAAATCTTAAAACCAGGATGATATTTAGTCAGTGTACACTGTGCAGGTATCAAAATTAGTTCCATCTGTTGGGACTCATGTCATACTAGTTAAATATTTTGAATAAAAACCCTTCTTACAGGCTTATAAAATAGCTTTACTAAGATGCCACTATCTGCTGGTTTTAGGTATTCTTCTAACAGCTTCAGCTAACTTTTACAACTTACCTGGACTTAAAAATGATTTTAGAGATCATTTTATGGCTTTCCTTGGCAACCTGCCTTTCATACCACAAGATAATTGTGTATGCTTCCTGCTTTTCCAAGGAGTAATGTCTTTGTGTTTGAGTTAAAATGTATATTCTAACCACTTGAATTTTTCTCTGTATACTAATTTTCCAGTTTATGCCTTGCTCCACATATTAATAATCTCTATAGTACGTTGCCTAGATCATTTAAGCAATAGTTATTCTGAGTTCTGCCTTTCAGAACTTAGAGGCTGAGCTATTACTCATTTCAGTGGCCTCTAATTTCTGGTCTTCTGTTGATTCTCTTAAGTATGGAACCTGTTTAAATAATGTACAAACAGTAATTTAAATTATTACCTTAACATCTACTTGCCTTTAACAACTGGAAACAATTTTTCTTTTTTCTTTTTTTGGCAAGTTTAAATAAGTGACACTGTGTCAAGTATTAATGCATTTTTATTTTGTTGGATAGTTGTCACTTGTTGCATTAGCATTCTTTTTATGGTGAAAAGGAAATTATTTTTTAAATGGCTTTAAAATATTAATAGAATTCCTTTATGCCTTTTCCTAAAAGATAATTTTATTGAGAAAAGTGCCTTTATTTAAAAAATTTATAGACACCTTTTAAAAGAGACACAGACCTAAATAATCTAAATACTCCATTAAAATCCTTTCCACATTTCAAGGCAAACAAAGTTGTTTTTGAATGTTGAGTATTTGTTATAGCTGGCATATTTTGGATTAAATCTAGCTCTTTGTATTTTGTGTTTTATATGCTATTCCTATGTGTTACAATTGTGTTGGCTTCACAATACTTGAAATAAAGTACCCTACAAAGTGATGAGTAAAGAATAGCTATAACTCTGTCAGAGATAGTAAGGAATATCTTTTATGTAACTTAATATCCCTACATATGTGGTTTTATCTTTATTAGCTTGTCCAAAGTTGAACATAAAACAAATGATTAAATTCTTTGGCTTTAAATGCTTACAAAACTCCCTGTTCTGTTACTCACAGACTAAGCAAATGTAAGCCAGAAATAGTGAATTATGTCAATATTTACCAAGACTTTAAATTCCAGACTCACTGAAGATAATCTTTAGTGCAGCTAGTCGGCCTGAGTGATTAAGAGTTGGTGCTCTCAGTCACATTTGCTTGTGTCTGTGATATATCCACATTGATTCATGAAGATGATTTTGACATATGGGAAATATCCATATTTCCTGTTATTAAACTACTGTGATAGGGTGAAATTTTCCATATTCAGTCACTAATGTTGTCCTTAAAGAAACAATAAGGCCCAATATTTAATCAAAGGAGTTGTATTCTTATTTCTTCTGACAAAGTTTGAAGCAAAAGACATGGAAAAAATGCCATTATTAAAGGCTGTTTGAATGATGAAAATATGTAATTTCATGAAATATAGAGCCTTCAGTAATATTTGTTCCAGAAAACACTGTGTTGAATGTTTGATCAGTGAGTTTCCAACAACTGTTTGTTTGTTTTCAGAGATTTTTGTAACTGCCTTTTACTGTGGTAACAAGCATCTGCTACTGTCTGAATGGTTGCGATCATTTGTACCTCCTGTCTTCTTCAAGAAGTATTTAATCCTCAAACTGTATATCTGTAACTGCTGATATAGCCACCCCACATCTAGATTGGATTGCAACTACAAAGAGATAATTAATATAATAAAAATAGAATTAATAAACAAGAGTAAACTGGGACTCTTAAGGCACTCATACTTTCACTAGTAGTCTTCGTACATGTTGCATATTAGCACTATAATTGGCTGTCTTGGGAAAGACTAAGAGGCAGTATTAGCAAATAAATATGAATTCTGGTTTCATTACTATAGAATTGGTAAGGGTATAAATACTTATTTAAAAAGGGAAATGATTATTCTCTTCTCTGCCTGGAGGTACTGATACCTGTGTTTGCTTTATCAGCTTGCCCAACAGCAAGTGGAAACTGTCTTGGGAAAAATTACTGAGAGTAAAAATAAACTTGCCTATGAAAAGGGAAGACTCCAGGTATGGGATTTTATTTTCTGATTTTTATTGTCTAATTTTTTAATGTCAGTTGCCAAAGTAAATATTGCTGGATTTTGAGAGGACCTAGCTCTGTCATTTACTAATTCTCACTTTGGATAAGCCTTTGAACCTCCTTAAGTTTGTTACCATATCAAAATCTAGGTGATTTATATTTATATTTACCTATAATATAATGCTGAAACCTCAAATTGTGAAGCCAAAGCCCATTTTTTTTTGACTGTCCGAAGCTTATTATAATTGTTTTATGCATGGTCATTCACTGAGAAAGCAGAGATCCTATGTTCTCGTTCTCTCTCTCTCTCTCTCTCTCTCTCTCTCTCTCTGAATTTTTATAACATTCCTAAAAAAAAAATAACCCTAGATTTCAGGACTTTTGGGCAATAGAATAGATCTGAATAAATGGAATACTACTGTTCTGTTGCCTTTGGGTTCTATCCCTACAGTACCCAAGGGCAGGAAGCTTGCCACTGTTGTGGCAAGGACTGCCTTAAACCAACTCCAGTAGAATCAGTGGTACCTTGTCTTAGCTACACGGAAGACTCAGAGTTTTAAATGTTTTTAATCCTGAGAAATGTATGATGTCTCCTACTTACTTTGAAACAACCTTTAAAAAAGAATGGATAGAGGAAATGATAGATGGATAGATATATAAAGAGCAAGTATTAAAAAAATATTAATGGTAGAATTTGGATGGTGGGTGTATGTATGTTCACAGTAAAATTCTTTTAATTTTTTTGTATATTTAATTTTTTTTAAATAAAATGTTAGGAATTTTCCTATGAGAAGGCCTATACCCCAAAGCAATAAATCAGACTCTCTAGAAGTAGGTCCTAGGCTCAGTACTTTTTCAAAGTTACCCACTGATTGCAGTGTGATACCATAGTTGAGGACCACTGGACTAAATGGTATGGAGTGAGGTCCAATTATGCTTGACAACTAATAAAACTGATTTGATAAGTAATTGCACTTGATGCTTGCCAAAGACTTTAGCATTAACCTCATTTCATCTGCTCAAGGGGCTAACCATAGGGTTAGCAGACAGAATTGGGCCAGAAATGACAGGCTATCTGATGAGCAGTTCATAAACCATGCTTGTGAAATAGTATGTCCAATAAAAAGATAAAGTTATTTGGTCATATGAGTTTTTAATTAATATTTTCCAGAAGCAGTGATACATTTAAGTATAATCAACTGTATTGTGTGACCCTAGACAAGTTTTCATTTTCTTGAGTTTCATCATATTGACCTATAACATGAGGGGATAAGTACTCCTCTTCTCACTGAGAAAGAAAGTCAGCATTACAGACTGGATATATAGATTATTACAGGCACTGAAGAGCTTTTCCTCTGTGACAGTAGTGATCCCATAGAAGCTATGTTCCATGATATTGACCTTCTTTTAGCTTTCCTCCAAAAAATGAAGTATGTTTCTAGATATATAAGCCTTAACACCACACTTTGCCTTCAAATCGAATACATTTTTACCTTTAAATAGAATACAAAGTTGTATTCATCGGTCTGATACCTTATCTTTTAGACCTTAACTGTAGTAGAGGTTATCTTCACAGTCTTAAGGAAAATACATGCCTTTTTTTCCTGCTCATATTTTTATAAGGGCTTAACATTTTTGGTTAAGTGTTTTATCCTTGAAAGCTGAAATACTTTGATTAACTGGTGTATGTTAAGCTAGTGTTGGCTCATCCCAAAGGCACTAGCTGCATCATCCTAGGAGAACGTGCTCTTAAAACACATACTCTTGCAAGATAATTTGAAGGAGCTGCATATTAAATAATCAAAACAATAGTCCGCAGTATGCTCTCTGTTGATTGGATTAGAATCAAAAATATTATGTGTGTGAATCATGTTAGATAAAAGATTGCATTTTCAGAATTAATAATATAAATATTGGCTTTTGTTACTGTATACTGTCAGAAGTTGTTGCCTCACGTTCTGACATGGTTTAGATTTGATTTTTGGTGCTGCATAATATTCCATTATATAAATAGGCTAACATGTATTTATCTTTTCTTCAGTCAGTGGATATTTAGGCAGTTTCCAGTTGCTTACAAGCAATTACAATGCTGATATGACAAATTATTGTACATGTCTCCTTGTACTCATATATACAAATGATTCCCTAAGATAAGTGTAATTCTTAACAGAATGACTATATTGTAGGATGTATATATTTTAAATTTCACTAGAGTTTGTCAAATTTCTCCTAAAGGTAGTTTTATCAGTTTTAAAAACAGTATGTATAAGAGGGTATAGAGTTACATGTGTTAACGTAAATGAATCTCATACAATAATGATATATATTGTTTAGGGATACATTTATGGTAAAATTGTTGAAAAGGAATGCAAATAATAAACACCAAATTCCGGATAGTGGTTAACTAAGGTGGAGGGATATTTGGTCGAAGTAGGCTACACACAGAGGGTTTTAACTGTACTAGTAATATTTTGGATTTTTAAGTTGAAAAATGCATAGATGGGATATTATATATGTCTGAAAGGTTTCCAACACTTTTTTGTTGTTTTTAAACATGTCAGTTTGAGTGCTTTAGGCTCATTCTACCATTGGCCTCATCACTTTTATACCAACTGGGTAGTAAACAAGATATCAAAAAAGGAAAAGTTGATTTAAATAAAAAATTTGGATGAAATTTTTCCTGATTCATGAGATAGGTTCAGTAATGTTAGTTGTTAATTTGTATGAGAGATTTGGAAATAAGAGGAGGAAAATGTGGAGAAACACAGAATTTGGAGAGTTTTAAGTAAATAATGATTTTATCTCCTCAAATGATAATTTTCTTCACAGAAAAAAGACTGAGTAGTTTTTATGAGTTAGTTTTAAAATATAACTCAACATATAATAGTTCCATTTATTCAACTTTTATAATTCTATCAGTAAAAACACACTCTATGTCTTCTTGCATGTTAACAATATAATTATCCATATTCAAAAGGTTTTTCAAATGCTATACCACAATTTCTTTAAATTGAAATTTATTACCCACAAAGTCTCACTGCTATATTCATGAGTCATGTTAATTTGGAGTTTCCATGAGCAATAGAAACCAAATGAGTTATCTCTGTTCATGTAAATGAATATAGCCTACGTCTAGCTGTTGAAATACCGGTGTACTTCAATTGAAGTAACATTCTTTGCATGATTAAGAAAACTTAGGAATTCTTTTTATAAGTTTTAAGGATTCTTTTTTTTTTTTTTTTTTTTTGGTAAAATTAAAGACATGTTTTTGTTTCCTTTTGGAGTATATAAATATATATGTATATATATATCATTGATGAGGCTTATTTTTATTATTTTTTTTCCCTAGATAAAAGTTAAACAGCTAGAAGAACAGCTACATTATTTTACTGAAACTTGTTCACAGAATGACCACCTACACAAGTTGAATAAGACTCTAGAGGGCAAATATACTCAGGTGTGATTAATATCTACAAACAGGTTGCTGTTTAATTGTTTTAATTAGTTTTTAAGAAATTGATGCCTTTTTCCCCACCTTACTATTCAGGCCCAGAAAGATGAATATTCTCTCACTTGACTCAGTTCAATAAGCATTTTTTAAACATCTATTGTGTACAAGGCTCTGCTAAACCATGGAGGAATTCATAAAGTTGCCTTAAGCAGGACTGGGACTTTCAAATCATTTATGTTCTAACTGGAGACTTAGGAATGTGCTCAATAAACTTTATTATAGAATAGAACGTTATGTCTTCCAGCAACAAAATAGATCGTATTATGAACATTCATAGGGAGCACATTATGATGGAAACATCGAGAAATAACTTTCATAGTGGAAATGGTTTTTTAATTTGACCCTTCAAACTTTTGGCAGACATGAGGAACAGGTATCTTTGATTTTTGAATTGTAGCCAAACTCAGAACTCAGTACCAATAAGATATACCTGCAACAGACAGCTCACTTGAAAGAGGTATTAGTAGAGCAGGTCCTCACTTGTCAGCATGATGGCTATTGAGATTAAAAGCCTTTTGTAGGTCACATAACATTTTAACAAATGAATAGAGAAAGATAAGTAACATATAAAACATTTTGTGAGGAAAATAATCCAGGAACATGTTACAGAAAGAGATTCACAAATTTACCATATATGCAGTAAAAAAAAATAATACTCAATATAAGCATATGTAACTTCTGTGTCTGTAACATTTGTATAAGTATACCCTTAGCAACCAAGGAACCAGAGTGTGTCTCCAAGTGGAATACTGTTAGGGTTCTAACCATCTGATTACACTGGTAAAGTGGGCCTTATTAGAAACGCTCTCCAACAGGGACTTTGATTTAAGGTCTGCTTCTTCACTAGAACATACTTTAGAGTGTGATTCCTGGAACATATTTTCACATATATTTTCCTTTACGGCCTCATATAGAACATTGTGTGTTTTCTCCTAGTAAAAGGGACACTCTTTGAAAAATAACTAGGTTTAGTTGATTTTATTGTTTTTAATTGGTGATGCCTCCAAGAAAAAGAAAATCTCCAGAAAGGCCTGCGTCTTCAAAATTTCTTGAAAGCTGTAGACCCAGTATAAGGGAAAGAACTTCATCAGTTGGTTTACCCAGTGTTACTCCAAACTCCACTCGCCATGTGACCTTTGCTCCTACCCTGACTTCTGTGAGATCTTCTCAGGATCTTGGAGACTCTAGAATCTCTCTAAAGACTCTCTTGAATGCTATTAAAACCATGGAGGGAAGACTGGAAGGTAAAATAGACGTTCTTGCCTCAAGACCATTAACAAATGATGAGTCACCAAATTTTTCTAAACAAGATTCGGTAAGTGAAGACCACAAATTAAATCATAAAGAAATTTCAGACTTATTCAACAATCAAGAAAATTAGTAACAATCCAGAAACATTTTATATATATTTTATATATATATGTACATATATATACACACACATACATATATATATATATATATACACACACACACACACACACACACACACACACACACACACACACACATTACATATATATCTTATAAACACTGGTAAAATTGTAAAAACTATACAGTTGACCCTTGAACAACACAGGGGTTAGGGACGTTGACTCCCCATACAGTCCAAAATCAGTGCATAACTTCTGATTCCCCAAAACTTAAGTCATCCCTCAGTATCAGGCATTGGTTCCAGGATCCCCTGTGGATACCCAAATCCATGGATGCTTAGGTCCCCTATATAAAATGACACAGGTCATTGCATACAATTGGCCCTCTGCATCTATGGACACCCAACTATGGATCAAAAAGAATATAGATGTCTATTGAAGAAAATTTGTGTATAAGTGGACCGCACAGTTCAAACCTGTGCTATTGAAAGGTCAGCGGTGTTCTTTCTTATGTGCTTTTATAGAATAAAATCTAGAATAAAAGGTTGACATCCTTTGTACTATTCTTGAATCCTTAAAGAAAAAAAAAGTTAAAGTATTTTAAATATTATAGGTGAAAAGTTTTAAGGAAGTATAATAATGTTGAGAAATATGTGGAGGAAATACACTTTTGTTGCTGTTGGGAGTATAAAATAGTAAAACTCCTAAGGAAAGCAATTTGGCAAAATTTACACTTCACCTTACAGTTGTATTTCTTGGACTTTTTTCTACAAATATACTAGCTTGTACATATGACATGTTTATGAGGTACTTACTGAGGTATTGTTTGTTAATAGCAAAAGACTGGAAGCAATCAAAATTCTATGTGTAAGAGACTGGTTAAATAAACCACAATGGTGAATACTGCTTGTAGATAGATAAATAAATCATGACCCACACAGTTTAAACTTATGTTGTTCGAGGGTCAACTGTATATACATGCGTAATCATTTGAAATGCATAGAATATCTCTAAAATTAATCATAACTAGCATCATTTTTGAGGAAGGAGACTGGGTGGCTGGGAGATTTTGTTCTACCCTTTTATACTGTAAGAATAAAATGAATGTGCTTCCTAATCAAAACAATTTTATGAGCATTTCATTTTCAACAAAAGAAGAGAAAGGATGGTCTTTTTAGCAATTCTTATTGGGGCAATCGGATATCCACATTCTAAAACAAAAACCTATGAGCCCTACCTCACACCATGTATAAAAATTAACTCAAAATTGATCAGAGCCCTAAATGTAAAACCTAAACTATATAACTTCTAGAAGAAAGCGTAGGTGAAAATTTTTGTGATCTTGGATTCCACAAGGATTTCTTAGGTTTGACATCAAAAGCATGATCTGTAAAGGAAAACAGTGATAAATTGACAGCTTATGCTCTTCAAAGACATTAAGAGAACAATAAGATAAGCTGTGAACTGGGAGAAAGCATTAGTAAATCCTTTGTAAAAGCCTTATCTCGAGAATGTATTAAAAACTCAAAACTAATTAAAAAGAAAACAATTTAGTAAAAATAATGGGCAAGGTATTTGAACAGGTAGTTCACCAAAGATGTATGGATGATATATAAGCCCTTAAAACGATGTTAAACCGGTCAATAGGGCAATACATATTAAATGTAAATTAAAACCACAATGAGATATTTTCATGCACCTAGTAGGACGTCTGAAATTGAAAAACTGATCATACCAAGTGTTAGTGAGGATGTAGAGCACATGGAATTCTCATTCATTGTTGAAGGGAATGTAAAATGGTATAACCTCTTTGGAAAATAATTCAGTAGTTTCTTTAAAAGTGAAACATATGATCCAACCATTTTACTCCTAAGTATCTACCAAAGCATATGTCTATGCAAAGACTTGTACACAGATGTTCACAAAAGCTGTTGTAATATCTTAAAGCTAGAAACCAATCAAGTGTCCAGCAGACGAATTGTGGTTTATCCATATAATACTGTTCAGCAACAAGAAGGAATGAACTATTGAAACATGACAAAGATTGAATGAATCTCAGAATAATGCTGAGTGAAAGAAGCTATTCAAAAAAGTATATACAATATTATTTAATTTATATAAAATTCTATCAAATAAAACTATTGTGACAGAAAACAGATCAGTGATTGCCTTGAGTGGAGGTACAGGAACAAGGAGAGACAGAAGGTGGTGGAGATTACAGAAAGGCTAAGGGAAGTTTGGTATTATGGAATGATCATTATCTTTATTATTGTTTCAAGAGTTTATATATGTCAAAATTATATTCTTTAAATATAAAGAACAGCTTATTGTATGTCAGTTATACTTCAGAGAAGCTATTTAAAAGAATGTGAGGGTATTATAAAAAGTTATGTTAAAATATTTAAAATAACATTCTTGATGTGACAAAACTATGGAGTTAGAGGACAAATGAGTCGTCAGGGCAGGGGATGAGTTTAGGGAGTGTGTGAATACAAAGTAGCACAAGCGAATTCTTTTGTGGTGATGGATCAGTTCTGTGTCTTGATGGTGGTTGTGGTCACATACATAATATGCATGGGACCAAATTACCTAGTGCTACATGTGTGTACACATACAGATACAGATGCATGAAAGTTAAAAAATGATGGAAAATGAGTAAGTTCTGTAGTCCAGTTACTGTAGTTAACAGTAATGTACCAAAGTCAATTTCCAGTTTTAATGTTGAACTCTGCAGCAATATAAGGCATCACCATCAGAAGTAGAGTGAAGACTACATGAGACTATGCACTATTTTTGCAACTTCCTGTGAGTCTGTAATTATTTCAAAATAAAATGTTTTGAAGAGTAATATTTAAAATAGTATGAAGATATCTGAAATGGTTCTGCAGATATCCTAAAAGTGTTTTAGAGATATAAAATAATACTTTTGATGACTAGGAGTCATTCTTCTGTGACACTATTTTCTTTATACTATTTAATACTTATTTATCTTTGCTTTTATTATATTCTTGCACTTAAGTTATATTTTCAAATTCTATGATAATCAGTTTCTTCATCATTTCACATGTTACATTCATTGTTTTAGCGCCTTCATCCCTTATTCTTTACTGTCATGGAGATTGACATGTATTAGGTTTGCCCATGTTTATTCACACAAATTTTTTTTGTTATGTGGTTTTCTTTAAAGAAAAAAACAGCTAATGCAGTTTTTTATAATAGAAGATAAACATTTAATTCAGCATTTTAAGTTTGGTTTCTAAATTGCTGTCTTATTCTAATTGTTGATTTATTGTGCTTTGGAAAAGTCATTTATCATTTTTTTTTTTACTAAGGTAAAATCCATTCTTGAAAAGAATGAAGAGGAACTCTCACGAGCAGTGAAGTGTCGTGATGCAGCACTGAAAGAAAGTCAGAAATTGAAAGGGGACCTCGAGGCTCTGGAGGACAGGGAAAACAAGAAGGCAAGGCATCAGTCCTTTCTGAAAGTCTGTTACCAGGCTGAAGTGCTTATGAAGTCTTTCATAAGCCATGTTCCTTCATTTTTTGGTACCTTTAGCAAGAAAGAATGAGGATTAATCAGAGGAGGATTTTTTTTCCCTAAATAAAACTTTAAAAGAGCTTTAAAATCTTTTCCCTAAAAATACATGTTAACTCCTGATTTTTTTAAACTTCCTGTCTTAAAATAACTAAAAGTCCTAATTTTTTTCTGTTGAAATATATCTGACCCTAATAATAACTTACTTATGCCTTATTAATGTAATATTAACTGCTATGATTTCACATTAAATTAAATCGTTAAATGCTTTCTACATACCAGTGTGTATGCTTAGTGAAAATAGCCCCTACCCTTGTGCCATGGACCAATACTGGTCCATGGCCTGTTAAGAACCAGGTGTCACAGCAGGAAGTGAACAGTGGGTGAGCCAGTAAAGCTTCATCTGTATTTTCAGCTGCTCCCCAGCGCTAACCTCACCTCCTCACCTCTACTTCAGATCATCAGGCATTAGATTCTCATTGGAGCACTGGTCCCTGGTGCCAAAAAGGTGGAGGACCAATAAAACAGAGGTCACATCCCAACCCTCTCCTTGATAACAAGTGCTAGATATTGCATCTCTGAAGAGGACTGTGAGTTATGTTCTTTAGCAGCTTCCACTTGTTCTTGTGGTCTTTATTCCTGAGGTAATTCTGATGAGTTTCAGATGTGTTCTTCTGCCAAGGGCCACAGCAGGCCAGCCTGGGACCACCTCTAGACCCAAGAAGGTGTTGATCCTGATGTCTCCAGTTAATGTATGTGTTGTGACATGACAATAGTTGGGAAGCACTGCAGAGTTCTCCATAGGATCTGGGGTCTAGTTTTCTTCTTCTTAAAATCACAATAAAACAAAATAAAAGTAAATAGACTTTAATTATTAGCTTCTACCATGCCTGGTTTCCATACTCTTTCCTGGACTTAATGAGACTCAGCAGCAGAAAAATAATCAGAAATAATCAAATATCTTTATCTGGTTTCATTTTCTATTAGGTGGGAAACTTTCAGCGACAATTGGCAGAAGCCAAAGAAGTCAACTGCAAAGTGACAATCATGTTGGAGAATGTGCTGGCCTCTCACAGTAAGACGCAAGGTGCTCTGGAACAAGTACAAATGGAACTTGGGCGGAGGGATTCAGAGATTGCAGGCCTCAAGAAAGAAAGGTGCCAGAGATTATTTTTCGGTCTTTGTACTGTATTTTTCTGTTGTGCTGTAGTAAGAAGCAATGTGCTCCTTACTGAGTCACTTTATATATTGCTTCATTGGTGGGGGAAGGGGGAACCCAGTAAAATGATGTTTAAAGAACCAGTTTAAAGTTAGGGAAAATCTAGAATTAAAAATTAATAAGATTTCCAAAAATTCAAAATTTTTATATTTTATAGTGAGGTAAAGGAGTATGTATTCTAGAAATTCATATGATATACTATTGTTTTATCCTTGCTGTTTTCTACACTTTTTAAATTTGCCCTTGGGTCTACAAAATAGTAATTGTTGAGATAATTGAAGATAAGTACCTACTTTAGTTTGAATTATCCATTTATTAGTGTCCCGTTTAAAGATGAATAATTATTTAGATAAATCATTCTAATTTATTTAGATAAATCATTCTGACCATGTTTTATAAGTAAACTCTTGAATGTTTCAGAAATTACATAAAAGTTTCCCTTTTAGGGTAATGAACAAATGGTCGAGTTTAATAAGGCTTCTAAAAATATATTGTAATGTGTATATTTGTGGTGCATATTACCTCTATGTTGTGAGAGAACACGTTTATATTTTTTGTTGTGCTTTATCTTCTTACATATTATGGGTATTCTAAACTTAAATAGAAAATTCAAGAGGATGGTACTAAAAGTATTGTTTACCATTTACAATAAAATTCTACTAGATGTTGTATTTAGAAGCAGAAATTTCAACATGAAGCCAGTTCATGTAGAGGTGAAATATTTTTGTACCGCTGATACATGTTTCTAATGTGTGTGTGTGTGTGTGTGTGTGTGTGTGTGTGTGTGTGTGTGTGTGTGTGATATATGTTACACATATATAAAATAAAATTATCAGCCCATAAGTTATTTATTGACATGTATTGACAGTTTAACGTATCAAGCCAAATTGAATTATAAGATGGAACAAATTTTTAATCCATAGGAGCTTTCATTTCTTAACCTGAAGCTGAGGCTACTAATCGTCACCTGCCAACTCAAATATTCTGAGCTTCTATAGACTACTACATACACCATTTGAACTTTTTAGAAGACTGCCCTGTAATGCCCAATGGTATCATTCCTAGATGGTTCTTTTCTGTAGTCACTCCTTCTGTGCTTTCCATTTTTAGGGCTCTAAATCAACAGAGGGTACAGAAGCTGGAAGCAGAAGTGGACCAGTGGCAGGCCAGAGTGCTTGTCATGGATGCCCAGCACAACAGTGAGGTAGAGGGCAGGTTTTTATAGATGATAACGTAGATATTTTTGGTTTTATTGGGATATTGCTATTTTGGGAAAGTGGAGTCAAACAATCAGGTAAATTTTATTTTCATTTAAATTTGGGTTTGACAGTGACATATTACAAATGGGAAATGGCCCTGTGATTTTACAGTGAATCATTTTTGGGGAAACCAAAATTATGCCAAAATTATGGCAGTTCTCTTTTTCTTATATGGTTCACATTCTTTTTATTTATTAATACATAAATGATTGACGAAGTTAAAGGGCTTGGAAAATAGCTCATACCATCAGTCAGAAGTAGCTGGAGTGATCCCACTGCTAATGAGACAAATTCACGAGTGTACTCTCAGTTGTGTGCACACACGATTATGTATCTACACACATGACACATATATGTAATACACATGAATATTCTACATAAAAAGCTTTTTCTGGAAGGATATACAAGGAACAGTTTCAAGTTCTTATCTCTCTAGGCAGTGAGACCAGAGGTCATAGGATCAGGAAGGATAATTTATTTTAAAATTTTAAAAATTAGGATAAATTAAGTTGGCTCTATTTTCCAAAGTTCTCTAGTGACCCATGGAGCAGACCCTTCCTATCACCTTCTAAGAGTCTTCAAGCAATGTCTGTATTAAGTTCTCACATATATATTCCAGGCTTCTGAAATCTCTGGTTCTGATTCCTACTAATTATTGTTTCAATGGCACTTGATGGTACAGGGTTAGAAGTACACATAAAGTGTTATGAACTAATTGCATCTGTTAAAAACCCTCTTATCTCTTTTAGATGGAGCCTCTACAGAAAGCTTTAGATGTAGCTAGAGAAGACAACAGGAAACTGGCTATGAGCCTGGAGCAAGCTCTCCAGACAAATAATCATCTGCAAACAAAGCTTGACCATGTCCAAGAGAAATTGGAAGACAAAGAACTTGAGCGACAGAATTTGGAAACCTTCAAGTAAGAGCAGTATAGTCACTGCGAAGTTAAGGAAGAGCTTCTGGGAGAGTATATTTGGCTCATTTACATAAACCAGTTAAACCCTTTTATCCTACTTTGAACTAGTAAGCCCAACAGTGCCATGTTAAGGAACCAGGCATTGCTGAGCAACAGCAGACACTAGCTGTCTGGGGTATGCTGATTTTCAGCTCTTTTATCTAATATCAAGCTTCTTCTTACATGAAGGTTAAACCAAAATTTAAAGAATATCAGTTGGAATGAACACTTGCATGTTTCTGGTCAAGCCTTTTCCATCAAAAGCTTATATGTCCTTTAAAAGCATGATTTGGAAAAGCAGTAATAGGAGCCTGAATGGAGGAATGGATAACTCCATCTAAGCAGATGCTAAACCATTAATTGTTTTCATTTTTAGCCTGAGATTACTTAAGTTAAACCCATCAAGTTCAAGTGAAGGCACTAAAATTTTGTCTTAAACTGTATCTAGGTAAATATGATTTAGATATTAATAACATTGCGTGAAAATTCATATGTAAGGGAAATGCAATACGTACATCTTTATTCCTTTCAAGTAGTGAACATATTGACAAAGGTAGGTATAAGCTAAAGCAGAGAAGGTGTTTTTCAGGTTTGTGATATATACAAATTTTATATTCTAGTGAAGTGTTGCTGACTCAAGACTATTGGTTAAAACAAGAGTGTATGTTCCACTCTTTTGGTTGGATCTCTTTATATTAAATGACTTTTTTTAAAAAGCCACAGGTAATGCTTTTTTTTGTCTTCTGTTAACAAGCTCCAGATCAGTGAGCTTCACCTGGTAATTGATCTGCTACTCATTTGTAAATCACACACCTTTTTGGAAAGTTGCACATTCCTTCCATTTCTTTCTTACTTACATCCCAAGGTGATTTTTAAAGGTGATTTATCATCTGTCTCTTTCAAAACAGAGAACGGATGACTGAGGAATCCAAAATGGAAGCAGAATTGCATGCTGAACGCATAGAAGCTCTAAGAAAGCAGTTTCAAACTGAGAGAGATGCTGCAAAGAAAGCGACACAACGGGAAGTGGCTGAGGTATAGAGTCAATTGACAAAAAAGTTTCTCTAGTTGTATTTTAAGAGGAAAACCAGCTATGGGATACAGTTATTCTTTGACTATTTTAATCCCCCTTGACCAGCAAGCCAGATGCAATTGAAGTAATCAGATAGATTACCTAACTAGTATTGATCAGGCAATTCCTAATTGATTTAAGGTTCCATTTCTGGGAGAACCAGAACTATAATTAAGTATCAATTTGGTGACAGGGCTTAGCAAAAGCAACTCCATTTGGGGCCTGTTGTCTTGTTTTTAACAATTTCTCCCCCACCTTATGATCAGACTTTTAGCCTAACTTAGAGTTGTGATCAAAATTTAAGGCAGTAGTGCTACTCGCAGCTACCACTCTGGAGTTGAAGTCTTTTGCTGTTCCTCTGTTTGGTGTTCACAAATGATGACATCTTTTTGCTGAATCTCTGTGACATTCACAGGTCATGACGTTGGGTTCACATTCTCAGTCATTCTCTTCATTCCTTTTCAGATGTTCTTGTCTCAGGGAGATCATTTACTTGGTAGTTAGCAGCAAGAACATTGTTTAGAGCTTTTGAGGGAATACAGTGTACAAGGGAAACTATTATGATTGTTATGAACAGGATAATTTCAAATGTCTGGAGTGCATTTCTGAGCCCCAGTCCTCAGGACCCAAACCAGTCAGAATCAATGAATCAAGGAAAGACACCATGGAAGAAGTTACTTTCTTAAGCCAACTAGTTCAGTGATCTTATGTAGATGAGTCTCAACTTCCCCAGACATATGAATCCAAGTGCAGTAAGTGGTGCTGGCCATAGCACAAACACCTCCTTGCTCATCTAAAAGAGAATCAAGGGCTATCCTACTATCAAGAACTTTGACCAGAGAGTCTAGGGGTTTTTGTTGGAGAGTATTGCTTTAGCTGCAGATTCTGCAGTATCTTTAAGAGTTATATCTTTAAGGTTCCTTGTCACAGCTTCACGTGCATTTATTTCTAGCCAAGACAGTAGGGATCTGCCAGTGGAAGCTAATTTTGAATCATGAATGGCTTCAGGTAATTTCCATTTGAGTATGTAGCTCAGGACTAGAAAGGTGACAGCCATAGAGGCCAGTAACACAGGTGGTTTTCTTATTACTCTTGCCTTGTGTCCTTTTTTTTGATAAGAGCCTGAATGCGAGGTTTCCCAGGTTTGGAGTTTGGAAATAGACCCCCTTGGTAGGGAGTCTGACATAGTAGAGAGGAGGCTGAATTTGTTTCAGAGAAACTGAGTAGTTGCAAATCAGGGAGAAGTTTGTGAGGCACACAATTATAGGATCAGTATCATCATGACAAATCCAATAATCATTTGGAGGTTGGATTACCCCCCTTTGCAATGTCCCGAGATAAGTGAACAATGGCACAACTTTCCAGGCCAAAGCAAGGCAAAAGGTGGACAAAACAATCATAAAGACCTTCATGTCATAAGAATTAGGAAAAGCATGGTCAGAGAGGGAAGGAAGAATGAAAAGAAACATTCTTGATTCTGGGAGGAAGCAGTCTAATCTCATTGTGGGCTACTTTTCTTCCTAGTCAGTTTGATTTTGAGGTCTCTAGTGTCTGCACAGGACCAGACGTCAGAAGGAGCCTTCTTCAGTTGTGAAATATGCACCCAAGGTTCTTCAACACTTTGTAATTTGGCAGGGGTGTCAGAATTCGAGTACTTGATAGAGGCTTTTCTAGGAATCTCACTTTTGCAAAAGCATCAAAGTAAAACAGTAACTGTGTATAAATGACAAAAGACTTAAAAATGCCCATGGTTAAAGACCGAATGAAAAGGTATTATAATAAACTTGATAAGGAAATTTGGTTAATGTCTGTGACATACATTTTTAAGTAACTGGAATTATGACTGATAACATTATACCAGGATAAATCAGTTTTAGGAATTTCACACAGTATCCAGAGAACTTATATAAATAACATGCATCTATACAAATATAACCAAACAAGGTTTATTATCCCTAATTTAACAATGCTTCCTATGTGATATAACATACCAAATAAACCTAATTAGTTTAACATCTCTCTTTTACAAGGTGAGAGACAAATTTACCGAGATTTTTCAGGGAATCTATGAAATCTGTTACTTTAAGGTCAAAGGCTCCATTTAGGATGATTTTAGGAGGTTGTCTAAATGTCAAAAGGTTTGAACATTTGACCAAATAGTATCACAAATTATAATGAAATAAAAATCTATTTAACCAAAGAGACAATAGATGTTTTATTGATGTAACATTGATTAATAACATTATAAATTTCAGCTCTACAAAATAATTTGATATCTGTATACTCTATTGCATGCTTACCACCAAAAGTCTGGTTTCCTGCCCTTTCCATAGATTTGGTCTTTACTCATTTCACAGTCTCCCAGCCTTTTCTTCTCTAGTAACTACTAGTCTACTTTTTGGTTTTATATTCCACATATGAGTGAAATCATAGTTTTCTTTTTTGTCCAATTTATTTCACTTAGCATAATAACCTCCATATCCACCCCAAATGGCAATATGTCATCTATTTTATAGCCAAGTAGTATTCCATTAAATATATGTACCATTCTTCTTTTTCCATTTATGGCAGTGGACACTAAGGTTGTCCAGAATCAAGAATGTTTCTTTTCATTCTTCCTTCCCTCTCTGACCATGCTTTTCCTAATTCTTATGACATGAAAGTCTTTATGATTGTTTTGTCCACCTTTTGCCTTGCTTTGGCCTGGAAAGTTATTGTAAATAATGCTACAGTAAATATGGAGGTATATATATGGGTGTGTGTGTGTATGTGTAATCTTTTAACTAATGTTTTCATTTTCTTTTGATAAATACCCAGAAGAGGAATTGCTGGATCATATGATAGTTCTATACTGAATTTTTTGAGGAACGTCTATACTGTTTTCCATTGTGGCTGCTCCAGTTTACAACTTCAGCAGTGTACAAGACTTCCCTTTTCTCCACATTCTCTCCAACACTTATTTCTACCCTTTTTGATAATAGCCATTCTAACAGATGTGAGGTGATACCACATTGTGGTTTTGATTTGCATTTTCATAATACTTAGCGATGGAGAACATCTTTTCATGTACCTGTTGGCCATCTGTATATCTTCCTTAAAAAAAAAATGTCATTTCAGATCCTCTGCCCAGTTTTTAATTGGATTGTTTTTGTTGAGTTGTATGAGTTCTTTACATACTTCGGATATTAACCCGCTTATTGGGAGTATCATTTGCAAATATCTCCTCCCATTTGGTTGGTTGCTTTTTTGTTTTGTTAATGGTTTTCTTTGCTATGCAGAAGCTTTTTAGTTCAATTTAGTAACTTTTTGTTTTTTTCCTTTGCCTTTGGAATCAAAAAATCACAAAAACACCACCGACACCAAAGTATAGAAGCTTAGTGCCTATGTTTTCTTGTATGTATTTTATTGATTTAAGTCTCACGTCCATGTCTTTAAGCCATTAAGAGTTAATTTTTCTTTATGGTTATAAGATAGTGGTCTAGTTTCATTCTTTTGCATATATCTGTCCAATTTTTCCAACACCATTTATTGAAGAGACTTTCTTCACTGTATATTCTTGGCTCCTTCATCATAAATTAGTTGCCTGTATATGTAAGAGTTTATTTCTGGGCTCTTGATTCTGTTCCATTGGTTCCATGTAATGTTTCTGCCAATGCCATACTGTTTTGTAGCATAGTTTGAAATCAGAGAGTGATACTCCCCCTTTGTTCTTTTTTCTTACCATGCTTTGGCAATTTGGGTCTTTTGTGGTTTCATACAAATTTGAGTATATTTATGAAAAATACCACTGGGATTTCGATAGTGATTACATTGAAGCTATAGATTGTTAAAACGTCCATATTACCTAAATCAATGTTAATTTTTCAATCCATGCACATGGAATATCTTTCCATTTCTTTGTCATCTTTAATTTCTTTCAAAAGTGTCTTGTAGTTTTCAGTGTACTCGTCTTTCACCTCCTTTGTTTATTCCTAGTTATTTTATTCTTTATGTTGCAGCTATAAATGTGATTGTATTCTTCATTTTTCTGATATTTTGTTGTTAGTATATAGAAATTCAACAGATTTTTATTATATCCTGCCACTTTATTGTATTTTTTCTGATAGTTATTTTTTTGTTGGACTGTTTACGGTTTCCTAATATAATAAAATCAAGTCACCACAAATAGTGACAGTTTTACTTCTTCCTTTCCAATTTAGATTGCTCTGGCAAGGACTTCCATTACTGTGTTCAGTAACAATGACAAGAGTGGGCATCTTTGCCTTACTCCTGATCTTAGAGGAAAATCTTTCCTTTTTTTCGAATATGATGTTTGTCATATATGGCCTTTATTTTGTTGAGGTACATTCCTTCTACACCCGTTTTATTGAGAGTTTTTATCAGATGGATGTCGTGTCTTGTGAAATGCCTTTTTTCTGCATCTACCTCCCCTGTGCATTTTAATACACCCACCTTTAGGTGTACCAATGCATGGTTCTCTCAGGCATGCTAGTGTGTTGAGTAGAGAAACCTTTGTTGAATTATAGATGCCTGACTGGTTGTAGACATAAGGAGAGATTCAAAGAGATCTCACTACTCCATGATGCTGATGTCACTCCAGCAATAGAAGATTTATAAAGGCAAATACAGAAGGTTACATAGTTAATGATTCTTAGCTCTTAAGTAATCAAAGACCTGATAAAGACATTGGGAAGCACAATATACTGTTTTGGTATGACATAAACTCTTTGCTTTCCAGGTAGATTACCCCAAAGGTAAAAGAACCCTTTTTAAGAACAGACCAATAGTCTAAGAAAACCTAATTTTTTTAACAGAGAAAAACCAAATTCTAATTTTGTACCAATGTAATATTTTCAATATTAAAATCCATTCTTTAAAAACTTAAATCCCATTTTAAACTTAGCCATTTTGTAGTTTTAATTACATATTAGAATTCTTAACCCTTAGAATCCTTAATTCCTAGTGAAAACTAAGATGTAAGCAATTCTGGTCTGTCTGTAATACTGTGGATTAGCAAATTTATAAATACGTTTCATAGTTTCTAGAAGTACATTTTCCCCCACTGTAAATGTTCAAATGTGGCACAAAACATGTTTACTAATAGACTAAATATCTTTAGTTGCTCTATAAAAGGAAACCAAAGGTGAATAAACCTGTCCAGTAGTTAAGGTTTCAGTATTTTATCTTATTTGGAAATGATCTAGATGATTATCCATCATTTAACTGATCTCAGTATAATTTTAAGGTTTCATTACCAAAAAAGATTTTGGGAACTTTTGAGTAGGCATACCATAAAAAATAAATTGTTGAGAAGTTCATTTATAATCTATCTTACATCTATTTAATTCATTGTTGGCAGTTATGTTTAGGTTACTCATGAAAATTTCATGAGACATTAAACAGTGAGCCATCATCTATCTTGCTGACAAATTCTATAGGAGATAATATGAGCTTATCTTTCAGTAAACTTAGGTAGAATAAAAATATTCTATTTAATTCTGATAACTCAGACATGCCTCTTAAACTAGCTATTATTTATCAAAAATTGTCTTAGATCACACAAACTTGAAAAACATTTTGGTTAGTTTCTATATTTGAGAGTATACTTGATTTATGTAAATGCCTAATTTTCTTTAAGCTGATTAGAGTATTTTGACAATACCTTTTAGAGGTAGAATAAAAGTCACATTTATAACATGCATACATAGACATACATAAACATACAGACACACAGATAAGTTTTCATTTAAAAATTTTGGCAGGTAAAATACAGAACTCACTAGTTTATAAAAGAACAGTTGGATCCAAATCATGTTTCTGACAGATGGAATAAGATTACTTGCAAAGATGGCTAAAGCTCATAACTAATTTGTAAAAGAGACTTTTAAAATTTTTCTTAGGCCTAGTTTTGACAGGAATTACCTGAGTCCTAGAGACTGGTTGAATATTTATATCTCAAAAGGCACAAAGAATGAGAATTTCACCAAAAAGGACTTTTATTCTCCAAGTCTAAATCTTTTTCAATATCTGCAAGCTTTTTGAGATGAATAAGGCGTATACTAGGATAGGTACTAGGATAGGTAAAAGGATAGGTAGGCTGTGAATTGTGTCTAGAGCTGCATTTCTATTCTTATAAAGACTCAGTTTGTAAGACAAAGTACAGTTGTTTTAATTTCTCAAACAATTGGGTTGTAACCTAAGGGATATGGAATCTGAACCACCCATCTAGTTGTGTTATCTTCAGCTTGCTTCTTTCTATCAGGGAGAAGATCTTCAAATAAGATAGAAATTAAAAGATTCCTATATTCTAGATTTAGAGCTGTGTGTCTTTGGAAAATTTTAGTAAATCCTTCCACAAATGTCTTCAGAATGTTTTTCTTTTCCTCTGGTTATATAGTTTCATTTTAACTTTCGGGGAGAGGCCTAAAAAACAGTTCCTTATCAGGCTCTGAATGTCAGTTTCCAATTTAGACCACAGATCTATGTTAAAACAACAACAACAACAACAACAATGACAAAACCTTTCAAATATCTTGCCAGATATCAGCCAAGACAAACAGTAAATGTTCCTGTCCATAGGGAACAAATGCATGGACACAGGAGGTATATCCAGTGAAAGTGCAAAAGATACTGCCCTCCTTAAATCCAGGGCCACTTTCAAAGATAACCAAAAGAAAAGAGTCCCCCTGGGAGCTGGCAGCAGTCAGTACTACCCTAGCAGCAAATGGAGTGCAACCTACGTTTCTGTCCAGCCATGCCTAGCTGTAACTAGGATGGAATCACATTCTTCTCTGGCCATATATTTGGGGCCCTTTACCTGCAAGTTACCAAACGAAGTTCTCAGGACACAAAACGAGACAAACTGTCCCTGAGTAAGAAAGGATTAACAATCACTGGGCTCTTGAAAGTAAATTCATGAGTCACAGTTCAAAGATCTAATTCTTATAGAGGTTTTTAGCCTGCCAATCTGAATTTGGAAAGGAAGGGATAATGTGAAATTTTATTTCTCTCATCTAGGCAACACAGAGATCTGGGAAAGCTTGCTTTGGTAAGAATGTTCACTCTTAGCTGGCTTCTGCCAGTTTTCCTAGGATCCTGTCTGTAGGCTCTGGAGTAAGTGGAATGTCTAAGTGGGTCTCATACTTGTCACCAAAATGGTAGAGAGGAAAAATAATTTTCCCTCTACCCTGGTGACTACCGCTTTTTATTCAGGGTACCTCATAAATGAATAAACTTACTTAGGTTAAAAGTTCTCCACTCTGGCCACTGTAATTCAAGTATCTGGTAATATTAACTTGTTTTTTTAGCTTTAAAATAAAATTTTATTCACCAGAAGCCTCACACTGGACCCAAGTCTAGCTTACATCAGACCCAGTCCAACTCTGGACCCAGTCTGATTTTAAGTTGAACCTAGTCCAATGTAGGCTAGTTTCCCAGACCCAGTTCAGAAAAGGAGATGCTCAAATAATGTCTGGAAGCTCTTAACACAAAAGCTACAGAGCTAGGCTCTAAGAGGGAGTTTACTATGACCTCCAGATTGAGAAAGTAGGGAGCTCATGGGACTTAGTGGGTACCTTCGCTTGGTTGCTTATTGCTCCTGAGGACTATTACAAGAGTCCTTCATTTTCTTCTTCTGATGCCAGAACTGTTAAAAGATAAATATTTTAAATATGTCTTAGTTTTAAGATTTGATTTGAATAAAAATCACTTGAATTGGGCAACATCCAATCAAGCAGATAGAAAGGAGCTCCAAGAAGCTGTATAAAATAAAAAGCTTTTATAGGTAGACAAGAGTGGGAACAAAAAGTTAAACTAGGCAAAAATGTAGGTTGGTTAATGCAAAGTTACTTTCCTTTGGGGGATTCCAGGGGTATTTCAGGCAGATCACTCAACTAGTGTTGATTGGGTGATACCTAATTGGTCTAAGAGTTGATTTTTGGGAAAGCCAAAACTGTAAGTCTTGATTTGGTGACATAAGGCTTAGCGTAAGTGACTCCATTTGGACCTGTTATCTTGTTTCGAACAGTAATCATTATGCTATTTTTCCACTAGACAAGTTTATTAAAATCTTTAGAACCAAAAAGCAATATTATAAAAATGCATGCAGTGACAGTAACTAACAAGTATCTATATAAACTACCATGTAATTTATTTTCACTTCTCTAGACATGAGGTCACAAATGACAGAAAGGAAATGCTTAAAGCATGGTAAATGGTAATAATCACTGAGCAATTACTATGTGCCAAGCTCTACATTCTTTATCTTTTTTAACTGTTAAGTGAATCTTATGAGGTAGGCTATTCACACACTTTTCCAATAATGAACCTGAGTCTTAGGGAAGTTAATTATCCTACAAGGAGGTGAAGCTAAGATTTGAACTTAGATCTGTCTGACTCCAAAGCCACACCCTTAAAAAACAAACAATGAACCTATATTTACATTGCTTATCTATTCTAAAAAAGATGGTGTTCTTTAAGTGATTTTCATGATTTTTAACACTAGAGTGTTCCTCTACAAATCTACTTAATCAGGCATTATGGCCTCATTTGCCCTCCCTTTTAAAAGAAAGGTCTGAAGAGAACAAAATATAGGGACAGAGCTAAACATACACTTCTCTTACTGAATAGAAGGTAAAAATGTTCTAATTTTCCCTTTGTGTTCCACAGCTGAAGAAAGCCCTTGATGAAGCCAATTTCAGATCAGTGGAAGTATCACGGACCAACCGAGAGCTACGGCAGAAACTGACAGAGTCAGAAAAGCTACTAAACAGTAGCAAGGAGAAAATAAAGACTCAAAAAAACCAAATTAGGCTTCACATGTCAGCTAAGGCGAATAACACTCAGAATATTGAAAGGATGAAGGTTGTATGAGAAACTCTAAGTGTCTTCTCACTTCCTTAGTATCTGATGAGGCAGGCAGTTGTATCCAGGGGAGATGGTTTCAGAGCACTAACAGCCCCATGGGTCTGAGAATTACAGCCACACTCAGGAAGTGGGAAGATTGCCTTGGGAGGACAATCTCTTTTCCTAGCCATGGTTTGCTTTATAAATGTTTAGTTTCTCATTTGCTGCCGACATCACTTTCTGGCTCCCCATCTGTCTCCTCCATGGTGATGGTACAGGACTTTGCTCTTTTGGGATTAGCAGACCAGACAGGAAGGACAGCCCAGCAGAAACTAATAACTGTGGGTTTCATATGGGATTCTTTCTGTAATCCTATAGGCAAAAAGAGCAAGTCAGTCATTTCACTGATCATCTGTGTTATTTCCACATTTACTTTCAGCAAATAGAAACAGAATTGAGGCAAATGGAACTAATTAAGGATCAATATCAGAAAAAAAATTATGAACAGGTAGATGATTTCCACAAATTATGTTTATCATTCACACAAAATCTCAAAATTGGACACATGCACCAATGTCTCCCTCTTTGTGCCCTGCCAGTCATTGAGTATCCAGAAATTTGTATCTGAAATGACTAACCTACAAAGAGAGATGCAGCTGTTGGCCAAGAGCCAATACGATACCTCAGCACGGAACAAACAGCAAGAACTACGACTAGAAGCAGAGCGGAAAATAAGGCAAGAACTAGAGAATCGGTGCCAGGTAAAATGTTTCTTAAGATTCATCTCAAAGATAATCAGCAAACAACATGTGCCGAAACCCAGCATTAGAACACCTAGAATTTCTAGATTCTATAAAAGAAAACATATTTACAAGTTGTTCATCTTAGCTAAGTTCTTAGAATCATAATATCTAGGAAGAAGCCTATAGCTTTGAATATGGCACATATTCTTCATTCTCAACTTAATAATAATCATTTTAAAGAACAGTTAAAACTCATATGCAAAATACTAGTTACTAAGATATCTGAACTGAATTTCATAGTTTTTGATGAACTTTATACCCTTCGGTTATTCCCTATAACTTAGATACACCTGTTCCTGTTACAGGACTTTTAGCTATTCCCAACTTAATGAAAAGCATAACATTATAACCACTGAAAAAGGACTTCATGAGATCTTTTTTTCCTCCTTATTGCCATATCATTAAGATAATCCAGTTATTTTCAGTTTTTCAATTACAGTTGACATTCAATATTATATTAGTTTCAGGTGTACAGCACAGTGGTTAGACATCATATGACATGATCCCCTCAATAAGTCTAGTGCTCACTTGGCACCACAGTTATTACAATATTATTGACTACATTCCCTATGTTGTACTTTACTTCCCTGTCTTATTTCACTTAGCATAATACCCTCTAGGCCCATGTATATTGTTACAAAGGGTAAGATTTCATTCTTTTTTATGGCCAATATTCCCCTGTATATATGTGCCACATCTTTATCCAATCATCTGTTGATAGGCACTTAGGTTGTTTCTATTATCTTGGCTATCATATATGAAAAGTCCTTGTCTCTTATAGACATTGCTTTAAAGTCTATTTTATCTGATAAGTGTTTCTACTCCAGCTTTTTAAATTTTCATTTGTATGAAATATCTGTTTCCATCCCTTTACTTTCGGTGTGTATGATCATCTTTCAACCTGAAGTGAGTCTCTTGCAGGCAGCATATGTAGGGGCCTGGTTTTCTTATCCATTCAGCCACTCTGTCTTTTGATTGAGCATTTAATCCATTTATATTTAAAATAATTGTTGATAGGTATGTAGTTCTTGCCATTTTATTCATATTTTTTATCTTTTTCTTCTTAAAGAGGTTTCTTTAACATTTTTTGTAATACTGGTTTGGTGGTGATGAACTCTTTTAGCTTTTTCTTGTGGGATATCATTGAGCTCTTATCTCCCAACAGAGATTCTCTGCTATAAAAAGTATCGAATTCTAGAAGGAGATGTTAATCACTTTTTTCAGGACAATCCATGAATCAAAATCTGTAATCTTACATACATATGAATACTGTAGGTTAACTGAAAATAAGTTTTTATCTTGTATTTAGGTAGCACCTGAAGTCACACTTTCATAATTTGGTTGCCCTATCACATATTATAAATACTGAAGCTTTTTGTTCAATATGGTACGTTGAGAGTTTGTAAAAATCTTTGTATCATGCTTTTAGGAATTGGAGGAAACTGTCAGACACCTGAAGAAGTGTAAAGAAGCAACAGAGAATAAACTGAAAGAAGCCAGTGTAGAATCAGAACAGGTAAGTCAGAGCCATGGACACAGAGACAAGTTTCCTCAGACACAATCACCTTGAAACACAAATCAGTGTAAAATTCTTCGTTAACATAGTTGTCAGGAGTACAACAGGGAAAAACCAGTAACTTACTAAGTATAACCTGCTACAAAGAAGCAATCTATGTCCTGATGAGCAAGATTAGAATGCTGAAAGATTGAGTAAACCTGAAGTCCAAGTCTCTCCCACTAAGTAGAAGGAAATACCAGCATGTGTGTGGATTTTAATGCATTATTGTTTGATATGAACTAATCATAGCTCTTCATTCAGTCTTTAGTTAGGAGTCTAAAGTAGGCCCTGTTTGTGAGTTTGCTTTCTCTGATCTATTATTTTAAATTAGCTTTTTTGAAGGTATTTAAAATCATAAATTTTTAGAGCAGGAAAGGTCCTTTGAAATCATTATTTACTGCAAACACATCTCAGTTTTTGATTAAGAAAACAGATTCGTTAAGGTATCACAGTGATGTTGCTATCAGTTGGTCAGGATTTGTCCCTTTATAGCTATTAAATTATTTGACAATATGACTGTCAAAATGGTATCTTAAAAATAACTTGGCACTCCAATATTAATGGCAGCACAATTTACAATAGCCAAGATATGGAAGCAACCTAAATGTCCATCAACAGACAATTGGATAAAGAAATTATGGTTTGTATATATAATGGAATATTACTCGGCCATTAAAAAAATGAAATCCTACCATTTTCAATGACATGGATGGACCTAGAGGTTATTATGCTGAGGGAAAAATAAACACCCTATGATTTCAATTATATGTGGAATCTAAGGAACAAAAAGAACTAATCAAAAACAGACTCACAAATATAGTGGACAGTTTGGTGACAGAGGGGAAGGCGGGCTAGGGGGCTAGGAGAATAGGGTGAAGGATTAAAGAAGTACAAATTGGTAGTTGATAGATGGTCACAGGGATGGGGAGCACAGCATAAGAAATGCAGGCAGCATTAATATGATGGCTATATGAAGGGCCAGGGGAGGGAGGTAGCAATTGTTTTATGAACAATATAGATGTCTAACCAATGTATTATATACTTGAAACTAATTTAAATAAATACTTAAAAAAAAAAAAGAACATGGACTGCAACAAACCTGAGTTTGAATGTTAGCTGTGACACTGTGCCCTTAAGGAAGTTATGTTTACTTTAACTCATCAGTCACCACATCCATAAAGTCAGGAAGTTAATATTTACTACTTTGTTATTCTGCTAGATGGCTCAGAATAAGTGTCAGTAAATGTTAGCTGCCTTCTCATTCGCCATACAAGAGGAAACATCATGTACAATGCCATTTCAAGCATCTTTCCCTCCACTCCTGGTAAAAAGTGCTGGAGAAAGGTGTGGTTGGGTTTGGTTTGAGGGTGGGAGTGTCACTGTCATTAGGATACACAAACAGAACTGGAACATATTTTAGCTTTTTAGCTTTATAAAAATTAAATGACCAGGGAGCTCTATTTTCTTATCTACTGTATACCTACACAGTGACCTGGTTAATATAGGGCAAGTACATGGTAGCACATTATTGAGACCCTATTATATGGCAGGCACCAGGTGGTGGAGATAAAATCTTTATCTGAACAGGCCAGATGATGCCCTCTCAGACTTTAGAACTAGAAAATGAAAATTCTGTCTAATGAACAAGTAATCAGAGGGAGAAAACAAGTCATTTTACTTCTAATTTTAGAGGATTATGTTCTGGAGCTATTTTGAAGAAACCGTATAAAAATCTGTTGGCTCTACTTTGAAAATAACGAAGTATCCCAAATACTTAGAAAAGTGTCAGGCATATATTGGCACTAAGTAAACATTTGTCAAGTAAACGAATACTGATTCCAGTTCATCTTCAAAAATAAACTGGAATAGGGACTGTTTTCAAGCCTAATAAAGATAATTTGGAAGTTTGTGCTTATGAACTAAAGTATGAAAGAATACAACTTATACTAAGCTGCTCCAGGTTTTTACTAATTCATTCTATTTTTATTACTATAAAACAACAGAAAAATCCAGCCTTTACAATTTAGAGACTTTGGAAAAGTAAAGAATAGAACTTAAAAATTCAAAAAAAAAAAAAAAAGGTTTGAACTACCATATTCATCTTCAGTGCCGTTTTTGTATGTTGATTCTTAATTCCTTATGGGCCCTCTCTTACCTTAGTTCACCTCCAGGAAATATTAACAAATGCATATAAAGCATCAAGCCTGCATGCATTCTTTAACTCTGTATTCAGGTATTGCTCTCTCATCTATCTATAGGATGTATATTATTCAAAATAGGTTGCAGGGTTCGTGCAGTCAGAATTTTGGTCTTAATATGTAGATAAGTTGAACTAATACATTAAAAACTTATAACTGTTGTAATTATTTTAATGATAACATTTATATGTTCAGATAACAGCTAACCTGGAAGAAGCTCACCGCTGGTTTAAGTGCAGATTCGATGGTCTGCAACTTGAGCTGACAAAAAACCGGTTGCAGAGGCTTCCCCGGGAAAACACGTGGAGGGAAGAGGTAGGGCATTTAGACAGTGCCGTCTTAAGCAAGTCTGGATTGTTTCTTCTCAGATTTCTAATTATGGAGATTCTCTCTCCATCCAGCTATTTCTTTACTAATCCTTAGATGTCTTTAAATTACTACTAGGAAATCTATGAACTAAAATTTTTTTCTTAAAAGCTCCACCTCTCCTAAACTATCTAGATTAAAGCCACCTATTTTGATGAATGTCTATAAAAACAAAATAGGTCCCCAGCTCTGCAGTTAATTTTGAACAGTGTCAGGTATGACTTCTTTCCAACAGGACCAAGAAGATAAAAGGCACGATGTCATGCCTAACCAGTCTGTTCTACATCGGTGGGAGAGTAAACAGAATATTAGACTTGCACCTAAGAAGTGTCATGCTGACCTAGAGAGAAAGTGATGTCCTGACAGAGGAGCTTCTTCGTTTACAGTTACACGGTCATGATTCCCTGAGCCCAGCAGCTAGGGCTGGCCTGTTTCACAGTCATCAGAACATGAAGTCTTTCATGTGGGCTGAATATTTTGGACCTGAGTTTATCCTTATATGAACTCTGATATCAATACAGAACCACCCCATCTTTGTCCCTTTCCCCATTTTCCACCCAATAAATTTATATTAATTTGTTGTATCATAGGAGATGCTGTTGTATAATTGGCTATTTTTCTTAGTACATTTTATCAGAAAGTATTTACTGAAGTACTAGATGATGTAGCAACTAAGTAATACTTTGTTTCAATGAAATATCCCAATTTAACATCTATTAATCCTTAGAAATAGAATCACCTGGAAAATGGTAAAAACTCCAGTCTTATAAACTTATGTCCTTCTATACTGAGTAATTACCAGTACATCTTTAATAAGACTAATATCTCTATACTTATATAAGATATCTCAGATTGGAAATGTCCAAGGAAGCTATAAATGTTACAAATAATTTTATTAAATATAACAGCCTGCTCTGCTGGATTGGAGATAACAATATCAACAAGCACACTGGATTGTTCCACTTGCAAGTCTGGGAGGACAGGAATTGTTGTGGATTAATGTCTCCCTTAGATTTTGGATCATTATTTTTCAGTTTGTTAGCCAGTATTGGACAGTTGTTATTTCAGTGACCCTTTGTTTTCAGGATCTCCTGGATTCTTGATCAATAGGCTTCCAATTCTCAACTGAAGATCTTTTGGTTTAGTTTTATCTCAGGGTGTCAGTTTTATCTGCAGAGTCATAGGCTGTTTACTTTCTAAGCCTCTCTCAAAACATCTAGCCACATATTAGATATTTTCTAAAATGGCACATTTCAATTTATTAAATTCCCTAGTTTAGATTTGAGCCCACTAACAAAAAGAAGGGATAAGGTTTCCTTTACTTCACCTGTTGGGTTTATCCCAGAATACTATTTGAAAGAGCAAAATTTCTTTTTAAAAACTTCACTATTTCATAATACTTTGCATCTATCTTCTCAGGATAGACCTGGTGATCAATCTCATTTCATTAAGCAAGATGGCTTTATGTTGGCACTGTCCTGTATCATGTTTTCTACCTTGGACTTCTTTGCGCAATAAAGACTCTAAGCTATTTGCTAATGTAAGCCCTTCTATAAATGGTCAGAAACAAAGTACAGTATACACAAGACTAGAACTGACTATGGAATATTTTCTGCTTACCAACCCCAATTCTAATAAGAGATCCAAGACTGAGTCTCATTGGATTGACTGATTACATGTCTACCTTTGATCAATCACTGTGACTTGAAAGATGAATTATACACTAATTGGTTAGGTCTGGACATGAGATGTATACCCATCACTGAAACAGGGTGGTTCCCCAAAGGAAATCAAGGAGGTAGTTCCAGATCAAAACCACTGATGTCTATCACAGCAGTAAAAATATTGTAAGTAGAGGAAATACACCAAGGTGGTCACTAACCAAACTTCATTAATACTACAACCAGAGAGCTCTGAGCAGATGCTAGGTTTTTTCTTATATTGGCACTTCTTTCTTTTCCTCCACATTTATATAAGACAGCCACAAGCTCTTCCTAAAGTTTTAAAAACCAATTCTTTAATAACCTACATATAGGGACTTCCAGGTAGCTAAATGTAGTGGCAACTGCATAGCTATTTATCTCCCAATATTTCCTTCACAAGCAATATAAAATAAGGAAGGAAAAGTAAATTCTATACAAAACCACATTCTATGCATACCTTGAAGGCAGACAACATCAAATCTTCAGAATAACTAAACAGAAAAGTCACCTAATCTTAATGCATGCTTTCTCATACTTTGGCTCTGCCTCACCTCACAAGACTTTAGAGCAGGCAAAGGCAGACCCCCGCCACAACCCCCTCAAAAAAACCCAGGAAAGACAAAGAGGAAGCTAGTGAAGGGGAGCTAAAAGAAACGAATAAGTTACAAGGTGCCCAAAAGATAATAAATTCAGTTGAAAACAAGAGTCATTGAAGAAAAGCAGGAAAACCACCAAGGAAATGGAATTGAAGAAAAGGTAAAAGAAAAAAAAAAGATAGGCAAAGGAATGATATTCATGTTGTTGATGCCCCTGAGGAAGAAAACAAAAAAAGTAGAGCAGAGGTAATATTTAAAACTATATTCCAAGAACACTTTCCAAAAATAGAAAAAATATATATTTGAAATACATATTTAAAGGACTCACCAGGAACCTGGGAAAAACCAGATGATCAATTCTAAGACATAGTGTAATAAAACTATTAGATTTTAAAGGCAAAATATTCTCGAGGTCTACAGGCATCATCCCTCAGACTGTGAAAATGAATTTTACTCCCATGATTAGATTATATATCATAGCTGACTTTAAGAAAGGGAGATTATACTGGTGAGCCTGACACCAGTCTTTTAAAAGCCATTTCCTTCAGTTGGTTGCAGAAGGGGAAGTCAAAGATTTGAAGCACAGATTTAATGTGCCCTTGCTGGCCTGAAGATGGAGGAAGCCAAATGGTAAGCAATACAAGTGGCCTCCAGGAGCTGAGAGCAGCCCCTGCTGAAAGCCAGCAAGAAATGAAGAACTCAGTCCTAAAACTTCAAGGAACTGAAGTCTGGCAACAACCAGAATGAGCTTGGAAGCAGATTCTTCCCCAGATCTCCAGAAAAGATAACGGCTCAGTTGACACCTCGATTTCATCCTGTAAAACCCTGGGACTCCAGCCCCATTGTGTGTGGGTTCCTGATGCACAGAAACTGTGAGATAAGTTTATTATTTTAAGCCACCAAAGATGTGGTAACAACAATAAAAAATTAATACAAGTAGAATGTTTTTAAAAAACAATATGTGTGAACCAAGAGTTTTATATCCAGCTAAACTGTCCCCCAAATATCAAAACTATAGAAAATTGGTTATAAATACATAGGAAGTTAGAGAATTCTGTACCGTGTCCCTCCTCTTTGAGGAATCTACAGAAGCAGAGGTCAGCATATAAAAAGTCAGTATATATTACAGGCTTTGAATGTTCTGTCACATACTGTGTTGCTCCAGGGCCCATCACAGAAGCAGCCATTTGAAAAGTGCCCAGACTTCATGGGAGAGATTCATTGGCTAATTTTAAAGCACTGGCCAATGGGCCAGGGCCTGGTGGAACACTGTCCAGGGCAGAGGCACTGTCAAGTGCCATTATTGAGTTCTTGCTCAGCCTTGCTAAAGCCAGCAGTACCTTTTATAACTCTAGACATTTTTTCCCCTCTTGATTAGTGCCATCTCTACCCTTCAACCAGCAGGTGCCACATTTGAACCTTCCCTCTGCCTTATTAAAGCCAGCAAGTACCATATTTTTTCTCTAGAACTTTTTTCCTCCCTGGGTGGATGCCATCTTCACTTTCCCTCTGTCACAATACCCAGCACCAATAACTCATGTAAGGGAAATTTCACACATATCTGATACCCAATTTTTATGTCTGGTGCTCTGATTTTTATAGCTTCCATCTCTAGACATCCTGGCTCTGGTGGCTATTGAGGAGGAGGCAGCTTTGAATTCCTGGGTCCCATGGCACTGTAACAGTCAGAGAGACAGTTCTTGGAAGACTACTACTCCCAGAGCACTGCACAGACAGCAGATTGAAATACAAATCCCCAGTCCTCCTGTGAAAGAAACCTATTTTCTTGTCCTGGAGCCTAAGCCCAAGGGACAGGCTTCAGGTGTGGCATATATCTAGAGACCTATGGCAGTGCTCTCAGGGAATGGAGGCAGAGGATGCCATCTTTGAACTCTACCTCGACTTCAGTTATTTCACCAGTATCTTCCAGAAAAGAACTCGTACACTTTTATGGATTCCTGATTTTTACAACTGTCGCCCAGAGATCCTTCACTTCCAGATCACCTCATCTGGTAGCCAGAAGGGCTTATGCTTGCTTCTCATAAGACTGTATATATTTACATACTTTAAAAGCTGCTGCCTGAGGGTCTGGCTTCCAGTCAGCCTGAATCTAGGTACTGAGATTTTCCCTCCCCTTCGGGACACTGACAGGTCTTAGCACGCCCTCAGCAACTGGGAGCTATTAAAAATAAAATAAGCTACTTGTACAATCACAAAGGTTTGAGAGAAAACCAAAAGTTAGGACAAGGTTGAACAATAAGGTTCATCGTCTACAAGAGGTTACACCTTCAAGACTGAGATAGGGTGGTTTCATCTGATACATGGGAAAAAAGTGCAAAATGAGGAAACAGGAATATGTTCCAAATGAAACCTCAGGGGGGGAAACCTTAATGAGATGGAGATAACTAATTCTCCTGCTTAAGAGTTCAAAGGAAAAGAATGGATGAACACAGAATTTCAACAAGGAGACAGAAAATATAAGAAAGTTCCAAACAGAAGTTACAGAGTTGAAGAATACACTAGAGGGGTTTAACACTAGATGAAGCAGAAGAGGGATGAGATAAGGTAGTGGAACTACCTATTCAGAGCAGGGGGGAAAAAATTTTTTTAAAATAAAGGCAGTTTAACAGACTTCTGGGACATCAAGCAGACTAACATTTGCATTTCAGGGGTCCCAGAAGAAGACAAAGAAAAGGATCAGATGAAATGATGTCTGGAAACTTCCCTAACCTGGGGAAGTAAACAGACATCCAAGATCCAGGAAGCCCAAAGAGTTTCAGATAAGCTGAAAGCAATGAGACTCCCACAAAGACACATTATAATTAAAATGTCAAATCAAAGACAAGGAGAGATTCTTAAAAGCAGCAAAAGAAAAACAACTTGTTACCGGGAACCTCCATAACACTATCATATTTTTCAGTAGAAACTTTGCAGGCCAGAATAAAATAAACTTTCAACCAAGAATATGGTACCTGGCAAAGTTATCATTAAGAATTGGAGAGTTTTTTAGACAAGCTAAAGCTAAAGGGGTTCATCACCACTAAGCCTAACAAGAAATGTTAAAAGGAATTTCTTTAAGCTAAAAAGAAAGGTTGCTAATTAGTGACAAGAAAACATATGAAAGTATAAATCTCACTGGTAAAGGTAAATATACAGTAGATGTAGTGATTTAATCATTCATAAAGCTAATGTGAAGGTTAAAAGGCAAAAGGAGTAAAAATAACTACTATAATTAAGTGATACACAGGATAAAATGTGAAATGTGACACCAGAACATTGGGGAGGGTAAAAATGTAGAGCTTTAAAATGTATTCAAACTTAAATTGTTATCAACTGAAAATAGACTGTTATATAGGTTGTTATATCTAAGTCTCATGGTAACCACAAAGCAAAAACTTATAGAAGATACACAAAATATAATAAGAAATTAACCTAAGCATACCAGTAAGGAAAGTCATCAAACCGCAAAGGAAGAAAGCAAGAAAAGGAAGAAAGAGGAACTACAAAACATCCAGAAAACAACAAAATCGCAGTAAGTACACAGCTATCAATAATAACTTTAAATGTAAATGGACTAAATTGCCCAAAAGTCAGAGTGGCTGAATGGACAACAAAACAAGACCCATCTATATGCTGCCTAAAAGAGACTCACTTCAGATGTGAGGACACAGACTGAAAGGGATGGAAACAAATGTTCCATTTAAATGGAAACCATAGGAATGCTGGGGTGGTTACACTTACACAGACAAAATAAACTTAAAGGCTACAATAAGAGACAAAGGCATTATGTAATGAAAAAGGGTTTAATCCAACAAATGGATATAACATTTTTAAGTATTTATGCACCCAACATAGGAGAGCACCTAAATATATAAAGAAAATATTAATTGACCTGAAAGAATAGAGAGCAACACAATAATAGCAGTAATAACCTAATTATATGAGTGGATAGATCATCAAATCAATAAGAAACATTGTCCTTAAGCAACATATCAGGCTGCATGGATTACCAGGTTTATACAGAACATTCCAAGAACAGAATATATATTGTAGTATACATGGAACATTCTTTGTGATAGATTTTATTAAGAAACAACTCTTAATAAAAGAACATTAAATCATATCAAGCATCTTTTCCAATCATGATGGTATGAAACTAGAAATTAATTACAAAAAGAAAATGGAAAATTCACAAATATGTGGAGATGAAACAAAATGCTACTGAAAAACCAAGGATCAGTGGAGAATTTTAAAAATTCCTTGAGACAATGAAAATACAAGATACCAAAATTTATGGGATGCAGCAAAAGCTGTCAAAGAGGGAAATTCATAGTGATAAATGTGTATCTCAAGAAACAGCTATTTCAAACAACCTCACTTTATAACTCAAAGAACTAAAAAAAAAAAAAAGCCCAGAGTTAGTAGAAGGAAAGAAAAAGACCAGAGTGGGAATAAATAGAGACTAAAAAGACAACTGAAAAGATCAATGAAACCAAGAGCTGGTTATTTGAAAAGATAACATTGACAAACCTTTAGGTAGTCTCACCAAAATTGGTCTCAAATAAAATCAAACAGAAAGAGATGTTACAACTAATGTCACTAAAATACAAAAGATCATAAAAGACTACTATAAACAAGTATACCTTAACAAATTGGACAATGTAGAAGAAATGGACAAATTCCTAGAAACATAAAACCTACCAAGATTTAATCATGAAGAAATAGAAAATCTGAAGACTAACTTACTATTTAGATGATTGAATCAGTAATCAAAAGACACCCAACAAACAAAAGTTCAGTCCTTGATAGCCTAACTGGTGAATTCTATCAAACATCCAAAGGAGAATTGATACCAATTCTCAAACTCTTCCAAAAAATAGAGGGAAGGCTCCCAAACTCATTTTATGAGGCCAACATTACCCCAATACCAAAATCACAAGAAAAGAAAATAACAGGACAATATCCCCAATGAACATAGATGGTAACATACTCAGTGGTAAAAAGCCCAAATCTTTTCCTCTGAGATCAAGACCAAGACAGGGATTTCTACTCTTGCCACATCTACTCAACATAGTATTGGTGCAGAGCACAGCAGAGCAGAGATAAAAGGCATCCAAATAAGAAAGGAAAAAATAAAACTCACATTTTACAGATGATGTGAGATTATATATAGAAAACTCCAAAGACTCCACTCAAAACTGCTAAAATAAATGAATTCAGTAAAGTTGCAGAATACAAAATCAGCATATAGAATTCTACTGCATTTCTTGACACAAATAACTATTAGAAATTAAGAAAACTTCCATTTACAATCATATCAAGTAGAATGAGATACCTAGTAATAAATTTAACCAAGGAGGTGAAAGACCTATACACTGAAAACTATAACATTGAGAAAATGACTGAAAAAAGGAAAGATATTCCATGCTCATGAATTTAAAGAATTGCTGAAATGTCCATACTGTCCAAAGCAATCTACAGATTCACTGTAATTCCTTTCAAAATTCCAATGACATTTTTACATAAATAAACAACCCTACAATTGTATAGGACCACAAAAAACATGAATAGCCAAAGCAATCTTGAGAAAAAAAGAACAAAGCTGGAGGCATCACACTCCCTGATTTCAAACTATTGTAAAGTTGTAGTAATCAAAAGTATACTTCTGGCATCAAAACACACATAGATCAGTGGAACAGAAGAGAAAGCCAAAAAATAAGTCCATACCTATATGAGTCAGTTAATCTATGACAAAGGAGGCAAGCATATATAATGTGGTAAAGATAGTTTCTTCAATAAATGATGTTGGGAAAACTGGACAGATACATGCAAAAGCATGAAAGTGTATCACTTTTTTACATTATATACAAAAATAAACTCAATGAATTAAAGACTTAAGTGTAAGATCTGAAACTATAAAAGTCCTTGAAGAAAAAACATAGACAGTAAACTCTGTGATATCACTCTTTGTAATTTTGGGGTGTGTCTCCTTAGGCAAGGAAAACAAAAGGAAAAACAAATGGAACTACATCAACTAAAAAGGTTTTGCACAGCAAAGGAAATACAATGTTCATCAAATCAGATGTTCATCAAAACAAAATGACGAACTACTGAATGAGACAACATCTATCCGATTAAGGGTTAAATCTAAAATATGTAAGGAACTCATAGAACTTAACACCACACAAAGAAAACAATCTGATTAAAAAATGGGCAGAGGACCTGAATAGACATTACTCCAAAGAAGGACATACAGAAGACCAATAGACGTGAAATGATGCTCTACCTCACTAATCAGAGATATGTAAATTAAAACTACAATGAGATATGATTTCACATCTGTCAGAATGACTGTCATCAATCAACAAACAAGTGTTGGCAGGGATGTGCACTGTTGGTGGGATTGCAAATTGGTGCAGCCACTATGGAAACAATAGGATGGAGTGTCCTCAAAAAATTAAAAATAGAACTACCGTATGACCCAGCAATTCCTCTTCTTGGCATTTATCTGAAGAAATCCAAAACACTAATATGAAAAGATCTGTGCACTCCTATGTTTACTATAGCGTTATTTGCAATAGCCAAGATATGGAAGCAACCTAAGTGTCCATCAATAGATGAAGGAAGGAAGGAAGGAAGGAAGGAAGGAAGGAAGGAAGGAAGGAAGGAAGGAAGGAAGGAAGGAAGGAAGGAAGGAAGTAGTAAATATATGCAATGGACTTAGCCATAAAAAAGAAGGAAAGCTTGCCATTTGCAAAACATGAATGGATCTAGCGGGTATTATACTAAGTGAAATAAGTCAGAGAAAGACATACCATGTGATTTCACTTATGTGTGGAATCTAAAAAACAAATGAACAAACAGAACAAAAACTCATAGGTAAAGAGAACAAACTGATGGTTGTCAGATGGGAATGGAGTTGGGGATGTATAAAAAAGGTGAAGGGATTAGATGTTCAAACTACCTGTTATAAAAAAGTCATTTAGATGTAAATACAGCATAGTCAATAATATTGTAGTAACTATGTATGGTGTCAGATGAGTGCTAGAATTATTGGGATGATCATTTTGTAAGTCATATAAATGTATAATCACTATATTGTACTAATAATAATGTATGTCAGCTGTAATTGAAAAAAATTAGTAAAATTAAAGGTTAAGCACCCGTACACTTTAAAAAAAAAAAGAGCCTGAAATTCTGGAATATATAAATAGTAACTGTTAAATCTGTGCTTAGATCTTTATTTCTGAAAATAGAGTATGCATCAGAGCACACACACACACAAAAAAGATAGCCATTCTAACACATGTGAAGTGATATTATGAAAAAGACAACACATAAGTGTTGGCAAGGATGTGGAAAAAAGGGAACCCTCTGCACTGTTGGTGGGATTTTAGTGCAGCCACTGAGGAAAACAGTACAAATGTTCTTCAAACAATTAAACATAAATAGAACTATATGACCCAGCAATTCCATTTATGAATATCTGAAGAAAAACACTAATTCAAAAAGATGTATGCACCCCTACCTTCACTGAAGCATCATTTACAGTAGCCAAAATGCAGAAGCAGCCAATATGTTTGTTGATGGATGGATGAAGATGTGGTATGTATATATAAAAAATATTGCTCAACCATAAAAAAGTGAACTCTTGCCATTTGCAACAACATGGAATGACTTTGTGGGCATTGTCCTAAGTGCAGCAAGTCAGAGAGAGATAAATACTGTATGATCTCAGCTGTATGTGAGCTCTAAAAACCAAACCAAAACATCAAGTAAAACCAAATTTATAATAGATACAGAAAACAGATGGATTGCCAGAGGCAGGGGTAAAGGGTGTGCGAAATGACTGAAGGGGGCAAAAGGTAAAAACTTCCAGTTATAAGTCATGGGGATGTAATGTACAGCATGGTGACTATAGTTGTTGCATATATGAAAGTTGTTAAAGAATAGACCTTAAAACTTCTCATCACAAAAAAAAAGTGTTTATAACTATGTATGGTAATGAATGTTAATTAGACTGATGTGGTGATTTCTAATACATACAAATATTGAATCAATCTGTTTTGTACCTGAAACTAATATGTCAATTACACATCAAAAAAAAAAAAAATCTAAAGAGAAAAATCATTAAAAATCTAGGGGGAAAATCATATTTACATAGATGCTGAAAAAGCCTTTGATAAAATTCAACACCCACTGAAGATATATAAATATGCAAGAAAATAGGAATTGAGAGGGTTTTAAAACATGATGGTCAAACATATACATATAAATAAAAATGTGTATCTCATTTTATATACAGTCTTATTCCTGACATTAAGGTGAGGATGTCCACTATCTCCATTACTATTCAACACTGTATAAACAGAAGTATTAAACAATGCAGTTAGAAAAATCAAGGCATAAGAACAGATAAATAAAAAGTAAAATTATCTATTTCAGATGACATGACAGTATACCTGGTAAGCTTTAGGGAGTAATAAAAGTAACTCAATGAAAGAATTAAGTAGCAAGAGATAAATCAAACATACCAAGATCGATAGCCTCCGCAGAGGTTCCACTGGGAAAGTAGAATCACTGAGTTTTATTAAATAAGACCTGCACAATGGAGGAGGAGGGCGTAGAGGTCGAGAGAGGGTCAGAGGATCAGAGCAGCCACGAACCAGCCTTCCTGAAGCCCTGATGTATTTGCAGGGGAATCTGGGAAGTCATGCTTGCCCAGGGTCAGCACAGGGGGAACCGATGGGAAGTTGTGGCATGTATGGGTAGGTCTGGTTTGCTTTGGGGTAGGGGAGCTGGCAGTAAGGAAGATGAGCTGGAGACAGAGTAGAGAAGAGCAAGGATAAATAGAACCCACCAACATCTCTCTCTGTCCCCACATCCAGCCACCATGATAGTCACAGAATCATGGCTGCTACTTCACTTTCGTGTGCTAAATTTCTTGCAGATTCCCCTGGCCAGCTCTAACATGGGACCACAGAAGGAAAGGGATTCCGGGAAATAGTTCCAGCTTAACTAAACGGACACAGTTCAAACCACGCAGGGGCAAACTACGGGGGTTGAATGTGGATGGCCTGTAGGGGAGCTGGTCATGTTCTGCTTTTCGATTTCATGGTTATGTTCACTTTGAAATAATTCACTGGCCCCTACACTGAGAAGAATTTGAGACCTTTCCCCCTAAGAATTTATACTTCCACTAAGTACTGTTCCACTACAGTCATTTAAAAAAATAATAAACATTATAAGGTTATGGCCATTAAAATAATTTGGTACCGGCTCAAAAATATAGCTTTAAGGGAACAAAGTCCAGAAATAGTCACTATTAGAATTTGGTATGTGAGAAAGATGATGTGAGTAAAGAATTAACAAAACTTTTTCTCTTTTTTTATGAGGAAAAGACCTTGGATTTACCTTCTCACAGCATTAATTGCCTGGAAACCTGATCAGGTGAATATCAGTTGTGTGACCAGGCAATCCTGCCTGTAGTAAAAATGACCACTAATGAGTGCACACCTAGGCTGGGAGGACTATAAATGGACACTAATGCTGGGGGGACCCTGAAAGTAATCCGTTCATGGGCTTTTACAGGCAGGACTGGTTCCTATGAGGTCTTGGTTCCTGTGTGGCCTTCTTCCCTTATACCTGCGCTGGCACTTAGAGGCCAAAAGACTAGCTCCTGGACTGTTGTTGCTGTAAGACCCTGATACTGTTCTGCTGACACTGTAATTCCTGTCCTGTATCCTGCAGAACTAAGTGAGGCTGATGCCAGATGTGGCCTATTAGTCTTCTGAGTGAGTGTTTAAGTGTGTCACTGAAACTTTCACATACTTCTCTGGATTGCAACAGAAATGACAATTATCAAGTGACGGATTTCTTCCCTCTTTATTTCCTCTAGGAGAGTCACCACTTCAGAGACTTGTCTCTCATGCTCTTCCAAAGCCTTTCAATATCGTTGAGCTACTGTCTACAGTTGCACCACCAACTAGTTCGTTTCCTAACCACCCAGGGCCTGAAGACAGCTGGGTCTTCAGTGATGCCTCACATGGGCTAATGTAAACTGCCTTCTCCCCTATGAGCATCTGGTGACACCTATTTCTAAAACACTGTTCCCATTAGGCAATCCAGAGCATCGTGAACTCGGCACAGTGAACTGATCAATCTAAGTCTGTTTAGACAGTAATAATTCAAACATAGCCTTCACCTATTGGGGATTATTGGAAATGCATGAGGACTTTAAAATTCAGATATAATGCCATTCAGAATTCCTTAATATGTTCCCTAAAATCTGTGTAGTCCAATATGGCAACCAACATGGCTATTTCCGTTTTAATTTAAATTATAATTTAAAATTCAGTTCCTTATTCTCACTAGCCACATTTCAAGGGCTCAATAGCCAAATTTAACTAGCACTCACCAAATTGGACATCACAGACATGGAACACTTACATCATCACAGAAAGTTCTATTGGACAGCACTACTTTAAGTCATGGATCTCTGACCATACTCTTTCCAACGTTCACTAAATGTCTGCACCTCTATAACTGTTATTCCCAGATGTAGACAACATGCTTGTTCCTGGCCCTCAACTTCTATATTAACCTATTTCTCCCTTGGGTGCTGGGGAGTACAAAGCACTATCTTGATTTTAATGCCCTGACCTCACCCCTCCCAGGAGCCCTGGGGAACGCTGGGTAGCTGCATTATCCCGACATTACGTAGGCATGTGTGTGATCCCTTCTTCAACCCATTGCCAACAGTGGTTCAAGGAGCTCGTAATAAGCTCACCTGTTGCGATGAGCCCAGGATCTCTAGCACAACAGTGCATGTCGACTACTACTTTTACCCTGACAACACACCCTGGAAATCTACAGGCTCATCACAGGCTATCCCAACTATAAGTAACTCTCTGTTACCAAGCCACAGAGACCTTGTAAGTATTAACTCATAGAATAAGAAAACAATGAGTTGGAACCAGCAATTCTAGGCATGGCTCTCCTTGTGACACAGCTTTTCACCATCCCTCCAATCTAGAAAAAGACATAAAGTGGCTTTATGGCCTGGAGTCAAGTGGAAATAGAGGTGGATGCTCAGTAGAGCCTACTGGCTCATTTAAGACCCCCAGTACATTTCCTGACAGCTCCTCAGTATTTGTGCACCTGTCCAGTACCAAGGGAGGGTGTCTTTGGGCAGGTGCTCTGCCACCAATAAGGATTCCTGCCAAAGGAGCCACCGTGATCTCAAATCGAAGGCGTTTTTCAGACAGGTATGGCTTGTACATTTCTAATGTCTACTGCCTGATACTCTACATAGGTGTTAACATCTCTTCCCACACCTTTCAAAGCCACTTCTGGCCTTAACTGCTTTAAGGTGTTGTGCTAACTGAAAATAGTTACCCTATGTTATTTTCTCTGATTCTCTATAGTCTAGCCCCAGCTTTCCCTCCTTCCATCAGAATTAACAAGAACCTCAGGTGTTTGGGGGATATTTTGCTTTGAGTTCCCTGAAGTGGCCCACAGATGCCAGCACTTACTTGACTCCTCCCCAATTTCAGAACTTGTTAGCTTTCCACCCAGGCTATTTCAATGGTACTGATGTTTGTTCCCTACTTGCTGTCAGTCTAGATGGAGATGGGGCTAGTCTGCCTTCTATAGGGGGATGTAGGGTCAAGAGGAGGGGAGGGGAGTGATTGCTAAATTTAATTATACTGAAATTCAAACTTTGAGTTTTACAAAAAGGCGTCATAGAATGAAAAAGCAAGTGATAAAGATTTAATTTTAAATGAAATAAAGAGTGCCTACAATAAGAAAAATATGACTCACTTAAAAAAAAAATGGGCAAAAGATATGATAAAAGCAATTCGGAGAAGAAAAAAATCCAAAAGGTTTGTGAACATTTGAGAAGATAGATTTCAACCTTACTAGTAGTATGTGAATGTAACAACCATTTTTCACCTCTCAGCTGGGAAAAAATACCATGTTTGAAGTGTGTGTGGGGAAGCAGGTATCCTCACACAATTGGTACAGCCATAGGGAGGGTAACTTGGCAGTGTGCATGGACGTTCCTGTACCCTACAATCCACTGATTCCGACAACACAGAAGCATGCAGTTCCCCCTCCCACTCCCCACCCCCCATTGGGGTTAAATCAGTTCCTACAAATCCTAGCATCCTTGGAGGAAAACTTTAGGTCTTTCCACATGAGTCATATACAAGACAAACAGACTTATGTGTTATTAATATTAACAGAGCAGAACTTCAGTGTGCCAACATGGTAACCATGTGTCTCCTTTCTCAACCTTACAAGAGACCCTCTTACAAAAAAGTGGGATGGGAAGAGAAAAGAGATTAGGAGAGAGGGAAGAACACCCATTCTGTCATTTAACACTGCTGAAGTTACCAGGATATTTTTAGTATCTGATTTTCCCCTGGATATACAGAGTCATGTGAATTGTTTTTCACTCCCCCCGAAGCTGGTTCCGTGTCTGGAGACCGACTGGAAGGTAGTGCTTTCCAGCCTTCACAGATAGAACAGCACTATTTGTAGAGAACACAGGCTCCTCTAGGATTTGTTGGCCTCTCTGGGGCCTAATGGGGTGGTCCTGTCTGCCCCCTGCTGGAAGCCTTCCGGGCCCTGTGCAATTCTGGGCCTGTCAAGCTCCCACTAGTGGTCAGAGTCGCTACCTTTCTTCTCCTTTAATGAGATAAAAAAGAGCACCTGTAATGCAGATGCAGTATCATGCCTCACCCAGAACACAGTTACCAAGCATCTCTGTCCAAATAAGACAGAATACATTAAAGCAAATTATTAGAAAAACACGTCTTTCAACAGTCTGTAAGTGTTTCAACAGTCTGTAAGTGTGTAGGTATGCTGACATAAGAAACATTTGTTCTGCTACGTTCACACCCCTCTGAAACTGGAACCTGAAGATAGCATCTACAACCCAACTAGCTTTAGAATGAGGGAACAACTGCCATCTTTAGAACCATCAGGACTGACTTCAACCATTCTCTTCTATATAGCTGCAGTCAGAGGCATGTTTATTGAATTTCTTTCCTCTCTTCACATGCTTGAACTCCATTTTTGAATATAGACACCTGACTTTACTAACGTGCCAGGTGGTCCTGGTAATTCTCACTCAAAGCCTGCTTGAGTCCACAAATGGTAAATTTGGGGTATGATCTTCCGGGTGTAATTAGAAACTTGTCATGTGTGATGTGGTTACCTTGATAACTGCTAGATACTTTTTGGTCAAGGTTAAAAAATGGACAAGAAACACACACTAGAACTCCAGCTGTCCTTTCAGTGCCGATGGAGATCAGAGTGAGAGACAGAGCTTTTTATGATTCCTCAAACATGAAGTTTTCTGAGCTGAGTTTTTTCCATCTAATTAAAAAATAGGTTACACCTGCCCCGTAATTGGAAGCTGCTAGTATTCTGGTCAGGTAGCCCTGAGGAGCAGCACATGTGGCCCATATTTGTTATTTTTTAGTGAGCTCCCCCTCGACCCCCCGGTTCTTTATAACAAAAATTATTTTAAAGGGCAACACAAAAATTCTGTAAACTGGACCTGGCTCCAAACATATTAATACAAGTAGTCCCTCAAATACACACCTGAATTTAGCTGCTCATGAAAGTTTACAAGCAGCACTCCATTCTTAAGTATGCCCCTCCCCCATTCTGAGCCCCATTTCTTGTTCTGCTTATTAAAAAAAAATAGTACCACCACAAACAAAAGTGATCAGAGTTATTATCTTTCTCTTTCTTCCTTGGTCAGATAAGAGAAGCATCTGAAATGAAGATGCAGTATAATGTCTCACCCACACTAATCCAAGTAAAAAATTAATATGCAAAAAAATTAGGCTTAAATTTTGAAAAATGTTAAAAGCTGGCATAAGTTTATCAGATGAAGTACAATTCTAAATCTATAGAAATGTACTGCCATCTACTGCATGTAAAAAAGTCATTGCAGGAGTTTGTTCCCACTGGAATTACTTATTATCAAACGAACACCTTGAAGTATAAATGAATTTATATGGTATCATAGCTGCTACAAAGAACTTGTAATTTAGAATATTTTGTGACCTTTCATTTTTCTCTGGTTTTCTCATCTCTTCAATGTTCCATTTTGTCTTTTTTAAAATACATTTTCCACACCCCTTTCACTAAATATTAATTTTGGCAATTATGTTTTTAATTTCATAAAGCTCTTATTATTTCAATATTGTTTTTTATAACATTTTCTCTATGTATATAATATTTTCTCATCTGGGGGTATTAATTACATTTTATTTTTCTACTTTCTGCTTCTGTTCCCTTTGAGTGCCCCTACCCCAATCCATGTGCTTATATGGATCTCTGTCATTTCAGAGGCTCTCCTCAAGCCTGCTTTGCTTGTTCCTCAGTGTTAATCACCAATGCACCTTTTGTACCACTCAACACCTGCTTCTTGGGGAACCCAACTGGCATGCTAGCCAATGTGTGAAAGAGAGATCTATTGAAAGAAAACAGTTATCTTAGAGAATCAAATAAAATCACTTATGCCCTTCCTTCTTGTGAAAATAGCTAAAAAGCATCGATGCTAAATGAAAAAAAGGAAGAAAGAATGATAGGGGATCAGTTAGGACTTTTTTAGTGCAAATAACAGAAAACCTCAAGCTAATGTAAATTTAAAGTGGAATTTATTATAGAATTGGGGCTATTGTATAGATAAAACCTAATGGTAAGAACACAGCCTTAGAAAGGGAATGGAAGAATGGAAACTCTCTGGAAACCCTAGGAGTGCTCTCTCCATTTCTCATCTCTGCTTCTCTTAATATATATAGGCTTCATTTTTTTTTCTCAACAGAAGGGCTTAACTGATTATTTAGCCCACAGGGAAAGCAGAAAATAGCCTCCTAGCTCTCAAGTTACAGCCTCAGAAAAAGGCTCTATATCAATTCTAAAATTCCCAGGGAAAGAGGGTGAAAACCCTGTACTGGCCTAGCTTGCTTCAGAAGTAGACTCCCTGCTGACTCGACTTTGACCAGTAGAAAAGAATCTCACTGTATAAAGTGGCTATCAGGATCCATCAATGGCTGGAGTGAGGATGATGCAGCTTTTTAAAAGACATCCTAAAATGTTTTTTACAGAGGTCTCTTTTTTTCTAAAATAAACACACACCATTTTTACGTTGTTACTCTGAAATGGAACAAGTATGTATGTCCCTCTGTAGGAACATCCCTGAGTCTTAAGGAGTAGCCTGCCAGTGATCCTGAACATGCTGTTTAATCTCATATATAAGATGGAGATGATGACAGCACCAATAATAACAGGCAATTCTCTGAGAGAATCAGAGATAATATATCTAAGAATCTGGCACTATACTTAGCACACAGTAGCAATGTAAACACTCAGCAAATGTTAACTATCTTTTAATGTTAAAGTCATGCAATAACAACTTTTTTCTTAGAAAACTGCTGGAGATTTATTGTTTCTTCTACAGCTATTTAGCAGATACTGGAGTCACAGCCCGATGAGTTTAATTAAAGAGAAACTCTGAACACAGACTACTTACTCAATTCCACTGGATTCTAAAACATAAATCTTACTACTGTATCACAGCAAATGTCACAAAATATATATAAGCAATGTGAAACAATTCACTTTAATTATAAAAATAAACTATTTAAATTATATCTACACATATAAACATATATACAGAGGAAACAATACATTTGCTTATTACATACAAAGTCATGTATACAGTGTAAATGGTAGTAATAATTCCTAAAAAGCCCTCACTGTATTTTTTTGATCCTAAGTCTTATGCTTCCCTACTATAATTGGATTAGGCCTTATAATCCATATGTACATTATAACATTTATTTTCCCCTATAAAGAAACTCTAAAATGCTGTTATCAAATCAATAGTATACCTAACAAATATTATTATCTTGGATTCAAGAACAGATAAAATGCTTTCATCTATTTTTTTAATAAGCAGCACTTTATTCCATATGTATAATTCCCCATTTTTCCTATATTTCTAGTGATCGTGAAATGAAAACCAGGTCATGTTATTGAACATGGTCTTTCCTTTTCTATTTTTTTTTTGTCAGAAAGCCACTGGCAAACACTGATCGCGCATTTTTTAATTTGCCTTATAGCAGGATATTTTAAGTTAAATTCAGTCTCCCACATGTTGGTCTATGTAGCTAAGATACATACAGATGAAAAATTTTTAAATTAACTCAAGTATCTGTCTTTCTACCACATAACCATTTTAAATAATTTTGTTAAGAGCTAAGTGAACTACCTAATTGTGTTGACATTAGAAAGAGTCCCAATTTGTCTATCCTTCAATAAACAAGCTCTTTTTCTATGTATTTGAAAAACTATTCATGCAGTAGTAACAGAGTTCTGAAAAATTAATGACTAACACTAATGATGATAGATGTAGAAAAGGAGCAAACATTTTCACATAAACATATGCTCAAATTCTGTATTTAAGGATACTGAGGTCACATCTGTCTTACTACTGTATTCCTACCACCTATCACAGTGCCTGGTACATAGTAGGTGTATAATATATAGTATTAAATGCACAGAAGAATAAATGGTATGAGTGAAAAATCAGAGTATTTGATTCGAAGCTCTCTGAAAGGTTACTGTCCATTTCAGCTTTGGGGACAATTTTACTAAAAATCACTAAAGGAAAAATGACAGAACAATATACAAATTCTTATAGAAATAATAACTTTTGCATATCTACCAAAAGATCATAATAACATATTAAATACAAAATACACAGATAATTCTGAAACTATCATTTCCATTTTGGGGTTAATAATAAGCCCTGAGACAGAAAATACTGGTCCACGTACAATAGCTACCCCATGCTCTTTTCTCTGTTGAGGTGCCTTATATAGAGCAATGTGTATACAAAAGTTTTTGAGCCATTCCAATATTCCCGCTGCTCTGATAAATGAGAGATAAGTTGTAGGCAATATCTCTTCGTAAGTCTAACTGATCAACTTCTATACCCTAGAGGGAAAAATATACGAATGAGTTATATTTCAAATTGACAACCAGGACAATTTTTTTGGCAAATAAACAATTTCTTTAGTTAGCATAAGTGTTCACAAAGGTATTAAAATTCATAACCCAAAAAAATTTATAAAATTATGAATCTAACTTGGATCTAAATTTTTATCAAATAATGCTGATTCAGTTAATCATTATAATAATTGTGTCATCCACTGAATGTTTAAAAATGCCTAACCAATAAGATAAAGCCACAGAATAAAACTCCAGATGAATTCAGGATTGAAGAATAAGAAAATGAAATCATAAAAGAAAAAAATACAGTTGGACAATATAATAATACAGTCCTGGGTAGGAAAGGACCTTCAAAATATAATAGCAAAAACAGAAACTCTAAAGGGAAAGAATAGGTATGAATGACTTCATCAAAATTATGAAATTTCTGCATGTAAATAAATAAATAGACAAATAAATAAATAGATTAGTTAATTAATTAACTAATTAAATAAATAGGCAGATAAATAAACAAATAAATAAATAAATAGATTAGTTAATTAATTAAATTAAATAAACAGCCAGATGGAGAAAAAATACCTGTAGTGTGTAACAGAAAGGTATATACAGAATAGGTCTAGGAAGGTATACATCAAATTGATTATAATGATTACCTTAGAGTATAACTATCTTTTTTCCTACTTAAATTAACAGAGCAATGAACTCAATGAGTAGATTAGATCTATGTTTCTAATCTTCCCCAATATAAAATTTTGAAGTCAAATGAAAAAACATCTGCAATAATAAAAAAATGATACCTATAAAGCTTAAGGAGCAATACATAGAGATATTTATGCAATAAAGAACATCAAAGTGTATATATATATATTTCATTGGCATAACTATAAAAGTATGTATTCATTTGCTTAACAACTAAAATTGAACAAGGGTAAGAGAAAGCAGTTGTGAGGAAATGTGAGGATTAGGAAGGTAACTTAAAAAATTTAACATTGAAAACATATACATTAAAAACAATTTCTTCAGAAATTAAACTTTACCCTATACTATATTATCTTAAAACACACAAAACTATGTTAATACTGGTCTTTCATGTTTAGAAAGAAACCTGTTACACTTGAACTTGGAAATTAATAATGACTATATTACTCAATACTCAGGTTTTATGTGGCTCATATGGCTCATACTTATAAAACACAGGGGCTAACTTAGGATATTTAAAAAGGTCATAACCACAAGTCATATATGTCCACGTGGTTTCTGGTCATCAAAAAGCCAGAATGTCAAAGATTGACTTGCTGCTGAACAAATTACATGAATGCATTCAATAAGGAAAAAAAAATTTTTAATATATAAGCTAAAATTTGTTTCACTGTCTGGACCACCCTTATTTATAAATGAAATGAAGTGAGTGACTCCTCAGTTTTCAAAGTAAATCATACAATACCTCGACCACAAGTGGAGGGAGCTCCAGAGCCTTCTGATAATAGTGGATTGCAAGATGAATCAGCCCCAGTTGGTGAAGGCCACGGCCCAAATTGTAGAATGATTCCTGGCAAGGACCACGTAGACTGAGGTATCGATTAAGAAAGGAAAACCCCTACCAAAAAGAAAAGCAATTCAATATTTCATTTATTTGACAAGTATGACCAACTATATGTGCCAGGTGCTAAGAATACAAATAAAAAAGAGACACAGTCCCATGCAAAAAGAACATAGGTCTGTACTGTAGTGTCATATCACAGTGTGGTCAAGAGCTCTTCTGATGGTATAAGGAAAGGTTTTATTTTTTAAAGCTAAGGACAGAAAACAAAGCCAAATGTTATAACTAGCTGTCAAATATCCATAATCTATAAGAACACAGGTTATATTATTTTTATGCTTTTAAGTTGGCTTTTGTGGCATTAGAAGTTGAAATACATATCTAAAAGCTTGAACATAATATAAAATCTGAGCTCTTATGATGATAATTTAGAAAAGTTTATCCTCAGGAGCAAAGTCACTTAAGTATACCTAACTAAATGGTACTTCTCTGGACCTTAATAATGTCTTAACCCCAAAAACTTGTTTTGTTTTTTTTCCCTGAAAACTTCTGACTTAAAGGCTTTATGGAGAAACTATTTCAGAACACGGCTAAAATAATGCAGGCTCCTTGTGTGTTACAGAATTCAAAAAGCAAATCGCTCCTCTGTCCCATATTCACTTTCCCTTTTAATGCAGCTGCAACTTTTATCACCCACAGAAAGTTTCAAACTGCAAAGGCACAAATGTCCTATTAATTAATTAAACAAATATATTACTGAGAATTAAGAGTAAATCAACTAGCTTGTATGTCTAGAATTTAAAATGCAATTATTTGCCAGGTGATCTGCTATATAATAAATGGTCACAAATGTTCCTTCATAAGGAAATAAATAATAAAAATTAATGAATTCTTTAGAATTAATGCATTTTAGGGATAAAAATAGTTACATTCAATAAACAAATCATAATTCTGCATAATAAAAAGGACCCATTTGTGTATATGAATATGACCTCTACTCCACTGAAAAACATGGGTCTCTCTTAAGTAATAGAAGACAAACTCTTAATCTGAGAAATATCAAATCTTCTTATTTTAAAATGACAAATTGAAAGATAAAAATTTGAGTAAGAAAGAACAGTAATACCAGATGAATCATGACAACCTAAATGAACTTACAGGTCTTCTGATATGGTAACAGGAGTTACTTGCTGCATTTTAAGAAATTTTTAACAAATTTAGAAGGATAATCTTGACAACTGAAAGACTATTCAAATATTTAGAGATTAAAAAACTGAGGTAATATGGGCACATCCACTTTATTTCTTAGACTATGAGTCATCAAATATAAAAATTATGTAAAATGACAGACAAAACATTTAAATGGAAAAAAGGGTTCTTTTTACATTGACTATTTTATATTTCAAACATTTTTATCACATCAATCACTAAAGGGCCCAAGTACATATTGACTATATAACATTATATAAAGGGAGAAGTAAGGAAATATGAAAGATTTTATTCATAGTATCATATAAAGGTAGGAAAGATAGTAAAACATATGAAATTAGTTTTTAAAGTAGTACAAAGGAAAACTACAGTCCTAAAGCATGAAGAAATAGATTCATGAGAAATTAAAACCATTTAAGAATTGTGCTATTTAGAAAACTTGCTTTTTAAAAACTTTTTTCAATATAAAATGTTTAACAAACATTTTATATTCTGTTTAACAACAGAAGAAAGATTAGCACAACAGATTCCCATCTACCAATCACCTCATTTCATCTCTATCCCCAAACATTTAAAACCTACCATTTAACTATAAAGGTCATTTTAAATTTAGCTTCCCAAGTACTTTGAAGTACAGTAAGTCCTCACTTAACATCGTTGATAGGTTCTACAACTTTAAGCAAAATGACATATAACAAAATCAATTTTACCACAGGCTAATTGATATAAACACAAGTTAAGTTCCTGCAGCATCTCATCAGTGTTGTAAGAAATGAAGCTGAATAAAATGACGTTATTCAAAGACCTGCTGTACATAAATTTTTGTACTACCAGGCCTAAAAGCTACATTTAACTATTAATAATGAGTTTGTTCATAAAAATTTCTATCAATTTTTACCAGAATATAAGCTTCATAAGCTTCATGAGGGCTTCTGTATACACATTCATTGCCATTTCCCCAGTTCCTGACACAATAGGTGCTCAGTATGTATTTCTTTATTTTGGAAACAATCCTACATTATTTAATGGAGCAAATTGTCCATTGAGGTACAAAAGGAATATGTGGACAAACTATTACAAGCAAATACCCCCCCAAAAAAAAATTCAGGTTTGGGTGTTTTGAGGTTTCTTTACTTTTTCTTATGGACATTTTCAAATATACAAAAGTAAAAACATTATAATGAACCTCAATACCCAGTTTTAACAATTAGCATCATTTTAATTAGGCTTTCTTTTAATGTTTTTTAAATTTATAGAATTTTCAAAAATAAACCAAAAAAAAAAAAATCCTTTACTAAATCCTGCTACCCCACTCATACCAACATTTTCTTTCCTTCCCTAACTACTTTAAGAAACATGTCTATACATGCAGCAAACATATAATGCAATCATAAAAATGTTGAAGATACAGTGGTGAATAGGACCTCTGATTTCTTGGAGTATATATTCTTATTAGAGAAACAAACTATAAAAAAAGTAAACCAGAAAACAAAAAAGGAATTTCAAATTGCTGTAAGAACAAAGAAAACTTTAAAAGAGCAATTTGTTGCTGATGATGTATGGAAACAGTCACACATTCACATATTCACACATTGTTTTTTGTACATATCACTATATATTTTTAAAAACTAATTTGAAATGAATGAGTCTTCAGGACCTAGAAGGAAGGAAGGCTTAAGGGTTCCAGAGTATAAGAAAGCCTGCACAGGAGTTCCCCAGATTCTGCCTGAGTCTTCTTCCCTTATGATATGGCTGTGTACACTTTCTACATGGCTGCATAAGTCTTAGCCAGGACTACCTTTAGGTGTTAGTCTGTGAGTGCTGAACATAAAGGTAGGTGTTGGGGATTCCCAACATGTGTACTTAGCAGGTATTACTTCTGAAGCAGGATAACAAATATATTAAGTATATTTATTTTTTTAAAAAATCAAGTAATGAGAAATCCAAATGAATTACCTGCACAATAAGAGCATGTCTCCTTAATACATACTTCTGAGATGCCATGTGGATAAAGGTTAGGCCTATGCAGAGGCTATAGAGAGGTTCATGGGGATGGGTACGAAAGGCTTGCACATACTGGCCTGAAAAATGAACAGCAATGTCAGATGGTGTGACAAGAACATAGTCTCTTATTTCTTCAACACTTATTCAAATATATTTTAAGGCTAAACAAATATTACTGATATTTAACATATGCAAAGTACACATTCTAAAATATCAACCAGATGCAAATTTATATTTTAAAATAATGTATAACACATAAAAAAAATTAGAAGAATTTACCTATGAATGTATCCTGACCATGAAGATTAAATATTAGCAATGAAAAGTAATATTCTTTTAGGCACAGCTAGACATTTTCATGTAGAGTTAATGCTTCCAAAATGAACAATTTATCTATTGTGATAATAAATCTATCTTAGGATCTTAAATCTATTTTAAAAAACAATGGAGGACTGTCCCTTGGTGAATTCTTTTATAAAATCAACTGATCTATCTTATAAATTCAAATGTAATGGATCATAGAGGTGAAAAAAAGAAATAGTTTTGTTTTATTTTTTATGTAGCAACTACTTTGGCTTTCCTTAGAAAAGCTAAATGTATCTAATAATAAAATAAGAATTGGGGTTTTCTGAATTCCACATATTCTATCTATATAATCATTTCATGTCAAACCTTACCCACATGAGATAAAGGAATTTAAGTAAGTTTTTCTTAAAGGAATAATCTATAATTTATCATATGTAGAGAAAAACTTCTATTCCTTCCAGCTTCTATTCCAGAAGAAATGACACCATAAAATCTCTAGCAGCACAGATGGTAGAATGCCATTTGAACTTTCTATTTTGACCTTCTGTAAGTTTCTAAATATAGAAAAAATAAATCTCTATATTTTCTTAGATTAAATAACCCGAAAAAGTACACACAGTAAAGTTTCAACATCTGATGTTCAAGGTTACTGGCTGAACAATTATAAAAACACCAGCCATGTGCAAAGAAACATGAAAGTATTAAAATAGCCAAATCAGTTTATTCAGAAGTGAACCTGGCAACACTGGCTTTTAGGTGGCAGGAAATATATGCCTCACTTTAAGTTTAAACATTTGGTTAGATTTTTCTACTTGTTTGCTTTTGATTCCTTATTATAGAACTTTGTTATACATGATTAATGAATTTTCCCTGACTTTAATTAGAATTAGTACCCACTATCTAAATAAATCTTGATATAAAAAATTTTCTCCTAAAGGAATGAACTATCAGCAAATCTTAAATCTTTTTTTGTACTATAGCAAATTAAAATCAGGTAGCAATGCACCCATAACTAATAAAAATAATTTTAAACACAAGCCTAAGTAAGGCTTATTATCTCCATTTCAGAGACAAAGAAACTAAGGCAGAGAGAGGAAGAACAATTTGCAATGCTGGAGCTGCTGTTGGAATCCAGGCATCACCGCTCCAGAGGCCTGGTTCTCAACTGCCACACTGCCCATGCCCAACAAAGCCATGTGCCAGGACACTTACCAAGGGCATGTTTAAAACTACCAGATACGAATGCATTGTGTCCATTTAAGACACACAGGGCATGATTATCTGGGTTTTTCAGCATTAACCGGAGACAGAAGCGATGATGTCGAACATCTTGAGAGTGCATGGTAACTTGATTGAAAATGTTCCAGAGCTGGGGTTTATTGACATTTTCCATTACCATTATCCTAAAATTACAGAAAAAGGGTGGGGTAAAAAATAATGTGAAAAAAACCTTCCTGATTTCTAAGAATGAAACCCTTCAGTACTGTCCTATCAACAGTGAAATATACCATCTCCAATCAAGGAAGAGCAAATTGCTTCAATCTATTTAAGCAAAACTACTTACACAGTTAAAGATTTTTCCCAGAAATGCTGCTTAGTTTGTATTTCTACATCATTTCTGCTTTTTAACAAAACTTTTAGACTGAAAAACAGGATCAAGTGGTTTAAATTTCACCTTTTCTCCCTGCCCTCTATAGCTGCTGTATAATGAACACTGAATAATAATGTGTGCCAGGCATTATTTAAAGGCTTTATATATACTAACTCATTTAACCCTCACAATAACCCTAATGAGACAGTAGTATCCATGATGTCCATTTTATAAATGGGGAGGATCAGGCACAGAGAATAAATAAGTATATAAGACGGCATGCTTTCATATACTGCCTCTGAGACTGAATTAACCAGTAAATAACAGGAGAGCTAAAGTAAAACAGCTTATTAATTCTTGGGCAGAAGACACTAAATTAAATGTACAGACTCTATCAAAGAATCTAATTAAAATAAGTTATTGGAAACTCACCTGATATAGTTGTATGCCTTTCTGAAATTTTTGTCCAGAATTGCAGCAGAGAGACCAAAGTATTCCAGTTCTTTGCGTTTTTGTCTGTCGTCATAAAATGAATAATATTCCAATGAAGAATCTACAAGTAATTCAGCCTCCTCAAATCGGGACAGGTCACATAAGGAGTATATCGCCTTCAACAGAAGGCTCCACCAGTCATCTTTTGTCAAGACACTTGTAAGTACAGCAAATATTGCTAAAATGAGACCAATGAAAATCATTTAGGACATGGTATTTCCAGAAATAGCAGCATTAGGAAGAAAAAATTCACATGACTGATTTTAAGGTTAAATTTAAAAATCACGGTCCTATGGGCCTGAATTCCTGCCAACATTCTTCAGACAATGACAAGAAGGGGATAGTTGCCTGACTACTCTCCTACACCTCCCCCTTTCTGTTCTGCCAGCCTAACAATCTGCAGTCTCAAGTAATTCTCACTGCTGATTTGCTCTCTCCAAAGTCCAGCTAGCTCATTTGTATTTCAGTGATAGCTAGAATGTGTGGTCTTCCAGGCAGAATGAGTGTGCATTCCATGATTGAAGTCAGATACAGGATTCTGTATGCACACGGCATTCAAATGTTTGCTCAGCGAAAGACTTCAAATTCATACTTTGAGATTCAGATTGTTCTTGTCCTTTTTATAACCTCAATTTTCTTTCCTCTCTCAAAATTTCTCTTCTTCTTCAAAACTCTTCCTTATTTGTCTGTAAGAATCCTGCCTTTTATAATCCTTGAGAAATAACAAAAGCCATAAAAATGTTTTAATCTTAATCTCTGACCTAGTAATTCTCCTTCTGGGAATCTATCCTAACCAACTAGTCAAAAAAACTGGATAGATCTATAGGCAGGAAGATACTCACAATATTATTTTTTTATAAAAGAAAATTATCAGAAGCAACTACATATCAAAATATAATGAGAATGATTAGATTATGGCACTGCTATTCAATGGAATATTACGCATTTCTTAAAAATAATAGCTACAAAGAAAATAAAACAATAAAATGTCTGTGAGAAAAAGTCAAGTGAAAATATCAGAGAACAAAGATAGTGTAAAACATTAATGATGCCTAGCTCATCCTGCCCTGGTACACCAGTGTAATGTGATCCCCTCCATGAAGAAGTTAACTAAAAAGCAAAACAAAAGCCTATGAGCCTAAGAAAAACAGACAATGGACCTGAAATAAGGAAATATGGAAGAGAGAAAACAGGCAGGATCAGATGTACAGATATAACTTAAGGAAACAGAGGTAGAGGTCATTGGATGATATCAGAATCAATTAATAGGAGAGATGGCAGGGCTCTGAGACAGATTATGAGCAGCTGAACCCTCACTCCTTTTCCTCTGATTCTCCTCCCACAGGACATCTTACCTCATATCCTTATATTGTGCTAATAGAGATTTAACTCTTCTGGATTCTAAAACCCTGTCCATTGCATACTGCCATGCCTGTAACAATGATTTGCTAAGTCTCTGTTGAATTAATTAACAATGAAATAATCTTCTGCCAGACTGACATCTCCAGTTCATAGCCTAGATCTTTTCCAAAGTTCTCTAAGTAATAACCTCACTTAAACATGCTTGATGTTTTCCTAGCTAAAAATTGATGACTTTTAAGTCATATTACTTGAGACTGGATCAAAGCAACTTATTTTTAGAGTTTCTATGATTATTGCTACATTTGTCAAAAAATAATTTAAAAGGGAATAGAATATATGTAATTGTAAAAGTGACTGGACAAATATAGTAATCTGTACTGTCATCTAATCTTCACAAATTTCATAAAATGAGGTATAATTTTATCTTAAAGTCAAAATTTAAAGTTTTGTTTAGTTTTTCTCACAGAAAGATCCAAGCAGATGTTTTCTTTCTTAATTTTTTAAAATCAAAGTATGTCCTTTCTCTTTTTAAAACACCACTCCAATGAGTTTATTATATTTGAAGGATTTAGACTAGAAATGTTCATTTTACTTGAGCAAGGTATGCTATTAGATTACTGTCAGGTGTTACTTCATGAGTCTATTTTTCAGCTCAACCAAGTTTTATGTAATAAAGCAAATGAAAAGGAATTACCTTTTGCATCACAATTTGCTGTCTCTTGGTCATTATTGTCTGATATTTTGTCTCTTGACACTTTAATAAGGTAGAGATGCCGCTCTCCAGATTTGGAACTGGATATCAAACAGACTTGGGCCCTATTCATTGCTACCTGAATTAAAGATAATTTGAGGTTTTTTTAGTCATATAATTTTTTAGAGAAAATCTATGGTCCACAAGTACCACAGGTGTGCCTGAAAGCTTCTCAAGTAAGGAAAAAGACACCAAATTAGTATTTACATAAACATCTAAAAAAGATTGAATGGAGATTTTTTTCTTACCAAAGGAACTGGAATCACTCTACTCACAAAGAAGGCAATTCACATCAATTTTATAACATATACATATACAAACATGTAAACACCTCTCTGGAGGAAAGTTAGCCTCAGAAAGGATGTCATAATCTGGAAAATGTTTTTGCAAAGTGAACAATTTTGGCACATAGTAGTGATACAGGGCAAATAAGTGATAATACTGTGGTTCTCACTATTCTAAATATGTACTAGCAATGATTTTATTTCACTTAATCTACCATCTAGTTTAAACACTCATGTAGGCTTTCAATTACATACCATTTCTAAATCTTCTGTTCTTATCTGACTTTCACTTTAAAAAGTTTGAATTTAACGAAGCAAAACAGAACTATAAAATAGCCATAATCTATTTAAATCTAATTCTAAACATTTAAAAAGTCAACAAAGTTAGTACAAAAAAAAGATCATTACCAACCTTTAAAAGCATGGCTAACATGGTAAGAAGGGTATCCACATAACCATACATTTTGCCTTGTGAAAACAACAGAGTAGAACGATGAAGCAATAACTTCAGTTCCTAAATAAACGAACACATGATAATTAGTGTGACAAGATTCCTTTGCTGTGAGCTATTTTATTTGCACAGAAAAATTTAATGTTAGAAACCAAAGTTTAGGAACATCTGCTTTATGATCTTTATAAGATCCAATCTTTTAGAAACTATAATTTGTAATGTCTAATGACTGGCTGAACCTTAAGACTCAAAATCATTTTTCAAAAACACTGAATTTAATACACACTAAAATAATACTTTTGGATGTAAACTGTAGAGACATCTGAGGAGAAAGTTCAAAAATGTAATCCACCATGTAAAACTTCCTTCTATGTTACATGGCCTACCTGCTGTGCAGCATTTGCATCTTGTGCTAAAGTATCGGGATCATACATTGGTTCCAGAGCTTCCAGAGCTTTCTCAGGACGGCCCAGCTGCTGCTGAAGGGTGGAAAGTGAAATTCTTGCATCCAAATGGAGGGGGGCCAGATCAACCACTTTGCCATAGCTTTCAGCTGCACGCTCCATATAGCCTAAGGCCTTTAAACATTCTAAAATGTTAAAATAAGTGTAAATATGAACTACAGATTTGTAAGCTTTACAAAATTATTTCTCCATTTTTAAAGAACTATTATAGCAATTCTACAAAAATTATAACATTTGTGTATGCATATTTCTAGCACTTTAAAACATCTGTTGGTTCTATTTTCTTTCTATTGAGTTTTGAATCCCCTAACTAAATTCAAATTGTTACAAGGATGTAATCGGCATACACATACAATTTGGGGTTCCACTTTATTCAGCATATGCGTTCAACATTTTCCACATCTTCATCAGCATATTGAATGATTATAATATCTAATTAGATTATTTACTTAAATATATTATTTGACATTTAGGTTATTTCTAAATTTTCACTCTTATAAATAACACTGTACTAAACATCTTTATGTATATAAGCCAGAGTTCACAAGTCAGCAGACCAATTTAACCCATAAACATGTTCTGTTTGGCCATAGTGCTGTTAAAAACAATAAATTGTCAACGTTTTTTAAAATTAGGATTTTTATGAAATCTGACTTACTAGATTCTGTTAAAAAATCTGGATTTGGCAATAGTGGGCCTCCTCTCACTACTGCCACGTGGCACATCAACATACGTGAAGAAAGAGCAGATTCCTTCACACAGGGCTCTCCAGTTCTCACCCCTATCCCAGTCCTCTCACTTGCCCAATTTACTCATTTTTGTTACCTGCCAGGCTCCTGAGTTTTATAATCCCCCATATAAACAACCTCCCCTACCCTCACTTAATTATTTCCATGAGGTAAGTTCTCAGAAGTAAGGTTATAAGGCCCTATTCCTCAAACTTTATACCAATCATTAAGTCCTATCATTTGAACTTGAAAACAAATGCCCATAAGCATTTTTTCTCTCAACTCTAATAGTCACAAGATTGATCTAAGCCCTTTTCATTTCTTTCTTTTTCACTGCAATTATATCATTTTAAGTACTTTTGCCTCCAATTGCTTTCTCAAATCTCAATTTTCTCAAATCTATCCTAACCATCATCGTTAGGTTAAACTTTTATAATAAAGAAGACTACCAAATATGGATGGACCATAAAAATGTCATTTCTCATAATTTTTTTATTTTTTATTTTTAAAGATATTTTATTATGTTTCAGATTTCTCTAATGATCTTTCTTATATAACAACCCCAAATTTCTTTATGATTTTTAGATGATTCTGACATTTCACCTTCCAATAATCTCAAGCAACCACTTTGAGGTTGTCTCAAAGTGGAAACAGCATTTATCAGCATCATAATCATAATCAAATAGGATATGTAAAGTATCTACTTTTAGCAACAGAAGCAGGTTTAATATCACAGTCTTAGGAAGGCAATAAAAGTTACAATTCTCTGCTCATGTTTAAAATTCAATACTGAAAATAATATAACTTTTTATGATGAATGTTACATTAGTATTGATATTTACTCAGTAAAGTGTTATCTTCATCATTAAGTGCTCTCTTTACTATTTTATATTTGTGATACATTTCAAAATATCCCAAAATGTCAATGAGTGGTTCTCTAGTTATAGAGAACTTTCTGCCATGATATAATATTTTAAGAACTATTAGAACGTTCTGTTATCACACAATATTTTTAACAAAGGCTATTCAAATGTTAATGCATCTTTTATGTTGATTCAATAGAAAATCTTACTAGAATATTTTTGGCTTTTATACATTTCCTTACGAAATGTAATTGTTTTTCTTAAGCTGTTTTTCTACTCTAAATGATTTGTTTCTGATTACTGTGGACTTACAAACAAAATTTATTTCAGATTACTATAGACTCAAAAATAAAATGACAGATAAAACCCATTATTGAGCATATTTCTGGCTCAACGAAACATGCATTAATATGTCTCAAAATAACTTTTAAATATAAATCCATAAAAGCTCTTCAAAAATTAGATTTTATCCAAAGTCTGATAATCTATTACTAGAAATCAGAGTCTAAGGTAAGACAGGTAGAAGACAGGAATTTAAAGTATTTTTAACAGGGACATGTTAGTCCTTTTTCATGCGGCTACCATTAATCATCATTCATCCAAAGCATTAGTGAGGGGGGAATTCACTTAGTGATACATAATTTAAAACACTGAATTTCAAAAAACTGCCCTGAAACCATAACTACTTTAGTGAAAGTAATATTTTATAATAATTATTATTATGAAAGTAAGTCTTGTCTCTTTATATGATTAAAACTTTGCCATCCCACAAAAAAGTATTACCTGCATGCCGAAGCCAAACTACTGCAAGGTTGTATCTTTCAGAGCAGACTAGTGCACTAAGGAGAGGAAGTGCAGAATTATATTCACCAACATCCAGAAAAGCTTCAGCAACATCTAGATAGAGGTCTCCCATATCTTCAGGATTCTGTTCCACTAGTGTTGTCAAGAGAGGCTAGACCGCAAAATTAAAACCCAAAGTCAAACACTCCTTACAAATGTGTACATCTATGTTTATTTTTCTTTTTAACATAGACATGGGGCAAGCCTAAGAGCAAAGCTTAATAAAAACAGCTTTTAATAATCATTTCTTTTCATTTTTGTATCTCCTTTAAAAAGAACTCATATTGCCATTATTCACTCCAACACATTACTTTTGAAAGCCTGTTGTAAGGCAGGCATGGCAGGAGCTACAACACTGATCTTCTGGGCTCTTCCTCTAACAAGTCAAACATAACCATGCCTCAAGGCCGCTGTGTTTGCTGTGTTCCTGGAAAGCTGTCTCCTCAAATATAAGCATGGTTTACTTCCTTTAAGTCATTCAAAAGTCACAATTTCAGGGAGGCCTTTCCTTACCACCTTATTTAAAACTTCAAATCCTCCCATCACCAGTATTCCCTATTTTTCTTCCTTGTTTGATTTTTCTCCAGAGCATTTATCGCTAACGTTCTATATTTTCTATAGTATTTTGTTTATTAACTATCTAATCCCATTAGGAGAAAAAAATCCATGAGGGTAGGAATTTGTATATTTTCTTCAATGCCTTATCCTAAGGTCTGCAAAGCAGACACCCAATTTTTTATTCAATGAAACACTTAGTCCAAAGTTGACAAAAGAGACTAGTTGTCAGAAATTATTAATTGTCTAAAGGGCGCAGCCTCAAATTCTGATCTCTGGATTGTTCTAATTCTAAAAGAAAAACAAAGTATTACAAGCCCATTTCCACTTTTAGCTTTTTAAGACATTCCACAAAATGCTTATGGTGACAGATTACTACGAAATGTAGAAATTAGAATCAACTCTTGTGATCTAAAAAAAATACTAGATTTGTTCTGAAGTATCTCAAGTATAGATTTTAATGTTACTTACATTAAGTGGTTCAAAGATGTTGAGATGTACAAGGCAGACCATCAACTTCACCATGATATCTATTGGCACACCATCAGGTATAGTGCAGGTAACATTTTCTCCAGCTGTGAATTAGACAGATAAAAAGCAGATCCTCTATGCAAGCTTAGAAAGTAGGACAAATGAAGCAAGCTCTATCTTCTTTGTAAGATCTCATTTACTTAATTCAAAGCAAATTATTCCAGTCAATTCTAAATATAACCAACTCTAGTAGCAGGTACTAATACCTCTTTAAGTTTGTCCCTTGGTAGCAATTACCCTTCATATTCTTTTCCCAGTACCTCATCCACTTATCCAAAACCTACACACTTTCTATCAAAACTACAAATAATTAAAAAGACAAAAATAAAAAACAAGAATATATAAATACTCTCACTTTTATTCTTGAATTCAAAAGCCTCTTTTAGTCTTCACTACAAAGAAGCTGAAAAGAGATATTACTTTGCTTTAAGTATGAGGTAGCATTTTATGTGCATGCATAAGTTTGAAGTTGAACTTTTTCAATGCTTCAGTTTGAAGTAAATTAGTAGAGAGCATTTTAAGCCCTTTTTAAAAAGTAAATTGTTTTTGATACAGTGTTCAGTAATCCATTCTTCTTTCATACTAAACTAAAAAGACCATGGGTCAGTGAGAAATGCCATATTCAAGTGGACATATTTAGAAATAAAAGGGAGAGAAAACAATTTTTTTTTTAAAGATTACAAAAAGATGTGACATGTCTCTTAGAAAAAAATGCTCCCTGGGAAAACTTGTTATGCAAACATTAACTCTCAATTTCAAACTGCCACATTATGAACTACAACCTTTATTCTCTTCCGAAGAGCCTTCTTCTGTAGTTTTTTTTTCTAGCACAACTCCAGAAAAATCTGTAATTACCTAAAAGAATGGGGGGTGGAGAGAGAAAATACAATAGGTATGTATGAAAAACCTTTCCATAATCCAAAGATTTGTATAGTTAATTCAAATATTCCTTATAACATATAAATGAGCTATAAAAAGCAACAGTAAGTCTCTTTAAAAGAAGGAACCATTGGGGTACATTAACATTTTCACATCATACTAACTTGCTTAACCAAAGATAAATTTTTATATCATATTAACTAATGCTTAATCAAACCAATCCACTTTCCCAACAGATTAAGAATTGAATCACAGTAATTAGTCTGGCTGCTGAGTCCTGCTACCCTAAAGTACAGACACGTCTGGCACCTGTGATAATGGTGATAGCTTTTATCATGTGATAACTACATTTTATATTTCATGTGGAATTAATACAGAACCTAGAAATGTTTCCATACAGACTTTAAATATATAAATGTTAAATATGTAATTTAGTGCATAAGTAATTTAATATATACAAATAAAATGAGAAATTGTCAATTTGTAAGAATTTCTACAACACAAAAATGTGTCTAAAACCTAACAAAGAAATGAATAAGTGTTCCTACCTCCAAAGCTTTGTCATATTGTTTGTTAGAAATATATAGTTCAGCTGCTATGTTAACATCTTCCATGGAGACTAGGCCCTGGTGTTTTGAGAAAGCTTCTTCAATTATGTTAATAGCTGAAGTAACATCATTAGCTTCATAGTAACTCCTAAAAAAGTAAATGGCAAAATGGATGTTTATTTAATTCAGATCATAAAATTCATTTCCTTGCTTAGGCCCTCTAGCTATTAACTATAATTTTCATTTTCTTAAAATGTGGGAGGAAAAAAAGTCTTATTTAAAATCATAATCAGAGCTGATCCAGAAAAAATGTGCAATGGCAGTATAACAATGTCAAGATGTAAAGCATCTCACTCTCCCAAAGCTACCTCACATCATTTCAGCTCAGTCCCTCTGTGACCCAATATCAACAACTCTTTTACCTCAATGGACCTACTACTTTTTCACTGTCTCTGCACCATTCCTGTTTTCACTCTCTTCCTTTTCCATGCTCCAACATGATAATTACTTCCTGGTGCATCTCCTCAGTTATCTTGTCCTCTCTCCCTTTATCTAAATCACCTGATAATACCCCAACCTTAGTTAATTCAAATATGGCTGCTCTTCACCACCAGCTTCCCAGCTGACCAGGCTGACTGGACTCATTCTATATTAATGACCACTAGCCTCAAAAGGACCCATGGTACTTTCTAAACTTGAATGTGTATACAAAACAACTGGGGATCTCATAAAAAGGTATATTCTGATCCAGTGGTGTTGAGCCAGGGTTGAGATTCTACATTTGAGACAGGCTCCAAGGAGATGCAAATACTGCCAATTGGTGCGGTAGCAAGGTCCCAAGGACCTAGACAACTATTTCACATGTTCTCCGCTCCAAACCTCCAACACTCTCCCATCCTCACTCTCACCTAATAGGCTTGCTTATTTTACAAAGAGTTAAATCAGACATCCTCCCAACACATCTACCTACCTACCCATACCCACAGCTATATCTTTTCCCTTCTCCTTTTATAAGGCTAATCTCCAACTAGCTCCCATTCCCTCCAATCTACTTAAGGATATCACTCTAGCAACTGTCCCCTCTCCCATTAATCTTCAATATGTCCCTCAGTTGTGAATTGCTCCCATCTGAATACAAATATATTGTAATTTTTCACAACTTAGAAATTACCTCTTACCCCTACTACCCATTCCAATTACCTTCCCATTCTTCTATTCTCCTTATAAATGTCTCCAAAGAGCTGCCTATCCCCCAGAAGTCCCTACTCTGCCCCCAATGTTAATACTTAGTACTCATTTTACATGATCTATGTCCACTGTTTCACATAGATGATCATCTCTCTTCATTGAAATGGTTTCTTCAATAAAATTCTTAATTATATTCTCTTAGTTTCCTCCTACTTCATTGCCCATTTCCTTACAGCCTCCCTGCTGTTTCCTCCCCATCTTTCAGACTGTTAAACATTATAGTACCTCAGGGTTTAGTTCTCAGAACTCTTCCCTCTTCTCTACCCACCCTTTTCTCTCTCACACACTCTCTCTCTCTATCACACACAGACACACCACCTCATATCCAATATAACAGAAAATCCTGAGAGCTCAGCCTTCAAAATACATCTAGAATATGGTTACTTTGCACCACCTCCTGCTGCTTTTACCCTGATCCCAGCTACCATTATCCCTTCCATGGATTACTGCAATTATTTCCTAATTGTTCTCCCTACTTCTGCCCTTATCTTTCCTTAATCTATTCTCATAAAACCGGCCAGAATTGAGGCATTTAAAATTTAAGTCAGATTATGTCACTCTTCTACTCAAAACCTTCCAATGGCTTCCAGATTCATCCAGAGTAAAGCCAAAGCCCTTACAAAGATCCACAAGAGCCAAGTGACCTTTTCCTGAGATCTCTAATATTACCTCTACTATGCTCCCCTTATGCCTTCAGCTTCCATGTTGTTCCTTAAGCACTCCCTTGCACTTACCATTCCCTTTGCCAGTAACATACTTCCCTAATATCTGTTCTCAAATCTCTTTTCATTCACTTTCAGGTCAGTATGACCATAATATAGAGAATTAAGTCCTTCTAATCACCCTGTCTCATATAACACACTCCCATTCCTCACCTTCCTTCCTTGCTTCATTTTTCTTCATATCACTTACCAACATCTGACATACTATATATTTAGTTGTTCATTTGCTTATTGACTAGCTCCCCCAACTAGAACATAAGCTCCACAAGTGCATGGAATTTTAAAACTCATTCAATATTGAATCTCCTGGTGCCTTACACAGTGCCTAGCACATCATTTTTATTCAATAAATCTTTCTGGAAGGAAAGTAGAGACCAAGAGAAAGCCTAATCTATCAGAAATTATAGTAACAGAATTCTATGTAGAAAAAAACCCCTTATGGCAGTGGCAGAACTGTTCATCACCCTGACGCAACAATAAGATTATAAATTTTTTGACAAGTGGAAAACAAATTTACTATCTAATAGTTCATACAGTAGAAGCTTACTAGGCCAACCACTATGACAGCTAGAGATTTGATTAATGTAGCAAATAACCTGGGAAGATCCTCAATGCTCATTATATACATCAAGGATCAGTTTAGGGTTGTCTTGCCTCAACAGATTTCCAAAAATGCTTCCAGTATTCCTATATAATCCATCCTTGGGAGGATAGGGGGTGATTTTATAGCTAAGCATCTTCCTGACAATGACCATGGAATAGGGTTTACCCTGAGATACCCATATCAAGATAGTTAATCCTAGACTGAAATACTATAGCAGATTATCTCTAGATTCAAAAGCATACCAGAAGGCATTACTTAGCCAAAATGTTTCCTACTTTGTTTTGCTGTACAGCACATAAGTAAATGTAGTTGGGCATAATATTTTAGAATAAAATATATACCAAAGTCAGCAGTAGCATGTGCCAAGTATAAAGAAAGTTTTCATCTTAAAATGTTATTCTAGTATTGGCTCAAGATAAATGATTACAGTAGACCCTAGATCACAAACAATTCATTAGCACATATGTAATAAATAGTTTAAAATAATACTGCAAATGTACATAACTTCAAATAAGTTATAGAAACCTGGGAACCTAGTCATCCTTTCAAATCACAATCTATTTTTAAGCTTCTGAGTACTTGAAAAGTTAACTGTCTATGCAAATTTTTCTAAGCAATCACTCAGTTGACTTGGAAAAAGAATAGTACTGAAAAAAAAAAAAAAAGACCAAACCAAAAATAATCCACCTCTACATGTAAGCACAATATAAAATACAGGAGGTAAAACATTTCTTTGAACCTCAGTAAAAAGTATATCCTACTTCAAATATGCTTTGATTTCTAAAATAAAATAAATAACAGCATTTATATACATTTCACTCCAAACTTACTTTGCCATATCTCTAGCCAACTGCATAAATCGTTCTCCATCAGACGGAGACAAAAGGTTTAAAATACGCCTATAACCATCCATTGCCATTTTATGATCTCCCATCTGTTCATAAAGGCTTGATCGCTCCCACAGATAACGGACATTAGTAGGTTCATATTTAAGAGCTAAAAAGAAAAAAATATTTATCATAAAAAGGGTTGCATGGTACCTGGGTGCGACCTATCTTCTCTTCAGAAAATTTAATAAACCCTCTAAACTAATTCTCCTATAAAATCAAGCAAGTATTTTGGGACTAAATCTACCTTCAAAGGAACTCTCAATGAGGTCTGATCTAAGACCAGACAGAACCTAAAGCACATTAATCTTCATTTCATCATTTTAGTCTGATATTAACTCTCAGCTTAGAACCAACACTGATCTCAGTGGGAAAATGAAGGTATTGTTCTTCTTCTAGCTTTTATGCTGTATTAGCTCATAATATAAGTGCTGATTAACATGAAAATACAGGAATCCAAATACCTCTGGTACAACAAAGTATAAGGAATAAACACATTTCAACTAACATCACTTCAAAGTACTAAGCACAATTTTCAAAACCTATTATGCAACACTTTAACAAAATTGAAAAACATTTTAATTACCTTTTGTGTAGCAAAAAATAGCCTGCTTAATATTGTCTTGTTCCAGAGACATTTCTGCCAATCTAACCCATTCTTCAGTGTCACTAGGATTTAAATGTGCAGCAATCAACTCAAACTGCAGTGATTTCTCCATGTCACCTTGGTCTTCATATATCATGGCAAGAGTAGAGAATGGCTCATAAGCCAAAGGAGCTATAACAAATTTAAAAAAATAAATAAATTACTTTGGCTGAAAGAAGAGAAGAAACTGATGTCAATTCCATGGCTCTATCTATGGGTCCTTTCTTTAATATTTAAACTCTTTAAATAACTATCAGGATTATACAAACTGCTTAATGGAATTTAGAACACTAAATTATAGTTTTTATTTTCATATATTTTAGCATTTTTAAAGCATTCTCTTTCCTAAGCAAGTGTAATTTCAGGGAAACCCTACTCTTCACCATGCCCCCCTTATGAAAATCCCCCTCTGCTAAAGCTAAACTGCAGTTTTCAATAATCCCCACAGAAAACACCTTGTCTTATAATTTCCATGCACATCAATATTGCCTCTTCATGTTCTCCTCGAGCAAAGCGTATGTTGGCTTCACCCATGAGACCCCTCAGAGCTCTGGGAAGTTTACTCCGAGGTCTTTTCTCCTGTACAGAACAAAAATGATATTTAGATTAAAATATAGTAATGTTTTAGATTTCAATTCTAGTCATATTAATAAGCTGAAATTTTTCTTTAAAACTCTTCAGTCTACATTCAGAATTAAAGACAAAAGGGCTGCAATTCCAACTGATTCATTAATATTAGAGTCCATACTTCAGAAAAAAGTCTAAAACTCAACCACAGGAAATAACCAAAATTATTCTAATACTCTCCAAAAAGCACTTCAGAAAGTTAAAATAAAAAACAACAGCAGAAAATTCAAAGCACAGTAAAATATATAAAGAAAGTAAAACCAAACTGGTCAGGAATTATTAAGTAACTGATTAGAATAATAAATGTAGAACTGAATGCTGCAAAATGAATCTATATGCTAGGAGACTTATTATGATGCAATTTACTGAAGATCCTCCTTTTAAATTTATCTACTCAGAATGAAGTATATTAAAAAATATCAAGTTACAATATGGACATTTTAAGAGCAAAACTATAGTATTTTGACACATGGAATAATGAAGATTTTACAGTTTAAAAAATCTCTAAAATGAAACAAAAGAAACCGGTAACAGTGGTTGTCTCATAGTATTTCCTTTCTTATAGTTTCGATTCTTACCAACTATGTGTATAATTTAAGATTCAATGTCGCATTTTCACATTCTATTTATTAATGCCAAAATAAGTAACAATTTACTTTCATCATTTTCTTGGTTTCACGATTAAGAACCATTTCCAATACAAACACATCGCCTGCAGTGGGTTGCTCAGGTGTTTCTTCCTCCTCCTCCTCCTCTTCTTCCTCTTCCTCCTCATCATCCTCATTCTCTCCAAGCATGGAAGCAAAGACCTTGTGAACTGACTTACTAACTCCATCTGATGTTTCTCCTGAAAAAAGACACATTGGGATAGAAAAAAAAAAATGGTAGTCAAAAGAAAAAAAATCTTCAGTAAATTCTGGAATATAAATTTCTACCCCAGCAAAGGATAGGTTTTTATCTATATGTACTTAAGACTAATGGCCAGTATATAGTAAGAACTTAATACATGATATTAATATTAAAATAGTTTTATTATTATTTCAGGAACAAACTAACATGACATACTTTACTTATATCTAAGGATACCACTACACTACAATGATTTTGTTAAGTTCATAATGATGATCTTGAATGATCAAAAAAGTTAGTTAAGTCTACAAGTCGATTTTCTATTAGAGACATGTAACATATTTTAGGAAGCTCTAACAATATAGTTAAAATTTAAAAATATATATTTCTTTGTGTTCAAAAACTCTTAAGCTTATTCCCTTATGTGAAACACCTCAAACTCCAAAGATGCTGGATAAATGAGACAGTATGTTTAAGAAAGAACATAATTTAAAAACCTACATGTTCTGAGCAACAAATAAGTAATTATTATTAAAAGTCTGAACGATCATCTTCAAGAATTCCAAACATCCAAAATATGAAAAAAAGGGGTAAAACCCTACCAATCAATAAAATTTATTACAACAGAAAAATAGGAAAATATCTTGATAGACCCAAAAGTATTTGATAAAATCTTAATAAAAACATTTAATCAACTAGAAATGGAAGGGAATCACCCATCCTAATAAAAACATTTAATCAACTAGAAATGGAAGGGAATCACTTAAATTTGATAAAGAATATAAAAAATTTTTCCACAAACAGTCAACGGTAAATTATTCAGAGTTACTGAGAATGAGACAATTATGCCATTCCTTTCAACATTTTACTGGAGGTCCTAGCTAATGTAATAAGGGAATACAAATAAAGGGCATAAAGATGGCAAGGAAGAAATAAAACTCATTATTTATATATGATTACGTACATAGAGGATCCAAAAGAATCTATGCATAAAATGTCCAAATATTTGAACTTAGCAAGGTTCCAGGATACAGGGTCAATATCAAAAATGCATTAAACTGTAGTTTTTATGTCAGTAACAATGAATTGAAAGTGTAATTAAAAGAATTCCCTAATTGCATAGTAGGAAAGGTGCTCAGGAGCAAGAATTTAGGAGTGGTATACAGCAATGTATAGGAACAAAAAGACAAGAACACCAGTAGCCATATAGTCCATTAGCAGACTTTACCAAAGCCTGTTCAAAACTGACACCTTCTTCTGCAAGGTAAGAAACTATAACCCCAATTTTTTCTCCTTTGCCATTTCTTCCCAACTTGGTCGAAGGGGACAGGAATAAAGCCTGTTTATTTTATGTCCACCCTACTAGTGTGTTTTCTCTGTGTAAGGGCTTATTTGTTCAAAGGGGGGAAAATAGCCTCTACTTCTACTCTCTAGGACTAGAAAGTTTAACTTAGTTGTCAGTCAGAACTATCAGGTCTAACTGACATCATCCCAGGAAATTTGATATGGATAAAGGGATACCATGAATTATTACCAGTAGTCTTATCATTAGAAAGGTATATCTATCACTGGAAATTAGTAAGTATGCACACTAGTTTATCATTTAGGCTCTGATGAGATTAATTAGTCTGGGTGTACTACCAATTTAATATCTGGATATGCTGAGCTGAGAACTGGATCCTGGAATGAGGTAGCATACCAAGATACCTATGCTGTGTGTGAGGTCTCTCATCTGGGCAAATTGGGGTTTCACTCTGACATTTCTATGTTATTTCCAATAGCTAAAAACAGTGTTTTGGAAGCCATTTTGTATATAATTCATTACAATTTGGGTGAGTAAAGTCTGGATGGAAGTAATTAATAACCAACTGAGAGAACCAATTTTAAAAAATAACTCCAAAAAGGCTCCCCAATACTGATGTCAATTTGAAACAGTATCTAATAATTTAATGAAAACATTTTTTTTTCTGCAATGAAAAAAAAATGTTTTCACTAAATTATTAGATACTCTAAACATTTATTGCAGGTAGCAAATGATCTTAACATACCTTCATTGGCATCTTTGTCCCGAGATTTGGTAGAGTCAATTCCTGATGATGATGGAACTTCTGAATCATTTGTATTTTCTTCAGCTGATAGCTTTTCTTTTTCCTGAAGACTCTATGATTGAAAATAAATTAATGACTCCAAAAATTAATGCAGATTTAGCTGTCACCTGCTGAAAACCAGGCATTTCTTTCATTTTCTGTTTTTATAAAACTCGAGTTCTCCACACGTACAGTATGTGGAATCTAAATTTGAATATTGTCAAAGCCTTTCAGAGTACTTAAGCCTCATCCTTCAGTCTAAACCAGTCAATTGTAAAAAAATAGAAAAATATTTTGAGGATTTCATTCAAATATACATTGTATCCTTTTTTTAAATGAAAAGGGGCACTATTAATTGCATGAATTAGGGAAGAATCCAACTAATTTCAAAAAGTGCAATTTTATTTTCCCTCGGACTTCAACTAAGGGAGAATATATAGAAAATTCTGATATTTCTTCATAAGCATGAAAAACTGAGTAAAGATTTTGTCACACAAGGAAATTTACTTTTTTTGCGTGAAAGACTGAGAGACTCCCCCCAAAAAGGGAGCTCAAATCCGTTTAGAAATAGAGAGAAACTGAGGCCTAAAGAAGAGATGCGTCCACCCCGTCACAGAAAGGCTTAGTGACAAAGCGAGGACTAGAACCACTCTCACTCCAAACTCTACTCCCCATTCTCCCATTTAAACTATTAGCGTTAAGTAAAAATTAGTATATTTGACAAAGGGAAAAAAAAAAGGTCACAACGAAGACAAAAGCACTTTAGTGGGGGAAATGTCTTTAGGAGGCGCTTGGCACAGGGATGAGGTGAGAACCGGGGTTTCAGTAAGACGTGGGAGAAGCTGCTGGGCCGCCCACATCGCCCTAAGCGTTTTAGGGCGACAAGACGGTGAGAGGCATCCTGGCCTGGCATCTCCTCACTTTCTTCTCGCGGGTTTTTCTCTCTTCTCTGCGCCTTTCGAACTCCTCAAAGGAGATTTTTCCTTCCAGGTAGTCGATGAGCTCCGGGCTGAACCCCGACATGTCTGCGGGGTCCGGATGTGCTGCCCCAGGCACCGGGACCGCGAACCGAGAGAGCAACGGATCCCACTCTCAGGCGAGCGCCGGGGCGACGAGAGCAGAGCAGGGAACCGGCGTCCTCCGGGGAAACCGGCCCGGCCTGCGCCGCAGCCGGCGCGCTCGGGTTCCGCCGCAGCGCCTGGCCCGACCTCCTTCCGGGCGGCGCGGGCCGGACCCCTCCGGCGGAGCCCGCCTAAGCCCCGCCCCGCCTAAGCCCCGCCCACGCCCGCGCCCCGCCCCGCCTAAGCCCCGCCTAAGCCCCGCCCACGCCTCCTGCTCGCTGTTAAGGAGTCGGGGGAAATGGACCCCAAAGAGATGTTCCTTCATGCAGATCATGTCCTTTAACTCTCCGTTAAGGTTCTCACTCCCAGTCCTTTTCCTTTTCTGAATGTTTGTGTAAACTAATTGGGTGTTGGCTGTATAGTGATTTCTTTTTTTTGGAATTGAACCAATGTCACTGTCATATGCACGGTCCACTTTTCAGTTCTCCCCTACGGCAGCTAAAGTCCTCCCCCAATTTATGGTCTAAATCTCATTGCCAACCAAGAGCATCACCACTTTTCCCTTCTTCCACAAATCCCCAAACCCTCCCTTCCCGCAGGCTCCTTCTCCGTCTGTAAATAAGTTTATCTGGACTTGATGTCCCAACTCTAACTCCCACCCAAGTTTCCTTCTCTTCCTAACAGTCAGATGCTTCATATGATTGATCACCGTACACTGTTGCCCATTTACTATGAGCCAGGTCTTATGCATGTTGCATATATATCTCAAAACAATGCTTAAAAATGGATATTGTTATTTCTAATTGCCAAGTTCCACGTCTAAACAGCAGAAGTGACAGGATTTGAACCCTGGTGCCGGAGCCCGCCGGCAAAGACCCAACAGTCCTGAGATGGGGAGTGAAGATTAAGGTAAAAAGACAGAAGAAAAGAATCCGGAGGACGGACAGTCAATACTGCAGCCCCGAGTTCATTCTGCACACCATATTTATCCATCATGACTGCGCGGGGAAACCGAAATCCCAAGTATGCTCAAACAATTGCTGACATTTGCATAGGAAGCCTGTTGCTAATCCTATCTTCCTCCTTAAAACATTCAGCTCACTCCCTGGAGCCATAAAGGTGCTTTTCAGCCATTACAAGATTAGCAAAGTATTTGCCAGATATGCAGACATCCTGCTGAGTAATCAATCCCTTATCTGCCCCAAGGGGCAGCCATCAGGCAAGCGGCTCCCAACACCCTGGTCTATCTGTCTCCAAACCCATGCTTGGAATTTTAACATGATATACTGCCTCCCTCCCATGGAATTCTTCACCTCCTACAGGCTCCTGTAGTTTGTATTTTACCTTATAACTACTTCTCCGCTATCCTTCTCTGGATACACTAGCTGTCAACATCTCGAGAACAGCACTACCTGATGCATCTTTGTGAACTCTCTATAGCCTAGTAATCTGTGCTCATATTTATGAATTAAATTGGATGCAATTGAAAGTGTCTTAGGATTGCGCAAAGGAGTTGAGGTATGGGGAATACAGTTCAATATGCAACTAAGGTTAGAGACAAGTTACAGGTAGCCTATTACCTGGCCATTGCATTGCTGCCTCCTTATAGATGAGAATAAGCAATTGTGAAGATATAGATTCACGTTGTGGAGAATAGCAGAGCAGAAAGCAAGAGGTGGAAAGATACTTTCTCTGCTATGGAACACCTTTATTCCTGTAGAGGTCAGAATGTAGAAACATAACTTGAAACTGTAATCATTCTGTTTTTCTTTTCTCTACTTCTCTGTTAAGTGATTTGTCTCCTGGTGAGTCAGAGGCATGCACATTACCTTGAGATGAAGTGAACTTGTTATAGCAGTAATGAAAATAGCAAGAGGAAACTTTTTAGACTTTCAGACTCATTTTTGAGAATCAAAATTCTGTGTCTGAAGAAAGCAGAACAATGAATTTGTGCCCTGACAATAGAATTAAGAATACAGAAGAGAAAGATGATTCCATCCTTTCTCCTTATTAAACAAAGGAGCCAGAATGGAGTGTGACCCTTCTGGGAGATAATTTTTCCATATTTCTCCCACTTTTCTATAAAAGTTTATGACAGCTTTCATTCTGAGCTATCTTTTCAAGGATGTCTGTAGAACAAACAGTTTTGAAAGATAAAGATATTGTCTCCCTCTGAGGCAGAGAGCATGTTTGTTTTCTGGCAAGTATAATAAAGATAATGTTACTCTCTGGGGCAAAAGTTGAGCTTGTTTGTTAATAAGCCCCTTATAAGAGTAAGAGTTTCCTAAATTTGGGATTCCTCAGCTGTGGCACAAACACACTTGTACACAGCATACACTCTGAACCACCTCCACCTACTTGAGAGATAAGAACAACAAAGGTGAATGTTAAAACTGGTGCTGCCTGTTGCACCATGAGTAACCAAGTCTGTTGCTTCAGACCCAGGAGTCTCATGTGTCTGCCAGGACCTGTGAAACTGTAGCAGGACAGCATGTAGCTTGCAAGTAGGGCGAAACCTCATACCTTTAACAGTTCTTTGCCAGCAGAGATCTGGGATAGGGGACAATAGGCCATGTCCTGGGGATGGGGAATAGGGTACTCATCAAAGAGTAAGTGTTGAGAGGCTATTGATGTAAGAAATGTCCAAATCTGTAGAGAATTTTTATGAGTTTATTATAAGCCAAACTGATCACATGTTCTGGGGATCAAGATCTCTAATGCTCTGGAGAAAAAGTTTTGCAGCTTCTTTTATGCTATGCGTTTGGAATTAGGAGGGAGCATAAGGAAAATTACATGGAGGTGGGAAAAAGCAAGGAGGAGAGTGAATCACAGGATAGTTAACATGATTCTGTGCTCTTGGAGGGTTTGTTACTGGTTTCTGTTAACTTAGATGCACAGAAACAATAGACAGGGCTTGCTTAAGGCAAAGATAAACCTTTTACTAAAGAAGTTATAAACCTGGGGTATGACTACACTCACCATGACCTGCCCGGTTGAGAATTTGTGACCAGATACTTCTGTGAGGTTACTTTCCATAGAACCCTCCCCGCTTTTTTTCCACCCACAAGGCTATCAGAGGCCTATATAGAGAAGTGACCATGGACCCCTTGAGAGCCTAGATCGCCTGCAATTTCAAGTTATGTTTAGTATCCTAAAAAAAAGCCACAGAAAACTAATTTGGAATATACAGACTAGTGTTATTAGAACACAGCTATTTGCTTCTAGGACAATATTTCTTTTGCAGGAATCACAAAGAAAATGATGCAGCTCTCCATAAAATAGGAAGAGCAGTTATTCCAAATGAGAATAATTCAGCCCATGTGGTTGTGACTCACATCAGTTTCTACTTTCCCTTCTTGAGGAGGTTGTGCATGGGAGAACCAGAGCAGAGGCCTGGCTTGGATATTTGGTGTAGCACAATGTCTGAATATAGTGGCAGAGAATATCTCCCAGGGACTCTAGCAACAACTAGAATCCCATGTTTCTTTGCTTTCTATTTCAACTTAATTGTGTGTATTTATCACTTATTTTCCGTTGTATGAAACAAAGACTACAGTCTTCCTATAGCATATGTTTAAAGAGAGAATGCATCTTCTTTCTATGAAAAAGGCAAATTTTGAACTAAAGTAAAAAAGAACAATATCCTTTTCAAATAAAAATATTGATTAATAAAAGGTAAATACAATAAGACAAACTTAAAAGAAACATGTAATTGAGAAGGTCATCCTTTCTTTTGACTTTACGGTGTTTTTGTAACTCTTGCAGATATGTATGGTGTTCTACATTGATATTTATGGTTATAGAATGGGAAAAAAAAACATTAAAAATATGCACATAAGTCGCCTATGTTCAAGGGTCAATCTATTTATATGTAAATCTAGAAATGTAGAGTAAAATCATTGCAAATTGACAAAAGTAAAGGGGAGAAAATTTAGCCATGACCATGATTCAGTTTTTCTAGTGAGAGGCTTCATCTATAGTTTTAAAGCAGCCAGACACCTGAAAGAACAAGAAAACATTATAATGACATAGAAAATGAAGACTGTACAGTTAACACAAAGACTCAGATATCAACATATTTCAACAAAAACTCTTTTTGTCTTCATTTTCTAATCAGAGATGTTAGGAAAAGAGAGCTTGTAATTATGAAATATTTTCCAAATCAAAAGCTTCACTTATTTTACAGAATTGAATAATTCCCACTATATTACACCACCAACTGAATGCTTTCTCTGTTTCCTGCCCTTAAACATTATCTCGTTCCATGCTCACGTGAAAGTATATATTTGATATTTTCTCTGATACTTTTTAGGAGTTAGAGATTAGTATCTACAATTTATAGATGAAGGAACTAAGGCTTACAAGTAAATTGTCTGCAAGACTGTCTCAGACTAAAGCAGGTACTGCATATTCATAACTATTCTCTGTTTTAGTGTCTGATTGACTAAAGTGTAAGTGTGAAAGGTCGTCAAGGGAACATTTTATGAACATCTTCTGTTTCTCTACTTTATGTTCTCAGTGTAGGACAGTTTTCAAGTGAATATGCCATATGATAAGTTGCATTTTCTTTTTGGAATAACAACATTATTTTTAAAAAATCACATTTAAAAGAACTGATCATCAAAATCCTTTCATAATCACAATAAAGTGCAAAAGTGGTATGATTTTTCACAATTTCATTCCTACACTTGTGAAAGAATGGGAGTAGATTTTAATTATGATTCAGTTCCTTTATTTGGCTGAACAAAAAGCTAATAGTCTAGAATCATAATGTATTTTTTTGGAATACACCATTCATACCTGTTTTTTAATTGTAGGCATTTATTTTCCAGAAATGCTAAAGTAATAATAAAATTCAAATCTTAAGTATAAATGAATTTATAATATTTTTCTATAAAAATTTTCATTTTTTACTAATATTTTACCTTTTTTACCTCTAGATGAGGAAGTTCAAACTCAAATATATGCTTATTATTTTTTCCTAGAAAGAACTGTTATTTTAACTTTACTTCCTATTTCATCCAACTGCCCAATTTGACATATCTCTTTATATATGATTTTCCATATAACTTAGCTATATGACCTGGTCTGGAAAAAAAGAGTATACATAAAAGTATGTGGCATTCTATCATATTTAATAATCCTATTAAGAGTGATAATTCTATTTTAATATATCTCTTCCCAGAAAACTATGATTTAAAAAATTATAAATGTCATTTCTTTTTAAATCCAGACCAAGAAATATCTAAAGCAAATCTAAATATTACCAGTGATCTGTATCTTCTGATCTAAGCACTTATTTCTACGAGAAAATAACATCATTTTACAAATAAATATTTTCAAAATCTCTTTATTACAGAGTTGTATGTTTAGACAGATCCTGGGAATAAAGGGATAACTTTTACCAGCTCTCAGAAGAAACATTCAGCCTTTGAAGTAATTGGGAAAGGAGGTTTTCTGCTCTTCATAATCTGCAAATGCAGAGGCAATAAATTCTGATTGGAAAGAGAGAGGTCTGGGATTCTCGTTCATGGAGAAAGTACTTGGAAACTTTTCAAGATTAAGACCTCTTCCCTTAAAATACGCCTGAAGGGTTCTGAAAAACTGAAGAAAGAAAATATTAAATTGCCATATATAAATTAAACACCAAAAATACTCAAAAATGAATATTTCCCCCCCTGTCTTTTTTCCCCCTGAAATGACTTTAGGGCTTATCTAGGAGGCAAGAGGTGGAAAACTTGGAAACAGAAGGACAGCTTTGGCTACTCCTTCCCCTCCCCCTGCTCTGTCCTCCATTACAACCCTAAGCAAGATTATTCACCATTCTTGGTGGAAATAGAGAGAGGAATATCAACTATTTAACAGCACCACAGAGAGTCTTTGTAAACCACCTCTGAGTAGCAACGTCAGAGATTAAATTGAACTACACAGTGATTAGAGCTGGTGCCTCCACTCTGACTAAAAATAAGATTCCAGTCGTTGTCTTCTGAAATAGTTTCTTTTCAGACATGTGTTTCTCAGCTTCCCTTTAGGAAATAAATACTTAGAAGCTGTGCAAAAGGCTATTTGTTTTTACCCCATATTGTTATACTTCACATCATTTTCTTTAGGAAAATTGTATTTTGAAATAGTAATGTCAGCATGGTTATTGTATTAGGCATATTTTTTAAAAAAGCATTTGTATATGTAGCTCATATTGTATTTATTTCTTAAATAAATGTATGTTAAAAATAATGCCTACTAAATTGATAAAAATGAAGGTCAACTTTCAGTTTTTGCAGTTGAGCTTTGCAAGTGTTAGTTATCTGAGAACCTGTTTCATTATCAGTTCAATCTAAACTGTGCAAAAAGCAATTCCCTGTTACACTCTTGATTTTGTGTATTAGAAATCGAGGCTGTAAAGTCAATGTGTATAAGATCGTTTACAAATGTAATGTGCTGTGTGTATATAAGATCATTTCTAAATATTTGTTTTCCATACAGAAACAAATGTAAATTGGCCAGAGGAACAATAGGATGCCAGCTACTAGGCTAGCAAACTCTTGCCTGGTCTTCCCGGGGAATCTTCTCAGCCCTTGGGAGGCCCTGGGCACTGTGCTCTAGCGGAGTGCATTGTGCAGAAATCCAGAGTGGTGCCAACTTCACCGTGCAGCCCAACCTGCCCCCGTGTTTGTTCTCACCAGATCTCGGTTTCTGGGGTTGTTAAGTGGCTTCCATTTCTCTTTGTTTCTCAGTGTGGCTCCATGCACAGGTCCAAGTAGCACCAGAGCAACACACAGCAGCAGGAACATTGTGGGCATGGTGAAAACGAAGCTGAGTGAAAGGAAGGATCAGAGAGACATGCAGAAGGTCGGTGTGGGGGGTTGGTGGGCGGGAAGAGACATAGAAGAAAGGACAAAAGTGAAAAAGAGAAAGAATAAACATTTTAAAAGGGAGACAAGGAAAAAGAAATAGTATATTGGTTTACCTGAATTTTGTAGCCTTCTTTTTTCTAAGTTCACTTGCAAATGAGACCTCCAAAATCCAGTGGCTTAAAGGAGTCCATGATGGTGAGAACATTATACAATGATAATCAAAGTCATTATGAATACAACCTACAAAGTCTGAGTATTCCTTTTCATTCTTGAAAAAATAGACTTTGTTACCTTCAAAGAAAGTACAATTCTTAAACAAAAAATTAAAAAGTACCCAAAACCAATTTTAAATTACTTATAAGTGTTGATAGCAGTCTCAAAAAAGAAAAAGACAGACAGACAGAAAGAAAAGAAAAGAAAAGAAAAGAAAAGAAAAGAAAAGAAAAGAAAAGAAAAGAAAAGAAAAAGGAAGGAAGCAAGGAAGGAAAGAAGGAAGGAAGCCAAGCTGAGAAATGAACCTTACACACGTCTGAGATAGATGCACACCACACTAGCAGCACAAGTAAAGATTGTCTCCCACCTCAAGGTATAAAATGAAAACGAAGTACATATTAAGAGCTAATAAAGCTTACCAGGAGTTTGGCTTGGGCTGGCTCTCGTTGGTTACCCTGCCCACAATTCACAAGGGGATTCATGGCTTCTTATAACCACTGGCTTGTCTGCAGTGGGAGTCATTGACGTGAGCAGCGGGAGTTCAAAAATAATGATTCCATTTTCATCCACAGCACAAAGATCCTTGAGAATCTCATCTTCAAGCATCCTCGGGGGTAACCAATTTGTCTTATAAATATAGCAACCACTGAACAATTTATGCGGATTTTATAAAACGCACAAGGCACTTCCGCACAGCAAAGTGACTTTCTTCTTTTCTACTTTTAGGAGAAGGCACACACAGCAGCTGGGCATATGATGATGAGTATCCCAACCTAATAGAATGCTCTCCTGGATATATCAGCTTTTGAAATTAACAGTAGTTTTTGAACAGGAAATTCTATTGCAAGAGATAAAATTGCTCTTTAAATGACCATACCTTATTTCTCTTCTGAGAATCTCAAGAGTCTTTACAAGTTTTAAATAGTGGTGCGGTGCATCGTAATATCCCTTCAAAATAGAGCTATAAGATAGCATGTGTTTCATGGAAAAAAGGAAAATTAATGAGACCTACAGCATCCCCTTGCTGAATAAATGGAAGGGTCGAGAAATTGGACTTAATGTATCGTGAAGTTGCTTTGATTCCAATGATTCAGAAAAATCCCAGACGAGCTTTTTGTTGAGAAGGCTAGTTATCTGGACTAGAAATTAGAGTTTCTGGCTATGGTCTCAGCCTTGCCATCTTGATCTTGGGCAAGTCACCGTGACCTTCATGTGTTCATTCTTTTGTTCATTCATGCAACAAATTCTTATTGAGTGCCTACTGTGTGCCAGGCATGCAGGAGACTTTGAGGATAAAATGATAAGAATAATAAATGTAGGTGCTACCCTCATTGAACTAATATATTAGTAGGCAAGACAGATGTTAATCAAATCTTATATATCAAAATGTATACATACAAATGATGATAATTTCTATGAAGAGAAACTGGATGCTATGAGAATGTGAAACAAGGAGATTTGGTTCAGACTCAGAGGTCAGAGAAGGCTTCTGGGAAGAAATTACCTTACATCCTGTAGTAGGAGTTACCTAAGCAACCAATGGAGGACAGAGGGAGAGAGTTTCAAACAAGATGAACAATTGTGCTATAAACCCTGTGGCTGAAAGGAACATGGCACATCAAGTTAGTATGCAAGGAGAAAAGGGAGCAAGGGAGCTTGATTTGAGAAGAGGCTGGAGAAGTAGTCAGAATATGCTGTTTCTGCTTCAAGCAATGCTAAGTAATTAAAAGGTTTTAAGCATCTAAGCAGCTTGATCAGACTTGCATTTTTAAAAGGTTATTCTGGTTGCAGGGGGATGGGCAGACTGAGGTAGAGAAGAGGGATGAGGGAGACCAGTTAGATTGTTACTGCAGAAGTCCAGGCAGGACAAGATGTTAAGCTGGATTAGGACAGTAGCACAGACACAGAGATGTGAGTGGATATGAGAGATATTTAGAAGGAACTGGTAACATACTAGATGCTATGGGCAGCAAAGCTAAGAGGAAGAGTGTTTCAAAACCAATCCCTAAGCATCAGGATTATTCAGCTGAGTGGACTACAGCACCATTCACTGAAATATCAAACACCGTCTTGGAGGGATGAGGTCATGAGTTCCAGGAAGGACATGTTGAGCTTTAGAAGCCTTTGAGATGTGCCTAGTGGGGATGGTGATACACAGTTGAGTCCAAAGGTCTGGAGCTCAGAGGGAAAGCCTGAGAAGGAAATGTACATATTGGAATTGCTGGCATATAAGTGGATGAGATTGCTCCAGTAAAGATTACAAAATGAGAAAGAGAGATCATCTACGATGTGAGTTCTGAGAAATTTGAACATGTAACAGCCACATACAGAAATCTATACAAATGAGACGCTGGAGGTAGGGAGAAACCAGGAGAGTATGGAAGCAAGAGAAAAAAAAAATGTTTCAAGGGAGAAACTGAGTAAAATAATGTGATGATGTGCCCCTAGAAAGATGCAAGAAGGGGTTAAGACTAGAAGCCTCTATGCCAACCGCCACAGCAGCCACATTTCCTGATCGAGTACCTGGCAATTACATCGGTAGGCTATTGTTTAACTCTGTTCCCACAAGAAAGGGAAGGAGGAATTTATGGGAAACATGGTATGAAAATTTGACCTTTTAACGTTCCGCTTTCTGCTTCTGTATCCCCGCTTACGCATCACATCAGACCACCATTTGGTGACGGGTCATGAATAGATGATGTATAGATCCATTGTGATTGGGATATAGTGATTAATGGATTTTGGGGTATAAAACTGTGGACCTGAAATGGGTCGAGGCTGCTCCTTTGGAAGGACAGCCGCCGGCTAATAAACTGCCTCTAATATCAGAGCACTCAGGGTGAGTCTGGTTATTCCGGTCACAACAAAAATGAGGCCTGAGAAGGGTTCATGGAGCATTCAAGCTGTTTTGGTAGATGGAGGTGAAAGTCAGATTAGAAATGAGGAGATAGAAAAGACAGAGAGGTGCTTCTCTAATCAAGCTCTAGAGAAGTTCAACTGTGAAGAGAGAGGTCGGGGGAGGGAGAAGGAGGTAGGTAACTAGAAGAGGAAGTGGAGTAAAGGGGAAATAGTGTCCTCACTGTTTTTGATGTGAGAGACTTGGGTCTGTTTAAGCATCAGTGGTTAAGTGAGTAAATAAATGCCCTGGAATTTCATTACATCAACTCTCCTTAAAAAACTCCTGGACTTTAAAGTTAAAGCACCCAGAATGTTGGAGTATTAAGTTGTTAATGAGATTACAGCAGTCACTAAACTGTAAACTCCTTAGACAGTGCTCACCTTTACATTTCCAGCATCAAGCATGTTGAGCCCAATCCATAAATAATGCACTTTATAATTGGGAAAGAGTAAATAAATTGAATAGATTTTCATAGCTATTTATCTATGAATAACTTCTAACTTTAGTTCCATTTGTATAAAAACATAGCTCATTTGTTCTCCCTAATAAGAGCTCCCAATTTAAGAAATATTTATTTTCCTAAAGGAGCAATGGAATAAAGATAGTATTTACATTTTATCATTATGTTCACTAAGACTGAAGTTTCCCAGATTGTTAAAATAAATTATACATTTAAATAAAATAATTCTTTTTAGTATATGTGCTCCTGAAGCGAGCACTAAAACAATTGTTTTTGATTTCTTTGTTTTTTAACCTTAAACCTTTGTTTTGAAGAGCAGAATGTATTACTGATAGAGCTGATGATGACATTTTCTTCAGAATGTATCAACACAATACTAAGTAGATAATTTGCAATCATTTGGTCGTTAAGCATGAGCAAATGGAGGAAAAAACCTTAGGATTATTCGGGTTCCTAAACCATTATTTTCTGGTCTAAGTTACCCCATTTGGCCTCTTTATTAAATGAAGCAGTTGCAAAAGTAGCAGTTGAGATATTTTAGGCAAAAAGGCTCTTCCAAACCCAGAGGCATCTGAATGAAGGTCTGCTGGCATTTCTCAATTAGAAATTGAGAAGAAAATAGAATACTTGGCCCAGAGCTACACACATAAAAGAAATCCAATAGATATGTGTTGATCAAATTACGAACTTAATTAGAGTATAAATTCAAACATAATGGTAAGGATGAGGAAAGGACACTGAAGGAAAAGGATATCGTGGGAAGCAGAGAGAAAAATTTAAAACATTCACTGTTGGACTGTATAACCTTTTAAAATCCTTCCAGTCTCTATTGGGGGTTGGGGCTGGGGGGGTGGGAAGAGCTGACATAACTATTAAAGTATCACGAACAGAGACAAGAATTTCATCTCCTTTTTCTTTCCTCTGGTCTGAGTCAGGGAAAGGAAAAATTATTGTTTATAGACTGCTTCTTGAGAGACAATGAGAATTTCAAAAATAATAGAACAGTTGCTCATGTGATTAATGGAGTAAGCCAGACACCTTAAGATCATAGCAATCATAACTGCTTTTTGAGGCAGTTGGCAGATTTCAGTTTGAAAGTACACCAAAGAGAAGAGGGGAGAAGAGAGATAAGCTTCTTGCCACACAAGAACAGAATCAAAGAGCTGTGGGTCAGGGGACCATAGTGACTACAGTGGGTGAAAGAGAAGTTTACCCTCATAGCCTGGGGCCACGTATCCTGTGAGAACCTAGAGGTGAGGGAAGGCCCAGAAACCACTGAAATTAAATCTCTCCCCTCATCTCTCATTCGAATAGGGACTCATAGACAAAATTGATTTAAAAAACAAAAACAAAAACCCATGACCATTTGTCCCATTCGGTAGTATTGATACAGTGTTAGTAAGGGGTATATTAAAGAGAAAAAAAGATTTTCCTCTGTTTAAAATATGTTACAACTGTTTTGCCTCTTAGGGTAGGAGGCAATTCTAGAAGCCAGGGCCTGTAAAGGAAGAAAGACAGGGCTAAGCAGGGTGGTCAACTTTCCTTCAGAGTGTTTGCTCTCAAACCCAGCCTGGCTTCACGGCCTCTGCTTTTGTCAGGTGTTCCTTATCATCAACTGGGATTTGGCAGCAGCTGTCCTTTCTCCCATGGTCCCTCCTTCAGTCCATCCTGCTCCCTACTACCAGCCTTCCCAAAACACAATGTCATAATCTGGCCTTATCAGAGAGGGACAGAGGGTCACAGAGAGGGATTGCATATCTTTCAATCCTGCTCAGCTTCAAGCTATATCTCCTACAACTAAGATGGAGTACAGGCAACAAAAAGCAAAAATCATGATAATCATATTTGATTTGAAGCCAGCTCAGAGAAACAGAGCAACAACAATAACAACATCAACAACATCAACAACAAAAAGACATCCAGATTCACACAGTGACTGAGATATAAATCGAACTCTCTTGACTTGGCTTAGAGATCTAGGGTATCAATTCAGTGTCATCTCAGGCCGTATTCGTATCTCCAAAGTCATACTAAAGGAGTAAAGCATTGTCCCTAAAATGTAAAAGGCTAAATCATTTCTTAGGGCTCTCTAACAGCTTTTCAGCAGGCAGTCTGCTTTTGTAGCAGAGAATCTGAGGTGGCCAGCAACACCTTTGGCTTTGCAACTGACCCTGGAGCAGAGACAACAGAAAAACAGGGTCATACTGATGAGGAAAAGTACACTAGCACCACACCTGCTTCTAGTGGCTTCTTGATACCCAGGAGTCTAAACTCTCGACCTGGATCTAAAGGTCTTCAAATGACCCATTTGTCCCAACCCTACTATTGCAGCCACTTTACCTCCTCAGTGAACACCATTCACCCTTATACCTCAGTGCCATTGAACTTGCTGTTGCTTCTGCCTAAAATGCCTTCTCGAACCCTTGTGTGCCCTCAGAACTTCTTCCTGTTCTTCCAAGCTCACCTCAAATGTCACTTCTTCTGAGAACAAAACAAAACAAAACATTTAGTCACTTCAACAGCTCTTACCTTGTTGAGTAAGGATGACTACATTTTCTTCCACACATCTCACTGTTTACAAGAAGAACTTGAAATTGGTGCCTTGTCTTTATCACTGATTCTTCAGAGCTGAGCATACTGCTTGGCATAAAGTAAGCAAGCATATCACAGATATTTATGGAATTAATAATTCTCTAGGTAAAATTTGAGCTTAGATTTTTATAATGTTCTTTTGAAATTTGAGCCTTGTTGCATTTCTATTTTTCATAAAAACCAGTGGAGATTGGGAGGAGTATGTCACTTTCACAACCACACACACCTCTCTATTTAAATTGTCCTGGAGCTGAGGCCACATGCCAAAATATGTGAGCAACTATCAGAAGCTGGAAAGGGAGTGTCGCCCTGCCCACACCTTGAGTTAGAAGTCTGGAGGTCAGAAGTCTGACCTCCAGAACTGAAGGAAAAAAATTTCTCTCATTTTAAGACCTTTTTTTTTTCTTTTTTCTTTTCTTTTTTTTTTTTTTTTTTTGGTAATTTTTTACCTTAGTGACAGGAAATTAACACAAGGAATTTAAAGGTGGCAGGCCAACCATGAAGGAGGAAGACCCATGACTCAACCACAATTGCAGTGTCTTCTCCTGTATACATTGCACTGTGGACAGACCTAAAGCTGGATCTAAATTCTTTATTTCTTTTTCAGGAAGGTGGAGCTTCTTCTGTCATTCAGTTCACAATGCAAAATAGATTTGAGTTGAAATGTCTATTATGAACCTGAGGATTTATGTGAGTCAAACTATACTCTAAAATGTCTTTTTGATACAAGAGGTGAGAAAAGTTTCCATTTTAGACTATTAAATTAGATAGAACCTCAGCCGTGAGTCACATAATTTTGTAAAGAACCATGTAATTTAACTCATTAATAAAATTATTTAAGTACCTGAAAGAAACACCATTTAAAAAATATTACCTAAATTTGTATGATAAAGAGAGAAGGAAAAAATAGAGGGCAATTCCAATGGGCATTTATTTGGCTATTTGGGGCATAATGGGAGAATGATTCTTTCTTAGTATTATTCATCAATTGTGAGCTCTGAAATAGAGCCAATGAGCTTTCACACTAGAAAGAAAAAAAAATCAATGAACCCCTGTACCCAAACCAAAAGCATCCCCCGCCCCCGCATTTTTATGATTAGTTCCTAGTATCATGGGAGCTCTTTAGTATTCTAGGTGCATAAAATGTTATTCAATTATTTTAAACAGAATAAATAGCAGACCTTTACCTTCTCACTTCAAAAGTGCATTCTGTAAGTCAGGCCCTCAGAAAATCCTCGAGAAACCTCAGTGGCAAAGATGACTTTAACTCAATCCTCCAAAAATAATAGGCTCTCAAATAGCAGTGGGGACATTCTAGATTTCTGCTAAAAATATTACTTGCTGACTTCTATTTCTAAAAATTCCACTTTTAGTCTATGGCTATACTACCCTGAAAAAGCCCAATCCTGTCTGATTTTGGAAGCTAAGCAGGGTTGGGCCTGGTTAGTACTTGGATGGGAGAGACCACCTAGGACGACCAGGTGCTATAGGCATAAAAAAATTTAAAATAATAAAATAAAATAAAATACAATAAAATAATAAAATAAAATAAAATAAAATAATAAAATAAAATAAAATAAAATAAAATAAAATAAAATAAAAAAGGGATTGTAAGCAGACAAGGTCCTTGCAATCTGTGAAAATTCCACTTTAAAAAATTGGGTTATTTGAACATGATCCAGCAATCTCTCTGGTAAATCTAGATATTTACCCCAAAGACTTAAAAACATATTTGAAAAGATATTTGCACATTGATGTTCATAGCAACATTATTCACGGTGGCCAGGATATGAAAGCAACTGAAGTGTCCTACAATAGATGATTGAATAAAGAAGATGTGGTATATATATATACAATGAAATATTAGCCATAAGAAGAGATGAAATTCTGCCATTTGTGACATCATTGATGGATCTTGGGATAATCATGCTAAGCAAAATAAGCCAGATGGAAATCTAAGTTGAAAAACCACATGGTATCACTTGTCGGATATAAATCTAAAAGCAAGAAACAAACATGACAGTCTTATGGACATGGACAATAGCCTAGTGGTTACCAGAGGGTGGGTGGGGCATAGATGAAGTAAAAACAGTCAAATATGTGGTGATAAAGAAATCTAACTATGGGCAGTGAACATACAATGCAACATATATATGATTAACTGTTAAATCGTACACTTGAAACTTCATGGATTCTGTTAACCAATGTCACCATAATAATTTTTAAAAATTTTGGTTATTTGAGGTGTTAGAATAGAGTTGTAGAAGTATTTTATGTATTCCAAAAACAAATCCTTTGTCAAAAAATGTTTCTCTCTGGTTTGCCCCTATATTTTCTTAACTATATTTTGATGAGTAGAAGTCTTTGTGTTGAAGTATAATTTACCAAATTTTTAATTGTTACTTTCTTTATTCTAAGCATCTTTGCCTACCATCTTGTCATATAGTCTTCCATATATTCTTCTAGAAGCTTTATAGTTTTTACATTCAATGATTCATCTCTAATTAATTTTTTTCTAATTAATTTTTGTGCATGATGCGAGGAAGTGTTGATGTTTATTTTTTTCTCCTATATGAGTGCTCACTTATTCCAGTACTATATATTGAAAATATTCTTCTTTCCCCATTGAAGTGTTTTGGCACCTTTGTTGAAGATAACTTATTTTCTTATTGTTGAGTTTTGAGAGTTCTTTATATATTTTGGATACAAGTTTTTTATCAGACGTGTTTGGTTTCTCCCACTTGTGAATTTTCTTGCATTTCCTTAGCACTATCTTTTTAAGAACAGAAGTTTGTATTTCTGTTGAAGTCTAATTTATCAAATTTTTTTATGGTTTGGGCTTTTATAAACTTTTAAATTTCTATTTTAATTTCTCCATTGGGATTTTAGCTGTACCTCCCTGTATTATTATTCTAGTGGTTGCTTTGAGGATTATAATATGTAATCTTATATATATGGATAACCACAGTTAATAATTCTTTGGAAACAACTAGGGTTAACTAAAAAACTTTTTTCAATGATTTCTGAAAGTTTTTCTAAATGTATTAAACTACTTAGTAAATATACTCAGACCATAATTAAAATCTTTATTATTTAAAACTCCAACACATACAAAAGGGAACAGATTAATGCAAGGCCATATACTTATCAATCAACTTCAGTAATTACCAACACATAAATTACACATCACAAGTGTGAGAATAAAAAAAGGTACTATATGGAAAGGGAAACAATCCTTGCCTGCTAGAGGCAATCTGCTTGGAGAAACAGCATGGTGTGGTGGAGTTTAAGACCAATCTTCAAAACCTGTCTCTGCCATTCCCTTGGTCCAATATTATATGATCTCTCTGCACCTCAATTTCATTTGTAAAATAACCCTACTTTGCAATGTAAGAATTAGAAATGACAATGGTAAAGGACCTGGCACAGCACCAAACATGTAGATGCTAAGTAAATATCACTATTATTAAGAAATGCACATAAAGAGTACATGAAATCTAATGTGATGATTCCCATAGAATATGGAACTATAACAGTAAGAACTAGAAGGGCAAGTTCACTTCTGACTGGCAACTGGTAGATTTCTATGGAGAAAACTTTGATAGATGTGGGAAGTTCTTGAGCAAAGGCAGAGAAGTAGCAAAAGGAAGATACTCAAAGAACACAGTAGCCCAGTTTGCTCATGACAAACTGTTCTTTGCTTCCTTTTATTCCTTTTTTGCTATGAACTGAATGTGTCTCTCAAAAATTCATATTTTGAAGCCCTAACCCTTAGTCAGCTGGCACACTGATCTTGGACTTCCCAGCCTCTTGAACTGTAAGAAATAAATTTGTTAAACCACCCAATATGTGGTCTTTTGTCAAGGCAGTCCCAGGAGATGAATATGCCGGTGCCAGCCGGCTAGATGAGTTCTGGAAACAAGAGAGACACGGTGAGGAAAAATAGACAAGAGACAAAAGCATGGGATCGAGAGGATCGGTCCGAAGAGCCGATGTGGAACTTTATTTCAGACAGCTTATATACAGGCTTATGTTTATGATTGAGTTGTCATAGTTATTCTCTTGCAAACAGTATTAATCTTATTATACAAGGTATGATGACACTGTGTAAAGGTCACATTTGTATTGATACGATACTGTTACTAGGAATGAGGTCCTGGTCCTCCAGCAGCCCAATGTACAGAGATCTTACTTCAGCGAGGTGAATATTCGGGGAACAGTGAGTCAGGGAGCTATTGTCTGTAAACAGACACCATGGGTGCAATGGCAGCTCCTTGGCTACCGTTAGTGCTATGGCAGCTCCTCGGGCCAGTCCTAGAATTCTAACCAGATTCAACGGACGGCTCCCCACAGTTCCCCTTTCTTTTTAGCCCGTAATTCTAACTTTTTCTAAGTGTACTTGGCTTGAGGACACGAATGATCTCATGAATACTTTCACAAGATAGGGCAGGCACAGCATCATCAAAATACAACAAATGACCAACACACTTAGTGTAATCACTCCATGAATCAAGGGGTTAGTAGCGCTAACAGAAGATACAATCTTCTTAATCATGTTCTCTACATCAAGGCTTAAATCTTCACTTAACTGGGGTGCCTCATGAATATTTTAGTATCTCTTGATGCAGATACCATAGGTCTAAACTATCATTATTACTATTCCAGATACCGCATCAAATGCCTTTTTACTTTTTTTCCCAGGGTGCTCAGTTTCATTATATAGTTTTTGTTACACATATCCACCGATATTTCCCATGACATCTTAAGGCTGTGCGCATCCGGAGGCTCTGGATATCGCCTCCCAACATAAGTAAGGTATCATATAAGGCATTGAGTCGGGCCTCTATTTTATTATCGATGGTTTCTGGGTACCCTAGTGTTATACTCACATTTTTGTGAGCATATTCACCTGGTGAGCGGTCTGAACTTCCTTTTCTAAAGCTACCCCGGCCGCTACAGCAGCTCCTATGATACCCACTAAAGCAACAATTCCTGCAATAATTAAGCTGATCATCCTTTTTCTACGATAAGTTATAGCCGTTCGCAACATTTCCCATATATACATTCCATTATCTTCATACCATGGTCCAGTCACGTTTACAGGAATCATAACAAAGGCTGGTTGTTTAACTATAAGAACTTGTTGTTGAGGAGAGAGCCCGGTAATGCAGTTAGACACTGAGCAAATTGTACACATAACCTTCTATCCTAAGGCTGCCTGAGATATGTTAACCTTTTTATCATTGCCCCAGGGTAAAGGCACACAAGCTCGCACTTTGTTGTCACATTGTTATACCCGCCCTTTGGGCATAGTCAATTACCTCTGGTTTTAAAGCTAGAGCAAGACGCTAGAGCTGAGTTTGGGCGGTCCGTCCTTCATACCCATAATCCCGGCAAGATGATGGTCATAATCTGACCTGGACTCAGTCATACCAGGTCAGATCCTGTTCAGTGTGTGTAGTAGCACTTGGCCTTCTGTAAGCCCCCATATGGGATGTTTTTCGAATAGGCCTCAAACCCCTTACACACGGAATGTGAGAGGGTGGGGTGTAAGGACGCTACGATTATGTTTCTCCTGTCCTTAGTTCCTAAATGACACATTCCACATAGTGAGGATATTATTAACTTTCACCCATCCTTCATATCTTGTATCTTTTATACCCAAGCAACCGTAGCCAGAAGAGTTCTTTAAACCTAAACAGAGGGGCACTCCTGTCGTAATTCCAGCAAAGGAATATGAGTAAGGTTCTTCAGGGGAGATATGTTCATCAGTATACCCTCCTAGACCCCAAGTCCAGTTAGTATAAATTGGCACAGCTGTGTCCTTCCAAGTGGCCGCATGGATTACCGGCGGATCTGGTACGTAGGCCCAATAAGTCGATGACAATGCACCTGTTTGAGGGGCAATGCTGAGCAAGGAAAGGAGAGCAATGAACAATGTCTGAGGAGTTAGATCTACCCCTGCTTCTTGCACCATTCATTGCCATATCACAGAGGACAGCATAGGTGCCAGGAGCCGCTGGCCATTTTCCAGAGAGAGATGTCGATCCGTCGTGTCAGGGGTTGACTGTTGTGCAGCCAGCCTCTCGAGCCACCGCGGTGCTTCGGCATCCTGTGGAAACACACATGTATACCCTCGTCCCCAAATTAGGACGGGATCTGGACCATGCCACATATTAGTTAACAGATCTTTCCAATGTACCATGGCCTGTTGTGGCCCCCCTTTTGGGTTCCAAAATCTTTGTGCAGCAGATTGACCTTGCATATCTAATGTTAAAAAATTTAGCACAAAGAGAGCATGATTAATTTGATTAGGGACAGTCAGGGGATATAATTCCCCCTTTTTTGTTTTTTCTAATTGATGTTTTATAGTAAGGTGAGCTCGCTCAATAATGCCTTGTCCTTGTGGGTTATAGGGAATGCCAGTTTTATGAGAGATGTGGAGACGAGCACAAAACTCCTGAAAATTTTTACCGGTGTATCCAGGGCCATTATCTGTCTTTATTTTTTTGGGAATGTCCATAGTCGTAAAGCAACGAAGACAATGGGTAATAACATATTTTGAACTTTCTCCTGTTAAAGGGGAGGCAAAGAGAAATCCAGAAAAGGTATCTATGGTAACATGTACATATTTTAGTTTGTCAAAAGAGGATACATGAGTCACATCCATTTGTCAAATATGATTTGGGCGTAACCCCCTAGGGTTAACACTATAATGAGGCACCGGCAACAGCGGTGGACATGTGGAGCAAGATTTTACAATTTGACGTGTCGCCTCACGAGAGATATGAAACTGGCGCCGAAGACTGTTACTATTTTGATGATGTAGGGCATGAGACTGGCTGGCAAGGTCTTCCTGCGTAAGCCATAATTGAGTGGCTTTATCTATCTGAGCATTGTCTAGACTTAGAGGACCAGGAAGATGTGTATGAGCGCGTAAATGACCAAAATAACAGCTATAAGTGCGCTGTCGAATTAATTTCTGGATATCTAGAAATAATTGTTGTACTATAGAATTAGTGGTGTCAATAAAAGGTACTGTCTCTATAACTTGTATAGCCTTAACTATATACTGACTGTCAGAGTAATAGATACCTCGGTTAATTCTGATAGAACACGTTGTACAGCACATAACTCTACTTTTTGGGCTGACTGATATCCAGTATTCCAGGCTTGTGTCTGGCCATTAATTTGAATGGCAGCATGGCCATTAGAGCTTCCATCAGTAAATACTAGTACAGCGTGTGGGATAGGGGTCCTACTCACTTTTGTGGGAAAAATAAATGGGTGCATGGTAGCGAAATGTAGGAGTTTATGTTGCGGATAGTGATTAATCAAAGATCCCGCATAATGGGCTAGTGCAATGGCCCAAGAATCACTAAACTGATAAAGCCAATCTTGTTGTTGTCGAGAATAAGGAATACAAATAAAAGCTGGTTCTTTTCCTAATAACTGGTTAGAGTGACTTCGGCCACTGGCAATTAACTGGGCTACCATCTCATAATAAGGGGTTAAAACTTTGGTAGGAGCCGAGGGAAGATGCAACCACATTAAAGGACTATTCTGAAAAAGAACAGCGGTAGGAGTATGTTGCGTGGGAAGAATATAAAGACCCCAAGGTTGAGTGTAGTCACAGAATTTCCCCTGTTGTTCGCTAATAGCTTGTTCTACTTTTCGCAAAGCTGACAGTCCTGTTGTAGTCAAATCTCGAGGAGATGTAGGATCAGCGTCTCCTTTTAAAATGTCAAACAAGGGTTTTAGATCGCCAGTGGTTAGTTTTAAATAAGGGCGGATCCAATTAATATCTCCTAAGAGCCTTTGAAAATCATTAAGGGTTTTTAAGTTATTTTTACGCAGCTCTATCTTTTGTGTTGTAAAGTGATTAGAGAATAATTGAAATCCTAAATATGTAAGAGGGGGGTGACATTGTATCTTTTCTTGGGCAATTAGTAACCCACGAGCTTTTAATGTCTGAGACATGAATGTATAAGCAAGTAGTATGACTTTTTTCTCTCTATGGGCCAAGAGGATATCATCCATATAATGGATTAAGTATACAGTAGGATACCTTTGTCGTGTAGTAGCCAGGGCTTGAGCTACATACTTCTGACATAAGGTAGGACTGTTAGCCATCCCTTGAGGCAGGACTAACCAGTGATATCTTTGCATAGGCTCTCGAAAATTAGTAGATGGTACACTGAATGCAAATCGCTGACAGTCTTGGGGAGCTAATTTAATGGTATAAAAACAATCCTTTAAATCTACTATGATTTTATAGGTATTGTCAGGTATCGCCATTGGAGATGGCAAGCCAGGTTGAAGAGCCCCCATGAGATGCATGGTCTCATTAACCTTTCGTAAATCTTGTAAGAGTCTCTATTTTCCTGATTTTTTCTTAATGACAAATATAGGAGAATTCCAAGAGGAGTTAGAGGGAGTAATATGGCCAAGTTCTAGTTGTTCCTGTACCAGCTTTTTGGCGGCCTCAAGTTTTTCAGTATTTAGGGGCCATTGATCGACCCATATGGGTGTATCTGTTTTCCAGGAAATGGGGTCAGCATGGGTCACAGGAGAATCAAAGGCCCCACCTAAAAATTTTCTTTTTGTTTTTCTAAGACAATTTCTTGGGGACAATACAATTGTACTCCCATTTGAGACATGATGTCTCTTCCCCATAGATTGAGTGGCAAATGTGGTAATATGTAAGGTTGAAACACACCTTGATGGCCCTCATGATCTCTCCACTGGAGTAATGCAGAACTTTGTTCAGGTCCCGCAGATTGTCCAATCCCTTGCAGCGATGTAGCTGCTGTCTGTTTTGGCCAAGTCTTTGGCCAGTGTTGAAGGGCAATAACTGAAACATCGGCCCCAGTATCTAAGAGGCCTAAAAATCTTTTCCCTTGAATTATTAATTCCATCTGTGGCCTTTCTTTCTTAACTTCCTGAACCCAAAAAGCATCAGAAGAGCTAAATCCTTGAATCCCCCGGTTTCCTTTACGTACCTGTTGACCTGCTTTACAGAGAGGTAGAAGAATTATTTGAGCGATCCGATGGTCTGGTTCTATAATAGTAATTCCTTGAGGGGAGTGAGCCATAACCTTTATTTCACCTGTAAAATCTGCATCAATAACTCCGGGGGCCACTAAAAGTCCCTTCATAGTAGTACTACCTCTCCCTAACAGTAATCCCACTGTCCCATTCGGCAAAGGGCCATATACCCCGGTGGCCAGGGCTTGCATTCCCATTTCTGGGGTCAGTACTGTGTAGATGGAGGAGCTGAGGTCCAGACCGGCGCTTCCAGGGTGGCTGAACAGTTCCCCGACTGTCCGTCTTGGGGATTTGGATTGCCCCATAACATTGTTTCTGCCTGGGGCTGGCCCTTCTCCAGTTTCCCTGATTCGAAGGTATGGATTTACCATTGATGTTCATCCTAGACTGACACTTTGAAGCCCAATGTTTGCCTTTCTTACATTTAGGACATATTCCAGGAGGTTTTTTACTCTGGGGGCACTGAGCTAATAGATGTCCCATTTGTCTGTAGCGATAACAGCTCCCGGGAGGTCCGGGCACCCTGTTTTTCCCGGACACAGGGCGCCACCTATTGGATGGTTGAGTTAACATTTCTTTAAATGACTTTCCCTGCAAGGCGGCCGCCAGGGCAACGCCCTGGACGTAAGAGGGTCCAATATGCGAACAAAGCCGGACATAATCAGAAATGGAGCCCTTTTTTCTCCAGGGCCGGACCCACAATTTCTTTTCTTCTGGCTGATGATCTAAACAATCTTTAATTAAGGACCATAAATTATACGCATCAATGGGAACTTTCTCTGGTCCGTGAGCGGTATAATAATCCATTATTCTTTTCCCTACTCTCCCCCAGGTTTCTGCATTAACGGTTCCTTCTTCAGGGAACCAAGGGCAAACTTCTTCAATAAATAATAAAAATTTCTCTAGTTGTTTGGTCCCGACCTTAATACCGCGGGCACCCAGCATATTTTTCAAAACTTGAGTAAACAACTGTTTATTAGACCCGTGCCCCATAATTTCTTACTCTCGATGAAACTTCTCCCTGCCCCCAACTTACCTTAAATGTTTCCCGGGGATCCCCTCTTCATTGGGCAGGATCCGTGTCCTCAGGTCCCTGTTCGGCGCCACTTGCGGTGCCAGCCCGGCTAGATGAGTTCTGGAAACAAGAGAGACACGGTGAGGAAAAATAGACAAGAGACAAAAGCATGGGATCGAGAGGATCGGTCCGAAGAGCCGATGTGGAACTTTATTTCAGACAGCTTATATACAGGCTTATGTTTATGATTGAGTTGTCATAGTTATTCTCTTACAAACAGTATTAATCTTATTATACAAGGTATGATGACACTGTGTAAAGGTCACATTTGTATTGATACGATACTGTTACCAGGGAATGAGGTCCTGGCGGTCCTCCAACAGCCCAATGTACAGAGATCTTACTTCAGGGCGAGGTGAATATTCGAGAACAGTGAGCTCAGAGAGCTATTGTCTATAAACAGACACCATGGATACAATGGCAGCTCCTTGGCTACCGTTAGTGCTATGGCAGCTCCCTCGCCAGTCCTAGAATCTAACCAGATTCAACGGGACGGCTCCCCACATGAATACACCTGTCTAAGAGGTTGTTTGGGGTAGCAACACACACACAACTTGAAAACTTGCTTCTGAAGCCTTCCTTGCATTTAATGGCCATGTGGTATTCTAGAAAGTGGGCCGTAGATGGAAGTCCATGCCGTTGGGAAAGGGAGAAGGGAGAGAATTCCTTGTAAATAAAAAGCAGAGCTCCTTTTGTTCCTTCTCCCTGGAATGAAAATACCATGCGGCCACTACTGTGTTATGAGTCACACACTACGGACAGGGAACTAATGAGATAGGAGCTTTGCTTCTTGAAGACTTCATGCTGTCGTACCCTTGACTTTCTACCTGGAACTTTGACTGTTTAAGGAACTGTTGGTTAGGTTTCCATTTCTTGCAAACTAATCCCAACCAAAACAGTTTGTGTGGGGAGATGAGTGTCTTTGGAAAATAATAAAAGACTAGAAATGTAGATTGGCCAACGTGTCAAGAAGTTTGAACTGCATACTACAGAACACAGGTGAAGATTAAAAACTTTCTGGAAAAAGTGACAACACTCATTTGTTGTTTAAAAAAGATTAATGGGAATATATGCAGAAGAAAAGTGGGCAAGACAAGGAGAGAATCATTTACGAAGTTGCTTTAAGTCTGGAATACCAGTAATGATGATCTAAATTGGTCTCACTAGTATAGGAGCCAGGAAGGGTGACCTTGAAGTGCTAGACTGTTTAGGGCTTAGTAACCAATTCAGTATAGTTAGGCAAGGGAGCAATTATCAAAATAAATGGATTTTCAACTTGTGTAACTGGATTTAACAGAAATTTGAAAACAGTTGCTACTTAGGGAGGAAAATTGTTATGGTTAAATTTCAACAGTGAATTGACACTAATTTTATCTAGTTTGGAGAAAACTAGATTGGCAAGTTAGGAAGAAAGCACCTATCATTTCTTGAGGACCTACTATGTGTCAGGTGCATTTGGTCCATTATCTCATTAATCCTCACCCCAGGTTTGTAAAATAATATTACTAGCCATAGTTTACGGATAAGGATAGTCTCAGGGAGACTAAACATGTTGCCATTGATTCAGAGATACTTAGATATGAAATGGAGGGAATAACTGATTTGGTGAATCATCCACCAAGAATATCACGATGAAGTCACAGAGCTAAATCAAATCTGTAAGGGAAATTATAGAAAGAGTAACAAAGCAGGCTGTGAGCAGATCATTGGAAAAAAATTTTTTTTCCAAAGCAAGAGGAATAGCTAGTATGGTCAAAAAAGATTTTGACAGTACAAAGTGAATATTAATTATTACATATTACAGGTCTTCACTGGAAGAATTCTATTTTTTGGACAATCTGGTTTGAAGTCTACTATAATCTACTATAAGCAAATTGCTTAATTTCTCTGAGACTATTTCCTTTCTTGTAGTATGGGGATAATAATCTTTCCTCTAAGGATTTTTAATGGAGAATGAAATGAGAAACTAAATGTGAACGTATCTTGCATAAATTCTGGTACAATAGGTACTCAATGAATGTCTGCTAAAAGGAAAATAGAGGTGACAAGATAATTTGTACAAACTCCACAAAATGGTCTAGAATGTTTTTATTGAAATTCCTTATATTTTTTAGTTTCCTGACTTGTTTCTTTTCCTTCACAGTTGAATTAAAGAATATACTTCTGTTTAAGGATTCATCAATTGCATTTTAGCACCCCACAATCTTACTGCATTATAGTCTCACTGGAACAACAAACTTTTTAAAGTTAATTTAAAACTGTAAGATACTGCAAGAAGATGAAGAACAAAATGGAGATTGAGAAAACTCATATCCAGTCTCTCATAGTGTGGTACCTAAGATCTTTGGAATAACGAAAATTAAGATAGGCTAATTCTGTTCATGATATCCTCCACACCAAGGAAGTCAGGCAAGGGTCCAGGTCTAATCTAAAACAGAGAGCCTTGTCTACCACATCCAATTAGTTGCTAAGCCTTAGAATCCAGAACTGTAGGTCATTAAATGTTTCTAACAGTAATGCCAGGAGGGAGAGACATTTTGTACCCCATTAAGATTATTGGGAAAAGAATGCTTCATGAATATGTTCGTGTTCCTGCATGATTTGGCATCCTGAGCAAAGGAAATTGACATGCTATGTCTCCATTTCCCAGAACCATTTACTCTTCAACGCTCTTCTTCCCCTTGCATGTTTGGTCGACCCACATATTTAGATTTTCCTGGAGAGGAAACCTGGAGCCATGTTTACATTCCAAAGGATTATAAAACATTTGAGAGCAAAGGCTTCTCTTCTATCAGAAGGAGAGGAAGGCAGCATGTATGTGGTTTACAGAAACTCCCTAACTCATAATTTCAGAGTTCTTCTCCTGTGGTGGGACGCCACCCCCCTCCCCCCACAAAAAAAAATCCTTTTGCACATGCAGGGTTCTGCTGTTCCTCATCACGTAGCCCTCAAGAGGGAAGGGGCAAGGGGAACTAATGTGGTCATTGCTTTGAGTAATATTACTCTGTTCCTGATTCAGAAACCTCATTTTTGCTTTCAGCATCATACAGATATTAAAAAACTATCAAAAACAAATTCAAAGCCTAACAAAATATATTCTAAACTACATTTCTCCAAAGGAGGTACTTACATTCTAAGTGGTATGCAAGGCAATATTGGAATGTGGGAGGAAAACATAATTCATGTTTTTAATCTAGTAAATTAATGTACTAACATTTTATACATGGATTGATACCACACATGAAGCCTTTATCATAGCTGATCACACATAATGGGTGGGAATATTCTGAGAGAACTGGGAATTCTGCAGCATGTAAGAGGATGATAGGGTATCCCATTCGTTTGTTCATTTGCTTGTCTACTTTAAGCATATACTGACATACACATTCCTAAATTAAAATGCAATTATGAGGCATACTTTGTTTTTCTGAAAAAGGTACACCAAGTTCTTTTCTTAATTAAATTCCTTTTAATTTTTCTCCAGTAGGTCAAAACCTTTAATAGAAAGAAAACAATTCCCTTCTCTCCTCTCCACTCTGATCCCGTATCATCTACTTGAGGGCAACCATCTCTGTAATGCCTACAAGTATATAATACTGTTATTTCCTGTGAGCCAGGAAACAAAAAAAAAATCAAAGATTCCTTCTCAAAAACCTTCTAACTAAATCTTTGCAGTTCCAGTTGAATTGTATATATATGGTAATACGTAGATCATTCTAGTTTCTCTCTTAAACTTCTATATTTTTCTTGATCAGAATGGCACAAATACTAAAGGTAAAAAGCATGGTGACTGAGTCCTTTTTGTTGAGCCAGTATTAATATGAACATATCTTATAGAACTGAAAGAGATGATTTACATACAAATGTTGATTTACATACAAATATCCATACAAATGCATGTGGGAAGCTATAAAATACCAAGCTGGAAAATACTAGAATTTACCTTGCTTCCAATATTTATCTGTGATGCATCATGTTTATCATATTCCATGCTTAGGCATTCAAATTTCTGAAATGTTTGACATGCTGTAAAAAAAAACATTTTTAAGGGTTTTTGCCCGAGACGGTATTATGGAGCTTACATGAACCGGTAAGCAATCTCTGCACCACATGTCCTTTTTTCACCAAATTTATTGTTGAACAATCAGAACGCCAGATTAGACAGATTAAAAAGAAAGCACCAAAAATTGCTACACATCAATCAATACCTGAGCAGAGACTGAAGGCAAATATTCATCTAATAAACCCTACACTGTAACGTTGAAACACAGATAAAAACAGTCACAACACCCTATAGAGTACAATAGCACATTTTGTGAATTACAACCAGTTAAATGTAATAATGTTAACTATACCATACAAAAAACACACAAAATTACACATGTGTATTTAGTACACCACACATTGTACAAAGCACTGGAAAAGATCATGCATGTTTAAATGGAAAGATCTACAAGGTGACAATAATTTTTCTTACATATAAGACAAGTTCCTTTGCACTTAAGTATTGTTACTATGCACTGCATTTTCTGGATGAGAACAAAATAATCAATTTGCAAATAAATGACTATGGAGCTTATCTCAACATAACTTATGCTCTATAAACTTTTAACTATAATATGAAAACTGATGTAAGTTGACAGCCATGTATTTTATTTCATTACATATCCTTGCCCAAACTACTTCCATCTCAACTTGTCCATGCTTTAAGGAAAGACATGTTTCCTTTTTACACATTTTTAAAGAAACCTATATTTTTGTCTTTTGGGGGAAATAATGAATGTGAAATGAGAAGGTGTTAGTTTATGTTCAAAACTGAAAGTGAAAAATAAACAAATTCTGAGAGCTGTAGGCATCTTTTAGTAGAGATCATGAATGTCCTATGAATGGAATAATTTGTTTTAATAAAAAGTATATGTTATTTTAAATAAACACTAAAGAATGCAAATATTGCCATTAATAAAACAAACAAAACTGGAGCCAGTTCTCAATACCTTAAAACAGAAAGGGAAAAAATATTTAAAAATATAATATATAAATCTAATATTAATTACTAAAAAGTCATTACAACTTTATTTTACATATAAATACAAGCCTCAATAATCTGAGGAAAAAATAAGTACAGATCTTAGAGAACTTATGTCTTTGATAGAGTATTCATTAAATTGACAAAAATTACATTTAAGATTAAGCTTTCCCTGTCTGTCTAAGTTCAGAAGTGCCACCACCTTCTCAGAAACGTCAGAGAAACTTAAATTTCTATATCTATAAAGTATAAGTCAATTTTTAATTTCAAATAAGAACTCCAGAAATTAAGGGCGGCCTCTAGAGCAATAGTTCTGCAAATAGTAAGGGAAACAATGGTCAACTTTTACATTAAACTTTTACTTCAACCTGAAGAAAAAGAGTTGAAGCAAATGTGAAAAGGCCAGCGGTAGTAAAATACAGTTATAAAATTGAAGGGCATTCATTCATCATTTTAAGGCACAATCTGTTTTATCCCAAACAACTATAAGTTCAAGGTCACAGTGATAATACACATTTAATTCATATTTTGGTCTGGTTTCTCATGGGTACATTGCTACATTTAGTCATAAGTTTAAGAAGCTGTAATACAATCACTTTAAACTTTAAAATAACTGTTTTTATATTTTTAAAAATGTAAATATACAATTTCCTAATTCATATACACTAAAAATTGGAGCTTTATCTTCCTCCACAGTAGAGGAAGAAAAAGGTCATTTCTACCAATATCCCAACAAATATATATTTGATTATGTAGAAAGCATGGTTATGTTCAATACAGGCATCTCCTATCTAGGATAAAATTATTCCACATAAAGGACAAACTCATACCAAAAAATAATGTTCACTTAACTTTTAGATTTAGTATATCATCTTTTTTACTAATATCATCCACAGTCCTCACTAGATAATTGGATAAACTGTCACTAAATCAAGGCTCAACATTTCAATATTTGGTTTTTTCTGCTGCCTTTTTACTTCCAAGGCTACTTATGCAAACTGCATCAACATTATTAGGCAGAGAAACAGTGAGTGACGTTAAAGGATGGGAAAAATTACAATTATAATGAGGGGCTAAAATTCCCTTTGAGAATTTCTATAGGAGAGAAATTGAAAAATTTTAACCAGAGAAACATATAGTTTCTGAGTCTATCATATTTCTACCTTTCTTTCAAGAATATAACACTGTACTGATGTTAACATTTTAGCATTAACATCTTGATTGTTCTATAATATTTTCCTTTAAGATATGCATTTTAAAATATTTACTTCATTGTACTATATCAAGTTCTAGTGGATTTTCTCCTGTGAAACATGTGACTGTACAAAGGGATGGAATGGAAATACAGAAAAAACAAACAGCAAATTCTGTAAACTTTCATTACCTAAATGACAGACATCTGTACTAAAATAAACAAAATTCAAAGTTTTATATCATAGGATGACTTTAAAGCAAAATTACTTCGAATGATTACTTCAAGTATTTACTGAAAGATTTTATTTGGTAAACTAACTTTTACCAAATAAAATCAGAGAACTTTATTACAGAAATCAGACAAAATACAATGCTACAAGCTTTATATATAATTTCAAAGAAAAATTAGGGTATGGAATAAAAGTTTGGAGAATTTACATATTTAAAATGTCTTAGATGAAAAGTCCTGAAAACATTACTTTTGCTTTAAATCTCAGTATGCTAAGAAAAGTTCATTGGCACAAATATCTGGAGGTATTTTACAGTGTCATTTAGCTTTGGTGGCAAAATGTGTTTTGCTAACCATATGAATAGTTATATTTTCCAATGTAGTGAACTATGTTAAAAAATTCAAATGTATTTTCCTAAAATAAGGGATGCAAAAAGTCTAATATGAAACCAAACAAGTGTAACATGAAATAGAAAACAATGCCTATCATTTAGGCTTTCAAACAATCTGTAGTTCTATGCATTGTCTATAAATCTTTTACTAGTAATAGTCCTATTATATAAATACTAAAAACCAAGATAACATAAAAAAATTGCAGATGAACTTTATAAAAATGGCTACTTTTAGACTTTCTAAACTAAGATTAGAATTCAAATATGCAAATTTTACACTTAACTAATCAAAATACAACAACACAGTTTTCCTAAGTGTTCAAAGTTAAAATGTACAAATCAGTACAGAATAATTCTCATTTCATGTATATATATATCAAATTCTATATAATGTCATCAGAAATTAACTGGTTACTTGGTATTTCAAACAGTCATTTTTGGCAGAATATGCCAAACACTTTTACAAAATACTGTACTTGATTAAAAAATTTTCAGCCATACACACTGTAATATAGCTACAGCTTGGAATATCTAACTTTTGAAAGACATGTTATCAATTCAGGTATACTGTTATATTTATACTATTAATAAAATAAGTCTATTCTCACTATTTCTAAATTTTATTCTATTCTTAAAACTAAGTTATTAAGATACAAAATTCAATATTCTGTATTCATAATATATCAAAAATGTGAATATTTGAGCATTTATAATACACATATTCAGATTTGGATTGCCGACCTGACTTTTCTTTTTTATCATCCATATTAACAAAGAATGTGAGTGGTCTCACAGCCTTTTTACTTTCCTTTTTTACTTCTTTAGGCTGTTAACTTATTGTGAAAGAATGCATGAGTAATATGTATAAATAAAAGTTCATTAGAGATTTTGTCCTTTGTTCAAAAAGACTGAGATAAAATTTAGCTCCCATTTACTTCTCTATTTTTTAAATCAGATAATATGCCTCATATAATTTTGTGTGTGTGGTGGAAATTACATAAATATACCTGCATGAGTCATATGATAACAATCAATTTTTAGACCTACAAGTTTTTTTCCTTATTGTATAAGCATGAAAACATTATAGTGTAGTTCACTCAAGAAAAGGTATTCCATTATATATATCTAAATTTATCTGACCAAAACATGAAAAAAGTTAAATTGATTAATGACAAGCATGAATGGATCTTTTAGGACCATTACTTTAAATATTTTCATTCTGATGACAAACAAGAAAAAATTTAGCAGAATCTGTTTAATTTCTGGTATGAAAAAGATCCAGAAAAAAATCTTTAATGATTTCTATTATATTATCAGTTCTAAATTATAGGAGTAGCAATTCTAGAGAAGGCTTAAAAAACACTGAAAGTACTCAGTATTTTTTTAATGCAGTCTATACTTGATTCAGTTACCAACAATAGGACCCATATCATTTTTATAAGCACAAAACTTATTCAAAACTCAACAAGCTCTAAATAAAAATGTTATAAAATCAGAGCTCAGAAGTTTGTTGAATTAGATAATAATCCCTAACTACCAATAAACAATTTCATTTTTAGTAACGTTGCTAATAAAGCTATGTTTTACCAGCTAATAATATAGGCTGTAAACTTGATCGAAACAATGTGAAATTTAAAGACAAAAAGACTTTCTTTTTCTCAAGCAGTAGAAACATTAATTTCACTAACCTTCAGGTAGACCCTACCTTCTTATCTCGGGTAATTATTTGGGTTTAAAGTACATCAGGACTTAATGAAGACCCCATCAAAAAGTTGAAAAAAAAAAAAAAGTAAGGTAAATGTATGTGTGTGTGTGTATAATTTATCTATACATAAATGACTAAAGACCCAATCTACTGTTGTTTCTAAAATGTTAAATTAGAATCCTTTTAGTAGTTCTAAAATAAAGTCTTTTATTGGAATAAATAAGCCTTTAGGACTTGATAACTACACTCACATGAAAATACCTTAGTGAGAATTAGTTTGCCTATTCTACTGTTTGAAAAACTTAATGCACTACTCACGAATGAGAAATTGAAGCTTGTTACATTTTACTTATGAGCAATACTAAGTAAAGAGAATTTAGATCACATAAACAATGATTATGACTGTCCAAAGAGGATCCAAATTAATGGACTTCTAAAGTTCTTTCTGTAATTGGATCTAAGTTCAAACTTAGGAATAGTTAAATGACACATTTAACTTGTATCTTGAAATAAAATCACATCCATGAAAAAGTAAAAATTACCCATGTGTATAAAAGTTGTTTATGAGAATGTGTATAGTTAAACATAGGCAGATGTGTCTTTATTTAAATATGTGGTATGCCCTGGGACAAGTGTATAATAAACTCTCTTTCCTTCGAGGTACTGAATCAAGCATTTTGCATTTTATCCCTTTTCTACTTCTCTCAAACAAGAGCCTGGTACACCTGCCATGACTCCTATGAGGTTATCACTTCTCTTTAATGGTCTCAGTAAGTGAAATTATGAATTCTGAACAATAGGCATGAAGTTGGGAAAGACGACAATGAAATCAATCAAACTTACAACCCTCGCAGATGACAGCAAGATCCTTTTTCAACTGATGCCAAAGAGCAAGGACTAAGGAACAACTGAGAAGTGGGGTAACTGTGCGTAGGTAGTAATGTGGGGGTGACCCTCTACAGGCAGTAACAGCTGAAAGGATGTAAGGGAATCCAGATGTAATAGCAGATAAAATGAACCTGACACTCTAAGACATCCCTGGGTACTGAGGACACAAGTTCACGGGTGCAATGGTGGAATTACTGGGATTTAAGGATTTGAGAAATTGTAGGTATTTACGGCATACATATCTGAAGGAAGGGCTCTATGAGCCAGGTATACTTCAGCCTGAGTTCATTCTTTCTTAAGGCAAAGATACCTAACACCAATATCTACTTCTTACTCTTTTGTAGCTAAAAGTGAGCTGAAATCTGAATATTAAAGTATTCTCTTATGTGTCAAAGAGTAATCACCTTGGCTAATTAAGATTCTACTGTTAAACCTAGTGGCTGAATCCTCCAATTTATTCAGGTATACTGTTTATATATCGAATGTGGTACTGTTCTTGATCGTGCTAATTTTTTTTTCACAGTAGTAAAAAATTGTAAACCTAGAGTCTTTTTGAACTATTGGAATTTAGTCATTTTAACAATCCATCATGATCTGAGGCACTTTTGGCAACCATGGGGTCAATGGTTAAATTGGTAAATAAAATGATATAGACAACTGAACTGTTCCAATCCCAGTAAGTAAATATCTTCGAGAATTTTCTTTAAATTTAACAATACATCTCTTTAACAGTCTCTTGATATTAACCAAGAATACAAACTAAGATTTGTATTTGAAAGTAAGAAGAAAACTTTACTAAGTTTTGAGTTTAGAGTAGGTTTCCATCTATCGGTCATGCATTGGTTACCAAGAAAACATGTCTCCTTAGAATTAAAAGGTGTGTTTTCATAGATGTAAGAAAACAAAAGACCTACTTCGTTCCTGTGGCTGCCAAAAACTGACCAAAGACTCATTATGGCTACTTCGTTTTTGAGAAACCAAACTGTTGTGAATTTCATCACTCCTTTAAGACTCATTTTCTCAATATACACTGTAGCAAATTAAAGTAATCCATTTTTCAGAAGAAAGTTTGATGAAATAAGCAGAATGCTGGAGGAGAAATTACAAAAAATGCTTTTCATTTACTGAGTGTTTAGAAGATCTCTATTATGGCCAATCAAGCAGATTAGCTGATATGCAGAGGAGTCCTCAAAGACAGTGTCCACCACACCTTTTTATTAATTTTTCAAAAATAACTAACACAGATGCCATAGCACTAAACAAAACCATGCTTCAACTACTTTCTTCAAGCATTACAAAACTAATTTCCTATTTTTAATATTGTAAAAATAGATGTCTTCTCCAAAGGATCTTGGTGTCCACACTGATAAATCTGTGCATTCCCTCTTATTATTGACGTAAAATCACCTTTATCATTCCTTAAATCCAACCTTACATAAAGTTGCATAATGCATGGAGTAAAAGAGGAATGAAGACAAAGCATGGAACCCTGTATAAGTGTGCAGACCCAAAAGCAATCACACCAACAGCCAGAGGAAGTGGAAACTGTGAAGTAGTCTTCAACAATTTACTGTAAAGAAACAGAAAAATACACATTATATAAACTACATTGTGAGCAAAAATGGAATATGTTAACCTTTTATACCATTTTGAGAAAGTGTTCTGATTTTAGAAGAGACAATAATTTTATACAATGAATTTAACTGTCCATAATTTTGAAATGATTAACACAAGCCATATTTTGGCTAGAAAAAAAAAACTTTGATAAAGTAAATAACTAGTTTTCTTTAGTCTTTTAAACTTACTAACCTAAAAAAACTAGTTGGACTTTTATTCAGCAATTATACCTTTAGAAATCTATTCTAATAAAAATAATAATGTTTACTAAGACTTTGCTACAAAAATATCTAAACCTATTTATAATAGCAAAAAAGCCCTCAAATAAATAAGAAACCATTCTTAATTTTTAAGAGAAGCATATAAAATCTTTTTAAAAGAAAAATACAAATGGTTCCCAACTTATAATGGTTATAGACTTATGATTTTTCGACTTGACGATGTTATAAAAGCCGTATACATTCAGTAGAAATTATAATTCAAATTTTGAACTCTGATCTTTTCCCAGCTAGTGGTATGTGGTAAGATACTCTCTTGTGATGTTGGGCTTCAGTAGTGAGCTACAGCTCCCAGTCGCCCACACAATCACAAGGGTAAACGACTGATACTCTACAGTGTAGCATTAAGTGCATTTTAGACCTAGGATATTTTCAGTTTACAATGGGCTTATCAAGACATAACCCCATCATAAGTCAAGAAGCATCTGTACTATCAGGAAAGAAACTAAAGATAAGAAGGGTTAAGAAACTTCCTTAAGAATATAGAGCTATTAAATAGTAGAGCCAAGATATAAGCACTAGATTGGCCTAATCCTATATTATCTGCAAGGATCTGTAAAAATCAACTGAAAGGAACCTGAGAGCAAATAATCAGTCAATGAAAAGTCAAGTTTTATTATGAAGAATTTTAAACATATACATAAATATAATAAACTTCATGTACCCATCACCCAGCTTCAAAAATTATCAAGTCAGGGCCAATCTTACTTTACCTATATTCCTATCCACTTCCACTCCTCTATATTTTTTGGAAGCAAATCTTAGACATTATCTTTTAAGGGTTAACGTTTTAAAGAAAAAAACATTATTATATCCTAATAAGTAAAACCCACAATTAAGAAAATAAGTATAATATCTTTCATATAAATTATATTTGAATATAAAACATAATTACTATTATAGCTTTACCTTTAGGAATAGTCAAAAGTAATCAGGAATAAAGAGCCTACTTCAGTCATTAAAAAAAAAAGGGTGATAAAGACCAGTAATAGATGTGAAAAAAAAAGAAAGATTAAACTACTGTACCTTGATTTTATTGAAACAGTGTAAGTATTTCCAAGAATTGCCATAGTTGGAATAAGTATAAATGCCAAAGGTTTACATGGATCAGGGTTAAGTTTAAAATAATACCTATAGCAAAAAGAAAAAAATAAATATAAATCAACAAAGCACACCTGATCATTTTAAATTATCAGAATCAAATTAAATTTCAAAACATGCCAGTAGCAATATGGACATAAGAGAGCTCTAAATAGCTCATGAAATCTTTAATATTTTTTCTCTAGATTACCTTTATACTCAAGTATTATATGGAGAATTATGTTCAAAAACTACTAAAGGAAATGAAAATATTCACTATGAAAGCATTTCCTTTTCATAAATGTATGCCTGAAAGTTCATATATAATTTTATAAAACAGATTTAAAAAATATATTAAGGCTGCTCTATTTAAAAAAATGAAAACATAAAGGTTTATTATATAAAGTAAAAGTTCCTTATCTTTTTAAAATTCAAATTCTCATCCCTTGCATTTATTAACAGTGAAATAGCTATAGCCTTTCAGAATCATAAATTTGTGCTCCTTAAATAATTTTCTTTCTAAATATGTGAATAAAAATCTAGATCTTAAAGTGAAGGACAAGAAAAAAATATTAATATCTGGTAACTATAATGCAATTTACCACACTTATTTTGGTCCTGCTGACTTTTGAAAAAAAACTTTCAGTATTTTTATATCATTTTTGAAAACTATACTGAGTAAGGGTTCAATTAGATGAGGTAGCCTTTAAAAAAAACCAATTTACCAATAAACAAACATTCTAGAAATATCCTGGAGGGCACTTTCAGACTCTCATTTAACCTAGGACACTTATCAGGTAGCAAAGCAAATGATGGTTTTCAGTAAGTAGTAAGGTAGCTGATTATTTTATTCTAGTTAATTGTAAGGAATACATTAGAAGAGTGCACATTTCTTTCATTATTTCTAATATTTTAATTTCTATCTATCTATCATCCATCTATCTATCTATCTATCTATCTATCTATCTATCTATCTATCTATCATCTATAGGTGAAGCAGCCCTTGGATGACCTCACAGATTACAAGGACCCGTCAGTTTACAACCCCCTTATTTTTATTATTACTTTTTACACCTACAGCACCTGTTCTTCTTAGGTGGTCTCCCATCCCAAGCACTAACCAGGCCCACCCTGCTTAGTTTCCAAGATCAGACAGGATCAGGCTTGTTCAGGGTGGCATGGCCATAGACTCTAATATTTTTAAATAGAAGCATTTTTCTTCCCTCCAAGTTTAAGAAAACATAAAATTGACCATGAATTGAAAAATACATAAAACACCAGCATTGTGAATACTTTAAGTCAACAAAATGAAGCACGTTTCGTGTATGTCTAGATCAAAGAATATTAAAGGTGACGATTCCCTCTTTTGGGGGGCAGATTTGGGGGAAGTTTATTTTCCTGAAGTTTATACTTTCTGGGTAAGGGAGAAAATGTGAATGTATTGTAAATTAATTTCAGGTGATATATATCTTCCTATTCTTGAGAAAGTTTAATGGATCATTAGGAATCTAGTAAGTCTTACAGATATTTATTGTTTGAGTCATATAAATTTTAATTGTATAAATAAAACGCACCTAAGATTCTTTAACCAATAAATTAAAGATGGCATGCTGAGTAATACAATCCATGTTAGTAAGTTAATCACAGTACTGTGCATGCGAAGACTATCTTCAGCATCACTGGCAGATAAACGAAGATGGTGTGCTGTAGAGTCTTTATGATAATTGGATTTTTTTTCACTTCTTCTAGAGTGCTTGGGATTCTACAAAGCAATTAAATAAAGATATCAATGTACTAAGTAAAATGTAAGTTTATTATTATATTTAGAATCATCTTCAATTACTTAATAGCTAAATAAATATATCTTTCCACTACCAAATTGATTAAAAATACTGAAATTACCTTGTTTTAAAGTGGTTATCAGTTATAAAACATTTATTCCTCTAACTTGCTATTTCAACTCTAATTACTCAAAATAGAAGTTAAAATATAATTTGTAATAACAAAAATGACAAAGATCAAATTAGACTTATTTTAATAATCATTAAGTTCACTTTTCTTAAAAAAACTTAAATTCCCAATACTTTTTAAACACTGGAAAATCTCAATTTAAAACCAAAACACAAACATTTTCCCATATTTTTCATATTAAAGCAATGTAGAGTTTTGAAAACAAAGCTTACCACAGTTTGGCTATTTTTAGAAGTTGTTAGGCTAGCTTGTAGATGAACAATCTAGGAAATAGAAATAACTTTAATTTTAGTTTTATTCTGAAACAAAAAACAACCAGTATTATTAAAACTGAGCAGCATTATAATCTAAAATTTTAAAAAATCTAAACTAAAATATATTTAAACATTTAAAAATATTCTTTTAGAAATGATAAAATAACTGTATGTTTTCTACCATAGATTAAAAAATAGAAACAAAATAATAAACACTTCCAGAGTATGTTGGTGCCAGGATATATTGCTATACTTTTTTACATTTTGGAGCCTCTTCATGAGGCCTTTGCTATAGCAACTTAAAATCTTGTGAGTGAAAGCTGATTACATTCAGTACAGTATAAAGAATAACATGTTTCATATGTTCTTAATCTTTGAAAATCTGAACTCAATTATATATGGTGGTGAAATGTTTAAAGAATCCAAGAAAGTCTTTAAGTTTAATTTATTAGGTTTCCTTAAGTATTTTAGAAAGTTTTACCTATCAGAACAGTTGTTTGAAATAGCTAATTAAAAAACCAAATATTTATTTATAAATAAAAGCAGATCTGAATATTTTTTTCTGAAGGACACAAACTTCTTTTAGAAAACTAAAAATAATCTATAATATGCATTTATTAGTGTTAAAAGTAGATGCAAATAAATGTTTAATAAAGAAAAATATATTATTCATTCTAGTATCAACTGTCTCTATATAAAACTGATGTGGACAGTATGTAGTGTATGACCTCTATTTTCTTGCAAAGCTGTCAGCCTCCTTGAAAGTATTTTTCACTTTCTCAGTAAAATTATCGGCCTACTTATTTTTATCGCTGTCTTCTGATTCTTCAACAACATATATAAAATTTTACATGATTTCAACATAACTGATAGCTTGCTCCTACTGACCAAACTTTCTGTTTGGTCTATTACCCATGTTAAAAGGGAGGTGTGAATAAAAATTGCTGTAGTAATATGTTTTTTAAAAAGTTAACATTACTTGAAAGAGCAAAAAGCAATCTGAAACAGATTATATCTTCTCCCTTCTGTTTTTTTTTTTTAAAACAAACCCAACTCAGACTAATAGTTTCAGTTCTACAGTTAACTACATATTTTAAATAACTAAGATGTTAAAAACCTTTACACTTAAACCTATTTATTATATAACAGAAGATTATTGCTGTGGTAATTAAAATTTTTGTTAACGACACCTACAGGAAATTCTATGTCTATGTGATACAATGCCCAGACATTCTGACTTTATTGATCTAACATACCTTAAACACATAGTAAAGATAAGTAAGAAGTATGGCAAATGCTCCACAAGTTGCCCAACCAACTATGATCAAAACAACTGTCAAAAAGGGCAAGTCTGGTGATATCATCTTGATATCTTTAGGAAGTTCAGAGGGCCTGGAAAAGCAAAATTAAAACTCTTATTAGTTATTTATACAATTACATATAAAAAGAAAACAATACGGTACTCTACCAGGCTTTCCTGCTTATTGATATGCAAGCACCATAATGTAAATGGTAAGATTTTTTAATAAAGGCAAGGGGTGACACATATTTGATTATAAATTCTGTAATATACAGTGAGAGCTCCTCTTCCATTTAGAAACACTATGGCTGATATTTGCACTAAGAAAAACATGTTGCTAAGGATAATCAATAATTATAGAGCCTGTGGCATACATTTCTGATTTTGAGAGGTGGAGGAACAGTTTTCTATTTCTTAGACTCTCGAGATCACTCAGACATGTCAGAGTGTCAGAAGCACCTCAGAACTATGGAGAAGAGACATCACACCATAATACCCTCTGTGACAGTAAATCATTTAACATGTTTGGTGAGGAGTGGCAAAGGAACTAGGTCAGTGGTTTACTGAAAAAGACTACCAGTAACTTCAAACTATGTATTTGGGCCTATAATAAAACTTTAGACAATGTTTTTGGAGTTCTGACATCTTTATCTAATCTGATCCTAAATATCTTGACTGGAGTCTTTTGCTCTCAGGTTGGATTGAAAATCAACATAATAAAACTTTTTTGATTAACTCGAACAATAAGGTCAATATCAAGTGTAGCATTTAACTTGCAATAAAATGATTATCTTTGATAATAACACAACTTCCAACAATAATCCACATTTTGCTATACATCTTTACTTAGACATTATAGTTTAGTAAAAATTAATTTTAAGGTTTCCCATCAGAATGTAATTTTTTTCTTAATTAAAAGCAATAAGAAAGGTTTTAACTATTCATTGTTTACCTTTTCAAAGCTAGCCACAATGAAGAAAGGAGTCTCACAGATGTAGAAGAGAGTAGGCCACCCCAGTAGGCAGTACATGTTCCAAACAGAAAGAGAATCAAGGATACAAGGGGGAAACACATACTCTGACTAGTTAAAACGATGGCATCTAATTCTGGTAATAACAACATGTCCCATAATTCTTTAAACCACTTATACCTGTGGATAAAAGAAAATATACAATAAAAGCAAAAAACAAACAACTGACATTCAAAGATTTAACATTTGAAGTATGTGATGATTCACTAGAGTCCCCAAAGTACCATGACACTTAATTCGTAATTATATTGAAAAAAATTTTTCAATTTCTTGTAGGAAAAAAGTAATTTATCTTCCAAGTGAGTCTACTAATCTTCTAGGACCTGGGTCCTGAGTCTTAATTCAGCTCTACTGCTCTCTATTAATCCTTGTACTGAAGTAATAAGTGGTGTTTTGCTGAAGTTAGAAAGCCAAAAGTTAGTTTTAATGACAAGAGATCTAAGTAATAGTTCGTAAGCAAAAAACAAAATGTGAATGAATTAAGAATGGAATGTTGTGGGGAGGTGGGAGGTTGATGGGGTAAAAGGGGTCAATTATGTGGTGACATTAAAGAATTAAAAATTAGTGAAAAGGAATGGGATGTTCAATAGGGCAGAGACCTAAAATATATATAGTATGAGAAGAAAAAGTAATCTGAGGCACTGTTTCATTAATATCCTATAATGGTTGTGTTAATAATCTGGGATATTCAAATATCATAGATCATATATATCTCTGCAAATGTTAAAGGCCTGGTATATTTACAGTCTAAGTTTAGACTGATTATGTGTGTGTGTGTGTGTGTGTGTGTGTGTGTGTGTAAGTTCAATAATTACTTTTGAAATGGTTAGATTATTAAAGTAAATGCTGATATATTTATTAGGCTTTTGTCTAAGAGAAAAATCCCATTTAATTAAACAAGCCTACTGCCATATTTGTAGGAAAATTTATATTCCATTATGAAGACAAACAATGTTTTATATGCAATACAAAATTAAAATCATTATCACAGATAAAACTTACCCCAACAGAAACTTAATCATAATTACAAAAGGATCAACTTTGTATGGTTTGGCTTCTTTATCCAACATAGTAGCATATTCTAAACAATGACCTGGTGGATTAAAAAACAATTCTATGTAGTAAAGAATTCATAGTCATTAAGTATAAGACATATTTTAATCCTGCATTGTCTGTAAGTGAACATAGTTCATGTCAGAAAAAGCAAGAGTATTCATTCATATCACAGAGACTCTCTTCAAAAGATTAAAAAGTTCTGCAATTCAACAGTTCTCATACAAGAGTACCCATCTGGTCACTTATGAAACAAATTCTGCAAGCCAAGTGTGGTGTTTCTTCATCTGTATTTTCACAAATCTCCACAGCTGATTTTTTAAAACTACTGAGATATAATTTTCATTCACATGATTCATTCATTTAAAGTGTATGCTATTCACTTGTTTATAGTCATGCATCTGTTACAACAATTAGTCTTAGAATATTTTCATCACTCCCAAAAGGAAGTGTCCACCTTAACTGTCACCTCCAATGCTTCCCCATTCCTAGGCAAACAGTAATCTAGTTTCTCTGTAATTTGGCCTATTCTGAACATTTCACAGAAATAGAATCATGTAATATGTGGTCCTTTATGACTGGCTCCTTCCACTTAGCATGTTCCCAAGATTCATCAACGTTGTAGTATATATCAACACATTTTATTTATCCATTCATCAACTGACCAACATTTGGGTTGTTTTCATTTTGGGACTATTACGAATAGTGATCCTGTGAATATCTGCGTACAAGTTTAGTGTGGGTGTATGTTTTCATCTCTCTTGCGTATATACGTGTGGGTCATGTGATAACTCTGTTTAATCATTTGAGGAACTGCCAGACTGCTTTCCCAAGCAGCTATACCATTTTAATTCCCACCAGCAGTGTATATAGGTTCCAATTTCTCTACACCCTCATTAACACTTGTAATTATCTGTTCTTTTTATAGTAATTCTTGTGAATATGACTCATGTGATTTTTGATAAGAATCTTGGGTTCAGAATTACTTGTTTAATTGGTTTGAGACATAATTCCATACTTAAATCTAGATTAACTAATATCATATATCTCTGGGGTCTCTGTGGACTGTCTAGATATAATTCTGTACATTCAAGAATCATTTATGAGGTCACTTGAAACTAAGAAGAGTTAGATATGTCTTTCAAACCCTCAAAAAAAGATATTTATATTCAAGTATGGTTAATACCATATAACCAAAATAACTTCTTAATTAAAAGGTTGCATCTGGACAGAGTGCACTGAATGTTGCTTCTTTCTTTGTGGAATACAAATAAATCAGGTTAAAATGAACACAAATGGTAGACCTGAAATTGTAGAAAAGTCACTGAAAGGGAATTAGTAATTGTGAAAGGATTTGGCAAGATGGAAATGGCGGAAGGTTTTTGGACTGCTTTTGTGTATTTTGGTCTCATTCTCTTTTCCTATCTCTTGCCTCCCTTGATTACTGTCCAAGTTCAACATATTATAAGGACCTTACAAAATTGAGACTCCTGGGAAACTGTTCTAATTGCTATTCTCAATGGAGAGTTTTGTCCAGTGTACCACAGATTCTATATTTTCCTCGCCAGGTCCGTTCTCCACAATTTCCTTTTGCACTAAATTTTGGGAGGCTGACTTTTATGAACTGACTTCTAGTTAGATTCACTGAATGTGAGGCACTGGCAGATAGGAGAATGAGTGGAAATAAGGTTAGTGTATTTATTTCCCTGCCTTTTTTCCTGTTGAGCCACAGACTGACAGTGGCCAGTGTTCCCATATCTGAGGCTGCAGTTACTGTAACGTTGTCCTCTCCTACAGCGTTTGCTCCCTCCCTTGCCCTGGTACTTAGGAGTATCAGACGACTCTACTGTTAATCTGGCATTTTATCATTTCTTGTTGGTTTCCCTTAATCCTACGCATATTTTTAAAATATTTCCTTCATTAAACGCTCAATTATTCCATTCAGTGTGCCAGGACCTAACTGTTACAGTTGATACAGCCCAAATATTATAATGAATACCTACTATGTGCTTGACACTATGTGAGCTACCCAGAATTGAATGGTGAACAAGATCCCTATCAATGAGCCTCTATCTACTAAGAAGTCTTCAAAATAGAAGAAATTTCAGGCACAAAAGTATAAAATGGAGAAACAAGTAAAGAATTTTCTTGGGGATCTCTTAAAACTTAGAGGAATTTGAGAGAAACAGGTTGTAAATCTTCAAGAAATTAATGTGCATCCCTTAGCCATACGAAGGATAAAAAAAGTAATAATAAAGCACTGAGGAAGGAAGGGAGAAAGGGAGGAAGAAATAATATTCTTACCTGTTGAGAAAAGAGAGTATAACTGTCCTCCATAAACAAGAAGGATGCTAGATATAACATAAGCAGGAAGAGCTCCACCATGAAATCTAACTACCTAGAAAACAGGCAAAGCAAAGAACAACTTCTAAATGTTCATGTTAATGAAATAAATATACTTACAAATGAAATAAAAATGTTCTTCACTTTATATTTTTTATGACATGGCTACAAAAGTATTTCTAGTAATGCGTATCAAAACTCTAGTAAAATAAATTTTAAGAGTCTATAGTATAGCAGAAATGTATCTAAATTTTTCATTAAGGGCATAATAAAGAGAATGTATAACTGAGTAGCAAGTGCTGCAAACATTTTATAAGACACTCTTATTGAGCATTTACTACGTTTCAGACATGATATTAAACATCTTATATGCATTATCTCACACTCTCCTCCCCCAAATCCTTTGAGGTAGTTCTTATCCCTATTTAACAGATGAATAAATTTAGGCATAGGGAGCCCAAATAATTTGTACAATTAAAAACATAATACACAAACAAGTTATTTACTTATTATCTGTCTTTATCAGTAAAATGGGAACAATGATAGTACTTATCTTATAGGTGGTTTTAAGGATTAAATATGTTTGTGTAAAGCATTTAGAATATTAACTTAAATGTGATAAGGTGTCAGAAAATATTATCCACCATTATTAAACTTTTATGTCCTTTACTGTCTTTGAAAATCTTGTGGAATGGGATTTAACTAAGAGCCTAAATTCATAAACATTATATAATAGTGCCTCAAATCAGTCTATCAGCTGATCCAATCTCTGTAAAAAAAAATACATATAACAAAAACAAAGTATTAAGTTCTTATTTTAATAATAAAGTTTTCAAAGAAAATTCTATGCCACTGAATCTTTTAGAAAAAATATAGATCCTGTGGCAATCTGATAAAAGCTATGGAAATGCATGGTTAAACAAAACACTGTAAATTTTCAGGAAGTTCAAGGTCTTCTTGAAGCTCCTCTGTGGATTTCCAGGTTAAAAGAAATTATAAGGACTCAAAAAACTTATAGTCCATTCTCATGATTTATAGTTTATAGTTCTGAGTAGAGGGAGAAGAGGGTAAAAGAGAAAATATAATTTTTCTATTACTAAAGATACTAGTTACCTGCTAATGACATGCTAAGAGATGTATGGCATACATAAGAGTATGGAAGGAAAGCTTAGCAGTCTGAGACAGACTCCTGGTTTTAAATTCTAGCCTTGCCTCTCACTAGCTCTGTGTCCCTGGGCAAGTTACTTTAACCTTTCCCTTCTCTTTAGCCTGTTATCAGTAAAACAAAGACATATAACACCTACCTCACAGGGAGTCTGAAGCTTAAATATATTCATTTGTGCAAAGCATTTGGAATAGTAACAGGCACAGGTAGGTGATCAGAAAATATTAGCTGTTATTAACCTTTAATGCCTTCACTGTCTTTAGAAATCTTGTAAGAGGTCCTATACAGACTATTCTGAACATAAAATTTCTTTTTAATTACTGTCATTGTTTTGAGTATTAAAGGTTATGCTGAGCCATAGATATTGCTGGCGTAAGATACAACTAAATCAACAGTTATGAGCTGGCCTGGCCTCCATGGATCAAATTCAAATTGTAGACATGCTTCCTTTGGTTTTATACTTGGCAAAGTATTTCTCTACATTTTGAATTACATGCTGACACTGAAAAATTATAAGTTTATCTAAAAATCCAGATATCCAATTTCTCTTAAAATTTAAAGATTTGCCAACACTGGACTTCATCTCTACATAGAAATGATTTACTATAGCTTATGTAATTCTCTTGAGAAAGTAATTTCAGTTTATTTTTCACCCTCCCTTTAGTAGAAGTAGACTAAAGAATATGTAAATATATTTTCCTCTTTCCTTTATCTGAAAAAAAAATTAAGTTTTCTAATCAAATGCTTTGATTCTCTGACATAGTTTCCATTTATTCCTCTTCCCAGTCTCCTTCAAATGAATCAGCCACATCGAAAACATGTATTATTTCGAAACGAGAAATAAGATATATTAAACAACTTCAATTCCTTATTCTACTGTTCTCAAGCTAAATTTATAAATGTGAGGAAGAGCATCTACCTTTTCAATAATTTGAGGACTTAATTACCACAAATTCTCTGACATTTAAAAAGTACCTACTTCTAATCCTGTAATGTCCACATACCCTCTTTTTTTTTAAGAAAAATTATTAGTCTATCTTTTTTCTATATCTTTTTTAGATGCACATAAAATTACGCTTGAGGACCCCCGGCCCATGCCCTGTGCTCCACTCACCACCACCATGTGTCTCCTGGTGGCATCCAGAATGCTCTGGGGTCTATATCTTTGAAATCCAGAAATTACTAGACTGTAACACCAGAGCAGTGTAAATTATAGAAACTATTGGCTTTAACCAAAAAAGTAGAGATGGTGGAGAGTTTCCGACGGAGACTGAAACCAAGAAGCACCAGACTAGGAATCTAATAGGAGAGAGAAGAAGGAAGAGGAGGAAGCAGCAGCAGTAGAGATTTATCTTCTCGACTGGTCTCCTCCTGGCTCTACACATTCCCCGCATTGAGGAGATGGAAGAGGAGGCATAGCCACCACCCCGCCTCTCAGCCTGGATTATAGTCTCTCATCACAGAGGCCTTGGACTACCCTTGGATTCAAATGCCGATTTGCCTAGTTGACAAACTACCTGATTTGATGAAAAAGATATTCTTGAGGATTCTGGGAAATATGGCAAAGTGAGAGATGTCTTCTGATCTTTCCCCTTGAAACAACAATAAACTGAACATCTAACACTGAATAAAAAACACCCAAACTGCACACCAGCACGTCTGAGCATGGGATCTGTGCCTAAGAGCTACCACAAGGCAGGACTGGAAGAAATAAAGACGTTGCCTCTCACAGCTGCCGGAGCACCTGCAGGAGGAGGGGGAAGGGGAGGATGAAGCAACGTCCCTGATCAGACCTGCCTGGGAAACCTGTGAGTTCTATGCAGCCAGCAGCAGGGCCCAGTCATCAGGGCAGAAAGCAGAGAACTGGGATGGAACTGCAAAGAAACAAGTTGATTTTTACCAACCATAGCTGCAAAATCAAGGCTGAGCTGCAGGCCTCAACCCCCAAAATAGAGGGCCCCTCACCCGAGATGCTCTGAGAACGATCACTGTGGAGCCTGAGAGAAAACTGAGCAAATGCTGCCAAGACTGTCGCTGACACTCACAAGGACTAAAACTGAGAGTAGCAAGTGTGATGAAATATCTACAAGAAAATAAAAAAGGTATTATTTAGGATTTGTATAAAGCAAGGATCCAAGAGGATTAGATGTCACCTAGTGGAAACCAACAGAAAAGTGCCTTCTTTGCAGCAGGTTAAAGAGAGACCTTTATATAATAAATCGTCATTCTGGAAAAACAGCAGAATACATTTCCATTAATGCCCAGGTGGAGAAACAGTCCATTAAACACCATGAACAACCAAGGTGACAAGGCATCTCAGAAATAAATAGAAAAATCTCTAGAAAATAAACTTACAGACGTATAAATATACGACTTAAATGACAGAATTTAGGATGGTACGTCTGAAAAAACTAAGTGAGTTCCAAAATGAGTCATAGCAATAATTTTAGAATATAAAGGAAAAATAAAGACTTTTCCAGACATACAAAAATTGAGAGAATTCTCCACTACGAGGCCTGCATTACAGGAAATTCTAAAGATGTCAGCTCACTTAAAACAAAATGACAAAAAAAATGCGTAATTAGGAGTAAGGGCATTATAAGATTAAAATAAAAAGAGCTTTGCTATAGCAAGATAGTAATGAACGTTGAGCGTACATAGGGACAAACTGAGATAACAATGACTGAAAAGGGGAGGATTGAAAGATTCAAATTCATAAAGGAGAATGGAGATAAGGCACACGCAGAAGAAAAGGAACTGGGAAGACTGTATATATATATATATATATATATATATAACTATCCTTTTCATATTCATAATGGTAACCACACACCAAAGATTCAGAACTGAAGTATATAATATAAAACAAGAATCAGAGGTAAATCCCACAAAAGCCAAGCAAAATAAAGAAAACAGAACACAAGGACAAGGAAGCAATGGGAGTACTGATATACCAAAAGCAAAAGACAAAGTGGCTATAAGAAGATCTCATATTTCAATAATCACCCTAAATGTGAATGGACTGACTCTATCAATAAAAAGGCACAGAGTTGCAGAATGGATCAAGAAACAAAACCCAACCATGTGCTGCCTCCAGAGACACATCTCAGCTCCAAAGACAAATACAAACTCAAAGTTACAGCATGGAAAATGATATTTCAAACAAATGGCATTCAGAGAAAAGCAGAAGTAGTGGTACTAATATTGTACAAAATAGACTTCAAAATAAAAAAAGGTAAAGATAGATACTGAGGGACACTTCATAATGATAAAGGAATCATGCACTAAGAAGACATAACACTTATTAATATCTATGCTCCCAATCTGGGAGCCTCGAAATATGTAAAGCAATTACTAACAGAACTACAGGGAGAAACAGACCAAAACACTATTGTAGTAGGGGACCTAAATACCTCACTGTCAGATATGGACAGATCATCCAAACAGAAAATTAATACAGAAATAATATCCTTAAATGACATATTAGACCAACTGGACATAACTGACATATATAGAGCCTTCCATCCCCAAACAGCTGCTTATACAATTCTCTTCTAGTGCACGTGGAACATTCTCAAGAACTGACCACATACTGGGAAACAGAGATAGCCTCAACTAATATAAGAGGGTTGAAATCATACCGACCATATTCTCTGATCATAATGCTTTGAAGCTAGAGATCAGCTGCAAAAAGAAATCAGGAAGAACCACAAATACATGGAGATTAAACAACATGCTACTGAAGAATAACTGGGTCAGGGAAGAATTAAAAAGATCAAGAGATACACAAAAACAAATGATAATGCTAGTACAACATATCAAAACTTTTGGGACACAGCATAAGAGGTCATAAGAGGAAAGTTCATATCATTACAGGCCTATCTCCAAAACAAGAATGAGCCCAAATAAACAACCTAACACTTCATCTTAAAAAACTAGAAAAGGAAGAACAAAAGAGGCCTAAAGTCAGCAGAAGGAAAGAAATCATCGAAATTAGAGCAGAAATATATAAAATTGAAAATAAACCAAGAGCTAGTTCTTTGAGAAAGTTAGTAAGATTGACAAACCCTTGGCTAGATTCACTAAAGAAAAAAGAAAAAGGACACAAATAAACAAAATCAGGGATGAAAGAGGGGAAATGACAACTGACATCGCAGAAATACAAAGGATCATGCAAGAATACTATGAAAATGTATATAATAACAAATTTAATAACCTAGAAGAAATGGACCAGTACTTAAAAAATACAATCTTCCTAGGCTGAATCAAGAAGATCTGGAAAATCTACAGACTGATAAACAGTATGGAAATTGAAACAATCATCAAAAATCTACCAAAAAGTAAAAGTCCAGGACCAGATGGCTTCTCCAGTGAATTCTACCAAACATTCAAAGAAGATTTCATACCTGTTCTCCTCAAACTCTTCCAAAATATTGAAGAGGAGGCAATACTTCCCAACTAATTTCATGAGGCCAATATAATTCTGATACCAAAACCTGGTAAGGATAACGTAGAAAAAGAAAACTACAGACTGGTATCTCTCATGAACACAGATGTAAAAATCCTAAAGATGATACTAGTGAACCAAATATAGCAACATATTAAAAGGACTGTACTCCATGATCAAGTGGGCTTCATCTAAGGGACACAGGAATGGTTCAACATATGCAAATCAATTGTGATACACCACATAAACAAATTTAAAAATAAGAATCATATGATCACATCAATAATGGAAAAAAGCCTTTAGTATCAACAAGATACAGCATCCATTTATGATCAAAACACTTCCCAAATTGGTATAGAAGGAAAGTATCTTAACATAAAAAAGGCCATCTATGATAAATCCTCAGCCAACATTATACTTAATGGTGAAAAACTAAAAACGTCTTTAAGCTCTAAGGCTGTCCACTATCGCCACTCATTCAATATAACATCGGAGGTCCTAGTGAATGCAATCAGAGAGAGAGAGACATAAGAGGCATCCAAATAGGAAACAAAGAAGTCAAACTGTCACTATTTGCAGATGACATGATTCTCTATATAGAAAACTCTAAAGACTCCACAAGAACACTACTAGAAACAATAAGCAAATACAGTAGTTTCTGGATACAAAATCAATGTTCAAAAACCCATAGTGTTCCTATACTCTAATAATGAAGTGTCAGAAAAAGAAGTAGAAAAAATAATTTCTTTTGTAATTGCGCCAAAAAGAATAGAATACCTAGGAATAAATTTAACGAAACATGTGAAGGACCTATATAATGAAACCTACAAGACCCTATTAAAAGAAATCAAAGATACGAAGAAATGGAAAGATATTCTGTGTTCTTGGATTGGAAGAATCAACATAGGTAAAATAACCATATTACCAAAAGTATTAATACAGATTTAATGCAATCCCCATCAAAATCTCATTGGCAGTTTTTAAAGAAACATAACAAAATAGATTTGTATGGAAGCACAAAAGACCCCGAATTGCCCAAGGCATCCTGAAAAAAAAGAACGAGGCTGGAGGCATCACTCTGCCCAACTTCAAATTATACTACAAAGTGACAGTAATCAAAACAGCATGCTATTGGCAGAAAAACAGTCACATGGTCCAGTGGAACAGAATCGAGAGTCCAGAAGTAAACCTGTATTTACATGGGCAAATAATTTTCAACAAAAATGCCAAAAACATAGTGGAGAAAGGAAAGCCTCTTCAATAAACGGTGCAGGGAAAACTGGAGAGCCACCTGCAAAAGAATGAAACCAGACTGTTGTCTATCACCATACACCAAAATTAACTAAAATGGACTAAGGACCTGAATATAAGACGTGAAACAATAAAATGCATAGAAGAAAACATAGGAACTAATAAACTCAAGGACATTGGTGTTAAAGAGGATTTTATGAATTTGACCTTAAAGGCAAGGGAAGTAAAAGCTAAAATAAATGAATGGGACTACATCAAACTAAAAAGCTTCTGCTCAGCAAAAGAAACCGTCAACAAGGTAAAGAAAGAGACAACCACCTCCAATAAGGGCCTAATATCCAAAATATACAAAGAACTCATATGACTCAATAACAACAACAACAAAAACAAATGGTCCAATCAAAAAATAGGCAGAGGACCTGAACAGATACTTCTCCCTAAATGGCCAACAAATATATAAAAAGATGCTCAACATCGCTAGCTATTAGGGAAATGCAAATCAAAACTGCAATGAGATACCATCTCACACCTGTTAGAATAGCTATAATCAACAGGACAAGTAACAACAAAAGTTGGAGAGGATGTGGAGAAAAAGGAACCCTCATACACTGCTGGTGGGACTGAAAATTGGTACAACCACTATGGAAAACAGTATGGAGGTTCCACAAAAAATTAAGAATTGATCTACTATATGATCCAGCAATCACTCTAGTGGATATTTACCCCAAAGACTTGAAAACCCATATCTGAAAAGATATTTGCACAACAATGTTCATAGCAGAATTATTCACAGTGGCCAGGACATGGAAGCAACTGAAGTGTCCTGTGATAGATGATTGGCTAAGGAAGCTGTGGTACATATATACAATGGGATATTACTCAGCCATAAGAGATGAAATACTGCCATTTGTGACAACATGGATGGATCTCGAGATAATCATGCTAAGCGAAATAAGCCAGACAGAAAAAGCTGAAAATCACATGATATCACTTATATGTGGGATATAAACCTAAAAGCAAGAAATGAACAGGACAAATGAATAGAGGCTCATGAATATGGACAATGGACTAATGGTTACCAGAGTGTAGGGGATCGGGGAGGAAGGGGGAGGTAGATGGAGTAAAGGGAGACAAATAAAGGGAGTTAGGGAAAGGGTGAAGTGAGTAAAAAGGATCAAATATATGGTAGCTGAAAGAAACTGTACTTTGGGTGGTAAACAGACGACAGAATATATAGATGTCAAATTATAATGTACACGTGAAAATTATAATTGTATTAACAAATGTTACCTCAATAAATTTATTAAATAAACAAAATATATAGAATTAAAAAAATAAAAATAAAATTATGCTTGACTACAGAGTATCAAGTGAACCAGATTTTTGTCATTAATCTCAATTATGAGGCATAGATATGAGAGTATGTTATATCCTCAGCTCATATCTCTATGTATAGTACCATCCTTCTGTATATAAAATACAATAACAAGAATTCCTCTCCTATATTCCAAGTAATTTTTCTTAAAAATTGATGCCTTATTACTTTACTCTCCATGATGTTATTTTTCAATTTGTACTAAGATTTAATCTTCTCTTTCTAATGTAGTGCAAAATTTTTACACATTAACTTAGAATTTACTAATGTTCATAAATTTAATAATCACAATCTAGTTTTCATCAAGTCATTGCGAGGATCAAATGAGATAATGCATATAAAAAGTTTCTAATTTAATTTTGTGAATTTTATTTGTAGTTATAGATTTAAATGACAAATTAGAAATATGCTGCACTAGAATTGCAAATTTAAAAAAATAAAGTGAAAATAATATAGGCACAATATTTATTTATTCTAAAACTAAATAATTTCTCTATCTAATAAATATTATCTATGTCCTGGTGGTACAATTCTGAAAATTATAATTATGTTTAATAATATGTTCTACTTGATAAATTTTTGTAACACTATTTACCTATGAATTATAGAAAGATATTCCCCAAATGAATTTAAACTGTTTCAACATGTTTTTAATACGATTTACTTTTACCTTTTATGAACTCAAGTATGCACAAAATAATTTTTTTGAAAATGCTAATTTATATGACAGAGCCTACAGATTTTATTGGACTATAATTATAGTGTAGTATGAACAACATGAAATCTTAATACGACATTCATTTAGTCAAAAATATTAATTTGTTTGGAAACCAGGAATCAACTCTCGTTTCTAGGAAGAATCAAATGTGAAAGCATCCCCTTAAGCCAGGTTAGCCAACTACGGCCTGTGTGCCAACAATGGTTTTTAGATCTTATTGAAGTTGCAGAAAAAAGAGAGCAGCAGCTATACAGTGCTGGCAGCAGCAAGAGACCACATGTGGTCTGCTAAAATATTTATTATCTGGCTCTTTATAGAAAAGTTTTCAACCCCTACTTTACAATATCTATTCACAAGGCAATAATCGAAAAGGAGTCTCTCTTACCTGTCCAAGTATTTGTGAAAAGGAAGTCTTAACTGTCACCTAGTTTAAAACAATCATTTAAAAAAGATTATTTTCCCTAAACAATTCTAGTTGACTTTTTATTAAATTAGGCACTTCTGTACATCTCCACGCATAATCATTTATTTTTTTTTTATAATAGTAAACTTACAGGCATTCAAGATCCCAAAAGAATCCTCTGAACCACGGACATTTAATTTCTATAAAGTGTAATTTTATTGTTCAGTATATTTTCTCATATACTAATTCTTTGACAATTGGATGAATGTTATGATATATATGGTAACACTTTACTAACTAAATATTTAATTAAACAGAATGTCTTATTATCAGATCACGCAAGCTAAATAATTTATTGAATGATTGAGCCTAGAGCTATTCATATGTTTGCTAAAAATTAAGCACAAATTAACCAACCTATTATATAATTAGTACTTTAAATTCTCAAATCTATAACTGTACAGTGCTAGAGTTAAGTTTCTGAGTAAATTTTATAAAAATAGGTTTCACACGATACAAGACCAAAACAGCAAATTTAGTAAAATTTAAGCCAAAACAATATTATAAAGGGAAATTCATCATTAATTGTGTCTAGCATAAATACATCTTCTCTGACATTAGGAAGTCTAGGGAAAGGAAATAAATCTTTCAGAAGGTTATAAAATGACTTTTTTTGTCAAAAAATTGACTTTTTGAAAAATACAAGGCATCTGTAAAAACGTAAACATTTTAAGAGCATGAAATATTTGGAGCCAAAATATTAATACAATTCTTACTATCTCTGTAATATTAGAAATATGAGGGTACAAGTTAAAAACTATTATTACAACCCTGTAAAATCTTTTAATGTTAGCAAGCAATATAGCAAACCATTAATAAGTTCCATGAAATCTAAAATAACCCACAACATTGGCCCAATGAAACTTGGTTGTAGAAACAGATTCTATTCATTTGACCTACCAATGCTAGTTTATCTTAAGAAAGTTAGGTCTAATAAAGAATCAAATATTTAATTTTGGTTTAAACCAGCTGAGTAGAAATAAGATAATTCATATAAACTGGAGATCTGTGATATCACCATAAAAGTGTACTTCAACCACTTAAATCTGGTATCCTTAGAACATGGTATGCTATAAAACAGAGAGGGACTCTTCTTTATGAATCCACAGTAAATACAATGTTACTCTCGAGTCTATTTCCCTTTTCCTAGCACAAAGGTCAATGTGATTGTAATATAAATGCAATAGGCACTAAATTACATATATTAATGACTAACAGAGCTTAATATGATTAGTGAAAAGGAGGGAAGATCCCTAAGCTTATCTAGTAGAACTGGAAACCAATATACATAATATTGATTACTAAATTTAAGCCACATCAGCTGATTTCATGTTCTTTAATTTATAAAGGATTTTGGACTTAGGCTTCCAAATTTAAAAGATTAATCTATGGTCTCGATTTTTATTTTATTTTCTATTACTTATTAAGATGTATACTTTCAGAGCTAAGGAAATAGTGAGCGGTGCTAGCAGGCAAAATGGAGAATAGAGTAATATAAATGTCTATTTCTAATATTTAGTGCCTTCTACATCATCATCAAACTTAGGCTAAAATAAAAATGTATTTCTATTTTATTCTATAACTCTTAAAAATTAAAGAAACATACAGCTTACCTCATACTGACAGTCTGACGATGTATACATTTTTAATAACACTACACTGCTGTCATTTTCTGGTTGAGCAACATGGAGTTTCAAAGAAATTTCTGTAGAAGATGGTACTCTGAAAAGATAACTTAAATATCAATTCTCAAATACAGAATGCTGTTAAATAATCATAGCTAAGCCAATCCTCATCACAACATAATGCAATGACGTAGAGGAAGCTAGATGTCAGGCATATTATTACGGATGGACACTTCTAGGCATAGCACAGTTGTTTGCCTAGGTCATAGGAGTTGGGGCAGAGGATGGGAAAGGGTTAATGTCTCAAGCAATTAAGGTTTAAATTATATATCATTTAAATAAGAATACTATATATTACGTTATCTTATGGGCACAATGCTACATAAAGGATACCTACGTTTTACTAAGAGGCACTTTAATAATTTCACTGATTTAAAGAAACAAAGTAGAATATGTATTATTCAAAAACACAAAATTTTAAGGTAAATTCTTTCATATACTTACTGAGCAATGGTTAGTGAATCTTCATAGGACCAGGGAATATGAAGTTTATAGATGCTAGTTATTTCTTCTGTGAAAACATAAATGAAATACATATTACTAACCTTATGTCATACTAAATATTATATAAGTTACCATAATACCTAATTATATAATTACCCATTTTATAAAAAGTCAGTAAGTTATATCACATAATAAGAAATTGTGGAGAATTATTAAGTAATAATGTATAAGACGACTTACAGAAGATATTAGAACATATGAGAAGTACTAAGAAACTATAAAAACAAACAACTACATCTGAATTATTATAATGATGAGACAGCAAGATAGATGGTATTTTTCAAATGTGGATATTTAAACTATAACAGGTGAAGATGCTTACTATTAAGAAAGCATCTATGTTAAGTCTGTTGGAAATATAAACAGCTTTTCTATTATCATATATTTAATGTTACTTCAAATAAAATATGTAGAAGTATAAATATTAAAGAAAATTCAAGCGATAACCCACTGATTCTTCAAATGACAATACATTACATTTTTTCAGAAAATACACTTACCTTTGACTCCTGAACACTTGCTTACTACGTTGATTTTAAAAGCTTGGTATATCTAACAGATGTTGACCACAAAAATAAAACAAAAAAAGTTTATTTGTTTGTTTAACTAAACAGTAAAATCAAATCCCTGTTATAGTAGGATAATTACCTGTCCAAAGTTCAGAAGCTCTATGTTATAGAACAGGCCACTTGTATTTAATATCACTTTCCTTGAAGATAATCCTGTTAAATCAATAGCATTATATTGCTTAGAACACCAAAGCAAAATAATAAAAAGCATCAATTCTCAAAAAATATTAAAATGATGCTAACAGATTTTTAAAGTAAAAAGACAAAACAGTTTACAGGTTCTGGCTTCTGATATGTGGGGTGAACATCTAAATATTCAATCCTCCTTCAATAAACTCTGGACAAAACATTTATAATGTCTTTCAATTACATGTGTGCGTTTTAAAACATCAAGTATATATTTCCAATATCAAAGACATATGCTATGTTTTCTTGGTAGATCTCTTGTTTTATAGGCTATTTTAATGAGCTAGATGATTCAGAGTTGTCATTTCTGCATTGTTCTGAGTATGTCTCTACCGAAAAAAGGGGGGTGGGGGCAGAAGAGGGATAAAAATCTTAAAGGAAGTTTCCATTATGAATACAGATTTTTTTCAAGAATGGCATATAAAAGAGCCAACGAAATAAAAGATTCTAACACTTAAAGCCAAACAACTCAAGCAAAAAAATTTAACAACAGTATTGGATTACAACCCAATGAATAAAATTAATATATATGAATCCATTACTGACATAAATAAAAACTGAACAAATCAGGGAGAAGAGACAACTGTCCCTCAGGAAGAATTCCAGTACATATAGGATGCCAGTAATAATTGCTTCAGACTAGATGAACTGCTAGATGTTACGATTAGTGGGTTCTTTTGGAGAAAAATACAATATTTATTTTCAAAGTGTCTTTCCTAAGATATTTATTAATTAAAAAAGTAAATTTACAGTAGAAAAACCTGGCAGACACCAGTTAAAGTGATCAAAATTAACAATACCAAAATTAGACACAGCGATATCTTGTGTCCTCTGATACACTGAGAAGTACCCATCACTCCTCTGTGATATTCTTGTCTAAAATGCATAACCTCAACTAATCATAAGAAAGCATTATACATATCCAAGTTGAGGGATATTCTACAAAATAACTGACCAGCACTTTTCAAAGGTGTCAAAATTAGAAAGACAAGGAAAGGCTAAGGAACTATCAAACATCAAAGATTAGAGAAGATTAAAGAGACAAGGCAAGTAAATGCAGTGTGGGAAGCTGGAGAAGAACAGTGGTAGAAAAACTAATGAAAACAAAATTAGGCCTGTAGTTAACAGTATTGTACCAATGCTAATTTCTTAATTTTGACAATTGCACTGTTTAAGAGGGCAACATTATAGAAAGGTGAGTGAAGGATATACAAGAACTTTGTACTCTTTCTGTAACTTCTCTATAAGTCTAAAATTATTTAATAATAAAATTTAAAAGAATGCATAGTTATATATATTTTACTACAGTAAAAAAATTAAGATACAGTTAGAGCAATCTTGAAACCTTCATAGGACTGACAAAAATTTATACCTTATAATAAGCCTTTTATAAAAAGGGCCAATGTAGTATAAATTCACATGAGAACATGAACATGTGCATGCATATGCACACACACACATAACTATGTGATCACGGAGAAATTTCTTTCAAAAGCACATCTCAGAATATGACTGCTAATCCAGTGTTGAATAAGAATCAAACTAGTGAATCACATCAGATGGTTACTCTAAGAACTACACTTGAAATACAGAGCAGTTCTTTTGTTACATAGTTCTGTTTTATTGCAACTAACTTGTGAAATAATTAGCCCTGTTAAAGATGAAGGCAATTCTTAAGATTTCCAAAATCAAAATACTTACCAAAAGAAAAAAGATGAGTTACAGGAAGCTGTATGGATCTTGTCTCTTTTTTAAAGAATTCACAATCTACAACAAACTGAAATATAAAACACTGTTTATTAGGGAAAAAATTAAATTTATAGTAAAATATCTTGACTTGAATTCTGAGTGAAAAATGAAAGCCTCCAGCTTTGGAGAAGGTACTGTGTCACACTAACTCTGGCTATACTAAAATGGCAAGTAGAGATGCTAAATTAAAGAAATTTGATAAACAAGTGTAATTTAATAGATAAATTATCAGAGGGTCCTTTCTATAAGAGATCTATAAAAAGTTTTCTTGTAATTAGTTTTAGGTGTTTCTAGAAGAGAGACATTAAAGGATAGAGCAAAGCAAGCATTAAGGTTAACTCAAGATGAACTAGGGAGTTAGACAATATATTTGAATACTTTTGTAGTCAAAACAAAAATTTGTCCCTTTTTTTAAAACTCCACATTTATTATCTACAGTCTAATTAGACTACAAAACACTTTTAGAGACATACTGCTATCCATTTACAGATAGCTAGTGTTATTTGCATAAAAGTATTTCATGCTAAATAATGATTATAGTAAACAGAAAAAAGATGTCCTATGAATAAAAAAAAAATGCTATCCCCAAAAAAGAAATGTAAAATGTGATATTTGCATCATTAAAATTTTTTGTAATGACTTTTTTTTCTAATACCATTTTAACAAAGGCATAAAAAACTCTCTGCTCTCAGTTACAATAAGAATGGTTTCATTATTTCTTCGATCTACAGGGGCTAAAGAAGAAATTAATCTGATACCTAACTGTAGCTAGCAAATAGTTTGCTGTCCACGGAAAGAAGAATTCCAGAAAGGTGTAGCTTAGGCTTTTGTAATAACTGTACCTTGGACTGTGTCTGAAGCAGTGTTATTGTGTTTGCCTCTTGGATGAATTTTTGATTGTTTTTGAAAGTGAAAAGCAGATGAGGGAAAAATGCTATTAGGCTGTACAGTGCACACATAAGAGAATAAAAGGAAAAATGTGTTAAGGGGTTTTGCTTTTAATTTTCCTTCTTTACTTACAAGGCAAAGAACATATATTCTCATTATAGAAAGCAGCTATTAAAAGATTAGAGAAGTTATTTCTTGAACAGATTTATTATATTTTACAAAGTGCTTTTTAATTAAACATTGCCTGAGAAAGGGGAGAAGTTTTAAATCACTTTGTAGAGGTATCTAAAATAACAAAATTTTAATTATAGCTTTAAAAATTTGGCTATGCTTTTTATGGAATAAAACCTTACCAAAGAAAAAAAGAATTCGAAGGTCTCTCTGAAATATCCAAGGTACATAAATTTCTAATGGATTTAGTTATTTTGTTTTTTGTCACCAAAAAAATTCATATAATTCTACATTTTCCATTTTGAAAACTATATTATTAGTGAACTCAAATAATAAACTGCTTATTTAAACATATGTATCTTTAGGATGATAGACTCTAAGAAATATGCCAAAATCATGAAAGGTCTCAATATCCTTGTGAGACAGTGTGTTCAACAGTAGTCTGAAGAGTACTTTCCAAAGAGCGTTAAGACATTTATTATGTATTTCTTGGAATAACCAGAGATGGTGTTTCCAAGTTTAGGAAAGACGTTAAATTCATTTAAAACCAACTTACCCGACAGAAAAACCCTTAAAGAGAGCTTTTAGTATTGAAGATGTTGAATTACCTCTATAAGCTACTTGTGAGACTCAATCTTTGAGTTGACTCTCAACTAAAACCACCTTTTCCTTTTTCTTTTAAATTTTCCTAATGATTTTGGCCAAAAATCTCATCAACTTTCTCATTCAAGAAACATTATTTGAATATTTATGTGGTAGTACCTGAAGGTTGAAGATGTAAGGCAGAATAAAATCTATCTGGTCCTTACTATCAAAGAATTCACAGTATGGTAATGGCAATAGAGACATAAGCAAATAAATAATTCAATGTAATAAATTCCTCAAAAAAGTTATAAACAAAGTATCATGGGAATAGTAAGAAGTTACTAGAGCAGTTCAAAAAAGGAAACAGGAAACACTGAGGCTAGATTTTGAAGGATAAGTTTGCTGGGTGAAATGTGCAAAGGGGAATAGAGGGTCTTTTACTTCCATCTTCTTCCTTCCCCACAACTTCTTTTGAAAATCACCATCCTTTTATTTTTATTTCTACTCCCCTAGTGCAAGCTCTCACAACCCCTTATAATGCCTACTCTCTCTGTTATTAATCCACCCTATACCATAGATTCATCTTCCATTACAAAATAGCTCTGACCCCTTTGCTACTATGGTGAAAAGTCTTTCAGCCCCCTACTGACTCATAAATCCTATAAAGTCCAGAAGCTTCCAATCAAGGACCTCCACAATATGGCCATGAGCTACCTTTTCAGATTTTCTTCCATTACTATTCTACTCATGGTGGCCATCCTTTAAAAATCAGTATTAACATTGTTTTCCAAACATAGTCCACAACTTTTCATACTTCCATGCTTGGCTCCTACTATTTCTTTGTTTGAACAGCACTGTTCATTATAACTTTCTGCAACAATGTCATTACTTAGCATGCTGAATGTAGCTAGTATAATCAAGGAACTGAATATTTAATTTAAATTTAAACAACCATATGTGCTATGACTCCCATACAGGATAGCACAGGTCTAGAATGTTCATTCTACCTATAAAAAACCTTAACTAGTTTAAGGCAATTTAAAAAACACCTCATAATACAGCCTTTCTTGATTCTATCAATCAGATATCTGTCCCTTTTACACTTTTCATGTATTTGCTATATTCTGATATGTATTATATATTTTTGGGTACCTCTTTTATTCTCATACTTCCTGCTACTTCCAAATATACTTCTCTTCCCCTACTCAATAGTATGTAGGTTTGTGAGAACAGGGTTCATATTTTTCTTTATCTGTGTGCCTCCTATAAATCCTGGCATAGAGTCTTGCACATAATGAACAGATCTTGAAAGACTGATAAAGTATAACTAGTTCCCACTTGAAAGAAAGAGACTTGAGTTTATTCCGCTTAGTTCAAGCTAGAGTAGATGATCCTAACAGTCTTAGGTGGATCGCCAAACTGGACATTGTTTTAAACAATCTTTATGCTAAAGAATTCATTAAAAAAAATAACTTAAATATTTAGCATAGGTATCCCCCAAATATTCTGATAAGAACCTTAATCCATTTGTTACCTTACTTCCATGAACAGATGGTACATAAACAACAAGATGAGACAAAGATGGATAATCTTGAAGTCTTAATGTCAGAGACTAAAAAGAAGATGAAAGTAAAAAGCTGATTTAATTTCTTAAGGTATATAGAGACTAAAGCACATTAACATAAAAATAAATTGCAAACACTATTTCTTACTCAAAAAGTTATAAAAAACAGATTTCAATACTTCATAAGATGTTCATGTTTATAGTTTCGGGTACTAGTCCTGCTGAAAGTCAAATCTGTAGTAATTATATAAATATGAACTACCAAAAATATTCTTTGAACTGTATCCATTCCTGTAAAATCAAATAACATTTAACACAAAATATACTTTACAAAATTATTTCCAAATTTGTTCTTTCTTTTTATAATTTGTCTATTTGTTTCATATAATATTACATATTTCTATGTATTTGGTAATATATGACAGACTCAACAGCTGATGAATGAATGGATGCTTAATATGATGGAAGAGTTAAAACTTAATCTTAAATGATTCTGATCTAGCTCAAGCAGTCAAGAGTTGTTGGCTAAGGAACATCATTCCCTGGAACTTAATCAGTAAATGACACATAAACACAATAAGGCTAATAATGCACCTCACTAAATAAATATCTATGTTATTCTCAAAATTAAGATTGGATCCTTACAGTCTATATTTTGAGGAATAAATAGATAAGAGACTGGTCTATTTAAAGCCAAGCCACCAAATACCATTTTTAAATTCAGTTTTCTTCTGGAAGTACATGTAGGGTTGGAAGTAGTTACATGCTGTAACAATATGTACAAATTAAGAAATTTCTGCAGATACTTAACTTTATCCATTGTTATTCAGATGCACTTAAGTGGGCAAATCCAGACAAAGGTTCTGAAACTAAAGAACTACCTGTCAATGAGTGGCCCCCTAATAATCTGATCAGATTTACTTGGGAGTGCTTATTAAACAAACTACTGGGTTTCACCTCAATTTAATCAGCAAAATCTCTGTAACAGACCATGTTCTAATATAAATGAAAGGGCCTTAAAAGGGCCACAAAAATCACAGCTATAGGCAAGGAGACCAACCAAATAGATGGTAGATAGTATGGAAGATAAATTAATTAGAAAGAACCATGGATACTCTGTATAACTGTCCACTCTAGCTTTTGTTATTTATCCATAAGAATAACGTTTTTCTCAAGTTTTCTTTTTAGTATCAGAACACTTTTAAAGTATCCATGTCAAAATACATTTTCTTATAAAGTTAAGTTCCAATATAGTTACAAAGTTATCAGTAGAAATTTGACAATATAATAATATTTACAAATCATTATACTGACATGTAAAATTAACATGAAGTTTGAAAATTTTTCAGTTTTAGTAAAACTGCAAAGGTAAGATGTCTTTAAGGCCAAGGTACCACACATGGAGGAAATCAAAACACCAGCATTTAGATGTTAGAAACCCTTGAAATTCTGCTGCTGTGTATAAGGCAAAGCTATAGTGCTAAAGAATGATTTAGACAAAATAGTAACTGGGTAATTTTTTTCATATAACTTAAGATTTCTTTTGAAAGTTAATTTTTTTGTTTGTTGTTAGCACTAAGTCCATTTGAGCTTACCAAATTCTTGGCCTGATGTGCTTTGTGTGTGCGTTTTTAGAAACTTCTTCAGTGTACCCATAATAGGACAGTTACATGTCACTGGTATTTAAAAACTAAATTTACAAATGCTCTTCTAAAGGCTTTTATTTTTAAAAGTTCAGTCAGCAGAGGCGCCAAAAGTAACATGATCCTCAACTGACATTACTTTTGTTGTGACAATATAAATATGAATAAAATCTACAAAATTCTTTTACTTTTATTTTTCCTCTCCCTTCAACTTAACAGGAAAGTTGTGCTTTTTATAAATGGCTAACATATGTGTAATTTTGATTTTCATCATAATGGGAAAGTTTATTTATTTTTAATAATTACAATACTCTTCAACTAAGGACATTTAAAGGTTGCAGAATACTGTAACCCTTATTTGCTAACCTTTCTTTTATTTTTTCCTTCATAAATTCTAGTAGGCTTGTAATGCTGTCTAGCAACATCTTCCAGCATTAAATATAAAAAGTAACATATATAAAATATGTTGGAGTAGTTTGTTCTCTTGCTGTTCAGGCAGCTGTTTCTTACCTTTAGAACAAACAACACAGGGGCGAGAACTAGATGAATGCATGGTTTAATCTTTAAGATTAAAAAAAAATAAGGAGAATTTATAAGTTAAGAAATACCTTTCAAAAAATAGGAGCAAAGTAATATTTTACCAGGTTTTTGATCATTTATTTTTTCCTAACTCTTATGTTACAGACTGGATAGTACATCCAGATTGCATATTCAAAATTATTAATATACTTCAAGAATGACTGATCAGTAAGTATGTACTAATACTTTTGTTTGCTCCTGCCTAGAAGGTTAGGATACAGCCAATGAGGGACCTTAAACATGTTCATGTTAGTCAAATTACTTTCACACAATATCTCTTTCATAAGTACAAAGCCACATGAAATATGCACAAAGTAAGACTGACTGGGAAGACAGAAAAAATAATTGCCACCATTCCAAAGTGTAAGTAACTTGCAATTATTCATTCTGTCGCCATTCTTTCCAGTATATTTAAGTTCCTCTGTGTTGGTATAACAGAGTTGACTATGTATATGGATAAATGTGAGTATTCATAATCACAACTGAGTAATTGAGTTGCACTGGGAGATGAATGGGACCAACCAGATGACTTCACTTTCAAGTCTATGAGTCTAGAATTTATTACGAAAATATATTTAATTTTTCAAGTACAGATTTACTTGAATACTGAGAACTATATATCCTGGCATGAGATTTAAAAACTGAAATAAATATTTTCATCAAATTTTAGAATTATTTTACTTTCTTGACAATAGTTTTTGAGATGCGCATTAGCCTGTTATAAAAAGAATCACTGACCTACCAGAGTTGCTTAAGGAAATCACTAACAATCATTTAAAAATCCTAAGGAGTACTAGAAAAAGTAGTTGTCAAAGTGCTTGACCACAAAGTGATGTTGAAGTTTATCTGAAAAATTACCGTGTCTCTCTGACATGTTCACTTCCCTAGTGCAGGCCTTCCCCCAAAACAAATTCTGAGTATACCACTCATCATATATTTAGACAGATCATTCCAAATATACCTTCAAATTGAATTTTAAAAATTTACCTAGCTCTTGGTATGATTCTATAACATATAGATTTAATTTTGTTCAGAGTATTGTTAATTTACAGTTGTTACCTCTGAAAGTTAGAAAAAATCATGTAATTTTCCATTAAATATCTCTATTTCTAAAACAGATTAGCAAATCTCAGGTTTATTTATTACCTATGTGAATTAATAAAAGAGCACATTCTAAAATGCCTATAGGCTCAAGTATTTTTTACCTAAATACTAATATTCTAAGGCCATAATTTACCTTAATTGTTGGCAGAAGTTCAGCTTTCCATGATAAATCAACCCCTTGCTGGCTGTAAAATAAATGTAAAAATATAATTAAAGAACAAATATATCAAAGTATTGTAAATAAGCTTCAGAGGAAAAAGAAACTATCTACAGACCTATCAGAGAAAGTTTAATGAAATAGTTTAATAATCTAATCCAATATATTCTATCCACACAGTCCCTTTGAAAACAAAATAATTTTTTCCTAGCAACCAAATATTTCAATGTTTACAAAAATTACTAGTAATTCAATTTCTTTTAGTTGTTACTTTAAAATCAATACTATAATTTACTACAACAAAATTGTATGAAGCTATTCTGAAAGTGTGATATGTGAGTATTGTTTATGTTGACAAAAGAAGAACAATGAAGGTTCAAAACACTTACCACATAGAAGTGCTGTTTATGCAGCCAAAAATCCAACTATTTGTATCCTGTTGATTAATGCAAAGCACACTAAATAGTGTAGAAAATGATTACATAAAACAGGAATCTTCAATACTTTACTGTTATATGATAGGGTCAGTAGGCACAATGGAAACAAAAAATAGCAACTTATTATGTAGGAACATATCCAAGATGTTCTAAAAAGTCAGACAGATCAAGAGTAGGTAAAGAAATCTAATGTCAACAAGATAGGTAAGCAAGTAACCCAGAATAGCAGCATGAGAAGAGTGACCTGATGGGACTCTCTCTACATCATATTACCTAAGCATTTCAAATTACTTAATCAACACTTTGAGTTTGGCAATGTCTATTTTAATTAGGTAGTTACACAGTAAGTAACCTATATTTTAACAAAAAGAAAAACTAAAGGTGGACTTATATACAATGACAAAAAATATCCAGAGCCAAATAATTTAAAAAAATAATCTAAGTACAGCATTTTAGTTTATCATTTGAGTTCCCATTTCATTACCAGGTAGATAACTTCTACGCAACTGATAATGTTTTGATTGCAGCACAATTCTCAATTTGCATCTCAAAAACTATCAATGAGAAAGTAAAATAATTCTAAAATTTGATGAAAATATTTATTCTAATTTTTAAATTATATTTATTATAACTGATAATCTCATGCCAGGAGGTATAGTTTCCCTTGAGGCTCAAGGCTGAAGCTAGTTATTACTTTATCAGCACAGCATGGGAATGCTGCAGAAATGGTTGTGATATTTTAACAATATTATATATTCAGCGTCAGTCATTTAATATAAGTATGACCTAAGATCTTCACTCCAAGAAAGTAGTAAGAGCAATGCTCCCAAGATCTGATGATACAACTACTAAAATCCTACAAGGGCTTAAGATGATGAGAAACACTTCTCAGCCACATAAATTTTTCCTTAGCATAGCACAATGAAAAAAATAATAATCCTTTCATTAAACTAATATTTATAAAGTCCATTCCACAGCTAAGGAATTGTGCCCTCAAGGAAAAAAAAAAAAAAAAGGATAAATCAGGCAGATATAGTTGCTGCCCTCATGAAACTTAAATGAAACTGTAAGACATTTTTCAAGAATACAGAAAAGAAAGCGAAAGAACACAAACAAAAGCAATATAGTGTTTCTCTGCTCTCCACTACTAAAAACAAACAAACAACAACAAAAAAAAACACAACTTGCATGACTTCTGTATCAGTTACCTTAGAACAATAACATCTTACTATAAAGCAAGGCAACAAAACAGATCTGCATAGCTTAGACAAAGAAAATCTAACAGCCTTTCAAGCTCTAACCCACTTTTGTAATAGGTTTTTGCAGCTACTAAGGGAGCCTATCCTCAAAGATAGTCCTTATTATAAAACTGCCAATATTCCACACTATTTACTTCAATGTATAGGGAATTCTGATTCATTCATCAATGAGTTGAATAAAGTGTTATTCAAGCCCACCATAAAACACTGCATTGATATAATTTAGAAGATGTCAAAAGAATAACTTCAGGTCATCTAGTAAACATCCCTAACTAAATACAAAAGTTGTATTAAAAATCTTAGAAAAAGTCACCTAGGAATTGCCAACTAACTCCAGACATATACAGAAAAGAAAGTGCTACTTAATCATAAAATGTACCATTCTAAAACAAAAACAAAAACAAAAACAAACAATAACAAAAAACTCTGTCTACAGGCCTCAGTGGCTGCTAAAATCATTAAGTAAAAGACTGATGAGGAACATTATAATAGATGGCTCATACTGACACAACCTAAGTCCACTGATAAACCTTTATGTTACTAAAAGTGGAACAACCAGATACTATATACCCCCCCAATGAGACATACAGCTTTACTTATAAAACATTCTTACCACAAAAAATTAATCTGAATCTAATCAAGATTTTAGATCTACCAGTTTACAAAAAACATAAGGGAAAGAATCACATGTTAAAAGAAAGCACAAGAATATAATTACCTAAATCCAGAATGTGGGAAATTCTATAGAGCACATAACCTTTCTTGAATAAATGGCATGGTGGAAAGAAAGAGCTGTATAAAACAGACTTAAGATCCATGAATCAAATGCAGTGTAAGCACTTTGGATTCTTCTAAGAAGCCAAATGCATAATTTGCACTTTGGCAAGGATTTTTCTCAATATAATATACTTTGATTTGAAATTTAGTATTGAGTATAAATGTTAAGCCATCACTCTTAAGGCCAGATTCTCTTGGAATAAACTGCCCATCCAGATTTTAAGCTGAGAGATGTTAGTCTCTGCCAAGGATGCAAAATTCTGGTAATCCCATTAAAATTATTCATTAGCACCTAGCCCACAATGCTTGCCAACTATCTTTTCTAAAAGCTTTGTATATACCAATGGCCGTTTCTAGCAACTAAGTGACATATTAGATCCTAGTATATTATCAGCTACAGAAACATTTTGATGAATACTTTTCAATCAAAACTGCATTCCAGACAAATATTTTCCCACTAATTAGATTTATAGTACAGTTAGCCTTATAATTTACATTAAATATAAATTATCTTACCAGCATGGTGCTCTGACAATAGGCATGAGTATAGGTTTTTCTATGATTTGCAAGAGGAAATGTAAAGTATATTTTATCAGATTCCTAAAAAAAGAGAGAAAACAATAAAACTATCATGATAGTGAATATTTTCATCATTCAAAAACCCAGATAAGGCAATCAGTAAGTATTATAATTTATTATTTCTGATGTTGTTGAGAACCAGTATTCTAGGATTGGGAAGAGGATACATTAGACAAATCAGATACAAACCCTGGAGTTGTGAATTTGTCTTAATAGTATCAGTATGAATACATGTGTTTTATTTTGGTTTGGTTTTTGGCTTTACGATCAAGATAAATATCTTTCTTGGCTCTGTCTACTGAAAAAGGCCTACAAATGCTAACCCACTAGCCATAAACATCTCTAGTGCACAGATTATAGTTTGCCATTTCCCAAATATTGGAAGAGTTCCTTAGAGGAAAAAAGCTGATTCAAGGTCTAAGACAAGAGATACGAAAAGGGGCTAAAAGACATTCTCAAATGAGATAGTGAAAAAATCATCAAAGACAATTAAAAAGCAGCTGTATTAAAAAGATTCTGAAGCCTAACTTGAAATAGCTTATACTGGTCAAAGACAGAACAATTCTAGTATTAATTTTAGTATGAAAGATAGAATAATTTCAGTATTTTAGTTTAGAAAGAAACACATATAACCTTAAATACATGAGTTCATAATAATACTGGAGGTGGGGAGACACAAAACCTCTATGGTCACTGATGAAGGATGTTTGTGAACCAACTTATTATTCTGAAAATGAGTAAATAAAAGATCCAAAGATCTAAGCAGTTATCATGTCCTTTATGATTTGTTCCACTTTTGATAAATTAAGTAGATGAGTTTTCCTAAATAGTGTTCCAGCTAACAAATGAGGAAAGAATAATCAAATAGATTATCATCATTTTTTGCATCCCCCTAAATGAATTAATGACCCTAGGCATTATTCATCAATAGCTCCTAACACAAAAAGAGACACCATCTACCAAAACAAAAACTGAATCTGATCAAGCATTTAGATCCAAATACTATGTCACAGGAAAAGAATAGGCTAAGGAATATATCAAATGACACTATAGAAATACAATCAGAAAATCAAGATAGTGAAGCTTAATAACACTAATGACGTTTTTTTTTTTTTTGACAAATAAACTGCAAGGAAATAAAAAAGGTGGTGAAGCATTAGAGATTAAGAGAAATAACAGACATATCAATAATAATACTGTGTTGCTTGTATCCTGACCTAAACAAAATAAAAAACAACAAAAACAACAAATAATTTGACAATTATAAAAAAAGAAAATTGAACACCAACTAGATATGGTTTCAATGTGGGGAAATGATATATGGTTACCTTTTTTTTAATAGTCTTTAACTTTTAAGAATACTAAAAATTTTTTTAAAGTATACTTACATTGTAAGCTACATAGGTCCACTTCGATACTTTTACTGGAACCCACATAGATGTCCCTAAGGAGAAAAGAAATAATTTGTATGGCTTTTTTTAAATAATAAATAACTTTGTATCTTAAATGCTGGTGAAACACTTCTCAATAATAATGAATTTAAAAAAGAAGTGATTTAAAAAATAAAACAGTGGCTATTTTAAAATAGAAAACCTAGTGAAATGTCCCCTATCACCAACTAGCATTCACATAAAATAAAGCATTTTAAATATTTTTGGTGTTTTTAGCTCTAAGGAAGTATCAATCAAAGGAAATAATTGTTCATTTTCCAAACAAGACAAGCTAATTAAAAGATGTAAGGTATTATATTTAAAAGCAAATTTATCAGCAAAAGATATGCCATTAATCCAAAAGACTGATACTGAAAAACTAAGTAAAGAATAATATAGCACTTATTTTATGTGACTGTCAGGACACAGAGATATTTAACTATATTTTTTATAGTTAAATTTCTGTACTTGTGTTATTTTCAGGATAAAATTTTTATCAGTAACATCTTACAAATTAATTTTCTAACTTTTTCCCTTCCTTAACCAAGAACCTCCTAAGAAACTATGATAGAGAAATTAATAAAATAGTATTACAGTACTTGAAGTACCACAGTTTCAAAGACTGTCTGCTATAACAAATTTACCTAACAAAATAAACTCTACTTAATATTAAAACATGTTATTACCACTAACCTGTTAAGTCAGAAATTATGACCGGATTTTCCTCAAACTGTTTTGCTGGGTGTCTTATAAAGTGGTGATTCAAAACCGACAATTTCTTCTGGGGATTTTGAGTTATCTAGAAAGAACAATGATACATCTGTATCCTTTCATATCCATTTTGATAGTTCAATGAAACTTAGCTTCAAGTAATAATGATAAGAGCCAACAGTTACTTACTCTGAGCCAGAAATTGTTCTAAGTGCTTTAAGGTTTTCAACTCATTAAATCATCACAAGAACTCTAAGAGATAATAATCTTATCTGTATTTTAAATATGAAGAAACAAAAGCACAGAAATATTAAGGAACTTGCCCGAGGTCATGTTCCTATTTGAGTCTGGACCAGTGTTAACCTAGGTAGTCTGGTCCCAGAGCCTATGTAATCATTATGCAATATTGCCTCTAAGTAACAGCTGATAATAAAACATAGAAAGATAAAATCAGAAGAGAACTTATGAGCTCCTTCGGTCGTGATTCCAATACACTTAATTTCCAAACTCAGACCAGTGTCCATCTCACAACAAAGAATTCACTGGTCACTAGATAGAATATGAGCTGCCAATAGTCCTTCCTTGGAAAATCCTTTACTCTTTTCTACTTACTCTACATCAAAATATCCTTTCTTTCATGAAATGAAAATACAACCAGACAATAACATTTTTCTGCTGTTTTCAAATATCTTAGCTCAATAAATGTTGGCAACTTTGTATCAGTCCCTCTCTTTAAAAAAATGTACTGGGGTATAAAATTCATTTAGAAACTACCACTATTCAGTTCTCTAGCTTAAACACTGAATCCCTGAAAGGGAAATGATTTTCTCAAAGACAACATAGTGAGAGAATGATAAAGAAATGACAGTGAGGACTCAGGTCTACTAAACCTTTTCAATCTCTTACAAAGTGACCTGGTATTTGCTTGAACATTTCTAACCTGGTACTTTTCATTTTCAACAATTCTTACCAGGAGAGTATTCTGGTTCTGCCCTTTTTAGAGCAAGTATCTGATTCCCTGTTGCTTTAATATATAGGTTGGTGACATCCTTTCAAAAAATTAAAGGTTGTTATAACCCCCATCCAAATAAAACATTTTTTCTTAGGTTAAACTTCAAAACCATCAACTGTTTTTCATAGGCCTGTTTCAGATCCTTTACCATTATGACTACCTTCCCTGAATAAACTTGCTTGTTAATGTCCCTCCTTAAAATAAGATACACAAAACATAATTCTCTACAATACTATGTAACTAAAGGGAGGAACTGATACAAACTCATTGCCTCAATCAACTCAGTTTGATACAAAATTAGTTGCAATTTTTTTAAAAAGCAGCCACATCTGTTTGTACTCAATTAAAAGCCATAGGTCTTTCCATCAAAATTTCAGTTAAATGAGAACTCTCCCATCTTTATTCAATCTCTAGAAAATTCATCCCCTCACAAGCTTTCAGTTATGACTTTTATGCTAATAACCATCAAAAATTACTCTCTAATCCTTATTCTTTGGTTCCACAGGTTTGGGATTAATTATGCTTTGAGTTATAGTTTCCCTGTATTTTTGTCTGCTTCTCCTCCTAGACTGCATCCTTCTTGAGAGGGAGGAATCTTATCCTAATATTTTATTGACTATATTAGTCCAGTCCATTATATACCGTGAATTTGTGAACAGACTGTTTCCTTATATTTTAATTGTTAGCAGCATTATCAAAAATTTCTCATCTGCCCCTTAAAATGTCTGTAAAATACTCATTCAGAATTATAATTTAATTCACTAGTATTTGATGTTTCTCTTCTTAGGATTTAATAGAAAACAAAATTTATTAAAATTAGTTTTATATACAATTTTTAAAAAACATCTGAAATATTCCTGTTCTTCATTGGCTGAAATGAGGTTTCTCCTAAACCTATCGAATTTTGAAAACAAACTGGTCTTGCAATTTTACTTGATTTTATTATTGTATATAGTTGTACTTTCTCAACAAGACTAAAAATGTTTACCATAGTTAAGACTCACAATTAAAACAATGTTGAAAAACTGAAAAATGTTTATATTCCATAACCAATTCATGATGTTAACTCTATGAAGTTAATTTACTTTAATAAATACACTAATTTAAGTATGGTATCTTGAAGCTAAAACTGTGATAAAACACAGGAAAATCTGGGTCTCTCTTTTATTGCATTCTTCAGGGGAGAGCAAATGGCTATGATTCTTTCTAAAAGTAGTTATGCTGCATCCTGAAGAATTAAGAAAAAAATAGACACTACCCCAGTATAATCAGTAAAAAATAAAGATATTTCAATTTTGAAATTAGCCAACAGAAGGTGTGGGCTTCTATTTACATTAAAAGAAATGTACTAATTCCATCACTACTATAACAAAACCTCATATTTTACTGAAATAATTTTTAGTTTAAAAATACATACTTGTTTAGTGTCAGCATCAATAAGATCAAAGAATGCTCGAATTGTAGTCAACTGCAATTGTTTACACCTAAAGAATAAAATGTATTACAAATGAAACTCTTAAAAAACATACTTTTGATACAAAAAGACACACTTCTATTATTTAATCCAATATTTAAGTTTCTGTTAATGTTGTAAACTCTAAAATTATGAAACAAATTTAGCATTTACCTTAAAGTTGAAACATAAAAAATAAAGCAAATTAAATCTTAGATGTTTGCCAATAGAATTGTCATGGTTCCTCTATATTCCCTCAATCTCCTTGTCTACCCCAGTTATAGATAACCTGCCTGCCCCATCTTTATATGCCTAAATTATTGTGGTTCTTGCAGATACCACTGATTGAAAAGCCAGAGAAAAATGAAAAAGAGAATCTTTAAGCCAAGACACATAGAAATAAGATGTTAGGGTCTATGTATTTCTTGACTCATATTTAATCTATTGATTTATATTAAGGTTAAATCTAATTCCCATTTGGTTTTTCATGTATTGCTCTAGAATAATCGATGCTGCATTAATCAAGTTCCTGAGTTTGGTGACTGGCCAAGAGTTCAAAAAATCCTACAAGTGCCCTCAATTCTGCCTAACCACGACAAACTCTAAAATTTTGATATTTGACACTAGCTTCACTTGAGACTGATGGTAATGGTTCTTCAGGAGGTGATTCTATGGGTTGTCAAGGGAACCTTGGTCACAGTGAGATAAGGACCAAGGTTAGAGTTCTAAGCCCCTAAATTAATCTATCTCCTAAATCCTTATTTATGGCCAGAGCTCTCAGAAAGCTAACAAAACAATCAATGCAATGATGAGAAAAAAGGACCATCACAAATCACCAAAGTAAATTATATTAAGTTACCACACGATGGAGAGGTGGTCTGTTGAGACCCAGGTCTTAGGCACTGCTGAACTCTAAAAAGAAAAAAATAAATAAATCAAAGTTAAGAATAGCATATTTGTCATCCTCCAAAAGGTTTGAAATTCATATAAGCTAATATTTAGAACCATGTAGCATCACATTAATTTCACTATTTTATGATATATAGACATTTTTAAATGATGCATTCTATAAAAGGTGATCCCAAAATATTAAGATATTCCTGCATGAATTATGTCATTACTGCTTAGTCACACTTAAAAAATATTTTTAAAATTAAAAACTTAAAAATTATTAAAGCATCCACAAAGCCTTACCAAAGTTTAATGTCTAACTCTATTACTCAAATAAAAGACTGAGTTTATGATTCTTTAATTAATCATAGTTTATGAACAAATAACAATATATATTTTAGTTCTGACTAGACTACCACTTGATAAGTTCTAAGACATTACTTCTTAATCAGGGTGTGACTGAGAAATACCTAAGCCTTGGGAAATTTTCCAAAAGAAACGTGCCTGATCACAATTCCAAAACCACCAAATCAGACTCTTAGAAACTGGGGTCCAGGCTTACTTATTTTGAAGAAAATCCATAGAGGACCAGGTCATATACTACTGGTTAAACATAAAGGTAAAGGCTCCTAAAAAATATAATTTTGCAGAAGGCTTCCTAACAATGACATAGCACTCTTCAATCAAGGCTCTAAAGCGGGAAGAAGCTTTAGTTTACTTGTTGAACTTATAAGCATTAGATATCTTATTTAGGAATTCCTGCTGGCAGCTTACTTAAAAAATTGAGACAACCAGAATTCACTGTGGTTCTAAGATTATTAGATGCTCATTCGAATAAGAACTCACAGTTGATAGCACTTACCATTACCAAGAGCATAAAATGGGTTTACTTTCATTCAGGCTAATGAATACATCAGTGCTAGAGTTGAAAAAGGTAAAGACAACACAATAAAAGTAGCTGCTCATGATCTTTGGTGAAAACTGTTCAATGTCCACCAAAATCCATTTCCCCTTCTTGCACACTTGGCTAGACTACATGTCTTAGCTTCTCTTACTTTAAGGTGTGACTAATTTTTCTCCAATAGTATGTGAGCAGGAGTGATGTGTGCCATTTCCAGGCCTGACTGCTCCTCTTCCCCCTTCCTGTGGGTTGAAATAGTGATGATTAGAGCAACCTCAGAAGTAAAGCATTCAAGAAGGGGGTGCCTACTGTCAGCCTGGGTCCCTTAATGGGACTAGTTCAAAAAACCACCCACAACTTAAATATATATCTCGAGCAGTTATATGAGTAAAATGTAAACTTCTATTGTGTTTAAATGCCATTACCTGCATGAATGTATATTAGAACAGTATAGCCTACCCTAATAATACAACTGTGCTAACTTAAGCAATTTTTCTAGTCCCAATAGATGTAAATATCCCTGATATGTGACTGAGATAATTAAAAAATTATTACTTTGTCATGACTGTTTTTTAAAAAATGAACATACTTTAAAATGTGAAAGACCCTAGACTATTTGGGGACTAAAAAAGTAAAAACTCAGGTTATACAATAACCAGCTTTTAGAAAATCCCATAAGAAGTAAAATATTTTCATTAGAGATAAAGAAATACAAGCTGCCTTGAAAGTGATACATTATTGACTGGATTTGAAAAGAGGAAAATACACATGCACGCACACACACACACACACACACACACACACAACAATAACAACAACAACAACAACATGGTTAAAAAAAACAAAATTCTTTTAAAAATAAGCTGCAGGATGTCGTATCAATATAGTATCATGCTTTAGACCAGGTTTAGGGAATAAGTAATATCCAATTTTATATGACCAAAACATCTGTGTTTACTAAAAAGCTGACATTTACTGTTTTGAAGACTTTCAGCAAATATGTGCCTAAAATCTTCTGTATCAAATAAGAAGATTCATACCATAATGAAGTTTCAGAGATTTAGCAATTTTTTTCAAAGCTATTATGGCTAAACCACAACTCCTCCAGTTATAGAAAAATGGTGGGTAATAGCAGAATAGCTTAATAATATTTGTTTTATATATGGCAAATATTCAGTAAATACCTACTTAATGAATCAACAGCAATCTAAGATGGGGCAATAGATGAGCTGCGCAAAGGATTATCTATGAAGAGAACAACTAGGAAACAAAGCACTATCTCTTAAAAACAAAATGAACTCTAAGGATTTTTTTAAGAAATTAAATTAAGTTCTATTTGAAGATGATGTGTATGAGTAAAATATTAAGATTTCAACTGAAGACTTCAAGGTTAAAAATACAAGAAATAACATAAGTCCTAAAAGGAAATGAACTCACTTTACAGAAGCTATGTCTCCCAGTTAAAGACCAATTACATGATGTCCTAGCAAGAATATTTAGCAAATTGATTAGAGTTTCGTTTATACTATCAAAGCTAAATTTTTTATTTTAAAATTGGTAAAACTTCACTTAAACTTATCAGTCAAGAGTTATGTGATATGTTTGATGTTCCACTACTAATATATATACATACCACTCAGAAAACAAAAGCCCCCTGGACTTCAGTCCACACTTTCTTATATTTACAACTTTATTCAAGGGATAGGCCCTTATTTTGAACAAGAAACAATTCTCATAATAAGAATTATTTTCTCAAAATTTTTAAGACCATTTTTACTTTCTACAGACGTAAGCATCCATACCTCTGCCTTCCCAACATATTCATTCATTCATTCATTTTCATTCACATTCTCTGGCCCTCTCTCTCTGTCTCTCTGTCTCTCTCTCTCTCTCACACACACACACACACACAAGCACACACAGAGCAGTACCACACCAAACTCAGCAGTCATTTCCAAGCAGCTACATACTATTTCTCCTTTCACGGCCCACTATGTCTACCATGTTATTATTTTAGTAGAATCTTAAAAGAGATTACCACAACAGATAAGGCACTGGTATGATGGCTTAATTTTGGCAGAAAAGTCAGTCCTGAACGAACTTGGTAATCCCGGAATCCTCCAGCTACAGAAAGTGTTGTTAAATTTATGTGTCTAGCATTTAGAATCCAATAGTTGTTTACAGTCATATAAAAATCTGATAGAAAATAAAAAAGACACACATTAAAAATTAGTTGTCATTCCCTGCAATGAGATATCCATAATATTAATATTAAACCATTGAATTTTCTATAGTTATCCACATTTCTCTATTTTGACACAGTATCTTCACACACATTCTGCTTTCCTCATTTAATCAGAGTACAAATAAATGAGTTACTAAAGGTATTGATAATGAAAAAAGATACCCAAATTTTATTAGCTTTGACAAGTCTATATGCAAACAAGTCTCTACGTTCCATATGAATGCTACTTGCTCATAAGCCCCATAATATTGCAAGAAAAAAACCTTAAAATTCTTCCTAAGATAAGAGTTTATTATGCTAAAGAGTTACAGAGCTTCTGAAATAGCCAGTGTCCCTGCTTATGAGGGCTTAGTAGCTATCTTCTGCAGTCAACCACCACCACACAATGTACTATTTAAGTTCTTAAAATCTGTTAGGACAATGGCATTTCATGTTAGTCTTGGGAATATGCAGCTATAGAAAACCTGTGAGGTTTAAGATTCTATCCCTTTAGTGTAACAAGCAGTTAAAAGGGAAGAACTTGCAGATAATTTTTCCACTTAATAGACAGTGAGAAAATTTCAGTGTCAAACATTTAAGGCCAGAACAGGGGTGTTCTCATTTTCTTTCCTGATTATCAAAATGTAAAGCATTTTTATCCTGGCATTTGATTCCACTGAGGGCTTCAAACATATTGGAACAGATACTCCTCCCATTAAAAATCTCAGCAGTATTTACTTAGATTGTGACCAAGCAGATCCATTCTTAACATCTGCAGTGTCTCAGACAAGAGTACCAATGTGGTACACATGCCATATGCCTAAATATTTAAAGGTCAAAATTCCAGCTAACAACAGTTAAACAAAAAATATTTCTCACTACTGCCATGCTACCCTGAACAAGCCCGATCCCATCTGATCTTGGAAGCTAAGCAGAGTCGGGCCTGGTTAGTACTTGGTTAGTACAATCAATCAATAAACAAACAAACATTTCTCAGCCTACCTCGACAAATATATAATCAAAATAACCTGGAAAGGCAAGTTCAAATGAAGACTTGTAGACACATCAGCACTGGACACTGGGTTATACAGCAGCATAGGGTGAGCAGATCTCTGGTCAATTGTTGTGTTATTCTCCTCCTCTTCCCATCTCAATTCTATCCTGCATCACAAGGGCCTTGATGCACATCTAACCTCTCTCTGTACTGCATGCACAGCCACTCCTTGGCCACATGTCAGGCTTAGGGTTATACAGACTGCCCTCAGGATGGATCCAGGTAAGAGGCCTACATAGGCCCTGGAAGAGGGCTTGGGGGCATATTGGCATGAAAAGCCTAAGGACCAGGCTACCTGGAAGAGGTCTAGAAGTAAAGACACAGCCTCCAGTGGAAAGGCTGCTTGGCCTATGCACTCTGACCCTGTGGAAAATGGCAGCACCTGAGCAGGGCCCTCTAAAGTGCAGAGCTCAGTGCAGGGCTCCCTTTCCCTCTAGTTAAGTATTTCCATGAATTATAGACCAAGAATCTATTTCTAGAGGGCGTATGGGTCTCCTAAAAACCTAAGATCTACCACTTCTTAAACTTTTGTTTTTTCATTCTAAATCTGGCTTAAAAAATAAAATACGGAATAAATGGGAAAGAGGTTTGCTAGCTATAATAAAAACTTTGACCCTAAGAATCACTTTAAGCCTGCGCCTTTTGGAGACACACCACTGTTATCTTTCAAAACAATAAAACTTGACTCTCTCAAAAGTTTTCCTCAAAGAATTTTTTTAAATGTATTTTAAATAATTCCAATTTACCCTAAATGGCTCATCTATCTATGTCATATAAAATGTAAGAGAAAGATTTCTCAATTATGGTGATGAGTATTATGACTTCTCTTTGCCTTTGGTTTTTTCCCTAAACCTACTAGGTCATTTATAATTATTAGAATGAGTAATATAGATTTAAACTCCAATAATAAAACTAAAAATTTTTATAAAAGACTTCTACAGAAAAATTTCAATAAGAGAAAAGTCAAACTTTTAAGTACTGTTGTACCAGATATTTCAGCAAATAAGTTACTCTTTGGCAGTGTTAAGTTGGGTGGCTTTGGAAAATTACTTGGTTTTGAGTCATTAGGGTATATTTCTCACTTAACTATAAACAAAATTTTCATTATAATTAAAACAATGCAAATTTTGATAGGGTAAGAAGTTGTGTAAATTCAGGAAAAAATCTTTCTTTCTTAAGAATTTCTCCTATTCATATATTAAAATAAGCAGTAAAGATAATATTTGACTTGACTTCAATATAAAGTTGATAGGCATATAATTTTTATTATGTGACATTATCACTATTTGGTCAGATGACAGCAACCATAAACTCCTACTATTTATTTAAAATTCCCTGCAACATTATAGTATTATCCATAATTTTATTTCCTCTGTTATAGCAATGTACCTTAAGTAAATATGCAAAGATTAAGAACACAGGCCCAGGAACAAGTTTACCATGGTCAAATACTGGCTCCACTATTTTCCTGCTATAAGACTTTGGGCAAAAAGTTTATCTTAGCCTCTTTTTTCTATCCATAAACACGGGGATAACAATGGTATATACCTCAAAGGATTGCTATAAGGATTAAGTAACATAATAATACATCATGTAAAGTCTTTACCACAACATCTGAAACACAATTAGAATTCAATATTAGCAATTCTACCTCACCATATAAAGTGTTAGCAGACCTATTTGTTAAAAACAAGACTTTTCTGCTACTTTACTTAAATATGGCCTGATTTTGAATAGAGTACAGGAAGAGCACACTTTAAGGGACAGGGAGTATCCTGAAGAATAACTATGCTGAAGCCCAAATACTTAGGGATTATAAGACATATGTCATAGATGTTAAGATCCTAAAGACAGAGAAAACTAACAGCAGTTTGAATTATAAGCCTCAGTTGAAAGTCACAGAAATACTCAGAACTGGAGGTGCTGATTTGAAAAAGCTGCTTCCCACATGGATGAAACTGTAGCCCACCTAGCTGGAGGATTTGTTTAATCCAAAACAATGAGGAGGTCAGTCAGTGTTTATCTAACAGTACTCACCTGTAATGAAACGATCTAATGGCATCACAGGAGCAACATGAGGGGTGGCTTGTGTTATAAGAAGATTTATCAGATCTGGTTTAAAATTCTTCAGTGCAAGCAATGCCCTCGCAACAAGGCCTCCCATAGAATGACCAATTATTGCCACACTTTTTGGAGCAAATTCTTGACCCTATTAAACAAAAAATCACCAAGGTATAATAAACAGTATTGTAATATAAATACTAAATGCTACTCTCTAAATACAAGCAATTTTAAAGAAAATTGAACTATATAACTTTCTACCATAAGATACAGAAATACATTTTCATGTACTTGTAAATAGTGTATACTTACTATATGATGTTCTGTCAAACATTTTTAACAGCTATGCTTTGGTTTTCTAAATCAAAATTAGAAAAATTGGGTCCAGCAAATGATATTTTACTCTTAGCTACAGTGTATGTAAGAAATATATTTTGTGTATACCAGAATATTAGATTTGATAGAATATCAGAAGTCAGATCACTTATTTAAAATTGGAAATATCACAAAAAGCCAGAAAAACAATGGGTGCCATAGCAATATACTACCTCATCATATTAACATATCTCACTAAATTATTTTCCTATTGTTTACACAGGTTTAAAAATAAACCAGCATTCCATAACATTTATTCACTGACAATTATGTATTTTATTTTTAAAATAAGTATCACATAAAAAAATATTTTGTCTCCACATAGTATCCTCGGGTCCACTGCCACACTTTTGCTTATTGCTTCTTAGTGATCCTTCACCTATGCCCTCTCTTCTACCACTATGAACAAATTGGACCTTGTGAAGAAAAGTTAATAGTAAGCCTGAAACTATCCTTAGAATTGACTGCATTTAAGGTCAGCTCTGGGCTGTGATCTGGGACCTTAAATTTGGGAGGGTTCCCATCATTCTCTAAATGCTAAAGATGGCTCACTGTGCTGAAACTGTGAAAACAATATGCTTTATGCTGAACACCTGTTGTCCTTCTGGTTGGGATTTTGGTGTGTGCTAGGCACAGCCTGTCTACATAACCAGCCCCCGCCCCACCCCCCAAAAAAACCTTGGGCACTGAGTCTCTGATGAGCTATTCTTGTAACCTTACACGTCACAACTTGCTATAAGAATTAAATGCAGTCTGTGTGACTCCCTTGCAAGAGAATTTTTGAAAGCTTGCACCTGTGTCTCCTCCAAACTTTATTCCATGCATCTTTTCTGTTTGTCAATGTTGCTTTGTATTCTTTCACGGTAATAAACCACAACAGGAGTACAAGTATATGCTGAGTCCTGTGAATCCTCCTGGAGAAGCACAGAGCCTGGGGATGGTCTTGGTGATCTAAACACTACATTTGCTCTCTGAAAGATACCCTTTGGCATTCTCAAGTACATCACTCCAGCAATTCTTCTTTCTTCTTGCATCACTGTTTCTTTCTCTATTAAACCATTCCTTTAAAAAAACACTCTTACTAATATATAAATATACTGTTATTCTCCTGTAGAAGATAGACAACTCCCTTTTTACTCCCACTTTACTCTTAGTGACCACATATTTCTCTACATCTCTTCACAGTAAAACTCTTCAAAAACAGTTATCTATACAGTGCCTTGCTATCTCCAAATTCTCAACTTCCACTCTCTTAAACCCATTCCAGTCAGGCTTTTATCCCAACACTCTCCTCAAATTGCTTTTATCAAGCCAGAAGGAATCTAATAGCCATTCTCAATTCTCATCTTACTTGAGCTACCAACAGCATTTGACATAGTTGATTACTTCTTCCTCTTTGGAATGCTTTATTTGGTTTACTTGACAACATACTCTCCTGGTTCTCCTCTTACCTTACAGGCTGTTCCTTTTTAGTTCCTTCTCATCTCCCTTCATTTCATCATAATGTTGTGACTGAGGTCTCAATCTTTAGATCTCTTCTTTTTCATACCTTGACTCCATTAATGATCTCATCTAGTCTCACAGTTTTAAATACATCTATAAGCTGTCAAACCTCAAGTTATTATCTCCAGACTGGACCTCTTCTCTTGAACTCTAAACTACAATGGCATACTAGCTTAGCTACACGTGAGATGTCTAATGTGCACCCCAAAACGAACAGTCTAAACAAGCAATCTCCTTCAAATCTGTTCTTCCTCCATTTTCTCCCACCTCAGTTAATGACACTTTAATCCTTTTAGTTGTTCAGCCAAAAAATATAAGGTCAAGCTTAACTCTTCGTTTTCTCTCACATGGTCCCTCAATATCTGATCTACCAGCAAATCTTGTTGCTTTAACCTTTAAGATTTACACCAATGTGACCATTTCTTGTCATTTCCACTGCTACCAACTTCATCAAAACTATCATTATTTTTTGCCTGAACCACTGCAATTACCTCCTAACTGGTCTCCCTGCTGCATCTTTATATACTTTCAGCTTACTCTCAGAAGCATCCAGAATGATACTGTTCAAACCTAAATTAGAACATTTCATTCTTTTGTTCAAAAACCTCTACAACGACTTTCAATGTCACTTCAAATAAAAGGCAAAATTCTTAAAATTGCCTACAAAGTTCTATAATCTGCCTTCTCTCCAACTTCTTTTACCAACTTACTCTATTTGCTCAAGCCATACCAGTCTCCTTGTCTTTCTTCAAATACACCACATGTGTGCTTGTCTTATATATTTGTTTTCCCTGCTTACTATTTTCTTAGATATGTAATTGAGCTACTCTTTCACATCTTTAATATGTATTAAACTGCTTCTCAACAGAGGTCTTCTCTGGGCACCCTTATTTATAATTGTAGTCTACTCTCAACTCCCTTTCTCCCATTTATATACAGTTAAATTATTTTTCCTAAATTCACCAAGAAAGGTTTCTTGTAAATTCAATTTAAACTTCAAAAACCATCAGAGTTCAAAACAACAGACTGCCACAAAAAAAAAACTTTGTGTCATCATTGCTTCAACCTCCATATAAACAAATAAATAATTTAAAATATGCCAAGTCCTTTAAAAAAAAAAAAGATGCTACTAGGTTGATCACTATTGATATACATCTCTTATCTCTTACCTTATAGAGCTTGAGAATTGTTTTAATGCATTCATGTACAAACTTGGTCTGCTTCTGAAGACTTCCACCATACAGTGCCACAAGTTCTTCATTGAAATTCACACTAAAAAAGTCAAAGTGGTACTTGAAGTCAATGTCTTCTGCTTTTCTAAGTGCAATGGAGCCAATAGAACGAACTGCAAATGAAAAGGGTACAAGTGCACATTAAATGAAATTTCTGAAAGTCTACCCATTCTTGTTTCTTAACAAATAACTTTATCTACACCCTGAATATTAAAAAAAAAAAACCTATTTTAGGATGACATCCTTTAATAGTTTTAATTTAGAATAATAAACCAACCTAAAGGTTGTTATGTTTTGTGCTCTAAATATATTTTAAATTAAAAATGAACAGATCTTTCATTCTCTTCCTGCTTCTCCCTCAGCAGTGGCAACAATAAACCAAAGGGAAAAGATTCTTTGAATAAGAAATAAGAATTTTATACTTAAAATTCTTGAATATTTTACAAATGAGAAAACGCCTACAAAAAAAAATATCTGCTAATGATTTGGTTTAGGTACTTATGCTTGACTTGTCTCCTTTTCTCATACATGACGTCTAATCCATGTGTAAATCCTGTCTGTCATAGTCTCTTCTAAATATCTCCCCAATCAAGGCTTCTCACCATTCCCACCACTACCTTCTTAATCTAAGCATCATCTCTTGCCTATACTACTGTTTCCTAACTAGTCTCCCTGTTTCCACTGTTTTAGATTTTGCTTTATAACCCTTTCACAGAATTTATTAACTAATTATATTAACTGGCATTAAAAGCTGCAGTGTGTGGTTTAGCATACAAATACCTGTTTGCTCTTCCATTTTTTAAAACATGAACAGTTCACTATACAATCTATCATGTAAAGTGTACAACTAAGTTATTTTTAGTACATTCACAGAGTTGTACAATCATTTTTGCAATCTAACTTTAGATATTTTTTTCATTACCCCTAAAAGAAAACCCTGTACTCATTAACAATCACTCCTCATTCGTCTTTTCCTCCTAATTCCAGGAAAACACTAATCTACTTTCTGTCTTTATGGATTTGCCTATTCTGGACATTTCCATAAAAGGGATCAAATAATATGTTTTTTATGACCAAGTTCTTTTAGTTATCATGATGTTTTCGAGGTTTGTCCATGGTATGAACAAATTACAAGGTATATAATTTAGGTATCAGTAATTCATTCATTTTTATTGCTGAATAATATTCCGTCATATGAATATATCACATTTTATTCACCCATTCATTAGTTAATGAACATTTGGGCTGTTGCTACCTTTCAGCTATTATGAAGAGCATTGCTATAAACATATGTATACAAGCTTTTGTATGGATGTACATTTTAATTTTTCTTGGGTAGATACAAAGTAGTAGGACTGTTGTGTCATACACTCTACGTTTAATATTCTGAGGAACTGTCAAACTGTACTCCAAAGTGGCTGTACCACTTTACATTCCCACCAGCAATGTATGAGGATTTCGATTTCTTTACATCTTCAATAACATTTGTTAAGATCTTTTAGATTGTAGTTACCCTAGCGGGTATGAAATACTATCTCATTGTGGTTTTGACTTGCATTTCCATGGTGACTTGTGATGTTTAGTATCTTTCCTACTCCCACACTTGCATCTTCACAATATAGTCTCTACACAGCAAAGCCAGAGTGATCATTTTAAAAAATAGATCACACCTACTAGATTGTTTAAAATTTAAAAACCTGACAATACCAATGTTATCAAGAATGAAGAGCAAAGAGAAGAACAAGGTACTGTTTGTTTCTGGAAGTATAAGTTAGCACAACCAGCAAAAATAAAAGGATACACATAACCTGTAACATAAAATTATGCTCCTATGGTATATATCTTACAGAAGCAAAGGCTTATATACTCCAAGATTTAAAAGAAGTTTGTTATTTTTAATTGCCAATAAATGTAAACAAATGTCCAAAGACAGAATATTTAAACTATGGTGTAGTCATACAATGGAATAATAGAGTGAGAAAAATGAACAAATCACTAGTCATACAAAAATAGCCCCGAATAAGCAGATTGTATTAGAGATACAGATTTAGATGCTACCTTAAAGTTAGAACTGTGGCTATATCAAGAAAAAAAGGAGTTTTAATCAGGAAGGGGCACACGGGATTTTCGAGGCAATCTTCTATTTCTTGACTTGGGTTTTGGTTCCACTGGTATTCACTTTATAATAATCATTAATCAAATATCTATATGTGTGTTATATTTCAAATAAAATAATTAACAAGAAAATCAGATTATAACATTTCCTACCTAAAACCCTCCAAAAGTTTCCCAACACACTTAGATCAAAATTCAAAGTCTTTTCTACAGCTTATATAATATAGCTAGTGGCTACTTCTGCATCCTTCTCTCTTTTCACTTTTAGTCTCAGTGGTCTTGAATGCACCAAGCATGTTTCTGCTTCAGCGTCTTCCCTCAAAGAGTCACATACCTCAGTAGTCCCTTGCTACAGTCAAACCTCTGGTCAAATGTCATCACCTCACAGTGGCCTTTCCAGGCCACTTCATCCACCTAGCCACTTTCCGAACCTATTTATCCTCTTTCCCTTACTCTTGTTTAATTTTCTTTCAAACTTTTAACATTACTGACATATGTGTTTGATATATGTATTCCTAACAAAAAAGAGAGGGACTTTATCAGACTTGGTCTGTTTTGGATCACTAAAACCTAGAATATTGTCTAGTTAGTGGTAGATACTCCATAAATACAAGCTAGATAAACAAACAGGCAAATAATTATACTAAATGCTGAAATAATTCTATTTTCATCATATAAAAGAATATACCATTTAACAACCAAAAAAGCTAATTTTAGCTGCAATTACTTCCAGATTACTTGATTGTTATTTGAGAAATAACTGTTATATCTCCAAGCCAACATTCAATTTGGAATCTATATATATAACTTCCCTACCCTCACTTTTGTGTCCTTAGTATTTCTAGATCTAACTTTAAAAGCTCCAGGAAAAAAAAAGAAAGCAATCCCCTTCCCTGCTCAGCATAACCTAAACCTCTGTTTACTTTTCTAATCAATGCTTCAGATTGTTCTCTGTAACCTTCATTTACAAGAAAAGCTTTTTTCTTCTGCTGATTCCTAAATCCCTATAGCACCTATTTATCCCACCCCGCTCCATTTTCTTTTTCTCCTTATTCTTCGCAAAATGGTCAACTATTCCATTCCTTGTACTTCTCACATGCATTTCTCTCAGACAAAATGTCACATATTTGTGTCTCCCAGTATACCTAGCACAGTATTTGACACAGATATGTATCTGATAAATTCTTCAATTGACTTTTATAGCTTTCAAAATTCACTTCTGAGACTTACCTTGCTTATAACTTCCAGCATTACCAGGAAGAAAGAGAACTGGAATACCCGTTAAAGGAAGTATTTTGTGTTCTTCAGCATAGGATCCTTCTCCATAAAGATACAATTCATATGCAGGATAGCGTTTTGCCAGTTTCTTTGGAAGTTCTATTTTCTACAGCAATAAATAGATAAATAAATTGTTTAAATTATACAATTTCACTTTAATCAATTTTATTAAATGATGTAGCCTCACTGTACCCAATTATGAATTGTACAAATTTGAAATAGTACTATATAAAAATATTACTGATAAAACTGCACTTAATGCACAAAACAAATTCTACTTTTAGTTTATTCATATGGAGAATTCGTCATAAAGTATGTCAGTTCTGACCTATGTGGTCTACAGGAAATCATAAAATGGGACTATCTGAAATTCTAATGAACACTAATTACCCCAAACAGCCACTGACAACAGAAAAACACTGGTAGATGTCAGCAAGTTATATGTTAACATGTTTAGAAATGTATTTTAGTATCAGTATCAATTATATTTAAAAATGATAAAAGCTTTCCACTTTCAAATCGATTTATCTTTTTTGCTATTATAAACTGTTTTATAATATCTCTGCTTTTACTCAGGCCCAACTATATATTCCGGCTATTATATCATTCAACAGAAAAGTAAGTTCATTTTAGAATGCAGCTTTCTGACCTCTCAACAGGCTTTGACCTACAATGTGCTTGACTAATGTGAACCTATAGCCATGTTGTGGTCAAGACATGTACACTCTTCTCAGCATAAACATTTCAATGAATTAGCATCTGTTAGTTTTCACAGACCAGGTGCATTGTTTGTTAGTAAGCCTTAAAATACTCTGCGATTCATATTACTGTATACCAAATGAGCCAGTAATTCATAGAGGTTTTCGCAAGAAAATATAAATTAAGTTTTAATGTCATCCCCAAAAGGTAGGCATCTACAAAAGTGGTAGTAAAGTTTAAACTTTTCTTCTGCTTTTTCTTTTATGATAGAAAGCATTAAAAATGAACCCAGTTACACTGAACAGATTTTCTTTAAGTAGATTTAATGATCTAGCAGTGTTACACATGTGCTTGATAAAAATTTCAACTACTGAATGAATTCTAAAAACTGTAAACAGTGATAAATACTGAACATTTGTTGTAAAAAGCAGAATTCTGATTATTCATGCACATTCCTGAATATTCCGGAGGATATTAAAACAACCTGTGCCAACACCACCATGAGAACATCTTTAGAGTATGAGCTTATTGTTTAAGATACTAGCAACTTTCTATCTCCTCAAATACTCAAAATAGAGAAATACCAACCCCACTATTTGCTTTACATGTGTACATGTACTTCAACTCAAATTAGTCCCAATATTGGCTATACACTGTATATCATCAAAATTGAAAATAATACATTATTTTGTTTCTTTAAGTACAAACTAAGAAAAAAAGAAAACATGAGAGAACAAAAAAAAACACTTTTTATTTAAATTCCTCCCAAATGAATGTACCATTTGATATAACAGTACATGCATATTAGATTATTATTCTTTTTAAAATTGTAACTAAACTAAGTTCTGAATTAATTAATTAATTTAGAAGAACAGGAAACTATCAAATATATCAAAAAATATTTAATTCTCTGGAGACAGAAAAATAAGCAAAAAAATATATTTGACATATTTCATAATATACTATTATGAAAGCAATTTTTAGTGAGAACGTATATATTTTTATAAATATGAATGCATAGAATATAGAGTAGGAAAAAAGCATAGCAATGAAAAAGAGGTAGAATTAAAAAAAAGTAGGCAAATGAAAAACTTGCATTTCCAGACAGAGTTCAAGGTGGAAATGAATGGGAGGAAGAAACAGGAAGGGTTTTGACCAGATTGAGGACAGAATAGGTATAGGCATACAAAAAGGATACTGATGGAAAAAAACAAAAGCAGGTCAAGGGATTTGAAAAGAAAACATTTATAGCAACAGGATTCCAATGTATTTTAACCTGATTATTTTACATATATTGTTTTAAATGATCAATTATTACTTTTACACTTAAATATAATCTCCCCAATCCTGGCCCTGCTATATATCCTCTTGATTCTGCCATAGTACAGGTTCTTCTCATCTCTAACCTAGACTCCCTTCAAAAGACAAAACTTCTAACAAATTCTCAAATGCTAGAAAAATACTCATTGAAGAAACTGAAGTCTTTATTTTATGATATATAATTCAATTATGAGTTAAAACAAAAGGTTGAGTTCCATAATTAACAACAACAAAAAAGGATTTTGATCAAAATGAACATAATTTTAAAGCTCTTACAAACAGCTAGCTCTCTCAGCCCCTTGCCCAACTCACCCGTAAGAATACTCCAGAGGACTCCAGCTTGATAAAAAGACCTAGGGACAACTGAATCTTTCATACCTGTCTCTCTCCCTATCATAATCTCCCTGCTAGAATCAATCCATTGTCCATACTGCTGTCAAGAAATACCCTGTTAAAACATACATATCCTATGTGTCTCCTCACTGCAATATACAGCTGATAATGGTTTAAGGGAGAGGGCCTTTAAAAACTGGCTCTAATTATTCTTACCCACTTTCTTATAACTTAGATATGCTATGTTTTAAAATTTATTTTTAATATGCTTCAATATTCAAGATTCAATACATTGAAAAGGCTCTTTTATACCCATTGTCCTTTAGCCATCCTGTTTCCTATCCAGAAGGCAACCAATGTCAGTAGTTTGTGCTTCCAGAAATATTTTACATATATACAAGCCACTATGTTTATAGCTTATATTCTCCTTTTTACATAAGTGGTAACATAGTATACATACTGCTTCCTACCTTTACAAATGCTATTCTTTATTCCTGCAATTTTCTTGTTTCTGCACATCACCCAATTCACTACCCCTTTTCTGTAGCCTTTGACTACCCAAGGTAACTTGAATGCTCTCTTCTATAAAGAGCCCTGTACACACTCTCTAACAGTGAAATTATAACCCTTGGCAGATTTAACTATTACATTTCTGTCTCCCCCCATTGTATTATAAAGACATAAATTAAAGGTTCTGATTCACCTCCAATTCCCTCTCACTCATACCCACTATCTACAGTATACCTGACAGAGTAGTCATTCAATAAATGATTTGCTAAATAAACATTAGACTTAACAAAATATATGATTCAGATTTTCCAAAATCAACATTTCTTTACAAAGAACAACGGTTAGATTCCATGTTTGCAGACAGGCAAATAAATTACTACTATATGGGAGAAAACAATACAGATATTTTTATTTTTTTTATTTCTACAATTTGCCTAAAACTGTTACCATATGAAAGCTTTGCTCTGCTGTCTAAGGCAAGAAGCTTTAAAGGATAATGTGTATCTTGCCACCTTTGTGAGATGTTCAGTTAACTCTCAATAAGTGAATCTAAGAAAACTAAAAGTAGAGAATAAACAATTTTGAGTTCAAAACTTCATTTTTACAAAGAGTTTTAAATTCCTGTCCCACCTTTTCTTAAAAATGAAAAATAAAATTAAGCGTGTTTCAAATATTGTTCATTTTCTCTAAAATTCAGCTAAAGAATATGCAAATGAGCAGTAAAAAAGAAAGGCATCGATAAAGAAAACCCAACTAGAACATTCCATCTGCTGGATACCATCCTGGGAACAATTAGCAAACTCATTTTAAAATATATTAAAGGTAACCAATATATAAAATATATTTAGAACACATCAATAAAAACCATGGTTTTTAAGATAATGATCTCAGTTATTTGTAAAATAACACAACCTAGTGTGCACCGTGAGAGGACTGAGCCAAATATAAATACGGTAGTGAATTAACATAGCTTTTAATAAAATAAAAATTCACCAAAAAACGTGGATCAAAAACTCTTGCTACTGTAATTACTACTGTACTAACTAATTATGAATTGAATGTAAAACCTCAAAGGACGAAGTGAATCAAAACAACTAAATACTGACGCATCAGCAAAAAGAGCCAAACTACTCTTTTGCATTAGCTACACTAATTTTGTGTCTTCTCAGTCGATTTTATGATGCACGAAATGCATCTGTGCAGGCCATCTGCTTTGTTCCCAATGCTAGGCAAGTTCTATTACAGCAAATATTAAAATAGCTTCAGTAATTGTGGGCAATCTAAAAATAAATGAGAATTAGTACAATAATGTTCCAAAATAATGTTCCCACTGATGGAAAATTCAGCTAAGACCTCAAAACAAATGAAATCTTAACTAGAATTTTATCCATGGGAAAGGATGCTTGTCAGCAAGCAATTTAAACCTTAGGTAGTTTTAAGATCTAAATAAGATCTAAATAATAATCAAACATGCTCCTCCATAATGACCTGTACACAGAAGCCATCGCAATCGGCAACCTTCACCTTAAAGAAAAAAATTTGCACACGTTTTAAAAGTATCCTAAAAATGCATTTTATTAATATGCATTATTAGAGTACATATACATTTTATAGAAGGGGGCTATTGTAATATATATTCCGTAATTAGCAGATGTGTTTAGAAGTGAACCATTCGGGAGAAATCTATTGTGATAGCTGAGTAATCTGTCACAACCTCTTCATGGTCATGAATGAAACTCTAGATTCCACTATGCTGAACTGAAGAAGCAGTCGAGATTGAAAATGTTCAAAATGGAACGGAAGAGGTAGGGGCGGAGAGAGACAGAAAGGAAGAGAGGGAGGGAGAAAGAGGCAGAAAGAAGGTCCAGGTCTCTCTCTTCAACAGCAAACGGTGCGAAAACAAAAAAAAAAAAAACACCGTGAAATAGGTTTTGTATGCAACTGGGAAGAGGCGACGGGCGTAAACACTGGCATGTCGGCACATGCACGGATCCCCGACCTACATAACAAGAGGCTCCGCAAAATCTTTGCAGGAGGGGAGGAACCTCGACAGCTTTTCCATTTAAGTACTCATCAGGTTAGCCCTTCACGCAGAGGTGAAAGCCTGGAGTGTCTGGGGCAGCTCTGGGAACTCCCTCGCCAATTCTCTCTGCAGGAGCGCGGTCTCTTTCTGGGAAAGCGAGAGCCGACACATAAACCACTGGGAGCGAGGGGCAGAATTTAAGAGTTAAGGTAAGGAGGGTCCAGGGGCACCTGTGAAGGCAGGTACGCGAGGAAGAAGGGGTGTGGGCGTTAGGGAGAGGAGCCGAGACTGTGTGTCTTGTCTGGGGATGGAAGAGGCTGGACGGGGGCCAGTCAAGAGGGCCGGCGCTCGCGTTTGGGATCGACGGCGGGTCGGGCAGGGAGGGAGCACGGGAAACCATCGAGGAAACCATCCACCGTGAATGAAGGGCACAAAGGGCAGGGAAGCGCGGCGGGACGGTGGGGTTCGGCAGTCTTCCAGGGCGGGGAAAGCAGCGGGGAGGTTGGGATGAGGACGTCGGGAAGGCGCGGGGGGCCAAAGCGGGGGAAGCCCCCAGGAGGGCCAGGCAGGTGGGGTGGGGGTAGAGGGGGGTGCGAGTCTCGGAGCGCCCAGGCAGAGAGGGAGCAAACTCACCTGATACTCCGGGTACTCGAACATGTAGCTCATGCTGCACCTGTTCTCCTCGAAGTCGAAGAAGACGTCCCACAGCCCCAGGGTCGCCAGGAAGACCATGAAGACATAAAACGCCAGGTTCCAGAGGTTGACCGAGGGAAGGAACATGACGGCGACCACGGCCACGACCGCCACGACCGCCACGACCACGACGCCTCGGCCGCGGCGCCCCGAAGCCCGGACGGACCGAGCGCGTCTACGGGAGCCGGGCGCCCGCGCGGGAGCGGAGCGCGAGCGGCGCGCGCATGCGCGGACGCCCCGCCCGGCCGCGCGCCCGCCGCCCAGTGCGCCTGCGCCGCGGCGCCCCCCCACCCACCGCCCCCGCGCGGCGCCGGCGTCGGCGTCCGAGTGAGGCGGCTGCGATTGCCGCGGGCGCCGCAATCTGAGCCGCGGAGGGGAGAGCGGGGAGCGGGGAGGGCGGGGCTGGAGGGCGAAGGGAAAGGGGAGGAACCGTGAGAGGGGGGAGGAGGGGAGAAGCGGGCCGGGGAGGGCCGTGAGAGTCTGGCCGGAAGGGGAGACGGGGGGGGGACCCTGGAGGCGAGGAGGGGCTGGGGGGGGGTGTCGGGAGGCTTGACGTGGAGAGGGAGAAGCAATCAATGATGGAGAGCTGGCCTGGCGAGGGGAGGGGAGATAACAGAGCCCGGGGGCCGTCGGCGGTCCGGTCGAAAACCCCTATCCCTGTGCAGGTTAAAAACCCTTCGCGCAGAATTTTGAAACGTCTCAGGCCTCCACAGTCTCGGTTTCCTCGACGGGAACGGAGCACGATGACAGCTCTCTGGACCAGTTAGCTGACGCTGGAAACAAATGGCTTTTTTTTTCTTTTCTTTTTTTCCCTTCCTCTGACCGCCGACGTCGGCCCAGGAGGTAACAGCGCATAAAAGCACCGGCTCACCAAACGCCACCACCAGCTGGCCGACCAGGTTCCGTGTGAGATGAAAACCCGGATCACAAACACCCATCATTAGTCTAAAAAAATGTTACCGAAATTTCCTTTAACACTGACGCCCCCAACAGGTATCTGCGTGATCAGTTCGACGCAGACTTCGCCACCTCTTGGGAAATTCGTTCCCATGAACGGTAGGGAGGCAATTTCGCTCAAGCTGCTACTCAGACTCTCAAGTGACTTAATTCATTTCGAAGAATTTTGGTTTGGTTTTGCACAAAGGAGAGGGTAAAAAGCAACTCACAATAATTCATAATTATGTATAGCAGCTTCAAAACACTGAAATGTTATGAAAAAAATGCAGGAGGTCACCCTTTAAAGCTGACTCAAGAGCAGATGGGGTGTGTGTGTGTGTGTGTGTGTGTGTGTGTGTGTGTGTGTGTGTGTCTAACTGCAAAATTCTTAGAATTATTTTTGGCATTGGCTGAATTCCATTTCAGTGGGGCTGATTTTCTAATTTTCTGTGCAGAGGAAGTTTTACTATGATACATAATATCAAAAATTTAAAACCCAAAGGAAGCGTATACTTTATCTTATACAACACCTAAATGTGAAAGCACCTGAGGTGTAGGATGGAATTAGAGAGGAGTTAGCACCAAGGATGACACATCATTTGGGAAGGGACTTAAGTTACACATAAACAAAAGAAACACAGCGAGACTGGGAGCTAGAGAAAGTAAATCATGGACAGAATGTCTGCTTCTTGTTTCTCTTAGCATATCATAACCAGCACAAGTAAAGCAAGGGTAAAACTACACTCTCTCATCCATCTCAGTGCTTCTCAAACTCAGTGTACATGTGAATTACTTGGGGATTCTATTTAAAAGCCGATTCTGATTGAGGAGTTCTGGAGTGGGACCCAAGATTCTGCATTTCCGAGCTGCTAGGTTATGCCAGTGATGCTTGCTGGTCAGTGAACTATACTTTGAATAGCAAGGATCTCTATCCTGCCTGAGGACTCTTGCTACCTAGAGAAAACCCTGTACTTGAAGATGACAGTTTACTCTTCTAGTGGCTTTCACAACTGTGGCAACCTACTGCCATGGTTGTTCACTTAGAAACAAGCAGTATAGTTAATGGACTCCTTATATTTGTAATATTTGTGTTCCTACTTTTTTCTTTTTTCCTATCCATCGTCATCTTCCTCCTCGCCTCACTACCTTATCTAACATACCCTACTGAGCATCACTTAACCACCCTCTGCCAGTGCTGTCAGCTGCCTGAACTCTTGTCTTTCAATCCCACCTGCTTACAGATTTCCAGCCTTGGGTAAATATAGTCTGGCTTTGAACTCTAACACTAATGTATCTGAGCACTGTTGGAAAAAATGACAAAATTGTTTGAATTACTGTTTGGAAAGAAATACATGTACATGTTCTTGGTCAACTTCCTTTTCTTCAGTCCACCACTTCTTAAGCTCCCTATACCACCTTTTTCTTTTAGCAGATTATTAGTACATAATTATATTCATATTCACAGAGATAATTTTGATTTTCAGGTACACATTCCTTCAACTTCTATTTCCCAAGTTCATTATCAACACCCAGTCCTAATTTAGTACATCTAGAGCGCTCAGAACAACAATGGGCACATAGTAAGTAATGTTATTGTACTTTACTGTTCTTAGAACAGCGGTCCCCAACCTTTTTGGCACCAGGGATGGGTGCTCCTTTGAGAATCTAATGCTTGATCTGAGTTTGGGCTGAGGTGGTGATGTTAGTGCTAGAGAGCGGCTGTAAATACAGATGAAGCTTCACTTGCTTGCTTTACCTACTGCTGTGCAGCTCGGTTCCTAATAGGCCATGGACTGGTACCCGTTGGCAGTTCATAGGTCAGAGACCCCTGCCTTAGAGGATACCAAAAGCAGTTGTGCTTTAGCTCACATCCCTTCCTTTCTCTTTAAGAAACTGGTTGTATCAAGAAATTAGTTGTGTCTGTCACTTTCGCATTCTATCCTCCTTCCCTCAAAGCATATAAATATGCTTAGGTCTTGTTAATTTTAAAAAAGAAAAGTTCTCACCTGTAGTTTTTGCCTTCTCATCTCAGTCAGAGCTCCTAAAGGTGTGACTTCTTAAATTTAAATTAATACAAACTTTCGTAAAAGCAAAGACCATATTATAATCATTTGACAATCGTCCTTCAATTCAAATATTTAGTATCTTCATTAACATAACAGTTTTTCAGAAAAATTTTTAGGTTCGTTTAAGCTCCATTTAGTTTTGGTTTGTTTGCTTTATTTACTGGAAGCAAAGACTGTCTTTTCAACACATTGCAACTACCATCATATTACTGAGTCTTTGTATACAGGAAGAAGGAATTATGCTGTCTAGTGTGGGAATCTAGTTGTTTTCTAAAATTAATTTCTCTAAACTGTACCAGACTCAAGTGTGTTACCCTCATAATATAGTTTTTTAAATAAGCTTTATTCTTTTTCTAAAACAAAACAAATATATAAAAATGGGCTGTTCCAAACTAAAATTTATTTCAATTTGTTTAAAGCCCTTTTTCAAACCAGTTAGTTTTACCTCTTACTACCTTGTTGATAATAGGCATCCAAAAAATATTTGTTCTTAACTTATTTGAAAATAAGTCTGATCTACAGATTATAATCATAAAACCTCACCTTTTCTTTGCTGCTTCAAAGCTTGAAAAGAAAACATAAAGCCAGCAATTCTGGCTGCCAGCTCTGTTTCCAAGGAAACAGAATAGATCATCAAAAACAAAATAAGGATTTTCAACCTGGTTACCCTTTTTCACCAGCTCAGTCTCCATTGCTACAAAATGAAAGATAACATAACCTCAACCTTGCAATCCAGATTTTTAATTCTGTTTGTGTTATCTCTATTAAAACCAAGCAAAAGAATAATATTCTTTTGAGTCATATGTTGGTTTTCTTGTAGAGAAAGTCATTCACAAGGATGAAGGATACATTTTAAATATAAAGCACTATGTACATTTGCTGAATAACCATATGTTATAACCTTAGAACTGTCAAATGTTTAAGCTATTGAATCTCTAACATTTTTGTGGAATAATATAAGAAAGTAATGGATATATGTAAGAAAAGGATAAAGACTTCTAGAATGAAGTCTTTTATTTAAAGAAATAAGAAAGAGGGTGGGGGCAGTTTGAAAAACATGTAAGGGGTCAAGGGGAAAATAATTGGATTTCCATTCAATAGAGCAAAATAAAATTGTTCCCTTTTCTACAGATTTCTATCTACCAGGTATAAAATCATGATCCTGAAAAATAATAGCTATGGATAACAGAAGTTTAGTTTAGCATTATTATTTTACCTAGTGATGCAATGTGTTTTATAAAAGCAACATTCCTCTCAAATCAGTGTATTTTACACCTTAAACTTAAACAATTATATCAATAAGGCTGGAGGAAAAAAGCAACCCAGGACAGGACTTTGTAATTGGAGGTATTTCATAAGTTCTTTTGATTAAATTTTAAAATATTTATTTAAGTAATACCCTATAGTTTAATTAAAGGTTTTAGCTACATTTGGGCCTTTTACTATGAAAAGCAAACTTTATGGTATTTAAACATCATAATTGTACACACTAATAGCCAAGGTAGATTATTCATTGTAAAATAACTCTTAATTGAAAAAGTTTTGAAAAAGACTTCGAGAATAAAATATTAATTCAGAAAATTAATTACTCAACAACAAAAACAAACAATCCAATTAAAATATGGGCAGAGGACCTGAACAGACAATTTTCTGAGGAAAAAATACAGATGGCCATTAGATATATGAAAGATACTCAACATAATTAGTTATAAGGGAAATGCAAATCAAAACCACAATGAGATACCACCTTACACTTGTTAGAATGGCTCTTATCAACAAGACAAGTAATAAGTGTTGGAGAGGATATGAAGAAAAAGGAACCCACACATATTGTTGATAGGAATCAAAACTGGTGCAGCCAGTATGGAAAACACTATGGAGGTTCCTCAAAAACTAAGAATAGAACTACTCTGTGACCCTGAAATCCATCTTCTGGGTATCTACTTGAAAAATCTGAGAACACTTATTTGTAAAGATATATGTACCCCTATGTTCATTGCAGCATTTTTCACAATAGCCAAGACATGGAAACAACCCGAGTGTCTTTTGACAGATGATTGGATGAAGAAGATGGGGTACATGTATACATTTGAATATTACTCAGCCATAAAAAGTGAAATATTGCCATTTGTGACCATGGATGGATCTTGAGAGTATCATGCTAAGTGAGATAAGTCAGACAGAAAAGGAAAAGAACCATATGATTTCACTCATAAACGGTATATAAACCAAAAAGCAGCCAATGAACAAACAAACTCAGAGATACAGGCACCGGAGTGTTGGTTACCAGAGGAGAAGGGGGTGGTGAGGTGAGGAAAAAGAGAGTAAAGGGGGTCAAATATATGTTGATGGAAGGAGACTAGACTTTGAGTGGTAAGCACACAATTCATGTTATAAAGTTATATACATGAAATGTATGTAATGCTATTAACCAATGTCACCCCAATAAATTTAATTTTTAAGAAAAGAAAAAAACTTAGCTGACAAAAGACTTTATGTTAAAAGAGAATATCAACACGTGAAACAAATATGTGCTTGTCTTGAGAACAGTGTAAGGTACATAGGAAAAAAAGGTGAGTTCTGGCTAAAGCATGTATTCATATATTTAAGTGAAGTACAAAACTTGATAAGACCTAGGAAAATATTACAAAGGAACTGGAAATGTGTCCTCATCTATATATTGAGGAGGGCCATATAATAAATATATTCAGCCTTGTGAGACATAAGATCTCTGTTACAACTACTCAACTCTACTGTTGTAACATGAAAGGAGCAATTAGACAGTAGGTAAACAGTGTGGGCTGTGTTCTAATAAAATTTTATTAAAAAAAGAAAACAGGCCAGATTTGGCCTGTTGGCCACAGTTTATTAACTCCTGGACTAGAAGATCTCTAATTCAATATTCCAGAGTCAATGTTCTCTATGTGTGAGTATTAACATTAGCCAACGTGGATTTTGTGATTTTCCATTCTCATTAGACGTTGATCAAGAAATGTGATTAATGGTGAGGTAGCAAATCAAATTAGGCTTCAAACATAATTTAACTTTAGCTAACTATGCATCAATTTAACCATAGTTCTATTTAGTATCACTATACATATATATGAAATATTGTGATGTTGCTTGTAGTGTTATGACTATTTTAATAGGTCCATTTTAAATAACTACCTAATATGTTTTATGAAGCATTTTCAAACATATATGAATATAGGAAATCTCAATAAGGAAGTTTGAGGAAAAATAAATACTACTAACTTTTAAGAATCTTGTTTCCTCTTAACAAGGCTAAGGATCAAAGTAATAGTCACTTATATGTTAAGACATTTATAGAGCCATATCAGAAGCTAAGACTGCAAAAATTTCTACAGTTGTCCTTAACATATGAGTGTCTCACCTACAAAATTCTTAATGTATACCTTCTCTGGTCCTGGTGCTAGGCCGCTGAGGGGGAAAAAAAAAGCAGGTTTGAAAATGTTATGCTAAAAGTGGGGTTAGCAGAGGGTTTCTATTATAGTTGAAGGACAAATACCTGTTTAAGACATGATCTCAGTAAAAGGAGGATGATGGTAGAAGTAAATTGACATTTATAGGAAGAATTGTGGGTATCTTGTTTTCATTGATTAGTTAGCTCTTTAATGATTAATTATTTATGAATTGGTAAGAGGCAGAGGGGTTTCCCAAGGAGTGCAAACTCCAAAATGAATTTTTTCTCAACTATTAGCCTGTTTCAGTTTTTACCTCTGGCTCACTATTTTTATGATTTGGGAAGTTAACTTATTTGAACCTCAGTTTCCTCACCTGCAAAATAGGAAGAATAATTCATCTCTGAGGATTGCTGTGAAGATTACGGATATGTATGTAAAGTGCTTGATATGTAATAGGCACTCAAAAAAAGGAGCTATTTTTACTATGAGTTTCATAGCACTGAGGTTATTTAGCAAAATTAGTAATTGCCACAGTAAGGTCAAAAAGACTTCCCTGGTACCAAAAGGGAGAGAAAAAGTAGTAACTAACAAGTCATTGAACATAAGGACTATCATCCATCTGTCAAAGAGGCTAACATGACATAGGGCACAAAACTGACATTTAGAAATACTGATTTACTAGATTGAGAAGGTGGAAATTTCTTAAAAGGAGAGATGAGTACACTTTACTTACAGACAGGAGAAAGATAGTGAAAGTTTGTTTTTTTGTTTTTAAGGGCTAGGGAGTCCCTGTAAGGGAAGCACATTTCAGTGAAAGCAGAGTTTCCACGGACAGCTGATTTTGAACCTATGTCACACCCATGGTCTGAGGCAGCTGTCCAGCATGTTTCTGTTTTTCTGTTTTGTCCTAAAGCTGTATGATCCTTCCTCTTTCTGTTACTGCAAGGCCTACTGCAAACCTACAGCTGTTGTTGTCCTTCTTAAGGCCTCTCTGCAGGGCAGTTTCCTGATGCTAAAGCTCTGCTTCAAAGCCCCCAAACTATGAAACGCGTCGGAAGATTCCAGGCTCACTTGTTGGATGTTACAAAGGCCAATGCCAAGATGGGTACACAGAAAGGTCCCTGGCTATGCTGGTCCCCAAACTCCTAATTCAACAAGTCACATTATAAAGGCTCTGGTAACTCTGCTTTGTGAGTTTCGGCATTACTAATACCCAGTTGGTTCTTTGAACAGAGACAGAACCAGAAGAGAGTCTAAGAAGTGTTTGTCTGATTTTCAAGTTGTAATTTCTTTTACATGTCTTGAGGCAATGGTTGAACAACAATGTGAATGTACTTAATGCCACTGAACTAAACACTAAAAAATGGTTTAAAAAGTAAACTTGATGTGTATATTACCACAATTTTTTAAAAAGAGGTGATTGCTTTGGAAGATCATCACTTTTCACAGCAGCGGGTAACTGGTATAAACTCAAAGCATTTTCAATTTAGTGAGAAATCCAATGATTCTTTTTCTTAAGAAAAAGAAAGTATAGAAAGATATTTTTAGGAATTTTGGGGAATTGCTTACAAATGGAAGTGTCTTCATTTTGGTACTACTAAGAACCCAGTACTTTTCTGCCAAATTGATAGTTTCCTGAGGAGTTATTAGTTCATCCTACCATGAGAGAAGAAAATAAGAGAGGAAAAGGAGGTAGATTAGTACAATGTGGCATCCAGAGCACAAAATGCTCAGGAGAAATCTGGGGGAAAAAAATGAGAAAATGAAAATGAAAAGTAGAGAGCAACATGAAATTGGAGTCAAAAGAAGAAAATAGCACTCTGCTGAATTCTGTGAACCCCCATCAACAAGCAGAGCAACAAGGACTGTGAAACTTCAAGGTACATTAATCTGTCAGCAAAACTCAATAGCAAAGACATTGTGAAATAACAGAGGACTAGAGAGGAAAACTGAGCATGGACCTCAGCCACCTCAGCCACGAGCTGCTGTGATGTTCTGTAGGACAGCGGAGGTCTGAACAATATATATACATTCTCTCTAGAACTATGCTTCTTAAACTTTCATATGTGTCAGAATTACCTGGAAGGCTTGTTAAAACAGAGGTTGTTGTGCTGACCTCCAGAAACTCTTCTTGAGTGGATCTTGGCTAGGGACTGAACATTTCTAGTAAGTTCTCAGGAGATGCCAGATGCTATTGGTTTGGGAATCACACTTGCAGAACCACAGCTGTAGAATTTAAAAGGTATAGAATATTAATGATTGGTTGTATGTCTTTTTGTTTGTTTTGTTTGTTTTTTATGCTCAAAAAGGAAGGCCCAAATCAAGACATGTAGTGAGGGACTGTACTAAAAATATTTAAATCTGGCTAGACTTTGTCAACCATTTGGTCTCCCAGTGCAGTGGTTAAGAATGTAAGCACTTGAGTCAGACAGATTTGGACTATGTCACTTTCTAGCAGTATACCTTTGGTCAAGTTTCTTAACCTATACCCTATTTCCTTCCTCTGTAAAACTAGAATAATATAGCACCAACACAATGGGGTTGTGGGAAGATTAAATGATTGATGTATATACAAGCAATTTGCACAGTACCATGGCACGCAGTAAATGTAGCAGACACTTATTTTTGGCAACCCAGCATCCATCTCTGCCACTTTTGTACTAGTCCCAATTACCTCTCCACTACTGTGGATAGCCTTTTGAAATCTTAATCTTGGAAACAAAGCCAAGATAACAACCTGCCATACTGATCTTCCCAGCTTACCATGGAAACCACTTTATCCCATGGCAGGTAATTTATAAGCAAGAGTATAAGGAAATACATTGCCTTTTTGAAAATTTTTAATCCTTGAGTATTCTTTTCAGTGTTCCTAGAGAGGGAGCAGATATCTCCAGAGATTTCCTGAGTGAATTAATTAATTTGCAATTGCAATATTATTCAGTACCTTGTATTCACAGCACTGTGCTAGAAGTGTTGCAAGGGAGGCATAAGATTTCTGTCTAATTTGTGATGAAAAGTTGAAGCTAGCCAAAAGGATAGAATGTAATTTTTATCTTCTGCAATCCAATAAAGATTATTAATTTGAGATGAGAATAATTTTAATTTCAATAAATGACCAATTTGAACAAATAAATGACCAATTTGTTCTCTTTTGTTAGAGGTTGTACTTATAGTAGTTAAGAAATGATTGACTTAATCATTTGTCTCAATCATATTACAGGGAACAAAGATTCTGGGTCATGGCTTCAAGGCTAGTTCACATGCGATAACCTGTTAAGGAATGCAAAACTTTGTCCCTGCACCTACCCATTAATCTCTTAAGTCAAGTGCTGCTATGTTTCCATAACTTAAGTGTATTCCCCAGGGTCTCCGTGCTCTAAAGCAGGAGTCCCCAAACCCCGGGGGCCACAGACCAGTACCAGTCCATGGTCCATGGCCAATTAGGAACAGGGCTGCATAGCAGGAGGTAAGTGACAGGCAAGTAATTGAAGCTTCATCTGCATTTGAAGCTGCTCCCCAGCGCTAGCATCACAGCCTCAGCTCTACCTCAGATCGCCAGGCATTGGATTCTCACAGGAACACCAGTCCCTGGTGCCAAAAAAGTTGGGGGTTGCTACTCTGAAGGTTGAAGTTTGTTGGTTTTTTTTTTTATGCCTCCTCTTTTTATTGTCTTTCGATGGTCTTATATAGTTGCTATCCATAATCCTCTCCTTCTTTCCTTGGAAGCTGTCTTTTTCTCTTCTCTATAGCAGCTACATGCTTCTGGGAGACCAGTCCCAGTTTCCAGCTGTGTGAAAGAAAGAGCAAAGGTGATATTTCTTATCTTAGATTGGCACATGACAAGGTTTTGCAAAACAATTCTGGCTATGATAAAATGAGAAGTCTGCTGGGAACATATGGAAACTTTCCATACTCTTATAAAAGAGCACACAAGAAGGAATTGTGCTCTTTTGCTGGGCTTGTTTGTCTGCATTTGAATAAGGAGCAGCCATCTTGTAATTAGGAAGGGTGCTGGCCTAAATGAGGAATGGATAGAAGGTTAAAAGTTCTGAGAACTTGGTGATATCACTGAGTTGCTGAATTCAATGACCTTGGAGACACCCTTCCACAGGACTCTTTGTTAAATAAGATAATAAAATGTCATTATTGGTTGACATATTTTAAGTTAGATTTTCTGTTACTTGCACACAACATTAACCTAACAGTCACATGTATAATACAATCCTTGACTAGGTGAAGTATTCAAAGAGACTGGTGTTTTCAAACCCAGCATGGTGGTCACCTTTCTCCAGTCAGCATTACACCTGAAGTAAAGTCTGTTGAAATGCACCATGAAGCTCTGAGTGAAGCTCTTCCTGGGGACAATGTGGACTTCAATGTCAATAATATGCAGCAGTGTGGCTGGTGATAGCAAAATGATCCATCAATAGAAGTAGCAGGTTTCATGGCTCAGGTGATTATCCTGAATCATCTAAGACCAATCAGTGCTGGACATGCTCCTGTGCTGGATGGTCATGCAGTTAACAATGCTTACAAGTTTGCTGAGCTAAAGAAGAAGATTGATCATTATTGTGGGGAAAAGCTGGAAGAAGGCCACAAAACCATTGATTTGGTTCCTGGTAAGCCTGTTTATGCTGAGAGCTTTTCTGACGATCTTCATTTGAGTCATTTTGGTTCATGACGTGAGACAGATGGTGGCCGTGGCTGTCTTCAGAGCAATGGACATGAAGGCTGTTAGAGTTGGCAAAGTCACCACATCTGCCCAGAAAGCTCAGAACACTAAATGCACATATCATCCCTAATACCTGCTGCCTCAGTCTTAATTGGTGGTGGAAGAATGACCTCAGAATTGTTTGTTTCAATTGTCCATTTAAATTTAATAGTAAAAGACTGGTTAATGATAAATATATTGTAAAACCTTCAGAGGAAAGGAGAATGTTATGTGGACCATTGCATGTGTGTTGAGGGAGGGGGACACTGATTTAAGTTAGTAGCTTTTAAAATAAATATTTTTAAATGGAAACAACTTAACCAAAAATTTGTCACAGAATTTTTGGGACCCATTAAAACAAAGTTTAATGAGAAAAAAAAATTCTATTAGTCAGCCTAATCTATTTGAAACCTAATCAAAGAGATTACAAAGGAACGTGTAATTTTTTGAGTGATGAAATAGATTAATTAGCACAATTGTGGTGATGTTGTCATGAGGGTTTATATATGCTACAACTTATCAAATTATACACTTTACATGTGTGCATTTTATTGTCTGTCAACTATATCCTAAGGACAACTTTCTCTAATGCAATTAAGTTTGAAATTGATTTTAAAAAAAGAAAACTAAAAAGAATCAATATGGATATTGTAAAACACTTCTAAAAATTTATGAGTTAAAGAAAAAAATCATGAAATGACTTAAAAATTTTTTTAAATCAAGCAATGAAAACAGTACACGACAAACCCTGTGAGATACAACAAAAAAGTTACTGAGAGGTAAACTAATTATCTTAAATGTTTACACAAGAAAATAAGGAAGACTTGATATTATTACTCTGTTAGAAGGAAAGAGAATAAAGGATAAAGGAATAGAAGAAAATAAAAATAAAAATTGAAATTAATGAAATTGAAATATATATTAAAAAAAAGATCAACAAACAAAAGTTGTTTACTTAAAATGACTAATTAAACAAACCTGTGGCAAGTTTAATAAGAAAAGGAAAAAGGAGAAATAAAAGAATTGAAAAAGAAAACAAGATGCTATAGATGTTAAAAACATAAAAGGATATTACAATTTGCTTCTGGCCAAAATAGACTAACAGGGACCAGATTTATCAACCTGCTTAAAACAACCACAAAAACAGACAAAATATATGAAACAATGATTTTCAAGACATTGGACATCAGACAAGAAAAAACATTGATCCACAAGAGACGGAAAACAAACTAGGAAAGCCCCATGATCAGAACTTACTATTTTGAGTTTCCAGGCCATAGTACAGGGAAGGGGAATCAAAGTGGAGCCCAGTAGGTCCCCTGAATTACTGAGAACTTGATTCTCCAAGAGTACAGAGCCAAGAGTTCCTGAAGACCAAAGAAACTAGAGTTTGCAGGACAGAATACTGGACTCCAGAGAGCTTCTCAAAGAGAGAGAGAGAGCCTAGGACATCTGTACATGCATGAGGCCAGAGAAAGGAACATCTGAAGCCATTCAAGGAAAAAATGCCCGGAGTTCACAAAGGGACAGGAATAGTGCCTGCTGCTACTAGGCAGTCTAGAAAAATCTCACAATTACAGATACTGGATGGAGTACTCTGAAGAGATTACAAAGGAACATGAGAAAACTTTTGGGGGTAATGGATATGTTTACTATCTTGATTATGGTGATGGTTTCATGGATGTTTGCATATGTCAGAACTCATCAAATTGTACTCTTAATATATCCAATTTATTGTCTGTCAATTCCAACTCAATGAAGCTGCTTAAAAATCTTTTAAAAAGAAAGATGGAATCTAGAACACAAATGCAGTGCATAATACAGTGCATACTATATCCTCAATAAATATTTATTAGTTTCTTCATATGAAAACTTTATACAATTTGAAAACATATGAAATAGTTGGATTCCTAGAAAAATATAACTTACAAAATTGACTTAAAAATAAAGGAAGAAGGCTGAATTGTCTTATATTCTTTAAGGAAATTAAAGCAGGACTTAAAAACTGTTCCAAAAAGAAAAAGACTGTGCCCAGAAAACTTTTATAGTTATATTTTAGCAAATATTCAAGTGGAATAAGTAAAAAAAAAAACCCCACAATATAGCCAGCTAAGAATGAAGCCACATGTTCAATGCTCACTATACATGTAAAACACACTAAACTCAACAATAAGAGAAAAAATCCAATTAGTGGAAAAGCATATCACAATAATTAATAGATAAAACAGAAAAAATCAATAAGGACAAAGACAACTTAAACATTATAATTTCAATTCTTACATAAATACTTCTGAAAGTGGAAATAAAGACTCCCCAACTCATTTTATGATATTAAAATATCTTCATATGAAATCCAGTATAAAAAAAGGAAAATTTTACTCATGAACAAAGGTGTAAAAATCCTAAACAACAATGACAACAATGTATAAAAAATATGTTATTTTTTCAGAAATAAAAGATTGATTTAACAATGTGTTTATGCATAATAACATTGTTTAGAGATACATACATAAGCTATATTTAATGTCAAAGTGTTAAAAGCATTCTCTGTAAGTTCAGGAACAAGACAAGGATATCTACTACCATGACATTTATTATATTATCTATTTTATGACATGGATATTCACTATCATGACTATTCAATATTGAACCAGAGATTCTAGCTAGTGTGGTAAGAAAAGAAAAAGTAATAAGTGGCGTAAGAATGAAAAGAGAAAAATCAAAATTCTCAATTGCAGATAATACAATTTCCTATATGGAATACCTCAAAAGACTTCTAGATAAAGTATTGGACTTAACAAATTTAATAATTAAAAAATCAATATGTAAAAGTGAACTGTATTTTTAAATAACACAAACAAGTTAGACAAGACAAAATACATAGGAATAAATCATGATAACAGATGTGCAAGTTCTTTATGGGAAAAATTTAAAAACTGTATTGACAGACTTTAAATAACATCTAAATAGAAATGGAATGAAAATATATGATGCTTATAGATAAAAAGACTAAATATAAGAAATGAGAACACAAAGATATACAAATACATCTACAAATACTCAACATTTTAGTAATCTGGGAAAAGTAAAATAAAATCACTTTAAAGGTTTAATGAAACACCATTAAACCTTTACCATACAGACAAAAATGTGGCTTATGTCTATAAGCAGTCTGAACCCCAGGATTATGACATACCTACTCAGTTGTGGACAACCACTGGCTGTATACATGGGGCTAGTCCTTGTAATGTTGTGGCTTGTAGACATGGTGCTTCTTGTGGGCAGCTATCCCCCAAGGGAAATAAAGGAAAAAGAGTGGGTCTCTGATTGCTCCTTCCTGCTCCCAAGTCCATGGTCAAGTAGGTCACTCCTCCTCCTTAGGGTAGAGTGTAGGGGTGAAGGGTCGGGAGGATTATGCTAATTGACATCCTTTCAACTAGAACAAAATACCAGGAGTGGGGAATAAATTTTCCCACCAAAATATAGCCATTTATAATTAAGGCAATATAAGTCATTCCCACAATCTCACAGGGAAGGGTGGCTAGCATGTAGAGTAATTTTTACAGTAATGGTAGATTACTTGAGGGTTATCAGCACCATAACTATCACATGCATGTGGTACAAAATTCAAAGGGTATAAAGTGAAAAGTCTCTCCCATACTCAGGCAATTGCTTTTAAGTTATTTTTCTAATTATATACCATCAGAAATGTGCTTTATTTCATTTGCCCTTTCCTCTTGATTTGATAAGTACAAAGTCCTCAATTTACAAATGAACTTTTAGAGCACAATTTGCTTGCAAGTCCTTTGGGATTCAGACTGCAGGGTAAATTTCTAGCTCACTAGTTTTAAATTACACTTCAAATGTAGCGCACATAATAGTATAAAATCTAACACATTTAATCATATGGTTTCTATGCAAAATTGTGTTTCAAATTTTAACAGAGACTATGAGAAATATATATAATTCTTTGCCATTTCAACCTACTCCAAAATCCTGGCAGAAACCATGCCTCTTCTCCCCCAATCTCTACACCAGAACTTTCAAGTTAATTCACAGTGTACTGGGGACCAAAAATATGGCTAAGGTGGTGGATGGGGTGTTGATGGAACTTCTGGGTAGATAACAACATATACCATGGAAACTGGCCGCTGATTGGGGATTGGGCACTTGCACCACAGTAGCACTGATAGCACCCTAGGTACTGGAGAACATAGTCCTCGTGAATTCCACGAGCTATAGCTTAGTCCTGGAGTACAAGGTCAGAGGTGGCAATGACTATTTTGTACATTAAGTACCTTTTACTTATAGAGACCATTGAAAAGTTGACCACCTGTTTAATCATATACAAAGAATACCTTTCCTACCCCTTAGTTTTAATGAATACAGCTTGAAAAGGAAGTATTTTTCATGATAATTTAAAAAAAATTGCTTCAAAGAAGTATAACTATTTTTTTCATAGTATGTTTCAAAACCCACTCACCATAATATATGACAAATATTTTGGCTAGGAAAACAAGAGTAAGGATATTTACAGTCTCTTACTTCAGAAATCAAGAAACTGTCAAGCCAAACATATTCTTTTCTCTCTCAATTTATTGACCAGATACGTTAGGAGTCAGACAGTCTCATGGGATGAAGACATGGAAACGAGCAAGGTTCACAGCGTGACACAAAGAAGAAGAAAGTGGTAAATTCTATTTGGAGTTGAGGATGGTGGTTGGAGAGAGGAAGTCATTTAAGAGTGGTATAAATGAGAGTGACATTTGGAGGACTACCTTCCATGTTTGCCCTGCAAAGAATATGTCATGCACATGCACAGAGCAAAGGCACAGAGCTGTGAAATAATCTGCTATTCTAGAGAATTGCCATGAAGTGGGGCTTGGCTGGCATAAAGGATGTGGGTTGGGATGTGGCAAGAGGTGAGCCTGGAGGCTACAGACCATCTACGATTTATAAACTAATCCTTCCTTGCATTTTCGTCCATCCATCACAATCCTCTGAAAATTGTTTGTTTGTTTGTTCATCTGTTTGTCTCTTAGTTTGTTTTTAACATTAGTTTTCATATTAACTAGTTTTTTAAGCTTTATAAACTTTAAAATTTAAACTTAAAGTATAAAGCTTTAATAATTCAAACAGGTTATAAGATAAAAGGTCAAAATTGCTCTCTTTACCTCCACACCTAATCACCTACTCCTATTTACCTGTGAACTTCTCATTATTGATAGAATATATTACAAGAATATCTCAGCAACAAATAGAGGTATCAATTATTTCTTTAAAATTTATTTGAAATTTGTAAAATTAGACACAGATCTGTCTTATTCAGGAATCTCAGGGTTTTTTTTCTAGTGTGTGTATTTATAAATACTGTATATACACATATAAATACATATAATTTATTGGTTATGAAATCTAATATTTTAAAATATTTTATGGAATTTTCATACCTCAACAAAAATGGAGAAAATAATATAGTGAACGTCTATTTCTGAATCATCCAGGTACAATTAGTAATGTTTTCATTTCTTAATTCTATACCCTATACTCTACTTTTTGCTGGAGTTTCAAATAAATCTTTATTGTGTATTATTTCACTCACAAGTACTTCGATTTATATCTTTCACAGATAATATTTCAAATACATTTACAATACCATCATCATATAAAGGAAAATTAATACCTCCTTGGTATCATGTAATATTTACTCTGTGTATAGTTTTTCTTCATCTCAAAAAATGTTTGTTATTTTGACTTGTTTAGACTAGGACCAAAACAAGATATACAATTTGCATTGATCTGAGACACAACTTGTAGCGTTTATTAAATTTCTAACTTCACTTGCATCTATTTCTGGATTTGCTTCCTATTCCCATGGTCTTTCTGTTTAATCATGTACCAATACATTATTTCAATTATGCAGATATGTTTTAATATTTGGTAATACTTTTTCTCTCCTGTAATTCTTAGGAATTTTCTAACTATTCTTTTTGTTTGTACTTTCAGATAAAGTTAGTAATCAACTCATCTAGGGTATGAAAACAATCTGATGGTAATTTTATTAAATTTATAAATTAACTTAGGGATAATTTACAGTTTCATGATGTAAGTCTGTCCAAGAACTTAATTTACTTTTTTACTTTTCAAGTATATTTTTTTGTGTTGTGAGGAGTGTTTTATAGTTTTTCTTATATAGGTTTTGCCCATTTCTTAAAAAGTTTATGTCCCAATATTATATTTTTGCTCTTCTAAATAGAGTCTTCTCTTTCATTATTTCTTTTATCTGCTCACTATTTAAACAGGGCTGATTTATTTATATTAATTTTATATCCTACTTATTTACTAAATTCTCTTATAATTTCTATTAATTTTTCCATTTACTGTTTGTTTTCTAAATATATATTCATGTTATCTGCAAAGAGATACTTTTTTTCATCTTCCTTCCAATTCGCAGGCAAGTAAATGCTTCCTCTTATCTAAATGTCTTAGCTAATATCTCTGTTTCCAATGATAAATAGTGGTGGGCACGGTGGTCATCTTTATCTTCTTCCTACTTTTAGTAATGTTTCTCATTAAGTAAGAAACTAGTTAAGGGGCTGAAGTATCCCTCAATTCCTATTTGAGTCTTTTAACATGAATGGGTATTGAATTGTATCAAATGCCTTTTGAAGGCAATAATATGATTCTTATCCTTAGCTTTATTAATATGATGGATTATATTAATTGATGTCCTATTATGGAACCTCTCATATTCTTGGAACACATTTTGTAAATATATTATTTTAAATATGCTGTTGGTTCTCTTTGCTAGTATTTAAGATTTTTTATATCTCATAAGTAGGATTGGTTTTCTTTTCTGTATTTTGGACAGAATTAAATTGCATCGGGATAATCTCATATTCTATGGTTTGGCGGGTTCTGCAGCTTTTCCCTAGTTCTACAGAGTGTGGGACTCAGAAAAAAATTTTGAAACCCTCCCTTCCCCACTGGCCCCCACTCCCAGTGATACTCATCCATAGATTTTGCATTTTGGAACCACCATAGAATATGCAAAAATTAAAGGCTAAATCTTTTAAGAAATGAGTATAATATTAACAATAAACCCAACAAAGATAACATAAAAGGAAAATTATAGACTAATCTCACTAATGCTGTGAATATACTAACAACCACTTAATTGCATATTTTATTTATTCATTTATTTTTTCATTTTAAGTGGAAAGGATTTTAAATTAATGAATTTTATATTGTGTGAAATATACCTCAATAAATCTTTTTTAAAGATTATAATAACTTGATTGCTAGATATCTTACTTAAGGAATTGAATAGATGGTAGTACCAGTTACCAATGTTGGGAGTAAAGAAAGACAAATAGGTTTGGAAGGAAAACTACTGAATTCAGCTTTGGAAAGGCTGTAAATAGTAATTAAAGTTATGGAAGGAGATAAAGTTATATATAAGATGGAGCAAGCACATAAAGTTGTAGAATCAAAGGTATATTCACTTTCTAGCATATTATCCTGGAATTTTATATGGAATTAAATTGGGCTTCCAAATTTTTAAACACAAGATAAATTTCCCTTTGCTTTCCATTTTTATTGTTTAAAATATACATAATTAGTTTCTCATCAGTAATATTCAATTTGATATTAATTTGTACTCAATATAATGGTTATTACCAGATACTAAAAGAATAACAAAGTTTAACTAATTTTAATACTTTTATCTGGAAATTAATGTTAAAAAGAGTCACCTTCTCACACAAATGAGATAAAAAACATTTCCTCCATGAATGGCTTTCCTCTGAAGGTTTATGGAAGTTTGACCTATTTGTAGGAGAATCGATGTTATTGAAAAGGGTGTATATTAATTAAGATGAATGATTTTAACATCAAGTCAAGTTAAAACCCCAACCTCACAATGAGTTGGGCAAACAATGAAGGATAACTTGTTTCATGGAACTGAAGCATTTTTATTTTTGTTGGTTAAGGCTTAAAATTGACTCCTCACAAGGAGGCTACAAGCAGATTCTCTAGCAAATTATCATCCTGGGGAGAGCCAGATACCTTGAAAATTTCTAATTAGGAGAAGTTAAAGGTTATATAAGCCTGGCTGCCCAAATGACTGCCTGACTTCAAAAGCCATACAGAATTTACCTTCTTTTCCTTCCTTCTTCTTATCTAAGGTGGGATCTACAAATAAATTTTAAAACTAAAACACAGGTTCTGTGGTAAATCAGGTCTGAGCACCAGAAGGAAGCTTGTTAGTTATAGTTTAACATATTCTGATAATTATTCCATCCTTCCATCCAAGCTCTCAGTCCCAAGTAGTCCCACATTTGGCTTCAGTTCCAACTAATCCAGAGAAATGACAAAAATATTCAGTAAGCTATATTATGTCTATAGAACTCTTGTCCTTAAGCATACTTAAGTTTCAGTGTGGAGTTACAGTGCTAATGCCCATAGAAAAATCTAATAAAGACCATTACCATGGATACTGTTTAATTTTAGAAATGGCATCCTTTTTTTAGGATGCCACTTAGGCGGAGGGGGGGGGAGCCTAAAGCTCATCTATTTAATAAAAGTTATTTTAGAAATTGTGGTTTAGAAAATATTCCTAACTCCATTTCACCTGTCTTTACCAGTTTGTGGATACAAATGTGATCACACTATACCTATGCGTTTGTTGCAATGGATCCAAATTCCATCCTCTTTAAACAGGAGCTATTTTTTTACAAAATGATCCTGATTATTTCTGGGAGTCCCCAAACAAGTGTCTTCTCCATATTTACAAACCAATCATGAGCTTTTGTCACTGCATGACATCATTCATCTATTCAATTATATGTACTGAGTACCTACCTTGTGAGGGGATACAGCAAGAATAATCAGAAACTGTCTTCAAGGGATTTGCTCTGTGAAGGTAAGGATAAATTTAAATCCAATCACAACCAAGTCTAACCTGCCATGCAGGTGTGTATCTGCTATACCCCTGCACGTTTTGAGAATGATTTAGTTGAAAAGTTTCTAAGCTACTGTAAAAAAGAATCCAGCACAGGGCTATGATGTGTAGATCACCTGAAAACAGATACTATTTGTTACTCGAGGGTGAATTAGGTAGCTCAAAATTTGAAATTTCTGGCATTTTGCTCAGTTCTTGCCATCATTCAAATTCCTTTTGTTTTGCTTGTTTCTTCCAGCACTTAAATTACCTCAAAAGGAAATCTTTACAAACATTTGTTTTCTTAGACCCAAGAATAGGTAAGTTCTAAGCCTAGGACTTGAGAAAGTTAGCAATTAGTTTTTACTTTTTAAATATTTATTTATAAGGTAATATTTGTTATAATTTTTTTTAAATACAGATGTAAATACACAAGACAAAATGTGTCTTAATCCCCTCTCCTCAGAGGTAGCCATTGTTAAATTTACAGTATATCTTTCTTGTCTTTCTCCCATATATACATCTTCTTTCTAGAATATGGAATCATATTATTCTATAAACTGTTCTACAATTTGGCTTTCATCACTAAATAATTTAAATTGGCTATCTTCACATGTCAGTAAATAAAGGACTATGTCCTCTTTGAAAAGTTCTGTGTCATATTCCACTATATTGATGTAACATTATTTATTTATCCAATTTTCTATTGATGGGCATTTGGATTATTTCCAGTTTTTGATGATTACAGATAGTGCTGCAATTAACATCTTTATACATTCATATCTATGCACTTATACAAGCATTCTAGGAGATAAATGCCCTGGAAATGGAATTGCTTGGTCAGATGGTATATGCATTTAGAATTCTGATAAGTATTCCAAAAATTACTTCTAAAATGTTTGCATCAATTTACATTCCTACCAATGATGACTAGGAGTGCCTATTTCCCTACCTGTCCCTCACACTGTGTATCCAGGCACTGACTAGTTAAATTAGAGAATGTGTCTCTCTCTTCAAAAAGACATGGTGATAAAGGTCTTGCTTCACACTCTTATTTTCCTTTATTTTCTCTTTACTTTAAATAACTGAGGTTTAATCCTAAGCGAAGAAGGAAGGAACATGCTTATTTGGTCATTAGGATGTTCCCCAAACAAACAGGCAGTCTCCAAGTCGTCAGTACCTGTCTTACGAGCATCTATCCTTACAGCAAAACTGTACAACTAGACATAAAATGTAATCACCCCAAAGCAGGAAATGGTTCCTTTAGATCCTAGAGATGTACAAATAAATCTCTCATGTCTCCTTATGATTACTCATTCACTCATTCATTCCTTCATGTATGCATGAATCCATGTATTAGTTCCTATTTGCGTTCATATACTTACCCTATATTTACTCCAAGACTGCTAAGTTCTGGGTACTATTCTAATCATTGTGGCTATAGGGATAAAATAACAGTCTCTGTCTTCAAGAAGGTCACAGCACAGCCTCATGGAAAATACAGAAAAGGGAATAACAGTTAGAGTGGGAAAGTGCTGCTTTCACATTAGTGTAGGATGCCCGAGGAGTGATGAAGTGGGGTCAATGCACACCTGAGAGTGAGGGCTGCAGAGAAGGGCAAATGGTCTGGGAGGGCCCAGGCAACTGTTGTGTCTAACCTAGCCATGGAGGAAGTGAGGAAAGGCTGGGGACTGGGAGGGCAATTTTTGGCTAGGAGTTATGTTACCAGTAGAAAGTTATATTTTGTAAACATCAGTTTGACTCTTAGTTTTTTAATGAAAATTCTTGGGTCAAGGGAATCTCAGAGGTGAAATGGAAAGGATAAGAAGATTTTTTAAAAATTAATTTATTTTAGTTTCAAGTATACAGTATGTTGGTTAGACATCTATAGAGTTTGTAAACCGATCCCCGCAATTGCTCCCTCCCTCCCTCCCCTGACCCTCCACCTAGCCAATGCTAACTGCATTCCCTATGCCGTGCTCCCTATCCCCCGTGTCCATCCGTCAGCTACTAATTTGTACTTCTTTGCACTTTACCCCATTCTCCCAGCTCCCCAAACTGCCCTCTTCTCCGTCTGTCACCAAAGTGTCCACTATATTTGTGAGTCTGTTTTTGATTGGTTTGTTCTTTTTATTCCTTAGATTCTGCATGTAAGTGAAACCATATAGTGTTTATCTTTCTCTGTCTGACTTAAAACCTTCTAGGTCCTTTTAATCTGGAGTATTTTATAGGCAACATGTAGGGGTCTTGTTTTCCTTTCCATTCATCCACTCTACCTTTTAGTTGGAGCACGTAATTCTTTTCCATTTGAGGTACTTATTGATAGGAATGTAGTTGTTACCATTCTTTATTCCTGTTTTTGTTACATGTTTTTTCTTCTTAAGGAAGTCCCTCCAACGTTTCCTGCAGTACGGGCTTGGTGGTGAAAAATTCCTTTAACTTATTTTTGTCTGGGAAGCTCTTTGTCTGTCCTTCAACTCTAAATGATAGTTTTGCTGGATAAATTATTCTTGGTTGTAGATCCTGGGTCTTCATCCTGTCGAGTATTTTTTGCAAAGCCTTTCAGTCTTTCATAGTTTCTTTTGAGAAATCAGCTGCCAGTCTTATGGGTTTTCCCTTATAAGTATCTGTTTTTCTCTTGCTGCTTTTAATATTTTCTTTGTACTTAACCTTTGGCATTTTAATTATGATGTGTCCTAGTGTGGGCCTCTTTGGATTCCTGATTATTGGAATTCTTTGAGCTTCCTGGGATTTTATGCCCATTTCCTTCACTGAGTTAGGAAAGTTTTCCATGATTATTTCTTCAATCAGCTGTTCAACATCTTGATTTCTTCAGTTATGCCAATCGGTCGAATATTTGGAGCCTTAATAGTGTCCCATATGCTCCTTGAATTATTTTTATAGTCTTGGCATCTTATTTCTCTGCTCTGTTCTCTCATATGGTTTCTGCTTCTTTGTCTTCCCATTTTGGCTACTTTCCCATGTTTGCTTCTATGTACTGAGGAAAGTGCCTAAGTCTCCTAGTCTTATTACTGTGAGTTTGTGAAGTAGGTGTCCAGTGGCACAGTCCTAAGAGGGGTTCAGCTGCAGGCCATATTTAGCTGAAGCCTCTACGCCTCTGGGGCCACCTGTTAAGATTCAGCAAGCAATCCACAGATGCTGTGCTTACAGTTGCCTCAAAAGGCCACACCAGAAACTGAGGCCAGCTGCCTCCAGTGTGAGTCTAAGCACTGCTCAGCAAGAAGCACCTGACTTGCTGAGGATAAACCTGAATGTGGCATGGGCGGGGCTACAAGTTGGGAGAGGATTCAGGGAATCCTCTGGGTGGAGCAACCCCTGTTATCTAGTTTGATGATATCTGGGCTATGGTAACACTGTGTCTATGCACTGGGAGTGGGGAGGGCTCAACAGGGAACAATGGATACCACTGGCACTTCTGTACAGAGCCAGTCTCCCCAAGGCCCTCTCTCCAAGTCCCTGGTGCCCCCTGTCTACAACCTAATCGGCACTGGTGCTCAGAGCCGGATTTCTGTCACTGTGAAAATCCGCTTGCAGACAGGGTCCCTTTAAGAGGCTTCTGCTGCTGCCAGGGCTATAGGCTCCGTCTCACCAGGCAGTCCTGCGTCCTCGCCCAGTCCTACCTTTTTCCATTGCAGGGTGTTTTTCTTGGACTTCTTCCTTGTTGTATGACTTGTTCATCAAGATCCCAGGTGCTGCTCCTTGTTTCCATCACAACTTTGATTTGGTCACCAGAGGGATGAACAGAGCCTCTATCACCTACATCATTATTTTTTACTCTTCTAAATAAGGAGTATTTATACCAGCTCTTGAAACTTGCAGAAGGCTCCATGTCTCTGTCCTTGTGGGTTGGTGGCTGAACTGATTTACTTTGCTGACCTAAATGAGCCCGATAGGGTGGGTATAGGAAGGTGAGGGTGAGTCAGAGTCAGCTCTAAAATTAATGTCAATCCCGTTTCGTGGCATTTATCCAAAGTATGAAATTTATTCTAAGAGCTGTGGACAAATATGTTTATTGACAATTTACAAGACAGACTCAAACTTGGAAGTGACCTAAATATTTGCCCTTAAGAGGAAGATTAAATACATGATAATCAGTCCATGAAATAAAAAAAAATACATAGCCATTAAAATAATTTTTTCCAAAACCATATGGTAAGGTAGACAAATTTTTACAATAAAATATTAAGTCAAAAAAAGGAGTATATAAAATATATACACAGTATGAACCCACCTTCATCATAACAATGAATTTTATATTTTTGTGGGTTATTCTCTCTGCACACATACACACAATTACACTTGTACACACAGATAACTATATATCTTTTTTGTCAGTCAAGGCAAGCTAACTTATGCTTCAGTAACAATCTGAAAATCCTACTGCTTACAATGACAAAGTTTATTTCTCCTTTGTGCTGCCTATCCATCCCAAGTCACCAAGGTTGCTATATTCTTCATAACAGTCTGGAACGCATAAACATGATGGCAGTTCCGTTTTGAGACAAGCTTCCATGATTGCAGAAGTATGAGTGGGTTATTAAACCTTCTGCCCAGAGTGACACACGATTTCTGCTTCTATTTCATTGGCTGAAGGCAGTCATATGACCTCATCTGAGTTCAACAGGGCAAGAAAGGGCACCAAGCATTTGTGAACAATACTATAACCTCTCACATCTATCTATCTAAATACTCAAGGAAGGACAGGGATAAAAAAGCAATTCATTAAAACAAGTGGTTATCACAGGGTGGTGAGAATATAAATAAAAAATTTTCCATATGCTTTTCAGTATTTTGTAAACAAATATATATTACTTCTGCTTCTGTTTTCTTTATTTACCCAAATCATACATTAAAATATTCTATAAATAATTGAAATACTATAAAGGTATAGTGTGAAGTAAAACTCCCCTTTCATATCACCTCACTCTAATCCCCAACTTTCCTGTCCCATTCTGAGAAGTAATCACTGTTTTACAGTTTGGTGAAAATCCTTCCAGATTCTCATCATATATGTATTTAAAAACATAAATATGAATTTACATGAATCAATTTTATGAGAAAAAATTTTAAGTCAATTTTGTGTAAGTTAGTCAATATACATACTAGTTTAATAAATTATTTACTTATAGAAAATCCATAATTCAACCATACTAGTTCAGTATCCTTAACATCTCCTTCCCAACTTGTGAACTTACCTGCAGGCAATCCATGTTGCCTACTTCTCTGCAACTTCTTTCTTTCCAGTTTGTTAAGCTTTCTGCCTCTGTCTTACCTGTTCTCCATGGCTGACTTTTCACTTTGGAGCTTCTCTCTACTCCACTCAGAAGTCATGAAGACTCCAAATCAAGCATATCATTTCTGAGACACTGTGTAGGAAACCCAACTATATAATGTGATGGCAAACATTACATAAACTAAAAATTCAGAAATAATCAGAAAAGTAATCTGCACTGGAATATACACTGATAGAGGGAAATTCTACTTTGAACTAGCAAAGGAACAGAATTTAGATGACAGATGCCTATAATCTAATATATTATCTACATGCATTTACTTCCGAAAAATTGCTTATAACAAAACTTCATATTCAATGACTATTTTTATTGGAAAAAGGCAGAACAGAATTTTTCAACGTGTTTCATAGAATGGGAATTGGTGGTATGTGAAAAATAAAGCTCTATGTTCACATAAGCTTGAGAAATACTTAAAATGAAACAGTATTTTGTTTTAGAACTTTGCAGAGTCTTTGGGTACTAATGAATATGGTGAAAGAACAAGAAGAGGAGGGCGTACACAAATCTCCCTGACTGTAGGCCCTTTCTACCATGATGAAAAAACAGCTAAGCAGTTGGCAGAGCAAATAATTACATAGTGCTAAAACCACCCTCCTTCAGCATGCAGCACAAGAACTCTATGCCTACTTTCATTTTTCAAGAACCAAAGATTAAGAAAATTGATCACTGTTACTGCGTCATTATTATTCTTTTTACTACAAGAGTGTGCCAGTATAGAATTCAGTGACAGCTGGTACTGAGTTCCAGTACACTGACTGACATTCGTGCTAAGTCACCACCAGAAGTTTTACCCACTATCAAACTTGCTTTTGCACTATCAGCGATAAAGGCAGTTAGTCTTGGAATTATTATAAAAATAGCTTTAGACCTTGCGAACCCCTTAAAAGTGTTATTTGGATACCAAAGGCCTACAGACCACATTTTGAGAAAAGCTGATATAAAAAAGATCAGGGGTGACAGGATTGGCTAGGAAGTGATAAAATCCAGAAACCTGGGCTTTTTAACTGCGATTGATGAGAAAACTGATGAATGTCCAAACTGTTTATTATACTCTTAGGTTAGGGGGATGTGAAAGAGTTTCAACAGAATCCATTTTTGGAAGCAGGTAGTTGCAGAAAATAAAAAGGGGGTACTAATCCTTATATCTTCACAAATGTGACTGTCATTAGTTATTTATATAAGAATAACTTAAAAGCATAAATTAGTTAACATGGGCTCCCAGAGCTAATTCTTCACAGATGAAATACACTGTATAACGAAACGAGGGCAAAATAGAAGACCATTTTTTTAGTATTGGTCTGTGAAATATGGTACTTTCATTTTGTATAGTCAGAAGCCCATTTCAAATTATGACCAATTTTTTTCTACTTGAATGACCACTTTCTGACTTCCTTCCTGTCTTATAATCCAGAACAGGATTTACTTTTTCTGTGAAGCCCACCTTAGTAGGCTTCACTTCCATCAGGCACATCTCTCTGTCTCCACATTATATTTAGTTTCTCCCCTCCCTTAACATGAGCATTGGGGCTTACATTTGGAATTATTTCTCTTACCTTTGCAACCACTCTCTTCTCTCTCTTTTTTGTCCAGCAGACAGTATACCTAATATGTGATGGAAAACAGGGGATATAAGTATTTTAATCAGAGGCTGATTTTTGCATGTCTGATTCTTCCTTCATTACAAAGTTCTCCTGTTACTTAGTGATTTAGAGCATCGAGATTTTTAATTAAAAAGAAAAAAAGGATTTGCTTGGAGAGTTATTGATGATAGGAATGTAATTTAATAATAAAAATAAATAATTTGTGTTTTTATAGCACTTACCCTGGAAGAATTCCAAAGTGCTCTAAAAATATGACCCAGTTCTAATTTCCGCAGGAAGCACCCTTGTCTTTTTTTTTTTTTTCAATTACAGTTGACAGCCAATATTATTTTACATTAGTTTCAGGTACAGTGTAGTGGTTAGATATTTATATAATTTACAAATTAGTCTAGTGGATGCACCTGGCACTAAACATAGTTACTAAAATATTATTGACTATATTTCCTATGCTGTACTACACATCCTGTGATTATTTTGTAACTATCAATTTGGACTTCTTAATCCTTTCATCTTTTTCACCCATCCCTTCAACCCTCCTCCCTTACCTTCTACTTTGTAAGTGAAAGGGGAGATTTCAGTTCTTTGCTTCTAGTAGAAAGATAAAGAGAGAATGCTCCTAAGCAGGTTGGGCAAGGAAAACCTCTTCCATTCCCCAAGGCAGTCTCTGTAGCTTCTTGCAAAGTGTAACCTCTCGCATTCTGTGGCTGGGATAAAGCACTTTCCAATTCATAAGTGGTCCCTTAGGGCTCCTGTTATGCAGTTGAAGCATATTCTTGGATCCTGAAGGATTACCAGCCTGCTCTGCTGTTTAAAAAAAGAAAAGAAAAAAGAAAATGTGCAATTATGTTAATTTTCTCATAAGGGGAGTTGGGAGTATTCAAGTAAGGAAAATACTTGCAAAAACATGATACCAGTGCCTGATTTAATTTGGTAGAAACAGATCTTTAAAAACTAACTACACAAATAATTGTATATTTACTTATATAAATGGCAACAAAAGCTGATCCTACAATAGAATTATCTATATTGGAAAAGAAATTCAATAAATAAAAAGTGCTAAAATTAAGAATCTGAAAAATAAATCTTGGATTTTGATGTTTCCTACACCAAGCGAAGAGCAATTTAAAAGACATCTCAAGAGGAAAAGTAACTATGGAAGAACAGAAAAGGTCAAATGTGGAGACTGAGTAGGTTGACAGAGAACATTTGATTTCTTCAAGGATCTTATTGAAATTGGTTCCAGGAACTAGTTCCACAAAGGGCTATTGGCTGGAAAAGTAGAAACTCAGGCTGAAAACCAGGGAGTTTGTTTCTTACTTCAGAGATAACTTTTAATTCTTATTCTTTTTCTCCTGCTAATGTGTGACAGTGGAGAATACAGTGACTGCCAGTCCACTAACATGACTTGTGCTAAGGCACCAGCAGCTTCACCCACTGTGAAACTTACCTTGGATACTCTGGACTATCCTGCTCAGTGGGAGAGGTGGAATATGAAGCAAGCTGAAGTACAACCTGACCCACTGACTTTAAATAGCTGCACCTGCCACACTTTGGCCATCTGCCATCTCTCCAACACTATCCTGGAGTGATGAGTAACAATCTGAACTCTGAAAGCCTCCAGGGAAGGGAATTTACAATGAATCTTGTACCAACCATCTACATTTACTACACATTTTTTAGATAATTCTCATGATCCTAAATTTGTCATGCTGCAGTTAAAATCCATTTATCTTCTTGCTCTGAAGAGGAAGCGCGCATCTCCTTAATTTCTTCTGTCTGGAAGGAATTCTTCTAGTGGAAGGACTAATGGTGCCATCAGCTTTCAATCATGTTTCTTCCCAGCATATGCATATGCTTAGTTCACTGCTTCAGATGCTGTAGGCAGGTGGCAGTTACTCTGTTGACTGATAAATATAGTCTAAGAATACAAAAATGTCAGAGCTGGAAGGATATGAGAAATTACTGACTCAAATCTCCAAACTTACAGTTGAAGAAGACATCTTTAAGTTGTTTAAGTTCAGTTCCTTTTATTTTTTTCTAAAAGGATGTTTTCTTCAGTTCTTAATATACCTGTGGGTTTTACTGAAGCATCTGCAAGGTTTTTTATTCCCCTTTAACGATAGAGCTTGGAGCTGGTTCTAATGAATAGTATCAGTCTAGCACTGAATAGAATGATTTACCTCTTAGTGTCTATTTATGCATTACAGTCTCTTTTAAAAAACTTTACTACAAAACAATAAACAATATAAATTCACAGCAAAAGTTGCCCACAAGTCTGTCACTTAATTAATGTTTTAATTTGTCACATTCTAGTCCTTGTTCATAAACATTGAATTTTGACCTATTTTTGTGATATAAGAATTTCACATTCTACATTTTGTATTTTCACTTAAAATTTTATGCGGTGTACATTTTCCCATTTAATTACAATTTCACCATTTCCTTACATTCTCTTCTTTAACATTTTGGGTAAAGCCTGCCATATTTTGTTCTGTGATTATAAATATATAGATACCTATAAACTTATACAAGCATTCCTTGTTGATGTTGTTTGGAATTATAACTATAAATATTTCACTGAAATTTGCTTCTTAAAACCATACTTAATACTGTTTAACCACAATTATTATTTAAATAGTTTCATATTCCACAGCAGGAATATAATGACATTCAAATTGTCTCAAGTTAATTATTTAATAGTTTCATATTCCACAGCAGGAAAAGAATGACATTCAAATTGTCTCAAGTTAGTTATTTTTTTTAACAACTTCTAAAAATTATAATAAACATTTTGGCATGTATGTCTCCGCTTTTCTGAAGAATTGATATTTGACTTGTCAGTACCAGAAAGAAATACTAATTAGCAGTAATACCCTTAGCCCGGGGCCCATACTAGAAGGCAGTTACTCTGGCCCTCTTCCAGTTGTGCTTCTTCTCATGGGGCAAGGAGACTGCGGACCAAACAAGATGTGCCCAGTTGAAATCTATGACACTCCATTAGACTATTTTTAAATCCAAGATGCTGAAAGTCCCTACTTAAAGGTCTTGAGCTCACCAGAAGGGCTACGTGAGTCTTTTTCCTAGTTCCATTCTCTTGAGCATAGCTTATGCTACCATTGTAAAGATCCCTAGGCTTGAGGGGTAACAAAAAGTGCTGGGAGTATAGACAGAGTTTGGTCATGCAGTCTAGAGTGTTCATATGTATACGTAAGACTCCTCTACAGGATGACACTGAATGTAAGAAAAAAAAATGGGGTGAGTATTGAGCCACAGGTTGAAGGTGGGAGGCTACCTCCCATTGCTTGAACTGGGGAGGGCAATAATTTTAAATCTGAACCAGTTCTTCCAGGTTCTTATGAAGTTATGTTTGTCAAGCTACAGTGATAGAATGTATTTTATTTAACAGTTTTTTAGCTTTTTTTTTTTTTAACCTTTAAATATTTAAAAATCTGGTATGAAAGCCTCTGTTTGTACTCTTGCCCAGGACATGAGAATGTTAGGGGCAGGCCTGTTAGTTGGTGTCCATTTTGATTAGTGTCTGTTGTGTGGTAAGTATCTGTGCTATACTAGTTGTTAAATATTTTAATTATCATTCTTGCTTACCTGTATTTCTCTTTCTGCAGCATAGAATCCCAAAGTGGGATTGCTTGGTGAAAAGGTATGCATAATTCTAATTTTAATGGATATTGATATATTCCTATATTGCATCATTCACATTTAATGTCCATAAAATTGCAATGCATCTTTAATCAAAGAGAAGAAAGTATTGTGTCATGGTATAATTGGCAGAGCTTTTTAAAGGTAAAATAATGGTACATCTTCTCTATAGACTATGTGTCTGTGTCCCCTCAAAACTGACATGTTGAAACCTAATTCCCAATGTGATAATATTTGAAGGTGGGGTCTTTGGGAGGTGATGAAGTCATGAGGGTGGAGCCCTTATGAATGGTATTGGTACTCTTACAAAAAAGAACCCAGAGAGCTCCTCCATCCAAGTAAGGATACAAGAAGAAGATAGCAGTGGGTTTTTATCTATGACACCAAAAGTGCAATTTTTGTGCCTCAAAGGATATTATCAAGAAAGTGAAAAAGCAACTCATGGAATGGAAGGAAATATTTGCAAATACTATATCTAATAAGGGACTTATACCCAGGTTACATAAAAAAAATTTATAACCCAACAATAAAAAAAATAACCAAGTTTTAAAATAGGTAAAAGGTTAGATAGACATATCTCCACAGAAGATTTACAAATGGCCAATAAGTACACGAGACAATTCTCAACATTGGTAGTCATAAACCAGAAATGCAAGTCAAAACCACAATGAATATGACTTCACACCCACTAGAATGGCCAAAATAAAAATAACTGAGGATAAGAAGTGTTGGCAAGGATATAGAGAAATGCAGACTCGTACATTGCCAGTGAAATGTCTGGAAGCTGATGTGGAATAGTTTGGCAGTTCCTCAAAATGATAAATATCAATTTATCATATAATCCAGAAATTCCACTTCTATGTATATACACAAGAAAATTTAAATATATGTCTATACAAAAATCTGTACACAAATGTACATAGCAGCATTTGTTATAAGAGCTCAAAAGTAGAAACAACTCAAATGTCCATCAACTGATGGACAAACAAAATGTGGTATATCCATACAACTATTATTTGACTATAAAAGGAATGAATGACCCTTGAAAATATTATGCTAAGAAGCCAGTTACATATATTATTGTTTCATTTATATTAAATGTATGGAATAGGTAAATTCATAGAGACAGGAAATAAACAAGTGGTTGCAAGGGAAGGGGAGAATGAGTGAATTGAGAATGACCATTAATGGGAATGACCACTTTTGGGGTAATAAAATGTTTATAAAATTAAATAGTGGTGATGGTTACATAACTTTTTGGAATCACTAAAAACCACACTTGAACTGTACACTTTAAAAAAGTGAATTGTATAGCATGTCAATTAGATTATAATAAAGCTGTCATTAAAAATAAAAGTGGCTATTTGTTTTGGCCCATGGGCTGTAGGTTACCAACCCTTTATTGTAGATCAATATTTACTGTCATGGATGAAAGACCATATGTACTGTTAAAGGCTAAAAAAAAAGAAAGAAAGAAAAATTGACATTGGGCAGTTTATTTTCTTCTCTATATATCTTAATAGTTAAGATAATGAACTGTGGAACTACCTCACTAGGTTTTAATCCCAGATATGCCACTCGTTAGCTGTGTATTCCTGGGAATAATAACAGTATGTATCTTCTAGGGTTGTTGGAAGGATGAAATGAGCTAAGACGTGTAAGCACTCAGAGCAGTGCTGGCATATAATTAGCACTCAGTGTCTGTTGGCTTTTTTATTATTTATTTCTATTAGAAAAGCAGCTTTAGTGATTTAGTAAGGTGCTTTTTACTTGGTGTTCAAAAGTTCTGGTTACAACTAATAGCTTAATAAGAATGTTCTGTTTGCACCATCATCAGGTCGCTATCAGATTATGAAGCTAATAGCAAAGAAAATGAGGATGGATTATCAATATATACTAGAAAATATGTTTTTATCTCTAGGAAATATTGTTATCACCCCCAAAGGCTTTTCTTTTTCAATATCTAAAGTATATTGTGGGAAATTAATTCGTTTTCTCAATCAAATTTTTAGTGTCAGCTGTGACATCACAAAGCAAGCTCCCGGATGGCACCAACTAAGTCAAGTTTAAAATCCATGATTTGTATTATCATGTCCATTGAATGTCCCATGGTTCCATAGCTCCCCTTAGACTCACCTGGCAAAGTTCTATCTCTGTTTAAATTCTACTCCCAGGAGCAATTCAGACAATGGATGCAACTGAAACTTCTTCTTTTGTGACATTCCTTCTTTCCTAGGTTTTGAAGGTATCTTGGTCTGCTGTTTTTCCTCCTGCCCCATTGGCACTCCTGTCTTCTCTGCTAGATCCTGATTTCTAAATTTTGGAATGCCCACAGTTCAGGGTCTTCTCTCTCTGCATTTACTTCCAAGACACTCTCTTTTAATAATCTATAATTTTATATGACCCCAGGCTCTCCATCAAACTCTAGACTGTTGAACTGACATCACACCATCATCATATTCAGTCAACTCTACCTTTAAGAGTATCCAAATGTGCCACATTCTCTCCATTTCTCTTGCAGCCACACCAATCCAAGCCACTACTTTTTTTTTTTTTTTTGGGTCTGGACTATTGGAGTAATCACTTAATTGGTCCTTAAGGATTCTTCTCTTGCCTCCCTAAAGCACCCAGAGTGATCTTTTGAAAATGAAGTAGGACTACAGTCATTTTTCTGTTTAAATTTCTCTAGTGGATTTTTATCACATTTCCTGGCTCATAAATTTGATAAGATCTGGCTTCAGATAACTCGTGGCCTCATCTCATACCACCTTTCCCAGCCCCACAAGTCTCCAGCCAACTGGTCTCATTTCTGTTTCTGGAAACTGCCAAGTTCATTCCTGCCTTTGGATTTGGCACTGGCTGTTCCCTCTCCTTAGAATATTCTCTTCTCTGATCTGTATATGGCTGGCGACTTCTTGTCACTAAGGTCTGAGCTTAAATGTTTGTAATTCTTTAGAAAACTAACTGTAAGATATAAAGTTCTCAGGTGTGCTGGGTGCTTTATCAACTGAATATAAACACAGGTAAGTTATTTAGGTGCTAAGTATTGCTTCAATATTTTTACTTTTGAAAATTATAAAATTCTCCTAGAATTTAAATATACTTAAATTGTCACTTAAAAGTAGAAAATGATATCCTAGAAATTGTCTGCTAATGCCTAGAAACCCATGTGAGACAATAGTGCTGTTTGCAGATCTTGCTATGTGACAGTGGATCAAGTGCTCCAGCAGGGCTTCTCCACCTGTGAAGTAGATACCATTCCTTGCTTAAGACAAAGAATGTACATGTGTGCGCATGCATGTGTGTGTTTAATAACAAAAGGATCAAATATTTGTCTCAAATCCATTCAGCACTTTTCTCCACTCACCTGCATGTGATCTCTCTCGGAAAAATCCACAACCAGGGAGCAGGTACGCAGAATTGCTTCTGAAGTTCTTTTCCTTACACTTGTAAGTGCTCGTTACAAGTGAATATGTATTCAGAGCATGTCTATATAATTCCTTGTGCAAACAGATTGTAAAGTATGGCTTGCTTCACAAATAATAAATTGATGAAGAAATGATTCAGACACAATGGAGAGGAAGCAGAGGAATGGTGAAAAGGCGAGACTGGCGTTGAGGGTGCCATAGTGGCACACTGGTCTGGATGGGACATAAATGTTAGTACAGTAAATGCCAGTAGCAACCCTTCCTGCCCCATCATTGTGCTAGCCACAAAGGCCCACACATTTCCAATCACCCCCCGGAGTGCCTGAATTAATGAATGGCCATTATCTGTGCCGCTTTGTATTTTACAGCAAATGTACTTTAAGTATGAAATTTGCTAGAGACAATCCATACAGCACTTTTACCCACAATAGTTTTATGTTATATTAATAGCCTTTTAGCTTCGTGCCTTTGTGCCTTGCAAGCTAATTCTGGAGCACATTATGTTAAGTGAGAAATAGATGTACAGGATTCTTTATCTACTGAGTGGAACTAGAGAGAGGGATCCTTTGACAAGCATTTTGAAGACAAAGTGCCACATCAATGTTCAACATTATAATTACTGCAGTGGAGGCCATTATCTCCTTTCTGCTTATGAGAGCATGAGTTAAATTAGGGGACCCCTAGGTTTTTCTTGAAAGAGTAAAGTTAGAAAGTCAAGTAACAATTCCCTTAGCAATGACTGGGAAGAAGTTATCCTAATATGACGTTATACTCTGGAAGGGCGCTGTGTTAGGCCCAGTGTGGCAAATAGCTTCTAAAATGTCTCTCAATGATTCTTGCCTCCTAGTATTACACCCTGGGCAATCTCCTTCCTTTGCAAATGGGTCGGACCTAGTACTGGCTTCTAATAAATAGCATATGAGAGAAATGATGGAATGTCACTTTGAATTTCAGTTAAAATGCTGTGCGGTCTTGCTCTTTGTCTCTCTGGCTTTTCTTAGCTTCTTATTCTCATGAGGCAAGCTGTTATGTCGTGAGCTGACCAATGGAAAGGCCCATCTGGCAAGGAACAGGGGACAGCCAACAGCTATCGAGGAACCATAACTCTCAGTCCTAAAATCAATGAAGACTCCTGCCAACAACCATTTGAGTGAGTTTTGAAATGAATCTTGCCCTGGTCAACACCATGACTATAGCCTGTGGCAGAAGACCCAACTAAACAATGCCTGGACTCCTGACTCACAGAAGTTGTGAGATAATAAATATTTGTTGTTTTTACTTACTAAGTTTTGGTGTACTTTGTTAAATAGCATTAGATTACTAATATACCCCCTTCTGCTCTACACTACAGAATCATACTCACCTGAGGTATGATTCACACTTTACAATCTTGAAGAATGAAAAGCACTCAGATTTGAATATTTGAATAAGGACAGAGCAGAGTGCAAAATCTCTGAGCAGCTCTAGCAAAAAAAATAAAATAAAATAAAATAAAATAAAATAACAAAAAAGCTCACAAAATATTATTTGGCAGAATGGCATAGACGATAGAACATCTATAGGCACAAGCTGTATATTCAGATCATTAATTATAATACAAATTACATAATTTCTCTGGAATTGTTTCTTCATGAAAAAGATGGGTGGGATTGGGCTAGACAATAAGAACTGCTAACATGCAATGACACTGTGATTTGAGGAACTCAGCAAGGCCCCACCCCAAAACTTCTTTCTCATCAGCTGGAAACTTCACATTAGAAATTTGTTCCTTAGTGCTCCTAGGTGCTGTCCCTGAAATTACTATTCAGGGAAGAAATTTTGAACGGTGAAATGGAGAGAAAATTCTACAGATATCTTTAAGAATAGAAACATTTGAAGGGTTGTGGTGAAAGCAACAAAAATAACCATGGTTGATTTCACAGTTTTGAGGACCTAGTAGGCTTCCTCCTTTCTGTTATAATGATCTATACAATTAGTCACATTTCTCCTCTTACCTGAATGCAAGGAAGCTTAGAGCAAACTTAAGTTCAGTCATAGCCACTGTGTTATTTTATGGTTTTCATATATGTTTGTATTCTTTTTCCCTGTCTTAATTTTTCTAATTCTAGTTCATCATGTATCTTTTGTTGCAAGGCAGCTCAAATCCTTTATGGAAAGAGTTGACGGCATAAATAAATATAGTCAACACAAATACATATTTGCAATTTTTTCTCTAATTGTGATGATAGAAACAGAAATAGTAAATCTGGAGATGCACTTCTATCTTAATAATTTATTTTCAAAATTTAAAGCTCATTTGGTTTTGGTGGGAGGACAAAGATTTAAATTAGCAGAATAACTGGCAAAATTACTATAAATTGAAAAAATTAAAGACAGCACAAATTGCTACAATATTTGTACCGTTTTTATTTGTAAAAATAACCATCTGAATGCATTTCCATTGTATATTACAGTTAAGTACTTCATTACATTATTAGCATTCAGTAGTTGAAAAAGTATTAAACTGTGCTTGAGAAGATTCAGATTGGTTCAAAGTCATTCACTGAACTGAAAGTCATTTTCCTCATTTTTACAGTCATGACATTTACCAGAGTCATTCAACTCTAGTTTACATAAGAAAACATTACAGACAAAATCCCACTGAAATCATCAAACAATATTTTATGCTGTTACAAATATGTTATGCAAAATATAACACTGGCACCAGATCTGTATCATCGTGCTTTGCAAAGATATATTGCACATGCTAAAGCATAAAATATGTAGACAAACTACCAAACAAAGATATTTGCATTGAATTTTTAGATCACTGCATAAGAAACGCATAGAAATACATTTTGTACACACACTCAGATTGTCACTATCTTAAAATGCTTTTCCCCTACAACACTGACCTATGGTTTACAGTTTTGTAAGAAGAAAGCATTTCAGCACTGCAAAACTCAAACAACTCCTATAGAAAACTTCGGCATTTTCATTTATTTAAAAGCAGGTGAAAGGGGAAATAGGAAAAAAGACACTTTATACATTCAAAGAAAGGTCAAAATGAAAACTTACTGGTATTATATTGCTCTGATAACACTCAAATGAAAAAATACAAAACATTTCACAGAACATTTCCAGACTATACAAATATAAAAAGGCACTCTAACTTCATATTACAAGACAAAAAAGGGAATGAGTTCTTCAACCAATGCAACAGATAAGCAAACCAAGTTGCTCAACAGTACAAATAATAACTAGTGCAGCAAATCCATTTGATGCTCCTGTTCTAATTTAATTAAAAAATAATAAATCAAGCAGCTGTTTACTGCCTAAAGTACCAAAACATACGATGGTGCCCTTTTAGTAGTGATAAACAGAAATCCCCTGAGCTATTCACTGTAGAATCATAGTGGATTTTAGGCAATTTGAAGATAGTAACGTATTTAACAAGGATAGGCAGACACTGGCGAATAGGTTAAGTGCAAAGAAACATGATCCCTGTGGTTGTGGTTAAAATACAGTTCTAAAAATAACACATCCAGGTAAAAGCACTAAACAACTAAGACTCCATGAAAAGCACAATGTTTTATGGTTTTTTCTTAAAAAGCTATGTTGCAAATCTAATTTCTAAGAGATGTACTTGAAAAAACAGAACTCAGAGTGTTTAAAGTCATTTAAACATTCAAAAAATTTCAAAAAATGTTCTTAGTGGGGAGGGAAAAAGAAGAGATATTGATTCAATGAACAGTGAGCATGATTTCATTTTGTTCCTTTGTCCTCCTCCTTTCTATCAGTACGAGAGGGGGGAAAGTCAAAATGCAGCTCCACGGAGATGACGTCGCAGGGCCGTCAATGCTTTGCTGCAACGCTCCTTGTTCTCTGTGCTACTCTACAGGAAAAATGTTAACATCGCTTCCCCATTAAAACAGGCATTTCATTTTCTGCTTTAAACACTGACTGAGTGAGATTTCCATTCACTTCTAGAAAAAGACACTGCAGTATATCATGCTTCTTCATTGCTGGATCTCCCTCATTTTCAGCGATTTGGTAAAGATAAGGTCATTGTTGCTCATAAGCAATTTATCTACTTTAAAAAATTCTTCTCTAAACAAACGAAAAGGACAGAGAAAGAAGGGGAACAAAACGGCAAGAATTGAAAATACAATGTTTGTGGTGTTAAAAATTTTCAGTGAAATTAATACCAATTCTATAAGTCTTCTGAACAAGCTCTCATTTGTGAAGAGCCCAACGTGAGTTTTTAATTAAATCCAGGATATTAAAAAAAAAAAGATTAAAATATTTTACAGTTAGATGAAAAGTATAATACAGCATCTGTATTTGATTCAGACATGACAGAACACTGTTTTTGAAATATCTTACATATACTCTGAAATAGAAATTTTCAGGGTGAAAATGGAACTGATTATAAAATGGTCAGAGAATACTGCTCTAACACAACATGCTTCTTTTCTGTCTCTTCCTCAAATGGAAAATAGCACTTGAGCTGGTGATTTTATTTCTCTTCTTGGTACATGTGCCCACACACCGATATAGTTTCCCATTAGGTTTCTGGGATCATGTGAGATTTCGGTGTATTTAGGATCATTTCTGTACCTTTCTTTTGGCCACCTTTGTGCATGTGATCCACTATGTGCTTCAGTTTTCATCTGGTAAAAGAGCCTCATCTGGCAAAAGGACTCCAGGTGTCTTCTAAGCTCTAAGTTGGCTACAGACTGGAACTGGGAGATGGATGTTGTACCCCTCTCCAATCAAGGTGGGAAAGGTCCTGAGGGTCAGCTGGAAAATTTAGCAGTGAAAATGCTGGGCGTGGGCCCAGGACTGCTGGCTAGCCCAGGAGGGCCCTGTGTGTTTTTCGTTTTTTCGTTTTTTTTTTTTTTTTTTTTTTGTTATTCCAAGTAAGACACATAGCAATTAAAAGAGAGAACAAACAAAGGATGTTTCCTTGGCATTTGTTTCATTTCAAATAAATATAAGCACATTTACATCAAAAGTATATGAACATTTTCTCTACTTTGGCAAAAAAATAAGCCGTGGTCAACACATCATCAGTTACAAATGTTAAGCAATCAACTAGAAATCTCTGTCATAAGAAATATAAAATAGAACAAAGACTATTACGCAAAGAGATTACATTTTTAACTCCATAGAAAAGCTATTTCAGTCCTCACTTTCATTTTGAAGGAAAACCATTTAAATCTTCCATTTTAAATTGAAGCATTTTGGTCCTCACATATAGCTGGTTGATGAACTACAGACACACACATATATACACATATGTGTATATATATATGTGTGTGCATGTGTATATGTGCATAATTTTTAAACAGTCTTATTCTTCTTTTTGTACAGCTATTCCGGATGCAGAACGGGGTCCATTTGACCTAGAAGCTTTGGCAGAGGGAGCAGACACAGTATTCACTAGGTTGATTTTACCATCAAGCAATTTTCAATTGGCTTTAATTTCCACATCACCCATATCTACCTACTGCTTTCATTTTTTTTGTTCCCGTTTGCAGTCCCACTTTTACTCACTTGGCATGACCTTGACAGAGAAGCTAACTGAACATTTTGCTGTTGATGAACAATGCTGAAGGTCCTGATGTTTTTAAAAGGTTAGTATTTTGATTTAAGGTTGAATCAATAAAGGGTAGTTTCATATTAAACTTGCATATGTCTCAAAGTTTTGGTACAATACAATTTTCACCTGACATGTTATTAGATAGACTTGGATTCAATCACAGGCTTGTTAGGGGGAGCACTGGGTGCCATATTTGTAAAATGAGAATAGCAAATTCAGTCTTCGAATTTTTCCCTTCATCTGGCAACTTTAACAAATAACCTTGGAAAGAAGTTCTGGATATTTAAATGTTTACTGTAGAGAGGATATGAATAATTAGACTCTCTTAAGAACATTATTACAGGCATTATTACTTAAGATGAACACTTTTACCTTTGGCTTCTAGTGAGGAAGTAAACATCAAAGTGAGAAGAGGTCTGAGGCATTCCCTATCCATCCCTTCTCTCCCCTCCCAGGGGACATGAATGTCACATTGATATACTTTTGAGAACTCACTGCCAAGTGAGTACATGAAAAAAAAAAAAGCCTTTACAGGGAACAGTTCCCTCTCTTTGCATTATCCCCAAAGAAAAGAATCAAGTGCATTTTTATTCCTTACTTAAAATGAGAGGTAGACTTTCACAGAAGTATCTTAGAGCTAAGGAAAACATGAAACAAATTAAAATCGGGGCCCATCTGTGTGAGTGCTTTGCCCTACAGCTAGCTGCCCTCCCTCGGTTTGATTAACTCTTCCTCTACTGGCTTCTGGATGCTCGGGCCCATAATAATACTTGAACACAACGTAAACCTGGAATTCAAGCTTCTTTCCCTTTCTCCAGCATGGTTGATCAAGGAAAGGCTTCTACAGTCCAAAGTCAGAACGTTTCCGAATCAGAGTCATTTTCATTGTACCCATCCTCCGAGCCTACGTTGTTACTGCACAGGCTAACCATGCTACCCAGGTTGGAGAGGGTCGTTCTGCTCAAATTGTCTTTTTTAAAACAAACGAAGTTGACAGCCGTCATTGTACTGGAAGGAGAAAAAGGCATCATGGTAGCCAAAATGAGGGCCAGGCAGTCAGCCACATCTCTGTTAGGAGCGCAAGCCAGGGCCGGGGTATGACCTGGGCGTAAATGCAGACAAGGCAGTGGTTAGTCCGAGAGGTCCGGAGGCGGCATGAGCATTCCACAGTACATCCCAACGACCTCGCACGCCGAGATGTATGTCGAGTTAGAAAACATGCCAGGCAAAAGGAGGAGTCACTTCCCACAAGTCATGCTAGGGGTGAGGCTAGAGGGGACGGGAGGGAGAGACAATGTGTGGAGGGTTTTCTGTTGTTGTTGTTGTTTTTCAGTTTACATGACAGGGGAAAGCACGACGTTATCTGAAGTTAGGCAGAATTCTAGTCTTCATCTAGTGAACAGAAACACGAGGGGTGAGGGGGGGACACAAATCCACAAAAAACAGCGACAGGACAACCAGGAGGGTGTTTCCACACGCACACCATGCGCCTCAGGCTTGGGCGAGAGCACTCTCATTCTGAGAACAATGACTTTCCATTGTAGGTAATCGTGTGCCGGATCAGAAAAGAAACTAAAAATCAGATGTCTGTAAAGTTGAGTCACGCAACTTTGTCACTTTATATTAAGTATATACCAGTTGACACGTTCTAGAAAAATGGAATCATTTGAGTAGATCAGACATAGAAAAACACTGGCTGTTTGTAATTAAAAATGTACTATCATTTAAAAGAAATGTAATGGAATTTTTTAAAAAATAGCAATACGGCCAACCAAAGTCCTAAATCCTAAATGTAACAGATGTGGGAAAATTGCTACGGTTAACATATAGTTGTGTCTTTCTCTCCCATTTAGACTCATGGGTCCAGTCCAGTAGGGAAAACTATCTCGATGAACAAAACAGGTTCCGTGGGGAGATAAATGCACCTTTGGTGTAATTACTATTTTATTCTACCTTGAATCTACCAGTCTGAAACGGTCAGCCTGTCCTCTCTGCTGGCCAAAGTGCCTATGAATACTTACTCGTTTTTTCAGAGAAACTGGCTCAGTAAAACTTAACTTTCGTTGTTTTATTTATTAGCACTTGACCTTATTCTGCTTCCTGATTTGCTCTCCTTAACAGATTATTTCTTCCCTGGTATAGAAGCAAATAAGAATGAACAGATATCGTAACATTCTGTTCCACAAAGCTCTGTGATGAGTAAAGGAATTACGATTTTAATGCTGTACAAAATTGCCCCAAATGTTCCCAGGCTTTTGGAATGCAGCCAATCACTGAGACAGGCCATAGTTTTCTGGCCTAAGGTCACTACTGACAGGACAAACCTCAGCTGTATCTGACTTAAACGAGAGAAGCAAAACTATTGCAATCTGGTCTCTTTAGTTATTTTGGAGAAAAACTGTGGGCTTCTGCATGCCAACCGTAAAGTATATATATTATGGTGATAAGAGGGAAATGTGGTGGGAAAACCAAGGAGATGGAGTAATAGAAAACTTTTTGCACCTCCTAGATGAGTCAGGTTGGGGACAGAGCAGGGTACATGCTAGGATAAATGGGGCCGCAAAACCAAAACTAATAGAAGTTAGCTAATGATGTCATATGGTGCTTACTTCTGAGAAATAGGCATGAGCTGCTAATTCCAATACCTGTAATAAGCAGTTAATTGAGTTACGTCAATACATTTTATTATACTTTAATTAAATGCCACAATTAGTGCCACATTTAAAAAATTACTTAATTCATAAATATCCAGAAGTTCCTCTTTTGCTCCCCAAAATTAATATGCAGTGTGCTTAAAAAGGCAATTTAATACAATTCTAGTATTCATTAGCTTTCAAAATTTCTTAGGAAGCAGAGTAGAAAGCTTCTGTTAAGAGTTAGTTCATTTAGAAAAGAAGTGTTACATAGATCAGGAGAAGTTTCAAGCCTAGACATTAATTTATAAGTTTTATTCATGTTCTCCAAATAGCCATACTGGGAATATGTGTTCTGATCTGTTCTTTTAAAAAAGAGGTTTGATCTCAGAATGAACTGAAATACAGAGACCTGGTTTTTATTTGAGCCCTTGAGCATGCACTAATAATGTGTATGTAATCCCTAATTCTTCAGCGTATGCAGTCAGAAGGGTGAATGCCAAGTTGAAACTATGTAGAGTATCTAAAATATTTTAACCACCACGCTGAGGAGTTAGAGACCAGCTGCTGACATTGCATGCAAAATGGAAGGCACTGGTGGGCTACAGGTAGACTATGTGTTTTACAAAGACAGACAGGACAAATTATCCTTGTTTGTTTTCTGACACACAGGGAACTTCCAAGGGGGAGAGAATTTTTGCTGCCTTTTAAACTAGCTCCTATATTTCTCATTTCCTCTAGCTTCACAGCACAGGGAAAGTACCTGCAGTAATTGTTTACTTTGTCCACTTACCGTTTTCATCTACAGCAAGGACGCAGGCCCCTTTGGCTAGCAGCTCTTCAACTACTACCTTCAAGCCATTGCGCGCAGCAACATGGAGGGGTCTGAAAAAAGAACACTGAGCATCAATTGTGATACGTATATTTGTGTGAGAATGTGTCATTTGGGCAGCCTGTGTTGTTAAAAGGAAAAAAGTACGTAAGAATCTACAAATAGTATATGAACATTTTTACTTAAAAAAAAAAAGTTTTGTTGACCAGATCTTTTCCAGGTGCTAATGATCCAACTGCTTTTCCATGTTGGCCCAGATTTCTCTGCAGATATTATAAATACTCTCCATCTCAAACAACCTTAATGACAGTATATGGAAAGCCAGAGGAAGAACTCACACTCTGGTGTGTTTTCTAGAAGGTACCTTACCCTTTGATACCTATCATAGTAGTTGGCATCACTGTTTCAAAAGTTCATCATTAAGACTGGTTAATATGACCCACATATATAATCTCAAACCTCCTTGCTATTATTATATGCACTAAATGATATTTTACTGAATTTAAAAAACCTGAAAGAGTAAATGTCAAACCCACTATATTCTGCTATATGTTACCTAAGAATCTTAATGAAAAAATTCTAATATTCCTTTGCCCTTAAAACAAATGCCTAATTTCCTAAAATAGAAAATGAAGCAGCTTTTAGATCTTTCACACTGAGGATGACACTGAATTACATTAAAATATAATTAAGACAAATAGCTTAGAAACTCTTCAAATATATTCTGGGAACCTGACTTGTAAAACTGTCATTTTCTGGTAAGAATACATAATGCTAACATTTATACAAATAGTTTCCCCAAATATGAGAGGCCATAAGATTTTCTAGCCACCCCCTAAATTTATAATATTATCATAGAAATATTGGCAAAGAAAAACACAGATCTCACAAACTTCTATGAAGGCATATCAAAATAAACATTCTAACTAAAAATGTTTAGCATGGTCAGCATTTGTAGGAATGTGACTAAACTTTATGAAGGAGAAGAAAGGTCTGTGTCTTTCACCAGTGTTCCCCAGCTTTTGCCTGGACCAAAGCAAGCCCTTAATATTTGTTGAATAGATGACTCTGAATCTGGGCCTGAGTCCAACTTTAGTAGTCACACTTACGTCTGCAGTGCGTTATTTTTTGCATTAACAAGGCTCTCGTCTTGTATCTTGTCAAGTATTAACAAGGCACATTTTTCGTGACCCTAATACAAAAAGAAAAAAAGATAAATGTAGGACAGGGACACTAAAAAGTTCTGGAAAAATCACTTTATTATGTTTTAAATTTACATTAAATGACCTCGACCTAAATACATTTTATAAGGCTATTGTCTGAGTAATCATTTTTGCTTCTAAAAAGCAAATAGTTAAAGGGTCCTAGATCCTCCAAGGTTCTGAATAAGATTTATTAGGACTTGGTTAATATAAATCTAATTTAAAATATTAATATTTCCAAGATAACTTTTAGAATTAATGTCCACAGAGCTGAAACAGATACCAGAGGTGGTAAAACGAGAATAGAATTAGAACTATCCTTCAATATTACTTTTTAAATGCAAGTCAAGTCCCATCTTCTTCTTCAAGCCTTCAATTACCACTTCGGTGATCCATCTATCCTTGGAATTCCCATTACACTTATTATCTCTATCACTCATTATTTATTGCTTTACATTATGCAAGGACTCTTTTTCAAGAAAGCTCATTCATTTTTTTCCTTAACCAGGGGGAAATTATATCTGCATCTTATGACAAAGGTGGTTGACAATTTTAAAAAAACAACTGATGTCAGAGATCCTCTCACAATTTCAGGTTTATGCCTTAAAATCCCTTGTTACTCAAAATGTGGCCCATAGACGGGCAGCATCAGCATTACCTGGGACTTAGGAATGTTGAATCTCGGGCCCTTTCCAGACCTACTAAATCAGAATCTGCATGTTAACAAGATCCTCACGTGATTCAATGGCATGATAAAGTTTGAATAGCATTGCACTTATATTCATGAAACTATACTTTGAAATTAACTTTATGAAATGAAGCATTTTTTGTGGTTTTGATGGGCTTCCCGGAATATGAAGTGAGAAAATGCAATCAATGAAGGGAAGACTTCTGGTACAACTGGATATAGATAACAACTTTAATACTATATATTGAAATGAACCACCATCACTGGTGTCATGTGGCATCACACTATAATGCCTTATAAGGCAGACTCTCAAATATAATTTTAAAAATGTCCATGGAGGTTTCATTTTGATGTCCTACTGATGGAGTGTAAACAGTTATGACTTTATTATTGGGAGATTTTGTCTTTAAAATGTTTACAGCCTCAGACTCAACAATTCACATTTAGAAATTTATTTTAAAGGAATGAGTAAAGATTCCTAAAAAAAAATATTTCCCCACAGTTACTATTTTTTTATAGTAGCTTATATTTGAAGACAAGCAAATTCTAACAGTAGTGATTGACCAAATAAAGAATGGCATAATTCTAATGTAGAATACCATTCATATTCTAAAACACTATAACATGTCTAAAGGAAAGATATTCAAAATATATGATTCAGTAACAAATGCAAGTAATAAAACAGTAATGATCCCACTTCAGAAAAATTGTATATGTATAAATATTTATTTTTATGAAAGCAGGGACCTTGAACTACATGTGAACACAATGCTATTTCAAAAAATGCATTCTTTGCATTGAACTATACAACAGAAAAAAAGGAGAGGGTAGAAATGCACATCGCATTTACTTGCCTCAAGGAGAGTATTTTTTGGCTGTTATTACAACGCCTTCAAATGGAACAAAATAAAAACAAAGTGGAACTGCTTATATTTTAAAAGCTATATAAATGAGGTCTTAACTTGTGTTTAAAAATAAAATGTGGTACCACAACCGAGGAGACAGATATAGTGGCAGCATAAAGACAGACTGCTAATGGCAAACACCATGAAAAGCACATCCTCATCAATTTCCATGTGGCTCTGCCCTTTGATTGTCCCCTTTTGATTCAGCTTAGAGTTGAAACATCCCAGGAAAATACACATCTTCACTAAGAGCCATGACATCCACTTCTGGGATGGACAGCATTTAAGTGGTATAGTTATTATTATAACACTAAATAACAGTGTTTCAAATTCATTTACATACTTTACTACAAGCCAAATGTAAGGGTGTGTTCAAGTCCTTATCCTTTACAGTCAGATCAGCCTGGGCACTGTTCACCAAAATATCTACAGGAAAAGCCAAAAGAGAGTTACTTAGACTACATTTTAATGAAGTTACTATAGAAACAATAACATTTAAGTTACTACAGCCCACATAATAAATATTTAATGTTTTTAATGAAAAAAGGAGCAATTTACTGGCACATTTGTTTTATCCAAATCCAACATCTATAGGCATTAATTTTTAATCGTATTTACAATTTTGTTATTTCCAGGTAAAATGATTCTGTTGCTACATTTGGTTTCTAAATGTCACTTCTGAAAGGTTGGCTCACTTTGATAGGGTCCACCAACAATCAAGTAACAGGGGACTATAGGTTATTAGCAAGTAGAGTCAGGTGGCTTAAATAAAATGTTGGTATTTTTTAGATGTTTATACCAAGAAAATAACTGATTTCTTGATTGTGCATTATTTTGGCTTTGGATAAGCATAAATCTGCAGTCTACACGTCAAGCACATACCCACAGCTCCCGCCTGCCCGTTCTCAGCAGCCATCATCAGCGCTGTTTTCCCTGAATTGTCTGCTGCGTTCACTTGAGCATTGTGTCTCAGAAGAAGCTGCAAACACTCCACATGATCAGCAAATGCTGCTGCATGAAGCGGTGTCCTAACAATTTAAAACAAGTATGATCTTAGTTTCCATTAAACTTAACATACCCTTTTTCTGTGAATGCCTGAGAAACATGTGCCTGGCATTGTTTTAGGGATTTAAAACTTCTCATTTTGTAGAGATAATGATCAGGCCCCCTTTAAAGGCCATTCAAGGTGGGCGCTGAAGTGTCACCTATGAGGTGGGTGGAGATGGTAACCTGATAATGAAATTGGCATCTTTAATGACCCTTTTAATCTTGAGTTCCAGTGACTCCTCTCTTCCCATCTTTGATAAAGATACCTTCAAAATTAAGCCTTAAGTTTATAGTTAACTCGCTATTAAAAAAATTTTTTTAAACCCTATATCACCTACTGTGGATAGTTGATTTATTTGAGAGGACAATTTGGCATTATAATTTTGGCAAAACTATTGACCTTTTAACCAAATAATTCTACTTCTGGGACTTTATCTCCTAGATACATGTGGGTGTGTGAACAGACACATATACTAGACTGTTCACTACCCCGCTTTTTGAAATAGCAAAATATTGGAAACAACCTACATGCTCTTTAATAGACAGCAGGCTGATTGAATTAAAATATATCTATTTAAAAAGAATATGGTTAATCTTTATGTTCTACTATGGAAAGATCTCTAAGATATGCTAAATGCAGAGTATAGCTATAGAATGCTAAAAGAAATAGAAGCATATATATTTTCATATTTGTTTGTAGTTATAGGTAAGAAATATTTGGGAGAATATAAAAATTTGAAAACAATGGTTTAAAGTGGTTTTCTCAATGGAAGAGGCTAGGGCTTCCGGACTAAGAGAAAAAAATTTTAAATTATATACCCTTATAATATTTAATTTTAAAAATGCTCATATTTTACTTTTGTAATAAAAAAATGAATGTTTGCCTACTTTTCAAACACAAAACAGAGACTAAGATTCATCAAGAAAAGAGGCATATCATCTCAGAATCACTTACCTGCCTTTATCATCTCTACAATTGACAATACTGGAATCTATGGCCCCAAGAAGCAATGATGCACAATTCTCATGATCATTTATTCTAAAATGAAAATGAATTTTAAATTTAAAAATCTCATTCCTTAAAAATCTATATAACCCCTTCTACTCCATCTCCCTATGCAGTGTATATTTAACAATCTTATGCATTTAAAAAAACTCTTATGCAAATATCTGTGGTCTAGGTTCCATTAAAATATTTAAAGAGGGCAATTTAGGCGATACAAACTTTATTTAATACTTCATGAAGCAGGCAGTCTCCACTCTCAAGATTTTGAAGAATTGCCTGAATTAGAAAGTATTAAAATGTGTTTATATCACCCCAATGGTCTTTTTTAATCCTTTAAATAGTTTTGGCAAAGAGGATAGGATCTAAAGATGACAGCTAAAAGTCTGTGGGACCAAAAGCAAAGGTAAGACACTCACTGAACTCTGAGTTCACCAGGGGCTGTAAGTAAACCACTCTCAGATTTGAGCTCTACTCCCTTGTGAGCAGCTCTCAGATCTGAACATAAATTATCTAATAATTTTTTGTAAGGAGAGATGTTTATTATAGCTTCCAGAAAGGTCTTGGGATTCTGAAAAGGTTCCTGGACAGTTACATTGGGACTCCACAGTGGGTGGCAGCCACTAATGGACTAATAATAACAGGGACTTGGAGAAATAAATTAAGACAAGAAATTTTTACTATTTTGACCAATAGCACACCAAAATCTACGATTGTCTTCGAAGGTTTTGTGCAAATCTTTCAAACCAAGTAGAATCCCCTGCCGCCCCGCCCCAATATCTGCTTTAAACAGAAGGGCCCCCATATAGGCCCCTCCTGGGGATGACGAGACATTAAGGGATTCTCCAGTAAGTTGCTACCAGTTATGCCCTTAATCAGCTATGAGGAAACTAAAATTAAATTAATGGAAAAATTTTGCCAAATTTGGTAGATACTGGGGCTGTACTCTAAACCTGACTCACTCCAGAGCCTATAGACAGGATCCTGGGAAAACTGGTAGAAGCTCGCAAAATGTGAAAATTCTTACCAGAGTCAGCTTTCCCTGATCTCAGTAGTGCCCAATCAAGAGAGGAAGGTAAAATTTCAGGTTATCCCTTTTTTTCCAAATATAGACTCTTGTGAATTTAGTTCTGGGATATCCATTGTTTATCGATCCTTCTCTCTCCCAGGGAGAGCTATTGCTTGCTGTCTTAAATTTTTTTAACATAGTTATTTTTTTTTCTTATTGAGATATAATTGACATATAACATTATATTAGTTTCAGGTATCCATGATTTGATATTTGTATATATTGTGAAATTATCACCATATGTCTAGTTAATATCCTTCACCACGCGTAGTTGCAAATTTCTTTTCTTGTGATGAGAACTTTTAAGATTTAATTCTCTTAGCAACTTTCAAATATATGGTAGACTGCTTCCTCCCAAAATGTCACATCAAGAACTTTTTTTCTATTTCTCCTTCCCTATTTGACCATTCTTTCTCTAATTTTTATGTCATAAAGTTCTTTCTGATTCTTTTTTGTCTTTCTTTTGACTTGCTCTGGCCTCAAAAGGTACTGCCATTGTTCACATATCTCAGGTCATTACAAAGGGGGGTAATTCAACCTCGATGAACTGTTGGATTTGTTACATTGCTGATGATCCTGTAGTTCTGCCTGTCACAAACTTCTCCCTGATTTCTAAAGCCCCAGTTTCTCTTAAACAAGCTCATGGGATAAACACTTCTGGGGGATTAGAGACACTTACGTAAAACACAAAAGTATCTCCTTTTTAAGATCATTTCTTGACTTATTTGATTCTAACTGGCTTAGGAGCATTCTGAAAACCTTAGGAATACTTTTACCATTAATAATAATAATTATCTCTCTGGACTGTTGTACATTCTCTCAAGGGTTTTAAATGTGTGTACATGACCATCGGCCAGCTAACAAATGGCCTCCTTCCAACAGGAATGATGAAATTGACATCATCTCCTGTGGAATATATACCAGGTACTAAGGAGAAAATTATAACTGAGAACAACTTGCAATATCATCTTTGATCAAACCTCTTGCTTGGCCAGTGGTTGATCAAAAAAGTGGTGGGGCGCCTGTCACATTAATCTCACATTAGCATTTCTGGGTCGGCCAGGTGCCACTCATCCTGGGAATCCACATTAGCAAAATGAAATTTAACTTTTAGGTTTCATATTCGTGTAAATGTTCCATCTGCTCAGAAGTCAGACCTTCTAGGTAACCAATCCATGATCATCATGTTACATGGGTGATTGTCCCATTCCTATGATAACTCAACAGGCCCAGATATGTAACCTCAGCCAATTAGATATTCTTTTTCCTTCCCTTCCTTGTTTTCTCTTCTTTATCCTCTTTCTACCCTCTGTCCCACTTCGCAGTTCTCTGAACTCTTGAGAATAAAGACTGCTTTCTTCATGAAGTGTTAAATAAAGTTTGTGTGTATCCCCTAAATTGTCTTTAAACATTTCAGCAGTTCTAAAGGCACACACTTCGTAACTTCTAACATTTCTTCAGAACCATTATATCCAGGAAGGAGTTTACTGTATACCATTTATACAAAGCATCATCTTAGGTGTTTTAGAGATTTCTAAGTGAAAAAGATAGGTTTCCTTCAGATTTAAAATCACTTCTTCTTTATCTCTTACCCTTTATTTATTGATTAATTTTATGCCTCCAATATCTTTCTAATCAAATGAGTCAGCCTCACATGAAGCCCAGAGACAAGACATAGACAAAGCACTCCCAAGTCTTAGGCCCCCAGGCTGACTAGGTTGTCCAACCAAATACCAGTTCCAGGTGATCTGGAGTTTGAACAATGGCTCACAATATGATATTAGAACAAAAATTACATTTACAAAAAAAAACCCACCAAAAATATATAAAGAATGGAGAATTATAATACATGAAAATTCTTCCTGGTATAAAATGTCTTTCTAATCATTCATAGGCATATTGTTCCTAGCCCCAACTTATTTTCAGAATTTGGCACACAAATGTGAAGTGTATCTGAAGAGCTCTTCACATGGCATGTACTGTGCCCCTCAGACCACCTCTTGATATAGTCTCCCTAAGGTAGTATGTGAGTCCCCTTTTGTAGAGTAACTGTGGCACTCCACAAAAAGCTCCTGGAAAATCACTAAACTTAAGGAACACACTCTGCTATCAGATCTATTTGTCTTTAGGAGAAAAATGGAATATGTTGGTCTTATCTGCAACGTAAAAGTTTCTTCCTTCTCTAAAAGGCAATTTCTTTACATGTAGTTATAAGAATTAAAGCAACACCATTACCTTCCAGCATTTCTACTTACATTGCACAGTGCAGTGGAGTAAAGGGATTACCAATAAATTTGCGAAAACATTTTTGCTCCAAAAGTACCTCTATACAGTTTTCATTACCTGCAAAGAATCAAAATTATTTAGAAAGTGTCCAAGAAAGAAATTTTATTCAGCACAACCAATTTTTGTCATTAAGCACTAAATTCTGGCTTATGAATTTTCCTAAATTGGCTGAATATTCATTCTCCATGAAATAAAATTCATGAAATGTCATAACATTATTAGCTATGTTCACAGGTGTTTTGAGACATAATAAACAAATAAAACAATAAAGGTCACATACTCTGGTGGAGAGAAAGAGAAAGAGAAGTGACTTCTTTTGCAGAATAGATTCTACATTACTCTCAGCTATCGATAGACACCTAACATTAGGTGTATGTCAGTTTGCTCATATTCACAGGAAACTTTTCTTTTACCCACATGAATACGTTCACTTAAAATTATGCTCCCTAGTGAAAAGGAAAGATGTGATTGATAAAAAATAATACCTGAACTAATGCAGGTAAAAGAGCTTTGACTATAAAATATGATATAAATATTTAAAATGGCATCAAAACCAGTTCCTGGAAAATAAAATGTACCCAATAAGTATTTTTTAAAATAAGCAGATGAATGGATGTGAAGAATTATTTTCGAGAAAATGATAAGTTTCCAAATCAACTGAATTTAAGTTAAGTAAGGCCCCAGGTTTGTTAGCTTGTTCATTATGTGATCTAAGGCAACTCACTTGGGATCTGTGATCCTCAGCTTTCCATATATAAAAAATCAAACTAGTAATACTTGTCCTATTGATATCACAAAATGATGGGAACTTTCCTTGATAAAGGACCCAAACGTGGTTTGTAAAGTAATGGACAACTGTTAAGGCATGAAGGAAAGTTCTTTGGCTTTAGAATAGAGATTGTTGACTTGAAACCTCTTCTTGGCTGAACTCAGGCCTAAATTAGTTAGAATTCTCTTATAATCTAGCTTAGAATGATGCAGATTGAACAATTTTTAAGTATTAAAACACAAATCAAACCTTTTATTCACCTAAAAAGAGAAAAAGTGAAAATGCTTTCAAGAGAAGAAACATATGAAGTAATGAATACAAAAATCTCCAAATTTTATGGCATTATTCTGTTTAGCTTTCCAATTATATCCAACCCTCACTATAACAGTCCCAGATACTTCAACCCTCTCTATTAGTTTCAGTCTCCCCAAAGGACTCAGCTTAGGGAAGCATCTACACAAATCAGTCCTTGAAGACAATAAGAATACTAATCTAAAGGTCTGTATAGGTGGGACTGAGGATCCTTGAATGATTTTCAATATTTCAAAGTGCTCAGTGAAAGGGATTCTAGGAAAATAGGTGCTTGAACTTCAGACTTGGAAGAAGATTGCCCTGAAATTGCTTAGTAGAGGATTGCTTCTCTTCCCCTGCTTGCACCTGGAGAGACCTAAGAACAGAGACCTGCCATCCTTCCACCTCTACTCAATTCCAGAGGAGAGGATGTGGTCTGGTGGGTTTGCCACCTGCCATTTTAATCAACATTCTTGCTTTATCTTCCCCTTCCTGTCACTTTCTCAGTGAAATCTCACAGTTTGACTCAGATGAGGGGTTGGGAGTTTTAAAAAAATGACAATTCTCCAGTGACAAAGAGGAAACAAAACCAGGCTGACCAAGTACAAAATTTGGCTCTTACTGAGGTTAGAGTCAATGAAAAGAGAAGACTGTAATAAAAACAGAATAAAAGTTCTTCGAGTACCCCCCCAAATTTTCCTGACTTATTAATCATAGTTTCTAAGTGAAAATTTTAATACAAGAATTGAAAATGAAAAAGTAAAATTATAGAAGCAGAGTGAAATATAAATGGGAAAATAAAATGTCCATATAAACTTGGGGGCAGGAGGCCTTAGCAAGACTGGAAACTTAGATCCCACAAAATAAAAATATGACAGATTTGACTACATAAAAGTTTAAAATTTGTACATGGAAAAAGACATCATAAAGAAGGAACAAAGACAAATGGTAGACTGAGAGAAAACAGTTGCAAAACACATGACACATAGGTTTCTTATCTCTAAGACAAGGTGCTTCAGCAAACATGTGAGAAACGCTGACTCAATATTAAAAAAAATGAGCAATTGATGAAAAGGTAATTTCCAGAAGAGGATATGTAAATAACTAAATAAATACACTATTAGACAAGGAAACACAAATTAAAATAATGAGGTAACATTTTTTTTGCCTTCAAATTGACAAGAATAAATAATATCATCCTGGGCTGGCAAAGTCTTGAGAAAATAATAAGTTTAACACGTATTTGGTGGAGTAATACATTGTAATATCTTTTTTTGCAAAGTAATATGGTATAATTTATTAAAATTAAAAAACACATTCTTTCTTATCAATAATTTCTCTTCTGTAAAACTATCTGATAGAATATAAGGTACTATAGTATGAACATACACACTGTAGCTTTGTTTATAATAGGAAAAAACCTGAAAACAATCTGAATATCCATCGATAGAAATCTGGTGGACTGAATCATAAATTCTGGTATACATACACATCTATATTAATCTGCTATGAAATAATATACAACTATTAAGAAGATCAATTAATTTTGATACATATTGACATGTGTATAGATGTGGATGTGAACAAAACTAATTCCATTTCTGTGTCTTGGATTTCTTTCATGCTATGACCTTTGACCAACCTCACTGTCCTTAGCAAGCATATCAAAGCCTTCTAGTTGATGAATATCTGTGTTCCATAAAATGTAGCCATAAATATTTTTGTTAGTTATGCCCAGAATAATAATGACAACCATGATAAATATTAAACTGGTGATAGTACTGATCATAAACAATCATCTATCACAAGACACCAGGAGGTATGGCCCCCTGGTGCATACTGCATTGTCTCTTTGTCTTGTCAATCATCACTACTTGATTTGTACTATAAAAAAGTACTGTAACAGGGGCCTGTTAGCAGAGAATAATCTGTGCAAAGGGCAGATTAGACCTTATATCCCTGTAAGCAAATTATCCTATAATAAATTCTGTTATATTCTTTGGAGTTGTCTGCATTGTTCTCCTGTCTAAAGATACTTTCTTGTTACAGTGGGCATTACACCTTTGCCCCACCATTGGACAATATGTTAAGCAAACATAACAAAAAATAAAGTTATAGAATAATAGTTGTTTTATGATGCTAGTTTAAAAAAACAGATGTACATACATTTGTATTTATTTATATTCTTAAAGGAAAAATTATGAAAGGTACACACCAACTTATATCAGAAAGTGAGTTTGGAAAGACTTAATTTTACTTTAGATGCATCAGTATTTTCAAAATGTTACAGTTAGCGTACATTTCTTTTTCACTCAAATAAATGAAATAAAACTTTTTAAATCTTCCAATTAATAAGTGCAACAAACTTAATTGGGGGGTGAGTGATAACGAGATATAAAAAAAAATGTCAAAAAGTAAATCATTCATCTAGCAGTCTGAACAGTAGTCAACTGTGTCAGGCTATTATATTATAGTTTTTGTTTTTAGATATATTACTTTAATTTCTTATAGGGTCCCTGGTTATCTCATATAGATCAGAAACTCTGATTAAAACTGGATATTTCAGTTCATCAAGTTCTGATTAGGAGTGATATGCTACTGATTAACAAAATGGGGAAAGTGAATTTTTAATCCATCAAGGCATCATGGTGGCCATGGAGGGAGAAGTACTAATAATGATAAAATAAAACAGTATGTTGGATGCAGAAAGGTTGGAAACCATAATTTATAGGATTATGCTCTGTTTTCATCTATGTTAAGATCACAGTGGTGCCGGGGTACGAAGCCCACTGAGACCAGTCAAATGACAATCGACTCACCATTATAACAAGCCCAGTGCAGCGGCGTGTAGCCCTGGTTGTCTTTGAAAGAGCAGTCCTCCTCAGAAAGGGCCACCTGGAGCAGCTCACTCAGCCATGTAGCATGGCCACGAGCAGCTGCATAATGCAAGGGTGTCCTTCCTCTGGAATCTTTACAGAGAATTGACACTTCTTGTTCCAGCAGCATTTGCACACATTCCTCATGTCCCGTCATAATCTGAAGCATTGCGATTAAAAACACAAAACAAACCTCAGAAGGGCAGAAGACTCAGGAAGTGAAGCAGTTGGCTAAGGAAGGCTGGGCTCAGAGTAAGTGTACATAAATGCCTGGGCCTTAAGGGAAGCAAACTCTGCCCTACTTCAGAGGAGAGAGGCAGGACAACCCAGCAAGATTCATAACAGGAAAGTCTGTGTGAGCATCAGAAATTTGGAAACATTTCTAGACTCTCTATATATAACCATGAAAGGTATGATATATATAGTGGAAAACATCAACTTTAGAATCAGAAAGATGTGCATTAAATCCTAGCTTCCCCTGGTAAAACCTGAACAAGTGGATTCGCTTCTCTGTGCCTCATTTTATTCATCTATAAATGGGAACAGTAATAATTAGTTCATGGGTTGTTGTGAGGACTGAGATAAGATATGTAAAGGCCCCAGCCTGTTGTACGGCCCACAGGAAGTATCCAAGAAATAAGAATTATGTTATGACATTGACCACTTAGAGTTCTTCTTCTTTTCATTGACCATGGTGTTCAGCACCATCCCCAAATAGAACTTTTATGACTTCTGCCTGTTTGATTTAGTTTCTTCAATATGCTTTCAAAAGCAATTCAGCAGATGTGTACAAAGAACTGTCCATGTGATATATAGTTCAGGTGGGGAATTGTTACAGGATAGGATACATATTTTAGATGGAAAATGGGCCAGCATTTATAAAAAAGAGCAATTAGAAAGAGCATGACTACTCAAAAGTAAGTAGTCCTTGGAAAAAATTATGACACTTGCACACAATGGACCATTTAAATACAATGGAGCAGAAAAATAGCGACATGGAAAAAGGTACTTGATATTCTAAAAAAAAAAGGGAGGTTCTAAATGGCATCTTCAGTATTCTCTTCTTTAAAATTTTAAAATAAGTCCATATACAGGGGAAAAAAGAAAAAGATTGGTTATACAGGAGGTAGAATTACTGGTGATTGTGATTTTCTTCTCTGTGCTTTAACATATATATTTTGCGAATTTTCTATATGATGTGCAAGTATTTAGCAATCAGAAAGCAGAACCATTTCTACCAATAGTAGGTACTCATGTATCTATTATCATAATCTGAGGTGAGGTCTCAAGGTCAGGACCTTAGAGTACCTGCCATTATTTTACCTTTACAAAGATTTTGCAATTTCTTTTTGACTTACTGAGGTTAATTCTTTATCTTAGGAAACCATCTTTTTACTAAAAATTGTGGGGAAGAAAAGAGGAAACATGCTCACTACAGAGTTGCTTGACTAAAGCGGAGGAAGATGTACATACCCCTCTGTGCAAAGCTGTGCATCCCATGATGTCAACAGCATCTACATTTGCTTCCTTTTCAAGTAACAGTGAAACAGCATCAATGTGTCCATACGCTACTGCAAGCATCAGTGGGGTTCTAGGGAGAAAGATAAACTAGGCTTTTAAAAAGATTAAAAAATCATACTCATCCCTTCCAGTGGGAGGACCTCCTTCTCTTTGTCTCTCTGGTATTTGGACTCTTTCTCTTTCTCTTTCTCTCTCTTTCTCTCTTTCCCTTCCTCCCTCCCTCTCTCAATCTCTATTCTTCTGAGTGTCCCTAATTTGCTATATGCTACTCGGAACGAGCTACCTGTCTCTGGTCTTTAATGGCCATGTGGAATAGTGACAGTGCAACAACTAATACGAGTAGAGCAGGAAAAGGTTCCTTCTCAAAATGTTCATTGTAATCCTATCATTTTCAAAATGATGTAGCTTTTACTAAATATCAATTGAGCTGCAAGTGTGTGTATGTAGAAGACGCTCCTGCTTCTATCAGAGCAGCTCTGCTTTCGTAGTGTTCCATGTTGGCTCCTGCTCAGTATTTCATTTGAACAAAGCTTTGTTGCCTTAAAGAAAAGTCTGACACATCTAGAGGAAAGAATAGAGCACTGGAATCCAGGCTGTGAGGGTCTAGTTCTGACTTCAATTCATACATCTGGGTTGAGTCACTAGGGCATTTTTGCTCTGCATGACTTATTTATAAGAAAAGACTGGGTATAGGAATGGGCTAACAGATGGAAATACTTTGGAAAAACAAACCCAAAGAAAGATAAAATTATGAAGAACTTTATGATCAGGATAACTTCTCAAGGTCATTGCCATTATTAATTTAAAAATAGAAATGTAGCAACTTCAGATAGAAAGAAGGAACATAGGAGGAAATACGTTTTAAAGGCCAGGATACATAGCTATAGACAAAAAGTCGGCTCCTTTTTATCAAGACACACACACATACATATATACGTATACTTGGCTATCCATGCTCTAGCAAAAAGCCATCTCATTTTTCTAGGGCTCTCATACATAAGTTTCACCCAAATATATACCCCCAACCTAAAATTCAGTGGTCAGTTCTCCTAGTGGCTCAGCAAATCAACCAATTACCCACTGTGATTGAAACGTCAACCCCAAGCCAAGTGCAAGAACACTTACTGTCCTTTGGCATCTTTCACGTCAACCACTTCTGGGTTGTCTGCGGTTTCTAGTAATAGCTGCAAACACAGTGTGTGACCATTAATGACTGAAAAAGAAAATAATGGATATTCTTTTAACAGACAAATACTATACATATCCTTCCAAAGTGAAATTTATTTGGACTTCAAATCAATGGTTTTCGATTGTTGCTGACAGATATCCCCAGGTTGCCAGTCTTCCTAGGCACAGTGTGCTCCAATGTTTATTTTACTAATCTACCTTCTTTTTCCTATCAGGGCACTTAGATCCTTAACTAATGTTTCTCTGGCTCCTATAATGAGGGTGATTTTCCCTTAAATACAATGTTCTTTCTTATCTCCTTGAATGAAACTGATAATCTCTCCCTACTTTCCAGTTATATTTTTTTTGTTGTTCCTCTGAGAGAGTCATTCAGTACTATACAATCCCGTGTCCAGCCTGTCTCCAGGCCTTTTTAAAAAGAAAGAAGAAGGGGCAGGATGAGGGAAAAAAGGGAGAAGAGGGGAGCAAGATGGGAGGAGAAGGAAGGAGAGGAAGTGAAAGAAAAGGGGAGGAGAGCAGAAGAGAGGGGAGAGGGTAGGGGAGAGGAGAGAAGAGGAGGGGAGAAAGAGTGAGAACAGGTCCTGCCTTTTTGCCTCGGTCACTTAAGATTCTGAGGTAGACATCGCAGCAACAGTTCTGATTGATTAGAGGTGACTTAAAGCAAGCCCTCAAGCCAGAAAGGTGTACAAGAGCCATTAGCTCACTGCTCATTGATTAACTAGACTCACAAACTGCCTGCAGCTGCATCTCTGTCCCGGAGTTTCTCAAACCACAGCCAGTTGTTTCTCTGCCTGACAGTGTCTCTAGCAGGCTGAGGGTGGGGGACTCAGGGGGTGGTTCTCCAGGGGCCTCCTCCCTTCCCCTGCCCAGCTCTGACTCACTGCTTCCTAGGTGCTGCCCAGCCTTCACTTCTACTTGCCTAGCAGACCTGGGCTGGCAATGGGCAGATGTGGCCAGCACTGTGTTGGCCTTGACTGGCAAGAGTGCAAAACATGGATGCACCTCGTGCTCATCAGGCAAGATGCTTCTTTTAGGGGTGGTGGTGCCTCGGGGGCTGGGACATCAATCCCTGGGGACAAAGTACTTTCCTCTGGCTTGTTGAATGAAACCCACAGCCTTAGAATAGACCTGGCTTTCCACTCAGGGAGTAGGATGAGAACAGGTATGATATAAATTCCAAATGTGGCTTCTCCTTTTTGAACAACGAGAACATCATAAAATATACTGCATTTACCTCACGATGGTTGTAGAAAAAGAAGGGAATAGATGTAGCTATGTTAGGATGATGAAGGCTCTTCTAAGAGCTGTGTTTAACAGTTCTTTTTTATTGCCTGCCAGTCATGAGAGAATGCTAATTTAGCAAAGACACATTTTTCGGGGATAATATATATTAGAATTAGCTCGTGTTCATTGATACCACTCAAATTAATGACAGGAATAATGCCCACATTTGTAGATCATTGTATTCAGTTCATGCTCAGCAACATTCCATTTATATATCTCAGGAGGAGATCTGGGGGACTGGAGCACAGGCGATTTTTGTTGTTGCTGTTTTTTTTGTTGTTGTTGTTTTTGTTTTTTGTTTTTTGTTTTTTGGGGTTTGTTTAAGTATTACATTAAATCTGTTACCATTGGTGAAATATGCAAGTAGTTTCATGTGTGCTTAAAAGGAAATGATTAGCAGAGGACTGACAGCTGAATGCTACAAGCAATAGGTTCATAAATTAAATGTAGGTACAGAACACTTTTGATGCCTCTTTCCATTTGATATTCTTTACATACTTATAGTAGTTCCAAGGAGGTTTAATTTTGGCTAAACAGAAAAATAGAGAAATCGTCTAAGTTAATATCACTTACCCAGCGTGTTAAAGAACAAACCAATTTCTACTGTGGTGCTTTTTTTTGGTGGTGGTGATGGGGGGGGGGTGGGGGGAGGGGAGATATACTGCAGGTTTTTAAACTGAGCTAATAGCCCTCAGGTAAATGTAAGTCCCCTTATTGTAAAAATATAGCCAAACTAGAATTCTCATTGGCTTCCCACACATTACCTTTTCCTAATTGCCTTCTGGCAAAAAGATGCCAACATCTCCTTAGGTGTGCCCTGCCAAGCCCCGCTTTGTCTCAGACCCTCGGCCTTTCCTTGACTATGAGTGACAGAGCCATTGTTCATGTTGCTCAAAGACCGCAACTGTCACTGCTACTGTCTGTGCCCAAACCTAGAGCATCCATACTGGCTCTTGCTTCTCACAGTACTCCAAGCCTTTGAAGCAAAAAAGCACATTCCCTTTCAAATGAGATGGAAGAGATTCTGGCTGTGCAGAGTCTCACAGCGCAGGCTAAAGCTTCCACACAGCAGACATTTTGTGGAGAACAGAGTCAAGTGACAGCCTGTGTGTTTTAATGAATGACGAGGGAAATCCAAAAGGAGTGAGTCTTCTCAAACACTAGGGGGCTCTATGGGACCACTGCCTATGTCACTGTGGCAAACGAGTGACAGTGATCATTCTTCCTCGTTTACCTGTTTACCAGGGCGATTTTCCGCAATGAAAAGAGGCCCTTTGTAATCGTCAGGAAGCAGGATGCCTGCCTTAATAATAGGCCACCAATCTTGAAAAAGGAGAACTAACTTGGAACTTTATAATCATACAAAAAAAGACTAAATGTACTCGGAATTAAGACCTTATAATTGAACTACACCAATCATTGCTGACCTCATGGCTGACGTTTTTTTTTCCAGGAACAATCATTTCCAGGTAATGAGGCAACAGACTGTTTTTTCAATCTCTAAATTGTTTTTCTTCAGTGGCTTGGAAATCCAGGGATGTGGATGGAAATACTTCTACAAAGTCTAACATTCTAAGAAAAATTTTCCAAGTAATAAGAACCATTAAGTCTTCTTAAAAACCATCTTCACTCCTTTGCTTCCTCAATATATTCATTATTTAATGGCGTGAGTAACACAGTTATTTCTCATTATAAGACAAGATTTACTAGCCTGATCAAAGGCCAATATAATTGAATTCCTGACTCCAAAGAAATTTATGCCTTAACTGACTGAGCAAGAGACTCTGCCACATTACCTTTATATAAATCTGTGTACGTATCTAGCAGTGTCTTGATACAATTTTATTTTATATAGAAAAAAAAAACAGAAAAGGCAAATTACTTACTTTTTGATATATATATATATACACACACTTTTTAAGAGTTTCTGTTTCTACACTTGATGCATCAAGGATCAGAGAAAGAGCCAAGAGGCATCATTTAGGCTGGCAGAATGCAGTACTGATTAGATTGCTGTCTGACAACTCCTTTTATGAAGTAGCCCTAAAATATCATGAATTTTATATTTTAAAATGCTGCATGATTTTTTTTCTATGTAACAGATCCAAAGATCACATAATGCCCTGCACTTTTTTGTCAGAAAGTTTTGTAATAGCTGTTGGCCAAAGTTCTGAAGTCTATTCGAGTTACGAAAAAGACCAGATGGAACATGGAGATTTTTAGAGCTCAATTTATAGTATTGACCTCTGTATACTATAACAATGGACACGTCATTATACATTTGTCCAAATTCACAGAATGTCCCACACCAAGAGTGAACCTTACAGCAAACTATGGAATTTGGATAGTTACATAGGTTCATCCATTGTAATAAATGGTTCACTCTCGTGAAGGATGTTGATAAAGGGAAAAGCTATGCATGAGGGTGGTGGCGGGTGTCAGGGAACACATGGGAAATATCCATACCTTCCTCTCAAATTTGCTGTGAATCTAAAACTGCTCTTAAAAAAATAAGTATTTAAAGAAGGCCAGAGGCTGCCTGGCCAGAGAACACCAGTCATCGCCAAATGGAGAGTAAGCCAATCATTTTGGAAGAGCACAGGCGTTATCTGATATAGAAAGAAAAATGAATATTTTAAAAACTGGGATGAAAGAGGATGCTACTAACCTTTTACTCAAATTTATAAGTGGGCCGCAAAACTAGGGTAACCAGACTCCTGACAAGACCTACCTGAGGCATGAAGTGGAGTTCTTTTGGTTACATTGTCTTTCACAAAGATGGATGCGCCCTGATTGACAAGTGCTTCCACACACTCTGTGTGTCCCTTAAAGGCAGCCAGATCCAGAGCGGTGCGGCCTTTCTCATCCCTGATATCCAGGTCGACCAGCGACTGCAGAAGGACTTCCAAGGCTTGATGGTGCCCATTGTAGGCCTGCAAAGAAGAGACCAATGACACAGCTGCTTGCTCACTTCAGATCCCACAACCATCTACATAAGGAGCAAAGCCTCCAAGGTCAGAGATAGAGACCACTCCAAAGTAGGTACACGACAGAAAGGCACTTGGGATAACTATGGGAATGCTGGAAACCAAAGGGTTAGACTGAAAATCAAAATTATAATGCACAGAACTCACAGCTCCATATGAATTCCTTTGTGTTATTTCTTTTGGCAAATAATTTACCCAAAGGCACTAAATGTATTCATATATTCTTATATTTATATCTATTGATCTACTAATCTAATACAGACTAGTAGCTGAATAAATTAACATATTCTTATAGCTGTCGGTTCAGTCCTAAACATATCGACATAATCAGAATTTTTTTTCAGAAGACTTTTCTGTTAAATCGGAAGAAAAATGTTACTAAAACCATGTGGACTTCTTAATTTAACAGAAGCATACAGACCTTGTTTGTTACAGTCCAACATTTTAATTTCTAACCGTGGCCCTGGGTGAGTTTCTTAATTTCACTTAGAGTTTGTTTCCTCATCTATAAAATGAGAGCAATAAAAGGTGCCTCCCAGGGAAAAAGAGATAAAATTACACAAGCTTTGTAATATCTTGTACACTAATACTTTCTCTTCTCTCCTTTATTTCTTTTACTGATTATAATGAAAACATAGAAACAATTATGGAAATATATTCTATGAACCAGCACCAAATTCAGTCTTATTATGAGATCCTATGCTATGTTAAGGTTAAGAGGCTTCATACTACTAAGAAGCAGAATTAAAAGTGAAAGATTACTTTTATTAAATCTATAAGGTAAAACCTGTACACACAAGGCCAAGGATGTTGAAATAAAAAAGAGAAAAGATTATAAAGATATAGGGAGGAGGGTATTGGAGAAGTGAGGGAGTAAAGAAGGATATAGAAAAAAAAGCCTGTCCCAAATGTCTTTAGAGGCAAAGTCCCCTCTTTTGTCTCCTGCACTTTTTATTTTTCTACTGCAGTGATTACTCGAGGCACAATTTATTTGAAAAAAGGCCTACCATAGACAAGACTAATGTTTTTTATATACAAAGATCTCTTACAAAACATTTTAAAAACTAGAAAAACGTGCAAAGAGCATGAAAAGGCAGATAACATAAAAGGTCAATAAACATTTTTAAAATGTAAATTTTTAAGTTATTATTTTTTAGCTACCAGATTGGCAATGATTAAGTTGGTCATGTCCAGTATCAGTTAAAAAAAGCAATCTTATGCTCTGTTGGTGGGAATATAGTTTGGTGGACAAAATCTATCCAAGAAAAAAAAAAATACCCATCCACGTTTCAAACAGTACATATAGCATATGACTTCATTTATATAAAAAGCAAATACATCCATATAACCACATATCTATGTATGTAGATTTCTATATTTCTAGATTTTAGATTATAAGAAAAACTGTTAATGGTGGTTACTTCTAGAAATGAGAGGTAAAGTTATGAGCATAAGGATTTATTTCACTTTATCTTTCTAAAAATTGTGTGAATTTTTCCCCCTGAGTATATGTTAACAACAATAACAAAAATTAGATTGAAAAAGACTCAAATTAAAAGTACTGATAGGAGCTGTTTTAAAACTTTCTCATTAATGATTTTTGTGAATGATTATGGTTATTATGTTATGTATTAAACATATATATATATATATATATATACATATATATATATATATAAAAAACATGAACTCATATGGTGATGAATCCAAAATTTATACCTCAGTTCCAACTTCTCTCCTTACTTCTAGACTTTCATATTCAACTACTTATTAATATTTCCAGTTGAATGTCTAATGTGTATTTTAAGCTTAATATGTCCCAAACCATATTCTTAATTTTCCTCCTCAGGCTTGTTCCATCTGCAGCCCTCCCTATCCCAGTAAATGGAAACTTTATTCTTCTAGTTGGTTAGGACCAAAACTTTGGAGTCATCTTTATCTTCCCTCTTAATCTCAGGGTTGTAGTCCTGCAAAAGGGCTCAAGTGTGTGCTGAAAAATAGCCTTTCCCTACCCCCACTCTCTCTGACCAACCTTGCTGTGCCCTGGTACAGGAATGTGTCTTCTGAGAGGAAGGGGTACCTCTTGCTAGCCACATGTAAGTATCACCACGTTCTCAGGCATCTGGCAGGAAAACATGTACCCATATCCCTGCTTAATTCACACACAGGTGCTGTGTGACTAGTTGCAGCTCTCAAGGCCATGATCATCTATCTTTACTTTCAAGCCATGATCATCTCTACTCTTTATTTAAAATATATGCAGAACCTATCTAGTTTTCACTATACCACTATCTTCTTTTTCTAGAATTATGGCAAACGCTTCCCTTCCCAACCTTGTCCCGCTGCATTCTATTATTGACACAGTCATCAGATGAAATCTTTTAACACTAAGTTAGACATATCACCCCTTGATGAAAATAGTCTATAGCTTCTTCTCTCATTGGTAATAAATTCCCAAACTTTCCATGGCCATTTAGGCCCTTAAGATTTGACCTCCCTCTACCCTGATCAAACGCACATATTCCCTCACTTCCTCTGTTCCAGACACACTATGCCCCACTATGGATAAGTACAACATTTCTTTCTCTGGACCATTTCATCTGTATTTTCTGTTTCTTCTGTATGGAAAGCTCTTTCACAGAGAGCCACATGGTTTTCCTGGTACCTCTCTTTCAAATAGCACCACATCTAGAGGCTTCCCAGAGCAGCCTCTATAAAATAGCCCTATACCCTACACCTCGACACACTCCCAGATACTCCCCATACTACTGATTCTGCTTTATTTTATCTGCATAGTGCTTAAAAAAATTAAATACATTATATTCAAAACAAAGGTAATAAAAAGGTAATGAAAAGAAAAAAATGTAATTATGTATGGTGATAGATGTTCACTAGACTTATTGTGATCGTTTTTAATATATACAAATATAGAATCACCATGCTGCACACCTGAAACTAACACAATGCTATATGTCAATTCTATATCAGTTTAAAAAAGAAAAAAACAAAACAACAGGTAGTAAATAACATTTGTTATTCATAATTATTTTACTAGACTTTACAATTATCTATGTTCTTGAGGTTATTTACATCTCTTATATCCATTTGGTGGAAATACCTGTTAGAGTGTGCTAGTGTGCATGGGTTCATAGCACTTATTTCCATGTGCTATCTGTTTTATATATATCTATTGATTTGCTTACTATCTATGACTAAAGGCGCTTGCTCTGTGTTGTTCAGTGCTGATAAATAAATGAATGAATATAATGACTTATTATCATTTATTAGTGTTAATGATAGGAATATATTTTTTAAATAGCACCTATTTATTGATGGCACTATACTGAGCACTCTAGCTCTAGCATCTCATTTAATCTCTAAAAAACATCCTTTTTATAGCTGAAAACACCAAAACAAGCAGTGTTAATTGATTCATCTGAGATCATTTAGTTAGTAAATGAAGAAGTCAAGATGTGAACGCTGAATCTGTGACCACTAAAATCTCTGCTTTTAGGCAATGTCTTATAATTTTTCCCAGTATTTCCTTTGAATTGACTTTAATAAAATATTTTTATCTCTATGTGTAATGGCACAGGGAGTTGAAAAACAAATATTGAATCAGAAACTTAAACCCCTTCTCTAGAAGGCTTAACATGGAGGCAAAGTGACTCAAGCAGAGCTATGAAGGAAGAAGATTTAATCTGACTAACTTCTAGACTATTGATCTTTTACTACACACACTGTCTTTCTTGAGGCAGGAAATTAAATTCCTGTATGTGTACTTTTCTGATCTGTATCTGCTACACAAACCAGAACTGCATAGGGTCATAAGCCTTTAGTCTAATTTAAATTCTGAAGCAATAGCTAACTTTTATTGAACACTTGCTCTGTGTCAGGCAGTACTAGACACGTGGCACCTTATTTCATTGTCACAGCAACCCATGATTTCAGGATACTACTGCTATCCTCATTTTACCCACAAGAAGATGGACAGAGACATTACCTAGCCCTTCCAGAATCACACAGCCTTATAAGGTGGAGCTGAGAATCGAAGGCAGACCAGTCAGACCTCAGAGCCTGAACTGTGGCCTTTTCATCAGTTCCTATGGAAAGAGTACAGCAAAGCCGAACAGCATATGTTTCTTTAACTTTTTATTATAGGAAATAATAAAACTTATACAAAGATAGGATGGTATTAAGAATTTCCATATTCCCATTACCCAGTTTCAGCCATTATCAACTCAGGCCATAGGTGATTTTAAGCCAACTCAGGTGCACCTATCCTCCGTAAAGGGCTGTGGCAACAAGAACATCTATATCAGGGTGTAAATCAGTCTATCTCACTTTACCCTGGCTTGATTCTGTGGTTCATTTGAAAATTAACTTTGCATAATACTTCCTCTCATTTTAAATTGTAATGGGAATAACTGATTCAGCTTGTACAGAAGTCCTGATTTCATGCCAAAGGAAGTGACTCCACATGGATAATAGCAGGTTATGGGTGCTATTTGCATATGTTGGTTCCTTTAGTGCCAGTTACTACTATGACAAAGATAGTAACATTTTAATTTCTGTTGATATGACTTAGCCTAGGAAAACAGAATCAGCAGCTTAAAAATTGCATGTATATCTATAAAGCATAATAGCTAACATATTTAGATTTAATAAAGAGAAGACACATGGGAAAGAAAAATCCTCAGGAAGCTGGTGTGGAGGTATCAGCACTTTTCAGAAAAGCAGAGTCACATAAGAGGGCACTTAAGTTAGGTGCAACATAGAATTTTCCTCCTCTAAAAGACTCCTGCATTTTCTCCTTTAATCCTCAAAACAAGAAATAAATCCATTAGTGTGTGAAAATTAAGGAGGCTTAATATAAAAATAAAATGGTGTAAATCCTGAAGTAATTAGAAAAGCTTTAGAATTCCAACGCATATTTTCTTCTATACCAAGTGCTTGAAAATTCTCTTAAAGACAGAATGGTTGAAAGTCCAGATTTACCTATAGAATCCCTATTGCTTTTTCCTTTAGTCTAGCTTGAAACTCTTGAATTTAGTATACATATGGAATACTATACAGAATTGAAGACATACAACTCTGTATACTAAGCTTTACGAGCAATATAAGGGGAATAATAAAAGTGACCTTGCTTATACAAGAACTTTCATTGACCTTCACATTTTACACCTTAACCCTATTTAAAAAGACTCCCATATTCTATGGAATTCTGTTTTATGGCTAAATGCACGATTTTTGTCTTTAGGCAGTTATATGGTTCTTGGAGCATATAAAAAATATGATAAAGCTTTAAACTCTAGAAGAGATTCAGGTAGTCAGGAGACCTTTCTCATGTTAATGGTACATGATAAAAATTTTCTTATTTTTCCTTCTATTCCCATCCTAAACCAGGTGTTTAGTAGGTAATTCCACAAATAACTTTTGAAATAACTAAAGAAGTAAGTAATCACACAAAAGAACAAATACACTGGTTTAAAAAGAATGTCATATTTTGGCTTTTAATAGATAATCCAGTTTAAGCCTTCACTAGAGGTAGAAAACATTTTAAATTTATTTTACGAAATTCCTTTTAAAAACCTTGTTAGGTAACAAGTGTTTGTAAAACATGATTAGTTTCTTTGAACTTTTTAGATTGGAAATGAGGGCAATGAGGAGAAAGAATTTGGGATCTCAACAGAATGCATGAAACAATGGGTCCATCTGGAATTCTCGACAGCTGGAGCCTTTCATTTGCATAGCCCTGTTCCTTGATTTAATTTTTTCAAGTGTTTGAAATGCTTATGAAATCCACTGGGTTGGTAACCCTGGAGACTCGAATCATTCAGCCAGAAAATGGTAACTCAAGGCAGGTCAGGTATCTTGTGGCAGTCAAGGTTTGAGGGCATCTGGTTCCGTTTCATTGCTAGAATACTCCCATTTAAGAAATAATGTGCCTTGGGTTTTTATAAAATTAATTGCTACAGAGGCCCCTAGAGAGGCTTATGGGCATACTTGTGTAGTTCTTGAAGCAAATAGTATTTTTTTTTAAAGTATTAGCATTTAGAGGGCAAGAATAAAATTGTTTTCGAATTAACCCACTGCTGTCACTCTGGTCAAAGTCATCATCATCATCGCTGACCTGGTTGTCTTGCTTCTGCTTTTGCTCTCTTATAATTTAAACTAAAACAGTCTTTAAGACAAAAGTCATATCATATCATCTGTGTCCTTAAAATTCTCCAAATGGTTTTCTATTTTGCTCAGGGTAAAAGCTGAAGTTCTTATAATGGAGTACAAGACCTTCTGTGACCTGCCGAAGCCCTCCTCCGACTCCCTGCCCCCTCCGCAACATGTTAGATCTCATCCCCTACCACTGTCCTGCTCCAGCCACAGTGGTTTTCTGGCTTTTCTGGTTACATACCAAGTATGCTCTTACCCCAAAGACTTTATGATTCTATCTAGAACACTCTTCTGTCAGATACAAACATGGGTAGCTCTCCAGGTCTCTGTTCAAATGTGAGAGTCTACGCTATATAAAATGATACCCCATCTGCCACCTCAATGCTCTCTACCTCACTGATCCTGTTTATAGCACTTGGCAGCACTTATCACCATCTGCCATGCTTTATATTTACTTGCCTATTGTCTTTCCTAGACTGGAAACTCTTCAAGGACAGGCTGGGATTTGTTTATTGCAACATCTCCAGCTCCTAGAACAGTGCTTAGTACATACACAGTCAGTATATGTCAAATGAAAACATAATATTAATGGTAATAATGGTGAAGATGAAGCTAGCTAATTGCACAAATGTGCCAGGCACTATTTTAACTGCTTGACATGCATTACCACATGTCATCCCCGCAATAGCCCTATGATAAAGGTTCTACTATTCTCCTCATATTGTGGGTGGAGAAGATTGGTAGCTGGGAGGCTCTCTCTGTACATACTTTCTAGGCCCCAACCAGCTATAGATCTAACAAAGCCCAACTCTTTCCAATGAGATCACACCACCCTACCTTTATATGCCTGGAAACCCATAGGACTTAACAGAGCACCTGGCACACAGTAAGCACTTTTTAAAAATGAGCAGTGACAGAATTTTTAGAAAGTAAATAAGTCTCTTTTCAGATTAGTAGTAGACTCAGCAGTGCAATCAATCCCACTATCAAAGGTTATGAGGATTTAATTTGAGATAACTTTGAAGTAGGCCTCTCTAGGGGCAGCTAGTGCTGTTTGTGAACCTTCAGCTTTGGGGTAACTTCCCCAGGTACAGCAGGTGGTTGGGCAACGATTTCAGGGAGTAAGCTTTAGAGCAACCTATACTAAAAGTCAACTGGAATGAATTGCTTTACAGATAAGTATCCTACCTTTTCCACTCTAATTCCACCTCCAGGAACAAAGATTTATGCACATTTTAGTGGACTGATTTCAGTGAACTCAAAATGTGTGTGTGTGTGTGTGTGTGTGTGTGTGTGTGTGTGTGTGTGTGTACAGTATATGTAGAGGTGGCTATGACAGAGGGTGGAGAGTGGGTTGTCAACAGGGGTGCTTGTGAGTATGTGGGGAGACCGACAATGGAGGGAGGGCTCCATGCAGTGTGACTGGTTCATCCCAACCCTGTGGAATGCCCTGATCCCCTCTCATCTTGCCTGAGTGCTTATGTATGCCTATTAATAAAACACTCCTCTGTGCTCTCCAAAATGTCCATCTCAAATCTCATCAGAATGACATTAAAGAAATGCTTATATATGCATGGTATTAAGTGAAACACCATAACAGTTCAACACAGGGACCCAACCTCTTTCCACTCTTCCCAGCATCCAGCCTCAGGATGCAACCAAACACCATCTTTGTGGCTGCGGACTGAGGGCTTTCAATTCAGCAGCACCTTGGGCAAGTAAGCGGCTGTCGCTGGGTGTGGCTGCCAGTTGGAGAGATTCCTAGGGAACAGCTAATGACTGCTAACCGTTAGCAGGGCATTATCTGACGTAGAGTGGTGGGTGAGTTTCCAGCTCGGTCCCCCACATGTAGAGTTTAGGGTTCATCACTCTGAGTAGCTGCATTTCCCATATCCATTATGGGATATGGAGAGAAAGCTTTACTGGTGACAATAACTCTTCCTCCCCTCCTTTGCACATCTCACCCAGTATAAGAATCACAGACTGTGACATCTTCTGAGACCCTGATTTCAAGTCCAGGAAGAAAAAGTAGAGTTGCAGCTATGCATGTGCTCATCCTCTCACAATCTGTGCTTAAATAGCCCATAAGTTTTTAATTGTACTATTAAAAAATATGGTATTTGATAGGTTGAATACTTGTGTATTGCTGTCCATAAATCTCTTAAATCGAAATGTTTTCTTTGAATTTCTTCAGCTTATTGATTTAACAACTGGATAATAACTTTGAAGATGGTTAAAAGTGTAACAATCATTTATTAAGTGCTCTGTGGTAAAGGCTTTATGCACACTATCGCTTTTTCTTTGCTTCCATTTTACAGATGGGGAATCCATGGCTCAGACAGAGTAAGTAATGTGTCTAAGGCCACAAGCGGGTGCAACTGGGACTGGAACTAGAGGCAGTTTTCTCTCCACAGCCGGCACATTTACCCAGTTACTGTTTTATTATTAATTCTTACTGCATTACTATGCTTTTATTTTAAAGCAGTCTAGTTTTAGGAATGCTTAGGGTCTTTTTGTAAATGGTAAAGCTGCCCATAGCATCTTACTTACAGCCAAATGGAGTGGACTCTTGGTAGCACCGGAATCTGATTCTTCAAAACCATTGTTGGTTCTTTCCAAAAGCTGCAAAGATAGAAAGAAAACAATAGCACATAAGTGCAATTTGTATAAGGAATCCTACTTTATGGATCCTAATGTTGGCATACATGAGAAAGAAGTTTTCAGAAATATGCAACTTATCAGCAATATAAGAAATCCAACATAGCATATCCAAAACAAATATGCTAACTGAACAGTTCAACCTCTAGATCATCTCAGCATTTGCTATTCAAAAAAGAACTTTCATACTTGAAAAGATGCTCAGCCTCACTAATCTAGAAAAATATATCATGTTATATCCATTTTTTATTCTCCAGATGGGAGCAATGAAAAAATTACAATACCAGTGTTTATTCCATTATGAAACACACATTTACTGAACACAACGTTGTAAAAGACATGAACTTCCTGTTCTCATGGAGCTTACATTCTAGAGAGAAAAAGGATAGTCAAACAAATAAATATACAAATAAAAAAAAAGACTAGTACTGATAAGTGCTATCATGAAAATTAAATAAGGTGATTCGATATGAAGTGACTGGGAAGTTACTTTACAGTTGATGGTTAGGGAAGGCCTCTCCATAGAGGTGACAGTTAAAATGAGACCTGAATAATAAAAAGAACTAAACCAAGTAAAGGTGTGGCAGGAGAGTATTCTGGGAGGAGGGAGTAGTCACTGCAAATTTACCAAGTGGGGATGAAAATGGTGAGTTCAAGGAACAGAAAAGATAGTGTGACCAGTGGATCATGTTGGCAAGAGTAACAGGAATAATACATCCTCAGGGAGTCTTGGTAAAAGAAAAAAAAAAAAAGGAAAGAAAGAAAAGCTCGAAAATGAGATGTCTATAGGGTGCTTTGAAAAGCTCCAATATATTTCTTGGAATCTAGAAGTTCACCCACATTCTTACGCCTGTGCATATAACCACATATACTCAGGAAATAAATGTCACTAAAGGAATTGATTTTTTTTAAAAAAAGAACCTTTCTGGGCAATTTGTGCATACATATGACCCTTGGAATTAATTCCCAATAAATATTTACACAGTACACAATGATGCATGTAATGTAAAAAGAAATTCATTCACTCAACAAATATTTGATGATCACCAATGTGCCCACACACTGTTCCATGCACTGAGGATTCAATAAATAATATATTAAGAAATCCATTTTCTCTCAGGGGGTGGGCAGAAAATAAAAGAAGTTTAATAATTAATTAGAAAGTGGTAGGTGCTATGGAGTAAAATAAAACAGAGAAGGAAAGTTTGGAGGGCTGGAGGGGAGGTCAGTTTGCAACCTTAAATAGAGTGATTAGAGAAGGTCTTATTGAGCAGGTGATGGCCAAGCAAAATCTTGAGGGTGATGAGAGAGCTTTGTCCATATCTTGGGAAGAGCATTCCAAGAAGAGGGGTTAGCAACTGCCAAGTCCCTTGGGGACAGGTATGCTTAAGAACACCAAGGAGGTGGGAGTAAAGTAAGAAAAAATGAGAATGACAGGAAATAAAATCAGAGAGATGGAGGCAGTGAGGGTGGTGGTGTCATAAAGAACCTTCTGGGTTGTTGTAAGAATTTTTTTTTTTTTTTTTTTTTTTACTTTTATCCTGAACGAGATGGAATTTCACTGGAGTGTTTTGAGCAGAGATGTGACATGTTCTAACTTTTAGGAAGGGTGCAGAGACTGTTGATGAGGTGGGCATTAGTCCAAGAGAGAAATAACAGTGGCATGGACCAGGAGCAGTGGGGGAATGGAGAGAAGCAGCTGAGTGATGGATATTTTTTGAGATAGAACAAACAGGATTTGCTGATGGACTGAATGTGAATGTAAGAGAAATAAAGGTGTCACAGATGACTCCTGGGATTTTTGTCCTGAGCAAATGGAAGAATGAAGTTTCCACAAACTGAGATGGAGAAGACTATGAGTGGAATATAAATACTGGGAAGTTTGAGATGTTTTTAAAGCAGCCAAAAATACATGTTAACCAGGCAGCTGTTGGATACATGAATGTAGAATTCAGGGTATTTAAAGTCATAAGATTACATGAGATGAGCAAGGGAGTAAAATAAACAGAGAAAAGACACTGAATCCTGGGGCACCCAACATTAACAGCTGGAGAGACAAGGAGGGACAAACAAGGAGACTTAGACTGTGAACTAGAAGGTAGAACATACGGTTCTGGAAACCAAGTGAAGAAGGAGTTTCAATGAGAGAATAAATAGCCACACCAAAAGTCCTGACAGATCATGTAAAATGGGGCCTGAGAATTGACCATTGGGTTTAGCAGCATGGAGGCTGTTAGTGACTCTGCTGGGAGCAGTTTATCAAAATACTATTTATATGAAAAAAATAGCAAAAAAAAAAAAAAGTAACAGCAAAAAAAAAATAGCAGTAAGGATGGGATAAATAAACTGTAGTGGTATATACCACCCCTTATGATAAATTTCCATCTTTATATTGCCTTTAAGTTCTTCTTTGCATAATGATGCATCTCAAAAGACCTAAAATTCAACACCCACAGCCTTGATGTGTAGTGAATGTGCTGGCACTCAATGTCCACTCTGGCCTCCTGACTGTTGGGCGTGGGCTGCCCTACACTGCAGAGGTTAGACAGCTAGAAACTACCAAGTTCCCAGACTCCCTTGAACTAGAGCTCCAGATGTGATTTAAGTTCTGCCAATTAGATGCCCTAACCTGAAATTTTAAAGACAGAAGTGAGCAGAGGACATCTTCGTGGTTTCTAATTGTGAGCACAGTCGTAGAGACTTTTGTTCATTTGTCTTTTAGCTTCCTGTGTACAGGCTACTAGCTCAGTGAGAGTAGAGAAGCAAAGCCAGAAATGTACGGTGTCCATTTTTTTTTTTTTTGCCAGCATGGATCAAGCAGATATTGCATGGCTCTAGGGCCAACAGCATAGACAGTGACAGCCTGTCACTGTACGTCAGCTATGACAATCTGTCTATCGAGTAACCTAGTGGCTTTCTAATTCCCTGTCTCCCTGATCATGGGTAGGGGCAGTCACTTCCCATGATCAGAGAGATAGGGAATCCCCTCTTATTGACCTCCCAACAATCTTGAAAACATATATTTTTTAAAAATCCAATCTTTTTCAGCTATTTTGCTAGCATGTTTTCTGTTTCCTTCAAATGAAACCTGATTCAAAGAATAATACAGATTATTATAGAAGTGTTCTTAATGAGCGTGGTGAAGGGGAAATTATACTAGAAAGCAAAATTTTCTAAAATCTACTTTACTCATTTTCTCTTTGATAGTTCCAAAATTGTCGAGTGGAAAAAAAGAAAACATTTTAAAACCATATATGTGGAAAGATAACCATTTTCAATTTTTTTTAAATATGTATTATCATGACTATATAAACAAGGGGGAAAAAAACAGAAAAATGTGCTCTAAAATGTTTAACACAATAACCTGAAAGTGGGATTATAGATTATTTTTATTTTTTTCTTTATCTTTCCTGTTGTGTTTGTTTGTTTGTTTGTTTTGCAGTGAATGTATACTTTTTATAATGAGAGAAATACTAAAGCTATTTCTATTTGGAACAAAGCTACTAACTTTGCTTTCATTTAGTAGAATAATATCCACAGACCCCCAGATAGGCCCAGAACTCCTTTCTAGTCAATATACCAGAGTGAAATGTTTGGGTTTTTTGGTAGATCAAATAACGGTCTAAAATTTACTATCTAAAAGCACACAATTTCATCTTTGCAAATAATACAATATGAATAATTTCACTGGAAGTATGAGCCATTTTATGTTTGTTTTTATTATTGTGAGAATAGAATTGGGAATTTAAACAATCTACGTTATGTTGAAATAATGAAAACGATTTTAATTTTAACTTCAAAGCAAGTAATCTTAAAACCAATCTGCCTTATGCAGTTGAAAGAAAAGTAGCCTTAACTGCTTGAAAAGGCTAGAAAACAGCTGTTCTTTGCTTTGTTTTGCAACATTATCACCTGCAAGACTTCCTGGAATTGACAGTGTGTACACCAAATCCTGTCCTAGAATGAACTTTCAATCAAAGGAACACAGAGCCATTTCCACCATTACCACGAACATGATGAACAGAGGCAACAAAACAATATTCTCTTTATAGCTACAAATTAGGCATATTCCCAGAACATTTGTTATAGAACATTATTTTCCATACATGTACTTTGATCATAAAATAGCATGTGCTGTTTTACTTCAATCCTTCACCAAATATGTGTTGAGTATCTCTGTGCAGGACTCTGGGTAGGAACCAGGACTCAACTATGTAGCGAACAGATGTGGTTGCTGACCCAAGGGAGCTTAGAGACTAATGCTAGGCTCATAGTAAATGCTTAGTAACTTTTGACTGTTATCAGCGAGAATCTTTATCATTACCATCATTTACCACCACTACTACCATCATATCATGGTAATCATTAGTTCCTTAACCACCACCACCAGCACCACCAGCACCACCATCATCTTCATCATCTCGCTCTCCTGGTTTTCTTTCTACCTCCCTGGTCCCTCATCAGTGTCCCTTTTACAGACTCTCTTTGTCATCTAAACCCCTTAATTCTACTAAGGGTCTTACATGGATCACCTCAGTCTATCCTCAAGTAATCCATTAAGTGATCTGCTCAAGTTCATACACCATGTAAAGGACAGATCAGGGCATTGAACCCAGGTCTAACCCCAAAACCAGGTCATTTACCACATACAACAATGCTTTCCTATTAAGTGATAAGCTGAAACTTTTACCTGATATTTTAAGAAAAGCAGCAGGGATGAGGGTTGAAAACAAAGAGATATTTTTAGTTTCATTTTTGAAGTATATGGGTCTTTTTATGTCTCTAATTTCAACAATTTCCTTTCATCTTTGAGATTTTCTTCTTCATTTCCTAAGGAGTGGTGAGCACTCAGTTACATAGCAGTCTTAGGGGCCATTAATTGGAATTTAGCTCCCCTGAGTGGTCTTCCTTCAGAGATTCCTCTTTGTTAGTTAAGAAGACAATGTGAAAAAGTGGGGAGAAAAGCAATTTGCAAATCATTCAAAACTGACACATTTAGAATTTCTAACTTGACTTTCTAACTAATTTAAAATTTGGTTCTAAATATATCAAGTCCAAAGAATGAAGCATTGCTCACATACTCTACTCTGCAGAAATGTCTCAGCAGGGAACATGGGAGCCAGAGAGACCCAGATAATTCATACCATGACTCATTGCACAAACTCATAATTTAGCCTGTGGTCTGCCGTATTACCGGAAAAATAAAAAAAGCATTGTTCTATAGAGATCAACCTCAAACTATCTTGGCAAAATCAGAAACGAAATAGCTCTTTTGAAACATAGTTATAGCTAAGAATACATGCCAAAGAAGCAGCAGTGTAAAAAGCAATGAGTTGTGCACATAAAGCTCATAGTTATAAATCAAAGAATACAAATTTATATGTATAATATAAAGCAAACTTGCTATAACTTTCTTTTAAGACTCAGACTTATCATCAATATTTACACAATTCACATGCTAGTTTTCACACTGAATTTCACTCATAAATTCAATGTACACATCCAGTATGTTACCATAGGCTTCTACTGGCACAATAAAAAATTTACACTCATTTCAAGGATCAACTTGGTCCTCTGCCTAAACAATCTGTTAAAATGGCTGCTCTATTAAAGCCTTTATCTGAACTACTTAGTCTTGCTCCTTGTCATCTCCAAAATCCTAGATTTGCTTCTTTTCTCAATCGATCAATCATTTATGAAGCTTATATGTAGAGTGTAGCACTGCTTGACTTCATTTCTTCCCCTACAACCTCCTCCCACCTTGCATTTACCAAGGCTCTCTTGGGCAAAAAAACCAGAAGGTGTGGAATTAAAGCCACACCCAACCCCACAAACTTGTGAAGATGGGTGCCTGAAGTGGGAATTGAGAGGAGGAAGCAAGAGTGAGAGCAAGCAGACTTTTCAATTGTCTTATCTGTGAAATATGAACTCTCTGGTTCAATCAGGTTGGGGTGGGGGAGGATGTGGAGATGCTCTACAATTTGAGAGTACCCAAGACAATGATTGTATTTGAGATTATAACAATTTATAGGACATTTTCTGAACCTGAAGGGTATTTCACAGGATTTGTGGGCTCACACAAAGAACATCTCAAAGTCCTGTATTTAAAAGCCACAAAGGTAATAAAGGCCAAGTTTAAGGCTCTTTCCCTACCAAGTGAAACTGTGATAACAAAATCAAGACTAAATATAAGCTCAATGGTAAGCCAACTAGCCACTGGGTTAACAAAATAGCAATCTCATCCCAGATTGTGCGGAAACACATAAATATTACACTTGAACTGAAAACCCCAGTTTTATAAATAGTATAGATTATGACTGGCTATTTAAAAACACGGCAGGAAAAAATTCAGGTTTCCCAAGAGACCTCAAGCTGATCTAAACTAGTTTTTAAATGTGCTATTTAGGAAAGCAGAAAGCAAGTATGGCTCAGACTGTAAAAACGAGAATGTGTAGCCAGTGAGTCTGTGAGGTCACCCTCTCTTGTTGGTCCTGGTTAGACTCTGACTACATGGCTAGTTTCCACAAGTTAGGAGGGAAAACCAATCAGAAAAAAAATCCATGGGGACCATGTGAAGGAGGTGCTCTGAAAAAAGGTATAAAAATGGACTTATTTATCTTTGAGCAGTGAGGATAAAGGACATTTATGAGTCTTCAGGACAGTGAAGGGTTGGGAGCAGGCCAAGGCCTCTGGAAAGTTGGCACCTCTGTCAGAAAGCCTATTTTACATTCCACTTGTCTGTGCTTGAGAATGAAATGCTATTTGGGCAACCTCGAGGCCACCCCTGAGTCAAGTGTGCTGTGACCAGCTCTGGCTCAGTCCAGAAGGGGTGCTGGGTCTGTAAAGTTTCACAACACCCAGTTTGTGTCAATGTGCTCCATTTGGAGGATCCCAGGGGCCCAGTATAGAGCTCAGAGGATCCCACAGATTTTGTAGGCCCAGAACTGATGCGTTCTAGGCCACACTGGACCTCAGCGGATCCCAGAGCTTTGGGCCAAGCCCAAAATAAACTAGCTTCTCAGCGATGGCACATCAATATCAGCAGTCACTATCTGTTGCTCATGATTCTGCTCACACCCCTTCACAGCTATTAGAAAAAGCTGTCTTGCTTGAAATTGTTATTAACTACAATTACTAGAAACGCAGTGGTTTCTAGAAATGTATAAATCTAATCTACTTTCTCCCCCTCCCCCACCAATTCCATAAGTAAGAAACCATTAATTTTCTACATTTGTGTAAATCACGGTCTATGCAATTTAAAAGGAGATAACAAAAATTAAGGAGGGTGCTACTAGAAGCTGAGCTAGATTAAGTTTCTATTTCTTCTTGGGAGCTGATTTTGATTACTCTGCTTATCTCCTCCCTCCAGTGTGTATTCAGTTCCTGGTAATTTCCTTGCCAATTAAAAGGCAGAAGAGCCTGTAGTATGTGTAAGGAAGGCTAATGAAACCTGCTGTGAAGATAAAGCCAAATGCAAGATATAAAATGCATAGTGTTCAAAACTACCTTGCAAGAGCCTTGAAAATGTTTGCATATTTTGACCCATAAACCTACTTCAGAGACTCTAAAGAAAGTTTAAGCTCAAAGCCATTTAATAGTGAAAGAGTATAAACAACCTATATAGTAAAGAATGTCCAAGTTATGGTTGATCCAATAATTGGACATTATTTAAATTTAAAAATGTTTATGAAGAGTTCTTAATTTACATAACATTTATGGGAAAAAATCAATGTACAGAATTGCATATTTAACACTATCTCGTATATAAAAAATATATATGTGAGGAGACGACAGAAATATAACCAAAAGGTCAATAATGATTGCTTTGGGGTGGTGGGACTATGGGTATTTGATTTGTTTCCACTTTTGTACATATTCTAAACTTTGTACAACAAATATAGATTAGTCTAGCAAATAATACGATAAATTTCCATTTAAAAGTGAGATGGTTGAACCACATGATTTCCAAAGTCTCTTAGCTACACATTCTGCATTGTATCCAGACAAAACGTAAGGGGTCAATGTTTTCATGACCATAAGTATATCTTTATTAAAGCAATAATATCATTCTGGCTAGTATTATTGCTTGTTGAATGCATTTATTTAAGGACATTAAATTGCAAATTCGTCAGCAGCAGGTACTACCTATGCCATGTAGTAGGCATTCAATAAATGTTTGTTGAATTTAATTTAAATCTGATAAATGAGTGAGAGAGTGTTCACTGAATTAATTATAGGGCATAACATTTCTGCTTACCTGTTTTGACACTGCAGAACTATAAAAAACATTACTAGTATCTTACATTTTGAATGGATTTTTTTTCCTTTATTCAAGCAATTTGAATAACATATTTATCGCTACATTTAAAAACCAACCAACCAAGCAAACCAACCGGCAAAACAAACAAACCGAACTTTTCACAGAACATGGTCTTGTAAATGATAAATGCTCTAGGATAAGTGTCTTTCTAAACCACAATGTCAGTTTCCTGTTACAAGTCATATAACTCATCATGAGGTGACCCTCTTTTATTCTGTCAGAAGGAAGTAAAGAAGACTAATATCAAATTAAATTTTGATATGATTGATGGACCACACTACAAAGAAGGTCAGGTACTAGTAAAAGGATTCCAGACACATTTTCTGCTTGTACACACCTAAATCAGACCAGGAAAAGCCAGATAATATGTTTTTGAAACAACAGTAGGATTCTTTTCATCCTGCCATACAATTCCAGATGAGGAAGAGCATTAAGATTAACTTAGAAGAAATACAACTTTGGAGTTAAGGCACCATGGTTACTGAAAACACAAGGACTGATTAAAGCTGGAAGAAGCCAAAACTGATTACAGTGGGGACACAGAATTTGGTTTCATTCTTTTGTGTGGGTGGTGAGCCAAAAGAGGGAAGGAGACAGGATAGAAAATAGATATCTGAAAAGGGTTCCTATGAAAATCTGAGGGAACACAAAACAGGCTGCAGCCACTAGCAAATTCTAGAAGCACCAACCTCAGAGACAAAGTATATACCTTGGTTGCTGATACCAACAAAGCATGCCTTGGGGCACCCTTAACATATCTATTATGAGTGATTATGAGTGCTAAGGGTCCTCTTGGATCTGGCAACAATTGTTGCAAGAAAATTTCAGTACAACAAAAAACTTTGGCTATTCCCTTGATATTTGTAGCAAAGCAATTAGGCTAGACCATACCTATTTACTTCCTGAATTTTGCAGGTAATTCAAAAGTTCAGTTCTCTCTTCCATATCAGGGGGGAGTTCAATGTATTGGTGTATTCTGTCAGTAGAAGAGTCACCTGATTCTCTTTTGCTATTTTTCTCTTTAGATCCCTGTAGAGAGTGTGTGTGTGTGTGTGTGTGTGTGTGTGTGTGTGTGTGTGTGTCTAAGTACACGTGCGCATGTGAGAGACAGAGAGAGAGAGCAAGATTGAGAGAGAGGGAAAGGACAGGGAAGAGGAAGACAAAAGCATAAGGTGAAAGGTCTGTGTTAATTAACTGTTATCATACCTTGGTGACATTAGTTTAAGAAAAAGAGTAAGAGAGATAAATATCAAGCGGTACTATGGCAGTGAGGAGAATTCTGTGTCCTTTTAAAATCATATTGAGGTATTGTTTTAACAGGTCCACCCAAGGATCAATTTTTAGTATAATGTTAATTAAGGACTCAGTCTCTATGAACTTACATGTTAACTCGTAGATTTGCTTACAGCAGAGACACACATTATTTCTTTGTGGGAGAAAATATAAGTCCAGAGCTTATAGCTTATTGCCCTTTAGGACACTGATCAGTTTTGTATCTAACTTAGCCATCTTATTCTAATATTACTTTATTAAGGTGCCTATAAATGTTCTATTCCTCAAATGCTCCTTAAAGAAGGTTCGCATATTATGAGTTCCATCATTACTTAATAAGTTAAAAACAGTCTTCAATACACATTGTTCCTCTTTTTGGACGAGTCTTGTTTAAATTTTTTGAGATGTATACATTGACATTACCCATCAACTCCAATCAAATCAAGCCCCCAGAAGGTTTAATACCTTCAGAAACACCTCTAACAGTCTCTGCCCCTCAGTGTTGTTCCACAATCGACTTTTTTTTTTATTATTATTAGCATTTGTTTGATGCTGAATTTACACCCAGGCCATAAGTTTTTGTTTCTTCAGTTTCTTCCAGGATCTTTTTCTACTGTGCAACCTCCTCTTCCAGCTTAGGAATGATCTGCTCTCTTTCAGTGAGGATCCTCTCAATCTGGCAGGGGGAGTTCATGCAGCGGTTAATCTGCCCACAAGGTTAATCTGCTCTGTAGCACATTGTGGAAGCTCTGTTCACCTGGACGTGTTCAATGACTAGAGAATCTCCATCCAAACTCTTACATTCAGCATCGTTCTCTGCATTTTTAAGCACATGCAGTAATACTTTTTTTGAGCCACTGACCCTGCATCCAATCTCACTTTTGGCCTGAAGTTGGCATACCCACTAACTCTACAACTGTAATGACAGAATGGTACACATTACTTCTGTGAAGTGACATTTTTCAGATACTTGGTGGCCTTTTAGACATGCATGCCCTCAATGGCCTGGGCAATTTGATGGGTGCTCTTCAGATGAACACAAAGATTTGAATCTCTTGATTTGCATGATTTGGTTGGATTTTCTGGATCAAGTGGATAGTGAACCATTTTCAGAAGTCACCTCAGGCAGCTTACAGGAAGAGTCACAATGGACTCTCTTCAGGGGAATACTGAGAGAACTTGAGAAGGTGCCTTCCTCTCCTTCCAAAGGAACTTTTGCAGTCAGGGCAAACAGAGCTTTGCTATCCCAAGGTTAGAAAATCAATCTCACTGGATTTCCAATAAACTCTTCTCAGGCTCTAAGACTGCGGAATCATGGGCTCCCCTCTCCACTTCAGGTGTCTGCTTTATCCAGAGAATCACAGTCATGGCCAAGAACTTTTCATATGGCTTGAAGGCTTTATGGCCTGTGCTTGCTCATTATTCTCCCAGTAACCAACAGGAGTTGCCAGATATCAGCACTGCTTCTCTTCTCACCATCATTTTAAGAGAGGAGGTCTGCCTTAGAGTGCTAAGTTCATTCAGCACACTGCAGAGGGAACACACAGCTCACCATTTCTTCTCTTTCTGGCCTCTTTCCTTATTTAGAATTCTTGGTAGAACTGAAGGAAAGCTCACTCTAGCCAGACACCTATAGGACTTAAATCTCAAATCACTTGCAGCCCAAGAGGCAGAACCCCCTCTCTTCCTTCATCTCACCTCACTTAAAAATAAATCTCACTGCCAGAGAGAATGAAATACACAACAAAGCACAAATCACTTAATACTGAAAGAGAAAACTAATTTTGTTTAAGCGAAATGAGATAATTCAAAGATTTGTTTTTCTCAAAGCTCATAAATTCCATTTCATTAAATCATGTTTTCATTTATGTAAGATGATTGTTATGTCACAGTTATTTTATTGGTACAGAAATTATGCAAATATAAAACAAATATGTTTTTAGATTTTAAAAAGATAAAACATTACAAAAAAATCTTTAATACGATACTCCAAAGCCTGTTTTATCATGAGTCAACTTAAAAGATATTTTCTTCTATAGGACTTCCCATTATAGATCCACCTTAGCCACATTCTACCCCTGATAATTATGTCTCTCCTCAATTGAAGGGGTTTCTGGGAGCCAGTTTGCAGCCCGGCATGATAGGCCATCCCATCCATGCCAGGCGGACTCCTATAATCTTGTCCTTTGGCTATTATTGAACAGGAAATATCGACTCCTTTCTCCCAGAGCAGCCAGCATTCTTGGGAGAGAAGGAAGGATATCATCCATAAAACTCAATTCCTATTTCCTCCAATTTCATCCTCTCTTTCCTCAGCTTTTTCCTCCACTACCAAAACAAACAAACAACAAAACAAAAACAGACAAACAAACACTTTCCAGCCTCCAGGGCACAAATATAAATAATGAACAATCTCTTCGGGGAACAGACATCCTGCTTCTTAACCACATCACAATACAAAATATAATTTGCCATCACAAACCCAGAGAGCCCATGGATAACTCATGAATTTTAATCAGTTTGAAAATCAGGTCCTAAATCATTGTATCTCCCTTTTAGTTTCAGAAACCCAGCAATTCTAAAAGTTAGTCATATTCAGCTGATGGCAAGAATGAAGCATCTTCAGTAAATAGTGCCCATCATTTAAAACACACTACATTTTGTGAATCTGAGCCACCAAAAGACAAATGGAGCCATTTCATTCACGGTATTCACAGGCTCTTATTTCACCAATTTGGGAGTGTCTATGCCTCCTTTCCCATCTGTTGTTTGTCTTTTCTTTCTAGCTGTTAATTAGCTCTTTGAACAGAAGGTGTGAGAACCAGGGGTTTTTAATTTAATAAAGCATATCACGAAGGTTCTCCCAGTTCTTACAGTGCCCAGTCTCACTGCCTGCGGATAGCTTCAATAAAGGGTTTCAGAAGACAAATGAAACTCTTGACTAAAACTAAGCTTTCACAATACCCACGCACTTATCCTACTACCTCATTCCTATTAATGAAAGAAAATCTCAAAATGTTGTGTAACTCTATGTCACTCAGAAGAGTGATTTAACAGAAATCTATGCTGTTGTATAAGTTTTTTTTTCCTTTTTGCTCCCAATTTTTTTTTAATCAAATTCTCTGGTTTGAACAAGGCTTTATTCAAAAAGCCACGTTTAAAAACTACTTTTAACGCACTCTCTCAAAACCATGTAAATTAGACTAGGTAAAGTCTAATTTAAATGCAGTTCTGTTAAACGTAGGACTCTCCATATATGTCAATGTGCAGCTGAAAGGCAGCGGAAAAAAAATTCAAAGTTCCATTTAGAAAACAGGTACGATGCTATTAGCTCGACACTAAGGAACTAAACTACCTGATGGGACTAAACTACCTTCATTTGCTGCACCATAGAGCAGCTTTTAAATTTGGACTGTATTTCTGTTTTTTTCGTTTGCTTGTGTTTCCCCTCTGAGGACACACACTGTATGATGGATTCTCTAATTTAGTGTTTGACTTAGTTAGGGATACATTCGACACGGAAAGCACTAATTTCATTTCTGATTACCAAGACAAATTAGGTTGCTTAAAGTTGGATAGGAATTATCTGTTTACAAACTCTAGTGCCAAAAATAAAAGTAATTATAACAGAAGCGTGATTTCAGTTTTTAAAGTTTTTTTTAAGTCAAGATATCAGTGATCAAAAGATTAAAATCAACAAAACATATTTTAAAAGAACAAACGCACAACTTAGGATAGTTTCCTTTTTGTTCACTCACTTTAGCCTTTAGAATTTTACTTATTAATTAATAAAAATGGCAAAGAACATAACTGTATAAAAAATTTTGGGACAGTTCTCTATCTCTTAAATACCAAACTACTATAAAATTTCCTGAATGGTTGATAAACATAGTAAGTGCTGAACTGCACGCCAACTACTGCAGCTTCCAATTGCATATTCCAGTTTTAAAGTCTGGCCCATAACAAATGTTTTTCTCAAGAGAGTGCTTTGCATTTAAGTATGATGATCAACTTTTAAGTATATGCCTGAAAAGTGACTTGATCCTAACAAATGCCCAAACATACCAAAGCACAGACTGAGATGTCACCTGGTTTTAATATTAAAGTAAGCAAACAATTTGCAAATAGTTTATACAAATTCCTAGCTATGTCATAAAAAAAGGTATAAAAAAGAAGTTTTATATCTAAGCAAAAAATTTTAAATATAGCTTAATTTCAGCATTTATTTGCTGGAACAGCTTTGCCAAAAGTTTCCAAGTTTGTGTTCAGGGAGAGTCCTGAATTGGAAAAACTAACTCAAAGTTATTAAAATTAAATATTAATGGTGGATTTTATTAAAATGCCGAAAGAATTATCAAAGGTTTTGATAATTTCACAAGTAGTTACACAGCTTAAATCTTAACTTGGTTTTTTTTTTTTTTTCCTGCTTTTCCACTTAGGCAATAGGAAAGCACAGCATCTTTATCACTGGAGCTATGCAAGGTTATCATGTGTCACTTTCACTACCACCTTCTCTTTACTCAGCTGAATAGATAGGAACTCTTCTCTTTATCCTTCCTAAATGCTAATAATTGTCTTTATTTTACCTTCTTTCCCCAACTGTACTAGAGAAGCTGTGTTGTTTTGCTTTCTCTGCTACAATAATGAGGTCAGCTTACTGTAATCTAAACTGCTCTGAAGGTATTTTATTTTTAATATTAACCAACCATTAGCAACAGAGACTTAAAATCCTCCTCCATAACTCTGAGATAATCCCACCTGTAGCACTGTGTTTATTTTCACCCCTGTGTTCACTTTCCCTGGGAAGAAGCTGAAAACCATCATCAGTAGAAAGAAGGAAGAGAGAGCTGGAAGTTCAGGAGCTTGTTCCTCTTTCTCTGTCTAAAGACAGGCTTGGATGCTTACTCTTCTGTACTCTACTGGTTACCCTGATTAGCTTGATTTGCCTTTAAAATGAACTTTTAAGTTTGACAACATTTTTTTCCATTGACTTTTAAAATATAACTTTTAAATCACATATGTTCAGGAATGCATGCATTTATTTACTTAATACCTGATTAGAACTGTATCTGGCCCAGAGAAGTTATTCAATAAATTTGTTTTAATGCAGGAATTTAAAAAAGGAAATAACTGTAAACTAATCTTCAAAATACAGGCCAAAAGAAGAGAGAAAATAACGTGGACCCTAATCCATAATGGCAGCAGCCAGAGATAACCAGTTAACATTTTAGTATGTGCCCTTCTAGGCATATAATAGCACATAAACATGTAAATCATAGGATATGTACTACATTATAACTTTTCTTTTTGTGCTTAATTATATAATGAATATTTTTGCTCACATTAAATATTCTTTTGCAATGTCATTTTAATGGCTACTCAGCATTCCAATAAATTGGTGCAATAATGTCTCAATAATATAACTTTGTCTCCAACTTTTGAATTTTTAGGTTGTCCCTTCTAGGTATTATTAGTATGGATATTAACAGCCATGAACATTTGTATGGCTGAATATTTATGAATATTCATGATGACTTCCTAATGGTAAATTGAAAGAAACAGAATATTAAGGCTTTTGATTTATAATTGGTAAAACAAACTTTGGGGGTTTGCTTGTGGTAGAGTGCCTGAAGATACACTTTGCTAGGTCTTAGTTCATTATTTCCAACAATATCTAATTTTATATTTTCAAGGCTCATCAAAGCAGTTATTCTCCAAGGAACCCTCAAAGACAGCAGAAAATTTGTCTCCCCCTCACTAAAAATAGCTCCATGGGTATTTTCAGCTGTCCTTTCATGCCCAGCTGGAGTAGTATACATGCCTCCCACTTCCTTTTCCAGTAAGAAGCATATTTTCTAAAATGAATCTTGTACTGCTACAACTTTTCAAAGCTTTACTGTACTCATCCTTAATGAGTAAAATAAAATATGAATTGACTCATATTTAAACTAAAACAAATAAACAAAACTTGGTCTTTTTCACTAGTTTAATAAAAATAAATTTCAACTTGCAAAAAATAAATAAATGGTTTGCCTTTCTTTTAAAAAAAGTATTTCTAGCTATCTATGAATAATGCTCTAAAAGACTATTTAAAAATTTTAAACACTTATTTCCAGTTGGTAAATAAAGTATCTAGAATTGGTATTTTAAGATAATAATCAAAATGCACCCCACTACAAACACGAGTGAACACAATAATATAGCATCTAATTACCTATTCAGATTTTAAAATTTAGCTTTACTATTCTTGGGAAATATCCACATTGGGCTTAGAGTGATCACTTAAGTAAGTAAATGGTTTATTTATTTAATAATAAGTACTATAAATCAATAAAAAAAGAATTTCTTATAAGATTTGACCCTCGATGTTTATAGTAATAACAGATAGTCATCATGATTTATAGGAACTTAGCAGAGAAAAAACTTGCCACTTTTTCCAAAAGAGACCCTGAGGGTAGGGTGAGAGGATTAGAGGTTCAGATTTAAGAGTGACTTCAGTTCATTTTTGAATGCCTATAACATTCTAATTCCTCTGGATCTAAAAATATCTGATTCTAGAAGGGAAAAAAAAGAAACTAACATGTCCACAATTTCTTTATTGAAATAGTTTTGCTAGTCTGTTATGAACTTAAATCATAAACCTTAGCTATATAAATTAATATCTTTTATGAATTTCCTGAAAATTATAATTTATTTTGTATCTTGTGCTTTTCTAAATAGACCTATTTTATGTATCTAATCATTAAAGATTTTTCATCTTCTAATAATTTATGTGCTAAGGATTTTTTCATAACTTTTACAAGTTTATGGGATACCACTGTGGAGAGTTATTGGGGGTTTCTAAATATGTGCATGGTAGCAAAAAATTCTTGTTTTACCCTCCCATAACATCAACACAACCAGACACTAATATTTAAGTTCTACATGTTAAGGGAAACTTTCATGTTTTCATGTCAAATATGCCTCAGATTTTTCATGCCTTATATGTGCCTTAGAATAACCAGATGCTTTTCTGATTTCCTACCTTAAGATTTGACCTTAGTAGTGACTTTACTCAAAGAAAGTAAGATGATTTCTACAGTGACGTTTCTCTTTTAACATATAGTACTCTTCCTTCTAAATAAATCCAGTGGCCTTTCTCTTTATCTTGGCCAGGACACTCTCCTTTGACCACCAGTAACAAAGCATTCTACTTCTTCCTCATCCCAAATTCACAATATCCTTTTTTTTTGCATTAAAAGCTTTCTCCCAAAATAATTATAGTTTCTTTGGGCCAATTAAATTTCAGCCTTCTTCTGTTGGCCAACCATCAACTTATATATATATATATATTTTTTAGGTTATTGTCTACCAAAAGTCGTGAAAATACACTTTGGTTATTCCTAGTTCTGCTTGGGCTCTGAGAGAATATACCGCTCTCAGAAGCAGAGCTGAACCCCTGGGGTGAATAACTCTTTATGTGAAATTACTCTCATGCCTCCTTTTCTCATCTTTAAAGTACTGATGATTCACAAACAGGAGGACCAAACCTTTTCAAAACTATGAGATTCTACAGGGTCTAGCTACTAGGAGGAATCAGCTCAGTTAAAATCAGGATATGTGTTCAATCAAAGGCTCTCCACTTAGGCCTCTGAATTATTTAATAGCAACTTGTTGAAGAGGTAAATAAACAGTACTAGCTTGGATCCCAGTTACGTCTCACCCATAAAAAAAGGTCTGCTTTATTACACTGTCGCCACTGAGAATGGGAATATTATTCTGTAGGCCAGATGTTCTCAACAAGAGTAATTGTAATCTCCAGGGAACAATTGGCAATGTTTGGAAATTTTTGATTGTTAAATCTTAGGAAGGGCATTTGTTGCTACTGGTGCCTACTGGATAGAGGCCAGTGCACAAGACATAGCTCCCTTCAATGAAGAATTATCTTATTCTAAATGTCAGTAGTGCCAAGGATGAAAATTCATGCTTTAAGGAAATAAAAGTAGATAAAAATATTCCCTTTGAACTTTTGGAAAGGGTCGCCACCAAGGCAATATAGAGCTCTGATTTAGAATTTCATAATAGACAAGTTACCAAACAGAAGCCCTATGATAGCAGTGTCCCAGTACATTCTTATAAAGGAGTTTAGTAAACATGATTCCATGGGTATACAGACCAAGTTCCAGAGAAAAGTATAATCATTAACTTGATAGTGTTCACAGCTAGTTGGAAACCCATCCTTCAAATTTAATTTGACTGCATAGAAAATTTGCGAGTCAAAGGAAGAAAATAGAAAACAGATGTTAAACCATCTAAATGACTTTAGGTATAGACTTTTTGGATTCATTTTAAATCTTTTCTTGTTTTGGGAAGGGTTGGGCTTGGGGGATGGGGTAGAAGAAATATCTTCGGTGCTGTGACATATGAAAAAACCTCCAGTCATTTTCAGATTTTAATCATCTTACCCACATTACAGATGCAGGCTGTTTGGCAGATGCTCAGAGGAGAGAGCCTTATCTGTCCTCAGCATCTAATTACTTATCTTAGAGAAAATTAGGCAAGATTCCAAACCTACAGAAGACTTATGTTCTGTCGGGAGTTATTAATTACAAGCAGACTTAAGAAGCATTAATTTGTTTTGGTAATCATGCCAGGATGTGTACAGCTCTGCCAAATAGCATGGGAAGTATAGACTGGAGAGAAGGTGAGCTGCTTGGCTCAGCTGTTAAAGGGGGATTAAAACCAGATGGCCCCAATTTGTCTCTTTTAGCCAAGTTCCAAATAAAATATTCCTTGTGCTGAAGTTCAAATTAAATTGATGCCTGACCGCCTCACTCCTGAGTAAAAATCTAAATGAATTCCTTCTTTTCTTATGATTTCACGTTTTGTTATTATTGTTGTTTAAAACCTTGAGATAGTTAAAACCTACTCTGACACACAAACACACACTCATGCACATATTTTCACACACATGGGGGAAAAGATGGTAAGAAAATAGACAAAAATTTAAACAGTGGTTATCTGTGGATGATGAGGTTATAGGGGATTTCAATTTTCTTTGTATATTTCTGTTTCCAAAATTACTACAATTCAGCATGTATTATTTTTACAATCAGAAAACAACCTGGAATAAGGCAGTTAATTATACCCTTTCTGTTTTTCTATTCCAGTTCTACCTATACTACTATCCTTTCAATCTTGACATGAGTATTTATGCTGAAAATGGATGAATAGCCAGTCGTATATACTAATCAGATCAAAATCTCACCCAGTATTACCTATTTATATAGCTGGCTATATAATATGTTGTTAATGGGTGACATGTTAACATATTACTTCAAGCAGCATAAATATCAAAGCTGAGAGAATATACCTACATACTGCTGAATCCCACAGATAGAGAGAAAACAGCCAAAGGAAAAAAGGAAACATTCCATTGAGAGGAACAAATAATTACAGCAGATTTCTCATCAGAAATTATGCAGGCCATAAGACAAGACTGACATTATTAAAGTACTAAAATAAAAAGTTGTCAATACAGCATTCTATAACCAGTGAAAATCTTTCAGAATGAAGCCTCCTCCAAAAAAAATTTTTTAGACAAAGTGGTTTTACTCTCAGCACCAGTGTATGAGTTATATTTATTCCATATCCTTATCAAAAGTTAGTATTTTCTTTTACATCGGCTATTTTGGTGGATGTGAAGTGTAGCATATTATGATAGATAGAAAAATGGTCCCCCAAAGATGTCCATATTCTGATTCCCAGAACTTTTGACTATATTACCTTACATGGCAAAAGAGAATCTGCAGATGAGTTAAGGGTATGGGCCTTGAGATGTGGAGAGTATCCTGAATTATTTGGGTGGACCAAATCTAATCATGTAAGCATTTAAAAGTGGAGAGCCTATCCCAGAAGTAGTCACAGACAGATGTATTGATGAAAAATGGGTCAAAAAGATGGAACATTACCATCTTTCAAAATGACAGAATGGGGCAAAACCAAGGAATGAGGGCAGCCCCTAGAAGCTGAAAAGAGAAGGAAATGAATTCTCCCTTAGAGCATCCAGAAGAGAAATACAGTTATCGATGCCTTGATTTTAGGCCTATGCTGAACTTCAACCCTACAGAACTGTAAGATAACATATTTGTATTGTTTTAAGCCACTAAAGTTGTGGTAAGTTGTTATGGCAGCAATAGAACACTAATAAACACATGTGGTTCTAATTTGCATTTTCTTGATGACTAATTGAGTAGAGCAATTTTTCCTATATTTATTAAATATCCTCTCTTGTGAAGTGCCTGTTTAAATCTTTTGCTCATTTTTCTGTTGGGTGCTTATTTTTTCTTATAGGTTTTTAATGTTTCTTTTATATTTTGTAAGAGTTCTTATTCTGGATACAAGACTTCTTTCCTTACATGTATTATGAATGTATTACACTCTGAAACTTGCTTTTGCATTCTCTTAATGGTGTCTTTTAATGAACGTTTTTAATGTTAACATATTCTAATACATCTGATTTTACCTTTTGATTTGTTTTGCATTTTATTTAATACATCTTTTCTACTAAGTCATGAAGATATTTTCCTATGCTTTTTCTAAAAGCTTTATTGTAACTTTCACATATAGATCTGCAATCCATCTTGGATTAAATTTTGTATATGGTAAAAGAAAAAATTAATTTTTTCCACATGCATATTTAATTAACCTATCACTACTTTGTGAAAAGACTCTATTTTCCCCCCAGTGAACTGCTCCACCACCTTAATCATAAGCCAGGAAACCATATATGTGTATTTTCTTTTTTTGTCAATGCTGGTATATAGAAATATAATTGCTTTTATATGCTGACCCTTATCAATCAGTCTTGAACTGAATTTTATGTACGGTGTAAGTGAGAGGAAAAAAACTGTTTTTCCCTATAGGCATATTTAATTAGCCTACACCATATCTTAATGCCTATAACTTAATTATACCTGCAAAGTCTTCTTTTGTCATGTAATGTAACATATTCACAGGTTCCAGTAATTAGGGTGGGACATAATTGGAGGGCTATTTGTCTATAATACATTATTGATTGATTGATTGATTGATTGATATTAAGGTATAATTGACAACATTATATTAGTTTCTGGTGTACACATAATGATTCAAACACTTTTATTTCTTTCTCCTCTCTTATAGCACCAGCTAGGACTTCCAGTCCAATGTTGAACAGGAGAGAAAGCAGGCATATTATTAGTCTTGTTCTCACTGTAAGGAAAAAGCTTTCAATATTTTCTATTAAGTAAGACATTTGCCATAGTTTGCAGATAGTTTTTATCAAATTAATAAAATTTCTATTTCTAGTTAGCTAAGAATTTTATAAAAAGTCATAAATGGGTATTGGGCTCTACCAAATACTTTTACTGCTTTGAAAGGAATGTTTATCTGATATTTTTCTCCTTTTTCTGTTAATGTGGTAAATTACCTTGGTTAATCTTATAATGGTAAACTACTTTGTATTCCTAGAATACTGCCACTAAATTGTGATATATTATCTTTTTTAGTATATTGTTATACTTAATTTGTCAATATTTTATTTAGAATTGTCAGTACTTTGGATGAACACTTTTGGTCTAAAAGTATTCTTTTTTGTTCTCTCTTGAGCAATATAAGAATTTCAGATATATTGAAAAAAGAGTAGATCCTTATCCTCATGCACTTTATAATCTTCTGAAATTTGTTTACATTGATTCAGCCACATAACAGTTGTTTTTGTTTTTATCTAAAAATTTTTGTTATTTCTCTTCTAAATGAAATATAAAACATCCAGGGTTGGGCTAAGGCAAAGAATCTTACAGGAACCACATATTTCCAACAGAGCAGTTCATCCATTTATTTCCTGCAATTCGCCAATTGGCAATATATGCTGGGCTCATCAAGATAGAGCTGGGTCTACTTTATAGTGAGCAATACTTGATAGATTGCATGTTCTTAATAAATATGCAGTGACATTAAAAATAAAATCACTGGATGGTGCCACCACAGGTAATAGTTCACCTTTTCATTCCAACAGTAAAAAATGTTTCCTCTTTAAGTACTATCTGAAAAAAATCTCTTGGAATTGCAATTATTGCACATACTAATAATCATCTACTTCTTCATTCCACCAGTGACATTACAGTTCTTCAAAGTCACCTAGTATTTAAATCAATATGTCTCAAAAGTATCAGGAAAAAAAGCACTGGTGTTGAATCAGGGGATTTAAAGAGGTCTCTTTACATTTAGGCTAAATCTTTTTAGTTTTGTTTTTTGGGTGGTTTTTGTTTTGTTTTGTTTTGTTTTGTTTAGCATTTAATTGTTATTGCCTTGTGTTCTACAAGTTAAGGCCTTTTTAAACAGAGAAAGAATACCATACAATATGAGAAAAAATAATGGATAATTTTAAGGAAAATTAAAGAAGTCTAGATTTTATGTTAGTTGGCTAAATGTTTCACCTCCAAGGGCTTTATTAATTTATTGATAAAACATGAACAGTATCTACAAAGGCTTTGACTATTAGAGAGTCTTTATATGACTCTGGGGCCTAATCGTCACTATAAGTGGGCATCTAAGACAAAAAGGCAGCAGGTCCCCTAGATTTCACACTATTTTAAATGTATTCAGTTCCCTATCCATTATCCACATATTTATTAACAGAAGTACTCATCTGAGAGCTAATTCAGTTAAAGTTCTGTACTGCAAAACACTTGATTGCATTAAGTGACAGACATATCGAAATGGTGACATGTAGTCAACCCTATAAAATATTCAGGGTCATGGGTGTTACATTCGATCAATTCCACTTACTGAGCATATACAGTTCTTTGTGAATTACCTGGAAAAACAATAACATTGGCCTTATGTTTCCATGGTGACTTCTGAGAGCAATTCTTACATTTAATAGTTACCTCTTTTAATCAACTATAATTTTCATCTAGATGATAGTCCCAGGTTACCCGGAATTATATTATCATCATCTTAATTTACTTTCTGCCTCAGCACAAGGTAAAATTTATCTGCCTAGCACAAGAGAGGTTTTATTTAGGGGTAGGTTGAAGGGAAATTTAGAAGTAGAGGGACATGGCAATATGATTTTTTAAAATTCCAGAAAAAGAGAACAAAGAAGATATAGATTTAAATAGAAAAAATCATTAACTTTTTAATAATTAAAATTTCACACAACAGTAAAAGTGTCCTGCTTTAAAAAGGCATTTTGCTTACCTAATCTGAGCCCCACATTTTGCTCACCTGCTCTTAGTGCAGATCAACATAACCATCTCTTCAACGTTAAATTACAGAATAAATTTCCCACTCTAAGCATCGATTAACATTGTAGTAATTCTAGCCCAGTCGATAGATGATAGATAGATAGATAGATAGATAGATAGATAGATAGATAGATAGATAGATGTAGATATATAGATATAGATAGCTACATATATATATAGATAGCTACATATATACATATAAAATTTTCTAGTGGTTCAATTAAATCTAATCTCGATGCATTCTGAAACACCAGTTAAGCACCACAGACTGCTTCTGGTTGCTGAACATTAAAAGAATCAGCACAGATTCAAGTAAGTGGGTAAAGAAAGCTATTATTATTTTTAGAAAAATTAAAATGGGAAAGATATGTACTCAAATATGGGCTTGCCTCACATTTAATCTTTTATGAATGGCCAATCCATGATGGGAATGGGATTCAGGAGCACAATTTGAGATGCAGCATCAATTTTCCTTTGACTCCAGAGTACTATGTCAGTTACAACTTATATATTTATGGATGATACAAATATCATCAAAAGGAAAGAAAACATTATGAAAACAGGTTGTCTGGTATATTGAAAATGAGGTATTGGTCAATTTATCAAACCAAGTTCAAACATCCACCCATATTCTCCATTATTTAATTCATTTCAGGTTTAGCCTACTATTCCACATTCACACAAATGGTGGAGCAATGAAACAAAAATGCTAAAGAGAAAAAAAAAGCAAATACATTATACTGATTAGTGTCAGTGAATCTCTCTCATTAACCACCAAACCCAGGATGGGACATGTCCTCCCAGAAATCTCATAGCATGTCACCTGTATTTTTATCTTGGATAAAAATAAGAGTAAGAGAAGTCCAGAATCCTAACAGACCTTCATCATATTTATTTCTATGCTGATTCCCATTACTGGAACAGTAAGCTCCCAGATACAGCAACTTTTCCCTCATTTTAGACCTGGTGTATAGCACAGTGCCCAGGACATAGGGGGAATTAAGATACATTAAATGAATACATACTAATAGCTGCTACTTGTACCTATCATACGCCAGCACTATGCTAGACACTCTACTCACATTATTCTATTTAATCCTAAAACAACTTAATTCCTACTTGACAGATTAGGCAAGACATGGAGGTTCATAGAAATGAAGTAAAATGCTTAAAGACATTGCAGGGAGGTAATGGCAGAGCTGACATTCCAACCAGGGCCTTTGTGTTGTGGGTCCTTGAACTTTCAACCATACCACATGGAGGTCTACGGATGCGCAGTGACCCTGTGGGAGGTGGCTGAGAGCACACTCCACACACTGGGCCCAACCATTAGCAGCCTCTGCACTGCCACTGGTGGGCAGTGATGAGAGAAGTGTCTTTACTACATATTTGTGACCTAATGGTTTTTGGGGTATTAACAATAATAGGAGATAGCACCATAGCAAGCAAGAACAGGAGAGGAGGAAAATAGTAAATGTCCTGTGGTAGCTAAGAAAAGTGCATAGAGTACATAAGAAACACGAAACAATTTGGGGATGGTTATCATAATCCTATTATTACCCTATAGAGAACTAGAAATTGTGAGTGACATCTTGAGCCAATATTTATATAGCATATGTTTTACCCCATTATTAGATTATGATCTTGAAAGTCTAATATGTTTCTATGTCATCCATGGTTCCTAGCACATTGCCCTATAATTTACTCTGTACTCTTCAGAAAGTAGCCATCCTAAAAGTAATGTAAGAGAAGTCATATCTTAAAAGTTGTCATAATGGACTATCAGGTTGGTTTCCATCATACCAGTTGTAAGCATTTCTCTAGCCCTGTCTGGGGTGGGGAGGGGGGACCCCTGAAGAGGTTGCCAAGGGTATTCTGATTGACAAAGAACTGAGTTTTGAGTAAGAGAGGTTATGTTAGGTCACCAGAGCCTGAGCTTATTGACTTAATCAATTCCTTTGATTTTAATTCTATATTCAGGAAGAAAACTTGTAATCTTTATTCAGTTTATAAAATGGGGTCTCTTACCTAGAAAGGAATGTTGCAATAGCATATTATATGAATCCCCTGGTCCTCTTAGCGTTGTTTTTTTCACTGTAAATTCATAAAGTTTATGAACTTGACCAGTACACTGGAAACACTATGATCTTTATTGTAATATCCCTTTCACTTTTAAAAATATATTTTAGGAGAGAATGACATCAAAACATATCACTTTTTGGAAATGATTGTTTTGGGTTATTTCTTACTACACTTTGTTTCATATCAACATGAGGAATTTGAAACCTAAAGAACTTTGTTATAAACTAAAAAGTCATTATGGAATTTAAAAAGTATTTTTTGTGTGTGAAATAAAATGTTTGAAAAACTACGAATTTTTCCTAGAAAAATAATGCTATGAAGTTGTCACTCTATATTAAATTGTCTTCCCAATGAATTTAATAATGAATTTTATTGTTTGATATTAACCAAACTCCTTTTCCAAGTGCTAAATGGCCCATAGCACTGACGTCATAAGACCCGCTCTTGTAAGGAAATAAATCTCAGTTACTGCTGAACAATTTGGTTTCCCCAAATATCTCCTTCAGCTGTGACAGATGGCTGGCCTCTACCCTCCTTTGGAATTTTAGAAAGGCTCTTTGTTCTTTATATCATAACCTCATGACCTGAAGGCACAGGTGTGTATGTGAGCTCTTATTCTGACTAAAGAATGCTCAGGCCTCTACATTTTCATGACTGAACGAGGATCGAGAAGGAGTGGTTATCATGGGGACCTGGTCTAGACTTCACAAGTGGTGCTTCATTGGCAGCTGCTAAAGATAAAGAAAGCATCTTAGAGAAACAATCTTACTGGGAAGTCACTCTCCTTCCCACCCCCTCATTGGTTCCTTCCACCTCCCCTTCCAGGCTGGAAAGGGTCATCTCTGGCAGCTGTTATCATAAGGAGAGAGAGGCCAAGCTGATGGCAGCTGTTAGAAAGATACTGAGCAGAGATTCCAAGAGAAAGGCTGGGTTCAAGTGCGCTTTTATAAAAATATTTGCTGAAGTTCAGGGGTTAGTGCTATAGATTGCAAACAGTGAGATGTACCTGGGGTTGTCTTACTCTTCACTGAGTTGGTAATGCTATAAGGTGGTTATACTCTCCTGACAGAAAAAAGAAAAGGTAGACTACTAGTCAAGACAAGGCTTTCCAAAGAAATGAATGAAACAGACATAACTGATGTTGGTATTGCCCAAGATCTCCCTGCTTCCCTCTGACGAAGCCTAAAGATCACTCATCTCAGTGACATCTTAGTTGGTGTGGAATTCAGACGCTCTGAGACAGCTTTGTCTTTCAAAGTCTGAGTTTGCCAATCCTTCAGACAGTAGAGCATAATGGTTAAAAGCTTGGAATTTAGAGTCAGATAAACATGGGTTTGAGTAATGGTTCTACATCACACCAGCTGTATGACCTACGGCAAGTTATATCATTTCTTTGTACTTTAGGACACTCATGTGTGAAATATGGGTTAAAAATAGAAGGTATTTCACAGTGATGCTGTGAAAATTACGTGAGATGACACGGGCATGGAGCCTAGCCCAACATGCTTGCAATAAATATTTATTATTATAAATTTATTAAAAATAGGCATAAAGCAATAAATGAATAGGAAAAACAAACAGAGACTCATGGACATGGACAATAGACTTAGTTACCAGAGGGTAAGGTGGAACGGGGAGGAGGAGGTAGACGGGGTAAAGGGGGTCAAATATGTGGTGACAGAAAGGAATCTAACTATGGGAGGTGAACACACAGCGTAAAGTGTACAGTTGAAAATTATTTGACTGATGTCATCATTAAAAAAAATAGGCATAATTGTTAAACTTCTCCCCAGTGAGAAAGGCTTTAAAAGAAAATTAGGACTTTCCTTTAAAGGATTGATTCTTTTCAGAAATGAGATTCTGATGACTTCATATCATTGATCGTAGTTCCATAAACTTTGGTGCCATAAAGTTCAGAATGTCTTTCCATTTTTTATATCTTCTTTGGTTTCTTTCATCAGCATTTTGTAGTTTTCACCATACAAATCCTACATTTCATCTTTTGGCAGTTGTAAGTAATGTATTCTTAATTTGATATCCATATGTTCATTCCCAGTATACCAATTCCTAGCAATTGATTTTTGTATGTTTATCTTGTATCCTGTACCCTTGTTGAACTCATCGTAGTTCTAGTTTATTCTTGATTCCTTTGGATTTCCTGTGTAGATAACCCTGTCAACCACAAACAGGGAAAGTTCTGTTTCTTTCCTTTCTGGATTTTATGCCTTTTATTTCCTTTTCTTGCTTATTGCTCTGGTTAGAATTGCCAGCAAAATGTTGAACAGGGTGTGGTTCATGAAAGCAAAAATCTTTGCCTTGTACCTTATTTAGGGAAAAGCATTGTCTTTTTCACCACTAAGTACAATGATGGTTATTCTTTTTCAATTTGTTAGATGCTTTATATCAAACTGAGGAAGTTCCCCTCTATTATTTTTCTGAGGTTTTAAAAATATCTCGAGGGGTGTTGAATTTTATCAAAACATTTTCTACATTGTTTGACATAATCATATGATTTTTCTTCTTTAGCTTGTTAATATGGTGAATTACATTGTTTGATTTTCAAATGTCAAAATAGGCTTTCCCTGTTATGATCACATTTGGTAATATTATATAATTCTTTGTTTATATTACTGAATTCTGTTTAATAGTTTAAAGATTTTTGCACCTATATTCATGAAAGATATTGGTTTATATAAACATATACTTTTTTTTTTTTTTGCTGTCTTTGGTTTTAATATCAGCGTAGTAGCTCCATAAATGAATTGGAAAGTGTTCCCTCCTCTTCCATTTTTCAGAAGAGACTGCATAGAATTAGTGTTAATTCTTTAATATTTGGTAGAATTTTCCAGTAAAATAATCTGGATCTGGAGATTTCCTTTGAGAAAGTTTTTAAATTCAATTTCCTAAATAGTTATAGGGCTATTCAAATTATCTACTTCACATCAGGTAAGTTGTGATGGTAGTTTTTGATGAATTGGTCTTTTTATCGTTTTGATGTCTTAAGGTCTATAGTGATAGGCTCTGTTTCAGTCCTGATATTAGAAATTTGTGTCATCTCTTTTTTCCATCAGTCTTCGTGGTAGTTTTATTGATCTTTTCAAAGAACAGACCTTTGCTTCATTGATTTTATCCATTGTTTTTCTTTTTTTAAAAAAATATATTTGTTTCTTCTTCCATCTCTATTATTTCCTTTTCCTGCTTATTTTGGGTTTATTTTGCTCCTCTTTTTATAGATTTTTGGAAAGAAAACTTGAAACTTTTCCTCCTTTCTAATATAAGCATTTAGTGCTATAAATTTTTTGGCACTAATTTAACTGTGTCCCCCAAATTTGATTTGTTGTATTTTCATTTTCATTCAGTTAGATGCATTTTTTTTGCCTTGAAATGTTCTCTTTGACCTATAGATTATTTATATGTCTATTATTTAATTTCCAAGTATTGGAGGTTTTCTTCGTTCCTGCTATTGATTTATAGTTTCATTCCATTGTGGTGGAAGAACACATGCTATGTAATTTCAACTTTAAAGGTTTGTTTTGTAGTTGAGGATATCTTGGTGAATATTCCGGGTTACTTGAAAAAAAATACATATTCTCTTATTAAGTGACATGTTCTACAAATGTCGATAAGATCCTTTTGGTTAATGATATTATTGAGTTTTTCCTATATGCTTGATGATTTTCTGTCTAGTTGTTCTATCAATTGTTGAGTGAAGTGCTAAAGTCTCCAACTATAACTATGGATTTCTCTCTCTTTTCAGTTCTATCAGCTTTTGTTTTGCACATTTTGCAATTGTTGTTTGGTGCATACATACTTAGGACACTCTCCTTGAATGAGTTCCAATCTTTACTGGGCGGCCTTCCTGACATTCTCTTCCTTGGGCTCCAGCCCTTTCCTGCCCTGCAGAGGCCTGCCTAATGAGTTTGTAACTGAGTAGAAGAAAAGGAAGGAAGGAAAGAAGAAAGGAAGAATAGCCAGATTAACTTTTTTTAAGGCTAACTTTTAAACTACATTTCATTTAAGAAACCTTTGTTTCTTTTCCATCACTGAGTCCTTAGAAGCTCCCATATCAGGAGCAATAATTACTCATCTTTGAACCCCTTAGTGCTCACTATCCATCTGAAAGAAATTACAGAAAATGTGAGTATATGTGTGTATGTGTGTGTGTGTGTGTGTAATTTTAATTTTGTGACTGTCTTTATACCAGTTTGAGACATTCGCAGAGGTTTTTACATCTTGAAAAAAAAAGGAAATAGAGGGGAGATTATAATAAAATGCATTTGTGTTGAGAAGTAATCAAATCTAAAGGAAAGACCAAGCCACAAAAGTTTAAATTTTCATTTTCTCTCTCACCTGTCTTCTATGATATACCTACCTAACAAACAGGACAGTCACTGTAACACTTATAAACTAGCATTTAAGATTTATCATTAAACCAACCTTAATCACTCCCAAGTGTATTTCATTTGTTGAACAATTTTTGGCACCTGATAAGTATTTATCATGACTAGAACCTTATGTCCTACAAAGTTGATATTTAAAGTCACATATAAAGGATAATAGTTTATTTTTCTTTAGAAATGGGTGCTAATCTTTTCTAAAACAATGACTCTACGTGTGTGACTTTATTTTGAACCACTGAGTCATGGAATATAATCAAATAGTAACTTTATTTTCCTTTTCCCTATACCAGGTCCAACCTTCTTTATGAGGCTATTTTTTTCCTGTCACCTCAGATAACATCTCTGACAAATAAGACAAAGTTCTCTGGTAACTTCGTGTCAGTGACTAATATGTCTATTCCACCATAGTGATCACAAATTCTGAACACTGTTGAACACTGAAGCTTTTCTCTGCTGCCCCCGAAGGCTACAGGGGAAAAGGAATCAAGGCTGACTTCCATGTTCCCAAGCCCAGGGCTTCTCCTCCTCCTTTCTTTGTTTCCTACCTCTGCTTCCCTCAGGATTAAAGAGAGAGTAAAGAAGAACACAGAAGGGGACAATGGTCTTACTGACTGGCATCCTTCTGACAGTGACATTCTCTTACTGGGTTTAAAAAACTGTCTCTCCGGATGCTTATTTAGGTCCTCCAGGAATCCACTATCACTGAGGCTACTGGCCTGTAGTTCCCCCTCTCTAGGTAAATGTACTTTTCTGCTGGTAGCTTACATTTCCTTCTTCCCATTTACCTGGGTTTTCCTGTCTTCCAAGCAACCTTCTTGAGTAGGATCCAGAACTCGAGGCCAGCCTTGGCTCTTACATTTGGACATTAGGAAACATACACTTTTCACCTTTCATTGGTGGTAGGGGAGTACTTCACAAACATAGAACTTTTAAAATTTAACTTCTGTCAAGCAAGCTCTGGACAGAGCCATTCAGTCTTTAGATTTATCATATGCCAGTCGACTTGGCCTCTTAAATTGCATGAGATAACATATTAGATATGCAAACAATTTCCTCAAAGTTCCTCTAGCTGGGCTTGGGATCAGGAGAAAATATTCCCTCACCCCTACTAGGTAGGAGGAGGGTAGTGGTGGTGAGATTCACAGCAGAGCTGTCTGCAAAGAAAGCTGCCTTTCTGATATCCAGCTTCCTAAATGAGTAAGGGGTCTATAGGTTAAAACACTAGGATCTCACTTCAAAAAGTAGGGGCAATGGCTCCATTGGCCTGGCCCTTTAACCAAAGGTAAAACTGATATTGCTTATTTTATTACATACTGTTAATGTTTCTTTCATCAATTGGCAAATTAATTCATGGTAAATCCAAAAAACTTATTTTCTGCTATATTACAAAAAAATTAATGAAACTTTTTATCATAAAATAGTCTATTCCATTGTTCTAAACATAGACTCATATCCAAATTCTGATTCAAGATTTGTGGGCTTATATTTTCATTCTTAGCAGTGAGTAGGCAAGCAGCATCAAAACATCTATGCTCAACCTTTTACTCCTTCCCTTAATGAAAGAATCATAAGATTTTATTATTCTTTTCAACTGAATTAAATAGAAGAAAAAACAAGACTAGCATTGCTGAAGTTTCACTGCCCATTGGAAGTCTGCCTGCTGGGAGGTCATGGACACCCTCAAATCTTTCTCTTAGCAGTACCTCTGGGGACAGAAAATGCTATCAAAGACTTGTTTGGGGCTAGAATGCAAGGTTTTCAACTTCTTGTCTATAGATGACTGCCTAGTGGCTCTCCTTATTATTATTTTTTTAACTCATCTATACCTGCTTTCCCAGCCTTGAGACGCTTAATTGGACATTGCCAACAGATGTACATCTTATACAGAGGCAGGTAGTAATGGTTTCTTAAATTCATGTGATAAACACAAGAAACAACCCAAACCATTGAGTAGAAAGTGGCATAAATTCAGTGTTTAGTTGCCCAAAATGTAGTCATTTTCGGTCTATCTTCAGAGAATTTCAGAAACTCCTAGAATATACATGCAGGGGCATTTGTCAGCCCCACATATTCTCAGTTGTAGTTCAAGTTAGCTCATAACAGGGGGAGAAGGTCTGAGGGAAGCAGCCAAATTCACAGTGATTTGGCATAGCAAAATCTTGGATTGAATTTATGCAGAAGCCTAGAGTTTTCAAGCAATCTCTCTAAATTTCTGTGGGCAATTTATGTAATTATATTTTACATTTTCCAATAACAAAACCACAAAGATCTTTATGTTCACAGACAAATCTTTAATATCATAAAAAGAAAAATAGTATGCTTATATAAATTCACAAATTCCAAATAGGGGCATGATTCTCTGATTGCTCTCTTCAGAGTCAGAATTCATTCCAGATAAAGAACAAGAGAGGCACTGAGCTCTTCTTTGCCAACTCCCTTCCTCCACTCAAACATAAGTTTTATTTGGACATAAAATGCTACATTAGCCAAGTCTCCTGCACTCCACTTTGATATTTTGAGCCTAGCTGAACATGACTGATCACAGCTCTTAGCACACGTTTGTGAGCAGATTTCTGCTTGCACACATAGTATATACATCTTTGATCAAGTCCAGCTGAGAACACTGGCCTAAATAGGCAGACTTGGTAGAATTCTGAACTCCGGCTATTCTTTCAAGGCTAAGGGGTTCATACTACTTTCTAGAAGTTTATTGCTCATGGAATGAATTTAATCTAAGTTTATATAGAAAAGTAGAGTAAAAACAACTAAAATATTATCTGTTCCTTTTTGATTATAGCGAAATAGAACCATACTTGGTTTATAAATTCTAATCTTATGATCACAGACAGGACCAACAAATCATGAATGCTAAGTAAACAGACACCAAGTTAAATGTCAGAGTCAAATAAAATATGCATCGAAATTAATGATACATATTTAATGATATGCATAATCACAGTAATTGCTCCACTAGATGAGAAGAGAGGCAAAAGGCAAATTTTACCAACCTCACAAATCAGCTGGCTCTCTTGGCCAACCATCCCCTTCAATCCTACTCCACTTCCCAAAGGACAAAGGCCCTGGACTAGTAGGTAAGATCCAAAAGGGACATACATCTACTTTCTATATTCCTTCTATAGGCCAGAAACATAGGCTAGGGAGTATGACATAAAGAAAGTTCTCCCTGCATAATTCCTGCTCAGTTAAGATATCCAGAGTACCAGAAACATGTCTTTCATTGGCATTATCCTAACACCCAGCACAGAGCTAGGAACAATTTGTTAAAAGGATGAGCCCTAGAAAGACCAGGGTGTTTGTGTGGTACGATGAGGGAGAAGATTGGCAATGGCAGTGGTGAGTCGTAGAAATGTACCTCCTAATATAAACTGGTTAATTGGTTTGCTTCCTAATGTCTAGTACTCAAAGAAATGGGAGTTCTAAGGAATATAAGGATATTGTGGTCCAAGAGAGAAGGAGAGAGTAAAATTTAAAAAGGTGCCCTTCAAAAAACCCACTTCTTGTAATCTAAAGTGGCTTTATTCTCATCATAAGGAAAATGAGTTTTTATTGTTTCTTTTTATATATATATATTAACTAAACTTATTGTAATCATTTCATAATTTATATAAGTCAAATTGTTATGCTGTATACCCTAAACTTACACAGTGTTGTATGTTAAGTATTTCTCAATAAAACTGAAAGGAAAAGAATTAAATGGCATAAAGTATGCAAAATTTCTGGCATGTGATGAACACACAATAAATGCCATTGATGGTGGTCACCCTTTCCCAAATCCATTCATAGCTAGGTAAGCAAGCAATGGGGCTAAGATATCTGCAATGGTCTGGCTTGATGATGCCACTCAGGGGAGAGTCCAGGATTGTGTTTTGTTGTGAATGGGATGGAGCAGGGTAATGAGAATGTTTATAGCCTGCTCCAGATCTTTGCTTAGGTGAACTTCACCTAAGAGTAATTTTAGGATGTATTTAAAAATGGAAATAATACATAGAACTTTCCCTCTAAATTCATAATTTAGGAAAATGAGATGAAAATTTCTACCCCATCTCTGTTATAAATGACCCACTGAAGTTCTTTCCTATGAGCAAACAGTGGTGACATTTCTATCAATTTATATTGATAATCTGGTCCTTATCAGCTGACAGTGCAAATCAATATCAATTAATACCACCTCCATGCTTGATTTTGAATGCCTTATAATTGCCAAGAATAATCATCTCTTTGGCAAGTGTCGATCTAATTGAAGGAAGTCATTTCATTATCAGACAGAACTTGTGAAACTTTCTTGTGAACAGAAAACCTTTTCATTGGATAACAGACATAATGGCCCTGAAATGGCTTTCCTGAAAAATGAAAATAATGTGCAATATATTATTTACAATAGATTATGAGAGTTGTTCAAGTGCTTACCCAAACACACCTCTTAATAATACTGAAAAGTAAGACTTCTTCTTCTAAAGGGATAAGGAAAAGAACTGGAGTCCAGTCAGCAAAGGTGGCACCTATCATTGGACCAGAGATAGTGAGTTTGGGATACCCCAGGTATCCTGGTGAAGCTGAACCAAGGGAGATGCTTAGGAAATGGCAAATGGTGAGCAGACAGGATTCAGCCACAAACCAAAATTGTTTCTTCTTAGCCCTCCCAGGATTTCCAAAATAGGAAATTTCACATAGAAAGTCCAGAGTTCTGGCTTCTGAAGCACTGGAAATCTTGGAACACTGGGCATGACTTCCCATCTGGTTTCCATTAGCTGGAGCTGACTGGCTGTTTCTCCCTTTATGTGGAACATGTCTCTATTTGCCACAATCCCCACCACTCCCTCGTCTAACCTGGGCTCACGTCACTCATTTACTTTACATTTCTGGTCCCTGTGGGCATTTGAGTTCCTGTCTCTTGACCTATATCAACAGAGGTGTTTCAGACTCCAAACCACAAGGTATTTCTTCATCACTGTAGGTTTAAAATTTGTGGTGGTTTGGAAGTTTCAATAAATTCTGTTTTTGTGCCCTTGCCAGTTTCCCTAAACTACAAATGTGGGACCATGATAAATCCTATGTCTAAAGATTAAGATTATGTACAATCTTACAACATTGTTATTTAATAATTGGGTGCTAAGTGTGCCTCTAGAAATATATACTGTAATCATACACAGGTCTAACATTTTCAACCCAAATTAATGTGAAGAGAGTTAATTGTCAGTCATTTCTAAGATTAGGATGGACAAAAATGGGACAAAGAGATCTACATGTCATAAAGTGAAACAATTTAATCATTTACCACAGAACATCTTCAAGGTGATTTCTAGTGGGGACTTACTTAAGCAGCGAGGGCATTTGCTGAGAGATTAAGACCAGCATTTTCAGGGTTGTATGTGTGTGTGCATGCGTGCGTGTGCGTGTGTGTTAGAAAAAAAATAAAACAAGAAAAACAACTCACCAATTCCAGACATTGTCTGTGGCCATAGGCAGCAGCATAATGTATGCTATTGTAACCTTCCTTGTCCCGGATGGATGGATTTGCATCATTTTGAAGCAGAAACTCTAAACATCTGTAAGTATAAAGATGAGGTGTCGTTTGAGAAAACATCTCTGGACCAAAAGGAATAAGAAAATGTAAATTTCCTCCTATTATGAATGTTCTGCAAAGCACTTTGTGAGTTTAAGTCCTTTAAAAATCCTACAGCAGTGAGGCATTATGTATTGAAAGTCGTGTGTGTGTGTGTGTGTGTGTGTGTGTGTGTGTGTGTGTGTTTTCAGTAGCTTCCTCTATTCCACTTAAAGTAGCCATTCTGGAATTCAGGAAAGGCTTTGGCAACAGGAGGGTAATTAGTTTTTTTCCTTCATATCTTAGGGTACAGAACCTCTGTCATCAATGTCACTGAATAATGAGTTTTAGAGCTCCATGTTCAAAAGATGAATTCTCAGCCATATAAAGAAGTGGTCAAGCCATTGCAGCAGGGTAAACCTCAGAGAGAAGGTCTTTATTTTTAACCTTGCTATTGAAGATTCTAAGATCGAAAGGTTAAAAAATAAAATTAAAAAGAGTAAGAAAACAACAACAAAAAGAACCCAAGAAAAGCCTAAACAACAAAAGGATTAAAGGAACGGGTAAATGTTTAAAAAATGTAAAGGGTTAATTCAGTAACCACATATGAAGAAAAAGCCTCAAATTACACCATTAGGAATATAGGCAAAAAAAAAAATAATAAACTTTAAAGACTTTTCTGACAGAGTTGTAATTTTTCTGAAAAAGCCACAATCTTTGGAATCGATTAGAGGAAGATATATGACTCCACCTTTCCTGAAGAGCCCCAAACTCCAGAACACAAGTACTCAAGGATGTAATGAACCTGTTCGTGGCCTGTTGGAAATGGCACGACCCTGCTGGTGAAAGATGAAATAACAGGGAATATAGCTCCCTAATTTCAAATTTATTTTTGTGACAGTGGGACAAACACTTCCTTCACAAGATCCAACTAATTCAATTTCATACTCAGGTCAAACTGTAAGATTATAAATATTGTCCTATACTTTACTATACATGGCCAAGTCAGAAATGATATTTAGGTTGCTGCCTGGTCTCCAAAACTGCTGACCAATCACGGTGATGGTCATGTCAAAACCTACAAATTTAGAAAGAGTTCGTCATGTGAAGATAGCATAACTGAAAGATGCATTAAGAGAACAGTTTCTTCTTCATTAAAAATATGCCTACATCACTTTTTCAAGATCCTAAGTAAAACACTGAAACAGTGAATCTGGCCCACAAGGCAACCCAGAGAAGCAGACAAAACATCAGTAACTGCACCCTGTGTTTGAGCTGAGAAGTAACTTACAATGCAGCTTCCTTTTCCTTCAGCTCTCTGGCTCTTTCCAGTTCTTCTGAATTTTCATGGGCATTTCCTAAGGTAGTCTTACTTCTCAGCACAGGGAAAAGGAAAACAATTATATAGTTAATTTTTTAAATAGCGAAGTTGCTAATGATTTTGGTGCAATTTAAATCTCAATGGTCTTTCCCCGCCCCCCCGCCCCCACCCGAAAGAAATAAGCACTACTGAGTTTCCACTGAGGATATACTTGGTTCTGTCCAATGCTATCCGGTAAATCTATTCTCTCCCAAGGAAGCCAATTAAGAATGCGACTGTCCTAAAACTTCCACCCAGGTATCAGTGATTAAGACGACAATTAAGTTGTCTACCCTTCCATAAATATCCTAAACTCCTCAAGTAAAAAGGAGGCAATTTAGCTTAAACTTCTCTGACTCCACAACATTTATTGCTGTCTCCTTGACAGTTTGGCATCTCACATATTAACAAGGTCCTAGTCACCCCTCAACTGAAAAGCAATTGTTCCTCATCCAGGATTCCTTTTCCAGCTCTTAACAGATGAAGTATACTTGTTCCCCTACTTTATTCCAAGTGAATAGCATATAGCCTGGCACATAGTCGACGTTCAACAAATGTCTGTTGAATAACCTGCATGGCTATTGAATTCTGAATGCTACATCTGACTTGTTAATATCACACAAACATGAAGGGGAAAACAAGCAATGTTTCCCAAACTATAGAAATATAGATCATAATCTACTACTAAATTGTAAGATCAAGTTAGTGGGTTGCAATCAATAGCCTTTTTTTTTTTAATAAAAAAGAGAAAATATCAGAATGTATTACACATAGTAAAATATATATGGTTTTATGAAATTTTTGCTTCCATCTTACATATACATAATTAAAACGTACATATGTGACTGTGTGTCCTGGATCATAATATAAATTGCACTTTCTGTGAGTCACTGTTTGAAAGCCACTGGTCTGCAAGTCAAGGAGGTAGCGCTGACCCAGAATCAATTCCACAGCACGTGGAAGCTGGCTGTTCAATAGTCTCCAGACAGGGTCACCAAAAGTGTCCCTATGAAGGAGGCCCTGGTCTTTACATCTTTGAGAATAATCTCACAAACGGTGGGTACCTCTCCCACCTTTGCCCTCTTTAACTGGTTCACTTGTTTCCGCTTTACATTTCTAGCCACCCAGAATCCAAACATGTCCAGGGAACCAACTACCTCTCCTCTAGCTCCTGATAGAGCACAAGTTTGAAACAACAGTCCTATTTTATACATACAAATGCCATATTTGAAGGCTACTGGGATCGTGTATGAATGGATGTTTTTAATGCATGACGTATATTAGAAAATGTAAGTTTTACAGTAAGTGAAGCATTTAAGTGGTAATAATGAAAACAGCAGTATATGACAAAATAAATTACAATAGATTTTGAATGAACTGAACATCTGGGCTTGACAGCTCCACTTGGTATTTGACCCCAAAACAGAGAAGTAATTGTGCAGTGACACGTAATGATGGCACATAAAGAGAGCGGAATGGGAAAACTTGGGTTAAGGATGAAGCAATTCTAACTCCTTTCGGTCTGGGTGAGAGAGATTCTTCAGTCATACTTTCCATAAAGCAGAATGGAGAAACTTAGCAAATCCTCCCCCTCCCTGGCCCTACCCCCAGAGAAAACAGTAATAAGGCTGTTTTTACTTTCTATCCATGTCTGATGCAGCAGCATAGTGCAAAGCTGTCCGTCCCCAGTCATCTGTTTCATTAACGTTGGCCCCTGTGGTCACTAATGTCTCAATACAGTGGTAATGACAATTCGCAGCTGCATAGTGCAAAGGGGTCCTGGAAAACAAACAGCAATTTATTACTCCACTCTATCTGAAAAACAGACCCATCGTCAGCTCCAGCACTGACAGCAGTATTCCCATTGGTGTGGAAAACTCTTCCTCTCTCAGAGTGTGGAGGCCACGGGATGTTCCTTCCTTTGACTTTGTAAATTGGAACTGTGACTACAGAAACAGTGGCTGTTTTACTTCAGGCCATCCACCGGAAGCTCTGTCCTTTCTTTTCATTCCTCCTGTCTATCCTGGTTCAGGTCTACATTCTGCCCATTTAGACTATTGCAATAAAATTCCTATTTACTTCCTTAGTGCTAATCAAACTTCCACTAATATTTAGTTGTTATGAATGAAGACTGGGTTTTCTAAGAGCCAATACCCACATATGACAATCCTGTCCTAAAACCTTTGGTCCTCCTCACTGAACAAAGCCTTGATTCCAGTTAGTATTGTGACATGATTTAGCTATGCAAAGGAATAAGGTAAGAAAATTCTATAACCCATCCCAATAGCCAAAGGGTGGGGTTACTGGCGGCGGTGGTGGAGGTGGCGGTAGTGGTAATGTTTGTGTATTTAATGTTATAAACATGTCTAAAGATTTATCCCAAGATAAAATGTTCAATAAATATAATAAAATACTCCAGATCTTGTGACCAAATTCTAAGTTAGGAGGGCTAACCTGTTCTATTTTGCTGCAAACAGAAGTTTCTAAATTATATCCATGTAGGAGATTTAAAAAAAAAAAAAGTGGAAAGGGAAGACAGACAATTGGCACTTCGTAACAGAATTTGTGAGAGATGTTTTCCTTGGGGCTTATGCCTGCTCTGCTGGCATTTCACTACCATAAGGGATTTCCTTCTGAGGATAGAATCTCCCCAGCTAGCTTCCCTGTTTACCATTTCAACATAACATAACTTCCAGATGGACTACTCCTGGTTTTTTTTATTTAGGCATTTGAAGCAGAGTTCCCTGTTTACATACCTCCCACACTTGTCCTTTTTATGGAAATCTGCTCCGCTGCTCTGCAAGAGTTTTATACATTCCACATTACTGGAAAGACAGGGAAAACATCATTAAGATGGTAGAGGTCGATTGCTAGAACATCTTCAGAAAGAGCTCTTTTCTGCAGAGTGCAGGTGAAGATGAAATGATAGCTCCAGCTTTAAATTCTGCTAATACAAAAATTACTGAACATATTAATGTAAAACTATATTAATCACCTAACGTTCTTAAATTCTTTTTTCAGAGCTAATAAATCAATACATAAAAGATCTTGATGAAACATTTTCAATTCCTTAACTAAGGAATTTTAGGATTATTACACGATGAAACCTTTCAGTGATGGTTTCTTTGTTTATCTTAAAATTCTTCTTCAGAACCAAGAAGAGTTTATGAAACAATGTTTCAAACCTATTATAATTTCATGTCATCTTCAAACAATGAGCCAGAGTGGATGAGCATTACCTTTTATCACAGCAGAATGGATTCAACATGAAAACCATTTTCAACCTAGACTCTCCTTAATGAGAAATAAAACAACTGCATTTCCCTGTCTTTGTAATCTAGGTAAATGAATGTGCAGAATCAAGGCCGAAAATGATGTAATGGAGCATAGTGATCTTCCAAAGCTTCTTTGTCATTTGCAGAAGCAATAAATCATATTTAGTAGAGAAAAAAGGACCTTTTGAAGTGAATTTTCCTACTGAAGGGCATGTAGCTAAATATTCATTTTTATAGCAGTTTCAAACATGAATCCCAACGGTATATTGTCACTTTCTGTACAGGTCTGGTATTTTTTTAAACGTGGACATAAAAAGAGATGATCATTCATCATTGTTCTGAACTTGAGATGCTAAGAAGTGGCCCAGGATTTACTGCTTTATTATTATTTAAATAAGAAAAATGATCTCATTAATGATAATCCTCTGCAGGGCTCTCCCTACCCCATATCCTTCATAGCCACCTTTCTCAGAGAACAAGCTGTTTCAGTCATAAAACATAAGAACTTTCTGAGACCTTTATGTATTGAGGTAGTATGCCAGTTGATGATATAAAGCCCCTGTCCTTACTGAATGAAGCCAAAGGAGTAAAGGCAGAGACAGATCCCAGTTGTGTAGCTCATGAAGCTCATGTGATGTGGGGGAATGAGGTAGGGAGAAGGAGATTCTTTAAAAAAAATAGTACAAAATTATGAATATAAAACTAAATATCAGACTTCGGAAAGAACTATGCAAATAAGGGGCCCAAAAACTTCACAGTCAATCCGCCTCTGATAAAGAGGTAATGGCTCTGGTAACATACCAAAGGTAAATGGAGAAGCGCTGCTGTTCCTTAGGACTAGGAATTTGATTAAGAACTAACACCTCACCCAAACAGGTTCATTTGAGAGATGATTCAGTCAGTGTGTGGTCATATAGCAACAATATATTGATCAGAGCCTTAATCTAATCATTGATATGAAAAAGAGTATCTGATGAAAAATTATTTTTACAATTTAAAAAAAGAAAAGGATTCAATCACTTTGTCCTATCCTTTGGGTTTTCTTAACCATTGCTCACATTTAACCATTATAAAGACTTAAAAATCAGTTTGAAATATGGACAAAAAAATGTTTATAAATGAACATGAATTAACTCAGTCTTGGATTCCCTTGATCATCATCCACCTATCAGGAACAAAAAGGAAAATCTTAAGAACAAATCCCAAATTATTTCTTTTTGACGAAGGGAGTACCAAGTAGATGCATATTCTAAAGGTTGAAAATCTATAATTTAAAAAAAAATAGAAAGAAAATAGAGAAAAAAATATTTTCTATATGAGGTGAGATAAAATTTTTCTTTGGAAGAACAAAAATGCAAGTAATCTGAAAATGCAGTGTGGTGATATTTGGTTTTGGTGAAAATGATTCTTACCCCTTTTACTAAGAAAATTGTCTTTGATTCTTAGACAACCTAAATCAATTCAGATGAACTAGTAATTAAGTCATAAAATAACAACTAAAATTACTAACTACTCACCCTCCTGCAGCAGCAGCATGAAGGCACGTTCTTCCAAATTTATCTGGGGTGTCTATTTCAAAGCCTGCAGACAGCACGTGCTCATTACTAAACAAGGATACTATGCTATACTTTTGTCCTAGTTAAACCACAAGAAACATTGCAGAGACAGAAAAATCAGTTAGTAGAAAAACCAGAACGCAAGCAATTGTAGTCAGAAAGAGGTTGTCATGGAAACGAATGGTAACTGCTCAAGCTTGGCAATTTTATAGAAGAACCGTGAAGTCAAGAAGAATTTATTTTCACATTCAGCTCTGGATGAACCACAGTCCCATATTTCAATCCCAGGATAGAAATTTATGAAACCAATTTGAGATAAGTAGGGCAATAGATAGGCAGACAGAACACATGGAGAAAACATGGAAGGCAGAGGAGTAATCTTAACATGCTGGAAAAGATATTTTCTTAAGTGCATTATTAGCTTTCAGTTGGTTTAAGATTTGGGAAATGTGCTTTCATGCAGGGATTATTTTTAAACATGCCAAAAGCAGTGAAAGCAAAATCAACCAAAGGTTAAGTACGTAAGGGAAAAAAAATGCCTCTGGAATATCTTTTGAATTAATTCAAAAACAATCTTTGCCTTGCAGATAGATCTCTATCATGTTTGAAAGCTAGGAACTTCTTAATACATGGAGGTTGGCAGAAGCAGTGATAAGAAAAATTAGCAAAGCTTCAAACCAGAAGGAATTTCTTGGTTCCAAATAGGCTCACATTAAAAAAAGTAAAAATTAACTGTAATAATTTTTCAACTGTAATAATTTTTCAGAGCCCACAGAGTGAGAACGTAACACAACATTTTGTACTGTTAAAATGTGGAGGATTTGGTCTTTTTCCTTTGTTGAAAAATATTAAATGGTAAGCCACCAGTTTAACCTCAAAGATGCTTTCTCTGTTTATGACAAACTCCCTGTAAGCTATGGCCATCCCTGCCTGCCTCTCACACTGGATCACCCAAGCTTTAACTTGAAAAACAGACAAGACTCATTCATGGACAGGAATATTGACATTTCAACAGCTCCAGCACCAAGGACTGCTGGGAGCTGTTCCTAGAGCAGGTAATGAATAACATGAAGCACAGGCAGCCACTCACTCTGACCAGACACCTGAAGCTATATGGCTCACGTACAGGACACATTAAGCCTTGTCTGTGGTAATGGAGTTACTTACCTGATGATAATAACTTTCTGCAGCAGTCAGAGTGAGCATTTAGGGCAGCTAAATGTAAGGGAAACATACTATGGATTCCACACCTGAGGGAGGAAGAAAAACAGAGCAGCTCACGGTAACACATCTCAAAACACATACAGAAGGACAATTACCTTGCTAGAAGTTCTCTGATGAAAATTTAATCCATGATGCCCAGCTTAAGACGCTTGGCTGAAATAATTCTGCAACCCTTTCACTCAAGAAATACTTATGCGATCATTTTCTACCTCAAAATAATAAAGTCCTGGAACTAAATCAGAATTAAAAGTCTGTAACAATAGAGGTATATATTTTTAAGAAAATGTTTCACATAAACATTATGTGACTCTTTACGATTAAAATTAATTTCTCTTCCTTTTCTCATTCAGGTTAGCAATTCGATGTCTTCATTCATTCATTCATTCACCTATTCCATATTCTCTAAGAATCAGATAGTATGCTAAATGCTGTAGGTAACAAGATATACTCCCAACTTTCATAAGTAACCTACTTTATTCCTTGAATTAACAAATATGTGTTATTGATTTTTATGTGCTAAGCACTTTGCTTAATAATGGCTGTATAACTGAAAATAAAATTTTAGATGAGAATAAAATTTTTGCAGGTATCACCTTTCTAATGAACTTCTATAATACACATGAATCCACATCAGGATACCAGTCACCAAAACACAGTTGGGAGTAATAAACATTATCTAGCATATATTTCATAAACCTAGCATATCTGTCCTAACATTATTACAGAAAGAATCCAGAAAAAGACTTCTTAGACCGAACTCCCACTATAACAGATGATGGCTTAAGGGACAGGCAGCTTTCGGATGGCAGTGCCTTTTGCCTTCAGAATTAAATCCTCCTTCTCTTGCCCATCACCTCTCCTCGAACAAGGACCCAAAGCCATGTGCTGAATTGTAGTTCATAACAAACCGCAACATCAGGAGTGTCCTGTGTACTTATAAGCATTTATAATGTTAGTAATAATTTCTCGTAATATCTCATTATATTCAAATAATATATTTCAGATTTTGTAAATTCTCTGCATAACACAAGGATGTCTATTTATACCTGCAGCTTTCATGACCTAAATTTCTTAGGTAAAGTGGCCCATTTTTAGATTCTATGCTTCATTAAAAAACAAAACAAAACAAAACATGATTTAACTTTATTAAGTTTGGGATATATAAATTTTATTTGCTATCTCAAAAGTTATTATGATGTGTGTGAATGTGTGAAAGTATATGCATATTCACAGACATTTCATGGTATTCAGTGTTCTGCAAGATCTGCTCTCTCTTTTCATGGAAACTTCTTTCTATTTACTGGGGTTTTTGTTCAGTCTCCCCTCTGTTCATTTTCCTTTCCCTATATGGAGATTTCTAAACCAGTGTATATAATAGCTAGCATCCATCAAGAGATGCAATTTGCCCATCTTCCGGGCGATGTCATGTGGAGAACTGCTTGTAATTGCCTCTCTCATCATTTACGAAAAAAAAATCTGAAAAGCAATTGCATCAGTGACAACCTTAATGCTCATGAAAAGGAAGAAGGAGTTGGAGGATGGGAGAGAAGCTTTTCTATTTATGTTGCTATTTATATTGTTCTCTCCTGATGCCAGTGAAACAGTAATTTTTAAAAGTGTATAACATGTTTTAAAAGCTTCTTACTAAATAAAACTAAGCTAAGGAGCTTTTACCTAACCATTTTATTTATTTTGGGCTGTTAAGGCAGAAATATCTCTGGACATCTGCAAGAGAAAAATAAATAGAATATTTTTTGGAGAGTTTTAAGTTCTTAAAAGAACATGCCTGAAATCAAGGGCTGATTGCTCAAGATTTCTTTAAGTCTTCTTCATTCTTCATTCTGTGTGTATTTATCTATCTATCTATCTATCTATCTATCTAATCTATTAAATTGTGTGTGTGTATATAGATATAGATATATAAATACACACACAATTTAATTATATGTATAAAATAAATATACATAAATATATAAAATAAAAATATATTAAAATAGAAATATTTTAAATTTTGATACATGGTACATTATATTTATATATACATATACAAACATACATGTGTATATGCCCATTATCTACATATATAATATACATGTTATATATAACATATATTTTATAAAGATACGTAAAAATATTTATATAAAATAAGTAACTGAATTAGTGAAAACAGCATCAAACTCTATAAGAAACCAATCAGGAAAACATAAAAATTATAAGTGATAGTATAAAGGCAACAGTATTGTAACATATTCCATAAACTTCATTATCAAGATCTCTAATGACCTTACCACTTAACACCATTGTCTTTAGATAATTCATCACACTGTATATTAGCTAATTATGTAAATCTTTTGCCTTTATTTATAAACCTGAGAAGATAAGGAAGGCAGAACTACTCTAAAAGGTCAGCCAAAAATTCTGTTTGATAGATATATTTCATTACATAGTTAATAAACAGTCACTACTTCAGGGTAAGTTCTGGAAACATATTAATTTGGACTGAAGTAATGGCATTTGAATGTGAATATGCTGCTATGGTTCAAATAGGAAAACTAAATATCAGGCCAAGATTGGAAAGAAAATAAAAGTAGAATTCAGAATCTCTGAATCACCTCAGAAATGATTCGTGCATTTCAAAATGAAACTACTCCTTTATTGTTATAAAATAAGACTGCTTATAAAGGAAGTATTATAAAACCGTTAGCAGGAAAATTAGGGTTTGGCTGCCTTAGTCAAATAAGAAGCATTGCTTTTACATCATCAGGTATACATCAAGGAAGATCAAGAAATAAAGATGTCAGATAACACTAAACTTAACAGTGCATAAATTGCAGGAAAGAGGAGACCAATTCTTTTATTTGACCAGACATAAAATTAATGAAACACATTGGTATTAGCTATTCTAATTTAGCTTAGCTGTTAGTTGGCATCTCCTATCCAGTTACTTCAGAATAAATGAGATCAGAATAAATTGTAGACAGCTATCCTAAGTGAGGAAAGGGCTTTTGCACATTAGAATATCAGTTCTTTTAAGCTTTCCCCTTGACATCAGAGAGACATGGCTGTCTCTTCCCACATCCAGTCTTTTCTAGAGATTCCCCTTGGGCTGTCTGGTACACAGCACTGTGGTTAAGGTGATGGGTCAGAAAGTTTAGGTTTGAGTTCTAGCTTTCCACTTGCTAGCTATTTGCTCTTTGGCAAGTACACAATAGTTCCCTCATCCAGGAAATAAAGATAACAACTGTGCTGTGCTTATAGAGCAATCATAAGGATTAATTATGCTAAATAGAGGGTCTGACCTTTGGTTAGCCTTTATCACACATATTAGTATTATTATTGCCTTTGCAATTATTATTAGCTTCGTTAGGTAATCAGCAGTCAGTTTTGAAGCTGTAATTACGTTGTTCTACTTAAAAATCAGGTGTGTGCTTCCTTAAAAGCTATGAATAAATTGTAATCAGCTACCATTTCTGCTACCTTTCTACATTTCAAAATCCTCTACTATAATTATCTCACAACTTTCTGAGGGAAGGTGGAAATTGTTTAATTTTTGACCACTGAGTGGGCAAGAGAGAAACATTTGATGAATTTTGATCATCAAATGATTTTATGATTCTTACTCAATTGATCAACTCAAATAAAAATATCAATTTCTTATTAATTTTACCGATGCCATTCCAAGTATTTATCATGCACCCCTAAGTTATAGCATTTGGATGTAACTGACAACAATGAAGGCTGGTCCTTGCTGTTGCAGCCTACAGACATTTTTGGTGGTTTCTCTTGACTTTAAAGTCCAAAAACTAACAAGGTTTACAAGGCCCCTTCTGGTTCTGGCTGTTGCTTAACCTACGTGGATTCCAGAATCTCAGTAAACTTCTGTCCATGCTTCTTGGAAGAACCAGGCTCTGTCCTGCCCCAGGCTTTTCATATGCAGGTCCTTCCACCTGAAACTCTCCTCTTTCTTTCCTGCTTCTTCTCTCCTTTCTCAAACAAATCAGTGCATGTCTGGGGGTCACTGAAAATATCTTAGGGTTTTCAAGAGTCCTCTGTGAAAATCTTTTGATTGTCTTTTTCTTTTGATGATAATCTAAAGCAACTGGCATAAAAGCATATTTTGTTTCCTCTTAATGATCACCTTATCACTACATGCTTCTGCCAAATTTCAGCACTCGTCTTTGTATTAGGATCCCATAAGTGCTGTGGAGTACTACTTTTAATTGGCTGGAGCAAATAAGAATAAAATAAAGGTGTGCTTAACAGACAAATGATACTCATCCTAGAATCTCCATCACTCCTCTCTGGCCTTGCTATGTCTCAGATATGTTTTCACATATCTCAGTGGTACCCAGCAATTGTACTGGCATCACACAAACATGATTGTAATTTCTTGTTTAACTCTTGCTCCCAAAGGATAATAAATGTTTTTGAGGGCAGGGATCTCTGTAATCCCCAAACCCGATGCAGTAGGTGACACATAACCGGCCTTTAACAAACATTTAGTGAATAAATGAATGTCAGATCCAGTTACTTGCATAACTACAATTTTCCTAATTCTGCTGCAGTGGAGGTAGAAAAAGAAGTGCAAGCATAATTGGTAAGGTGAAGACAAAGCAAAATCCTAGAGACAAGTACTCCAAACCTAAAAACATTAAAGAAGAAAAACTAAAGGGCATTGATGATACTACATAAAATTGTATGAGTGCTGAGTCAAGTTGCAGAAAATGGTCCAATGAAGTTCAGAGAAGCAAAAAAATAATTATAAAGAACATGCAATCAAAGCCTGAGGATAATATTCAAATAAATTCATAAGAAAGAAATGACCACAAAACTCGTCATATGGAAATCTTTTAAAATACATTGGGCCATGTTGTTTATAAATGAAGGTGGATTATTTTCATAAATGTTATTTGTTTACTTATTTATAGAAGAAAAGGCCTACTTTACTCCTTGTCGACAAGCTACCCTACATAGATCTACATAGAGAGCCGAGAGAATAGTGATTTTCTGGGGCTTTTAATAAGATTAATATTCTCCAACTTTCCTCCCCATCATTTTGATATTTCCCCTTAGGTGATTTCCTTTCCCATACACCACACCCTCCCCCCCCACACACACACACACATGCTGCCCAATGAACTGTTACTGAAGGGAGCATTCTTATTCCCAGATGTGGTTCTTTGAGGCTGGGACACACAGAACAGGACAATGGGGGGAAAAAGGCTACTTGAACAAAGATGCCATTCCTAAGGCACTGGTGCAAATGACACATGGTGCTATTTACATAAGCTGAAGGCAAAATAATTACGAGGAAGCGAACTTTGTACTTATTGAGTTAAATGCATTTCTTGTAAATTTTAAGTATTGGGCCCATTTTATCTTTATCCCTCAAATTTAAATCTAAAAGAAAATCAGAAATTCATGGTTGTTTGGCTAAAATTCCCCAAGTAACTAAGAGTTGAAAGGAAAATACCACCGAAAATATTAACATATCACAGGTGAAGCTGGTCTGTGCCTAGATATTTTCCTTCTGCTTAACAAACACTGGGCATATGTTCTCAGGCTTTGGGTAGCCATTATCTGGTTGGGAACTTTAGAATCGGATAAGATCCTAGTACACGGCTGTTTTTAAAACATTTAGCTTCAACATTCCAGTCAATAAGGTCTTTTGGCTTGAAGCAGATACTTTCACTTCTGAAAGGAGACACCCACTGCTCTTACTGTTTGTCAGCACGCTTCTCCTCTGTCCACTCTCAGCCTTGTCCTAAGCCTGAGCCCTCACCTTTTCTTCTATGGGCATTTGCAAGAGGCTGCCAGGTGTTTCCAGTCTGGACCACCTCCAATACGTCTGGCCTGCTGTCAGAGTGATCTTTTACACAAATGGGATCATTAGATACGACCTACCCTACACCCATTTATCATTCTTGAACAGCTTCTGAATGCCTCAGAACAGAATCCAACTCCTTAGCAGAACAAGCAAGGTCCTTCAAGATGTGACTCTTCCTGCCTTTCCACCTCATTTCTCTCTACTCCCTTGCTCACAACATCTAATCCAGCCTTAGGAATCTGCTTTTAACAGTTCACAAGTTTGTGCTTTGTAAATACTGTCCCTCTTCTTAAAATATCCTTCCTTACTTTCCCCTCTATCTTTTAACCTCATACATTTCTGTCTACCTGGCAAACTCCTATCTATCCTTCCTTTTGCTGAAATGTCACCTCTTCTGCAAAACCCAGAGACTCAGTGTTTCCCTAACTGTTCCCACTGCCTGGTCCAAACCTCTATCATAACAAACCTTGTAAAACTGCAGTCATTTGCTCTTGGTCTTATCTCACCACTAGACTGGGATCCCACAAGGTCACTGACATCCTCCACATCTTCCTGAATCATTTAAATTTTGGCTTATTCTCAAACAATTCTTCAATCCTGTTGTACAAAATTGGCAAATAAAATAAAATTCCTACACTGCCCTCATATTTTTTTTCTCCTGAAAATCTAGTTCTTGTTACCCATCATCTATGATCAAGGCTAAACTTTTTTTCCAGGAATTCAAGGCCATCATTCATTCACTAGGTAATAAAATAATAGTTAACATAGTAAATGTAAGATATCTTATCAGTAAGATACCTTACTATGTGCTAGGCATTGTTCACAGAACTTTTAATGTGGATTATCTTGTTTTAAAACCTTGGAAGTTGTATTTACATAACTCATACTCACACAGATCTTAACCAATACTAGAGAGCTTTACTAGTAATTAAATCCTTTAATCTTCATAACAAACCTATGGGTAAGTACTATTATTATTTCCATTTTTCAAGTGAGGAAACCAAAGCACAGAGAGATTGAGCAGTGGGCTCAAGGTCACACAGTTCACCAGCAAGGGGGCTTGGACTGGAGCCTAGATAGTGCCCGTGAAACGCTGGGCTCTCACCTGGTGACCTGATACTGCCTCTGGGCAGAGCATGGTACCATCCCACACCTTCTGTTCTATCAGGCTAAGCTCTTCTCAGAATTGTACTCTCTTCATGTTTTGTTCCCACTTTCCTCACCACTTAGGATTTCCTCCACCCTCTGCTTTACTCAAATAATTCTCATTCTACAAAGCCCACCTAAAACTCACTTCTTCTTGAAGGCTTTTCGGAAAACTTTGGCCTCCTGCGAGTTCTTCCCTTCCTCGTCACACTCTGTGACATATATTGTCTAAGCCAAACATTTTGCCCCTTAAGTCCTATTTCATTTAGAACTCTATTATATACTATCTTGCATGGTTTTTTGTCTTAAGAAGGCCTTGAACCTCCAACACAATTGTGACCTCCTTGAAGGCACTGAACAGGTAACTTACGTCTGAAATTTCCCATAGAACCCCACACTGTGACAGACGGTACAGAGGCTTTATATATTCTTGTCAAAGTGTAAAATGAAGCATATTTACTAAATTGTACCCTATAATTATAAATTAAAATTAAGCAGGCAACCTGAATAAATTCTGAATGTGCCCACTTATGTTTTATTTTTCCTGCTTAACTTACATTGAACACAGGAAAGAACAGAATATTAGAAAGCAGAATTAGGAATAAAGTTCAAGTCTCCTTAGTCAAAATCACTGGACTCGGCCTCTTTCTGAGGAAGCTGAAAAATAAAATTGGTTCTTCCTTGCATCTGTCGTTAAAAGTCACTTAATTTAGTCCAAATTTAATTTGTGTTTAGCCTAATGTTACAGATCCACCTTTAACCTGGATAAATGAGAACTGTCTACAGCACGGCAGAATCCCCTTGGTAGTATTCCCACACGTGGCAATTATTCCACCGTATTTTTGCAGTAACCTACTTGGCTGTGTCAGCTCCACTGGTTATGAGGGTGTTAATCAAAAGCTCATGACCATATCTTGCAGCCACATGGAGGGGAGTGTTGCCATCTTTATCCACACAGTCGATTTCACCTCCTGGAAGAGATTTTTTATTACAGGATGACATAAGGATTCAGGTTGATTCAGATACTACATTCTATGCTACTCATTCATGTTGACCAATGCTGATTTCTTTTCCACTCTGCATGCATCTCTGCTTTTAAGTATAAGAATGTTTTTCAAGGGGACAAGTCACCATCTGAAGTAGGATTATTATTAAATCTGCACAGAGGGAAGTCTTCTAGAAATGCTTTCGAAAAATCTTTCCATATTGTCTTATTTAAGAATCTAAAATCTTACAACTAGATTCCTGCTCTGAAGGAACATGTAATCAAATTCCATAAAATGTAATTCTGAAGATGTATTCATTTTTAATTTTACCTGCTGAATTAAAGACTTATGTGAACTTTATTCTATAGCATAAGAACCAAAGGGAATAGAGAGTTCAGAAAAATATTTTATGTAGTTTGATTATCTAGTTTAAAATACAGTGAGTAAAAGCATAAACTATGAACTGAAAATTCTATATTTATAAAAATTATCCATAGTCCACATCAATCATCCATTGTCCACAATAAGGTAGTATTTTTATATATTATATTTTGCCTTTTTTCCCCCAACTTGTAATTTTACTACATTTATTTCTCTTTCCCTTCCAGTATGTAAATATAATTAGCCTATTTATTCATGTATTTGAGGAAACATTTTTAAAAAACTTAGACATCATGACTTTCACCTCTAAGAATAAAGACATTCTCCCACATAACCATAATTCCATCACGACCCAAGAAAATTATAATTTATATAATAACTTTAGGTAATCCAGTGCATATTCCATTTTCTACAACTGTCTCAAAAACATGCTTTATATCTTTTTTTTTTAATTCAGGATCTAATCAAATTTTCTGATAGCATTTAGTTGTCATGTCTCTTTAGTTTCCTTTAATCTAAAAGAATCTTTTTTCTATTTATTTATTAGTCTCTAGTGTCATTGATATTTTTGGAGGCCAAGACAGGAGTCATGCAGAATGTTATGCATTCTGGAGTTGCCTGATCATTCCTCATTCCTAGATGCAGGCTTAATACTTTGGCAAGAATACCCCAGAGCTAACGTGTACTTCCCACTCCATCTCCTCGGCACATACACAAAGTCAACTTATCCCATCAATGGATGATGCAAATTTTGAACAACAGTGTGAATGTACTTATTGCCACTGGATCATACACTTAATAATAGTTAAAATGGTAAATTTCATGTTATGTATATCTTACCACAATAAAAAAGAGGCTCGATTACTTGGCTAAGGTTATACCTGCCAGCACTCTCAATAGCAAAACTGTCCTTTCCCTTTTGGAATTAACAAGCAATTTGTGGGGTGATGTTGAGACTATATAAATATCCTATTTCCCAACAAATTTCCCCAAAATAATTTTAGAGTATACAGGGAGTACTTTGTTCAAAAGTTACCCGAATTCTTTATTCTGTGTGTTTATAATACCAATTTGACACATAGTTAGTTAGGTTGATTTTATTCTGTTTGCTTTCAAATTTTTTACTAGGCTTTGATTTAATTTTATCTTATTAATATGTAGAACATTTATATATTTCAAAACTCAAAATTTTATTTTTAAATGCTTCACTCTTATTTCTATTCTTTCCACTCATCCTCAACAACATCCTATAGTAATCATTTTCATTAGTTTTGATTTATGCTTCCTATGTTTCTCTGCAAAAATAAGCACATAGACTCTTACATCTTGTTTTCTTTTATTTTTTTTCACTTAACAATATATCCTGGAATTCAGTCCTAGAGATCACTTCTTGGAGATCTTCCTCATTTTTGTATAGCTTTATTGTTTCCATTGCATGGATGTATTAGTTAAGTGCAACAGACCAGTATGGATGAGGATTTAGGTTGTAATAATATTTATCAGCAAAGCTGCAGTGAATAACCTCATGTGTATGTTGTTTCATATTTATTGGGTGTTATCTTCAGGGTATATTCCTAGGAAGGGGATTTCTAGGTCAAAGGAATATGTGGTTTTGTAAGATTTTACCAAATTTCCCTCTTTAGACACTGTGTAATTTTCCAATTACAGCAGCAATCTAGGAGTCTGCCTTTTCCCCATAGCCTTGTCAAGCTTTTGAGTATCTGCTATCTGATGGGTGAGATCTGGCATCTTGTGATAGTTTTCACTTGAATGTCTCTTATTAAGAAAGTTGAGCATCTTTTCATATATTGCAGGACCATTTGCTTATCTTTTTCTGTGAACTATTTGTCAGGACTTTTGCCTCTTTCCTTAAGTGTGTGTGTGTGCGTGCGTGTGTGTGTGAGTATGGTCTTTTATTCTTTGACTTTCAAGGGCTCTTAAATATTTGGGAGATTACCCACTTATCAGTAATACTTGTTTCAAATACTTTCCCCCTAGATTTTTCATTTATTTTTACTGTTTTATTGTACTTAGAATTTCAGTTGTAGTTAGAAAGCTTTCCTCACACCCTGCAATAAAGAAATAGACGTGAAAATATCTGCAACATGCACGACTGATACGTGGGAAATCTCCCAAATATTTTAAGAGCCCTTGAAAATCAATACTTAACAAAGATTCAAGAAGTGGGAGAGATAAGGAGTGACTGCTAATGATTATGAGGTTTCTTTTCAGGGTGATGAAATAATCTGGAATTGGGTAATGGGATGGTTGTAAAACCATCTGAAATTAGATAATAGAAATGTTGTTAAACCTTGTGAAAATACTAAAATCCACTGAATTCTATACTCTTAAATGGTGAATTTTATGGTATGTGAATTATTTTTTGATTTTAAAGGAAGGGTCTGAAGGAAATTACTACAGGAAAAGGTAAAGAAGTAGAGGGAAGCACACCAGGGAGGAAAAAAATACGTGGTACATACTTGTGCTTATGTGAGCCAATATGCACTTTAATTAAAGAACACTCAGTACATAGGGCAAAGAATGAAAGCTATTTTAAGGTTCTATTTCCTGGCTATACTGTTCAGAAACAAATCTCTGAATCATTATGGAAAGCAGGAAAGTACTAAATTGCAGATCATGTTCTTAGATGTCAAATATTTTAGAGTAGGTCTCATTAGAAAATTTTGCTTTACAAAATATTCTACGTATTTCCCTTGAACCTTGAACTTTATTCTCATTATCAATTATATTGAAATAAAGAAAGCTGGTATTTTAAAACTAAAATATACCATTATATGATATACTAATATTCTACTGCTTAGTTTATATATCAAAACTATGCACACATCTATATATGGCAGAATAAAAAATAAAATAAAATCCTGAGAGATATAAACATTATGTGAATGGCTTAGACAATCTAGAAAAATATCATATATTTGTTTTAAATAATTTATTTCTCTTGAAAAAAGTAATTTTCTCCTTGTAGAAAATTTAGAAGATGCAATGAAACACAAAGAAGAAAACAGAAGTCATTAACAAATTTGCTGATTAGCCAAGATAGTCAACATTAATATCTTAGAAAATTTCCTTCCAATTGAGGGTGTGGATATACATGGAAATCTTCTATGGCTGAGATCATAGTGCAGAAGGGGTTTTGTATTGTGCTTTCCCCTTGAATATTATATCACAGACACTTCCCATGTCATTAATTTGTTTCATTAATATAACTGTATGCCTATATGATATCAGTATTTAGAGAATTTACTTAGACAGTCCCTAATTACTAGGCATTACTATTCCCAAGAAATAGTAATTAAGAAAACAAGAATAAACATTTATTAATAATTTACCTACTTTTAAGATGATTTCCTTCAGCAACATTTTTAGAAGTAGAAGGAATGGACCAAAAGTATGAATATTTTAAGACCCTTGATAAACACTGGCAATTTGCTTTTGAGAAAAGCTGTGCCCATTTGAACTCCCATTAGCAGTATATTTAAACACTCCACCAAAAGGAAGACATTGAGTCTTCTCAGATCTGGGGAAAGAGCATTAACTTCCAGACCAAGACACTATCTCTTATAATAGGACCATTATATAACCTTCACAATAATATGTCATATGGCCCTTCATTCTATTTGGTCATTATGGCCACCAGCTTCCTAAGATTGATTTTTCAGCAAATAATATTTTTTCTAGCTGGTATATTGGTAACATATAGTTAATGAATAAGAAGCTTTGCTACAAAGTGAAACAATTACAAAATCTGGGTGGGCTTTGTAGAAGGGGCAAATGCTCCAAAAACTGCAATTAGCATGTATACTTACTTACACATAGCTCAAGATGCTTTACAGCTAAGACATCTACATGTAGAGTTTAACTTGAAAAATCGGTCTACTGTCAATAAATTTGCACATCTTGGATTTGCAGCTTAATAGCTGTTTATAAAAGGGTAATCCTTTTTTAACTTTGATTGTGACAGAGAAATATAAATGGCAACTTGAATACAAATGCTGGCCTTTCTTCAAATCATTCTTTCTGTGGCATAGTAGTTGTTTTTAAAACCAGTTATTCAAATAGACTACAATTGTTTATATAAAAATAAAAGTAATAATTAGATATCTTTATATTATGTTAATATACACTCTTAAATATAAAGAACAATCTGGAAATTTCACCAAATTATCAATTGAAATTCTTGGAATAGAGTTGGAGAGACATTGGTGGGGATCATGTGAGATCTCTTTAATAATTTAATTTTATTCAACAATGAGCATGTACTAATTTTATAATCAGGAAAAATAATGAAATAAAATTATTTATTATGATATTTTAGGAACTTAAAAGATAGTTTATTATGATCTGAATTTAGAAGCATCCAAACTGATCATTTTTATGACTTGATGGTAGCCTTGGGGACAGGCAGCAACCTAGTTTCCATGGATACCACTGAGCAATCTGGGGTACATGTACCTATCTGAGAATTCCCCACAGTGGCCCAGACTAAAAAGTTGGCCCATGGAGTTAGTTGATCTAAGGAGACATGAGAGGCAGATGTCTAAACCTCAGAGAAGGCTTTGCCCTGGACACATACTACATCACTCCACACCCTTCCCAGAGAAGAGCCACCAATCCTTTCTTAACAAATGTGAGAGCTTCCATGTTTAACAGCCTTAAAAATGCCAAAAATTAGGTAAAGAAAGGAAAGAGGAAAAAACATTGAAATGGGTGAAAAAGAAGGGCTGAGTCAATAGTTTCTTCTTATTGTGCTATCATCTAATAAGTCAAGTTAAAACTGTAAAAATATAACTTCCACATACACTTTTATTGTCATTTAAAATAATTTCAGGAAAACATCATAACCTAGGGAAAAAATAAAAGAGAGATGGCATGCATATTATTCAGAAATATGTTTTACATTAAAGTAGGACTAACAGGTGAATGAATTTCTATTCTAGTTACTCTCCAAACCTTTGCCTTTTTACCTGAAATCTTAAGTTTTACTTGGAATGCAAAGTAAATATCTTTACTATTCATTTAAAGGTTGCAGGTTAAATATTGGTATTCTATCATTGACAATTAGTGAGGAAAATAAATATTTGTGAGTTTATAAATATGCAGAGCATGTCATAAAGGATAATTTATGAAGCATTGTCTAAGCATTCATCTGAAATTAATTTTTCATTGCACAAAGAAGAATGGTCATCTACTAAGTAACCTCAGAAGGACTGTGAGCTAAAAGGTCAAAAATCTCACAATGAATCATCCTAACCTATCACTTGACTCTTCCTTTTCAAATTCTATTTACTTATAAAGCTTTCTGAAGAAAACATGATTTTGAACATTTGTAACCTACAGGAGAGCATCTGAGTAGCTGCCTAGTATAAATGGCACAGGTCAGATGCCTCGATATGTATTGTATCTCCCCGTTCAGTTCTTTCCCCCTCTGAGTGTGACAATACAGTTTCAGACAACATACAATGGGACTGAATGGCAGAGGCAGTCTTTGCTTACTAACTAAAAAAATTAAAGGTTTTTTTTTTTTTTAATGATTGTCTTACCAAAGCTGAGTAATTCTAAAAAAGAAAAATAGTTATTATGAGGAAATAACAAACCTGGCTGGAGAGTAGTCAGAGAAGCAGAGAAAT